>JAXGFM010000003.1:7560000-8810000 GCA_039880935.1 Streptanthus diversifolius | reverse complement strand
CTACGAGAGGCACAAACTGTGCACTTGCAGTCACTAACTCGGGTAAACTCTTGAGGATATTTCTCAGTACACTCAAATGAAACTCGTGGAGATAAATAAATCTCTATCATGCATCTATAAGACAAGATCACTCAAGTTTCTCTACAGCTATACCTTCAAAATCCATTAGTTTATGCTGCAGAAAGTCGAGGAAGAAACTCTTGGCCTCAATTTTGATTTCTTCATGCATTGAAGCCACGTTCCCATTAATCTCTTTTATGTAGTTTCTTACTTTGCATATAGTTCCTCTATGGTAGACTTTATTTTTCTTACCCCCACCTTTAGCCAGTGAAGCTTCGACTTCTACTCAAGAAACTCTTCTTCTAGTTCACAGTTTCCCATCTCTTAAAAGCTAGATTCTCTGCTTTAGTATTCTGCTTTGCCGGGTTTTTCATATTCTCTTCTTGCTTCTCAGACTTCTAGTTCACAGTTTCCCATTTTTTCTTTTGTTGATGTGCAAATCTCCGACTTAAGGGCCTTCAATTTTTTTTTTGCGAACCTAAACATAGATTAAGTGGATAAAAAACAGGTTTTAACTCTAATACGAGTTTCTTGTGGTGTTTTAATAGAGAAAGAGATCAATGATTTGTGAACATTTTATCAGGTATTAGGATATATTCAGATATATTTAAGTATATCTTATATATCAATTTGAACTTATCTAAAATAGGATTAGAGTTTATCTAGAATAGGATTACATATTGTATAAATACTCTCCTCTTATTCTTTCTCAATACACAATCTTCTTTCTCAATATAGGTTTCATGGTATCATAGCCTATGGCCTAAAAAAAAAAAATTTCTTCTTCTTCTTTTGTTGCTCTGTTTTTCATCACAAAAACAGAGTATTAAGATCCAAATTCTATTTCTCTATCTTTTCAATGGTGGAAACATGAACTGTAGCAGACCTATCATCTTCTTCTCCATACTTTATCAATGCATATGACAATTATGGTGCTTTGATCTCTCCAGTCATTCTAAAAGAAGACAATTATTCAGAATGGGCAATTGAGTTACAAAATTCTCTTTCAGCAAAACAGAAATAAGGATTCATAGATGGATCAATTCTTAAACCATATACAAAACCTCTATTAAGCTAGTGGTGTGCTGCCAATTCGATGATCATTGGTTGGATTCGTACATTCATCGATCCAAAACTTCGATCTACAGTCTCGTTTATTGCTGAAGCTGCGGTTCTATGGGTGAGTCTTCGCTCTCGTTTCTCGATCACCAATTGAAAGAATATGATATTAAGAGATTTGTAGATTTAGAGAATGAGAGAATGAGAGATTAGAAAGATTAGAGAGAAAAATGATTGTATTGAGAAAATGAGAATAATGTTTTCTAAGTTGCAAATGTGGAGAGAGATAGCTATTTATACTAATTTAGTCTAGGCTTGTTTGAATACAAAGATAGCCTTATAAATGAATGGCTACAAAGATAACATAATACTAGAACACAAACAAACCTTATACAATCCCCTTAGATGACTTAGACCACACACCTTTAAGCTAGAGTTGAAGGCCTTCTTCCTTCAACATCTCTTCTTCATTCCAACACCCCCCCTCAAGCTTAAGACATGGAGAATACCTAAGCTTGAAACCATGAAGCATTACCTCATTAAAATTTTAAAAAGGAAAACCTAATTGGGACAAAACCTTTTCTAGGGAAAAAGAGTATAACACTCCATGTTGGGATCATTGTTGTGGAATGGTCATAAGGCCAAGCCTTGGATAGATGTAGGCGCCATTCTACAAAGTTGTTGCCTAACACATCAGCTAGTTGATCCTCACTCTTTGTATAGCAAGGCAAGATGATTCATTTTCCAATAGCTCCTCTTACTTTGTGGCAATCTACTTTTATATTCTTGGTCCTTTCATGAAACACAGAGTTTGAGGCAATGTGTATAACAGCCTGATTGTTACAAATGAATGGTGATAGGATCATCAAAGCTCACGGCAAGTCCTCAAAGAGTTGCTCCAGCGAAATGCATTCAGTTGTAAGCTTTCTCATGACTCTATATTCTGATTCTGCACTAGAGCATGACACCACCTTTTGCTTCTTGGTTTTCCAAGTCACAAGGTTCCCTCCCATGAAAGTACAATAGCCTGTGGTACTTCTTCTATCCTCCCTATCTCCTGCCTAATCTGCATCACAATAACCAACCACATTTGGGTTTCTATTGCAACCCATTCATATACCTTGTTCATGAGTACCTTTTAGATATCTCAAAATTCAATTTGCCATCTCCCAATGTCTCATCTTTGGACCTTGCATGTGTTGAGATACCTGATTCACAGCAAAACATAATCTGGTATAGTGATGGTTAGATAAATAAGTTTACCAACCACTTTCCTATAGAGCTTAGGATCATGAAAATCAATTTCCTCCTCTAGCTCCCCCTTAGTTCCGATTTTATAGTCTTCTTCTAAGGGTTTTTTGGCTGGTTTAGCTTCCATTATACCTTTAGAGGTTAGTATATCTACAACATATTTTCTTTGAGATAAGAAAAGACCTTCTTTGAACCTACACACTTCAATTCATAAGAAGTATTTAAGTTTTCCTAAATCCTAATATCAAAGACACTCTTCAGATATTCTTTTGTAGATACAATACTGATAGAAATTTATTTATCTCCACGAGTTTCACCTGAGTATACCGAAAAGTATCCTCAAGAGTTTACCCGAGTTAATGACTGCAAGTGCACAGTTAGTGCCTCTCGTAGTATAAACGGGATCGATCATTAGGGAAGACATATAACTCAATAGATTTAAAGAATTTTTATCTAAGCTAAGATATTTTGAATTTATTATGTTCGACCCGAGAGATAGTTAAACTAATTAATAGCAAAGTAAATAAAGTTGCGATTGAATTAAACTAGGAATAAACTAATAAACAAAGCAATTCAATCATGGATTAGGCATTAGAATGACTAAAGGTAAGATCAAGATATGAATATAAATCATGAAAGCGTAATTTGTATTTCCAGACAATGAGACTATGAATAGATTAGTACATTCCCATGTAGAAATCCCTATGCTTATAACTAGATTTGATCAATTCTCATTGCAAACCCTAAAACTAAACAATCATTAAGATTCATCTCAATTTTCATCAAATTCTGTAGACAACTACTTCCGTAGGCTAGAATCATAAGATTCACTAGTTAGACTATCCTATGAATTCACTATCCCTTTTCCAAGGGGTGAGCTCGATAAACCCTAAATTGACTCTTCCAAGATCAACCTAACATTAAACACATCTAATAGTGATGGATTACACAATCCTAGACCTAAGTATCATCTCATGATCTCAGTTCCTCTAATCATTTATCATATTCATGACTGAATCTAAAGATCTACTCAGACATAATAGAAATTGCAGAGAAAACAATTAAAGATGAGGAAAACATAATTAGATTGCAGAAATTTAAGAATACAAGAATCCTTAAGAAAATTAATCTATAATTGTCTTACTAAACACCATAGATTGTTGAAGGAAGACCTAGGGCTCTTGAAAAAACTTGTTCTCTTTTGGTGGCTGAATAAAATGTGGTCCTAGGTTTTCCTTAAACAACCTATTTATAAGTTCTAAAAACCTGATTTATTAAACTAAAACAACATAAAATGAGTTATTTACAAGGATCGATCGATCAGACGAAGAGATCTATCAATCCTGTAATCCGTCGTAGACATTTTGGCTGGTAGATCGATCGATCTTGACGGATATCGATTGATCTAAACTAGTTCGATCGTTCTCCTCCTCCTCTAGTCGGTCTTGAAGATTGACGCAGAATTGGGTAGAAAAACGATCGATCGATCGCTGAAGGCATGATCGATCGATCATCACTTCAAAGGGTCACGCAGGTTTGATCATCATTTGAGCCTATATCTCCGAGCGACACGTTCTTCTCATTCTCGCTTCTTTGCACTAGCTACCAGTGTCTTCACAAACTCCGAAAAACGTTCCTAACTCGCTTTGTATTCTCTGAAAAACAAAAAAAATGGAAAACATCCTAGAATTCTAATGCATATGAGCCTACATGTGTCCTAAAATGTGAATTATAATGGTTAACTCATGCATGTTATGTACAAAATAATCTATTAAAACTGCCAAAATGTGGGTTTATCAATTCCCCCAGACTTGTCTTTTTGCTTGTCCTCAAGCAATTAACTAGAAATAGGAAAGGTAATAAACCTCTTGGAACTCAGAGCCAAGCCACATTGGTCAAATATCATGTTCAACATCAAAGCTAATATTTCTCGAATGCAAAGTGTGCAAGTTTACGTAAAAGTCTTAGTCATGCCCATTACAAATCATCTCAGATCATACTCAATCTACACAATGCATTCAGATCAACCAACTCTTTTAACATTCATTAAACTTGAGACTCGTGAATCATGCTAGACACTTTCAATGGACTCTTTTGGCTAAGGGTAAGGTTAAGAGATAAAAATGATCTCTTTTTCCATAGGTTTTGAAAGCTAAATGTAGGGATATCTCACAAAAAAAATGGAATGAACTTTAGAAGAATGCTAAAGGTAAGCTCCAATAAATGCATACAAGACTAGATTCTCATCTACCCGAAGTATACTACTCACTGAAAATATATACCCAAGCAAATATTATTCCCCAGAATGATCCTAATTCTACCCTTAGAAAGGTATTGCTAACTTTTATACCGCCTTTAAGATCAGTCATAAAATCTTCATTCAACTTCTCTTTCTAGGAGAGGGTTTATTTCTAATATATCTAGCGGTTCTGGATTTTCTTATAGCTGGTTCTTCCTTTTCTTCTTTTGCAAGAACCTTTTTGCAGTCATACAAATTTTATCACTCTTTCAAATACCGTTTACTAGACCTTTGTTTCTTTCTCTTTTTGTATCCCTTTCTCTCCTAAAGTGTTTACCCTTTTTACCTTCCTTTTATTTTCTCAAAACCCATTGGTTACTCTTTTCTTTCTTCTTTTCTAACATCTATCTAGTCCTAGTTGGCTCAAAAAGAGTGAACCAAAACTACATGAGAAGCTAATCTTATCGGTTCCTACCTAACACGTTCTACCAAGTTCATTCCGAAAAAGGCCTAAAATACTCACTAAAAGATAATATGGTTTAAACAAAAGTTAGGCTCAAGGTAGGATAGTCTACTCGGATCACAAAGAGTGGTAAAAATGTAAAAGAAATCCAAGTATGTATAGTTAAAATCCATGAGTTCAAATCTGGTTATATAACCTGATAATTCTATATCCATATTATGTTCCAGTAAGTAAGAGATGACATCAAATCAAACATGTTTCAACTAAGGATAATCTAAAGACGAAAATTCTAGGCATGGATCAATCTTATGTTTCAACAAGCAATTTATGCATCAAATAAATGATAACTCATCAACTGAAACTAATAAAATGAGCAATGAACTATATTAAAGCAATTTTATCATGGTTCTTTATGCTCATGCAATGCAAAACTAAATAAATAATGAAAAATTAGTCATGAAAACAAAAGTGAATGCAAACAAAAATATCCTCCCCCAAACTTATTCTACACTGTCCCGGTGTAAAAATAAAACTAAAGGAAGATACAAAATGAAGTACAAATGATAAAGTACAAAGGAAAACAACAGAAAGAAAGGTTACTAAATCAATGGTCTTCGGGGCTCACGTTGCGACTCTGTCCTACAACACATCTGCGCCTGGGTAATCGGGCCTCGGAATCTGACTCTGTTTCTTATGTGTCAGCTCCTATCCTATGTCCAGCAACATGAAGAATATCTTATGCAGCTCCGGAAGGCTCACCTGTCTCCTTAGTCTGTGACCCTCTGAAACAGAAAGGTGGTTGTGGGCATCTGGTATGTGTTATAGCTTCCCACATCCGTCTCATCATCGAGTGGGACCTCCTGTGAGACTCCATCACCCAATCCCGGAACTCGGCATCGGTGGCACCGGAGGAATATGGTGGAAGGTCATACTCTCCCGAATATAGAGGAAGAGCATACGTGTCCCAATACGTCACCTGTGACTGTGGCGGATAGTAGTCGGGGACTCTGTCGTCCTCCTGGTGGAGCTGAGATGCATATGCCCTGGATGAACTGCCCCGTCGTCGCGACCCAATGCTAGGCTGATGCAGGCGCTCCGGTGGGATGGTGAACTCCAAATTTTCCCTAGAACTCATGGCAGTAAAGTTGCTGAGAGGGAGCTTGCAGTACTGGGTGGCTCCTGCGTGATCCTGAAACTGGTAGATGTAGCCTGGCTTAAGGATGCCACTATTCTTGAAGTACTGCTCGTCGAAGAGGGCGATCTTGTGCTCGCTGGGCGTGGAACCAATATCAATGCCATGGTGCATAAACAAAGGAGTTAGGAGGTTCCCGATCCGCTCGACCTTCTTGTTCACCGTGTTGAGGCCGCGGGCTTTCTTGGAGACGAGATTCTCCGCAAAGATCGCACCGAGGTTGATGCGCAGCATGGTCGGTGAAGGACTAGTGTAGATGGCATGTGCAGACAAAGGGAGTCCGAAATGAAGTAACATCAACTCATCATTCCTCACAGCTCCAGACTCTTCCTTGGCAAACAAGATGTTGCCAAGGATCTTCGCCACCACTCAAACCACGGGGTTCCGAATATGGGTCAGCTTGGCTGACCTGGACTCGTAGGATCCCTGGCCAATCAGATTTCACAGCTCAACGCCCTGTGGGAAATCAGAGGGCCAACCGCACAGCTCCTGATTTTTATCTAACCCATAGACGTCGCAGAGTTTCCGGAGGGAAATCTCATATAGCACCCCGCTGGAGAAATACGAAAACGTTCCTTATAGCGGAGCTCAACAGAAGCGAGGAACTGGCGTACCAACTCCGGGAATAGCAGGTAGGTCTGGTACGCTATAGTATCCTCTCACAGACGAAACGGGTCCTCTTTAATATCCATCCGCTCCAGGGTCCTCTCACAGACGAAACGGGTGGGCGCCATCTCGATGCACAGCAGCCCATTGTAGAACGTGCAGTGGTGATGCGTCTATGCCTCTCTATGGCGGTAGTTCTAATACCTCAAGTCTCACTGCATCTCCCGCATAGTGGTTTGCGGGATCAGCTCTGTCCTCTAGTCCTTCTCATCGCCCGTATAGAAAGGTGTGTTATCCGGGCGAAGCCACAGATATGATGTCGTTTCCGGAACATCTGAATCGGGTCTTTGAGATAAAGTAGATGCGGTATCTGCATAATAAGTGAAAAAATCCATAAGTAGGTAATCGCAATAGTCAAAATCAAATAACTGGTCGATCGAGGCGTGGTGGGATCGATCGGGCTTCACAACGATCGATCGGTCTCCAAAAGAATTGATCGATCCGTAACTATTACAGTCAAATGCACATAAAACCGATCGATCGATCCGAAATGTAATCCATCGATCCTAAACTGTTACGGAGTTTCTGCCCTTCCAAAATTTGTCAAAGAAAATGAAATCCGATTTTCGCTAATCTCGGCTAAATTCGCTATACTATGAATGGGTTATGTGCAAAATACCTAACAAATCTCTATTCAATATCCATTTCTCTTAAATCACCCTAAAATTCAAGATATCATTGATTTTTCTAAAATAGGGGGAATTGTAAAAAAGAAAATTGAGAGTCATCCCTTTGCAGATCGAGTTTGAGAGTTATAGAAACGTGTAGAACTCGAAAAACTGAGCGGATTAGACCCAAAAAACACTTAAAACTGTGGAGATTTGCGAAAGTTAGGGTTTGAAAGAGTTTTGGAAGTGGAGAGAATTATTTTCGCGAGGGAGAGGAGAGAAATTGAGGAAAACCTGTTTTTGATCTGTTTTGATCGAAGAATGGAGTTTTAATCATGTTTTTCCGGTTCGATTTAAGTAAAACCGAACCCGGTTTACTTACCTGAGAATGCGATCGGCCGATCGTCTTGTGGACTGATCGGTCTATTTTGTTCACGGCATTTGTCGATCGATCGGGTAGTTGGTCGATCGTATGGGTTTCGATCGATCGAGTTAGGTCACGTCATTTGTCACTCTCCGGACGATCGATCGAGGTGATGTACCTGGTCGATCGTGTTCATGACCGCAAAATCCAGAATTTACACGATCGATCGTCTAGCCTCAACTACAAATCGAATGAAACAAAAACTATGTTAGCACAACTAAATTCTAAAATATGAAAAAACATAAATATATACAAAAAATACATTGGTTACCTTCCAAGAGCGCTTGTTTATCGTCACTAAGCTTGACGACCTGAGATTCGAACTTATGCAATGAAAGATTCTGAGAGAGACTTGTAGGTTCTCGATCTTGTCTTCGGTTGCCAAGTAAGGTTTGCATCTATGCCCATTGACTGTGAACTCTCCCCTAGACTTATTCAAAAGGACCACCGCTCCATAGGTCTGACTTCTTTAATAACAAATGGTCCTGACCATCTTGATTTTAACTTTCCCGGAAAGAGTTTCAGTCTGGAGTTGAAGAGTAGGACTTGGTCTCCTTCTTTGAAATCTCGTCTCAAGATTCTTTTGTCATGAAAAGCCTTTGTTTTCTCTTTATAGATCCCCTAGCTCTGATATGCTGCTTGCCTTAGTCTCCTAAAGTTCTTCCAGATCAATCAGGCGTTTTTCCGAAGCTGTCTTGATGTCAAAGTTGAGCAACTTCGTAGCCCACAATGCTTTGTATTCCAGCTCTATCGGGAGATGACAACCTTTTCCATACAACAGATTGAATGGAGTGGTGCCAATGGGGGTCTTATATGCAGTTCTGTATGTCCATAGAGCATCATCAACCTTAGCTGCCCAATCCTTCCTTTATTTTTCGACTGTCTTCTCAAGGATTTCTTTAATCTGCATGTTCGATACTTCCACCTGTCCAGATGTTTGAGGATGATAAGGTGTAGCCACTTTATGTTTGACTCCATGTTCTTTAACAAGTTTTCAAAAACTTTGTTGATGAAGTGGCTGCCACCATCGCTGATCACAACCCTTGGGATCCCAAATCTAGGAAAGATTATGCTCTTAAACAGCTTGATGACCACTTTCGCATCATTAGTAGGACTGGTAACAGCATCCACCCACTTAGAAACATAATCAACTGCCACTAACATGTATTTGTTGTTGTAGGAGGATGAGAATGGTCCCATGAAGTCAATCCCCCACACATCAAATATCTCAACCTCAAGAATGGGATTATGTGGTATCTCATTTCTCCTGCTCATGTTGCCTTTTCGCTGACATACATCACACCTAGAAATATGGTCATGAGCATCTTTGAACATCGTAGGCCACCAGAAACCAGCCTGCAGTATCTTCTGAACAGTCTTGAAAGTAGCGAAATGTCCACCATATTCAGAACCATGACAATGTGTCTAGATTCCTGCTACTTCTTTCTCAGGAATACATCTTCGAAAAAGATGATCCTTGCACTGTTTATAGAGGTATGGCTCATCCCAGCAGTATTGTTGGATATCTCAGAAAAACTTCTTTTTGTTGTAACCTTTAAGTTCTGGAGGTGGGATTCTGCATGACAGGTAGTTCACAAAGTCTGCATACCAAGAAAGACTCAGCTCAACGGCATTAGTCTCTAAAAGGTTGTTCAACTCGATGTCTACAATCTGCAGTATCTGAATTGTATGAATCTGCTCTTCAGACAACGAGTCTTTGATAGGCAAAACTTCTGGAATCCTCATTCGAGATAGATGATCAGCAACCCCATTTTCTATTCATTTCTTGTCTTTAATTTCCAAGTCGAATTCTTGCAGGAGTAGTATCCATCTCAACAGTCTCGGTTTGGCATCCT
This sequence comes from Streptanthus diversifolius, assembly GCA_039880935.1. Lineage (NCBI taxonomy): Eukaryota > Viridiplantae > Streptophyta > Magnoliopsida > Brassicales > Brassicaceae > Streptanthus > Streptanthus diversifolius. The sequence goes on along the minus strand of JAXGFM010000003.1, from coordinate 8,800,182 downwards.
TCTTAGCCAGTAGGTGTCTCAATGCTGCATGATCTGTGTGTACTATTACTTTAGAGCCAACCAAATATGTTCGAAATTTCTCAAACGCATAAACAATCGATAGTAGCTCCTTCTCAGTTGCAGCATACTTCGTCTGTGCACCGTCTAGTGTTCTGTTGGCGTAATAGATCATCAGCTTTTTATCTTTCTTCTGTCCCAAAACTGCTCCCACAGCATAATCACTTGCATCACACATCACCTCAAAAGGGAGATCCCAGTCTGGTGGTTGCACTATTGGAGCACTTGTCAAGGCTTCTTTCAGCTTCAAGAAAGCTGTCATGCACTCCTCATCAAACATAAACCCTGTATCCTTGCACAGAAGTTTTGTGAGTGGTCTGGCAATGCTAGAGAAGTCTTTAATAAACCTTCTGTAGAAACCAGCATGCTCGAAAAAACTCCTAATTTCCTTTACAGATTTCGGAGGTGTGAGTCTGATTATGACATCAATTTTGGCCTTATATACTTCTATCCCAGCTTCTGAAATCTTGTTTCCAAGTAAAATTCTCTCCTTTACCATGAAATGATATTTCTCCTAATTTAGAACTAGGTTTGTCTCCTCGCATCTTTTTAGTACCCTGCACAAATTCGAAAGACACACATCAAAAGAAGAACCATACACAGAGAAATCATCCATAAATACTTTCATTATTTCTTCAATCATTTCAGAGAAAATAGACATTACACATCTTTGAAAAGTCGCAGGAGTGTTACATAGTCCAAATGACATTCTTCTATAAGAGAAGGTATCATAAGGACAAGTAAATGTCGTCTTTTCCTGATATTGAGGATGAATGGGTATTTGAAAGAATCCAGAGTACCCATCAAGAAAACAGTAGTATGAATGATTAGCTAATCTTTCTAACATATGATCAATGAACGGCAATGGAAAATGATATTTTCTAGTTGATGCATTCAGTTTTCTATAGTCTATGCACATTCTATGACCAATGATGGTTCTTGTAGAGATCAATTCATCCTTCTCATTTTTAATCACAGTGATACCACCCTTTTTCGGAACTACATGCACAGGGGAGACCCAATTGCTATCTGAAATGGGATAAATGATTCCTGCTCCTAGCAATTTCAAGATTTCCTTTTTAACTACCTCTTGTAAATTTGGATTCAATCTCCGCTGATGTTCAATTGATGACTTATAATCATCTTCTAAATATATTATATGCATGCATAAAGATGGGAAAATTCCTTTGATATCTTCTAAAGAGTAACCTAAGGCTTTCCTATACTTTTTAAGTTCATGCAATAACATAAATGTTTCATTATCAGACAGAGAAGCACTAACAATCACCGCTTAAGTAGAGTTTGTTCCAAGAAACGCATACCTTAGCTCAGGTGGTAGTGGTTTGAGTTCCAGCTTTGGTGCATTCTCCTCACTCCAATCGTCATTACTGCTAGTCTTACCATTGCTAGCTTCTGAACTTCCAACTTCGATTTAATATCTCCTTTCAACGGCTTGTGAGAATCCAGAATCCTCTCATATAACTCCACTTCCTCTTTAATCCTTATTGATTTTGCAGACTCCTTGGTAAGAGCTAATTGAAGGGAGTCCTTAATAGCTAACTCCTCTAGATACTCTTCTACCATATCTTCCAGCATCTCGATGTAAAAGACCTTCTTCTCTATCGTAGGCTTCTTCATGACCTCCAGTATGTCAAACTTGAGTACTGAGGATCCCAAGTTCAGGTCAATAATCCCTTTCTTCACATCGATTATCGCTCCAACTGTGGCTAGGAATGGACGCCCAAGGATGATTGAGTTTGTAGGTTCGTCATCCATTTCTAATACTACAAAATCGGAGGGGATTATACAGTCTCCTACCTTCAGAGGCAAGTCTTCTAGAATACCAATGGGATACCAGATAGATCTGTTAAGCGAGTACCAGTGAGAACCTGGTCTTTTTAAAATCTGTCAGTTCTAGTTTCTTAGATACAATCAGTGGCATTAGGCTAACACTTGCTCCCAAATCAACCAGATATTTCTCGAAGCTTAGAGGTCCAATAGAGCAAGGCAATGTAAAACTTCCAGGGTCCTTGAGGTTCCTAGGCAAATTGTTCTGAATTATCGCGCTGCACTCATGATTGATTTGTACCATAGCTTTCTCCAGTGCTTTCTTCTTGGTCACTATGTCTTTAAGAAGCTTGTTGTAGATTGGACAGTATAGAACAAGATCCATGAGAGGCATTGTGACTTGAACTGTGCCCAGCAGCTTCTTGAACTTCCCGAATTGCTTGTCTAGAATTTGTTTCTTAAACCTTCTAGGGAATGGAAGTGTTGGCTCATAAGGTGGGAGCACAAAGTCAGCTGTCTCCCCTGTAGCTTTGCCTCTGTCAGCTTTAGCATTCACAGCGATGCCCTTATCTGCAGGAGAATCTTCTTCAGCCTCTTCACCAGCTATCTCCTCTGCTTCTGTCTCAGTAGATGTGTCATCCAATCCAGATTTCTTCACTGTTGCTCCTCCACTTGGAAATTCCTTTCCACTTCTCAATGTTATGGCTTTGCAGTACTCCTTAAGATTAGGTTGAGGATGTCCAGGTAGAACCCCTTTTCCATTGCTTCTTGAGGATAAAGCCACCTGAGCAATCTGATTTTCTAGTCCTTTTACATGCGTCGCCAGTCCTTCAAACTTGGAGTTCAGATCATTGTAACAAGCTTTCATCTCAGCTATCTCTTTCTTTTTCCCCCTTGTCCTTCCAGCAGCTGCTTTAGCATGTTCTTCACTTCATCATCTTGAGAAGGTTGATTCGAATTGCCTCCCTTCTGCTGGAAGTTGCTGAGTTGTGGTCTTGGCACATAGTTGTTGTTTGAAGGGCTTGATTTCCAAAGTTTGAGTATCTTTTGGATTGGTTATTCGCTTGCCCTTGATAGTTCCCTCTAGAATGGAAGTTCCCTTGACATTGTTGGTTGAAAAGTCTAGGTTGGAAGCTGCTTTGTCCTGGCTGGTTCGGTTGCTTGGACTGATAGCTCGGACCTTGATTTTGTTACCCCTGTCCTTGCTGCTTTGGAATCGGTGGATAGACCTGGTCTTGTGGGTTCTCCACATTCTGGCTCCTGTAGGACAGGTTGTTGTTGTAAGGCTTATACTGATAGCCTCCCTGATTTCCCACATAGCTGACTTCTTCAGGGTTTCCTTCCAAGGTCTCCATTGTAGGGTCGTGATAGTCTGGTTGGTAGGTATCTTGTTCATCCACAAAGTGGACTTGTCTCTGGTTCAAATGCAGAATTTTTTCCAGCCTATCAAGCTTTTCGTTGATCTCCTTAAGCTTTTGATCTTCCAGTTTCACACCCCTTGATGACCTATCATAGTCCTCACTGTAGCATTGGTTACTTTGAGCTAGGTTCTCAATCAGCTGCTCTCCTTGGTCAACATCTAAGTTAGCAAAACTCCCATAGCTTTCTGTGTCAAGAGCTATTCTGAACTTCTCATGAAATCCACCATGAAATATTCCCAGCAGTGCATCTTTCTCTACTCATTTGGTCCTTGTCGGATGGTAATGATGTCATTCTTGATTTTAGCTGTCTTCTGCTTGGAAAAGAATTTATTGGTGAATTCTTTCTTGCACAAAGCCCATGTAGAGACCAATTCTGAAGGCACATTGTGTTCCCATTGAGCAGCTCTGTCTCCCAAATAAAATGTGAATAACATCATCTTAATTGCATCCTGAGGAAAGACATTTATCTTGACTGTCATGTAGAGCCTCTCAAAATCATCAAGGTGTTGAAGTGGGTTCTCACTAGGCAGACCATAGAACTTCGAGCCTTGCACCATGTTGATTAAACTCGTCTTGAGTTCATAGTTGTTGTTTGCAACAGTTGGTGTTGGAATGCCAAGACTGATGGTCCTTTCACCAGGCTTATCAAAAGCTCCAATGCGCTTGCGAGGAGCTCTCGCGTCAATTTGTGGAATAGGCAATGCGCCTAACCCATGACCTTGGTGTTCTTCTGGTTGGAAATGTTGAGCTTCTCCTCTGTGATCCTCCATGTTCGGATTGGGAGATTGTTCCAGTCTTTCTCTTAGAATTCTCAAACGGTTTTCTCTCTCAAAGTGTCTTATCTTGTGAATCAGTGGTTGCAAGTTTTGTTGTCCTTTACTTCTCAAATTCATGAACCTGCAAGACAGAAAGATTCTCGATTTTAAGTCAGCGACGAGAGAAATGTAGTAAATGTAACAATCTTAATATTAGAAAATTTCTTAAATCTATTGGCTAAATTGCTTTCCCGGCAACGGCGCCAAAAACATGATAGAGGTTTATTTATCTCCACGAGATTCACCTGAGTATACCAAAAAAACTTATAACTCAATAGATTTCAGAAATTTTTATCTAAGCTAAGAGATTTTGAGTTGAATATGTTCGACCCGACAGATAGTTAAACTAATTAATAGCAAAGTAAATAAAGTTGTGATTGAATTAAACTAGAAATAAGCTAATAAATAAAGCAATTCAACCATGGATTAGGCATTAGAATTACTAAAGGTAAAATCAAGATATGAATATAAATCATGAAAACGTAATTTGTATTTCCAGACAATGAGACTATGAATAGATTAGTACATTCCCATGTAGAAATCCCTATCCTTAGAACTAGATTTGATCAGTTCTCATTGCAAACCCTAAAACTAAACAAGCATTAAGATTCATCTCAATTTTCATCAAATTCTCTAGACAACTACTTCTGCAGGCTAAAATCATAAGATTCACTAGTTAGACTATCCTATGAATTCACTATCCCTTTTCCAAGGGGTGAACTCGATAAACCCTAAATTGACTCTTCCAAGATCAACCTAGCATTAAACACATCTAATAGTGATGGATTACACAATCCTAGACCTAAGTATCATCTCATGATCTCAGTTCCCCTAATCATCTATCCTATCCATGGCTGAATCTAAGGATCTACTCATACATAATAGAAATTCCAGAGAAACCAATAAAAGATGAGGAAAACATAATTAGATTGCAGAGATTGAAGAAAATACAAAATTCTTATTGAAATAAATCTATAATTATCTTACTAAACACCATAGATTGTTGAAGGAAGACCTAGGGCTCTTGCTCACTTTTTCTCTCTTGGTGGCTAATAAAAAACCGTGATCCCTAGGTTTTCCTTAAAACAACCTATTTATAGGTTCTAAAAACTTGATTTATTTTACAAAACGTCATAAAAAATGAGTTATGTACGAGGATCGATCTATCGGACGAAGGGATCGATCGATCCTGTAATCCGTCGTAGATATTTTGGGCTGGTATATCGATCGATTGCGACGGATATCGATCGATCTAAACTGGTTCGATCGTTCTCTTCCTCCTCTAGTCGGTCTTGGAGATTGACACAGAATTGGGTAGATAAACGATCGACCGATCGCTGAATGCATGATCGATCGATCTCTTCACTTCAAAAGGTCATGCAGGTTTGATCATCATTTGAGCCCATTTCTCCGAGTGACACTTTCTGATCATTCTCGCATTGTTGCACTAGCTACCGGTGTTCTCATAAACTCCGAAAAATATTCCCAACTTGCTTTGTAATCCCTGAAAAACAAAAAATGGAAAACATCCTAGAATTCTAATGCATATGAGCCTAAATGTGTCCTAAAATATGAAATCTAATGGTTAACTCAAGCAAGTTATGTATAAAATGATCTATTAAAACTGTCAAAATGTGGGTTTATCAAATACCAACACTATCACTACCAGATATGATTATATCATCTACATAAATGAGAATTAACACATTACCTTCCTTACTCTTTAGTGTAAAAAGAGTGTGTTCAACTGCAGATCTTTTGAAGCCTCTATCCATTAAGGTTACTCTTAGCTTGTGGTACCAAGCTCTTGGAGATAGTTTAAGGTCATATATGGCCTTCCTCAGCCTGGGTATGTTGATGGCTCCTACCTCTTCCTCTTGACCTAGTGGAGGTGACATGTATACCTCTTATTCTAATTCACCTTGTAAAAATACATTCTTAACATCCATTTGCTATAATTCCCAATCAAGGTTAGTAGCAAGTGAAAAAACAACATTAACAGAGTGAAGATTAGCTAAAGGTGCAAAGGTATCCCTATAATCTTCACCATAAGTCTGAGTAAATCCTCTAGCCACCAACCTAGATTTTTATATCTATCAATTTCACCATTGCTTTTGTATTTAATGGTAAAAATCCACTTAGAACTTACAGCCCTTTTTCCTTTAGGTAAAGTGGTTGGAGCATAGGTATCATTCTTTTTCATGGCCTTCTTCTTCTATCTAGGATAGTTTTCTTCCATTCCTTCATAGTCATAGCTTCCTCATATGTCTTTGGAATCTGTTCCTTATCAAGACTTGAAGTGAATGCAATATGGTTACTAGGTAAGTAAGCAATGTTACAAACTCCCTGATCATGATGAAACACAACATTCCCATTGTAGAAGACTGGTGGATTCCTTTGTCTTGTGCTCCTTCTTAACACTGTAGGTGGAGCTTCTTGGATAGGCTCCTCCTCGTCACCTAAAGCTTCAATGAGAGTGGGCACATCTCTTGATCTTTTGGAAGATGAGACTATAATTGATTCATCTCCTGCTGAGTCTTGTTAGACATGAGTAGATGCTTCTCCTCCATATTAAAGAGGAGGAAGGCCAGGAGAGCTGGAGGGAAGACCAATACCAGAAGATGGCCGCGGATTGGATGGACCGGCTGGAGTGGATGGCCGTGGCCCGGCTGGCTGTATCGGTGCTGTGGTCGTGCTGGGGCTCGAAGCCGCTGGTGCAGGAGGCTGAGGTGAGGTAACCGTGGGCTGAGGATGAGGAGAGACTATGCCAATACTCTCCAAAAGTCTCCTCAAGTTCTCAGCTTGGTCTGATCTTGTTGTGGAGATGTCTTTGAATTGATCCCAAGTTCCTTCTTCATAGAAACCTTTTGATTTTTGGAATTTGACATCTCTGGACACTAAGACTCTTCTAGTCTCTGGATCATAGTATTTGTATCCTTTCTGGGTAGAAGAATACCCAATGAACATAACTTTGATACTCTTTGGTTCCAGCTTGTTCCTTTGCTCTCTTGGAACTAATACAAAATAAACACAACCAAAAACTCTTTAGTGGTTAATGTTAGGTCTAATTTTGTTTAGTACCTCAAATGGATACAAGACATCTAGAACTTTTGTAGGAGTCCTATTAATCAAGTAGCATGCAGCTACCAGAGCATCCCCCAAAATCTTTTGGGAACTTTCATGTGGAACATCATTGTTCTCAAAACTTCTATCAAATGTCTATTCTTCCTTTCAGCTACCCCATTTTGTTGTGGAGTGTAAGAACAGCTGGTTTGATGTTCAATGCCATGCTTGGCCAAGTGTTGGTGAAGCCTGGTACTAGTGTATTCCCCTCCATTATCTGTTCTAAAACATTTAATACTTGGATTGTATTGGTTGATAACATATGCTTGAAAATTTAGAAATGCATCAAATACTCTATCTTTAGAACTAAGAAAAGTGACCCAAGTATATTTGGAATTTTCATCAATAAATGTCACAAAATACTTATGGTTTTCTCTAGATGAGAATGGAGATATCCAAACATCAGAATGCACAAACTCAAAACAATTATCATAGGTATGCAGAGATTTCTCAAAAACAGTTTTGCAATGTTCCCAAGTATACAAGAATCACACATATCCTTTGGCATTTTTAAAACCAGGAACAATTAGTTCTAGTGCTCTAGGATGAGTATGTCCTAATCTAGCATGCCAAAGATCAGAATCATCACTTAAAGAGCTATTACTAGCAGCCGGTTCTACCCCTTTTGCATTGGTCATATCTTCAAGTACATACAAGTCATTTCTTGTAGTCCCTTGTCCAAATGTCCTACTAGTCTCAATACCCTGCAAGTAGAAATCATTATGACCAAATATAGTTTGACAATTTAAATCAGTAGTGGCTCTTTTAACCGAAAGCAAATTTGATGTAAAAAAAATTTTAGATTCTTTATCAAACAACTTAAGTTTTCCTATGCCTTTAATTGGTACTTTGATTCCATTAACAATGACAACATTATCTAAGGCAGGTTATAAATTCTCTAACAATCCTAGATCACTAATCATATGCCTTTAATTGGTACTTTGATTCTATTAACAATGACAACATTATCTAAGGCAGGTTCTAAATTCTCTAGCAATCCTAGATCACTAATCATATGATGAGAAGCACCAGAATCAACAACCAATGATTTAGAGACATTATGAACAAAAGAAGTTTGAAAAGAAGCATGAAAAGTTTTACCCAACATATTACCATCCTTAATTGCTTTGAGAAGAGCTTCTAGATCTGATTTTGTCACAAATTCAGATGTTGAAGACATGGAACTGGTTGGGGCCGAGTGAAAATGGGAGCTGGTACACGCCATAGAAAGGGTCGGGAGCTTGTACAGGCCATGGCCGGCAGCTTGCAGCTGAGTGTGGCCGGCTGTTTGTTATTATTTCTCAAGAGCCCAGCTTGGCTTCAGCTCAGGATTGAGTACCCAATACTCCTTTTTTGTATGGCCACTCCTTTTGCAATGGTCACATATTGGTCTCTTCTTCCTTGTTTCATTTGTTGTTGTTGGTTTGAAAAAACTTTTGTGTGCAGCCACCAATTCAGCCTTGTTGCCAAAGAGTCCATGGGATCCTTGCTCCTTTTGGATTTGAGCACAAACATTTTCCAAGCTAGGAAGTTTATCAGACCTGAGAATATGTTTAATAAGATTTGAGTAAGTTGTGTTAAGAGTTAATAGTAACTCAAACACCTTGTCTTCTTCTTTCCTTTCTAGGAGAACAATTGGATCAATTGTGGCTGACCTTAGCATCTCTAGCTCAGCCCACAATGCTCTGAATGAGCCATAGTGCTTTGTGAATTCATCCTCTTGCTTCAATTCATTGAAAGACTTTTTCACCTCAAAAATTCTTAAGAGGTTAGTGGTGTTTCCATACACCTATTGCAAAGTGTCCCAAAGTTCCTTAGCATTCTCACAAAATGAATAAGCTTCCAAGAGATCACTAGCAAGAGAGTTTTGAAGTATAGAGAGTACCAATTGATCTTCTTGGTACCATTTATCTTGAGCAGCCACAGCCTCATTAACTTCAGCAATTTCATTTTGTTCAAGAACATTGGTTGAAATATGATTCCAAAGGCCTTTACCACCCAATGTGGTTTTCATGGTCCTAGACCATAAGAGATAATTTGCTCCATGTAGAATGACAGGAGCTCTGATAGTAGTTTGAATCTCCATGCTTCAGAAGATGGAAACTCAGCTCTTTAGGACAGGACACGAACAGCTTAAGCTCACGGTCGGGAACGGCTTGTTAACTGAGGATTCATGGGCACCACAGCTTGTTCAGACAGTATAGGTAATGGCTGGTCGAGCTTGGGATGCTCTCGGCAATAGGATCAGCTGGTCGGGATGCGAGACACAGGCTCTCGGCAACGGGAACAGCTGGTCGGGACGCGGGACTCAGGCGCGTGGAACAAGGCCATGCCAAGAACAACTACAACTAACTCCAGCCAACTCCAACCAACTCCTGCAACAGAATTCAACCAACTCCAACCAACAAGAACAACTTCTAATATTCCTTAGCTTCACAACCAATGATGATCCAGCAGCAAAAAAAATCGAATTTTACTAATGTACCAATCCAAAAATCAAGTTTCCCTCCATTTTCCAGATTTTTAAAGATTGATAAAAAAAAAATCAAGAAAAACTATCTTGAAGACTTAAACCCTTCTGATTGCAACCAAATTTCGTGGAGACTATAAAAAAACTTATCTAACTTTCCAAATTCAAAGATTTGAAGAAAACGAAGAATAGATAAGAGTTTTATCACCAGATTCTAGTAAAGGGCGATTTTAGACGTCTTGAGGGAAAACTTCAAGAACTTCCTTCAGACTTAAGAGAATTAAGTTCTTCTTTTTTTAAATAGCAACTAGACTCGATGGTCTTGATTTTAGGATTTGGAAAATCACGATTTGGCAAATATTGGACGACAGAATTCTCAGAGAAACACGGAGGTCCGCGGCGGAGGCAATCGCGGAGGTCCGATGCAAGAAAAATCGTATCTTTGTATTCTCGTGTTGAAATGATGAAAATCCTATTGGAGTGGCTTCAGGACTTGCCGGAGAACAATCCAGGAAAAACAGATCTTCGAAAACTGTCGTGGTTTAGTCGGAATTTGCGATCAAAGTTGATGGACGAAATTAGAATGATAGATGAAGATGATTTCGACTTGATATAATGATTTAATGGAATTTTATCCCAGATTGTTGTAACTTGGCTCTGATACCATGAAAGAATATGAGATTAAGAGATTTGTAGATTTAGAGAATGAGATATTTGAGAGATTAGAGAGAAGAATGATTGTATTGAGAAAATGAGAACAATGTTTTCTAAGTTACAAATGTGGAGAGAGATAGCTATTTATAATAATCTAGTCTAGGCTTATTTGGATACAAGGATGACCTTATACATGAATAGCTACAAGGATAACATAAAACTATAATACAAACAAGCCTTAGACACTCTCCTTAGATGAATTAGACTACACGCCTTTAAGCTAGAGTTAAAAGCCTTCTTCCTTTATCAGGTATTATGACATATTCAGATATATTCAAGTATATCTTTATGATATATCTATCTAGATTTGAACTTATCTAAAATAGGATTAGAGTTTATCTAGAATAGGATTACATATTGTATAAATACTCTCATATTATTCTTTCTCAATACACAATCTTCTTTCTCAATATACGATTGGTTTCATGGTATCAGAGCCTATGGCCTAAAACAAAAATCTTCTTCCTTTGTTGCTCTGTTTTTCATCACAAAAACAGAGTATTAAGATCCAAATTCTATTTCTCTATCTTTTCAATGCCGGAAACACGAACTGTAGCAGCCCTATCATCTTCTTCTCCATACTTTCTCAATGCATTTGACAATTATGGTGCTTTGACAATTCTTCCTTTATCAAGTATTAGGACATATTCAGATATATTCAAGTATATCTTTATGATATATCTATCTAGATTTGAACTTATCTAAAATAGGATTAGAGTTTATCTAGAATAGGATTACATATTGTATAAATACTGTCCTATTATTCTTTCTCAATACACAATCTTCTTTCTCAATATACGATTGGTTTCATGGTATCAGAGCCTATGGCCTAAAACAAAAATCTTCTCCTTTGTTGCTCGGTTTTTCATCACAAAAACAGAGTACTAAGATCCAAATTCTATTTCTCTATCTTTTCAATGGCGGAAACACCGAACTGTAGCAGCCCTATCATCTTCTTCTCCATATTTTCTCAATGCATATGACAATTATGGTGTTTTGATCTCTTCAGTAATTCTAAAAGAAGACAATTATTCAGAATGGGCAATTGAGTTACAAAATTCTCTTTAAGCAAAACAGAAATTAGGATTCATAGATGGATCAATTCTTAAACCATATACAAAACCTCTATTAAGCCAGTGGTGTGATGCCAATTTGATGAGCATTGGCTGGATTCGTACTTTCATCGATCCAAAACTTCGATCTACAGTCTCGTTTATTGCTGAAGCTGCGGTTCTATGGGTGAGTCTTCGCTCCCGTTTCTCGGTCACCAATGGTGTTCGCAAACAAGTCATCAAAGATGATCTTGCTGCTTGCAAACAAAACGGTCAATCAGTCCTCGAGTATTACGGACGCCTATCCAAACTGTGGGACAAAATGCAACAGTACAAAACAGGTCGTCAATGCAATTGTGCAGCTGCTCCAGACATTGCAAAAGAACGCGAAGATGATCAAATTCATCAATTCTTATTTGGACTTGATATTCCCAGATTCAGCAACATTCGGTATACCATTACCAGTGAAGATCTGTTGCCATCACTCACAAATGTCTACTCACGTGTCATCCGTGAGGAGCAAAATCTTAATATCGCAGTTTTACAAGAAACTACAAAGACAAGTGGAATAGGATTCTCTGTAAAAAAAAAGGCTCCCTTGCACGTTGCTGCAGATTCTGGTCCACGAGTTAGTGATCGTGCGAACAAATCATGTACTCACTGTCGCCTTCAAGGTCACGATGTAACTGAGTGCTTCTTACTTCATGGTTTCCCTGACTGGTACTACGATCAGAGAGGTGAACAACAACCTTTTTCCGTAACCAGAGACACTCAATTACGACAAGTTTCCCGCGGTGGTCGTTTCCCTAGAGGAGCTAACCGTGGTCGTGGTCGTGGTTGTGTTAATGCCACTCATGTGACAACCGAAGCATACACTAGCAATGATCAGATTACCCATCTCATCAATATTCTTCAGCAACAAAGACCTTCCACCTTGTCTGAACAATTGTCTGGTAAAACTCTTCTAACTGATGTTGTTATAGACACTGGCGCTTCTCATCATATAACTGGAGATCTTTCGATCTTGGTTGATGTAACCAATATCATACCATCAGCTGTTACAAAACCTGATGGCTCCGCCTCTCGCGCTACGAAAATTGGTTCATTAGTCTTAAGCCCCACATATACGCTTACTAACGTCCTCTTTGTTCCTGAGTTTGATTGCACTCTCATATCTGTTTCCAAGCTGCTGAAACAAACATATTCTATAGCGCTTTTTACTGATACTTTGTGTTTTATTCAAGACCGTTTTTCAAGGACTTTGATGGAGCGGGTGAAGAGCGTGAGGAGGTGTGCTATTTTACGGGGTTCACACAGCTCGGGTTAACAAAACTTCAATCATACTAGTGGGTTCAATAAGACTAGACTGAACAAGATATCTTATATTCAATCTAAACCATTTTGATACGAGTAAAAAGTTCATACAACTATATTTTTACAGAGTAAAGCAAATACTAAAATTTAATATTTATAAAAAAGCAAATTATAAATACTAATTTTTTGAATAAATTGAATATATGTTCCATTTTGATTATCAATATATATATATATACATTTATATATGATACATATATATATATATAACTTCATGATTTTATTCATAAATTAATTATCAAAACAATATAATTTAATAAATCAAGAACAAAACAATTTTATAAAAATTACTGCCATGTTTGCGTAAATATTGAAATTTATATATATTTTAGTTTTTAATAATTATTTTAAATGACTATGAAATAGTCAGAATATCTGGCAGATATCCAAACTTTGGCGGAGCCAATACATATGTACAAATTGTTAATCTAGACAGAACGGATCCCTAATACCATAAAATTCCATGATATCTATTTTTTGTTTGTTTTTGGTTTTTGTTTTTGTTTTTGTTTTTGTTTTTGTTTTTGTTTTTTTGTTTGTAACACATACGTACGTATCACTAACTAGTGAACCGTACTCCAAGTAGATACTGTATATGTAAACTTTGTGGGTCTTGTTACAAAATAAAATAAAAGCGTAGCAAGATATGTAGCATTCTACATTAGACCAAAAGTTCTACGTTATATATATATATATATATATATATATATATATATATGTATATATATACTTTTTGGATTATCTCCTGTGTATATATATGATGTAAAAACCCAACTATCTATCCTTTCACATTCATCACATCCCCACTAAAGAACAGATGGTTCTCTCTCTCTCCCTCTCTCCTCTTTCGTTTTCGCTTTCAGATTGAGTTTGACTCTTCGCCAGCCACCGCCTCCTCTCTCTCTCCATCAATTGCGACACCATACCTCTCTTCTTTCTTTCTCTCTTTTCAACATCTTTAAGTAAATACCCTTTTCCCTCTCTTTCTCTCTTTCTCTCTTTCTCCTCTCTAAGATGCATCAAATCTAAAAAACCCTAGATTCACCAAACTCTTCTCTTCTCTTATGTTCTTGTTTCTTCCATGTCCATATGGATTCCGGTAACAGTGAAAGCTTACAGTCTTCAAGTGATGACCACGAGTCTTCGTCAACAGGTGCTGCAGCAGATCAGTCCTCTTTTTTCCTCCCTCCATTCTCCTCCTCCGCTTTCTACGGCGGCCCAACAACCCTTTCTTCTTCCTCTTCTGCGGTGACTTATCTTAACTTTGTAAACAACCTCATTTCCGATGAAACCATTCTCAACCAAACACATATCCTCCCTCCTCCACCATCTTCGCAGCCTCCTCCTCCTCAGCCTCCGTCTTCCTCCTCCAAAAACCCTAGAAAACGAACAAGAGTTTCAAGAAGAGCACCAACCACTGTTCTCACCACCGACACTTCTAACTTCAGAGCAATGGTTCAAGAATTTACCGGCGTCCCCGCTTCTCCTTTCTCTCACCCTTTCTCCTCCACTACTCGCCGATTCGATATTTTCCGATCTCCCTCCTCCGATCATCCTCTTACTTTCAACCCTTTTCGTCCAATCCCTCAAAAACCTCATCATCATCAACCTTTGATCCCTTCATCATCTTCTTCTTTACTTGAAAAATATAATAATCAAACTTCTACTTCAACAAACTTTCGTCTTCCAGATTTACCCATCCCTCAAAGTCACCATGTTTCTACATTTCAATCTCTATTATCTTATCAACATCATCCCCATCATCATAACCAAGCACTTTCGTCTCTTCATGATCTTGAATCAATGAATCTTGGAGCATTACAGCAACACCAGAATCACAATCCAACAGCTGATGATGACCACCAGCTGATGATGATGAGGCAGCTCTCGGAGTTTGACAGCCTGATGGAAAAGGGGCAAGACTCTTCTTCATCGGCTCCGATCAAAGGTTCTTCAGGTACTATTACTACGACAACAACAATTGATCCATGGATTTCCCCTAGAGATTCCAATAATTGAATATCATATGGTATACATTATTTTACAATTATTGATTTATAATGAAACCATATCATACAATGTTAAATCTCCTAAAGTCAGATTGTAGTCACTAAGATTGAATTATCAGATATTTTTTTCTTTATGAATGATATATTCCATCAAAATATTTATTCTCATTTGTAGTGATTATACTCTGGCTACACGTTACGGTGACCCATAATGGGGTATATGATTCTCCACATGTTGTAAGTATATATGTATTTTTTTTTTTGAGGCCTGAAAGTATATGTGTAGATGTTTATACGTTACATATTTGGCTCTTAGGTCTTGATGAGAATCTAATTCGGATTTGGTTCGTTAGTACAAAGGACAGTTCACACGTGTATTGTGTTTTGTTCAGTCGTTACTTTGACAATCTCTCCCCTATCACTCTAGGTTTTTATAGTCTGACTATTGTTCCGATTGCTAATAACTACTATCCACCTTTTTGTATACGGTAAAAAATAAAATTCATGTGATTTGTTTCGACGTTGAGACTAATAGCTCATATATGTTACCTATCACCTTAATAACAAACTATTACTGGAAAAAGTAGCTGTCAATCTGTATTTTCCAAAGAGTGTAGATTATGAAGTTTTGTAACAAACGTGACTGTTTTTTCTATGGACGTTTCTTGGACTTTTTTTTCTGACTATATAGATCAGTTTAGAAGCTCATAGCAGGTGTTGAATATTTAGATAAGGTTTTTAAAATGGTAAATGGTATACATCTTTTCAGTAGTATTGTATATACACAATTAGTATGGGAATGATTGAGTACGTCTAAAATAGATACCTTACCTACTATTTACCCTCGGGTTATCACTCATACACCAACTAAATGTAGCTTCGTTACGTAGAAGGCACGAAGTTTTGCACCTAACAAAACCAAAAAGTACACTAATTTTCTGCTTGAACATAATATTAGTGGAAATTTTCATGAAATGTTTATCGATATATAATACTATGAGAAACTCGACGAATATTATATATATATATATATATATATAAATTTCTAGGCTATAAGATTTCTACAAATTATCTGAATTCAATAAGCTTTAGGATAAGGTGTTCTTATCAATGAAATGTATAAATAAGTCAACTTAGAATATTTCATTCTCCATAAAGTTTGAATTTTAACCATTACTAGAAATATAACAAAGTTCTCATATATTAGAACCACTTCAGCACCCATTTTGTCATATATTAAAGACAAGACCATGTAAAAGTGGTGTTTGGTTAAAATAATAGTTTAACTCTAGGTAGCTTGTCCCTTTCTATTGCAAATTTTACCTTCTATTTTTATTTACAATTTTGTATATATGTAAAACCATGTAAACGTTTACAACCGAAAGATAAACCAATATTAATGGTCCACTAATAGTATGTAGCTTGTATCTCATATACTCATTGTCTTAAAGGTTTTGTGTCTGGGATGAAAAATCACCTCCGACTTCTTAACTTATTTGCTATACCTATTTTTCTTAATTATGGGAGATTCCGGTCGGTGCAGAATTACATATTAATCCAAGAATTACCAAAAAGTTAAATGTTTATGTCATTTATAAAGTATACGATATTAGTATCCTACATTTTACGGATCTGCAGCACTTTAGGTTTTCTTAAACATGATTGTATTTGAAACTAAATTTAATGGGTTATTCGATTTCAAATGTAAAACAAACGTTTGAATAAAAATAAAAGTAGAAAGCTCATTGCATGAAATATGGGCCACATATCTTAATAGCCACTCGTGAGCCAAAGTTCTTAAAATTGTTTGCTTTTTGTGGCTTAGGGTTCTTGTAAGTCATTGCCCACGGTGTGTTTTTGTTTTGTTTTCCTGAAGTGTAGGATGTAGGTTCAGGTTACTGGTTAGGTAACCTGCTTAGATCCTTTTGTAATTAGTTCTGAAGGAAATTTAGAAATGATATTCTCAAAATGAAACAGTGAAGTGTTCACTAAGCCTACATGTTAGAAAAGAGTGGTCAACTTCTTTTATTTGATAAAGGTCAAAGAACATTGAGTCATTGCAGTAAAATTGAAAAGTACTACAAGTTTGAACATTTCTTCCGATTACGTGGTGAAATGATTTGAATTGGAAATTTATGTAAAGCCAAAATGTGAAATCGGATAAAATGTCACTATTAGTCCGGCGAAACGGTCCTAATACGTTAAGTTTGATTAGGATGCGAATTGATCCTAGCTTTCTCATTGGGGGTTATATATATTATTAACAGTGGATAAAAAATACATCTCAAAATGAAATTATTCTCAGTAGTATACAAAATACATATAAATATACACGTACGTGAATGCATTACACAATACATATAAATATACACGTACGTGAATGTATTTAGAAAACAATGATGAGAAATGGTCGGGGGATCAAGTTGAGAGATATTGAGGGCACGATGAAGATATAATAATCATAAGAAATTTGAGGTGATTTGTGTCTCTTTCTTATTTGGAATCATTTGAAAAGGCCCACGCCAGAGAATATTATTATTTCTAGTAATTATTAGCATATACTCATTTTCTTTGGATACGACATCTACAAATCAGGTTTACATAAAAGATCTTCTCATCTACATATACATATGAGTATTTGTGTACATTTAATTTAAGTGTAGTTTATTTATTGTAAAAGGAATCATATAATTTTTAATTTTATTTTATTTCGTAATATGAATAACATAATTTGAGGCTTCATTGTCGATCGGAAGTCATCTGCCTGAAGCACGTAAAAAAAGATAGTTCCGTTTAGTTGTAATTAATGCTCTCAAAATTTCTATAAATTTTGGTGTCTAAATTTTTAGCTTAGGGCAAACTGAAGCATCCTGATCTGGTTTTCTCCAACGACCAAACATGGATCATGCTTTAGATATAAAAATTCTGAGCATAATCTATGTCTGGTCGACCGGGGTCGAAGAAAACAGGATCGGGGTGTTTCACAAATCCTATCCGATCTAAAACCGAACGTTAAAGAAAACTAAACAAAACAATGTGATGCTAGGCGCCTGTTTTGATTAGACCGGGCCCTATTTTATTAAAAATTATATATAATTCAATTAAATACTTGTATTATGTGGACAATACAAAAAAAAAAAAAACAATCCTAATCAGAATTTCCAGCGGTAAAGGACAGGTCGCAGGGAGTATTCTTTGAAACGCTAGGTCCAGAATTTCCAGCGGCCAGTGACAGACCAATGGTAATTATTCTGCGAATAAACTCCAGAAATGCAGAGCACTTAGCGACCATCCCCAAACGCTGGCATGAGATCACCAGCGACCTAGATGACCCAGCAGCCAAGCCTAGCGACCAGAAGCTGACCACTGCAATTTAAAAAACTGTAAAAAATCTGCGTTGACCAAGTTTCAGTTCTTACTATATTGATTGAGGATTATTGGATCGACCTAACTTTTTTTTTTGAGAGCCTATAAATATGTTCTAAACTTAATTTTGGTCATATTATCTCTTTTTATCGCATATTTAACTAAGCTTAAGTTCTCTTTTAAGATTTCTTAACTTTTATGCATTATTTTCTTAATTTTGTTAATTTTGTTAGTTTATCTTGTCAATCTCAATCTCCTCTATTGATTATGAAAATATTTTCATGGGTATTTTAGTTTTCATGAGATCAACGAATAAGATATTTTACTCCAAATTTATTTTTAAATCATTTAAAAGTCAACAAAAAATAAACCACTCATGAAGAAATACATCAAATAACAATGAACATTCCCTAGACTTAAATCACACTGTTCTTGTGAAAAAAAATAATCGATAAGAGTTTGATCGACCTAACTTCATTTTGGGAGGCTATAGATATGTTATAAACTTAATTTTGGTCATACTATCTCTTCTTATCGCATATTTTATCTCTGTTGTAAACTTAGATTCTCTTTAAAGATTTATTAAGTTTATGCAAAATTTTCTTAATTTTGTTAGTTTATCTCAGTCACCTCTCTTAATTATGAAAATATTTTGATGGGTATTTTTGTTTTCATCAGACCAAAAAATTAAATATTTTACTCTAAATTTATTTTTAAATTGATTTAAAAAATATCAACAAAAAATAAACCAGTCATGAAGAAATACGTCAAATAACAATGAACATTTTCCTAAATTTACTATCCTAGTGTGAAAAAAACAGATAGGAGTTAATCAAATTGATAATATTGAAGAGAATATATCAGAAAGTGATATCTTATATATCTTCTAAAACTTTATAACTGACTAGGGTATATTTTTTAAAAACAATTTCAGCTTCAAAAATTTATAACTGACCAGCCAATCGACTGAGTTGGTTTGATGGATTGTTCGATTAGACTTCTCAGGTTTTCTCGATTGTGGTGATCAGTTGCATGTATTAATCGATCAATCAGCTTCTCTGATTTTGGTCGATCACTTCTCTCATGCGTCATGGATTGGTTGACACTTCTCTAGGAAAAATTCCTGAAAGATGTGATCGACCCCCTTATTGACCGAACTTTGTCAATTACATTACTCAAATGAGTTATAAATGGGTATGATTAATCAATTTCTTCTTCTATTTGACCCCCTGATCAACATATGTTTCCAAATAAGTCATGTTGATTGGTGCCTCGAAAATCTAATTTTTGGTATATATTCTCAAAACATTTCAGTAATTTTATTAAAAAAATAAATCTTAAAATATAAAAAAATTTATTAGAAGGATTGCTTTCCATTCAACGTTTCTTCACACGAAAATAACTCCATTGTCTCTTGTTCTTGTGAACACCAAGTAATTGGTCCATCCTCAAAAAAAAATATATGCCCGGTTGTACTCCTTCTGTCATCTGGATCCATGTTGTGACTTCTGTCACTATAACCAACTATATTTATCAATACGTGACTTAGTCCGAATGAATCTCCATCGTCACTTCTCCTTATTTTCCTCCCACGGCAGAAACCTAAACCCATATAAGTTGTTCCTCGAAGATACCTCAATACTTCTTTCATTGCAAATTTGTGACATCTTCTCGGACTCAGCATATACCTACTTAAGACTCCCACGCAATACGATAAGTCTGGCCTTGTGTGCAGAAGATATTGAAGGCAGCCAACCAACTTTCTATAGTTGGTTGCGTTAATGCATTTATCGTCCTCTGCTTTTGAAAGTTTAAGTCCTGGTTCCACTGGTATATGAGTTGCATTACATTCTTTCATTCCTGCTTTTTCCAGTATTTTCATGGTATACCTTCCCTGTTTCAGAGTGATTCCTTCGTTTCTTTGTTTACCTCAGTGCCCAGATAGTATGTTAGGATACCAAGGTCACTCATCTCAAACTTGGTTGCCAATCCGGTTTTGGATTCGTGTATTGCATCTTGACTGGATCCTGTGATGAGTAAATCATTAACATACACAGCTATAATGAGGAGGCGATTCTTTTCTTGTTTTCGTTAGAGTGAGGCCTCTTTTGTGCACCTTACGAAATTCATCTCCATAAGAATGCTGTTCAGTTTATAGTTCCACGCTTTTGGTGCCTGCCTAAGCCTGTAAAGTGATTTATTTAGCTTGTATACCTTATTTTTACTCCCCTTGATCTCAAAACCTTCTGGTTGAGTCATAAATACTGTCTCCTTTATGTATCCATGCAAGAAAGCTGTTTTGATGTCGAGGTGATGTACTTCCCAAGTGTGTAATGCTGCTATCCGGAGAATGAAACACATTGTCTCTATTCTTGCCACTGAAGCAAACACTTCGTCAAAATCTATTATGTGTCTTTGAATGTATCCCTTCGTAACTAATCTTGTCTTGTACTTGTTTATAGAACTGTCAGCATTCCCTTTGATCTTGAAGACCCATTTTAAGCTAATTGGCTTTATACCTTTGGGAAGATCCGCCAAGTCCGATGTTTTTGTTTTGTTTATTGAGTTGATCTCCTCCTTGCATGTGTTTACCCATTCTTCATAGTCTTTTACTTTTTCAAAGTTCCAAGGTTCTGTTAAGCATAAGAAGTATGTGATCGACTTCAGCATCAGCCAATAGAACATAATCGTTGAGAAAACTTGGCGTTTTGATTTCTCGAGTAGTTCTCCTCAGTTGTGGTTCGTCATCCTTTGTTTCATTCTCTT
This sequence comes from Streptanthus diversifolius, assembly GCA_039880935.1. Taxonomy (NCBI): domain Eukaryota; kingdom Viridiplantae; phylum Streptophyta; class Magnoliopsida; order Brassicales; family Brassicaceae; genus Streptanthus; species Streptanthus diversifolius. The sequence continues at coordinate 8,779,227 of JAXGFM010000003.1, read as the reverse complement.
CACCAGGAGATATTTCCTCATCCTTTCTTTCCTTTCTTTCTGATGTCTCATCTTCCCCTGTTTTGGGGTCTTTTTTCTTGATTCAAAGTTGTCTTGTATGTACTCGGGATTCCCATATTCTCCTAGTACAACTTCGAAACTTCCTGAAATTTTTGGTTTCTGTTTCAGGTGTCCAATTCCAGCTTTTAGTTTCGTCAAATTTGTCGTCTCTGCTTAACATAACCTTTTGATTTTTGGGATCGTATAGACGATGTGCTTTTGATCCCGGTTTTATGCCAAGATGTATGAGGATTCTAGATCGGTCATCTAATTTTCTTAAGTGAGGCGTCTCTGATGTTGCAAAGGCAATGCACCCGAAAACACACAAGTGGTCAATATTAGATTTGTTCTGTCGCATCACTTTATACGGGGTTTGATCCTTGAGTGATCTCGTTGCTACTCTGTTTATCAAATAAGTTGAATGTCTTATTTTTTCTCCCCATAATTAATTTAGCACATTCATATGTTTCAAGATGATTCTAGTGATCTCTAACAGAGTTCTGCTTTGTCTCTCAACGACTCCGTTCTGTTGAGGCGTGTATGGAGCTGTCAAGTGTTGCTTAATCCCAGAGCTTTCACAGAAGGCATTGAATTCGTGTGAAATGAATTCACCTCCTCTATCTGTTCTGAATATCTTGATTGTTTCTCCGGTTTCATGTTCAATTAGAAGTTTGAATTTCTTAAACATTTAGAATGCATCGCTTTGTTCCTAATAAGTGTGGCCCACATGTACCTCAAACAATCGTCAATTAAGACACAAATGTATCTATTCCCTCCCATCGTGCTTGCCGTTACAGGTCCAGATAGATCCCCGTGAATGAGATATAAGATTTGTGTTGCTCTGTAAGCTTCAGCCTGCCGAAAGGATTGTATTGCTTGCTTTCCTAATAGGCAAAATGGACACAGCTCCTTTTCAACTTCTATTCTTGGGAAACCAGATACAAGCTACTTCTGAAACATTGACCGCATGTTTTCTTTATTGATGTGTCCTAGTCGCATGTGCCATTTTGCTGTATCGCTCATGGTATTTACTTGCAGACACACGTTATTGTTGATTCCCATACGCACCTTGTACAATCGATTTTTTGATCTCTGTGTCCTGACAAGGAGGCTTCCGTTGCGATCATGCAAGGCTAGATAGTCATATTTCATTATAACATCACACCCCGATTCAGTAGCTTGTCTAAGACTTATAATGTTGCTTCACAATTCCGGAATGAAATAGACATTGGTCATCTTTCTTTCTTCTCCATTTTTATCGAGGAAGGAAATCGAGCCCTTTCTTTTAATGTCTATGTGAGAGTCATCACCAAAGCGTATTTTCCCTGTGATAGTCTTGTCTAGCTTTGTAAAATACATTTGATATCTGGTCATGTGGTTACTAGCCCCATTATCAAGATACCACATGTCATCACACATCTCATAGTTACTAGAAACAACATTTTGTTCATTCAAGAAGGCGGCTTCATTCATCATTAGCTCTTCAGTGGCTTGTATTATGTCTTGTTCACTTGTGAGGGAGTCTTCTTGTATCATGAACTCGATAACAGCTTCATGTAACATCAGTTCATCAGCAGTGTGTGTGTCACCCTCTTTATCTTCTTAAGTTTCCTGCAACTTAAGTAGTCGATCAGGGAAATCTTGCGCAAAGTGCCCTGTTTTGTCACACCGGTAGCAGATAACATTCGACATTTTCCTCCCTTGCATGTAATTATAGTTTTGTTGTCCACGACCTCGACCTCGATTAAAGAATCTTCCTTCACATCCTCTTATCCGGTTTCCTCCATTGAATTGGTTGTAGGAGTGTGTTGTCTACGATTCAGAATTTGCAAACATCAGTTTGCTCTGTTCCTCCTGCACTTCTTCATCATCACAAATACGATCTTCGTATGTTTTGAGGCGACCCACTATATCTTCAAAATTAGTCGTGTTTAGATCTAACACTCGTTCTAAAGAAGCGACAATGTGTATATATTTCTTCTTTGGCACACTGCATAGAAATTTCTTCACTAGTTTTGATTCTTCAATATTTTCTCCTAGGGCTATCGTTTTTGAAGCAATTTCGGTGAGTTTTCCGGAGAAATCTTCAATATAATCTGATTTCTTCAATATAATCTGATTTCTTCATCTTAAGACGACCGAATTCTGTTTTTAAGGTTTGAAGGCGAGCCTCTCGAACTCTGTCAGCTCCAATGTATCTCGTTTTTATTGCTTCCCATTAGCCGTGTGTAGTTCTCCGAGTTGTAAGGTGAGAGGTTTTGGTATTGGTTGGAGCAATACGGCAGTCGCCAAATTGTTCTTGTCTTCCTTGTCAATTCCTGGTTCAATAGCCTCTCAAACCTTGTGAACTTTAAGCGCCACCTTTATCTTGATTGTCCAAACTGTATAATTTGTTTTGTTTAACAATGGACACTGGATGGATGACGAGCTGCTTACCGAAGATTTTGCTAACAGGATATCTCCTATTGTTCGCTCTGATACCAATTCAAGAGCTTAATAGATGTACATCAATCGTATTATGCAAATAATGAAATATGAAACTCTTCTTATTAATCTTAGTGAAACTCCTCAAAACACTAAGTTCTCTCTCAAGCGCAATCTCTCGCTTAACATAAGCAAAGATCGCGCTGCAACAACTCTGCAATGCTTACTTATATAGTGCTCATAAAACAATATCTCATGATCCTATTAGATCTCCTAAATAGTTTTTTTTTATATCTCAACATATCTTATCTTTTAAGTTGTATTTATCCTCTTTTAATGTTTATCCTGTTCAAACTTAATCCTAACATAATCCATATACTTCAAAAAGTTCCAAATTTATGTATTGAAGAGTAAGTTCAAAATCAATTGCTATTTGATAATACTTCCATATAAAACACATAGTTAAAAAGTGATACATAATGTTTATAGCATATCCCCAAACAAAATTATGGTCATATATTACGATTAACAACAATACATGATTTAAAATATTATTATTATAAAAACCGTAAATATAAAGTATGCTAAGTTTTTGAAAGAGAAAATATTGAGTTGTAGCTCTAAATTAACATCTAAAAAATTTAATGACCATAACAAGAACTTAAATTTATACTATAAAAGTTGAGGCTACAACTTGAAAACGTCCTTGGATTAACATCATCAATTTGATTGGTCCATATTAGCATTATCATTAAACAAAAAAATGTTAAATATGACTAACAATTTACATAAAAATACACAAATAACAGAAATTATCATAATATAATTATGATGAAAATTATGTTTTAATAAATTTTAATGCAATTAAAATGAAAATTAATACCAGGAACTTTAATTTCCGAAAAAATCCCCTAAAAAAATTGACTTGATATCTAGGCTAACTATTTAGAAAATCAATATAAATGGTTTAACGAATAAAAGAAGAGAAAGAAAATTATGTCTTTAAAAAGGTTGATATTTTTTAAAAAAATTGTGTCAAAATAAAATAAAAATCAATATCTAAAAAGTAAATTAACAAATGAATATAAAATAAAGTTAACTTGATATTTAGGTTAATGTTTTGGAAAATAAACATAAAAAGTTTTACTACAAAATAAAAATGAAAACTTGTATAGCAAGTCAAATCAGCATTATCATTAAAATAAAAATTAATATCAAAAAAGAAAATTTAATAAATAAAAACTATTCATATAAAAGAAATTAACTTGATACCTATGCTAATTTTTGAAAATCAACAAAAAAGCTTAATTATAAAAAAAATTATATATGTCCTAAGTATATTAAGTATACAAAAAAAACATTGTATAAATTGAAATAAAATATAAATTGGTATCAAAGGATGTAAAGAAACAAAAAAGTAATATAAAATGGAAATTAATTTAAAATTTAGTTTCCAAAAATTTTGCTTTCTAAAGTATTGGTATCGACCCACTATGTGAATAACATTCCAAAAGGTTACCGAATTTCTACATAACATATTTTTAAATATACAATTCACTCAGCAAACAACATTGGTGTAGACTGAACATGCTGCCTATACCAATGAAAGGAAAATTTTTGTGATCTTCTTATGCTAAATTTAATGAAGCACATTACACAACATATAAATCTAAAGATGATCTCAGATGAATTCTATCCAAGAAAGATATTTGATGGAACAATGTTTACAACACAGATGGAGAAAAACAGAGAATCTGAAGAGACTCTCGTATTAAGTTTTTTGAAATTTTTAACAAGATTTATACAGAACAATGGCATTAAATCTGTCTGAATGATAACACAGATAAACCGTTCATGTCATTAAAATTATAAAAAAAAATAGCTAAATGATATAATAAAAGAATATTCACAATAGTCTACTGACAGCTCATATACAAAAAAAAATCAAGTAATATTTGAAAACACTATCCAAGTATCATTGAGCTTAAAATAGAGCAAGTAGCAAAGTGTTTGTATTTTTATACATAGCTACTACCGATATTTGAACCCACATAAACAACATATAAGTAACACGTTCTAAAATTTTACTTAAGTAATAAAGTATAGCAAAGTTATAAATGAAACTCAAACTTCTAAACATAGAGAAATCACACAAAATTTAAAACAAAATAATGAAAAATTGTGCAAAGATTATACACCAACATAAATGATTTTTAAAAAATCATCTAATTAATAGTATAATGCAAACAAAACCGCATTGAATGATAAAAGTGAAAGAAAAATAAGTTAAACCTATGGAGAACTCGATGAATAAGTAATACACTACATTGTACGTTCATTGCAGTTTTCCAACAAAATTAGAGTCATCAAGTTGTTGTTTGAGATAACTCGATCCTCTTCTTTAATTGCCACAAACACACTCGTACAAAGCATAGTCTGCATATTAGTAACTGAACGATCAGTTCCACTCCATATTCTAATCCATATTATACTTTGCATTCATATTATGAAAATTGATAAAATAGCTTACCTAATTTTACAAGAATGCGAATTTTGAAATCAACATCACTCATGAATTTTAGATGCATATGTACACAACATCAACTGCACATTCAATCGAATAACCAAAGATTTAAACACATAAACTTTAGAGAAAAGAAAATTTTTTTAAAAAAGAAACTGAAAGAGAACATATGTTTTATCAAAAAAAAATTTCAAAGCAACCTAATAATATATTAAAAATTATAGAAATCGTAGAATATTTTTTGTTTAAATGAAACATATGTGCTCTCTGATCGGATTGATGTTAAGTTCATTCGATGTCTTATGATTCTACTGTGAATAGAAATGTGATCCAACTATAATTAGACATGTAAAGTGATAAAACATGATTGATTTATGAGAGAATTGACATAACAATTAAATTCTGATAGTGATTGATCATAATAGAAAGAAGATGTATGATAAAAATACAAAACAAATCAGTTTTTTTCAAAACATCGAATAGTTTTTTTTATTCAAACAAATATGATTCAAATGCATTAAAATTATTAATTATATTTTGTGACTAATTAGTTATTTAATTAAGTAAATCAATTATTATTTATTATTATACTAACAAAATATATAATATTATAAATAAACACAAGTAAAATACAACACATCATACTTATAAATAAATTGTCGTATAAAATAAATTTCATAAATCTATTATGTTTTTGATAATTTAAAATTAATCAGTAAAACAAATATCAAACAAAACTATTAATAAAGATCTGCGCATGTAAAAGACCTAGTATTATAATATATATCCCTAAACCTATATAAAAGCCCTCAAAATACTCCCCGATTAAAGCCTGTATAGTTTCTATTATTTGATTGGGCGTTAGACTTTACCTGATCGTACGTGTTACAATACGTCTAGCACAATTCCGAACATGGAATATATCATTGATTTGTTTTACCACTCTAAGCTTCAATGTACTTTTTTCTGGCTTTAGTGATTGTGGGACTCTACGCTAATTATATTTCGTTGTGTTGGAGACTCTGGCTTGTCCAGAGGATTCTAAACCAGCTGGTTAATAGTTGAGAGAAACCGAGGATTCTACGTAATCCGGTTTAGATTCTTGATTCACTAATTGTACCATCTCCCTCTTTCTTTTTCAGTTTGTCTCACGTGAGTTTTTAATAGAATCAATTGGTTATGTTAAACTAAATAGTAAATTGTATTTTGGTTATGTTGTTAAACCAAAGTCAATGATACTATATAATCAATATTTTACACTAATATAGTATCAAAGACAGGTTTCATAGTTCTACTGATTCTATATATCATGCAATGGAGTTTGCATCTCATGAAGGTGTTTGGCTCTACCGATTATTATCAGAGTTTCATGCTAGTCCTCTCTGGTGGCTTTTTATTGTGATTCTACATCTGCCATTCATATTGTATGCAATCATATGTTTCACGAGAGAACTAAACATCTTGAATTGGATTGCCATCAGGTGCGTGAGAGGATTGAGTTTGACTACATCAAAATATTCTATGTTCGTACGAACAAAATGACATTAAAATCTATTTACTTGCCATCTTAAGGAGGGTAATAGAATAAATTGGCTATATTAAACCAAATAGTAAATTTTATTTTGGTTATGTTGTTAAACCGAAGTTAATGATACTATATAATCAATATGTTGTATAATGTTTGTTACACAACAAAATAAAAAATATTTTTCCTCACTTTGTCTTCTTCAATCAGCTCGTACACTAATAGTTATACATGTTAGGTTGGGTTGTTATTGATCAGTGGGTCATAAGAAGGTCAAGGGTTGTTGTTGACTGTTGAGAGCTTGAGCCAAAAAGTTTGTAACTGTGAGAGAGTATTCGGAGCGAGAGAAAGAAAGGGAGGGAGGGAGGGAGGGAGAGAGAGATAGAGAGATAGAGAGAGAGATTACAATCACCGACAAAGGAGTTAAAGAACTGCCAGAATCTTTTTGGTCCCGGTGAGTATAACTCTTTTGAGTTTGGGAGAGATGATGAACACCGAGCAAACATTGTGTGTGTTGATTTCCTTTTGTTAGTTCATCTTTCTCTTTTGTTCTTTGCATATTTGATCGGATCAAGATTTTGATCGCACAAATTGGTACCAGAGCTTGGATCTAGTGTAAGCAAGGTGATTCAAGAGACAGAATAAATCAATTTATTTTGGGATGATTACTTAGAAGCTCAAAATTATGATGATGATGTTTTGTAGAATTTTTGGAATGAAAGAAAGAAATATATTTATGTATGAAAAATACATACTTGTTTCATTTAGTTTGTCCAAAGGCATGTATAAATAGTTTTACAAACGACCATTGGTGAAAAAAATATAACTCTTCACCAAAATACACAATGTTTTATGAAAATAACTATTTTGTGACTATGGTTCCGATCGGTTGATCTATATTTACGCAACAATTTAAGATCACTGCATGTATAGGATCGGTTGATCCTGCATATGATCGATCGATCGATCCTGTTGAAACTCGATCATCATTTAACACTCCCCCTTGATTGAGTTTCTTCCTTACTCCAAATTTTCTTCTGAGATCTTCAAACCTTGAAACACGTAATTCCTTAGTGAAGTCATCAGCGAGTTGATATTCTCCTTTGCAATATTTCAATTGAATGAGTCTCTTCTATTCAGCCTCACGCACATAGTGATACCTTATCTCTATGTGTTTAGTTCTCCTATGTTGCACAAGATTCTTTCCAATTGCTATTGTTGACTTATATTGTCACAGTAAATGGGAACACCTTCTTCAAAACTTAAAACAAACTCCTCCAAGAGTCTCTTCAGCCACACAGCTTGATTTGTGGCTGCACACACATCAATATACTCTGCCTCTGTAGTTGATTGAGCCACCGTTTTTTGCTTGCATGACTGCCAACAAAACATGGTTGTTCCAAGAGTAAAATCATAACCTGAAGTGCTTTTCTTGTCTTCAATAGGACCTTCCCAATCGCTTTCTAAATAGCCAATTAGCCTTGGTGTTTCCACTATGTTGAAGAATACTCCATAGTCAGATGTTCCTTTTACATACCTTAAAACTCTTTTTGCTTCTTAATAGTGTTTCATACACGGTGATGACATATATATTTCAAGATAAGAGCTTGCATACATCACATCAGGTCTTGATGTACACAAATACAGAAGCCCTCCAACAATGCTTCTGCACTTTTTGATCTCCATAATCTCTGTCATCTTCTTCTCCTTTCTTTTGTGGTGTAAGTGGAGTACTTACACTATTGCTTCCTTTCATTCCAAACTTATCAATAAGTTTGTTAGCATACTTTTCTTGTGAAAGATATATGCCTTTTTCATCTTGTACTATCTCTATTCCGAGAAAGTAACTCAACAAACCAAGATTTGTCATCTCAAATTCCTTCTTCATATTCTCCTTGAATGTGTTGATCTGATGGGTGTTGTTGCCTGTGATGATGATATCATCAACGTTTAAGCTTATGATCAACACATCCCTACCATTCATTTTTATGTATAATGTTGCATCATTTATACTTCTTTTAAACCTATTTTGTATGAAGTATGAGTATATCCTTCCATACCATGTTCATGGGGCTTGCTTTAAACCATACAAGGCTTTGTATAGCCTTAACACCTTCTCTTCCTTTCCTTCAATCACAAACCCAGGCGTATGTGTGGCATAAACCTCTTTGTTTAGATCACCATTGAGAAAAGCTAACTTAACATCCATTTAATACAACTTCCACTTCATTTGAACTGCATATACAAGTAATGCTCTTATTGTATCATGTATTAAGACTGGGGCAAATGTCTCAAGGTAGTCACTCCATATTCCTGAGAGAAACCTCTTACAACAAGTCTTGCCTTGTGTTTCATAGTAATGTCGGTTGCATCTGTTTTGATCTTATAAATCCACTTAACGCTTATCACGTTTTTCTTCTCAGGCTTGTCTACTAGCGTCCATGTCCTGTTCTTCTCAATCATATCTATCTCTTCTTTCATTGCTTCTTTCCATTCTCTTATACCATAAGCTTCATTGAAGGTTTGTTGTTCTTCATATGCCAGAAGACAAACTTCTATTATTTGTGGTGCTTCTACACTTGGTGCTATTGACATAATCTCAGTCATGGATATGTATCTCCTTGGTGATTCAGAGTTTTCTTCTTCTTCAGTAATAACTTGACCACTACTTTGAGTAGAAACAGGGATGGTGATATTTTCTTCCTCTCCTTGTGATCGATGATCATTTGTGGGTAATACTAGTGTCTTCTTGACTTCTTCTTTCCTTTCACAATCCCACTTCTTATCTTTTTCAGTTTTAACACCCCTCGATACTTCAATATTCTCATCTTCCAAGATGAAAACTCTATAGACTTTTGATTGATTGCTATAACTGATGAAGATTTCTTGCTTTGCTTTAACATCTACCTTTCTCCTTTTTTGGTGTGCAATATACACATAACATATGCTCCCAAAGACTTTTAGATGTGACAAATTTGGCTTTTGTCCACACCACTTCTCCATAAGTGTTACATCATAATCTATTGCTTTGATCGTAGTCGGTTTTGAAGATAAACTGATGTATATACTGCTTCAACCCAAAACTTTAATGGCAAACCCTTGTCTGCAAGTAGTGTTTTTGCCATTTCCACCAGTGATCTGTTCTTGCGTTCTGCAGAGTAAGGCAAAGTAATTTGGCTTTTGATTCCTTTTTCTTCACAAAAATGGTTGAATTCTTGTGAAGTGAATTCACCACCTCCATCGGATCTTATTGTCTTGATAGAAGAATCTGATTGCTTCTCCACCATGGCTTTGAACTTCTTAAACATAGAAAATGCTTCAGACTTTTGCTTTAGAAAGTACACCAACACATGTGAGTATAGTCATCCAAAAACAAAAGAAAGTAATGACTTCCATCAAGAGATTTGTGTTGCATAGGCCTACATACATCTGTATGCAAAAGCTCCAGCTTTTCCTTTGTATTGGTTTGAGATTTTTTTTGGGAAACTTTTCCTTGATTGCTTTCCAAGATTACACGCTCCACATGCTTCCTTATTGACAGTAAACTTTGGTAATCCATCTACCAAATCTTTGTCTTGCATTTTTTTTAACCGAGTGTTGTTTACATGGTCAAGTCTCTTGTGTCATGTCTCCTTTTCCTCTTGCTCACTTGTATGCATGGCTTCCTCTTGAACTGAACTCATCTTGATTCTGAAACTCTTGTGAGTCACGGGAATTTCCATAATTTTTTTGCCTTTTTCATCTAGTATGATGTATGTATTCTTTTCAAACAGTACTCGATAGCCACTTGAGATAATTTGTGGAACACTCAACAAATTTTTCTCCAGACCCGGCACCAGGAAGACATCTCAGATTATTTTCTTGCCAAAACTTGTCATGACGGTAATATCTCATTTACCAGCTGTCATGAAAATCTCACCATTTCCAACCTTGATTGGAACTTTGATACTTCTATCAATCTTTGAGAAGTATCTTTCTTCTTTGGTCATATGGTTAGTGCATCCACTATCTACTAACCAAACGTCTTCTTTCACTATTGTTAATGCTTCTTTAGTTGCACTAAACAACATGTGATCTTCTTCTCTCCAGTCTTCATCTTTAAGACTTACGTGTGCTCTTTACTTTTTCTTTGAGCGACACAAATTTGTATAATGGCCGATCTTAACACATTTATAATACTCCTTGTTACTTCTCTGATTTTTGCCATGATCTTCTTTCTTCGGTTTCCTCCAACACTCACTCAGTGTGTGGTTGCTACGCTTGCAAAACTCACACCACTTCTTGCTTTGATAAGCATTGTTCTTGGTGTTGTTTCTCTTGAAACCAGAACTCTTTCTTCTTGGTTGAACATTGAATGCTCCTTCAATTGTTCTTTCTTCTCTTGCACTCACTCTTGCTTCACAGGCTTTTAAACTTCCGATTAGCTCTGTCATCTTCATTGAAGTCAAGTCGTGAGTTTGCTCCATGACGCTTACAATGTTTTCGAATTTTGCTGGGAGAGAGATGAGTATCTTCTGTATGAGTTGGTAATCAGTCTTCTTTTCACCATGATATGTTAATTGGTTTTCCAACACAATTAACTTATCAATGAATGTCTTAATGTCTTCATTATCAACCATCTATAGATTTTCATACTCCTTTCGTATTGATTGGAGTTTAAACAATCTGACTTGAGGGGATCCTTCATACTCACCCTTCAATACATCCCATGCCTCCTTTGATGTTGTTGCAGATGCAATGCGTGAGAAAATTTGATCAGTAATGGCAGTTTGCAAGATTTGCAAAGCCGTCATATCATTTATGTATGTTTCTTTCCACTGTCTTCTTGATAGCACTGCTTCAGGACTGTGATCATCTTGGGCAAGAAGGTTTGGAAGACCTCCTTCCACAACATCCCAGATTTTTCTTTTCCTGAAGATTATTGTCATCTTAATGCTCCATAAGTCATATTTCTCCCCATCAAATATGGGAATCACTTTGTGTGAAGAAACTTGCACTGTCTCTTCACTTTTACACTATCTTTTTTTTTGGTCCACTCAACCAAAAAGCTCTGGTACCATGTAGAACTTTCGGAATGAAAAACAGAAATATTTTTGTGTGTGAAAAATACAAAATACACACTTGTTTCATTTAGTTTGTCCAAAGGTATGTATAAATAGTTTTACAAACGACCATTGGTGAATAAAATATATATATAACTCTTCACCAAAATACACAATGTTTCATGAAAATAATTGTTTTGCGACTACGGGATCGATCGATCAACATTCCAGTCGGTCGATCTACATTTACGTAATAATTTAGGATCGACTGCATGTACATGATCGGTCGATCCTACACATGGTTGATCGATCATCATTTAACATGTTTGGCGGAATCGGTGGCTTTGGTAACTGGAAGAAAAAGATGCTCGGAAACTTAAGTGTGCAAGGGTCTAAGGATGTTGTGGTAAAGCCATTAAGAGCGATGGTCTTATCAACCGAAGAGGATTAAGATCCCAACACGAAGAAGAAGAAAGACTCAGAAGATGCAGCAAGATCAAAACGCGACAAGAATGCGATGAATCTCATCTACATGAATGTTGATGATCACATCCTACAAAAGCTGGATAAGTGTGAGACAGTGGGTCAAGTGTGGACTCTTCTCCATAGATTATACATCGCGAAGAATTTGCCAAACCACGTCCGCGCGCAGCTCAAATTTTACTCATTTCAGATGCAAGATTCAAGAACCATCAACCAGAACATGGACAACTTCCTGAAACTGGTTGCAGAAAAAATGAGATACCAGATGATGTAAAAGATATTCTACTTCTTAATGCATTGCCGATCAGGTATGATTCCCTAAACCCTCAAATATAGTAGAACTGCCACTAGAGTAGATGAAGTAGTTGTGCAGCTAGATCTAAGGAAACATAATATATAGATGCCTCTAGCTCTATGAATACAGGAGAAGGTTACTATGTTAGAGGTAAAACGGAATTTAGGTCGAATTTTGCAAGTACAGGCAAAGGTAACAGGTCAAGGTCAAGATCAAAGGTAGGTAAGCGAGTATGCTAGATTTGAGGTAAGAAATGACACTTCAAAATACATTGTATCAAGTGGCTTGAGAAAAACAATTTTAAAAGCTTCTATCATCATAAAGGAGAGGTCCTTTATGTCAAAGATGATGCTAAGGATCTGATGGGCTTGTTGGTAGCTGAGGTTAATCTGACTAACCAAGAAAAGAGTTATTTCTGGAAATAAGAGAACTGGAAAGTAGAAGTGTTCAGGTGGCAAACAATTATCAGGCCTATGTAAAAGGAACTGGGTCAACCAGATTTAACAACACAGATGGTACCACATTTGTGCTTCATAATGTTTAGTATATGCCAAAATTTTTAAGGAATTTAGTGTCCCTAGGTACTCTGAAAGGGAAGGGATGCGAGTTTAAAGGTGGTAATGGTGTGTTAAATGTAATCAAATTTTCTTTAGTACTCATGAAGAGTATGAGGAAACAATCAATATAAATCTTCCAAGGTTATGCGATAACATCAGGTGCTTATACTGCAAAATCATCCGCTACTGGGTAGGATACTCAGAGTTCTAATCAGACTTAGTTTTGGCACATCCAGATGGGACACATAGGACAAAAGAGACTTGAGGTTTTTTTCAATAAAGTTTGCTTCAAAGACAGTAAGATATCAGATATAAAGTTTTGTGAAGACTGTGTGATTGGGAAAATTCACATGGTAAGTTTTGGTCCAGTTCAACATGTAACAAAGAACAAGCTTGACTATATTCATTCGGACATTTGGGGTTCACCGAATGTTCCTCCAAGCTTAAGCCACAGCCAGTCTAAGATTTTTTGGACTGGAAATAATTGTAGAAAATCAATCTGAGAGGAATTGCTCAATTTTGTAAAGAAGAGGGAATAGTTTGGCATCAGACCTGCACATATACACCTCAGTACAATGGTGTTGCTGAACGGCTAAACAGGACTATCATGAACAAGGTTCAGAGCATGCTAAGTGAGAGTGGCCTCAAACAAGATTTTGGGCAGAAGTAGCTTATATTGCAGTTTTTCTAATATTCCTGTCACCATCATTTGTTTTAGACTTCTCTGTACCAGAAGAATTTTGGACATCTCAGATACCAGACCTTAGTGATTTTAAAAGATTCAGTTGTTTGGTTTAAATACACTTTGACAGTGGAAAGTTGAACTAAAAAGCCAAACAAGGAGTGTTTACCCGCTATTTTGAAGGCATGAAAGGATATCGAGTTTGGCTTATTGAGGAACAGAAGTGTGTGATTAACAAAAATTCAACTTCAGAGAAGAGAATATGTTTAAAGAAATCAAATTAGGATAGTCGACTGAAAAAAAAACCAAAGACATGATTGATATGAAGAATCTTCTTTTTGTGGTGAATATAGTTGATTCAGGTAACTATGTTTTATTTGGTCCAAGAGACATTAAATTCTTGAAGAATATTAAGGAATTAAAGGCATATATGGTTTATACCAAAGCACGGGTTAAATATTTATATGTTTTATCTGCCCCAGCATTTATATTGAGAAGATAAGTACCATTGACATGCTATTAAATGACATGCTAGACTTAATCACATAATAGGACTAAGCTTAAAGTTATGGTGAATAAGGACTTGTTTAACGGGCTCCCGAAGTTTAAGATCTAGTATTCTCCTGGAGAGGATGTATAGTGAGTTAATGGGTCCAACAAAAACATCCTCTTTTTCTGGGTTTGGCTACATGTGGCTTTTCGTAAAGATTTCTTATGGTACACTCAATTTCTTAGAATTCAAGATCACCATGGAAAAAGAATTAGGTCATAAGATCAAGATTCTAAGGACAAATAATGGAGGACAATTTATGTTAAAGGAATTTCCCTCTTTTTGAAAAAATCATGGTATAAAAAGAGAATTTACATGTTTATATACTTCAGCAAAATGGAGTAGTAGAAAGAAGATCATACATCTCAAGAACTTGACTACATGAAAAGAACTTGCCTAAAGCCTTATTGGCGTAAGGAATGAGATATCCATCATATGTCATCTACCACATGCCACTTAGTCCAAATAATATAGTCTACTTATGAAATGGTTTGTGGAAAGAAGCCAACAGTGAAACATTTCATGATATTTGGATCAATTGCTATGTACATATGGTCGATTCTCATAGTACCAAATTGGAGGCAAATGCGAAGAAATGCATCTTTGTTGAGTATGATGAACAAATAAAGGGTTTGAGGTGTATGGATCCTGATATACATAAATAGATGATTTTTTGCGATGTTATCTTTGATGAAGTTACATCTTACGTTAGATCACCTTAAATTTTGGTTTGGTAAGAAGGTACGGGTTCCTCCAAGATCAATGAAGAAATTATCAATAACTAATTGAGAGTAAAAATCCTGAAGAATAAACACAAGGTGAAAAAGAGAGTATTAACTTAGAGGAAGATAAGGAAGAAGATCATGGTCCAAGGAAAACCAATAGCCTAAAAGAAATATTATTAGGTCTGCTCGGTCCAGGGATGAAAGGTTTATCACTACCTACTCATGTTACTTTGAATCTCCATTAGATAAAGATGAGATTAAAAGGATTTAATGAGTGGGAGACTGCAATGAAATAGGAGATGAAAGTTCTCATTAAGAATGAAACTTGAGATTTGGTTCCAAAAACCAAAATGTCCAACCCATTTCTTGCAAATGGGTGTATCGAATTAAGCGAAAGACGGATGAGAGCATCAACATATTTAAAGTAAGGTTGGTTGTTCGAGGATTCTCTCAGAAGTATGGAGAAGTTTATGATGAGACTTTCAGCCCAATAGCATAGATGACTACGGTATGCTCTCTCTTATCTTTAAGTACAAATTTTGGTAGGAAGCTATGGAAATTAGACGTGAAGAATATTTTTCTACACGGTAAACTTGATAAAAATAGTTCTATGGAGCAACCACTTCATTTCAAATCCCGAGAGCATCTTCATTATTTGTGCAAGCTTAAGAAGACTTTGTTTGGTCAAAAACACGCTCTATAAGTTTGGTATAGAAAATTTCTTCAATGTTGCGGTTATGTGCCATCAAATTCTGATCTGAGTTATATTCTTCAAGAAGAATGGAGGAGTCCACATGGTATTTCTTATTTACATGGATGATATGATAATTATTTAAAATGATGGAACATAAATTGCTTGTGTACTTGAGGATATGTCAGCAATGTTTGAGATGAAGAAGTTGGATGAGCTGAATAAATTTTTTGGTTTTGAGGTTAAAATGATAAAGGATGAAATATTCATCCATCAACAAAGCTTTGGAAAAAGAACTATTGAAAAGTTTAGAATACATGAAGGAAATGCGTGTAGTAATCTGATGGATGTGAACATAAAGATTAACCGCGATGAAGGATCCTTGCTGCCTGATACTCAAACTTGCCGCTCTCTTGTAGGAAGTCTCCTATACTTAATCACATTGCCTTCACAATTGGTCTTGTAAGTTGGTTTATGAAACAACCAAGAAAGCCACATCTAGAATCGACAAAAAGATATTAAAATACATGAAAACAATTCTTGGCATGGGTTTGATGTATATTTATAATGTCAATGTTACTCTCCATAGTTTCAAAAGTGCAGACTTTGGTGGAGATTTAGATGATCGAAGTCAACATCAGGCTATGTATTCTTATGTGGAAACATAAGCATTTAATGGTGCAGTAAAATGCAAGCAACAATGTTGATATCTACAACTGAAGTAGAGTATAAAGCTTTAACACTTGTAGTTCAAGAGTGTGTATGGCATTGAAGACTCCCTGAAGACTTGTTCGAGCCAATCAATAAGCTGATTGCTATCTATGAAGATAGTCAAAGTGCTATCAAGTTGGCTAATAATCCAGTGTTCCATGCAAGGACGAAACATATTGAGTTAAAACATCAGTTTATACAAGAAAAGGTGTTTGATGGAACTATTGAATTTTTGGAGGTTTGAAGTGAAGACAACGTTGCAGATACACCAAGATATTATCAAAAGGTCAGTTTGAGTTACTTTATTCGAAGTTCATGATGATGACAAAATCAAGTTTCAAATGAAATATTGAAATTAGATTTGATTTTGGGTTAAGCTTAACTATGGCATCATAATCCAATTATCACTTACTGGACTAAACCCAACATTAAACCTAAATTTTATAATTCTCTAGAAAGAGCTCCTCACAATCTCTAACTATACTATTCTAGAAATTTATATAAAAGATAATTATATAAAATATCTATGTAGAAAAATCTAGATGATGTATGATAAAATCTAGATATGGTATTAGAATATTCTAGAGATTAATAAAATATCTAAGAAATAAGGAGACTAGTAGAATAATTCAAAATTTTTGTAATATATTTTGGGAGGCTATATATATTTTATCTCCCTTTCATTTGATACAAGAATTTTAAATAATAATAAGTTTCTGGAAATAGTGTTCATCAAAGTCTCTATTCTCTCTAAATGCCTTTTAAATATTTTCTAATTGTTCTTCCATAATTTTTTTTATATATAAAAGGTTTATTTCTCTCAAGTTTGTTGAATATTAAGATTATATGCTAGTGCTAAGCACTAAAAGCGGTTTCTTTACAATATCTCTTTTGTATGCAAAAATTTCTCCGATTCCAGCTCAGATTAGACATTCAGACAAAAAAAGTTCACATGAGAAGTTCTGTTCTTCCAACTATTTCACTTTAGTTACTAATCCTCCAAGAAAGTGCATATACTCTTTTTCATCATTTCAGGTTATGTCTTTTGAACCATCAATAATTATGGTACACAACACACTGTTGGTATTGACATCTTAAGTGATTTCAAAGCTTCTTCTTCAAGCTCTTGATGTTGAAGATACAAATAATTGTGCGACCTGGTCTATTTTTCATAACCAAAAATATAGAAAACCTTGTCATTGTCATCGTAAAACCCAAACACTCTCTTTTCAAAGCTGAAACAGTATCGGCGTTGCAATCTATGTCACTATGTTCCAGCCTTTCAACCAGAACCAGAATTCATTACTGCACAAGCACAGGCTTATATTTTTGGTGCTTACCATAATTTCGATTCTTACTCCTGCATCCTCTGTATTCCATACCTAGATGTACTTCTGATCCCATTTCACTGTTAGTTCTGTTGTTTAAAGATTGTTACGTAACGATAAACTTAGATAATGATTGAATCGTGCAAGAGAACACTTTACTTAAAGAGTATTTCGACTATTATCAATGTCTTGGGTTACACAAAATCTCTTGGAGGATAAGACAACCAAAGTTTCCTCTTGTTATAGGCTAAGAAACCAGAGATCCCAAAAAACTTAGTGTTTTGTTTTTGTGAAAATTATTTATATTGGTTCAAAAGTTATAACGAACGTTTGCAACCGTTCATTTATAAAATAAACAACAATTACAATTGTTAGTAAAAGACAACATTTCACTTAAATCTCCAACATTCCTCCCTCATATAAGTGTAATCTTTGATTCACAAAATCAACATCACAAAAGCCAAACTCATGCATAAATGAAAATGTCGTAACGATTGAATTTTCATACTAGTGTTATTACACATTTCGAATGCTCGAGAATCAAGATTTCCTATTGATTGAATCTTTTCAACTCATTTGGGTACATGAAGATAATACAAACAAAAGTTTCTACACTATTCAAAATGTTTATACTTGACACTATTATAAGCCATGTGTCCTTATCCGTTCACGAGAGTATACAAAGCAAAGTCCAAACTTCTTGAAGCAGCTACACTTCACACTCGTATAGGTAGATCTTTTAGTCATGCACCTGCAACGTACACTTTTTCAAAAATCTATTAAGAAGAAACTTCAACCTAACTTTCTCTTGCATGTCTAAACACATACCTTTGGATGTTATGAAATTAGTGTTTCAAAACTCTAATTATAGGCTTTCCAATCCCATCCCTTTAGCTGACTTTTTTACCAAGTCTCTAGCTAATCCCTTTGTCAAATGATCTGCTAAATTTTTTTGAGACCGAACGAACTCTAAAGTGAGCACCCCATGAGTGATCAACTCACTTACCACGCTATGTCTAACGCCCAGATGTCGTGACTTACCATTATATACTTGGCTATAGGTCTTAGCCAAAGTAGCTTGACTATCACAGTGGATAAAAATAGGTGACATCGGTTTCAGCCACAATGGAACCTCAAAGACTAAATTTCTAAGCCACTCTGCCTCTCTTTCCGCAGCCACTAACGCTATAAATTCAGATTTCATAGTCAAACTTATAATACAATTTTATTTCTTGGAAGCCCATGAAATGGCACCTCTCCCAAGTAAGAATATCCAACCACTTGTAGAAGAATGATCTTCTACGTTGATCTAACTCGCATCTGAATATCCTTCTAGGACAGAAGGAAATTCACCATAAGATAAACCATAATTTATAGTTCCTTTCAAGTATTTGAGCACACGCCTTAAAGCTTGCCAATATTGGGTACTCGGGTTACTAGTATATCTACTTAATCTTCCTACCGCATAATCTATATCCGGTCTAGTGCTCGTCATGGCATACATTAAGCATCCAATTACTTGAGAGTACTTGAGTTGTGATACCGCTTGTCCTGTATTGGGCATAAGCTTCACACTCGCATCAATGGGAGTGCTCATTGGAGAACAATTCTCATAATGGAACCTTTTAAGTACTTTATCAATGTAATGAGATTGTGTTAAAGATAGTTCGTTACCATTTTGTATGATTCGAATTCCTAGAATCACGTCAGCCTCCCCCATGTCTTTCATAGCAAAATTTGATGATAAAAACTCTTTTGTGAGTTCAACTTGTCTAAGGTCAGTACCAAAGATCAACATAACATCAACATATAAGCAAATGATTACTCTATTTCCTGACTCATCAAATTTGCTATATAATCACTTATCCGACTGATTTTACTTAAATCCACTTGATAAGACAGCATCATCAAACCTTTGATGCCATTGCTTTGGTGCTTGCTTTAGCTCATACAGTGACTTTATCAACTTACACATCTTATGCTCATTACCGGGTACAACAAATCATTTGGGTTGTATCATATAAACCTCTTCTTCTAAGACACAGTTCAAGAATGTCGTTTTAACATCTATTTGATGAATCACAAGATTATGAATGGC
This sequence comes from Streptanthus diversifolius, assembly GCA_039880935.1. NCBI lineage: Eukaryota > Viridiplantae > Streptophyta > Magnoliopsida > Brassicales > Brassicaceae > Streptanthus > Streptanthus diversifolius. Next base: position 8,759,553 of record JAXGFM010000003.1, on the reverse strand, counting down.
TGTCAGACCAATGAATAATCTTATAGAATAGATTCTAACAACGGGAGCATAAGTATCAAAATAATTGATACATTCCCTTTGTCTAAAACCTTGAATGACCAATCGAGCCTTAAACTTGCCGATTGTTCCATCAAATTTCATCTTCTTATTGAAGATCCATTTAGAACCTAAAGGCTTGCAACCGGGTGGGAGATCCGTCAATATCCACATATGATTTCATATGATAGAATTCATTTCATCATTCACTGATTCTTTCCAAAAAGCAACGTCATGAGACTTCATAGCCTCACCAAAAGTCCTAGGTTCACCATCAATATGATAACAATATGAGTATTGGAACTTAATATCATCTCTTGATCATTCAACCAAATAAATTTTAAAATCGGGACCAAATGATTTGTCAATCGTCCCTCGCTTGCTTCTTCGAGGCATCGGTGACTCGTTAGACGATATGATTGTGTTGTCTTGTTCTTTAGTTCCACTTGAACAAAGAATCAAATCCTTTGGTCTAGGTATTGACAAAAAAACGATTTTCATCAAAAGTTGCATCTCTTTACTCTATTACAGTGTTAACCGATACAAAATCGTTAGGTTCTATGACATAAAACATATATGCTTTGGAATGCTTGACATATCCAATAAAGATACAATCAATACATTTTTCCCCCAAAGTTTTCATCTTTGGTTGGAGTAGTCTAACGACCGCTCGACATCCCCAAACGCGAAGATAGTTCAAACTTGGTTTCTTTTTGTACCAAAGTTCATAGTTCAAACGATGAGACCCAGACTGCCAGTTTGTTCTACTGGGAGATTATCAGAATACATGGGATCTCGAGAACCATAATGTCTCACTGTGATACAAAGTTTCTCAGCCATTTCTGACGGACCCTATATAAGAAACTTAGAACCAAGTTGGTGTTCTCGACAACCTGCCATCCCCAAACAGATGGGTAGACAGAAGCAGTAAACCGCACGTTGTCCACTCTCTTACGGGCCACCATCGGACAGAACCTAAATACCTGGCTCGAATGCATTATGTTTGTCGAGTTCGCATACAACTGAGACATTCATTCCGTGACCAAGAAGTCCCCATTCAAGGTCGTCTACCGATTCAACTCATTTTCCCCGATGGAGTTCACCCCCCTGCCTCCAGCAAAAATCGTTAACCTCAAAGGAGAACGCAAGGCGTATTATATCAGGAAGCTACACCAGAAAGTTAAGGAGAACCTTGAAAAGAAGACGGATTCCTATTCCAAACACGCCACTAAAGGGCGCAAGCCGGTTCTCCTGAAAGAAGGCGACTGGGTCTAGCTATATATGCGTTCTGAATGGTTTCCACAGAAACACAAAAACAAGCTCGCTCCAAGAGGAGATGGCCCCTTCCGGATCCTAAAGAAGATTAACGATAATAACTACCAACTAGAACTTCCATGTGAGTTTAACATTTTTCCAACGTTCAATGTATCTGACTTAGAATTTTTTGATTCAAACGAGGATGTTGTTTTAGAGACCAAACCACTCGTAGAGGGAGAAGATGATGAGGACCTAGGCAACACCACAAGACCGGACGAGCCTGATCGAGTCGTATCCGCCCTGAGCGTGCCAACTGAACCCATGACCCGGGCAAGATCCAAGACGCTAGGACACAAGTTCAACCAGTTCTTCGATCGCGCCATTGAGGTTTTTCCATCCAGTCTCGAACCTTTGCCAGAACCAGCCCATGGGCTGGACCTCCAACTATGGCCCAACCATGGAACCTGCTCAGCCACCAGACTGCAAATGCTGGTGTCTTTATCCTTACCCACGGGTAGAGGCACCAAAGACAGATAAGGAATTGTACTCTTTTTCTTATCTTTGGTTTTATCCCAATGGGTTTTCCGAAGAAGATTTTAACGAAGCAATACCCTTAGTGTGTATTAGGGTCTGGAATTGTTCACTATTCAGTCATCATTCACAAGCCCAGCCCCACGGCCTTAGGCCTTTCTTTCTTTATTTTTAGCTTAGGCCTGCACCACCTCTTCAAGGCCCGCGGCCCAATTTCCATTTTTTAAACTATTTTCTGTTTTACTTATTTTTGCATTCCTTATAGTTTTTTTTAAAAACTTCTTGTTGTTTGACCTAAGGATCCCTGGCTGTAAGACTTAAGGCATTATAAAAGCCTAAGCCCTTTTATTGAATAAGATAGACAATTTGGAAATTAAACCGTAGAGTTCTAGATTCCTTGGCGGCTATCGCCTCCTAAGTGAACAACCCTTTCTCGTTCTTAGTTCAAGACCGAGAACCTTTCTGTATCACGAGTCCGTCCATAGCTCGTGTGGTCCAGTTTATTCCATCCGCGCCTTCAGAGATCGAGTCTCTCTCCCTTTTGGCGCAACCTCACCTCGCCCCTTGGAGCTTGTGTTGTTTGAGCCTCTCTCAAGACTAGCCCAACAACCGGTGGTAACCTTACGGTCGTCCGCAAGGTCTCGTGCTTGTGTCAAACATGGCGCTCTTGAAAGCAACTATTATTCATGAAAATGTGAATATCATTCACGCAATGGCAGTGAGCCGTCATGGAAAACCCAAGACTAACGGCTGGTATTTTACAAAAAATAAAAAGTATTCGGTTAAATCGGGTTACATGATTGAACAACTCTATCCATATAAATATATTAAAGATGCACATTATGGACCAAAAATCATCTCACTGCAAGCCTCTGTTTGGAAGATTAAATGCCCCTAAATGCAACATTTTGTTTGGCAAACAATTTCATGCAGTGTTTCGATAAAAAAACTTAAACTTACGTGAATAAATTGTGAAATGCATTGTGATAGATGTGGGGTGGAAGAGGATAGTATAAACTATGTCATTTTTTAATTTCCAAAATCCATTCAAACTTGTTCTCTATCTAACATCATGTCCTATCAACATGTATTTCTTATGGCATCACTTTATTCAAATATAGATTATTTATTTTTAAAATTACCAAAGGAGGATCCCAGAGGAGTTTTTCCTTGGATTATTTGGTACTTGTAGAAAAGCAGAAACGATAAAACTTTTAAGAATTTGGATCGAAATCCTCTAAAAATTCTTAGATTGGCAAAAACAAAGAAAATTATGGGGAAAAGCTCAATGAGTAAGAGAAACCCAGTGTATGGCAACAACTACTAATGTTGTCCCACTAGAAAATAATATGTGGTGGTATCAAATAAATAGATCTTGTAAAACAGAAGATAAATATTCTAAACAGGGATGTGTCTGCTCAAAGAATGAGATATAAGAGATAATGATCTGGGCTAGAAACATTAGAGGTAGTCTAAACACAACTTTAGGCAGAGTTATAAGCACTTATTTAACCAATGAAAGAGTTCCAATATTCAGAAGTTATCTTTGTAATAGAGAGCTCTGATGGAATAAAAATGGTGTATTCACTAGAAAAGTAAACAACTTTAGAAATTCAACAAATACGTACCTTATTTTAACAAGATAAAGATCTCACTCATTCAACATGATACAAACTTGCAGTGCAAGAAAATTTTCCACGACAACAGTGTATATCCATTCGAAGCCACCAGTATAATTAAGTAAACCTTTTTCATAGTCATGTTTCTTTCACGTTGTTACCAAAAAAAAATAGTTCTTATGTCTCCATATATTTTTTAAGGATCGACTTTTTAAATTATAATTATATACAAACAATTATAATTTTAGACATTATTTTGCACAAATAGTAACTAGAAAATAAATATAGCGGTTGCAAATAATTAGAAAATTAAATACCAGTTTTCCCAACATAAATTTCTATTTATAATCTTTACCGATTTCGTTCTCTATTCTTTAAATTTTTTGAAGATGTTATTATAACAGATAACTTAATCGTCACGTCAACGACCATACGGCTGCTTGTTAAAGTTCAAACAGAAATGGACCAAAATATTCGGATATATCTTTTAACAATATTCGGACGTGGAAGAAAATCTCGTCTCAGATATAACTAACATTTATTTGTTTTACATTTTATGCCAAATAATTTTACCATAACTTGTCTTTGTTCATCTTTTTGCCCTGACTTTGTAACATTATCTTCTCATTAATCAATTTTTATCTTCTCATTAAAAAAACTTTACCATAACAAACCCCAAAAGTTGGAATTTAAATTTGAATTTTTTCTAAACAATCCTTTACGCGTGGAGTTGAGGTTGTAATTGTACATAATCCAAGTAATTAATAAACAAAAGGGCAATTGTCTGGTATGTGGAAGGGTAATTTGGTGAAACCGACAAAACCAAATTTTAAATTTGAAAAATCAAAATACTAAACCGGCTACAGTAGGTTATCGTTAAACTAACACCGTCACGTGTCCAGTTCATTAAAAAAGAGCTGATCTTTTTTTTTAACAAAAGTATTTTAAATTCCTTTTCTTCAAAATATTAATGGTTTTTTTTTCTTTTTAAAAAAGCATCCAATAAGCAAAGACGGTACTTGATTCAAATATTCACCAGTTGGGATATAAAAAAGACAGAGCGATAATTCTCTGTGCCACAGTGTATTTTAATATTTATTTTCCTTTTATTTTCTTTTTATTTTATAATAACATATTGAAACAGAAGAAGAGTAGCTACCACTCCACTCTTTTCGTCGTCTCTCTATACATACGCTTCCTTTGTGTTTTTACTCTTCCGTTGTCTCTTCCATTTTCATATATTGATAAAATCCGCCATTGTTGTCGCATCGAAGCTTTTCTTTATATACAACAAACGCACTCTCTCTCTCTCTCTCTCTCTCTCTCTCTCTCTCTCTTTCTTTATCTGTTTCCCATTTCTTTGAATTTTTTGTGTGTAAAGAATCGTGAAATCGCGATGGAGAAAAACACGCCGGCGAGGAAACCACACACTTCGACGGCGGATCTACTCACTTGGCCGGATAATCAACCGTTTGAATCTCCTGTCGACGCAGCCAGATCGCACCAGGTACTACTACTATTACTAATTCACTTGATTTCACGATCTACGAATTTTGATTTGTTCAGATTTTGTTTTAGAATATTTGAACTTGATTTATTCTTAATTTTTCGGTTATTTTTTAATTGGGGGAAACAATCGTAGCCGTCGGATGGAATCAGCAAAGTGGTGTTTGGAGGACAAGTTACAGATGAAGAAGTGGAGAGCTTGAACAAGAGGTGAGTAAGAGAGATCTGATGAAATTTTGTTTTTCCGAATTAGGACAAAGAAAAAAACACAAGCGGTACTGTTTGTTGATATGATTAATAAATGCCCAACAAACAAGTACGAATGAATCTGTCAGTTTGTTACTTGATGAAAGTGATCCTGTCGTTTATTGGACCCTAAAGAATTTTTTTTTTTTTTTTTGTGATTCATTGGTTAGGGTATGAGAGAGTTTTATAATTAATGCATTTTGGAACATTTATGGTATTTCAGTTAAATTATTTTCCCTTTTTTCTGATCTTGTTTGTATCATTCACGTTTCTCTAATTTTGTTTCTTTTTGTCCTAATGAATGGAAAAATTGTTGCTAATTTTATTCTTTTTTGGGTAATTATCACATAAATTTTTGTTGTTAATATTTTTGGTGTGTGAAAAATTAAATGAAAAATTGAATTTGATTGGTTTTTTAGGAAGCCTTGTTCAAACTACAAGATGAAGGAGATCACAGGGAGTGGAATTTTTTCTGTGTATGAAGAAAATGATGCTTCTGAGACAGGAAGTGCGAATCCGGCGACAAACGGCAAGACAAGAACATACCAGGTTTGTTGTGTCTCCTTGATAATTGAAAACAATTTTTTTTTTTTATTTGATCAATGTGTGTGTGTGTGTTTGGAATGTTCAGCAACCATCACCAGCAATTGTAAGTCACATTTCGTTTGGGGAAGAAGAGATTGTAACTCCGAAGAAACCAGCAACATTACCTGAAGTTGCAAAGCAGCGTGAGCTCAGTGGTACATTACAGAGCCAATCAGATGCTAAGCTTAATAAGCAATTCTCAGATTCCAAGTTTAAGGAACTAAGTGGTCATAACATCTTTGCTCCACCACCTGAAATCAAACTTCGTCCTACGGTTCGTGCCTTGGCTTATAAAGACAACTTCGACTTGGGAGAATCAGACACTAAACCCGTAAGGCTCTCTAAAACTTCTTAGTTACTCCGTCTTAATGTTCGAATATTCTACTTCGAAAGTGGAAATGATTCAATGTTCACTCGCAGGATGGGGAAATGAAGACTGCCAAGAAGATTCCGGACAGGAAATTCACAGATTTGTCCGGAAACAATGTATTTAAAGGAGATGTGGCGTCTCCATCCGCGGCTACGGCTGAGAAGCTTCTAAGCACGGCGAAGTTGAAGGAGATAAGTGGCAATGACATATTTGCAGACGCGAAAGCTCAGTCTCGTGACTACTTTGGTGGCGTACGCAAACCACCAGGCGGAGAAAGCAGCATTGCTTTGGTCTAAAATGAATTTAGTCCAAAATTTAAAATTCTCTACAAACTTAGGTTGTCTAACTATTTATCATTTCCATTATTACAGATAATGTACTTTTGGATGTTTCTATTTGTATGTTTCCGGATTTGTGTGATTGGTGGTTATGATTTGATAGAGATAGGTAAATCGATCGGACTTTGTGGAGTTTCTTACCGGAATGCTAATCTGATCTTTTAGTACTTCGTGGTTTTCTTTGTATGTTCAGACTTAGTATGACGTTGTATGTGTTGCCAACTATTGTTGGGTACTAGTTTGGTTTTATTAATTATTATGGATTCACAAAACGTGATCGCCGGAGATAAACCGAGGTCTTAGATATCCCTTTCAAAGACCACCGCCCTCCTACAAACGCCTGTGATGAGAACCAGTCGAAAGCCCAGTGGGTAACCGAACAATTGGTAGACGACAGTTTAACGCAAACCGCAAACCTAGAGGCATCAAAGCTGGAGATTCGTCCTCTAAGATTCCAATACACACAATGTCTAGACCGGATGCGAAAGCCACAAAGCCGCAACGCTAAACGCCAAAATCGAAGACGTCAACCGCCAAACGCAATCGCAAATGCCAAACGCTTTGAACGCCAAATGCCATAAGCGCCGTTAACATTGAAACGCTGAAGCCAACCCAAGCAGATCCCACCACCGCACGCCGCTGCACACCGCTACACACCATATCTAGCCGAGTAACCTTCCCTGCCGTCCTCAAGCAGGTTGGATTTAGCTAAGAAAACCTCTGTTGAAACCCATCCAATCGAGCAACCTCCACCGCCTCACGCCGCTACAAACCGCACTCCGCTTCACATACAGGCCGAGGCACAGAGGAGGTTTTGCCGCTCGCCATCGGAGACAGGAGCTCTAACCTCCACATGAACAGAGGAAACAGAGATGCAAAAATTTGAAGAGCCTAAAAATATTGAAAAGAGGAGCCCTCTCACAGCACCGGACCAAGCCGGACGCCGGAGAGGCAGAAGCAAAATTGTGTTAGCGGCTGACTCTTTGAGGAAGAAGCCGGGAGAGAGAAATGTAAGGTTTTTTGACAAGTTTTTTTCTTTTGTTTTCGTTTGGTGCAGTTGTTAGTAAGTCTATTCGTTTTTTAAAAAATCACTTTTGGATTTAGTATGCCCCAAATGAGCAACCTATATAAATTAACTGTATGAAGTATATATATATATATATATATATATATATATAACATATTGATCCAGTATAGCTGAAATGGTTGGTAATATCATGGCGCATCGTTTTTTTTTTAATAAGTTCAACAAAAATCCGCTTCCATAAAATCAACCAACATCGAAATGAATCATGTATTTCTATATTATTTCTGAAAGAAAAAATGAAGGTTCAGCAATCGGAATTATTTACCAAAGATGAACCGAAATAAGTCACATGAAGTGACACTTATGATACTATTATATAAACCAAAGTCAATAATTTAAGCAAAGACATATAACTTAAAGCATATATATATATATATATATATATATAATAGAGGACTAAACATGTTAGAAATCATGTGGTACCATGGTGACCACCTCTGAAATTCATCACATATGTTTAGGGTTAGAATCTAGCACTTCGCAATGTTAATAAGGATATTAAAACCATTAGATTAAGTTGACAAAAAACATACATCAGATATAATATGTTTAACATCTTGTTACCCCATTATGCTTCCAAAATCATTGATATGCCGCCCATTGTTGGCCCGCCATCTGGTATAATATATCCACATATGTAGTTGCATCATTTAATGTCGATCCGTTTTGGAGCCTTTGATGCCAATTTTTGACTTTGCCATTTAGGATAACACCACCTACAAACACAACAATACACCATCCAATGTTGGTCCACTGATGCGGACCATAAACTATGGAGAAGAGAGCATGGAGCCGAGGAGAGCTATGGAGACGTGAGAGCTTTGTTTAGCTCAAATGGAGACTAGAAAATATTATAGCTCAACAAAACTTCGGAGAACACACTCAATCCATTGAGAGCACACCACATAGAATAATCATTCCTAAAGCTTATCACATGAAAAAAGATATTGAAGATTCAAACTGGCAAACAACCAATAGATCCAATGGAGTTATGTAATTACTTATTGAGCATTCCGACTAAATTAAGAAGAACCAATCAACAATTCCACTTGTTTTGGATTCTTAACTCAGCAGAAGCATATGGCGAATTGGATCACACCAAAATCTATTATGGTTTATGAGATATTCAAATTCTATGTCAAAATATGTCAAGCTTACTTTATTTGGAAGATCACGAGTTTATACAATGTCAACCTCAAGATTAGCAACCAGGAGACTTTTTTCTACTTCTAGAAGTACTCTACAACACCGTAAGAGGCACCAGCCCACATAGGATTAGGTGGATTCCCTTGCAACATCAACAAACCCAACTGGACTCGATTAAAAAAAGTATGAAGACCAAATGATTTATCCTTTCTCAAACCAAGTTTTGGCGACCAGGAGACATTTTCAACTAACTAAAGAAGATAAGAAAATTATTAACTCAGCCAAAACACACATGATTGTTTGAAGAATTATTTTGACCAACATCCTACTGAGAAGAACATTTTCCAACGGCTACATTATCTTTGTTGCTGCATTTGGAGGCTGCATTCCATGAACCCTGACAGTCCAAAGGATCATCATTTCATGCCCTATGTTATCGATATTATAGGAAATCAACAATCCTCCTCATTCAGTTAAATCCCACCCTTCACTCCAACGGCTAGTTTTGTTTAAATGGTAACAATTGTGTTTTTACTCTTGTACACGAGCACTATATAAGCTCATTATCATCCCCACTTGTAAATCACTCTGAAGTTATAAGTTTAATATAAATTACTATTTTTTTCTCAAAGAAATGTGTCTTTGAATTTGTTTTTAGAAGTTGAAGTGTGGAAAACACTTAAGTTCTACAGAATTTCGTGGATTCGGGAGATTCTAATATTTTTCTTCACTCAATTATTGAGGGAATCAATCACTTTTATCCGTCATTCGATTATTGATAGCGTGAGTGAATCATATTAGAGAGGCAGAAGAAAAAAGAGCCAAGGCTGAAGTTTAGAAGACAAGGCATACCACTTCCAAGATCAGCATTACAAACACCTAACAAACCAGGGAGTATCATCGGAACACATCTAGGACATCAGAGGTCCGAGACGACTACTCGAATTTGAATCTCCTCATTAAAGGAAAATAGTAGTTGAGACTATCTATTAAATAAGTAGTTGAGACTATCTATTAATTAAGTAGTTCGGACTATCTGTTAAAAGTTCTTAGCCTATAAATATGCATTGTAACTTGTTCATAAAACTCAATGAACTATACTCATCCTTCACAAACTCTCTTATTCTCTTATACTTACTAATCTCTATTTATCTTAGTTTTATTTTTTGGTTCTTCATTCTACCTAGAATCTCTATCTAAACTCTTATTCTCATTCTGAAAATTCTAACATGGTATCAGATAAAGAAGCTCCTAAGACCTTTAAAAATTCGCAAGTCTCTGTTTCTTTCTAAAAATTTTCTGGGCAAGTGTTCTTGAGTGTTCATACTCAAAAATCATAAAAGAAATCAAAGCAGGTTCTCACCATTTCTGTTCAACTTTTGCAATAAACCGCTTTAATCTATTCACTCTGAGATTGATTCAATTCTTAAAGACTCATTTGGTGATGAGTTGTGAGAGGTTAGGATTGGTTATTGCTTAATATTGTTAATTAAAATACTGCCATATAAGCATTCACCCAAGGTGTGGATGGGTACATCTGCAAGTTCCTAAAGAAGGGAAAGACAAGGTTTCTCACCTGTGGAAGATCAGAGACAGAGACTATGGCAAAACTATGTCCAAAGGAAAATTTGTCCAACGGAGAATGGTTCAAGTTCTAAGCTACAAGAGTCTCCAAAATCAAGGAAAACAGAGCAAGACTCTGTCAAAATCTCCACAAAACTCATTCTGCATTCTTTTCCCTTCATTCTCAAATTCTCTCATTCTCAAAATCTCTGGTTACTCAACATCTCAAATCTGTGGTCACACAAAATCTCTTGTTTCTAAATTCTTAAAAACTTTGGTTACTTATTCTCTATCATTCTCCGGTTACTAATTCTCCATCATTCTTCAATACTATTCTCCATGCTTTCACCTTCTCTTGCTTAGAATCTGTCCCAAAATCTCAAACAGGTTCAATCTTTGAAGAGGGTGTGGAGTTCACTTGTTGTCTCAAGAAAACATAGCAAGTGTGGAGTGTTTGAAAAAGTCATGCGGACTGGAAGATTTTTTCAAAGATGCCTCTTCATGAGTCATCTATCTATATAAGACACATCAGAGCCTACTCTGAAAGAAGTATATTCCTGAGTGAGCTACACATTAGAGCATATTCTACAAGATTATATTCCTGAGTGAGTTACACATCAGCCTACTATGAAAGAAGTATATTCCTGAATGCACTACATATCAGCCTACTCTAGAAGAGTACATTCCTGAGTGTAGAAAGAAGCTTCCCACTTATCAGAACCTATATGAAAATGTATATTCCTGAAGGTGGAGCAGAGAGATTATTTAACAAGAAGTTCAACCTATGAAGCCATAAAGTAAAGGGGTCCAAAGCATTGGTGACCATTGGAGCTCATTTTTTTCAAGCTTGGCTCTATACTCTTATTCTCCGAGTCAAGCTTGCGGAGAGGAGAAAAATGACTCAACCAATGTTGATGATTCCAAGAGGAAGTCTATAAGAAGGCACAACACAATGCTTGAGAATAGAACCAATGGCCATCAAGCTTCAGAGACCATAAGACAAGCCCAACCTAGTTTAACCAAGCTGACTTGGACATGGAAGACCGAAGAGGCTGACCGGAAAAAGCAGACCCAAGGTGGCTATGGTGAAAGTTCAAGTGGAGAGGCAAGCTGGTGAAAGGTGATGAATCAGCTCAAAGCATGTGTGTTAGTGTCAAAATATTGTCAAAAGAAGTTGTTGAAGAAGCAGGAAATAAATTACAAAGGCACAACACAATGATTGGATTTAGAACAGTAACCATCAAGTTTCAGAGACCACAAGACAAGCCCAACCTAGTTTAATCAGGCTGACTTGAATATAGCGGACCAAAGAGGCTTACCGGAGGAAGCATACCCAAGGTGGATATGGTGGAAGATCAAGTGGCAAGGCAAGCTGGTGGGAAGCTTTGGATCAACTCCAAATCAGTTGTGGTGTGATGTGTGAGCTAAGGGAAAGTTGTATACAAGGCTTCAAGATTGGCATGGACATGCAACTCCAATCTTGAGGGGGATAATTAAAGTGTAAAAAAACCAAACAAAGCTCCAAAGATTTTTTAAAGATGCAAGAGGAAACAGAGAAATAGCTTAGCTACAAAGTCACTCCTTCAAGATTAGCTTTCATACTATTATTTAAGCTAATCTTGAGGGAGAGTATTAGAGTGAATCAAACTAAGGATATGAGGAGGCCAAACATGAAGTAAAGAACTGAACATCTCTATGAAGAAGAAGAGAAGTATCAAGCCATGAAATCAGCATAGAAGAAGCTCACCACATGATCAAAACATCAAGAGGATGATCATATGTGTGTATATGAAGCAATGGAGGCGTAAGAGTCATGAAGTGTGTTACAAGCAACTGAAGCTAGTGCAACAAAGCAATAATAAGAAGAGATGGTCAAGTATGAACCACCATAAGAGCCAACAGTTGAAGCTGGCGACCAAGAAAAGACCACCGGTGAAAGAAGACATCAAGACAGACATGATCCTGAGGCTTATAGACTCATTGGCCAATCCCTAGACTAAGAAGGCTTCACTCTTTTTTCCCTTAGCTTGATTTCGTCCCATTGGGTTTTCTATGATAAGGTTTTTAATGAGGGAGTTCTTCAAGGTTCCAAACTTGACATGTGGATCTCCTATGGTCAAGCTTGACCGAGAGAGACAAGGCTGAAGTCTAGAAGACAAGGCAGACCACTTCCAAGCTCAGCATTACAAACAACTAATGATAAGCTTGTGGAGGAGTATTGAGCAGTGAGTAACCTTGGAACGCATCTAGGACAACTTCCTAGATGAGAAAGATTAAACAAACCAGAGAGTATCCTCAAAACACATCTAGGACGATTGAGGTCCGAAGACTACTAGAATTTGAATATCCTCATTAAAGGAAAAGAGAAGTTGGAACTATTTATTAAATAAGTAGTTGAAACTATTTATTAATAAAGTAGTGGAGACTATCTATTAATTAAGTAGTTGGGACTATCTATTAAAAGTTTTTAGCCTATAAATATGCATTGTAACTTGTTCATAAAACTCAAGGAAATATAGTCATCTTTCACAAAATCTCTTATTCTCTTATACTTACTAATCTCTCTTTCTCTTAGTTTTATTCTCTGGTTTTTCATTCTACCCTGAATCTCTACCTAAACTCTTGTTCTCATTACTAAAATTATAACAAATCAAACCTCTATTTGCTATCCCACTTCGAGTCCATCCTTTGATCAAACTAAGAGAGTTACAAAACCAGTAGTTGGCTCCATCATCTATCCCTTGTAAGATATTGATTCCATGTCTTACATCCCAACCAATCATCAAATTTTTATTTTTCTGCGCTTCTATATAAAAAGAGAGATGTGGTAGATAAAAAGAAAAAATAAATAAAAAATAAAAAACAAGAGAAATATATAATTTATGTTATATATAAAAATAAATAATTGATGGAATACCAATCACCAAAGTTCACGTTGTCGTTGTTCTTTCGAAATCTGCCTGGCGTTTTCCTGAAATTGGATTTGATGGTGGTTCATTTTCCTGAACTTTTGCATGCATCATGTTGACAGAATACTTAAGGTTTGCAACCAACAATTACTTCCTTGATGTAACACAAAGTAGTATGTTGTTTTTTTAATAGTAGTAGATTATTTTTTAAAAATACGCTTATTGTAAAATTTTATTATGCTATTTATAACAAGTTGATCTGCATTCATATGGTCCGCCACACGGTGCATAAATTTTGCTTTTTGAACCACAACAGGTGTTCCCAATCATGTCAACTCATTTATTTTATAATTATACTTACATCCCAACCAATCATAAAATATACTTAAATACACAACAACTACAAAACATAAAAGCACAATGAAAAAAATCTATGATCCGATGTGGTGTTGAAATTTATAAGTTTTATTATGCTTTAAATTTTAAATATCTATTTGATTCAAAATATTTGCATACTGGAACATCTGAGATCTAGCTGCTGCACAACAAAGACTATTTGTTACCACTTATTAGCAACTTGACTTAGCCCAATATAGTGTTTGATTAGCTTTTTTTTTATTTTCTTGTCACAGTTGTTGTTGGCAAGTTTAATGATTTGCATATAATATTTTTTTAGTTCCGGTTCAATAATTTTTTATGTCTCAAGCAAAAGTTTTTTGATACCTTTATATTTTTATAATATTATAAATAAAATAAAAATTTTTAAAAGAAAAAATAGTTATTTCAAAAAAATTAAATTTCATAAACGATATTACAAAAAATATAGTACTAAAATATAGTATTTCTTGTATTTTTTTTTGCTGCAAAATCATTCATCAAACTCACATAGTCAAGATTTTTAACCATTTTTGTCTCGATTGATAGCAAAACCAACTCATTCAATCTCTCTTGACATGGCAGATCACAAATAATTTTTTATAAGTTTCAATTTTGAAACTTCTTTATGCAGTAGCAACTGAAACCAGAACGAACAACAATATGCGTTAAAGATTTTTCTATTTGGACAGTCTTCCATTCTTTTCAGAAAATCAAATACTTCAATAGGCTTATTCATTTTATTCGGTAAAGAATGCTGTTGGATTAATTTCCAACAACCTCTTTTGAACTCCCTTGTTTTTCTCTTTCATATTAGATTCATTATCATATCCTTGTCCCCTCACATCATCAATGTTTAACTCTAGTTCAACTAATGCATCTTAGAGCAAAGAGAAAAGTCCTTCTCTTGATTTATCTTTGACAATCAAAAATGTCAAGAAGAATTCCTCAATCTTAGTTGGCATTGCTGAAACATCCACACATCTAATAACTAAAGTCATTTGTTCTTTATGACTAATATCCGAGATACAATCAAGAATCACTGAGAAATACTTTGAATCATGAATCTTTTTTATGATCATACCTTTGATTTCTTTAGCAAACATTGCAATCAACTCATTCTGAATCATGTGACTAAGATAATGTGAATAAATTTTCTTTTTTTCAATTCGTTGGACATGTTCCCTCATCACTGGATCAAATTCTGCAATCATTTCAATAAGACCAAAAAAATTGTCCGGACGCACGAGGGATCATAATCCCCACAAAATGCAAAATTTCTATGAGCTAGAGTTTTCACCACTGAAAATATTCTCAATAATATTTCTCTCCAATGGTTTGTTTCTCTGTTTAGTTCTTCTTGAGCTTGCTTATCAATTGTCTGATATGTTTTTAATCTCACCTCCAACTCTGTCCAACGTGGCATGCAAATAATATGATCTTGAGAACTTTCATGTTCTTTCAGTCTCGCAGAAATATTTCTCTAATCATTAAACCCAGTGCTTGCCAAGTTACCACCATTTTTGTTATGTCTAAATAACTTACAGCAAAAACAAAAAGCTTTATCCATAATTTTTGAATATATCAACCACCGTCGATCGTGTTTCTCTCCATTTATCATGTTTTTGTGTATAATGGTTGCGAAAAATACCTTCCACAACTATCTTTAGGAAATTGGGAATCACTTGATAACCTTTTCGCATGACCATTTTTAACCAACAAATCTCTTAATGATCTATCAACATTTTCCCAATTTTTTGGATCAAAGTTATCAGAAATATATACCTATGGTTGCTCACTTTCATTGCTTTGCTTTTCAGTCTCATCTTGATTAACACTGTTGTGGTCAATGTCATTGACATCTTCATCTTCGACAACATTTTTAGGTTTTTCAACTCTCTTTATATATCTAAAAAGAGATTTAGCTTGAGATTTTGTTTATGCATCTCTTTTCTTTTTTTTTCTTTCTATTTTCAGATCCTGAATAAAAAAAATATCATGAAATACAAATAATCAGAAGACTAACACATGAATACAAAAGTTTTGATTCTTCTTAAAATTTTGTTTGTTTGATCAAATAGCACAAAACAATAAATATAATCTGATAAAAGAAAGTTTAAGAAATCAAGAGAGAGAGAGACAAACCGATGAATCAAGATTTTGACAAAAAAAAAATACATTTATTGAGATGAAAAAAGTGAAAGGAAAAAGACAAAATAGAAAGGAAGAAAGGAAAAAAATGAAAAAATGAAAAAAGTGAAAAGGCGTGATCGATAGAGAAACTTGTCAATTTGAATATTTTAATTAATTTTATTTATTTATTTAAATTAGAAATCAAACAAATGGAATTAGACATAATTCATTGATATTCTTAAATGTAGATTTTTTTGTAGTGTCCTAAACCCAAGTTTTAGTTTTTTGGGTCTTGGGCCGGACTACTTATAATATATTTCTGTATTTTATACATTTATTTTACATCTCTTTTTTTTTTGTTTCTTTTGATCTAGGGATATATAGGAGCTAAGATATTACCCCGACGAACATATCAACGAATTTATGTCATCGTCGATGTCATTTTTGTTGAGGACTGCACAAGATGAGCAACTTGGAATAGGTGATGAATTGCTTTTCATTTCTCTTTTTTCTTTTTTCCATGTCTATGTTAGGGACAGTTCAGTTGATTCTTCTCTCATGATCATTACAGGGATCAAGACGATCCTTTCTGAAGTTGCAGATTTCACTTAAACAATGTGGAGGAGTTCATCTGCTCTAGCATGTTATAATTATCAAAGCAAAAAAATGTTGTACCCCTGTGAGTCTCCATTCCAAAGCTGGGCAGGTTTTGAGGTTCTTGCTGAAAGACTCGACATTTTCCTCTTATGATAACTTTCCTCAAGGCAAGTTTTCTTTTCTAAACATATTTTATTTATAGGTCTTGTGTGTTTAATTGATCTCTCTCTCTAGTTTAACCATTTCTATATATGTCCCATGTGAATAATTTTGGAATTAAGTTAAGAGAATAAGAAGTTGGTATGGTATAATCTTGAATTTATACTCTTAAAGCTGTATTTTTATCCTGATCATGCTTCGATGTTGTATCCCAATGACAAGTTCTGGTAGTACAGTAGAAACTGTGAGTTCCACTTTGCAAAGAATGTTAAAGCAGAATAATTAATTGTTATGCGGAACTGCTTGTATAAAGAAACAAAGGAATCAATCAAAAAAAAAAATCAGCTCATTTGGTCCGACTCTTGACTGTGCTTACTTCAGCTGTTAGGGTTAAGAATGTTGGAACAATATATTAATAAGCATGTGGATTTATAATATATAATTAAAATATCAATGAGAATTTACTTAGAGGGAGCTCAAACACTTTTTTGTAACTTACAAATTTTGGTATTAAAATCCAAAATAAATTTGTCCATTAAATCTACTTGACCACCAAGCTATTCCTCTCCTATAAATATCAAACTACCTAGAAAGAAAAATCATCCCTTCATTCTAAAGCAAGAAAACACCACTAGACACATTTTAGATATTCTTTGAGAAGTTTTTAAGTGTTGAAGCTCTTTTGAAAAATCTTTTTGGTTGTTGGTGTTAAGTGCTAGTAGCTAAGGAATTCACAAGGCTTAACAGGTTCTTACTTTCTCTCTCTTCTACTTCTCTCTTTCAGAAGTAGATTTTGTGTTCTTGAGTATATAGTAGATAATTAGCTCGTAGATTCAAACATGAATGAAGCATGTTTATCTTAATATTTGGTTGTATCCTGGGATTAAAAAAATACATGAAAAACGTCTCATTGTGGGCATTTTATTGAGTTAAGGAAATGGATCATCCCGCCTCCAAATGTTTTTGTTCTTTTTTTGTTCTTATGATTCTAAAAACAAAATTTTGTTTAAGGTTTTATAGTTTATATTTGTTCTTAAGTCATATTAATCTTATTTATTATTAAATTATCAATATTAATTTTTTTGTCAAGGAATCATGCATTGTTAATATTGAATATAATAATTATGATCATAAATATTAATATGTGAAATATGAAATTATAATTCTTGGTCAAAGAATAAAATTAAATATTGTTAGCTTTTATGTTCTTGCTAATAGTTATGTTGGTCATTCTTGAATTTATTATTCATGGTCAAAATGTTATATTTAAGTATGTAATTTAATATTGTTGAATTATGTAAATGCTATAATTATTTTGCTAAAATAAGTTATGATATATAAATGTCAATATTATTATTTATATATATATATGTAGATATTAATATATGTGTGTTTGATAGTTTATTTCAATTTTAAGAAATAAAATATGAAGCAATTTGATATTTATAAAATCCATTTTTATAAGATTCTACAATCTTAACTTAATAAAATTCGCTTTTTAAACGGATTTGTTGTGTGAAAAAATTAATTTGCAAAAATCAAAGTTTTGTTTTTGATTGTTGAAAAAAAAAGTCGGTTTCAAGATTTTGTGACTGGATCGATGGATCCGGGTCTCAGATCGATCGATCCTTATCGGTTGATTGATAGAAATCAAACAAATTGAACACCGAAACCGGTACCGCGGGTCAAGCGACCAATCGATCGCCAGCCGATCGATCAATCTCGTAAGATCGATGCTGTTAACTGGAAAAAATGTTTTTTTAAATAAAAGAATACAAAAACAAAAACCAATTAAAGACCAATTAATTTTTTTTTTGGCAAATATTTTTTTCATACCAAATATTAGTGGTCTAATACCATTTAGTTTATTTATTTCAATACATAAAATATTGAAACATTATTGGTAAAACATCATTAAAAATTTAATAAATCTTGGTAAGATGTTATTTAAAACCTATTAATTTTTGCAATTAATTAGAAAAATGTTTCAAGAATCAATTAATTTTGATAAGCGTTATTAATTATTAATAAATTTTCCAGACATTTTAAATGAGTTTGCGATTCGGTTTTAATTTTTTAAATAGACGTTTAAATCGCTAAAAATAATTAGCGATTGTGATTTAAAACGTATATAATAATATATACATTTATAAATATATGTTAGTGTTTTCGTTATGAAAACATAAATAAGACAAATCACGGTAATGATCTTTTTGATTTTATATGATTTAATCATATAAATATGATTTGCTCAATTTATTAGTAATTCAAAGAGTAATTGGTGATATTATTTTGTTATTGTGCATTGTTAATCTAAAAAATATTTTTTACTTGGTCTGATTCTTGTTGAATTTTTTAACAAAATTTCAGAAGTAAACAATTTATATTTCTACGATTTAGTTCTGCACTCATTAAAATGATTTCTGTTTCATTCTGAGCATATACAAAACCTTTTTAAAACGTTAGCAAAATTCACGCTTTGACTTCTGTGTTGGAGTTTAATATTTCAGAGATTTAATAATATTATGGAAATTAAATGGATGATTATGCAAGTTATCTGAATAATTTAAATTGCTTCATCCTGACCTTGTATTAAATTAAATTGTTACTTTCTGAATTTAATAATTCTAAAAATTAAAATTCAATTATTATGAAGGTGCTATTGGTTACGAGTCTAGTGAGTCGACACATCAAATTCAGTTTGATAGTGGTATGCCACATATGACTGTGCCAAATTCTAATGTATATCAGAGTGTCATGTGAGTGCCTAGTGCTGAAAGCATATGACTAATGATTGACAAAATTGATAGATCTCAATTCATTATATGGCATGAGAAAATGTATATCTCATTGACCATGCTGAAATTAGAGACGTAACTCAAGGAGGATAACATATGCTTTCTCTTGAGAATACTAAATAATAAATCTTTGGGTTTAATTCACACTGATTTGTGCGATTTGTTTACGCATTAGAGGAGGTAAAAAGTATTTTGTGACTTTCATTGATGATATTACAAAATATTGCTATATTTACTTGTTACAAAGCAAAAATGAGGCTTTGGATAAATTCAAAGAATATAAGCTGGAAGTTTAAAATCAACTCGACAAAACTATGAAAATAGTTCGAAAGGATATATGTAGAGAATATGAATGACAGTTTGATGTATTTTGTAGAGAAAATGACATCATTCATCAAACAACTGCTCCTTGCTCACTAGAATCAAATGGAATTGCATAACGCAAAAACCAAACTCTGAAAGAAATGATGAATGCAATGATGCAAGAATATGGCATAACCGGAACATGTGGGGGGAAGCTTTAATGATTTCAAATTATATTCTAAATAAAATCCCACACAAAGTGACGGGAAAAACGCAATATAAACTATGAAAATGTATAGTCCCTTTATACAAATACATGAAAGTGTGGGGGGTACCTAGCAAAAGTGGCAGTACCTGTTCCGAAAAAGGTCACAATTGGACCGAAAACAGTTGATTTTATTTTCACCGGATATGCGCACCACAGTAGTGTTTATCGATTTCTGGTTCACAAATAAGATATTTCAGATATTCATGTAAATACAATTATAGAATCGCGAAATGCATATTTTTTTGAAGATATTTTTCCGTGTAAGGATAAAATACACCCTAAATGGACTAGTGAAGAAAGAGATGTTGGTGAAACAAGCACTTCTGCCATTGGTCTAGACAATAGAGAAAACATTGAAATTGAACTCAGACGTAGCAAAAGAGCTCGGAAGGATAAAAATTTTGGTGATGATTTTCTAATGATTTTACTAACAGAAAATGAACCAAATACCTTTGCGAAAGCGATGTCTACATCGGACGCTCCTTATTGGAAGGAAGCAGTCAACAGTGAATTCAATTCAATTATGCAAAACTATACGTTTTATATAACGGATTTACCAGAAGGGTTCAAAGCTCTCGGTTATAATGGATCTTTAAGACCAAAATAAAAACCGGTGAGACTATTGACAAGTATAAAGCCAGACTTGTGGTCCAAGGATTTCGTCAGAAAAAAGGTCTAGACTTCTTTGACACGTATTTTCCCGTGACGAGAATCACTTCTATAAGAACTATCATATGAATCGCAACATTACGAAATATGAAAATTCACCAGATGGATGTAAGAATTGCTTTTCTTAATGAAGATATTGAAAAAGAAATATACATGAAACAACCTGAAGGGTTTGTTATTCCTGGACAAGAAGATAAGCTCTATAGACTTGTAAAATTGCTGTACGGACTTAAAAAAACTCCAAAGCAATGGCATGATAAATTTGAAAAAGTAATGATGTCAAATGGGTTCCACATAAATGAATTTGATAAATGTTTGTACTTCAAAACTATGAAATATGCATATGTTATGTTATGCTTATACGTAGATGATATGCTTATCATTGGAAGTGACAACGATATTATAATTCAGACTAAAACCATGTTACATGGACAGTTTGAAATGAAGAATATGGGACTAGCTGATGTAATTCTCGGAATTAAAATCACTAGACATCTTGGAGGATATATATTATCCCAGCAGCATTACGCTGAAAAGGTACTTGATAGATCCAAGAATTATTCAACAGGAGCCTTCACAACACATGTGGATACCACACTTCACCTGACAAAAAATTCAGGTGCAACAGAATCACATAATGAGTATGCTAGAGTAATCGAAAGTCTAATCTACTTGAATAATTGTACTAGACCAGATTTAACTCACTCGGTTAATTTACTAAGTAGGTACACGAGCGGGGCACACCCATTGGAAAGCGATAACGAGAGTATTAAATTACTTACGCTTTACCAAAAATTATGGACTGCATTACGGTTCAGAACCTACCGTGTTGGAAGGATATACCGATGCTAATTGGATATCAGATTCCAAAAATTTGAAGTCCACAAGTGGTTATGTGTTTACACTTGGGGGTGCTGTCGTATCCTGGAAATCTTCGAAACAAATAGTGTTGGCTATGTTAACAATGAAATATGAGTTCATTGCATTGGACAAAGCAGCAGAAGAGGCAGAACATCTTCAAACTTTTCTAAAAGATATTCCGATGTGGGAAAAACCAGTGTCATCAGTTCAGATACACTGCGATAACCAATCGGCTAAAGCTCGTGCTAACAATAGCTTGTATAATGACAAGTCGCGTAACATACGTAGACGACATAAGACCATTAGACAATTGATCTCAAATGGTGTAATTTCGCTAGATTACATCAAATCAGCTGATAACTTAGCAGATCCTTTTACGAAAGGTCTGACCCGAGATCAAATATGGAAATCATCAATAGGAATGTGTTTAAAGCCTATGATTTAACGATAAAATTTGGTGGTAACCCCACCTATACTTTCTAAGTTTAAATGGACAACTAAGTCAAATTAAGTATAAGAAAACACTGTGAAACTTATGTTTCTACCCAGTTCCTAATAATATTAAACAGTGTTGTGTGCAAAATTGAGGGTAAGCGTAAGCTTTTAATGATTTCATCATATTTATTTCAAGGAAGTAAAGCAGAATAATTCGAAATAGAATATGAGAATCACATGTTGAGTGTGAAATGAGACCGTTTCTAGGAGAATAAAGGAAGGTTGTATTCTCCAAATTCACTCAAGAAATATCAGGCATGTTCAAGGCCAAAAATGAACACAACGAGAGAGCGAAAGTTCTACTAGAAAATATAACTGTGTTATAGCTATTGTTTCAGTTTGCACTAGAAATCCGGATGGTTCAAGACATCGTGTTCACCAACTAGGCTTATAAACTCGATAGATTATAACAGTGATTGGTTCAACGCTGAAAAATGCAACCTTTTTCATATACAGTTATTTTTCGCATATACTCAAGAAAGTCTTCTTTCAGCTTAAATATATCTTAAAAATGGTTTTTCAAAACATCCTCAGTGTTTTAGAGTCAATTCTATTCATGTGGGGATTATTGGAACAATATATTAATAACCATATGGACTTATAGTATATAGTTAAAATGTGAATGAGAATTTGCTTAGAGAGAGGTCAAAGTTTTTTTGTAACTTACAAATTTTGGTATTAAAAACCAAAATAAATTTGTCCATTAAATCTAGTTGACCACCAAGTTATTCCTCTCATATAAATACCAAGCTACATAGAAGGAAAAATCATCCCTTCATTCTAAAGCAAGAAAACACCATTAGACACATTTTAAATATTTTTTGAGAAGTTTCCAAGTATTGAAGCTCTCTTGAAATATCTTTTTGGTTCTTGGTGTTAGATGCTAGTAGCTAAGGAAATCACAAGGCTTAACAGGTTCCTACTTTCTCTCTCTTCTACTTCTTTCTTTCAGGAGTAGATTTTGTGTTCTTGAGTATATAGTAGATAATTAGCTCGTAGATTCAAACATGAATGAAGCATGTTTATCTTAATATTTGGTTGTATCATGGGATTAAAAAAATGCATGAAAACCGTCTCATTGCGGGCATTTTATTGAGTTAAGTAAAGGGATCATCCCGTCTTTAAATGTTTTTGTTTTTTTTGTTCTTATGATTCTAAAAACAAAATTTTGTGTTTTATAGTTTATATTTGTTATTAAGTCATGTTAATCTTATTTATTATTAAATTCTTAATATTAAAATGTCTGTCAAGGAATCATGTATTATTAATATTGAATATAATAATCATGATCATAAAGATTAATATATGAAATGTGAAACTATAATTTTTGGTCAAAGAATAAAATTAAATATTGTTAGCTTTTATGTTCTTGCTAATAATTATGTTGGTCATTCTTGAATTTATTATTCATGGTCAAAATGTTAAAAAAAATTTTTTGTTAACATAGTCTAGTGGCTTTAATATCCCTCATAATACTGAGGGGTGTTGGGTTCGAATCCCAGACCTGTGTCATGAATTTCAGAGATGACCACTATTGTGTCACATGATTCCAACAATGTTAAACTTAAGTATGTAATTTAATATTGTTGAATTATATAAATGTTATAATTATTTTACTAAAATAAGTTATGACACATAAATGTTAATATTAATATTTGTATATATATTTATATATATATGTGTAGATATTAAAATATATATATATATATGTGTTTGATAGTTTATTTCAATTTCAAAAAATAAAATATAAAACAAATTGATATTTCTAAAATCCAGTTTTATAAGGTTCTAAAAAAAAAGTCTCACTGTTTATGAATAACATACAAGCAGTTATTTTTTTATTGGGCACGCATGAAAAAAATACATTGGCATGAAAAACATACCCATTTAATTCCTTGTCAAATGTGTAACACATTACCCATATTTGGTTGGACTGATGCCAATATTTATCCATTCTTCTGATGTTCTCGATATTTGGTTGGACTGATGCCAGATTGTGCCAATATTTATCCATTCCTCTGATGTTCTCGATAAAGATATGGAATTGATGCTATGCACCATTGACAGAGCTAATGATGTCAGTGAAATGGAATCCATTGATGTGCAATGGGCCACCATTTTTTTGCTGAAGAGTTCAAGATATTTTATTATACAAGTCATCTATTTAGATTTATCAATGCTAAATTCTTATACAAGTCATCTATTTATTATACAAGCATTTGGCAGCCTCAGTTGGTAAGTTTTTCCATGCCATTCAGATTCTTGATCATGGTCTTATTTCTTAGACGCAATCATAACATAAGAATTGTAGCATAGCATACGGTGATGTAGAGGAAGCTTTGTCTCTTGCTAAATATTACAAGTCATGTGTATACGTGGCACGTGCTGTCTCCTGTGGCCGACTATTTGGATTTTGTTTATAAGTGAGTTTGTATGGTCTGGTGGTTTTTTCAGTTTTTATTTCCTCCATCTTTGATGGTATACTGATTCCTTTTTCTCACTAGCAGGCTTCTATTAGCTAACGAAGATATTTCTAAGGCATGTCCAGAACTCCAAGAAAATAATGTTGAAGATTCGTTTGACATTTTTTCTGAAAATTTACGCCACGAAAACAAAGACGTCTAGCTTATGACCTTAAGGATTTTGTGCCATTTTGAAACTTCGTTTCCTAACCCTTGTTTTGAAGAGCATCCTCAATGAAGAAGTTGAAAACTGAATTGATTCCAAAGTCTTCCACTGATGAAAGGAATGTGAGTAAAGATATCTTTAGTTCTTTATTCCAAAAGCCTTAAGTTCAGTAGTATTTATTATAAATTTTTCCTCTGCACTCTATCAATTACCAGGTTCTTCAGATCTTGCACACAGTCGAAGCATCTCATATCACAGTATCGACTAGAAAGGAGTTGGCCAGTGACATTAATACAATAGGAATGTGTCTTTATGCTGGCAGGATACATGACGCATATGTATCGCTTGTATTCAATGGAATGATAGGGTTATTTCATATAAATAATTAATCTACTGAAATTTGGGAACCAGTATCTGAGTGCCTTGCGGTTTTTATGAAGAAGCACACAGGAGCGGTACGGAATAATTTTATTCATTATTTGGTTCAGTGACAACTAAAATTTGAAGACTCCACAATCACAGTGAGAATGAAAACTACATGATTTCACAGAAACATACTGGTAAGGTTCTTTACATATGCCATGTGCCAATATTTTGCATCTCTATATTATTATTTTTTTTTCTTTTATCTTTCATCACTTCTTTACAATTATGATGTTTTTCTTTTTCAATCTTCAGGTCTGATTGGAATGTTTTAATTCATTTCTCTTCCCGCCGTCTAATAGTACTATGTATTATCTCTGTTGCTAAGATATTACAGTTAAACCCCGATAAATAAATATTTTTTTCCGGTCCTGACTTAGACTGATGGAATGTTTTAATTCATTTCTCTTCCCGCCGTCTAATAGTATGCCTACTACAGATGTAGTATCTCTGTTGCTAAAGACATTACACAAAAAGTTCCCACTGTTTCTCAGTCTCGAGCCTCTAACATTCTGTATTTGTTATTGAAATTTATGGGATACAACA
Source organism: Streptanthus diversifolius (assembly GCA_039880935.1). Taxonomy (NCBI): domain Eukaryota; kingdom Viridiplantae; phylum Streptophyta; class Magnoliopsida; order Brassicales; family Brassicaceae; genus Streptanthus; species Streptanthus diversifolius. The sequence continues at coordinate 8,734,105 of JAXGFM010000003.1, read as the reverse complement.
GCGAAAATCCTTTGAGGTAATTATTTCTCTATGTCTCTTGTTCTTGATCAAGTTTGATTATCAGTTGTCATCAAGTTTTTCTCTTTACGATTCAGGGTCAGACTATACAATACCGAAGCTTGAAAGGAAAAAGAGTGGAAAGGGTTGCTTAAAAAATGGTTGAAAATTCAATGAATAATCCAAGGTCGTCACGTTTTAGTCAACTTGTTAATATGTTTTTTCCAGTTAATTAAAATTTATTATATTTTTCTTGCTCTTTTAAAGGAGAAGAGATAATTATTTATCTCTTGCTTTGTTTCTTCTTTCTCTTATCTTTTTGTTAGAGTGTTGATTTCTCTACAGAGTAAGAGAAAGAAGAAACAAAGCAAGAGATAAATAATTATCTCTTCTCCTTTAAAAGAGCAAGAAAAATATAATAAATTTTAATTAACTGGAAAAAACATATTAACAAAATTGGTTTATATAGATAACAAATAGAAACTACAACACCAACTATTGTGTCTTTTCATACTTGTGACTCTCTAATGAAACAACGTAAACCCAAACATCACAACATCACGTTGCTTCACGAAACTCAATTATCAACCAACATTCCCTCTTAATTGAGTTTCAGTCTTCCACTAAACTTCCTTCTTAGTTCATCACAACTTTCGGCTTCAAAACAGTTTGGTAAGATATGTCCACCTACTGTGAATTTGTAACATTTTACTTCTCTTGATCATCCTAATAAAATTGGTCCTTTTTATCTTGTCAATTCTTTCTCATTCTGACATAGGAACTCTTGGGATTCCTATTTCCCGCCAATCTTTTCCTTGCTCCTTTAAATTTTCTACATGTGAGCTTCGTCACATCTTCTATATGATCTTTCGTCATGTCTTCGTCGGCTATCTTGCAACCCTCTTTCACTCCCTTTCTCTCATGTTAGCTTTATTCTCATTCCTTTTTGGTTTCCTCTTTATTACTGAATTTGTGCGTGAACTTTTTTACGACTTCTTCAGTTTGCTTTTCGAACCGTCTTCTACTTCTTTTTTTTCTCTTAGGTGAGCAGCCTCCTTCTCTGTTTGGTGTCTTCTTTTGATCACCATCACGTCTCCATGACGTCTTGTGCGTAAATCTTCTTCATGTTTTCTTTGGTTATCTCACAATTGGAGTATTCTGATGTAAGCTCGGGAGATGCTCCAACGAACATATTGATCTCACGGTTTCAAAGTGACAAGCTGTGGCGGAAGTGACTTAAAATAGAGGTGAAAGGTGGTGATATGGGCGATTGACTCTCTCAATCTGTGGTCTTTGATTGACTCTCTCAATCCTTGGAGAACTAGAATTGCTTGAATCACACAAACAAACCTAACTCTACAATCTAAAGAATCAAATGAATCTCTCAAATGAAACTGAAGAAAAAAATTTTAAACAAAGACACTCTTTGGATAAAAATGAAACAAATTTGATATTATACTTTGATGATTGAAAGGTGAGTTTACAATGAGTCTAATGGTCAGCTTATATAGGCTGATTACAGAAGTCCTAATAGCTATAAAGGAAAGAGAATACATAAAATTAAGTATAAAAAATCATAGAGTTGGCTCCTTTGGGGAAATATTGCCATTTAAGCTTTAATTGTGTCTTGCTCGAGATTCCTTGTATCTGGACAACTTGGGGAGATATAAATGACGTCTATGAACCTTATGGAAAGTGTAGAATGTCTCCAAATCGTGTGTGAATAGAAAGGGAAAGAGCTGTAGAATTTTTAATACGGATGGCTCTAAACATGGTAAGTAAGAGCAAGAGAGAATCCGCCTGATTCTCTGGATGCTGGTGCATGGTAAGATGATAGAAGAATCTTCTGGATGGTTATATGTGTCTCCTGATTTCTTAAATATCTCTCCTGGTCTCCAAGTATAGGTTTGAAGCTTCTTAAACCCGTGAGCTTCCAAATAAGGCAAGTCGAAGATCTCCTGGTTTAGAAGTTTAATAACTTTTAAACCATAATTTATTTTGGCATGATTCCAATTCTCCGTGCACCTATAATGGGTTAGGTTTCTTTTGTTTAAACCTTGGTTCCTCCTGGTTCCATTGGAATCCTTCAATTAGTAACCATTGGTCTCCATCCGGTTCATTGGAAAATTTCTGTATTGAAAGTTAAATATCTTCTTCATGCGGCAAGCTTTTGAACCAATTCTTCTTCTCCATGATCCCTTGATGATTTGAGTTTCTGGAACAGGTTGATTCGTAGCTTAACTCCTCCTGGTTTGGTTGATATACTCCAAGAAACACACATATGTCTTTGATACGTCCAGTTTGGTTCTCTTGTGGCCTTGTGGGCTTGTGAATGAGGAGAGATTGGGAACAAGCCTTATTCACCATGCACAATAGAGGTGTTGCCTCGTTAAAACCTCTTTTGGAAAACCCATTGGGACAAAACCGAGAGTAGGAAAAAGAGTAAAATTCTCTAACATGTCTTTTAAGTGTCTTAGGTAACTTTTCGGTGGAATCTTCATGCTCCTTGGTTGGTCTTGACTTGATATCCTCATCATATTATTTATCATTCTTCAAATTTTTGCTGTCACCCTTCTTTGGTTTTCTCTAGCAAATCGATTCTGTGTGGTTTTCTTTCTTACAAAAACCTGCAACATTTTTTTTGTCTTTGTTGTCACGTTTGACAACTTCTCTTTATCGTAAAACATTAAACGCTCATTCTTTATGCTTGCATTACGAGACGACACACACTTCTCATGTACCTTCAGAGTTCCTATCAACTCTGTTACCGGCAATGAAGTCAAATTATTTGTTTGTTCCATCACAGCCACTATGCTATCAAATCGTACAGGGAGAGATATGAGAATCTTCTGGACAATTTGGTAGTCCGTCTTTTCTTTTCCATGCACCTTAACTGATTTCCCAAATCAAATTAACTTTTTATGTGAAAACTTTAATGTTGTCTTCTTCTCTCATTTTCAAGTTTTCATACTCTCTTCTTTTGTTAGGCCCTAGTCATGTTGGGCTCTGATACCATGTTAAAATGTTGATTTCTCTACAGAGTAGAGAAGGAGAAGGAAGAAACAGAGTAAAAGATAAAAGAATGATCTCTTCTCCTTTAAAAAATCAAGAAATATATAATAACTTTTAATTAACTGGAAAACAACATATTTATACATCATGACAAAATTGGTTTATATAGATAACAAATAGATACTACAACACCACTAATTGTGTCTAATCATACTTGTGACTCTCTAATAAAATAACGTAAACCCAAAACATCACGATGCTTCACGAAACTCAATTATCAACCAACACATTTTTCATAACAGGTTGGGGTCAAACTGCCTGATTTTATGATAATCCACTACTCTTTTGCATCTTTTGGAGTATGATGGATGATTCATTGACATCTCTCTGGACGTTAGTTTGTGTTCTTTTGGATATATTTACCAGGTTCTTTGACGATAATGACGCTGAGATACAAATGAATGTCCTAGAGTATCTTGTGTTGTGGAATGATTATTAATCTCACACCGCCATCGTTTGTAGAATTTGATCAAACCTAAAGAACTGAGAGAAAAGCTCGCAACCTGAAACTTCTCGAAGGACAATGAAGAAGCTCACATATCTCATTTTGTTTTACTTGTAATTAGGACCCGGATGCCACAAGTTAGGAATTTAAAGAACTCAGGGTCGCGTAAGGTACATATATTACATACTTCGTTTTTAGTTTTCCTTGGCGAAGAAGTTCCTAACAGCTTTCATTTTGTTTTATTTTTGTTGTCAGCGTATAAGTATTTGTCACAGGGAGGCGGCTCTTGGCGTCATATCTCAGCTGGATGTTAATGAACTTACGCTAATATTTCCATTGTTGATGAAGCCTTTGAACATCATATCAGAGGAAACAACGGACTTGTTTCGGAGCTCCGGAAAAAGCTCTCTGGATCATTTTCAGAAGTCGAATTTCTCAAAATATATTAAAATCAATGCTCTTTCTAACTTATCCTCGAAGAATAAATTGTAAGAATATTTCGCGTAAAGTGGCAGATGTAATAATAGTCTGATTATTAAAATTCGAGTTCTCTTTAAAATCTATGGTATCTAATATATTATAACCAAAACCGTGATGTATCGGTCTCTATAAAATAGTATTAGATTGGATACGTCGAGACCATTTCCTCTAACCAAAAATATTATGTTTGTTCTCATAAAGATATATATATATATATATATATATACATATAATATAGTTTTAATTATGTGTGCATATATATAAAATAAAATAAGAGTATAAGGATGTCATAATAAATAAATAAGGAAAAGTTAGAAGAAATAGTTTATACGGTTTTAGATTTAAGGTTTTCATCACTAATTTAAAGGTTTTGGATTTTAAATAGTTTATACGGTTTTGAGATAGATTTCATAAATTGAGTTCATAAATGATAATTTAAATGTTGTATTAGAGCCATATAGAACCCATTAATCTCTCATTAAGGATTTGTAATGAAATTTTGTTAAGAAAATCGAGTTTTAATTAAATCTCATCAAAACATTGATAAATAGAAATGTGTTAAAACTTATATCAATGTTTAGAAACTGAGATTATCTTTCCAACGGTATATTATATGTAAAAATCAATTTATTAGAGTTATGAATTATTCAGAAAAATTATGCATTTTGATGGTGGTTTTCGTCAAAGAATACGATGAACAGTAACCTCAAGGAAAAGTGTCACGATTAATAGTAACCACGATGAACAGTGTCAAGGTGAACAGTAACCGTGATGAACAGTGTCGCGGTGAATATTAGCGGTGAACAGTAACCGTGATGAACAGTAACCATGATGAACAATGTTGCGGTGAACAGTAACCACTGTGAACTGTGTTGCAGTGAACAATATCCCGATGAATAGTAATCGTAATAAATAGTGTCGCAATGAACAGTAACGTGGTTATAAATAAATAAATAAAAATTTATAAAAAAAAACTACCTATCTTCTCGTGTCCATTCGACAGAAAGGGTGTGGTTGATCATTAAGACAAAAATCTCAGAAAAAAAAATCAGAGAACAATAAGAAAACGAGAAAGTAAATTTCTCTCTATCAAAGGAATTGAGAAATGAAAAAGGTGTAGAGGAGAAAATCAACAAGTGGTCTTCAAAGGATTCTATACAACAATTCAAGAGCAAAAGATAATCGTACGTTTTAAATTTTCTATTGTTTTAGATTTAAGATTTTGATCATCAGTTTAAAGATTTGTGAATTTTAAATGGTCTCTACAGTTTTATGATAGATTTTAGAAATTGAAATCATAAAGAATAATTTACAGAAATCTGATTTTCTTCACGTCATCCAACATCTACTTGAAATCGTTGATGTATTCCATGTCCGACCATCTCTAGACTTTCTTAAAGGATGTGTTTTTCCGCTATTGGTAAACTATGATTCAAATATCCATGAAGATATAAACAATGATAAAGAGATTGTTTCAACAAATCAAGACCAGGTAAAATTGTTATTGTAAGGTACTTATATTGCATACTGTGGAATTTACATCGTGTCTTGACACTTTTTTGGTGTAGGCTGGCACTTCTTTAAAGCAGTTTAAAGAGTTGAGATCCTTATGTCTGAAAATTATTGCTCGTGTTCTTGAAAAGTACGAGGATTGTGATCTTGGCTCTGAGTTCTGGGACCTCTTCTTTTCAGGATGAATCCTTTAATCAATAGTTTTAAGCAGGAGGGTTCTAGCAGTGAGAAACCAAGCACACTGTTCTCATGCTTCTTGTCAATGATTAAAACCAAAAAATCTTGTCACCTTCTTAGGTCGGGAAGAGTCTCTTGTTCCAGACATTTTCTCAATTCTAATAGTCACCACAGCTTCAGAAGCTATAAAGTCCTCTGCCTTGAGTTTCAAAAAGAATCTTCTTATTCTTGAGAACGACTTGGATGATGATGACCATATGCTCAAAGGATTCTTAGATCCATATATAGAGGCACTGATTAACTGCTTGCATTCTCTTTTCCGTGGGGAAATTTTGAAAAGGTAATAGTTCTTGTAAATTTAAAAGACTTGGATATTTTCGTCTTTGTTTTTATTTTTCAAAAGAAGAAAAAGTGGTAATTATGATTAGGAAATCATTCAAATTTCTGTTGGGGTTGCAGGGAGTTGTGAGAAAGCTTTTGGTCTCAGTCTTTTTCAACATGTTTCTTGATGGACAAGATAGTAAAGGTCAAGATAGAAAAGGTGAAAGTTTCCATGGTCCATGCGTAGAAGCCGTTGCATCCGTGTCTGCTCATATGAGTTGGAATTCGTACTACGCTCTATTGAATCGGTGTTTCCTTGAGATGAAGAAGCATACCGAAAACAGAAAGCGTCTAGTGAATCTCGTCTGCTCGATTTTGGAAAAGTTTCATTTTGTAAAAGATGATTACGTAGAGGAGGAGATTAGGGCTTGCCTTGAGAAAACCTTGTTCACCAAGACACAGAAGCTGATGGATTCTGATGAATCTGATAGTGTTAATGTCAACGTCTATGTGGCTGCGGTAAAGGTTCTAAAGCTACTCCCCAAAGATATCATGGACTCAAATACAGATTCTATACTTTATAAAGTTTGCAAAATCTTTTTAGGAACCCAGTGCTGAACACATCCGAGGAAGCCGGAAAGGCTCTGGCTGCTTTTTTGAAGGAAATTGGGTTGGAGGATTACAAGTTGTCGTTATAAAAATAGTTGCTCTATTAACAAAATAATCTGAGGTGCATGTTCTCGGATACACTATCAATGACATCTTAACAAAGTTATTGAGATAATGAATAATAGCTATGCTTGTGGATCATGCCTAGGACTGAGGCTAAGGTGATGAAGTGAAGCCCAAGCCCAGACTAGATGCGCCAATCCTAACGTGGAACGAATCTAGGATGACTGAAGTCTAAGATGACCAAGAGTATTCAACCAGGGAGAACATTTAGAATGCATCTAGGACGACTGAATTCCGAGATGACCAAGTATTGGACTGAAAGCTAAACCAGTGAGCAACCTTGGAACGTATCTAGGACGACTGAAATACTCATGGAATCCCAAACCCAACCAGAAGGCTTCTAGAAAAATATAAGAAGGCTGCTGAAAAACTAAATTGGCGTCAAGGCAAGGGAATACCAAGTTTGGTATTCAAGGAAAGGCAAATCACTTGTTCCCTTTTTAGATTTAGGCAACGAGCTGTTTATGGCAAGTAAATATGTAGTTTCCTGTCTTGTATCTCTTTTACCCATACTATAAATATGTTAACATATGTGTAATCACTAAGGCAAAAAAATATACTCATCCTTCACAAATTCTCTATTGTTTGGTTACGACTATTCTTTGGTCACTTTATTCTCTCTCTTGTTCTTCATTCTACCTAGAAACTCTACATAAATTCTTAATCATATTCCACATATTCTAGCATGGTATCAGAGCATAAGATCACTCTATGCTTCTTCTAATCAATTCTTAGAATCGATTTCAAAAGCTTTACAAAATCATTTTCTAAAATGTTTTAACCAGTGGGTAAAAGGAAATACCCACGGTTTTCTTTGTATTCTTCCATTTTTCTCATGAACTTTGGTTGAAAAAGTGACAATGAAGAGGAAGGAATGGTGGTAATGATGAAAATCACAAGGGAGAGAAAGAAAAGAGGGATTGCCTTTATTCTTTACCCATTGGTCGCTAAAGTGCATCCTTTCAGATATAATTCACTTAGAGAAGGATTAAGCTTCCTCCTCTTTATCTCTTTCTTCCTAATACACATTCTAAACTCTAAGTCACATTTTTTTATTTCAAAAATTGTTGTCTTTAATTCTGAAAAAAGAAATTATATTATCCAGTGAACAATAAGCTTGAATTATTAGGTATTAGTGCATTTCCTTTGAGAATGTAACACACCTCAAACCATAATATGCTTAGACTCTCTTGATAAACAAAGTGCAACATATTTGAAACCTTGTGCATATCTCTCTTGTTGTGAAATGAGATTTAATTGAGCCCGTTGTAAATTTGCTGTTTTAATCCTTGCGATTTGTTTTATGTATGTTTTAAAACCTTGGACTAAGTTTCCTTTCTTATGAAATGTGGAACATTAAAATCCATTGAAGAATGGTTGAATGCATTGCATCAGAAACTATGTTGAACCCAAATCCAAAATCCTTAATGATGACTTAGTTATACTATATCCGATTTTTATGGCTTTTCTCTTATGGGTTTATGTCTTGAAATTATAAGAATCTTGTGCTTGGATTTCTTTGTTTAAGTGTCCTTCAATGCATGAAAAGAAACAAATAACTTGTGATGTTAACAATAAATCCGTGAGGGGGAGTCTCCAATTCCAGAAGCATTCAAATCTTCAAACAAGCCCCTAAGAAAGAAGTACAAAGGCTTAGTATCGAAGTTTTTGTCAAAAGGCTATTTCTAAAAAACTCTTACTTATCTCAACTTGATTGAAATTGTAGATTAAGAATTGTTTAAAGAGGGAAGAGAATCGTGTTTTTCCTTCACTCTAATGAGTGTAAGGAAGCATAATGAATCCAAAAGTCTCAAATCCATTCTATAAGAAGAGGGAAGTGAACCTTGGTGGACTATGCATTGCATTTAGGGCATTGATAAATCCAAAATTCCTCTTAAAATCACTTAAGGGAAAAGAACCTTGATTTACTTACTCTTGTGAGGGTAAGAGATCTTGATGAATTTAAAAGTCTTTAAGGGAAGATCATTCTCTGGTTACTTATTCTCCATCATTCTCTGGTTACTTATTCTTCATCATTCTCTGGTTACTTATTCTCCATCATGTTTTTGGTTACTTATACTCTCCATCACTCACTATCTTTTGTTTTAGAATCTGTCTATACTCAACAGGTTCAAAGGCTTAAGATTGTGGTTGGTGTTTTGGCTTGATTGTCTCATGAAGACAAAGCAACTTCACTTATATACTCAAGAAGGCCAACTTATGAAGCCAAGAGGGCAGGGAGTCCAAAGCATTTGGTGACCATTGTTAGTGTCAGTCTTTCAAGCTTGGCTCTATACTCTTATTCTCTGAGTCAAGCTTGCGGAGGAGAGACAAATGGTTATATCAACCTTTGATGATTCCAAGAGGAAGGCTATAAGATGATGAATTTCTGTGGATGTCCAGCCCCACAGCCTGAATTTTCAGTTTCTGTGGATGTCCAGCCCCACAGTCTGCAGTTTCAATTTCTGTGGATGTCCAGCCTCACAGTCTGCAGTTTCAATTTATGTGGATGTCCAGTCTCACATCCTTTATTTCAGATGTCCAGTCCTGATTGTAGAAAGGGGAGTTCCCACCAATCAAAAGGCTAACCTCTAAATTCTATCTCATTTAATTTGTTTCATTAACTTAGTTCAATTGCTATTCTTTATTCTCTCATATGAAATCTTACTTGAATATCTAAACCTTTGATATTCATCATGGCATATACTTAGAACTCTTTCTTCTTTATCACTTGTTAAAGGTAAAAAAGACCACGAGAGCCTCAAAGAAGTATAAGATGGCAAGTAAGGGGTTCAAAATAATAGAAATAAAGTCATGAATGTCTTAAGGAATAAAACAATGGAGGAATGAGCCAACCAAGCTGGAGAATTTAGTGGAGGTTGCAAGGCTGGTGGAAAGAAGAATGGAGTGAGGGTTTGAAGTGGATCAGCTAAAGTGATTAAGACTTAGCCAACACTCCTCAGAAACTTTCCAAGTTATTGCAAGGTACAACTTGGATCTCATAAACTAAGGAAGATATTGGATTAATCCTTGATAATGGCAATAGTTCATAAGAAAGGGGGAGACAAGAACCAGCTATGAGAAGAAGTTTCAAGCTACCTAAACATAAGAAGATGGTGAAGCAAGGAAGGCTGTCTTACTAGCTAACCAAGACGGCTATGATTCAGGGTCTATGAAGTCCACCAAAATGGTCCTAAGGCTCATAGACTCACTGACCAATCCCTAGACTAAGAAGGCTTCACTCTTTTTCCATCAGCTTGGTTTTATCTTATTGGGTTTCCATGCTAAGGTTTTTAATGAGGGAGTTCTTCAAGGTTCCAAGCTTACCTCTGGATCCCATATGGTCAAGCTTGAGGGGGAGTATTAGAGACGAAGAAGAAAAAGAGAGTCAAGGCCGAAGTCTTGAAGACAAGGCCCACAACTTCCAAGCTTAGCATTACTAACATCTAATGTTAAGTTTGAGGGGGAGTATTGAGATAATGAAAAATAGATATGCTTGTGGATCATGCCTAGGACTGAGGCTGAGGTGATGAAGTGAAGCCCAAGCCCAGATTAGATGCACCAATCCCAACGTGGAATGCATCTAGGACGACTGAAGTCTAAGATGACTAAGAGTATTCAACCAGGGATAACATTTGGAATGCATCTAGGATGACTGAATTTTGAGATGACCAAGTATTGGACTAAAAGTTAAACCAGGGAGCAACTTTGGAACGCCCCTAGGACGACTGAAATACTTAAGGAAGCCCAAACTCAACCAGAAGGACTCTAGAAGAAATAAGAAAGCTGCTGGAAAACTAAATTGGCATCCAACGCAAGGGCATACAAAGTTTGGTATTCAAGGAAAGGAAAATCACTTGTTTCCTTTTTAGATTTAGGCAAAGAGCTGTTTACAGCAAGTAAATATGTAGTTTCCTATCTTGTATATCTTGTGCCCATACTATAAATATGTTAACATATATAATCACTAAGGCAAGAAAATATACTCATTCTTCACAAATTCTCTATTCTCTTGGTTACAATTATTCTTTGGTCACTTTAATATCTCTCTTGTTCTTCATTCTACCTAGAAACTCTACATAAACTCTTAATCATATTCTGCAATTCTAACAGAAGTGTCTGCGTAATCCTGCCGTGTGGAAGTTGGATTATTGTTTGGAAGATCTCCATGATGTGGTAGAAGCCGATATCTTTGGAAATGTTGATGAACAGAAGGAGGATAAGAAATATTCAATGAAGAAGAAGAAGAAAGAAACGATATTACACAACTCATCTGATAATCCGAAATTGATTGCTGAAAATGGTACATTCACAAGCCATGCATTGAAGTTACTTCTTCGGTCACTTCGCAGCTGCAGGGGCCGTTGACTTCAAAGTTAAAATCAAAACTTGAGGAGATGTTAAAGCATATTGCAGTTGGTATTGAAGGAAATTCATCTGTTGATCAAGGAGATCTTTTATGTTGTATATATCACCGTGTTGACAACAAGAGTGGTATTGGAGATCAAGCGTCTTTTCAACCCTCCAAAAAGAAAAGGAAATCAACACATATTCAAGATCCTGCTGGTGCTAAGTCATGTCCACATCTTATAACCGTGTTTGCTCTGGATTTATTGCAAAAAAAGACAAAAGAGAATCCAACGCAATAATACTAATGAAGATCTGGTGTCGAGGTTGGATCCGTTTGTCAAACTACTTGTTGGTTTCTTGAGCTTTAAGTATCTTCATTTGTTAGATGTTTCACTGCATTGTAAAGGTTTCAACTCCCTTCCTTTAAGACTAAAGCAGGTAAATTGAAAACCGAAGTGTTAGACATTGGTCAATATGCAGTAAGTTTAAGTAGTCCCCTTGTGAAGTCATGCCTTAAGTATTGAAATAAAGAGGAAAAAATATTGAAGATCAGAATCGAATATCAAACCTCATATCAGAGTAGGAGGTTTGATATGCAATTCTGAAGATGTGAGTTTAAACCAGGGGGCAACTTCGGAACGCATATAGAATGACAGAGGTCCGAGATGAAGAAGAGTAATCAGACCAGAGAATAACATCGGAACGCATCTAGGACGATGGAGGTCCGAGATGACCACTCGAATTTGAATTTATTTCCTAAAAGGGAAAGAGCCGTTGTGATTGAGTTCAATGTTCTAGTCGTTACTAGCCGTTACTAAGGGTATTATCCACTAGAAATTGATGTCTTAGCCTATAAATATGTATTGTACTTGTCAATAACATTTAAGGGGAAAATATACTCATCATCTCGCTATTCTTACTCTATTCTCTCTTATTCTTCATTCTAAACCCAGAAACTATTCTCATACATTTTCAAACTCTTATTCTCATTCCGAAAAATTCTATCATGTTATCAGAGCAAAGATCTTGTTAAATCAAGATTTCAATATTCTTCTTTAATCTTTCCAAATCGCTGCAAATCTCTGCAAATCTCTATTAATACTGTCATACCTAATTTTTTTAAAAACACTATTTTTTTCAGATCCAGACTTTATATCTTTCAAAACCATTTATTCAATCCTCTTGATATCATTCATGGAGAATTATAAGTTTGTGATGCTGTATGTGATTCTTAAGGGAAGAGAAAACTATCTCCTTTGGGAAAGAACAGCAAAGCTTGTACTATGTAATCATGGTTTGTGAAGTCATGTTGAAACTTCTCAAGAACCAAGGGAGGAAAACGAGGTAGCAGTAGTCATAGCTGAAGAAAACAAGAGGTTCCAAGAAGACAAGGCAATGCTTGTTATTCTACAAGGCTCTCTTGAAATATCTATCTTTGAAGCTTACTCATATTGTGAGACAGCCAAAGATCTATGGGACACTCACAAAAAGGTGTTTTGTAATGTCTCCAACCTCACAAGGGTGTTTGAAGTCAAGAAGGCTATCAATAGTTTCAGTCAAGAAGAAATGGAGTTCAACAAGTACTTTGTCAAGTTTAAGTCACTTTTGGCTGAATTGGAAAATGTTTAGCCTAGCCATTGTGGATCCTATAATTAACAATGAGAGGAGAGAAAAATACAAGGTGTTTGCTCTCGTACTCAACCTGAATTCAGTATTCAATGATCTCATAAAGCATTTGTTAAGGGCAGATAAACTGCCTAGCTTGGATGAAGTTTGTGCTCAAGTCGAGAAGGAACAAGGGTCACTTGGTTTTTTCAGTGGAATAAGTGACTTTCTAACAGCACACAAGAGTGTGTACAAATGTGATGGAAAAAAAAGGGATGTGTGAACATTGCAATGTAAAGAGTCATAGCAAAGACACATGTTTTCTTCTTCATCCACATCTCAGGCAGAATCCCATATTCACCTTCAGGAACTCAAACCGTGAGCATACCAGATTCAGAGACTCAAGCCGTGAACTAACCAGAGCCAATCTTGTCTCTGAGGCTACTCATTCTCAGACACGTCCAAAGATACCAGAGGTGGCAATGACTGCGATTTGTCAAGATGATGTAGTAAAAAAATCTGACGTGGAGGCTCTCATCAAATCAATTGCTTTCTTGAAGGAGTCTGGTACCACTTTCTTTTCACATAAATCAAGTAGTTCACTAGTTGTAGACTCTGGTGCTTCTCATCACATAATTAGTAATCCAGATTGCTATAGAACATAGAACTTGTTGTAGGTAGTGTGATCATTGCAAATGATGATAAAATACTTGTGAAAGAGATTGGTAATCTGTGTTTGTTCAACAAAGACTCTAAGGCTCTCTTTATGCCCAAGTTTACATCTAATCTATTATCAGTTAAGAGAGTAACAACTGATTTGAACTGTTATGCTATATTTGGTCATAATGATGTGCAATTTAAGGATATTGAGACAATGAAATTGCTTGGCAGAGGAGGGAGTAAAGATGATATTTATGTCTTAGAAGATTGTTCACCCATGAATTCTCATGTCTGTTTATATGTTTCTACTGATTCAATGTGGCATGCTAGATTAGGTCATACCCACTCTCGTGCTCTTGAATTGTTAATGCCTAATATTTCCTTTGATCACTGTAGTTGTGAAGCATGCATTCTTGGTAAACATTGTAAGACTATTTTTCCAAAATCAACAACTATCTATGAAAACTATTATGATTTAATTCATTCAGATGTGTGGACATCTACATGTGTGTATAGAGATAACAAAAAATATTTTGTGACATTCATTGATGAGAAATCTAAATATACATGGATTACCTTACTTTCTTCTAAGGATAAAGTGTTTGAAGCATTTTTAAACTTCCAAAATTATGTCACTAACCACTTTAATGCTAAGCTTAAAGTTTTAAGATTAGATAATGGAGGAAAATATACTAGCATCATATTTAACGAACATCTAGAAAAACATGATATTCTACATTAAACGTAGAATTGGCAACAAAATGGTGTGGCTGAATGGAAAGTTGGCAACTTATGGAGGTTGCAAGATCAATGATGTTTCACACCAATGTGCCAAAGAGGTTTTGGGGAGATGCAGTTATGACTGTCTGCTACCTCATTAACTGCATTCCATCAAGAGTCTTGAATGACTTGTCTCCATTTGAGGTACTCAACAAAGCAAAACCTTCTATTAATCACTTGAGAACATTTGGATGTGTGTGTTTTGTGTTGATACCATGAGAACAAATGAACAAACTAGATGCTAAAATCAACAAGTGTATCTATCTTGGATACTCAATTACTCAAAAGGGCTACAAAAGTTAGACACTCAAAGAACCTATGTCTCCTGAGACGTCAAATTTCTTGAAACTCAAGGATACTTTGATAAGAAGGATTGGGCAAGTCTCAAGGACCTCTCTAGCTCTCCATCTTACCATGATTCAAGCTTGAGATTTCTTTTGGATCATTTTGGGAAACTCTCTATCTAAAGTTTCAGCGAAGTCTCAGGACAGCTCACCTAAAGAGGTACCAGCTGCTCCCCATGCTCCTGAAGAAGTACTAGTTGCTCCTACTGCTGCCCCATCAAAGCAAGGTACCCAAGAATCTATTCCATATGAGACAGCAAAATCATATGAGGATTAAAGATCCATATCCAATCCTTGTAAAGAAGAAGCTGGTGAACAAGCAGTAGTGGAAGAAGTTGCACCACCACTCCATAGGAGTACAAGAATTCGAAAAGATCCATTCTGGATGAATGACCAAGTGTACTACAACAACTAAGCAGTGGCTCATCCCATTCAAGAAGTCTGCTTGTTTGCCTTCTTACAAAGGCATATGGATTGGCAAGAATAAAAGAATAGAGATTGTGGGATATTGTGATGCTGATTGGGCTGGTGATAGGATTGATAGAGGATCTACAACCGGTTACTGCACCTTCATTGGAGGAAACCTAGTGACTTGGAAGACAAAGAAACAGAAAGTGGTGTCATGGTCTAGTGCTGAAGCTGAATATAGAGTAGTGAGGAAGCTCACTAATGAACTGACATGGCTTAATGTGCTTCTCAAGGATATGAAAATTTAGCAGACGACTCCTATTACCATGCACTGTGACAATCAAACGGCCATTCACATTGCAACCAATTCAGTCTTCCATGAAAGAACCAAAGACAGTGACATGGATTTTCATAAAGTCATAGAAAATATTGAAGAGGGAGTGATTCTTCCATGTTATACCAAGAGTGAAGATCAGTTGGCAGATATCTTCACAAAGAAAGCAAGTCTAAAAGTGTATGAGTCCATTCTCCTAAAGCTTGGACTCATAAATCTTCTCAGCCAATAATTCCTCCAATCATGAAGTGACACTATTTTTCCTTTAGTATGGTTTTGTCCCAATGGGTTTTCCATCATAGGATTTTTAATGAGGTGGGTCTTCATGGCTCCAAGCTTAACCATTCACTCCACAGTCAAGCTTGATGGGGAGTATTGAAATAAAGAGGCAAATATATTGAAGATTAGGATCGAATATCAAACTTCTTATCAGAGTAGGAGGTTTAATATGCAATTATGAAGTTGTGAGTTTAAACCAGGGGGCAACCTCGCAACGCATATAGGATGACAGGGGTCCGAGATGACAAAGAGTGATCAAACCAGAGAGCAACCTCGGAACGCATCTAGGACGATGGAGGTCCGAGATCACTCGAATTAAAATTTATTTCCTAAAAGAGAGAAAGTCGTTGGGATTCAGTCTTCAATGTTCTAATCGTTACTAGCCGTTACTAAGGATATTCTCAACTAGAAATTGATGTCTTAGTCTATAAATATGTATTACAACTTGCCAATAACACTTTATGTGGAAATATACTCATCCTCTCTCTATTCTTATTTTATTCTCTATTTTGTTCTTCATTCTAAACTCAAAAACGATTCTCATACAGTCTCAAACTCTTATTCTCATTTCGTAAATTCTATCATTAAGCTGTTAACAGCTCTTATCAACAATGAAATTTTCAAATTATCCTCTGAGCAATTGAAGATGTTGATTTATTTCCCTATGTTAGTTGATCTGGAATCGGATTCGTCCGTTGCTTCTCTTTCACTGGAGATTTGATGATATCGCAGAACAGGTATCAAGGTTGCTGATAACACTTCATGATGAATTAATCCGCAAGATTTGCGGAGAGATATTGGTAGGACTTTTGGTGAATTACACACCTTCTGATCAGAAAAGCCTAGAAGGACATTTTAACTTTCTGCTGAAAAATCTGAGGTATAAATATACGTATGTGCACTAAGCTTTGTGTAATTTAGCCTCTTATTGTTTTCAAATAGTAACTGAATTATTCTTCCTCCAGCTATCAACATTCAACTGGAAGAAAATCAGTTCTTGACGTTCTTCAAAAGCTTACCGATAAATGCTCAAGTCCTAATCTCAGCAAGCAGTCACAACCTAATCTCGACAAGCAGTCAGTTCTTGAACAGCAGTCCCAAAACTTGTTTGTTGGGCTTGCTCATTGTTTGGAAACCGAAAATGATAAAGACTTGCTGCCCGTGATTTGTGATGTGATTTAACTACAGATAGGTCGTGTCAGTAATCATCATTCAAGTCTTGAGCACTTTCTGTGTTTGTATAAGCAGGAAGGCTCAAGGGGTATTGCAGCACAGGTAATTTCTCTGCGGTTCATGTTCTTATTGACAATAGTTAGATATCAGATCATTAGGAGGAAAGAGCAACTAACTTATAAACTTTACATGCGTCTTATTGAAAATCTATGGCTTGTAACATCGTCACAAACCTTTATTTTTGAGGTATGTGCGTTGCTTCTTGCAGCATTGATAATCTCATTCATTTTTTGGCTGCTTTTGCAGGTACTGGGTTTATTCATTGAAGCCAAGAAGGACTCATTTCCAAAGAATATCCGTAGTATAGTGTTGCAGGTGGCTAAAGCGATTTTGGAGTCTGCAGTAAAATTGCAAAATACTGCTGAGGAAGCCAGTATTTCTTTCTGGAAGAAAACATACTACTCTCTGATTATGATAGAGAAGATGCTCAAGAAGTCTCCTGGCTTATGTTTTAAAAAAGAATTAGAGGTAACTCTAGTTTTGAGACGTTCTCTCGCTACTCATTGCATTAAATATATATGTTTTCTTCTTGGACGATTTGAATTTATCTTTTTTTTTCTTTTTTTCTTAGGTTGTTTGGAAAATGATGTTTAAGTTGTTGTTGCAGCGACACGAGTGGTTGCACCGAAACTAGTAGCTGAGTCTCTTCTTGGTAAGCCAAGTAGCCTTTTCATGGTAGATGTTTCTCTTTGCTTCCAGTTAAATCTAAAGGTGCACCGCAGTACAGTCGTCAACAAGAAAAATGATGCCAAAGCAGAAGAAGGCAAGAAAAACAATGATCTCACTGAAGAAGACTATGTCACAGAGAATATTATTATTGCGGTCTGTGGTTTTCATTCAATGATTGGACAATCAGATCATTAGTACTAGTCTAGTCTTGACAATGATGAGCAAGCTTGAAGCCTTTCTAGTATTGATTCAGGGAAAGTGAGGTCTAATTTTATGGCTCTTGCTTCAGGCAACCTTAGCAGCAAGAAAGGCCAAGATGATGTAAGAAATGTATTGATCGGAAGTTTGCTCAAAATAATGGGGAAGATTGCGTTTGATGTGGACTCTCTTCAGGTGAAAATTGGTTCTACGTCTATAAAGAATTTGCCTCAAACTTGAATCAAGAAGAGTGTCGCCTATACGCCTTCATAATTCTGCTTCCGTTGTACAAAGTGTGCCAAGGGTTTACAGGAAAAGTCATCTCAGATGAGTTGAAACAGCTAGCAGAAGATGTAAGAGACAGTATAAGAGACAAGAGCTTAGGCGTCCAAACATTTGTGCTAGTTTACAGCGAAATCAAAAAGAGTTTGGAAACGAAAAGGGAGAAAAGGAAACGAGAAGATATGTCAATGGCGGTGATAAGCCCTGAGAGAAACGCAAAGAGGAAACTCAAGCTAGCTTTGAAGAACAAGGCTAACAAGAAAAGGAGGACTATGAGCAATAAAATTAATAGATGGCCAAACCATTATTAGTTATGATAAATTATATGTAGTAATTTCTCTAGCATTTGTGATCCATTTTTAACTGTCACACGATCGTTGGTTACTTGCCTTATTTATTACCGGAACAAATTCCACCATTTTTACTCTTTTTTTTGTCTCAACACTCTCAACAAATTACATATACAGTTACATTTCTATAAATGAATATTCTTGAAACCAGGAAAAAATATTCGTTTAGCGAAATTATTCATTTATCAATAAATAAATATATTATTTATTTATCGTTAAATAAATTTTGATTCATTTAAACATTATTTTTTGACGTCTAAAAGCTTGAAAAATAATGCAAATTAGAAAAATGAAGCTCTCTATAACTAGAAAAATAAAGTTTTATAAAACTATAAAAAGTAAATTTTCTAAATTTGATGTAGAATTAGGAAAAAAAAGTCTTTTAGTTTTTAAGATTCAATGTAACCTATATAAACACATGTCTTGGTGAGAATTATATTACCTAAGAAAGAGGTAACGAGAATGATGTCATTATGGAATTGCCTACTGACAATAAATTATTGAGTCTGTACTAAATTATGGAAATGATCCAGAACCTGATGATAATAGTTTCACATCAAGTATGTCATCAAAAAGGCATATTAAGCAGTAATTACTTTACAGAACTACTTTTTTACAACACGAGCAAGATACTCATAAAGTTTTGTTTGTGTTATGAAAAATCAAGGATAAGATAAATTTTGGTGGAAAAAAACAAAAAAACTATAGAATCCTTTTTGTAAAATAATGACTTATTGCACGAATATTGTTGATTGAAAAAATATATTTTAATATATATATATATATATATATATATCTTATGAAATATGTTTATTCATTTATATTTACACAGGGTCTTTAAAGTTTTCAAAAAAAATTATTCATTAATATATTAATCAAAATTATTTATTTAGCTCATAACCCAAATCGAAACCGGAAAAAATTATTTATTTGTTGAAGTTATTCATTTATCGAATATTCATTTATCGAGGTTGAACTATATGAACGACAACTGGAAAATAGGTTCGGAAAATAGGTTCCGCACAAATTAAGGCGAAAGTTATTTTAAATTAATTTGCAGTAAAAGGATGGTGATACTGACCCGTCTTGCGATTTGGTTTTTCTTCCCCTGTTTAATTTTATCAGTTTGATTTTCAACAATTATCTAATTATTAAAATGAACTTAGTTAAAATGAACCAGAATAACAATGTAATTAATATAAGGTTTATCTATTTTAATATACATACATATATTTATATATAGTAAAATATACTATCTTCTCATGATGCCACTTCATTTTTCCATGTCTTCAAATTGTGACACATCATTTCATTTATTTAAAGTTTAGTTTTTATTTATTTATTAAATATTATGTTATTATACTTCAATTCTCATAATAGTTAGTATCTATAAATAAAATATTTTATTTCTAGAATTTGAAAATATATGCAACATGCAATTGGATTTTTGTAAACAATATTAGCAGTTACTATGTACAATAGTTTGGGATAATGTCATACAATGTATTTATACAACAAGGAAAGTCTATTTCTAATTAACTAAACATTACGACAATGGGAATCCTAATCACAATATATTTCCCTAATATTTTTCTCCAAATTCTTGTGTGTTTTAAGGGGAGTTATTGATGATTTTAAAAGTTGAAATATTTTTAAAATTTGAATAAATTTACCCAATATATTATAAATTTCATCAAATATTTTTATGGATTGTCATTTTTGTTAATTTGTGTTTGTTTTCTAAAAATTTCTTAATAAAGTAATATATATATGTGCTCTTGTAGAAATATTTTATTTTGATATAATATTTTGTCTTAGAAAATGATTAAAGATACAATTTTTAATAGAATATGTAATTCTTCTTCGTTTCTTTGTCCAGCTCATGTCGTATGCTTATAAGATATCTGAGTTATAACATGGTTTGCATTGTAATCATTATTATTCATGGTTTTATTGAAAGAAAGCCAAACTTTGTCATTCTGATTGTTGGACTTAGTGTGTGTGTGTTTTGTTTCTTGTTATAGATTTTAAGAATTTCATAGATATATATTTATTTTCAAAGTTGACTCTATCAATAAAAAAATATAGAGAATCCATGTCTCAATAACATCAGACTCTCAATAACATCAGACTTTAATACAACTATAAAATCAATATTAACAAAAAAATATGAATAACAATAGATTTTGAATAGAATGTAAAAATCTTCAAATTAATAACCGATTTTTGGGGTAAGAAGTATCGAATCTTTGCTTGTAAAATAGGGGAGTTCTCTTCTTCTTTTTTCATATCTCGGATGAGTCTGAGGATTATGGTATATGATGACTAGCATTATGTTTGTTACTGTAATGACCCACACCTTACGCCGAATTCAGACCGACTGTCCCAAAGTAGCCTGTCCGGATGATCCATAAGGTACATGACCGTCCATGAAATTTAAGGTCGAATGGACGACTTTGGGTCAAGGATGGGACGACCCGTTGGGAACCTGGTACGATAGTCCGTGTAATTAAGGTCGAACGGACGACCTTGGGTCGATCATGGGATAACCCGATGTGAACTTGGTACGACCGTCTGTGCCTACGATCATCGGTACAACTCAAAGGCTGATGTCCGGGACCAAGCAGTCGGTACGCTGGGACGTCACGAACACGTCCAGCTGACGTCAGGTGATACGTCTTGCTTGGACACGTCCTGCTTGTCGTGCGCGCGTCCGTGTACCATGTACTGCTTGTGTACCGCGGTCGGCCATGACGTGTCCCATGACACGTCCTGCTTACCTGTGATGCACCAAGCCTACACCCATGACCTGTTGAGCCTATGACCGTGACGCACCTGCCTGCTTCACCACCGTGCGACCGTGGGGACGACACCGTGCAGTCTGCTTGCATGCCTGCTGTCCGTCCTATATCCCGGTCATCCCTTCAGGTCAACACTTAAGAAAAATTTTCGAACACTTAGAAAAATTTCCGTCCACGAAATCTAGACCCAGACCATACGTCCGCAGTACGACCGCAGTACGTCCGTAGTCAATTGGTGACCACCCGCGACCAAACCAATAGTCTGTGTACCACCTGTGGGAAATCCTCACTAATCCGTGAGTTGGTTTTTCATTGTTTATAAGCAAGAAATGTTGCTTTGAGTTCGGTTTAGGATATGGGTTATACACGGTAGGTTTAAATCTTAGGGTGATTCCTTAAGAGTCGTTGGTGCACTGAAATAGTCTAATTTGCGTCTGGTTGTGCTGTCTGATTTATTTCTGCACATAGGTTGTGCAATGTAGAGTATGGGTTAGACGTGAGACTAGTGGGTGACCGAGCTATTCCTGGTAAAAGTCGATGAGGTGCGGCTAGCGACCCGCCTCAGCTACGCGTTTATGCATGTGAGGGTTGGCTTGCCACCAACCTGGGCGTTCTTGCAAGGGGCTAACCGCGTCTATTACTTAGTAGTACAGCGGTTGATCCTTATAGCCTATGTGGTTAAGGGTCTTCGGTACGAAAAGGGGAAGTTAGCTGGTCATGACATCACGACTTGTTCGATAGCGTGATGTGTGTGCACTGAGTAGTCTTAGATAGTGTATTGCTTACGGGAGCTTACACTTAGACTATGTTGGTTACGAGTTATGGATATGGATTATAAATACGGATTCTAGGTTGATTGAATGCTTGGATTTGTGTTAAGTGTTTTAAGATGATATGTTGTATTGCTTGTTGCGGGATGGGTTAGTTAATTTCCAACTCACTCAGCAAACTCGTTGCTGACCCGAACTCACTCTTGCAGATAAAGGCAAGGGAAAGGAGGGAAGGCAGGACTTTCGATCAGTGTAGATTATACCGCCCTTTTTGGAAAAGTATGTTTATATTATAAACTCAAGAATGGTTTTTGATGTTTATATCAGTTTTATGTATTAATCTATGTAAAGCGGAATTATGTAAAGTTGTTTTATAACTTTTATATAATATGAAATAGAGGTTTTCTACTTTTTCCAGACTTAGTTATGTATAGTTACATGTCTAAGTTAAATGAGCATTAGAGTCCCGGCCGGACAATGGGTTAATGTGACGCTCGAGTTCCGTTACGGGTACGGAACCTCAGACGTGGGTAAAGGGTTGAAATTTGAGGTTACATTGGGCACGGTTTTCGTTCACTCGGGCTTTCGGAATATATCTGGAGGTTCGGATGGACGGGGATCGTGCCGTCGTAGCATCTTCCGGTCAATGAGGATCTGGGGTGTTTCAAGTTGGTATTAGAGCATGGTTTAGGATGCATTAGGGACTTACGGATTTTTATAAAATTGTTTACAAAAAGGGCTATAGGAAACTGATCGTCCGTCTTCCCTAATGAGTTCGGTTAAGTTTCTATTGTTTTGCAGATATCGTCGAGGGGTAAGAGGGGTGAAGGTTGTCTGAGTCTACTTTGAAACAAGACTAATACCAAGGAAGAAATGTCAAGGGAAGAATCAGTAGGAGAGACATTGGGTGATCCAGGCCTTGAGACTTGGGATGGACTAAATTATGGTTTACACTCGGCAGATTTGATGGATGACGATGTTGAGTCTAGTACGAATGAAGGGGGTAATCCGCAAGACCCCTTACATAGGATGTGGGAACAGCTTATAGAGAGATTAGATCGTCCTAGGCCTGTCGAACCAACGAGGCCGAGTTTTCTGGATATAGTATCCATGATGAAGAGATTGGGAACTGAGAAGTACCCGGGAGGAACGGATCCGCTGGTTGCAGATTCGTGGTTAAAGCGTCTTGAAAGGAAATTCAGTGCAACGAGGTTCCCTGAAGAGTTTAAGAAGGATGTAGCCGTTTATTATTTGGACCGTGACACGTCCAATTTGTGGGAAACAATGGAGAATCGTTTCCAACACCACTCCTCGGAATACGCTTGGGTCCGATTCCGGAGCGAGTTTTTAAGGAAGTACTTTCTGGTGGAAACGTTAGACCGCATGGAAACTGAGTACATGCAACTAACCCAACAAGACCGTATTGTTCGAGAATATGAGACGGAGTTTACCGACTTTTTCGATATTCTTGATACGGAGCAAACGATGAGGAACTGACATCGAGGAAATTCCTGAAAGGTCTTAGGCCAGACCTTTTCTGTAGACTCCGTATTGCTCACTTTACGGACTTGTCATCCGTAGTGGAAATGGCAGTGAACATGGAGGAAGCCTTAGAAGATGAACGAAAGTATTTTGATAGCATGACGAGGAGGCAAGAGATGCCGAATACCTTAGAACGAGCACGAAAAGGTCGTCATGATCGACCAAACACAAACGAGAACGAGCGAGGAAGATGCGCCATGACCAACCCGCGTATGATAGGAGCAGGCAGATTCTGATGTGTCAGAATTGCGGGCGTAGTGGACATACGCAGCAATTTTGTAACGCCTATATTAACGGTCCCCGCAACGTCACATGTTGGATTTGTGGAGAGTTGGGGCATTATGCCCATCAGTGTTCACGGAGACAAGCTCCACAAAGACCACAACCTCCTGCGATTCAGCAAGGCCCAAGACGTTTAGCGATTGGACCAGCGATGCAACGGCAGCAGCAACAAGTTCCTGCGGGAAGAGTCTACGCCATGAAGGTAGATCAGGCCGGACCCTCTCGACCCTCTTGACCCCCTCAGCCAATAGCAGGTATGTCGGGTTCTAAACCTTGGATTGCCTATTGAGTGTTGTGTGATTGATTGTGAATGATTGATTGTGTGCATATATATATGAGTGAGATAAAACTATTATTGGTTAGGAACCTTGCAAGTAGGTGGTATTCCTACCCATGTTTTATTGACTCGGGTGCTACACATAGTTTTGTATCACCCGAGGTCGTAAGAAGTTTTGAGGAAACCTTTACTGTAGTAAAGGTGGATATAACCATTAGGACACCTAGAAACCATAACCTTCTAGCCACAAGCCCGATAATGAATGTCCCCGTAGTCATCGGAGGAATATAGTTCCATACCATGAAGTCATCCTTGGTATGGACTGGTTAAGCCATTACCAAGCCCAGTTAGAATGTGGCAGAGGAAGAGTTCGTTTGTCAAAGGGGGATGGCCCTCAGACCTTATTTTATGGATTTTGGCCAAGTCAGAAAGTCTTAATGGTATCGGCATTAAGAATGGAATGTGAGCTTCAAGCGGGAGAAGCATATCTTGTAACTCTGACCGTGAGTAACAATGAAGCAATGGAGGAACCTGAGTTAGAAGAAATCCCGGTGGTCCGAGAATTCTCGGATGTATTCCAACTGTTGGAAGGTGTACCTCTCCCGCGAGTAAATCCATTTACTATAAGATTGGAACCATGAGCAGCCCCGGTGGTTAAAACCCCTTACCGTATGGCACCGACAGAGATGGCGGAACTTAAGAAACAATTAGAAGACCTAACGGAGAAAGGCTTCATCCGACCTAGTTCGTCAGAATGGGGAGCACCTGTTTTATTTGTAAAGAAGAAGGATGGGAACTTGCGCCTATGCATTGATTACCGAGGGTTGAATAATATAAAGATCAAGGATAAGTACCCACTTCCTAGGATTGATGAGTTGTTGGATCAAATCCAAGGATCCAAGATCTTCTCAAAGACCGATCTTGCCTCGGGATACCATCAAATCCCAGTTGCGGAAGATGGTATATCAAAGACTGCCCTCAGAACTAGATATGGACAATATGAGTTTGTGGTAATGCCGTTTGGGATAACAAATGTCTCAGCCGCATTTATGAGATTGATGAATGAAGTATTCCAAGAATACTTAGATAATTTTGTAATCATCTTCATAGATGATATACTCATCTATTTCAAGAATGCGGAAGAACATGAGAGACATTTGCGTTTGGTGTTGGGACGACTTATGTTGTGCAATGTAGAGTATGGGTTAGACGTGAGTCTAGTGGGTGACCGAGCTATTCCCGGTAAAAGCCGATGAGGTGCGGCTAGCGACCCGCCTCAGCTACGCGTTTATGCATGCGAGGGTTGGCTTGCCACCAACCTGGGCATTCTTGCAAGGGGCTAACCGCATCTATTACTTAGTAGTACAGTGGTTGATCCTTATAGCCTATGTGGTTAAGGGTCTTTGGTATGAAAAGGGAAAGTTAGCTGGTCACGACATCACGACTTGTTCGATTGCGTGATGTGTGTGCACTGGGTTGTCTTAGATAGTGTATTGCTTACGGGAGCTTACACTTAGACTATGTCTTGGTTACGAGTTATGGATATGGATTATAAATACGCATTCTAGGTTGATTGAATGCTTGGATTTGTGTTAAGTGTTTTAAGATGATATGTTATGTTGCTTGTTGCGGGATTGGTTAGTTAATTTCCAACTCACTCAGCAAACTCGTTGCTGACCCGAACTCACTCTTGTAGATAAAGGCAAGGGAAAGGAGGGAAGGCAGGACTTTCGATCAGTGTAGATTGTACCGCTCTTTTTGGAAAAGTTTGTTTATATTATAAACTCAAGAATGGTTTTTGATGTTTATATCGGTTTTATGTATTAACCTATGTAAAGCAGAATTATGTAAAGCGGATCATGTAAAGTTGTTTTATAACTTTTATATAATATGAAATAGAGGTTTTCTACTTTCGCCAGACTTAGTGATGTATGGTTGCATGTCTAAGTTAAATGAGCATTAGAGTCCCGACCGAGCAATGGGTTAATGTGACGCTCGAGTTCCGTTACGGGTACGGAACCTCGAACGTGGGTAAAGGGTTGGAAGTTGAGGTTACATTGGGCACGGTTTTCGTTTACTCGGGCTTTCGGAATATATCCGGAGGTTCGGATGGATGGAGATCGTACCGTCGTAGCATCTTCCGGTCTAGGAAGATCGGGGGTGTTACAAGTTCCTTGGACTCCTGCTGATTCTTTAGTGTTACTTCATTATAAACAATATTCCAAAATTGCTTATATACAGAATGTGATTTAGTTGGATAGCCTCAGGATTAGGGGAACCTATGCTCATTAATAACCAAGTCAAGGTTAGACCCAACTCAAATGAGTGAGGCTATGCTAATGGTGGAAGTAGAATTAGATAAGGTTTTTCTGTAGTGGATTGTGGCAACAGATAAGAAAGGCAATACTTCAATGGTGTCTGTAAAGTACTCTTTGATTCCAAGTAAGTGTGAGGGATGTGGGCAATCAGGCCACAAGAAATCTAGATGCCTACTTCTAAATGAGCCCAGTGCTAACAGTATGTGTTATTCACGTATCTATGCTCCCATTGTTGTTACTGAAGTGGAAGCTGTTCAGGCCAAAGCTACAGTCCAAGAATATTATATTATCCTACTCATATTCTTGTTACTAATGTAGTGAGAGATGTCGTTGCAACAAATATCAAAACAGTTTCTGCGACTGTTAATACACTTGCTACTAATACCAGTGTAGAACTTTATAAAACGGATTTTAGAATTATCAATAATAAACTATTAAACTCACATATTTATATATATATATATATATATATATACAAACATTAATATTATCATTTATATGGGCATAACTTATTTCAAAAATAATAATATCATTAATATAATTCAACAATATTAAATTATATGTTAAGCATAACAATTTTGACCATGAATAATAAATTCAATATTAACCATGCAATTACTCATATTATCAATTGTAGGATTGACAATCATAATTATTAGTAAAAGCATAAAAACTAACAATATTTAAACTATTACATGACCAAAAATTATAGTTTCATATTTCACATATATATTAATCTCATGAACATAATTTTTAGATTCAATATTAACAATGCATAATTTCATGACCATCATTTTAATATTGACAACTTAAATAAAGAATAAGATGAACATGAATTAAAACAACAATTTGTGTGAAACTAAAATTTAAACAATAAACAGATTTTATACAATCATAAAAATCATTTGGAGGCGGGATGATCCCTTTCCTTAACTCAATAAAATGCCTGCAATGAGACGGTTTATATGCATTCTTTGAATCCCAGGATACAACCAAATATATAAGACTAACATGCTTTATTCATGTTAGAATCTACAAGCTAATATTCTACCATATACTCAATAACACAAAATCTATTTTTTAAAAAGAAAAGTCGAATATAGAGAAAGTTAGAACATGTTTAACTTGTGAATCTTTTAGCTACCAACACCAAAAACCAACAAGATATTTCAAGAGAGCTTCAACACTTAGAAACTTCTCAAAGAATATCTAAATTATGTCTAATGGTGTTTTTTTGCAAAATGAAGAATAGAATGAATTTTTCCTTCTAGGTAGCTTGGTATTTATTGGAGAAGAATGAAAATTGGTGGTCAAGAGTCATAATGATCAAATTTAATTTAATTTTTAATAACAAAATATTTGTAAGTTATGAAAATCTTTAAATTTAATTTGATTCATAATGGACAAATTTAATTTGATTTTAGCTCCAAAATATTTGTAAGTTATGAAAAAATCTTTGAATTTAAATTTGATCTCCTTTATACCATGTATTTCTTAGTGACTTTGTTCCATAATATATATTATTGGAAAAAGTTCATACTAAGCAAATTCTTATTCACAATTTAACTATATATTATAAGTCCAAAATTGCTTATTAATATATTGTTCCAACAATCCCCCACATGAATAGAATTGACTCTAAACCATTGAGGATGTTTTGAAAACCTTTTTAGGATAGATTTAAGCTGAAAGAAGACTTTCTTGAGTATATGCGAAAAATAACTGTATATGAAAATGTTGCATTTTTCGGCGTTGAACCAATCACTATTATAATCTATCGAGTTTACAAGCCTAGTTGTTGAACATGATGTCTTGAACCATCCGGATTTCTAGTGTAAACTGAAACAATAGATATAACACATTTATATTTTCTAGTATAACTTTCGCTCTCTCGTTGTGTTCATTTTGGCGTTGAACATGCCTGATATTTCTTGAGTGAATTTGGAGAATACAATCTTCCCTTATTCTCCTAGAAACAGCCCCATTTCACACTCAACAGGTGATTTTCGTATTCTATTTTGAAGTATTTTGTTTTACTTCCTTGAAATAAATATGATGAAATCATTAAAAGCTTACTCTTACCCTCAATTTTGTAGACAACATTGTTTATTATTATTAAGAACTGGGTAGAAACACAAGTTTCACAGTGTTTTCTTAGACTTAATTTGACTTATTTGTCCCTTTGAACTATAGGTGGGGTTACCGCCAAATTTCATCGTTAAATCATAGGCTTTAAACACGTTCCTATTATCTGCTAAGTTATCAGCTGATTTGATGTAATCTAGCAAAATTACACCACTTGAGATCAATTGTATAATGGTCTTATGTCGTCTACGTATGTGACGTGACTTGCCATTGTACAAGCTATTGTTAGCATGAGCTATAGCCGATTGGTTATTGCAGTGTATCCGAATCGATGACACTGGTTTTTCCCACATCAGAATATCTTCCATAAAATTTCAAAGATACTCTGCTTCTTCTGCTTCTTTGTCCAACACAATGAATTCAGATTCCATTGTTTACCTAGCCAACACTTTTTGTTTCGAAAATTTCCAGGATATTGCAGCACTCCCAAGTGTAAACACATAACCACTTGTGGACTTCGAGTTTTTGGAATCTGATATCCAATTAGCATCGGTATATCCTTCCAACACGGCAGGTTCTGAACCGTAATGCAGTCCATAATTTTTGGTAAAGTGTAAGTAGTTTAATACTCTCGTTATCGCTTTCCAATGGGTGTGCCCCGGATTGCTCGTGTACCTACTTAGTACATTAACCAAGTGAGTTAAATCTGGTCTAGTACAATTATTCAAGTAGATTAGACTTCCGATTACTCTAGCATACTCATTATGTGATTCTGTTGCACCTGAATTTTTTGTCAGGTGAAGTGTGGTATCCACATGTGTTGTGGAGGTTCCTGTTGAATAATTCTTGAATCTATCAAGTACCTTTTCAACGTAATGCTGCTGGGATAATATATATCCTCAAAGATGTCTAGTGATTTTAATTCCTAGAATTACATCAGCTAGTCCCATATCATTCATTTCAAACTGTCCATGTAACATGGTTTTAGTCTGATTTATAATGTTGTTGTCACTTCCAATGATAAGCATATCATCTATGTATAAGCATAACATAACATATGCATATTTCATAGTTTTGAAGTACAAACATTTTTCGCATTCATTTATGTGGAACCCATTTGACATCATTACTTTTTCAAATTTATCATGCCACTGCTTTGGAGCTTGTTTAAGTCTGTACAGCAATTTTACAAGTCTATAGAGCTTATCTTCTTGTCCAGGAATAACAAACCCTTCAGGTTGTTTCATGTATATTTCTTTTTCAATATCTCCATTAAAAAAAGCAATTCTTACATCCATCTGGTGAATTTCCAGATTTCGTAATGTTGTGATGCATATGATAGTTCTTATAGAAGTGATTCTCGTCACGAAAAAATACGTGTCAAAGAAGTCTAGACCTTCTTTCTGACGAAATCCTTGGACCACAAGTCTGGCTTTATACTTGTCAATAGTCAAATCAGTTTTTTAGTTTGGTCTTAAAGATCCATTTACAATCGAGAGCTTTGAACCCTTCTGGTAAATCCGTTATGTAAAACGTATGGTTTTGCATAATTGAATTGAATTCACTGTTGACTGCTTCCTTCCAATATGGAGCATCAGGTGTAGACATTGTTTCCGCAAAGGTATTTGGTTCATTTTCTGTGAGTAAAATCATTAGAAAATCATCACCAAAATTTTTCTCCTTTCGAACTCTTTTGCTACGTCTGAGTTCAATTTCAGCGTTTTCTCCATTGTCTAGACCAATGGCAGAATTGCTTGTTTCACCTACATCTCTTTCTTCCCTAGTCCGTTTAGGGTGTATTTTATCCTTACACGGAAAAATATTTTCAAAGAATGATCTATTTCGCGATTCTATAACTGTATTTACATGGATATCTGGGATATCTGATTTGTGAACCAGAAATTGATAATCACTACTATGGTGCGCATATCCGATAAAAATACAATCAACTGTTTTCGGTCCAATTGTGACCTTTTTCGGAACAGGTACTGCCACTTTTGCTAGGCACCCCCACACTTTCATGTATTTGTATGAAGGGACTATACCTTTCCACAGTTCATATGGCGTTTTTCGCGTCACTTTGTGTGAGATTTTATTTAGAATATAATTTGAAGTCGTTAAGGCTTCCCCCCACATGTTATGGGTTACACCAGATTCTTGCATCATTGCATTCATCATTTCTTTTAGAGTTCAGTTTTTTCGTTCTCCAATTCCATTTGATTCTGGTGAGTAAGGAGCAGTTAATTGATGAATTATGCAATTTTCTCAACAAAATGCATCGAACTGTCCTTCATATTCTCCACCTCTATCACTCCGAACTATTATTATAGTTTTATCTAATTGATTTTCAACTTCCAGCTTATATTCTTTGAATTTATCCAAAGCCTCATTTTTGCTTTGTAACAAATAAATATAACAATATTTTGTACTATCATCAATGAAAGTCACAAAATACTTTTTACCTCCTCTAGTGGGTAAGTATTAGCACAAATTCGTGTGGATTAAACATAGATGTTTGGTTGTTCTCACAACTTTTGGAGATGGTTGTTTTGTGAGTTTCGCTTGTACGCATACTTCACATTTATCTTTACTTAATTTGCATTTCGGAATTAGGTTTAAATCCATTAACCGAGTTAATGATTTATAGTTCACATGTCCTAATCTTTCATGTCAAATAGTAGAAGAATCGACCAATTAAACAACTGGATTATTCTTATTAATTTCAGAGTTTGTTACATCTTTGGGAGTGACTGTCAATACATTCATTTTGATCAGTTCATTATTAACAAACCCCTTGCCCAGATACACCCAATTTTTCTTAAGTATCAACTTATCACCGTGAAAGTTGATGTTAAATCCAACCTTACTCAGGAGAATACCAGAAATGAGGTTCTTCCTTATGTTGGGCACATGTCTCACATTTGTGAGGGTGATTTCATGTCCTGAAGTCAACTTCAGTATCACCTTTCCATGTCCAACGACCTTGGATGAATGTATGTCGCCCATCATGATTTCCTCATCTGTGTGGCACTGTTGATAGGTGTTGAACATTGTCTTATCTTTTCAGATGTGGGCCGTTGCATCGGTATCATACCACCAGTCCAATGGGTTTCCCTCCACTGAATTGACTTAGAGATCTGCTTCAGTGAGGTAGGCATTATGTGTTCGCTTCTGTATGGTCTTGGTGTGACAAATGTCTGCCTTATGACCCATATTGCCACACTTGTGACACTTTCCACTGAAATTCTTTGCACCAGAAGTATGCTTCTTGAAGCTCGTGGAGCTAGTGGCTCTTGGGTTCTTGAACGTGTAGTTCTTTTCTCCCATTTTTCCCTTGCCTTTTGCCTTAAGCTGTTCAGAAAGGTAAGCCTGATACCTTCTCTCTTCATTCTTGGAGAGGCAAATCGTTGCTTCATTGTGAAGTCTTGAGATCAGTGATTCAAGCGACATTTGTTTTTGCTTGTGTTTCAAGTAATTCTTGAAATCCACCCAGCTTGGCGGTAACTTCTCAATGGTACAGTCAACGATGAAAGATTCAGGAAGGATCATTCCTTCATCTGCAATTTTTTTGTTGATCAACTGCAATTGCTCAACTTGATCCATTATAGACCTTGAGTCCACCATTTTGTAGTCTAGAAGTTTTACCACAATATATCTCTGAAAACTAGCATTTTCAGACTTGTACTTCCTTTCCAAAGCTATCCAAAGATGCTTGGAAGTGGAGTATTCTTTGTCATTGTTGTAGACAGAGTACATGTTGTCCACCAGTCGGCTTAGGATCCAACCTCTGCATAGGAAGTCTGAGTGCTTCCAAGCCTCCAGTGTGGCTAACGTGCGTATATATGTCTCTCCTTCTTCGGGAGTTTCAGGCTTGTCCTCCTTGAGGAACTTGTTCAGGTTTACAGATGTCAAGTAGAAGTACATCTTCTGTTGTCAGTTCTTGAAGCCATTCCCGTCAAACTTCTCGGGAAGTAGCCCATTTTTGTTGACAGGCACAAGGGTGGTTTGAGCTGCCACCATTGGTGCAATCTCAGCATTGTTACTTGTGTTTGCCATATGTTTAACACTGTTTAATCGTGAGTTAAAATCTCATTTTTAACATGTTTTTAGATGCATTTTTAACACATGTAGACACATTGCAATATCAGAAAAACAAGTTTATCATGCATTTACACTCCCAATCGATCTTAAAGGGAATTGATCGGAGTTTGTATGCTGCGATCGATCGATATCACGTGGATAGATCGATCTTAATTATTGTGTTGTCTTGCGACCCGGTTAACAGCATCGATCTTGCGAGATCAATCAATCGGCTTGCGATCAATCGGTCGCTTAACCCGCGGTACCGGTTTTGGTTACAATTTAGCTGATTTCTCTTGAACGACCGACAAGGTTCGATTGATCTGAGACCCGGATCGATATCCGATCAAGAAATCTTGTAACTGATTTATTATTTATATTTTTTTATCATATATATATATATATATATTTTCCAATATTCAAAAACAAGCACATAGATTTTTGCAAATTCGATTTTCACACAACAAATCCGTTTAAAAAATGAATTGTTATTGAGTTAAGATTGTAGAACCTTATAAAACCGGATTTTAGAATTATCAATTTGCAATACATTTTATTTTTTTAAATTGAAATAAACTATTAAACTCATATTTTATATATATATATATATATTAATATAGATATATATATATATATATATGTACAAACATTAATATTATCATTTATGTGGCCATAACTTATTTCAACAAATAATAATATCATTTATATAATTCAACAATATTAAATTATATGTTAAGTATAACAATTTTGACCATGCAATTACTCATATTATCAATTATAGGATTGACCATCATAATTATTAGTAAAAACTAACAATATTTAAATTATTACATGACCAAGAATTATAGTTTCATATTTCACATATATATTAATCTCATGAACATAATTTTAGATTCAATATTAACAATGCATAATTTCATGACATCATTTTAATATTGACAACTTAAATAAAGAATAAGATGAACACGAATTAAAATAACAATTTGTGTGAAACTAAAATTTAAACAATAAATAGATTTTATATGCATTTTTTGAATCCCAGGATACAACCAAACATATAAGACTAGCATGCTTCATTCATGTTAGAATCTACAAGCTAATATTCTACCATATACTCAAGAACACAAAATCTACTTTTGAAAGAGAAAAGTAGAATATGGAGAAAATTTGAACCTGTTTAACTTGTGAATCTTTTAGCTACCAACACTAAAAACCAACAAGATATTTCAAGAGAGCTTCAACACTTAGAAACTTCTCAAAGAATATCTAAATTATGTCTAATGATGTTTTTTTTTGCAAAATGAAGAATGAAATGAATATTTCCTTTAGGTAGCTTGATATTTATAGGAGAGAAATAAAATTTGGTGGTCAAGAGTCATAATGATCAAATTTAATTTAATTTTTAATTACAAAATATTTGTAAGTTATGAAAATCTTTGAATTTAATTTGATCTATAAGGAAAAAATTTAATTTGATTTTAACTCCAAAATATTTGTAAGTTATGAAAAATCTTTGAATCTAAATTTGATCTATTTTATACCATTTATTTCTTAGTGACTTTATTTCATAATATATATTATTGGAAAAAGTTCATTCTAAGCAAATTTATTCACAATTTAACTATATATTATAAGTGCAAAATTGTTTATTAATATATTGTTCCAACAACCAGTGCATCGCAGGGATCTACATTGGCTTATGCTCTTTCTGATATACTTAAGGGAGTAACCTATAACACTTCAAGCACCACCATTGTTGCCCTTGATGTAGCAATACCTACTTCAGCCTCTCCTTGTGTAGAGGCGGAACCATCAACCCCCATTGCCATTACAACTGAATCCATCGCTATTACTGTGTTTCAAAACGCCAACACTATCCTAGTTTTTGGTCATACTGCTAACTTGGTACCCTTTTCTCCTTCTATATTAGGTTCATTGGCTAATGAGGAAGTTAAAGGGAATATCTTCGGTAGCAGTTTTGCTACATTACACTCGGGTCTAGAATTTGAGATGTGTGATACATCTCTTATGACTTGAGGAGAAAGGCCCATAAAACGTCACAAAAAGTGCAAGAGATACATGGATCATGATAAAAAGGCAGAAAAATAGGAGTCGTGATGGCCGAAAAGGCCGCTTACTACTAGTTTAGAAGGTTTTAGAGAATCATCTCAAGAACTTTATCTTTTCGTCTATATTTATATATGTTTTCTTAAACTGTTTGATTCTCAATTATGAAATTTTGGATAACAATTGTAATTTTTTGTTAAAAAAATAACAGTATATCTACAAACAAATTTTTTTTTAGAATTCATAAACCAATAAAATTATGATATAAAAAATGTTTAGTCAATTGATATATATATAAAATAAATGATAAAAATTATTGTAATAAATTTAAAAAGGAAAAATATGAAATTTTTTATATGAAAATCAAATGGTAATGTGATATATGCAATAATAATAATATAATATTTAATATTTTGGGTAGTATTTTCAAACATACTCTATTTATGTTTATAAATTTGAAAAATACCCAATGTTTTTTTAAAAAATTATAATTTTAATGTAATTATACTTTTATGTAATTAATTTAATTTAAAATTTGCATACTCCATATAATAAAACGAATATAAAAATGAAAAAAAAAATTTATTATTTGAAATAAATATAGGTGATAGATTAAATATCTTAAAATTTACTATTAGATAGATCTCTAAAAAAACAAAATTTCTTTTGTCAAAATTTTTCAAAAGTATACATTTATTAAAAATCATGTTATTTTTCCTCATTAAATATTTTTCAAAGAACATTAATTTTTTATCGTTCTAAAAATTGACCAACATATAAATTACTTTTAATTATTTGAAATATTATTGTTGATCCAAAATTTTAATCTATTCCGATATTTTAATTTAAGTGTATTTTTATACAACATATAAATTTAAGTGAATCATTAGGATATAAAACATATTCTTATATTATATTATAAGTATATAACCAAGAGTTGTCCTTTTTAAAACTAAAAGAAATAAAAACAAAGATATCATAATCAATAATTGTTGAATTTTATCTATAATTTTTTTTCACGTACTTGTTTAGATATTTAAGTAATCATAAGCCATTGGTAATCATGACCAATAAACGTACGAACTAAATAAATAAAGTTAAAAATTAAAAATATAACCCTAAAAGTGCACACAAATGCTGTTAAAAAAACAACAATAAGGACAAAATCGCAAATTCTTGATCTTCAGGCGCAAGTTTAGAAAAGCAGTGTTAGAGGCTCTGTTGCACATTAATGGCGAATGTGACTGAAAAACGACAAAAAGAGACAGTCCCAGCCTTTGGACGGGAGAAGTCTCCGTACACACACACACAAACGCAGAGAGCACAACATTCTCTCTCCCCTAAAACCATTTTCTAACAAACCTCTTTCTCCGTATTGTCCACTTTTTGTTTTACTCTCTCTCTCTCTCATCTTCTTCTTCTTCATCTTCCTTTGTGAAACCGATTTTACTTTTCCCCTTTTCGCTTACACTGTGACATATCACACACAAAGTTATGAGCTTTGGAGGTTTTGACGGCGATATTAACATACCACGAGCTTCAGATCGACGTCTTCCTGATGGGTTTCTACAGAATCTCGACAAAAACCCATTTTTTAAGAATCAGTTTACTAGTGATGGGCTTGATTTGTGTAAAAAGATAAACCAAATGGGTATCTCTCATGACATGAGTATTTGGAGCAAACCCACAATCCGGGTAGGCCCGGATGATTTCGGGTCCAGCAGAGCTCTTCATGGGTTTTCTGGGTTCGACCAGAATCTTGATGGGTTTCGCAACGTCTCCTCTGCTCGCCAAAACACCTCTCATGGAGTTTCTCCTGTAGACCTCAGATTTCTTGGCTTTCAAGATTCCGTTAACCTCAACGGGTTTGAAGATTTGATGGATCAAAAGAACCACAGAGATTTTCTATTTGATCAGATGAATCGACCCGTAAAGCTTTTGTCTCCTTGTCTCAAAAACGTCTCTCTTGAGAACGATGCGTTTCAGGGTTCATTGATGTTTGAGAGAAATGGAGTTTCTGGTGCCCTAGCCGCCATGGATAGTTTTGGAGCTTCTTATCCAGATAATAGTCTCAGAGGTGTCTCTCTCAGGAACGATGCGTTTAGGGGTTCATCGATGTTAGAAGGAAACAGAGTTTCTCGAGCTCTAGCCGCCATGGAAGTTTCTGGATCTTTTTGTCAAGAGGATAGTCTCAGAGGCGTCTCTCTTGGGAACGATGCGTTTAAGGGTTCACCAATGTTTGAACGGAAAAGGGTTTCTCGAGCCCTAACCACCATGAATATCTCTGGATCCTCTACTCTCATCAGTCAAGGCTCATATGGGAAGATGAGTTCAAAGACCATTTGTGATTTGCCTCTGAATCTCGCATCAATGGTCAACATTTACGGATCTGTGAACTTAATGGCAAAAGATCAGATTGGTTGCAGAGTCATTCAGGAATTAGTGGATGGAGGAACGTTTCATGATTTCAATGTTATATTCCTTGCAATCATAAACAATGTTGTTGAACTTTCCATGGATCAATTTGGGAATTACTTGGTCCAGAAGCTGTTAGATGTGTGTGATGAGGAACAGAGAACGTTGATTGTGAGTGTTTTCACCTCAAAACCAATGGAGCTTACCAAAATATGTCTCAACAATTATGGGTAAGCTTTTATGTTTCTTTCTATCAATTTAGTTGCTAATTTGGTAACATAGCTTGAATCAAGTTCTCTGCTGAAACAAAATTAAATGAAATATTTATTTAACCTAGTCAACACGAGTTATCAATAGAAATGAAACATTTCATCTTTTGGGAATTATGAGTTGAAATCACTCTCGATTTTGAGAAAGAATAAATCTTTACTATATTTAGGAATCTTTGAAATCTGTATCTATAAGAGAAGGCAACGTTTGGTAGAGAAGGATGAATTCAATTTTGACTTTTTACTGCTTTTGGACATACAAAAAGTGCAATCTTTAGCAAAAAGCTGGAGACCTTTGGGTAAAAGCATAGAAATCCGCTGTTTTTTATTTCTGATTTCTGCGTTTTGGAATGATACAGGACTCGGGTTGTCCAGAAGATAATTGAAACGGTGAAAACAAAACAGCAAATTGGGATGGTGAAGTCAGGTCTCGAACCTTGCTTTCTTGCTCTTGTCAGAGATTTGAATGGGAACCATGTTATTCAGGCTTGCTTGAATTCTCTTGGTCCTAACGACAACAAGGTTTGAATAGATCTACATACTTAGCTTTTTTTTCTATGAATTAACATATGTCTGATGTAATGCTTCTTTGGTTCTACCAATGCAAACAATATAATCAGTACTAATACAGAATGTGTGTGGCGATTACTATGGCCAAGTCAAATTACAAAATCAGTCTGTCACTTTTATTTTTGATTAAATATATAAGTGAAGTGTTTACTAATGAGTCTTGATATCTGTCAAGTTACGAAGAACAGAATTTCTAAAGATATTTTTGTGTGTTTGCTACCTATCGATTTTGTTTATTTGTCAACTAATCTTTTTAGATCAGACGCTAGGAAAGCTAATGTTATGCAAATTTGGTTTCAGTTTGTGTTGGAAGCTGCTACAAAGTACTGTGCTGAGATAGCAACTCATCGCCACGGATGCTGTGTGCTTCAATGCTGCGTTTCAAACTCTATTGGAGAGCACCGTGAGAGACTCGTCAATGAGATATCAAGAAACGCACTTCACCTTTCTCAGGATCCGTTTGGGTATATCAATATTGACTCTAGACTCAATATGTTTTGATAGTAGTATGAAAAGCTGTCCTTATGGATTAATGGAATTTGGCAGGAACTATGTGGTGCAGTACCTAATAGAGCAAAATATTCCAGCAGGGAAGTTACTGATGCAGTTTAGTATGCATTATGCGAAGCTTGCGACTCAGAAATTCAGTAGTCATGTGGTGGAGAAATGTCTTAAACATTATCCAGAGAGTCGAGCTGATATTGTGCGGGAGCTTCTCTCTGTTCCAAGCTTTGAATATCTCTTGCAGGATCCTTTTGGAAACTACGTTATCCAAACTGCTCTTTCTAAAACTAAGGTCAGTCCAAAATCAAACATAGTTATACAGCACAAAGCTTATAAAAACACAACCTGACATGGGTTTTTGGGTATGAAACAGGGTCGTGTTCATGCGCGATTGGTGGAGCAAGTTCTTAAGTATGGGATGCTGAAGTCGAGCCCTTACTGCAAGAAGATATTCTCCAAGCATGTCTTGAAGAACTGACTTTTTAATAAGTAGAAAAATGTTGTTGTTTTGTGTTTTAAGATCATATAGGCTTTAACATAGAAACTGCCTCTTGATTCTCCAAGACTATCTTGAAGAAGTGACACAGATATGTTTGTGTTTTAAAATCGGATAGGATTTAAACAAAGACACTGGTCTTTTGTGTTGTCGGTCTCTTTTTTGTAGTGGCGACAACTTTTAAAGCCATTGCTCTTTTATATAAATTAAGAGACCACACTGGTTCTCTCCTTCTCTCTTACGCATTTATTTGGAAACTCAAAACACAACAGAAACAACAAACAAGTTTTCGAAGAACAGAATCAAACGGTTTCAAAAGGAGAGTGAGAGAGAGAAAGAGGAGAGAAAGAGGAGAGAAAGAGGAGAGAAAACAGAAGCTGCTCTAGCTTCTGTTTCTCTGTGGAGGATTGTTTGATTAAGCATCATCTTCACCGAGAAGTGCCACGAGCATCTTCTCGTAATCTCCACGAGTGTCTTTGGTAATGGCTTTCTCCAACGGAATGCTGTTCCTTCTCTGGTACTCTTCTCCGATGACCTTCAAGTCAATCTCAGCTCTTGTGGTCACAATTCTAGTGAGAGCTCCTTCGTCAGTTCCGGTTTTGTTGATTGCTGAACGAAGAACATCCACAAAGTAAAGCTCTGGTCTTGTCAAACATTGAATGGTTGACCTCAACAGTCCAAGGAACTTGTCGTCCTCATCTCCTTCCTCAAGACTCTGTAAGACAAAAAAAAAACAACAAGAGTTTAGCATAACTATGAAAAACAAGAAGCTTATATTATTTTAAATGAACAGTTTAGCCTTTCTCACCTTGAGGATTTCCTCGCCGTGATCATCTTGGTAGCGATTGAAAGTAGCATTGATCTGTGCCTTGCTCCTTGTGGACAAAATCCTAATGACATCCTCATCATTGTAGTGCTTGTCCTTGATTTTCTCATGGATCAGCTTAGCTTCTTGCTTTGCCAATGTCATGTTCACTTCGTCTCCTTCGTACCTGTATGAGCTGACAAGAGAAACCAAAAGCTGCAAAAGAAACATACAAACAACTCAATAAAAGTGTTCCAAATACTAGCATTGTCATAAAAAAACCTGAACACTCAATGTATTATTATCACCTTTCTGAAGTCACCGGTGGTGTGGTGAGCGACATCCTCTTCAATAGACTTCTTGTAGCGAGCATGGTAAGCTTGCCTAGCGTGAAGCAGCTGCGCTGAGCTCCTTGTGCAAGCTACTTCCATAAGGACTTGGTTGCTTGAAGTCCATCTTTTGGTAGCTTCATTAGCCAACAAGGCATCACGCTCACCAGGTTCAAGAGTCCAGAGCAAGATAGCTCTCTGTCCATGAGGGAAAATCATATTAAGATACATAACTTGAAACACAGATTTTTCCAAAAAATTTCGTAAATTGTACCTCGAAGTCGCTTGTGAGTTCCTTTTCAAGACTCTTGAGAAGGTCTTCTCCAAAGGTTTCATGGTATGTTTGCCTGATCAGCCTCCTCTGTTCAGCGCTTCTGTGAGCCAAGATTGATATGATCAAGTCCTCGTTGGTACCCCATCCTGCGAAAAACCATACCAAAGAATAAGAATCACAACAAGTCAAATGTGAGATCCAAGAAAGTCGCACACTTCAAGATCCAAGATCGAACATAAGCAGTTCATGTAAAAGTATAATCTCAAGATCTGAGTGTTGGATTATAAACAGATCATCCACAACATAACTACATTCAGATCCGTGATTTGTAACTGTGAAAAGTAAAAAAACTCAAACAAGATCGTACTAATTATTTATTGGCAGTATCATCAACATGACCAGATGATAATCAAAAGCTCAATACTGATCAGAGAAATGAGAATCAAAGAAAAAGAAAACAGGATCACATCACTACAAGAACAAAATAAATCTTCTAGATCCAACACATAAACGATCAGATCTGTGAAAGACTGGTTCGATCTACAACAACACCATCAAAAACATGATCATACTACACTACCGACAACGATCCTGTCGTCTGACGAAAACAAACTCTATCCACATCAAACCCACCGAACGGATGATCAAACCCACCGAACAGATGATCAAACCACAAACACAAGATTCATCATGTCTTTTTTCCAACAGAGGGAACAGTGATCAACAAAACATAGAACATAAAACAAGCCAAGAAACAAAATAGGGGAGAAGCATAGTATACCATCAAAAGCGGTTTTCAGTTGTTCAGCATCTTCAGATGGAGAAGGAACAGAAGAAGAAACCTTAAGAGTCGCCATTTTTTTTGGCTTTGCAAGTTCTTTATTTCTTTCTTCAACTCTTTGTCAAGTGTATGTTGAGAGTCGAAGCAGATAGATGATTGATTTATAAAGGGAAAAAGGGTAAGGAAGGCTTTTAGGACACGATGAAGCCTGTCTGTATATACTAATAAAATATTCCAACAAAAGAGGATTATACTGTGTCTGCCACGTGTTTCTTACATCTGCTGAATTATTATTATTTTTTGCTTAACTGAATTATTATTATTTGATTTCTTTCTATTTCTGTAACTACTTTTCAATTCACAAAAAATCATTGGATTTTATTTCATCCAAACCTATTGTAATCTGACTAAAACGGTTTGATTGGTTGTCATAAATCCAACCACAAGACTATACGCGTTTTAGATTTAATTGTAAAATCCACTTTGTATCATTTTAAGTCGTTATAAAGTAGTCGCCGGTAAGCACTTTGAAACATAATTTTATTTGATTTAACTCGGATTTTAGATTTAAATATGAAAGAATATAATACAAAATATAAAATTGGCTTAATAGGAAAAATGTTCAAAAGTTTAATTGAAAACAAAACCAACACAATATAAATCTTTGCAAAGACAACCCTCTTCCTCTTGCCCTGAAAAAAACTCTCTCTCCTTTTCTAAAAATTTAGTTGCTTTTTTAAACCCAACCTCAATACCAAAAAGCCATATAGAAAAAAGCCTATCGGGGTCTCTACAGCAAGATTTAATCTGAAAGAAAAAACTTACGAACGGAACCTGATCCATCTCTACACACCCAAACCTTGAGCCAAAACTACAAAGAAAAAGAAAATAGGAAACCAAAGCTAAGAAAATAATTAAGTGTTTTTTAGCTCAACAAGAAAAATACTAAAGAAAAACCTTAAAAGTCAAAAAATCAAGTAACACTTAAGACCAAACTAATATTACATATTATAGTTTTGGATCTGAGACAATTATGTGTTTGGGCTAATATCCGGGTGGTGTGATCTTAATCACAATCAGTTTTAATGATTTGAAAATCAGTTATGATCAAAACAACCACGACTATTTTTCTCACCCAAATAGCTATTAGGAACATTTTGGTTGTACCAAAATTCACTTGGTTCATGTTGAATCAAGAGATAGTCGAATTTCTCTTCCGTCATAACATAACGAGCTAGTTCGACCACTCGATCATCATGAGCTATACTTATGTATTTGAACTTTATTTTATGTAAAACTATTAAGATTAGGATTGGTAAAATTATAAACTAAGTATAATTAATATTTAAGCTTTTATAAACTTATTAAGAATATATTTAGTTTTACAAAACCAAATAACTTAAATTAAAACAATTATAATTAAAATTAGGATTAACTAAACCTTCTGGTTTAGGATAATGGTTTTTTATCCTTAGAGTTTTCAGTTGTAGACTATAAAGAAGCTAGACCCTTTTTGTAAGCAACCAACCTTAAAATATAATAAAAATTGATTTTTTGCATATATTGTGTTTTTGTGATTTCTCTATTCAGCCTAAGAACATTGATCATTTTCACACTAAGGTAGAAAAATCTATTGTGAATCATCTCAAACGCTAAACAGGCCGCCTCATGTGTTCGAGAGTAAAAAAACATCCTTAGAGAAATTCATAGCTCTAAGGAGAAGTCAATTTTCATCATCAATCTTCCACTCAAGCCCCTTTCAAGTGATCTTAGGAGAGACAGTTATTCCAGGGCCGTACCATTTGGTATTAGAGCCACTTGAAGGTTGGGGTTTGAAATCTCAATCCAGTTTCACATCATTTTATCATTTATCAAGCAGATCTGCCATGTATTCCTTTGAGAACAAAAGTTTGAGAACAAAAGAAACCATGGAGAGAAAGCTAAACAACCAGCAACAGTGGAGAGAGTTGCACCCAGCCAAACCTGA
Source organism: Streptanthus diversifolius (assembly GCA_039880935.1). Classification (NCBI taxonomy): domain Eukaryota; kingdom Viridiplantae; phylum Streptophyta; class Magnoliopsida; order Brassicales; family Brassicaceae; genus Streptanthus; species Streptanthus diversifolius. The sequence goes on along the minus strand of JAXGFM010000003.1, from coordinate 8,691,225 downwards.
ATCTTTAGTGAACAACAATTGACATGACCTAAAAGCTAAGACCTTCAATCAAATCATCATAAATCATGGTTTTAATCAACAGTGGACAGCTCATGATCGAAAATCGTACAAGAAAGCAAGGCTGCTTGTTTTAGATCCGCTTGGGCGATGGTCTAGGGCTCCACCAAGAGAAAAAGAGAATATTCAATTGGTTTCTGAGAAATCACATAAGGTTTAGAATGAAACTGAGAAGAAGAGTCGTTCTCAAATTATTAAACATAGAGAAGATATATAAGATCCCATCAGACAGACTACCAGAGATATACGACCAATCAATGAAGCATATAAACCAGAACCAGAGGATTGAAGCAACAAATTAACTTTTTATAGAAACTTAACTCATCTTGGAGTTATATAGAAGAAGAATTGGTCCAAAATTATTCTGCATGAAAAAGTTATTCAACTCTCAAGTGGGCAGTTTTCTAATGAATATAAAAGAGACACTCGGTTACCTATTGAGAATTCCAATTGAACCAAGATGATCCAAGTTGTAAAATATTTTTTTTTGGAAACCTAATCCATCATAAGAGCATGGAGAATTTGACTCATGTCCAAATGCCTTATGGTTTAAAAATTATTCAACTTTTAAACCAGGAGATGCTCGACTTGCCTTACTTGGAAGCTCACGGATTCAGCCACTTACAAACCAAAATTTAGCGTCCAAGAGAGGTATATAATCATTCATGAGACATATCAAATCATCCAGAAGGGTCATCTATCATCTTAAAGCGCTCGGATTTGATGACAAATCCTTTTAAAGGAGGAGGGAATGGTGTGATCTTGATCAGCCTCAATTTCAAGGATTTGAAGATCAACCATGAACCAAGAGATGAATTTGAATGAGTTTTCACTTTTCAAGCATATTCATCAAGTGCTTTCATGTGTTTTTTTGTTTCATGTTTGCAGGTTTACTCGCAATAAAGGATCGCAACTAGTTCGGAATATTACTAAAAAATTTACGAACAAATTTGATGGTCCATACTATAGTTGGACATATGTGCCTCGGGACAGACAACAAAGTTACTTAATAGAGTTTGTGGTACAGTTTTTTTTTTTTTACTTTGTATATTCTCTTTGTTTATTTTCAATGATCTCATTACATTATCTTTGTTATGTAGAAAACCCACACATGGTCGATAATAGGGACAGTTCAACATTATTTTGAGAATATTTTTCAACACCAGATGAAAGACATGGTTAGAAACGCGCACACTAGCCGAGAGCGTCCAACTTGGATCACATAAAGTATGTGGAATACGGTGATTGAATATTGGGATACTCAAGAAGCACAGCAAAAGAGTGTGACATACTCCAACGTCCGTATGTCCGACCGTAATGGTCTTGGTTCTCATATTCACTGAACTGGCCCGACTTTCTATCAATAAATCCAAGAAGAAATGGTTAGTATTTTCATATATATGTTTATTTTGTAACTTTCGTATGCAACTTTCATATATACGTTTAAGCAACTTTCATATACATGTTTACTTTGTAACATTACAGGAAGAGAAATAGGGAAGACCAGTGAGTCTTGGTGAAGTTTTCATTAAGACATATACAAAGCCGGATGGAACCTACGTCGATCAGAAGGCGAAGAATATCGCACAAAATTATGAGAAGAACTTGCATGAGAAGTTGTCTCATCTTGAGGAAGAGACTTCATCTATTTCAAATGGTGCTTCACAACTTTGAGAGCTGACAACAAAAGAATATACTACCATATTCCTCCAAGTAAAATAAAATTTTTCACAATCCACCTTTATTTATCATGCTATTTATTTATGTTTTTCACATTTTTTTTACAGTTCACTGAAAATGATTCAAGAGGTAATTTATACAAAGTTGGAAGCCTGAAGCATACTATGCACAACATCTTGGCCAAGCGCAAGCAACAACAAGATTCCACATCGTTTGTGGCTTTGGAAGAACAAATGAAGGAAGCTCAGCGTAAAATCGAAGAGCAGACTGTCCGTGAAGCAGAGCATTCCTGAGTTGTGGCTGAGCAAAAGGACAAGTTCCAGCACTTATCCTTAGTTGAAGAGTATTTGCGCCAAACAGATCTGGCCTTTATAGACATTATGGCAACCCACTCAGCTCCTACAAAAATTTCAACACTACCAGCTTCTTAGGTTATTTATCACTTTCCTTTTACAAACTCATGTTTTTTATAAACTCATGGTGTGATCGATGTTATTTATCACTTTCCTTGTATTGGTGTGATGTTTCTCTGTTTGTATTGGTTTAAGAACCTTATTGTATGAATGTTGTATGTTGTAGAATTTCTAATGAAAACATCTGAAATAAATTCCTAATACAAATTGAAAGCATACCAATACAAATCATAAATATACCAAATTTAGTTCTCTTAAAAATATTAGTCGCGAAACAATCGTAACATAGTCGCTAAATAGACGCCATGTAGTCGCCAAAATCATGCGACTATATAACGACTACGTTCGTTTAATCGTATACTAGCCGTAGCGTAGTCACATATTAGTCGTCTAGTTATTACGACTATACTACGACTACTAATGTTCTTGCATATATAGTCGTAATTTAGTCGTAGCGTATATTACGTAATTTAGTCGTAATGTAGTCGTCAATTTACAACAATGTTACAACTATATATTTTAACAAGTAAAAATTTACGAATATTATAATTAGTTCGTAACATAATCGTAAATCATAATTTAGTGAATAATAACGACTATTATTGATGTCGTCAAATATATATATTTTGTTGCAACATGTGCTTGATGAATCAAACCTTCAAGAAAGTAAATGGTTATGTTTGCAGTCGCATTTGCCCACAAAATGCTCTTTTACACTTTGGAAGTTTTTTCTTTTCAGCCTTTAGTGAATTATCAAGTTAACACTATTAGTAGTAGTCTGTATTAATAAATATATCTGCAAGTTGGGATTTCATACACACAACTCTATAAGATATCAGTACGTCAGATGGATATGAACAATGATGAAGCTTTGTGTTACACTGACTTGAAATATAACATCAAAGAATGGCAAAAGTGGGTTTATATTGATATACCGCAGCATCTCAAGATTCTCAACAGAAATGAAATGGTCTCGTTTTACAGAACTACATTGAGAAAGATCAGAAAATTAACATTCAAGAAGCATATTTTGTGAAATATCCTATACTTGTCAACAAGGTTTTAAACAGCAACATTGGGCGCCGCTGGATACTCTTCATACCCTGTGATTCCTGTAATACGAATCCTCGTATTTGGCTGCATTTCCAAGACATAAATCACAGTATAAGTGTCATTATTTACAGTTCTACAGATTGATCTGGCGTAGCAGATTAAAACTAATTGATACTAGTCTGTGGATGGTAAACTTTCTGATACTGAAATTGTGTTCTACATAATTAGACTTGAAGGAAGAGGATTTATCAACAATTGAATACCTGTCGGTGACCAATATTTCTGCGGTACTTCTTCTTCGGCTTGTACTTGAAAACTACCACTTTATCATTCAGACCCTGCAGCAACAAAAGATATTGCGGTTTCCCAAGTTAGGAGTGGAAAAGACAAAACCACAGAAACTGAAGAAAGAGTTTGTATTGATTTACTTGATTTTCCACTACAGCATGTACAGTAGCATTGGTCACAACCGGTTTGCCGATGTAAGTGTGTGTCTTTGTGCCCACAAGCAACACTTTGTTCAAAACAATCTGCACCAGAAAAGAAGCAACGATGGAAAAAGTTTCATAACGCACCAGATGGCAACAGAGGACAAAACAACACTGTTAATATATACAAATATATCATCTTGTTCTTTCGTTTTGGTTTGGCAAAACACAAACCATAAAGTTTAATCATCTTCCATAGTTACACCATCCTTTTCAAATATATCATTTCGTTTCATCGATTCTTACTGAAACCCACGGACTCTTACAAAAGGAAATCATCAGCCAATGGGTTCTTGAAAGTGATTTTCCATACCTGATCATCGACATTTGCATCTTTCAGCCTCTGAGTGTAGAGATATCTCCCTGGGAAAACAATGTATTGGCGTCCACCAACCTGTTGAATCAAAGAGAAACACTAAACTAAATCCCAAATAGCAAATGAGGTAAGACGGAAATTCATTATACAAAGGCTTTATAATATCACTTCCGAAAGTCATATGATCAACTCTAAATCAAGAAAACTCATTACACGAAAGCTTTATAAATACATAAAGAAAATCCCAAACTGTTCTTATTAATAAGCTGTCATTAAGACACAACCACAAGGCTTAAACCTAACTCTTAAAGAGTAAATGCCAGACAACACAACTCTAAACACTAAACAAAACACAAAGATAGCAAATGAGAGAAAGAAAATTCATAACAAAAACCAAAACTGTTCTTATTGATAAAGCACTAAGACACTAAAACCTAACTCTTAAAGAGTAAATGCCATAAAAAAACAGTGTCACTAATGAACAAATCTAAATCAAACAAAACCAATTCATAGAAAAACTAGTTTGCAAATTTCCGACAGGAAACCAATTGAAAATGGGAAACATTGTTTTTTGTCGTTTTAGTTCAGCAGCTAACCATAACAACAGCGAAAATCTCTTCTCGTTTAGGCTTATCCTCAGTGACCTCCGAGACATCAGAGACCACCACAGCTTCGACATCGGTAGTCTCCGGTTCAGACGCAACGGCTGATTCAGCGAATTTCGGAGCGGCGGGCAATGCAGGTCGAGACGTCGTCGACGAAGTGGAAGTAGTGAGAAATCCAATCGTAGGTTTAGAGAGAATCAAGGAAGGTTTAGCGAGAGAACGAAGTGGAGTGATACTACAATGAGCAGAGAAAGCAGAGCAGAGAGAGAGCGTAGCTGAGGAAGACGCCATGTTTTTTTTTCGCAGAGAGCTCTTCAGCTCAAAACGTTGAAGGTCGATTGAGAATAAATCGCAAGAGCTATCCTATCCACTTACTCTTACAATTACTAATATGCCCTTGTCTTCAAATTGGCATCAATTGGGAAAAAAATAATAAAACCGCAATTCAGAAAGCAAACCAATATAATTTAAACCAAAACCGAACAGAGTTTGAAATATATGCAAAACCGAAACCCAAACCGAATTTGAAAAATCTGCAAAACTGAAATCCCAGCCGAATCTGAAAATCTGAATAGTTTTTTGGGATAAAAAAAAATATGAAATTATATATTTTTAATTTTATACATTTAAAATTAATAAAACGACTAATTAATAAATTTATTCGATTTTAAAAATTATGTTTTTCATATAAATAATTTTTTATAAACTGATAATATTTCAATTAATAAAATATTATAAATTTATAATGGTTTTATGTATTTTTCACTAAGTATATATGCATTAAATTGTTAAATACTCATTATTATAGTACATAACTCTTTTTTTGTTTCCACATTAATTTATTTTTTCTATAACAAAAACCGAACCAAAAATAAAAAGAAGATATAATAATCCAGACCAAAACCAAACTACAAATGGTTATATGGTTTCACATTTTTTTTATAACCAAAGAAAAATAAAACCGAAACTAAACTTTAAAACTGGACTGCTCAACTCTGAATTTCATTTCTTTGGAATTTAAACAATTATTGTGAAGCAAAATGATCCATACTAAGACCAAAAAAAATCAGAAAGTTGCTCATCTACAAAAATAACAAGGAAAACAAAACAAAACATAATATAGATATATATTATGTATTCTTCTTAGTTCCAAAACATATAAAAGAAAAATTAAAATGAATTTGTTGATGGATTGAGATGGGTCAATCATCAGATTTTGGAGCGTTTTGGTTATCAACTCCAAAAGCATCAGCTATGTTGAAGTTCAAGTTTTTCATCATGGTTCTGCTTCTTCCAACTCCATCTCCTTTCCTCATCATGGCCGTGAACTCCGAGAAATCGATCTTCCCGTCCTACAAAAATTCATACAACTCAAAACCTCAGTTACATATTGAAAGAGGGACACAAAAAGATGAGAAGTGTGGTTACATACATTGTCAAGATCAATCTCCTTGATCATGTCATCTAGAGGTGTATCACATAGACCAAACTCTGTGCAAGCTGACTGAAGCTCATCAATGGTGATATAACCGCTCCCATCTTTGTCAAAATACGAAAATGCAGCAACTAGATTCTCCTCTCTCTCCATCTTGTTCATGTGTAACGTTGCAGCTAGAAACTCTCCGTATTCTATTGTACCACTGTTATCGATATCAGCCTGTGCACAAAACAAAATGGTTATCTTAAAAGTTCATTTTGAAAACAGAAAGAGAGTTTATTGGTTTTGGTTGGAGTTTGTTAATGATACCGCGTCCATAAGAGATTTGATCTCTGATTCCATCAGCTCGGATCCAACTCGCTTCAAACCAGCTTTAAGCTCTTCAAAAGTAATCGTTCCGCTGTTGTCTGTGTCTATCATTTTGAATAATTCCTTTAAACCTCCAATCTCTTCCTCTGAAAGCCTCTCAGCAATCACCTGTCGTGTTCAAAGAAATCAGCAAATGGATTTGGACATAAAGAAAAAAAAGCGAATGTGTATACGACTTGGATTTATACCCTTAAAGCCATTTTTTTAATCTTGTTCATTTGCGAGAACTGCTTTAGTCGTGATAACACTGCTGGATCAAGAGGCTTGTCTGGTGCTGCATGTTCATCAACAATCCATGGGTGACCTGCCACACATTCAGAGTAAACTCAATACTAAATAATGTACAAAGAAACTATTATAACAGTTTATAAACTGAGAGCTAAACTTACACAAGGCTTCATGTGCAGAAATGCGTTTCTTGGGGCTCCTCTCAAGCATTTTGTAGATCAAATCTTTAGCAGCTTCTGAGATACTAGGCCACGGGTCAGATTTGAAATCTAACTTTCCTTGCAATATCTGTCTAAAGATTCCAGACTCGGTTTCTGCAAGAACCAAGACAGAGAGATGCATCCATTATCATTCAAACAAAACCAGAAAGTTGTAAGTAAGAAACGGATGTGGTTTTTGTAGACTAACCTGCCCAGAAAGGAGGAACCCCGCTTAGTAAGATGTAGAGGATAACACCGGCGCTCCACACATCTATTTCAGGTCCATAACATTTCTTTAGAACCTCTGGTGCAACATAGTACGGACTTCCAACTACGTCATATAGATATTGTCCTGAAGAAGCAAACAAATGCAGAATAATTCCAATCAACGCATGAAGTTTCAGAGACTCAAATGTAGAAGATCTATACCAGCAATGTTTTCTTAACAAAGAAACAATGCTCAAGCACCAAAATTGGAATTTCAACTAAAACAAATCATCAAGGCCAAACATACCCTTGATCCAATTCTCCAAGCCAGACGAATGCAGAATAACTCTAATCAACTCATGAAGTTTCATAGACTCAAATGAACAACACCTATGCAAGCAATGTTACCCATAAAAAAGGAACAAACCTCAAGCATATTTGAATTAGAATTGGGACTCAACTAAAAATATCCCTTATTTCGAGTTTGAATTCAAGAGACAATAAAGAAAAAACCGAAACCAAACAAACATGTGTCAACAATGTATGAAGAAGCCATTTAACCATAAGAACACATACAACTAAATTTGTTCGATTCAAAGATGAACCAAAGAGATTAGGTGATTAGCTAATCGAAACCAATCTGGCTTGTACAACATCTATACAAGCTAATGTTTCCCTAACCAAACAAACAATGCTCAAGCATAAAAATTTGAATCCAACGAAACAAATCATCAAACGTAAACATACCTAAGAAGCCCTTATTTCGATTTTTCAATTCAGGAGACAGAAACAGATTATCAAGAATCCAAAAAAAAACAAAAACTTGACAATGTACGAAGAAGCAATCAAGCCATAGAAACAAGAACGAGATTTAACCAAAGAGATAAAACCAAACCTGGTTTGTAGAAGACAGACAAACCAAAATCGGTAGCCTTAAGCTTGGCATCTTCTTTAGGACTATCAAACAAGAAATTCTCAGGCTTGAGATCTCTATGCATAACACCAAGAGAATGACAAGCCTCAACAACACCAAGAATCGTCTTAATAAGCTTCACAGCTTCACGTTCGCTGAAATGACCCTTTGAAACAATCCGATCAAAAAGCTCACCTCCTTCACAAACCTCCATAACGATGTGAACAAAGACGGAATCTTCGTAAGTACCCTTGATCCTAACAACGTTTGGGTGCTCAGAGAGATGATGCATGATCTGAATCTCTCGCCACACATCCTCGTAATCCTCGCGGCAGACGAGCTTGCGCTTTGGGATTGATTTGCAGGCATAATTAGCGGAGGTTGATTTCTCCGTGCAGAGGTAGGTTGTTCCGAATTGGCCTTGGCCTAGCTTCTTGCCCAGGAGGTAGTGATCTCTTAATCGAGGTGTTTGGTATGGAAGGACTGTGTTTGATGGGCGTCTTGGGTTTGGTTTCTCCATTGTTTTACGATCTTGATTTTCGAGAGATGATGATGATGGTGACGGAGTTTTTCTATGGAAAGAGAAAAGACTCCAAGAACCCAACGCTCCTTAGATTTCTTCTTCCCTCTTCTCCATTTTTTGACTCACTCTTATATCATTTTTATCAATTTTCATATCATTTGTTTATTTCTCCAACTTTTTAAAAAACGAATTAATATGTGACATTTTTCTATTATTATTTATCTTTCTTTATGTCAATGAACAATATGGTTGGAGGGGTTTTCTATAAAAGGAAGGAAAGCTATGGACAAAACATACATATTTTGTCTTGCTCATATTACATATTACGTTTTGTTCTACAAAAACAAGAGTAAGTTTGGGAAATAATTTTAGATCAACAAACATTAATAACATTAATGTCTCAAAACAATTTTATTACTTCCGGTGAAAAGAAGAATTTTGCGCTGATTGCACCGCAGAGAATGAAAATCATGGTGCCTCATTTTGGTAACTTTGAACTCAATAAGGATTACTCAAAAACATTGATCGGTCGGTATATGAATCCCAAATTGTAAGACATGAAGGCTTTATTATTTATGCTACCAAAAATTTGGAAAATGGAGGAACATGTAGTAGGGGCAGACCTCAGTATGGGGGAGGTTCCAGTTTGACTTTGATTCTGAAGAGGATATCGCAAAGGTATTACAAAACGAACCGTTTTCATTTTGACTATTGGATGTTATCACTAGTGAGGTGGGAACCGGTGATGGATCGCAATTATCCTTCGCACATCATGTTCTGGGTCCGAGTGGTAGGAGTTCATCTCCAATGGTTGGCGGATCCGACCTTTCGAAGCATCGACAAGGGATTGGGAGTGGTTCAAAAGGATGGCGTCGACCTAGACAATGGCAGGGTAAGAGTTTTAATTGATGGTTTAAAGCCACTAGTGTTTGAGACAGAAGTGGAGTTTTACACTGGGGAGGAAACAATAGTTAATCTCATATATGAAAAGCTATATGGGTTTAGCCGAAAGTGTTTTAGCTTATGTCATGAAGTTGAGGTGTGCCCTTCGAATAAGGGAACACAAGGGAGAGGCGAGGAAAAGGGAGGGGAAGATGGAAGGAAGAGCACTCTGACTATGAAAAGTTATAAATGAGCATTGGTTACTAGGCAAAAAAGGGTTCCATGGGAATGAAAGGCGAAGAGGAGTATCAGAAGGACACATGGAATAAAGGAAGGGGTAAATCGATAATGAGTAAAACCTACTATCGAGCAAAGTCCCTAGCAAAGGAGCAAATTTCTAAAAGAGAGGAGGGTGATCAGGGAGAGAGCTCAGGTATGGCTCGAATTTCAAAGAATGAAGGGAAGGGAAGGGTAGCGATAGCTGCAGGGGTGGATATTCTGGAGTTGTCATTCTCAGAGAAAATGATTTCATCTCCAACAAGAATGATGTTTGAGGCGTTTCTGGGTAAGGAAGGCAAGGTGTCTGGGGACCAAGGTAAAGGAAGATTGCAGCACGTGATGGAGAATGGGGAACATGGCGTCATATTTGAAGCCTTAACGATGTTTCAGCCAGTCCAAAGGGAGCTTATGTTTCCAAATGAGTCCCAACAGGTAATTGAAGAAGGGGCCGTAACATAGATGACAAAGCTAGGGAGTGAGACTACTGTCCCTTGTATAGAGTCTGTGAAACTAAGTGATGAGGTAGCAACAAGCGACGGTACAGATGATGAAGATTTACCAGTGATAAAAGCACAGAAAAATGAGGAAAGTTTTGATATGGCGGAGATTAAAGAGTCTCTCACCAAGGAGGAGGAGGATGAGGTTGATAAGAAAGTTAAGGAGATTACTGGAAACGAAAAAGGAGAAAAGAAACAAAGGGTTAAGCAAAAGGTTTACCCTCCTACTGGGATCTTTATTGATCGCAACACCAAAAAGAGGATGGTTTATGCAATGATGTCTCCTCGCAAAGTCGTCCATGGTAATAACAAAGGTAAAGATGTTAAAGGATTAGGTGGGGGAAATGGGAAGGACTCTATCTGAGTAGGTGGGGGGACAACATAAGATACAACATAATCTTACCCTAGATGGGTGATTTTAAAAAGAACGTTTATAATTGGGATTCGGTTTGGCTAATAAAGGAGACTACCACTGTAAAATTAATCTTCAAAATTTTTTTATGTGAATTTAATATTTATTTGCTTCTAGTAGAATTATGTCTGGTGGATTCAGACAAGATGTATTTCAATAATGCACACATATTAGTGTTCATTGCTTTTATAATATTATTTGAGCTTCTGGATTATCATAAATATGATTTATGGATTTTTGAAATGGAATATAATTTTTAGTACTGAATTAGTATGGAGGCTATGGCAGATGATTTTTGGTGGCTATGCTTGGAGAATGTTGGGTGTTCTAGCACAAGAGAATTCTGGACTTTTTCTTTGTTATGTTGGGATTTTCGGTTTAATTTTTCATATTGTAATTCTGGGGCAGTGAATATGTATACCAGTTTCATGAATAAAAGTGGTAACATTGTTTACATCTATAGGATACAATGTCGATTTGTTATGTTACATGATGGTAATAAGGAAAGGAATAAGGAGGTAAAGGCGTATAAGGTGACGATTATTTGGTGGATCTTTTTATTCATATTTTGTTCTATATGGTTGGTCCTTGTAAACATTTTTTACGTAGCAGCAGGTACTTTACTGTCTCAGGACTCTGGGTTTGCTAATCAGTGTGTTTGGAAGGTCTCTAAGGAGGATATAGGTTTTCAAGATAGCCAAGGGCTAGTTTCCCGATGGAGTAGGTTTTCTGTAGCAGGGAGTATTCTCTGCCGGTTCCATATAAGAATCAGGGATCTAGGTCCATATTAGGTTCAAGTTTGTATAGTCTCAGCATGCATAGTTGTCCTTTCGAACAGGAGTTTGGTCGGTGGGGATTTCAAATGGAAGGTGACATAAGGGATGAACTATCTTTAAATGGTAATGAATTGAGGTTTTGTTATAGGTTCCGGTATGATTTTTATGAGTTTCTGAAGTACATGCTATTAAAGGTTAGAATTCTCTTAGAGGGGAAGATGGTAAAGACAAATGAGAAAATATTCTGACTAGGGATGGAGGTTATAGTTATTGTTCATGGGGAATAGTAATTAATATAAAATTAGATTAGTCTTGTGGTTTAGAAGGTCTACGATCTGGGTGTTTCGTTATGGAAATTGGGGGTTTTTAAAAGGCAATACGTTAGTAAGGAAAATACAAGTGTGCAATGCACCATACGTACGTATCAGTACTATGTTTAAATGGAGCTTAAGTAGGAATAATTGGTGTTATGGAAAAGAATTGGAGTGGATACAAGAAAGGAGATTTATATGTCATGATAACTTGTTTGGCTCTGGTTGTTTCAACTCTAGAAATTCGCCACAATTTGAGGAAATACCACCAAGGGACCGGAAAAATCATTTGGTATAAAGAAGTGGTAAAATGGGGCTCTAAAACGATATGGTGGTATAAAGTCAATTTTTTGAAGGAATATTGGGCCTAAAACGTATGGTGGTATTACAAAGTTTTTATTGGAAAAGGAAAAAACCAAAATTGTGGTATATATAATAACTTACAGAAAATATGAAGATTTTGAGTTGGAATTGTCAAGGATTGGGAAGTAAGTGGACTATTAGTTATTTAAAGGAGATTTGGTTTAAGAATAAGCTGGAATTTTTGTTTCTTTCAGAGACAAAACAATCACATTCGTTTGTGCAACAATTTCAAAGTCATTTTGGATACGAACATCTACATACGGTGGATCCACAAGGAACAAGTGGGGGTCTTGCAATGTTTTACAATAAGATATTGTATTCTCAAGTAATAGAATTATTGACATTGAAGCTACGGTTGAAGTAACAAAGGTTTGCCTATCCTTTGTATATGGAGATACGATTAAAAAATTATGAGACCAAATTTGGGAAAGATTAACAAGATTTAGCTTAAATAGAGATGATATGTGGTTTATAATAGGAGATCTAAATAAAATTACGGGTAATCATGAGAAAGAAGGTGGTACATTACGGCATGCATCGACTTTCACGTCGTTTAAGACTACGATAACCAATTGTGGGTTGATTGAATTTCCGTCAGTAGAAAATACTTTTTCATGGAGAGGTATTAGGTATAAGCAAACTATAAGATGTTGTCTGGATAGGGCGTTTACAAACGAGGATTGGCATACTTGGTTCCCTTTCTCATTCGTTGAATATTTAGGCATGGTGGGATCTGATCATCGCCCGATTGTGGCTACGATAGAGAAACAACGAGAAAAGAAACGATGTCAATTTAGGTTTAATAAGAGATGGATAAGAAAAGATGAACTAATGGATTCAATAAAAAAGGGTTGGGATACTGTTCCGACAGGTAGTGGGGGTGATTTGGTGATTTGAATTAGAAGGTGCAGACATGAATATCGGTCTGGCGAAAACATAATTTTCCTTATGGAAAGAAAAGATTAATGATTTACAGAAAGCATTAGATGAGGTTCAGGGGGATAGTATGTGTGATGTAAAAGAGGTTCGAAAAGTGGTATAAAAGTTAAAAGAAGCTTATCGGGATGAAGAGTTATTCTGGCAGCAAAAGAGTTTAAATATGTGGCACCTGATGGGTAACCGGAACACTAAATTCTATCATGCCTTAACAAAACAACAGAGGGTCAACAATAGGATTGTAGGTTTGTATAATAAGGATGAAGAATTTGTTACTAGGGATACAAAGGTGGAGAAAGTGGCAGTTAATTATTTCTTGGAACTGTTTACCTCTACATCTCCGGAGGATTTAGAGGAGTTTTTAGAGACAGTCCCGACAGTAATTTTGGATCAGATAAATAATAGGATTACGGTATTGGCTACGGAGGAAGAGGTAAGGAAGACTTTATTTATGATGTATCCAGAAAAAGCACAAGGACCAGATGATATGACTGTTTTGTTCTATCAACGTCATGGACAATAATAAAGGGAGAGATGTTGGAGTTTGTTAATGATTTCTTGAGGACTAGCAGTTTTGATCAAAGAATAAACTGGACAAATATATGTTTGATCTCCAAAACAGGACGACCTTCACAATGATGGAATTGCGACCTATCAGCCTTTGTAACGTGGGATATAAGATTATATCTAAGATGCTATGTCATAGACTTGACAGGTTTTTACCAGGGTTAATTTCTGAAACTCAATCGGCTTTTTTTTTCTGGTAAATTGATTTCAGATAATATTTTTATTGTTCAGGATATATTTCATGGTATAAAGAAAAATAATTGTTGTCAGGATAAATTTATGGCTATAAAGACGGATATGAGTAAAGCCTATGCAGAGTGGAGTGGATTTTTATAAAGAAACTCCTTCAGAAAATGGGGTTTCACCACTTTGGATTTCTTGGATAATTAGGTGTATTACGTCAGTTAGATATAAGGTGTTAATCAACGGGCAACCGCATGGATGCATTATACTGGAGAGAGGTCTTCGACAGGGAGATCCCTTATCTCTGTATTTGTTCATTTTATGTACGGAAGTTTTGATTGCAAATATAAAAAACAGAACGGGACAAACAGTTAACAAGATTAAAAATAGCAAGATTAAGTCCTGCTATATCCCACCTGCTATTTGCAGATGACAGTTTATTTTTTCACCAATCAAAAAAAGAAGAATGTCAAGTCATACTTAGAATTCTAAAAGATTATAAGGTGGTCTCGGGGCAGCAAATCAATTTTGCAAAATTATCTGTACAATTTGGCTACAAGGTTAATACAGAGATAAAAGAATAAATGAAAAAAAAATTAGGTATCCCTACAACAGGCGGAATGGGTACATATCTAGAAATCTCCGAAAGTCGGGAGGATCAGAAATATAAATCTTTGGATTCATTACAGAGCGAATGCAGAACAGGATAAATGGTTGGGATATGAAGTTTTTATCAAAAGGGGGTAGAGAGGTTATGATTAAATCAGTCTTGACGGCATTACCTATATATGTATTGTCTTCTTATAGGTTGCCTAAAAATTTACCGAAGAAAATTACAAGTGCGTAAGCAAATTTTTTCTGGAGTTTAACTGGTACTAATCGATGAATACATTGGATTGCATGGAAGAATCTATGCCGACACAAGAATGAAGGTGGACTTGGAATTAGGGATATTGAGAATTTTAATTAAGCCATTTTAGCGAAACAGTTATGGAGACTAATGGATTCGTCAGAATCCTTATTCGCAAAAGTTTTTAAGGGTTGGTACTACCAAAATTCAGATCCCTTGGATCCTATAAGATCATACTGACCATCATATGGATGAAGAAGTATTATATCAGCCAGATATTTGGTTAAAAATGACTAATCAAAAAGGTTAGAACAAGTTCAAGTATTTCTGTATAGAATGATCCTTGGATCCCAGTTCCTTGCCAGAGATTAGCAACTTGCAAATTTACACGATATCCAAATGATTTTATGGTTAAGGATTTAATAGACGGGGAGACAAATACTTGGAATATGCCCCTGTTGAAAGCAACAATTTTTCCTAGGATGTTAATATTATTCAGACATTGCCAGTTAGTTGTTTTCAATGATTTGATACTATTGGTTGGCATTTCACGAAAAATGGAAAATATACGGTTAAATCGGGTTACAGATTGAATCAATATTCCCAGACAAAGGTATAAAAGGAGGTATCTATTGACCCAGAATAAGAATTCAACAGGCTTATGTGTGGAAGTTGAAATGTCCACAAAAAAACAAAGCATTTCATCTGGCAGGCTATTTCAGGTTGTGTTCCGGTAACAACAAATGTAAAGTCCGGAGGAATTAATTGTGATACTCTTTGTGATAGTTGCGGATAATGAAACTATTAATCATGTCCTTTTTGAATGTCCACCGGCAATTCAAACTTGGGCATTATCTAAAATACCTTCACATCCAAATATTTTTCCAACGTCATTGATTTTTTCGAACTTACATTATCTATTTCATAACCTATCCAAAGATGATTCATAAGATTTTTCCTGTGGATAATTTGGTTTTTGTGAAAAAAGGAACGACAAGGTTTATAAGAATTTAGATAGAAATCCGCAGGATATCATAATTTTGACAAAAGCGGAAGGCAAAACATGGGAAGATGCTCAAGAATCAAAAGATGCTAAAAAATTAAAAGAGGCAAATATTCAAGACATAAGATCTAACATGGAGCATTTACATCATGATAAATGGAGGTGGCAAGTGGACGACTCTTGGAAGGAATAAGAAAGGTTTTCAGGTCAAGGATGAATATCCACAAAAAATGGAGTAGACAAGATCTTAATTGGTGTCAGGAATATTAGATGCAGCCAATCGCCACTCCACAGTGAATTAGAAGCGCTGAGTTGGGCAATGGAGTGTATGTATACATTCCAGAGATTAGAAGTAGTTTTCGCAACCGACTGTCAGGATTTTGGTGAGGATAGTGTCTTCACCGAAAGAGTGGCCAGCCTTTGGAGTCCATATTGAAGAATTCAGCAGATGCTAAAGCACTTTTGACAACATACAGATTAAATATATTCCTCGAGCGAGAAACATAAGGGCGGACAACCTTTCGAAGAGTGCACGAAGACTTCAATCAGAAATGATATATGTCAATACGTCTCCTCCAACCTAGCTACCAAACGCTTTTTAGTTTTTAATATGTTACCGAAAAAACACTAAGTAGCATAATTTTAATCTTTATACTTATAAATCATTGGGAATCATATTGTAACAACGGTGATCACCTCTAAAATATATCACATATATTTGGAGTTTAATTCCAATACTCCACGATATTCATGAGGATATTAAAGTCATTAGATTAAGTTGACAAAAATATATAAATCAAATTATTTATACTTAAAAGTTTAAATTTTAAACAGCGTGTTGCTATATAAGTATTATTTTAGAAGCTTGATTAGTAATCTTTTATCTTTAAAATAAAATGGGTAACTTTGTTGGGAAAATCTTCATAGAATTCTTTAGAATGATATATTTAATCTTCAATTAAATCAACAAGTTTTGATTGACTGCGTAAAATTAAGTTAAAAAAAAAACAAATAAAATTTCTAAATGGAAACATTAACAAAATTAGAAGATGCATCACGATATCTAGAAAATTTTAATATATGTTGTTTTTGGAGTTCGTCCTAAAACAAATAAAATCACTAGTTTATTTTTATGTATAAAACTACCTTACAATCATAAGTTAGGTGATTTAACTTCTTGTTGTAAAACTCTAGAAGCAGAAACCATAGATTTGAGAGAAGCTCTTCCTCAAATAGAGCGCCTTTACTATAAGAAATGTAACATTTTGTGGTGACTCAGCAGCTATTCAACAAGGCCTAGAGTTCCTTTAATCGAAGCAGTAGAAATGTTATCCTCCGAAGAACAAAATCATACAAAGGCATTTGGATGATATAATGCGAATGTTTTAGCAGATCAGCTAGCTAAAGAAGCTAGAATCCTAGATTTATCGTATATTGTTGTTTGAGGGGTTTTAGCTTGTATTTGTAACATATACTCTAATATATTTATTTTTAAAAATAAGTTAGTCGACAAAAAAACTTGTTGGTGTAACATTAAATTGAATGGAGTGTTTAATGTTAATGTTATTATTATTAATATTATTTGCACGCTTAGGTCTGAGATAATCTCATATACTCGGAGAAAATAATCTTTTATACCTCTTATTAATCTGGAATATCTCTCACTAATGAAAATCTAAAAATACCTTTGATTTTAGTATAAAGATTAAAATATCCATGATTTCGGTACAACTGATGTTAGTAGTATTTCAGTTGTACAAATTAAGTACAACTAGATACTTAGTTATACCGAGTTGTACAATTCGAGTACAACTAGGTACCCGAGTTTTACCGAGTTGTATAACTCGAGTATGACTAGGTATCCGAGTTATACCGTGTTTTACTACTAGATATCTGATTTATACGGTGTTGTATAAATCGAATACAATTAGGTACCCGAGTTATACCTAGTTGTACTCGAGTTGTACAATTGAAGTACAACTACGTAACTAGTTTTACTGAACTGTACAACACGAATGCAACTAGGTACTTAGTTATACCAAATTGTATAACTCAAGTACAACTAAGTATCCGAGTTATATTCTAGTTGTACAATTGGAGTACAACTATGTACAGTTGTACTAGATACCTGAGTTATATCAGTTATACTACAGATCTGAGGCTCAAATCTGTGTTACGTAGGTCGAGTGAAAAAAGTATTATCATATGCGTTAGCGTGTTTTCGTTGGTATCATTTACATTTATAAATATATAACCGTTTAGAGATAAAATAGTAATTTTACCAATTAAATTTATAATAAAAGCATTTAAGATCATGATTTGAGATTTAGAGGCATATGAGATTATGACTCCATTGATCTATCAAATTCAGCTTGAGTCGGCCAATATAGAAGTAAAATAATCCAAATAAAAGTATATGCAACCACATAAGATAATGTAATAGCAACATGTTCGTTGGCAAGAAAAAACAGAAAAATAATATAAAAATCAAGAAATTAGCGTTGGAAATCAAATAAAATAAATTGAACTAGCCATTAGCCTAAGTTCGTCTGACTTGGTCTATAGACTAGTGGGGTTGGGTCATATAAAGAGTAGATTAGTGGATAATGGAGAACACGTTTACATGACTTGGACTCACTTTATCTTGCACGTCTCATTATAATTTGCATTCATTAAGGAGACTTGTGATTCTGTATCCAGTTGAATTAATTCTATTTAATTTATACGTAGTAGCCCAATAAAATTATTACAAAGTAGAACGAGTAAACCGTACTATACTTTGTAATCTCTGATAAAACAAGAAAACCATCATTAGAAAAAAAAATTAGGAACACACTTTGACACCGGCAGGTTAGCATTATTGCTCGAACACAATTTGTGAACTAAAAGAAAGGAAAAGAATCTTGACCTCTTCTAAAGGATGAAGTTACTGCTAGGAAGGTCGCTTTCTAGTTTCAGTTCTATGTTCCAATTCGATAGTACAGTTTGAGAGGTTTATACATGTGTGGCTTTCTCTGTTTTCCTCGTCAAAAATCAGATGTTTGGCATATTGGTCAAGGGAAATTCGATATGCCAAATAATCATGATAAATGATATAAGAACTCTGAGATTTTCGATTGAAAGGAAACAGTTGGTTCGATGATTGATGATTCTAAAATAAACAACTCGTCAAAGGACCGATATATTTTTTTTGTTACGACAGTAGAAACAATAAATTTAGAATGCTTTAGCTAACCTACATATTCTTTGAAAAATCACTTACAATACAAATGTAATAAATGTGATATACTTTTTCCAACCCAAAAAAATCAAATTTTAAAATTATATTTGTTGGCTAATTCTAAATTAACTAGAATGAATGTTTTTTAAACCAGATGGTTTTAGGAAAAATGAAACAAAGAATTAGAGGAAATTAGGAAAATAGAAAACATGATAAGATATTTAGTATTTTCTAAATAGGATTAGGAGCTATATAATTCTATATAAATAGATAGCTAATGAAGAGACGTTACATAAGTTCTAAGAAAAAAATTTAGTTTTGAGAAATTTATAAATCTATAAGAAAAGTTAGACTTATCAAAGACGGTTTGGGAGCCATAAAGAGCATGCTATCTAGGAGAAGATCGCGTGAAAGAGACAATACTTTAAACCTTGATGACGTAGTTTGATAGAATTACGATGAATGACAACGACTCGATAGATGATTTTGCGGGAAAGATATCGGGTCTTGCATCTAGATCAGCCTCTATGGAAGAGGTTATAGACGAGTCAAATATAGTCAATAAATTCTTAAAAGGACTTCTTAGGACATAGTATATTCACATTGTGGCATAACTTGAGCAAGTTTTAGACCTAAATACCATGGGATTTGAAGACATTGTTGGTAGATTAAAAGCATATGAAGAACGTGTAGAGGAAGAAACCATAAAAGAAGATCAAGGGAGACAAATGTACGTCTACAGCGACTAAGGAAGCTGAGAAGACTTTGTGGTTTCCGAGGAAGGGATAGAGCACAACGCGGTAGAGGAAGGGGACGAGAGAATACCAATGGCCAAAACCAAAACGGATAAACCACAAAAAATAATCAAAGGGAGAAGAAAGATCGCTCCAAAGTTATTTGTTGGAGATGCGACAAACTGGATACTTCGCGACGACTTGTCCCGAGAAAGAGTAAAACATCATGAGGTAAACTTGAATGAGATACAAGAAGCTGATGCTCTTTATTTGTTCTTAAAAAAAAAAAGACAAGGTGTTCCCAACGAGATTTGATTCCAATAAAACAAGCATCTAGTATCTAGATAACAGAGCAAGTAATCACATGACGGCAAACAGATGATTCTTCTCAAATCTAGATGAAAACATAGAGGGTAAGGTGAGGTTTGGTGATGGCTCATATGTGGACATATAGGGGAAAGGGATCTTTGAATGCAGAAATGGCAAAAACAAAACACTCAAAGACCTTTATCTGATTCTCGAGCTAAAGCATAATATTATAAGTCTTAGATAAGCAACCGAAAGAGACTACATAGTAATCATGAGAGAAGATTATTTAACGCTTAAAGGCTCAAGCAAACAACTACTTGAGCAAGTGAAGATATCACCAAACCGCATCTACAAGACACCGATGAAGATCGCTTACTAGGGATGTTATCTTACCCAAGATCCCAAAGCAACGTGGAAGTGGCATTCACGCTTAGGTCATGTAAGCTTCGGAGTTATGAATAAGATGGTGGGAAAGAAGATGGTGATTGTAATGCCAAACACGGATGAGAAAGGAGTTTTTGATGTATGCTTAGTCGGTAAGAAAACGCAAAACCCGTTTCCGACCAAAGAAAACTATTTCGCAACACAAGTTACCGAGCTATTTCATGGAGACTTGTGTGGACCAATTACACCACCAACTCCGGCAAACAACACATATATATTCGTACTTATAAACGACTATTCAAGATAAATGTGGATTATTTTGCTGAAAGACAAGAGAGAAACATTCGATCGGTTAAAAAAAGTTTAAGGGAAGTTTCGTATCTAAACGAGCTTAGCAATCAAAAAATTTCACACTGATAGATGAGGAAAGTTTATTTACTTAGAATTTAATCAATTTTGCGATAAGAATGAGATCACGAGACAAATTACAACACCATATACTCTGCAACAAACGGTGTGGTCAAAAGAAGGAATCAAACCTTGATGGCGATGACAAGAAGTCTGTTGAAAGCAATGAGAATTCCAAATTTTCTATGAGCTTAGCAATCAAAAGCTGTTTGTCACGCCACTTACCTCATAAACCGAGTACCAACAAAATCTTTGAAGGATCAAACTCCATGTGAAAGCTTCACTTCCAAGAAACCAAACATTAAACACTTCAGAGTTTTTGAGTGTGTATCTTATGCAAAAGTCATTGGGCCTTACCTCAAAAAGCTAGATGAAATATCAAAGAGCATCATAAACCTAGGAACAGAACCGGGTTCCAAGGCTTACAGGTTGTATGATCCAACGAAAAGGAAGATCATAGTAAGTAGGGATGTCGTCTTTGATGAGAAGAAATCTTGAGATTGGTCTAATACAACCATACAAACAGATGGACATCAAGGAATGTTAAAAATTTCTCATGGTAAGTTTATACAAGATGAAGATGGTAATGATAAAAACAACGATCATCAAGACTCAGACCATTAATCTATAAATGACGATGAGGAAGAAGGCGAGAACATTGACACAAATGACAAAAATTCAGTAGGAGAATCAACAAGTTCTTAGAAGATCAAGACGAGTAATAACACAGCCTAAATACTTTTAGGACTATGTGTTTTTTTTTTTTAAAGAGAAAGATTGTTGTTCACGATCGATGGAAAAGCCAAAAATTTCTAAGAAACCGAGAATTTATACGAATGGGTTAAAGCTATAAAGGTTGAGTTAGATTCTATCATAAGAAACAAGACTTGAGAACTTGTTCACAAACCAGCTTAGATTAAACCTGTTGAGTTAAAATGGATCTACAAGATAAAATTCATGTAATGTAAAGATGAAATCGAGATGAAACAAAAAGCTTATGTTTGACGGATCTTAAAGAAGCGGGATTAGACATTTCAAATCCTACTCACGTACCAATGAAGATTTCAAAAACACATAAAGAGCCCAACTTATGGTTTAACGTTCAAAAGAGAAGGATCAAGAAAGACTGTTGGTTATATTTGAATGGAGTAGAAGGCGGACATCCTCAATCTCAAACTATCTTTAATCGATCCCGATAACCAATGAATTGTTCCTCACAAATCGTACCAGACCAAACTAAACCGAAAGCGAATCACAACTTACCAGACCAAGCCAAGATGGAACGCATTAGAAGATTGCATGTTTTATGGACCGAGCTGAAGTTTCTCAAAAAAAAATTAAAACTCAGCAAAATATGAAAATAACCACTTCCCACATCGCTAAAATGCTTATATAG
This sequence comes from Streptanthus diversifolius, assembly GCA_039880935.1. Taxonomy (NCBI): domain Eukaryota; kingdom Viridiplantae; phylum Streptophyta; class Magnoliopsida; order Brassicales; family Brassicaceae; genus Streptanthus; species Streptanthus diversifolius. Next base: position 8,669,225 of record JAXGFM010000003.1, on the reverse strand, counting down.
AACTCCAAACCTCCAGAATATTAAAAGAAGATACTTGCGATTTTAAATATCTCGAAATCTAAAAATTTTGTAATTTAAAAATTTTGTTTTGTTGTATCAAAGAACTTTATATTATTTAATCCCTTTTCAAGTAGTACGTAGACAGCCTTTCTCAAAATTCAGCTATAATCAATAAAAACTCAATTTTGTTCTCTGTTCTCAAGTTTTCACAACATAATTCTTATATCTCCAAATTTGGATGGTGCTGGTTTCGATTACCTAGTCATACAAAAAGATTATTAAAGAAAATAAAGAGTGCTATACTTCAGCGGTGAATAATCGTTGGCCCGTTGCAACTTGCAACCATGTGTCTTACGACTTTAAATTTATGAAGATCGTATGTGATTTAGATTTATAATATTGCGAAGTGTTCGCCACCAGAAGCAGGAATATATACACATGAACTTTACCACCTTAACACCACTCTTTTATGTTTTATAATATCACCCTCCAATCTACATTTTCTTTGTTTATCTGACAAGATAATGATCGTTTGAATTCTGCTACCAACTTTATACACAAATCTGCTTGTCTCATCACTGCATCACCAATGTATCTTTGTTGATACTTGATGTTTTCACCTTAGAAATGTACAAAATATCAAAAAGTTTTGGACATCCCTCATACTACACGTAGCAATCTTGTCCTAAGAGAACATTAAGGCAAGATTCATCATCCAAAACACAGAAAAGAGAACATCACTTACTTAAGATGACGATGTCCACAAGACATGCATTGCATGCAAGTCGCTAAGACTTGTTGACTTGAGTGATATTTTATACAGCTCTCTTAGTTTCCCATAGTCTCCGGATCTTCCAGAGCTCTGAGACTTGTTTGCTCCTTCCGTGGGTAAGGAAAAGGTTAGCATTCGCTTTAGAACCATCTGTGATTGGGCCCAGAATTTGGAGTAAAGTTCCGGGTCCTCGGTTCTTAATGATTCCGCATGTGTTTTGGAAATGTGACGGCCTTCGAGCAGGCGAGACAAAGCTGACTCAAGCATCTGTAGCAAAAATAGAGAAGTTGCATAATTATAAGATAAAAACAAGTCATTATTCACTTGATTGTTCAACATGAATTCACAGACAACAACACAAAGCGATAGGTAATAGAGCACTTACAGAGTTTGATTGCCAGAAGTTTGAAAGGCTTAAGGAAAGAGCAGATCTTTCTATTAGAATCGTCAGGAACATTGAAGGATGATTCTCAGGGCCATAAAAGTCCATTGATTTCTGCCAATTCCTATCAGCCAACAAAGCGTACTGCTTGGCTCTCTGGATGACATTAGTCTCAGGTTTCGGAGAGCTTCCTTGACGTTCTGTCTCCAGAAACCCTAAGCAACAATCTTTGTGATACCGAGCTAATTGAAGGTAAGCGTAAGCAGCTTCCTGTTTGCGTTTCTCCCCAAGTGATTCATATAAAGCCAATGCCTCTCTAATAGCATCACTGGCTGATACTTCATGTTTTCTCAAGTCCTTGGATCTTCCATCAGAAGAAGAATCATAAGGAGTTTCCGAGATACTCCTCTGTCTGCGATCTGCAGCGGTTGTGTCTTCTTTTGCTAAAAGCATTCCAAATCTGAGATGTGTATGAGCAAGCTGCGTGTAGACCTCAACTTTCAGATTGTCTGGAACCGAATCATTGGCAACACTAAGTTCTGCCTTTGCTGCCATGTAATACTTAAGTGACTTGCTGTATTCTAGTTTTGCACTCTCCAGAGCTTGCTCGTAAGCATTTTTGAAAGCTGGATGCTGTTTAAGAGCTTCCATCTTTGGAACCATTTCTTCGGCTAGAGCTCTTCGACCGTGACCCAAGTTGCAGTTGATTAGTATAACATTGGTATGATCGTTAACTTCCTTGAATGCCACTATAGCATCAGCAAAGGCGTCTTCAGCTTTGTTGAGCTCTTTGCTCCCGAGACGGTTCCGACCAAGTTCGTTACATACCCAACCTTTCTTTCTAATAAGAGACTGAAACTCGTTACAGTCACTTGGAAGCTCCTGTAATGCTCTTCTAGTCTCCTCATAACAATTCAAGGCAGCCAAGAGATTGCTTTCTGCATCATCAGTCTTAGAACCCTTGAGATACATGAAAATTCCTCCTTTTTTTACTCCTGGGGTTTCCTTGGAGTTGGATTCGTTCTGATCAGGAGGAACAGCTTCTTTTGTTACCGCTGACGTATCTTCTTCTTTATGACTTTTGTTCTTAACTGTGACATTAACATGTTCATCTTCAACATTTCGTGAGAGCCTGCTAGCGACATTCTTGGACTTCAATTTTCTATTCTGCTTTCTGTTATGAGACACAGTACGAACACTACTTCCATTGCTACTACTGCTACTTGCGCTATTTCCACTGCTTGCTCTATCACTCTTACAGCTGCAATTTACTAATGAACAGGAGGCACAATTTTGACTGTACTTAGTTAACTTCTTCTTAAGCCTCTGTACTTCCTTTACTACTTCAGACGGCATTCTTAACTGATTGGTAGATGTCTCGTTTGCTCGTTTGGAGAGCTCTTGACCTTTAAAAATGTGAAACTGAACATATATATCACCGACCAACATCCACACTTTAGCCCAAAAGAGGCGTGCTGATGAAAGTTCCGCTTCTGAATCTTCAACTTGCGTTGTTGTATGTGATTTCGACTGCAATGAAACAGACTTATTCATTGAGGAAACAAACAGTGTCTCCTCGAACTTATGTGGCATTGATCCATAAATGGAACAGGCTATTTCCACAGTATTCAAAGCTTGGTGCAATTGTCCATCTTCTTTGTAAGCTTCCCCTAGAGACAGATAAGATTCACCAAGAAGCAGAACGAGGTTCCACAGTTTCCTGTCTAGCTTAGATGTTGGAAGCCACTTACGGATATCACAGACCTCAATACAATCTGGATCACCACATGCACATTTGGAAAAATCGATAGTAGACAATATATCATGAAATGGATCCTCCTGTTCTGAAGACTGTAATTGTCGTGTCCACCTAAGAGACTTTATAGCTTGAGAAACATGGTGAACTGCTTCTAGCTTCGATGATATCAGATTGGTGGTAGTCTCAGGCAGAGGCGCAGGAGTTTGGCATACAGGACCAAGAACGAGATTAGTATCTGAACTAACAGAACTTTCAGTATTGTGTGAATCTGGACTATCTGAACCTAATAGTTCCTTGCAAGGTGACACGTATGCCTCCAACTTCGGTCTGACAGATATGAAAGGCGATATATAAGAACCCAAATAATCTTCAGTGAACATGTCTTCCGAGAAAATCACCGCCTCACTTCCATGGTCAGCAGTAATAGGATCAACTGATTCGCCTTCTAGGTCTGTTATTTTGACTTCACGTTGCACATTATTAGACTCAAAAGTCAAATCAACTTCCTCGCCATTATTCAGAATGAGCCGTGCAAACTGCTCGTGTGCATATGCCCGAACAACCTATCCAGTATGGTATCACTAATGAGTAAGATTTAACAAAAAAAAAAAGCTCAATGATACTTAACAAATCATCTTAAAAAACCAATACCATATGATCAGGCTCGTCCAAGAAATTCAAACATTTTCTGAGGAACCTGGCACACTTGGTCCGATCGTTCGGCACCTGCACAAGATGCAAAAGTGTTAGAAAAGCGACAGCTAAGCTTTTATTAATGTTTCACACATATCATGCACTGCTTCCTTACCACAGACAAAGAAAGCCTATGGCCAACACGGTAAAGAAGATTTCCTAAAGAAAACATTGAGTCACTTCTTCCACTGTGAATCATAGACGGCAATGTGCTTGCACTTCCGTTGTCATCGCCTGAAGAATGGCTCTTTGAAATAATGGAAAGATCAAAGAGCTGAATCACATCTTCGCCAGCGCTTTTGTAGAGCTGAAAAGTACATACCAATCAACTGTAGTAAGTAATGACATCAACAAGAAAATTTCCCAGCTAAAGATACAATAACAGCTTGGCAGAAAATCATAACGTTACCCAGTAAGCTCCAGGATCCTCTTTGCAATTTGACTGAAGAAACCTTAGAACAGCAAGGCCGTTCTGCTGAACAACATGAGGATGAAAGGCAGGTGTACCATCTTCAGAGATTCCTTTTAGTAGAAATATGTCATCTGTTTTCAAAAGCTCATACCCTTGGACAACACCTTTCTCATGATAGCAAATTGCTAGCTCAGGCACACTAGCCATTACATTATCAAGCCAAGCTTCAAGCCAGGTTAAAGGTGTAACCTGTGCAAAAAGAGAACAGTTAAAAAAAATTCTACTGAAACGATGAAAAACAAAACCACTCAAGAGTATAGCAGTAACCTTTTCGCTAAGGTCCCACAAATGCAAGCTTACAGCCAAATATTTTTCGTTGCTGAACAGAAGCATATCACTTCCCAAAAGCATGCGAAAGTTATGGAAATGCCAAAACAGAATTCGCAAAAACTCATTGTTCCCACCTCTTCTGTGTTTCTCAGAGTCTGCGGAAGGCTTAATCTTTTGATTCTTTTCACTGATTTGAGTATTTTTCCTTGTAGGCTCACGTGCCTTGTTGTTTTTTTGGCTCTTCTTCTTTTCACAAATAAAACGATCCTGTTTAAGTTGTTTACTACTCCTTGCAGCGTTGTCAAGTCTATCGTCTGGAGCACTACTATGTGAGTTCTCTCCTGCAGGGAGAGCAGAAGAACTTGACTGTCCCTCTCTATGCGGAAGATGCGTGGGAGGGCAATCACAAGCCTCCATCCTCACTGAATGCATAGCAAAGTTTAAAAACAATGACTCATCAACATTCTTTGTACATTTAGGTTGATTCTTATGCCTCCTAATCAGTTTCTCTCCTTCTTCAACATCAGGTCTGCATCACAACAACAAAACATAAAAAGACTTTTCATAGGAAACTACATGATTTAAAGAAAATGGAATAAAGTAAAAAAAGACGCACCCAGGGTTCAAGACGAGAGTCTGTCCAACACGCTGAACAGCTATTGAGACACGAGCTTTCGAGTAAGGTATCTTAAAGATTTGTTTAAGAATGTCAACAGGCGCAATCACGTCAATCTCATCTCCGTATTCCACTAAACCCGACACAGCAAGTGCTTCACATTTCTTGCTAAGGTTCGACGCAATAACATTAGCTTCCTTAGATATATCTGTCATGTCAATAAAACACCACAACCATACAACCTCAACCAAGTTAGGACGACACAAAAACACTATTAACATAAGCTAATTTCTCTATAAAATGTTCGCAAAGTGTTCAGTTAATCGTAAGAATTGCAGATAAACTGAATGCTCAAAACTCGAGCAACGCAAGCACAAGCTAATACACTAAAAGTAGAATTTGGAGAAAATTCGAGAAAACTTAGATATATCTGTCAAGTCAAAAGAACACCACAACCATACTACCTTAAGCAAATTCTAACTAAATCACTATTAACATAAGTCCTTCATTCTCTATTCAATATTCATAAAGTGTTCATCTAATAGAAAGACTTCACACATTTAATGAACTGCAAATGAACTGAAAATAAGGAGAAAATATCAAAAAAAAGGAGAAAAAAATATATACCTCCTGTGATTCTAGATTTTACGGCGGCGAGAGGTAAAACTTTCTCGGGAAAATCAGTTAGTACAGGTGGCCGATTAAGATCCGTCTCTATCGGAATCATCTGATACCTCGGAGCACTTACTCTGTAACAAAAACACAAAATAATTAAAAGGTTTGTACAAAGTGAAAGCAGAAGGAAGTGTGTAAACGTACGTTTCCTGAGGCGGTAAGTGAGGCGAAGTGAAAGTTGGGAAAGAGTTATCGGCGAGGACAGGGATCGAGCCGCAGAGGAAACCGATTGGTTTCGGAGCGACGATCTCCATAGTTCCGACGCATTGTAAGTCTCTTGAACTCTCGATGGTGCTCGGGAGATAAGGTAACGGTTTCGGAGCAACCGATTGTTCCATTTTTTGATTTTGGAGTTTTGAGTTTTGTTCGTCGTGAGAATTGGTAACAAATTTGATTGATCGGAGTCGTGAGAATTAAGGAGTTTTGTGGAAGACGGAGTGAGTCAGAGATTATGAATATTCTCTCCGGCGATCTTTCTAGAAATTAGGAGAAAGCCCAAAACTGTTAAACGCTGTTGTGAACTTTTTCTTTGAAAAGCCCATTTCTTCTATGTTGTTGAAATTTTTTAAAGGAAAAAATTGAAAAGAAGAACAAAGGGTTAATTTGTTAAAATAATTAATAATTAAAATTTAGTCATGTTAATGGGTACTAAATTAATTTCTTACAACAAATGAACTTGAAATGGGTACTAAAAATATTTTTTCCGGTTTTTACGAAATTACTATACTATTTGTAATATGTAATATAGAACAAATATATTATTTTTAGTGATTTTATTTATTGCTCTTATTAATTTTATTTATTACGTTAATTATATAAAATAAATCTTGAAATATTATAAACATATAATTTTTTTTATTGTAGTTAACATCAACTTTTAAAAATAGATATGAATATAATGAATAAGTGAATAGTTAATATTATATAAAAATACTATTATATCACGTAGCATAGAATACCAGTCTTTCTTTTGACATCTCATAGAATACCAGTCCATACTATTTATTCTTAACTTTTACCACTCCAACTCTAAATTCAAAATATTAAACTCTAAATAAAAAATATAGTCTTAATACAAAAGAAATTGCACATCCTATAAATAAACTATGGAAATAATACATAGAGTTCAATTTTTTTTTTATAGAAATACATATATAGAATAGAGTGTGTTTAATATAGAACAAACAATTTTATACACATTTTTAATTATTTATCTATTTTTGCTGATTTGAAAAAAAAACATGTGAAAAGTAAAAAAAATCTAAATTTTTTAGTTGGATTTCAAATTTGAATTATTATTTTGTTAGCTTAAAACAAATAAAATTTAAAGAAAGAGAGAAGAAAATGGTAGTGTTGTATATATTGTAGTTTATATACAGAATATTTATACTATTCTATTTTTAGCTATGTAGTTAATTTTAAATATATATATTTTTATTGCATGATATATCAAGGGTTTTTGGATTTTTGACTATGATATAGATACATATATAGAGATTTTTGTAATTTTGAGCTTTTTCGAATTTTGCAGGTCTTATTTGGAGATACTGAAGCCAAATAAGAGATGTTGCTGAAGAGATTAAGTTGGAGAGAAATTTTGGACAATGTGTCAATCAAGTAAGAGATGTTAGAATTTTTCGATTAGAGTAAATATTTAGAATGAATATTTCTAGGTAGAATGAACAAGAATATGAAAACTTAAGAGAGAATATACAAAATAAGAGGAGGTGAAGGATAATTATATTTTCTTGAGTTTTATGAACAAATTACAACATATATATATAGACTACAAACTTACCAACTAGAGAAGAGAAGAATAACATCTTTTTTGGGAAATTGAACCAATGTAGGAGGCTTCTCTTTTGTCATGATGATGCTATGGTGTATCGTAACACACTTTAGTATCGAAAAGTTATAATTAAAATTTGGAAAAAACATTTTATATCATTAATCTTTAGCTTAATTGTTTGAGATCTCTTACTACTGGTTGCTTTAATAAACTTGTATTTAGTGTCAAAAATGAAATGTTTATATGCAGTATGCGTAGAGTTGGTCCAAGTAATTATAAAAGTAACAAATCTAATATGTTTTGGAAATTGATTAATTTAAAAATACATGTTTTTAAATGCAAGATAATATTATATTACTAAATAATTACAGAAATGATTTTCTTACTCAAGAACATTTCCAGACTATACTTTAGTCATGATCAAGCGTTTCTCTAAAGAAAGTTCATGTATTTCTTTCCAATAAATCTTTAGATGTTTATCAATTTCTTTTGATCAAATATGGTTTTGAAGAAATTAAGGAAAGAAAAAACAGTTTGATGTATATTTTCATAGAACGATTACAAATACATATATATGAGAAAAGCTTATGCTCCATCCTAAATACCAATGATGGCAAGAGATACACAATTCATATTTACATAAATTAATCATGTAAAACCAGTCAATCTATTCCCTAAACATATGAGATCTGATTTGTACATAATTTGATATTTATCATCAACGAGGTGCTTGTTTAAGCCCATATAAGGATTTTCTCAATTTTTAAACCTTATTTTTATCTCATGTATAAAAACCATTTGGTGTTTTCATATACACCTCTTCATGAAGATGACTATGTAAAAATGCATTATGCACTCCCATTTAATGTACAGGCTAATTAATTCTGACAATGGCTTGTAAAAACAAACGTATTATTTCATTTTTGCTATTGGGGCAAAAGTTTCACCATAGTCCACCATTTCAATTTGCTTTTTACCGAGAGCTATGAGACGTGCCTTGTAGCATTCAATGAAACCATAATAATTGTGTTTTATCTTGTAAACCCACTTTGATCATCTCTACAATCGTTCAAGTATTATTGTCCTCCATTTTTCTAGTGATGGAGAAGCCGACGTAGAGTTGTGATTTTGGCCCAACTGATATACTTTTTGATGCAAAATGGAGAAATATGTACCTCATCCTCAGTAATTATGGGCTGGCTGAAACTGGGCCCCATAAATTACCTTAGTCTTCCATATTGTGAGAAAGTTAAGAAGCTTCAATGACTGCAAATGGAAAGTCCTCGTAAAATACATCTCTAGAAACCAAAAAAAAAGATTATTTGTTTCAAGATCAAACAACCTCCATCCCTTTTGACCAAATGGATCCAACAATAATACATTTACGAACTCGTGCGGCAAATTTGTCATCTTTGTGTGCTTGATTGTGTGCAAAAAATGACTCCCAAAAACTCTTAAATGTTCATAATTAGGCGTCTTTTTGTGCAGCTGCTCATATGGTATGAGACCGTGAAGAACAGAGCTTGGTGTCCAGTTTATCAAATACCCAGCTGTCAATATACATTCACCCCAAAAACAGATCGGTAAATTAATTTGAAATTGCAATGCTCTTACGACATTCAAAATATGTCAGTCTTTACTTTCTAACCTTCCATATTGTTGAGGTGTTCCAACACATTAAGTCTCGTGAATGATCTCGTGGATCTGAAAATAACGTGTCAGACTGTAAATTGAGTATCGTTATCACTTAAATCACATTTAACTGTATTATAAATTGTCGTTCAGCCATAGAAGAAAAATTCTTCAAATGTGTTAATGTTTCTATTTTATCGTTGAGAAGAAAAATCCATACACCTCTCAAAATCATCAACAATCGTAAGAAAATATCATGCACTAGAATATGTTGATGTTCGATATGGACCCCAGAGATCACAACTATTGTTGCTAGGCGGAAAAGATGTTTGCGTCTGCTTCGCTCGATGACATACATCACATGCCTTATTTGAAAATTCAGAATCAATAGAAACTAAAACATTTGAGAGTGAACCAGCAACTCTAGCAGAAGGATGACACATCCTATTATACCACAACCCATAAGATTTTTTGTCTCGAATTGTTACAGATGATGCCAACTCCATTATACAAATAAGTGATCAGCCAACTGCAATAAATATATGTTCTCATCCATTAAATAAGCAACTGAGATTAAACCAGTGATAAGCCTTTAAGGGTATATACTCGAAAGAAGTATCAGGACAACTCAGCTAATGACGTGGCAAATGAGATTAATTGTAATTGAGTGTGGAGTATAAATAGTTTGTTTTCTATTAGGGAGAGGATATGGGGAAAAAGGGGGTTGTAACAGAATTGGAGAGAAACAGGGTCTCTTCGATATCTGGGGAATTTCAGGATTTGTTCTTGTTTTTCAATTGAATCGTGATCATCAAGATAAAAGCTTGACGAAAACGATTCTGGACTTACTCTATTGTTGGGTGTATTTCAGAGTTATTGATTAAAGAATTACATCCTAGCTTAACAATTGGTGCGGTGACTGGTTCGGAAGCTCCACAATCTTCAGATATGGCGGATTGGTCCAACGATCTTGAAGATATCAATGTTCGAGTCGACGATATCGCGCAGCAGGTCGAGGTGATTCATGGTGGTTTCGCCTTGTTAACAAAATCGAACACTGCTCTGACCTCGAGAATGGATCGCATCGACCACCAAATTGGTTCGATTTCACAGACGTTCGAGCGCCTTGAATACGACTGTTCGCGGATAAACTGTCTGAGAAAGCTGTCGCTGGTTCGTCTTCCTCTTGTGATCAGGTTCGATCTCATCTTCATAATCTGGATGATAAACCGTTAGGTTATCGGGGAATATCAAACACGTTTTAGAATAGATCGGACAGGTTACAAAAAGTTGAATTGCCACACTTTGAGGGATCTCATCCCAATATATGGATTAATCGAGCTGAACGTTTTTTTCGATTGGGGAATTATTCTGATGGGGATAAGCTTGATTTGATTTCTGTGACATTTGAGGGTGTGGTATTGAACTGGTTCAACATTGAAATGAGTGAAGATCCATTTCGTGATTGGGACCACTTAAAGCGCAGATTGATTAATCGGTTCACACATCGTATGGAAGATGATCCGGGAAAGAGGTTATTTGCGATCAGTCAGCAAGGTTCTATCACGGATTATGTTAATGAATTTGAGGAGCTCCGTGCACTGGTTTCAGGAGTTGATGAGAAAAACCTAGAGCATGTATTTTTTAACGGATTGAAACCTGAAATGAAGGAGGTCATTAAGCTGAAAGAACCGATTGGGTTGAGGCAACATATTGCTGCGTTATTGAGAATGGAAGATAGCACATTTTGCAAATCTGTCGCAGCAGCAAATTCAAGTTTCACTAATACCCGGTCAGTTGCTTATACTCCTTTACGATCTTCCTCAAATTACAATACTTCTCAACAATGGGTATCTCAAACACAACAATGGGTATCTCCAACTCAATAGAGTACAACCACACCTTGGCAAGGGAAACAGACTCGAGTTGCTACTACTAACAATACTCGTTGTTTAACACCAGCAGAAGTAGCTGAACACAGGAAGTTGGGTTTATGCTATAAATGCAAAGCGAAATGGTCCAAGACTCATGAATGCAAGCAAATTGACCTCAAAGTGTTAACGATATTAGACGGATTGGAGGTATAACTTTCTAATGAAGAGTTGTCAGACACCTTTACTGATGAGAATGGAAGTGTCACAGAGTTGCGTGAGCTTTCTTTCTCTTCTTTCTTTGGGCTGTCTTCACCAACAACAACGAAAATGAGAGGAAACATTGGCAAAGTCGAAGTGATTATCATGATTGACGGTGGAGTTACTCATAATTTCATGGATCCCTCTTTATTACGCAAGCTGAATATCACTCCGGTTTACAAACCAAATATTGACGTTATGTTGGGTAATGGTATTACAGTCAACGGCTTTGGTGTTTGCAAACAAATCACTTTCGCCATTCAATCATTTGAGGATGTTACAGACTTCATTATCCTAGAATTGGGGAAAGTGGACATTATTCTTGGGATTCAATGGTTGTGCACATTGGGACCTTGCGAAGTTGATTTGCACAAACATGAGATGTCTTTCACTTGGAACGACAATCGTGGGACATTGAGAGGGGATCGTACCTTGCACATTGCTGATAAGATGCCTTCTGCAATTGAATAATGGGAACATACGTCTTGTCTGGCGTTGGATGTTGATAAATTTTCATTCAACCATTCCTCTTCTCAGCTTGAGATTCCAATTCCGATTGAACACTTATTGGAAAGGCATGTCCAGGTCTTTGCAGAGCCCACTCAGCTGCCGCCTTTACGTAATAGAGAGCACGCAATCAATCTGATTGCAGGGGCTGGGCCAATGTGTTCGTCCGTATCGTTACCCTCATGCCTATACGGAGGAGATGGAAAATATGGTTTCTCAAATGCTAGAAGCTGGATTGATCAGACCAAGTCGTTCTCCATTTTCCAGCCCGGTACTACTGGTCAAAAAGAAAGATGGTAGTTGGAGATTTTGCATTGATTATAGAGCTCTAAACAAGGTTACAGTTGCAGATAAGTTCCCCATTCCTCTTATTGATCAATTATTGGATGAACTCTATGGGGCTACTATATTCTCTAAGTTGGATTTACGAGCTGGTTATCATCAGATACGAATGCTTGAGCGTGACATTGAAAAAACTGCTTTTCGTACTGCTGATGGACATTATGAATTTGTTGTTATGCCGTTTGGGCTCATGAACGCTCCAGCAACATTTCAATCTTTGATGAATGAGTTATTTCGCCCATTTCTTCGGAAGTTCGTCTTAATCTTCTTTGACGACATTCTGGTGTATAGCAAAACATTAGACGATCATGTCATTCACCTGAATACAATTCTCACAGTTTTTCATGACGACAAGTTATTTGCTAACCGAAAGAAATGCTTGTTTGGTCAAGCACAAGTGTACTACTTGGGTCATTTAATTTCGAATAAAGGTGTTGCTACGGATCCATCCAAAACTTCTGCGATTAAGGATTGGCCGACACCAGCTACTGTGAAAGATCTGAGGGGATTTCTCGGCTTGACTGGTTATTACAGACGGTTTGTTAAAGTTTATGGAACCATAGCTCGTCCACTGACGAATTTGTTAAAAAAATATGCTTTTGATTGGTCGATCAGTGCACAACAAGCTTTCGAGACTCTGAAGAGTGCTATGATTTCAGATCCAGTTCTGGTACTTCCGGATTTCACTGAAACGTTTATTGTTGAATCGGATTCACCAGGTTATGGTTTAGGGGCGGTATTAATGCAGAAACAGCAACCGATTGCCACGAGATCATCTTAAACCAATTTATGAACGCGAATTGATGGCAGTGGTTTTAGCTATTCAGAAGTGGCGTTATTACCTGTTGGGAAGAAACTTTCTCGTTTATACTGATCAGAAGAGCTTGAAGTTTTTAATTGAACAACGAGAAGTTTCGATGGACTATCAACGTTGGCTGTCCAAGTTACTAGGCTATGACTTTGACATCATTTACAAACCGGGTGTGGATAATAAAGTGGCGGATGGGTTGTCTCGTATTCATCACTGTATGCATAATGATGTTCAGATGACAGCTTTGACAGTCCCTTCTGCGTTGAATTTACAAGCCGTTCTCAGAGAAATTGAAGATGATGATTCTATCCAATCATTGACACAGATGGTTCACAGTGGCAAGTGTTCAAAACCAGGTTATTCTTAAGTCGATGAGAAGCTGTTTTATCGTGACAGTTTAGTCATCCCTTCTACTTCCCAGTTCATTCCTGAGATTTTGGCTGAGTTTCATGATGGGTTACTTGGAGGACATTCAGGGGTATTGAAAACCGCTAAGCGTATTTGTTCTCAGTTTTATTGGAGGAAAATGATCACAGATATCCAGAAATATGTTGCTGCGTGTGATGTGTGTCAACGACATAAGTACTCTACTTTGTCACCTGCAGGGTTATTACAGCCACTACCCATTCCAACTCAAATTTGGGAAGATATCTCAATGGACTTTATTGAAGGACTTCCTGTTTCTAAAGGCAGCAATGTTATACTGGTTGTGGTTGATAGGTTGAGCAAATTCACTCATTTTTTGTGATTGAAGCATCCTTTTAATGCCATGGACGTTGCCCAGTTGTTTCTTCAGGAAGTTGTACGTCTTCACGGCTTTCCGAGTTCAATCGTTTCTGATAGGGATCACATCTTCTTAAGTTCATTTTGGAGGGGATTGTTTAAGTTGGCTGATACTCAGCTGAAATACAGCACAACTTTCCACCCTCAATCTGATGGACAAACGGAAGTCATTAACCGTTGTTTGGAAACGTTTCTGAGGTGTTATGCTTCCTCTCATCCTAAGTCTTGGGCTCAGTATTTACCATGGGCAGAGTTATGGTACAATACGAACTTTCACACATCTCTCGGAACTACTCCTTTCAAGGTTGTTTATGGTCGTGCACCACCTAGCTTGCTAAAGTTCGAATGTGGGTCTATCACTAATTTCGAGCGTGAAACTATGTTAATTGCCAGAGATGCCATGTTAAGTGTTATTAAACATCACTTACTTCGAGCCCAAGATCGCATGAAGAATAACGCTGATAAACATAGGCGAGAGCTGGTTTTTAATGTTGGTGATTTGGTTTTCTTAAAACTCTAACCATATCGTCAACACTCAGTAAGCAAGCGTCTGTACCAGAAATTGGCTACTCGTTATTATGGCCCTTTTGAAGTTTTGGCAAGGGTGGGAACTGTCGCTTATCGCTTGAATCTCCCTCCTGCTTCTAAGATTCATAATGTGTTTCATGTCTCTCAACTAAAGCCAGTTTTGGGCTCCAAGCATACAGTTTCTTCCCTTCCTACTTCTTTTACAGTAGACGATGAGGTGATCATTGCTCCGGAGGATGTGCTCGACACGCGTTATAATGCAGCAGGCAACTTAGAGGTGTTGATAGTGTGGTCTGGTCTTCCTACGCATGAAACAACTTGGGAGAAGGCTGCGGGGTTGCTGCGTCAATTTTCATCACTTGAGGGCAAGCTTCAGGTCGCGAACGGGGGTATTGATAAGCCTTTAAGGGTATATACTCGAAAGAAGTATCGGGACAACTCAGCTAATGACGTGGAAAATGAGAGTAATTGTAATTGAGCGTGGAGTATAAATAGTTTGTTTTCTATTAAGGAGAGGATATGGGGAAAAAGGGGGTTGTAACAGAATTGGAGAGAAACAGGGTCTCTTCGATATCTGGGGAATTTCAGGATTTGTTCTTGTTTTTCAATTGAATCGTGATCATCAAGATAAAAGCTTGACGAAAACGATTCTGGACTTACTCTATTGTTGGGTGTATTTCAGAGTTATTGATTAAAGAATTACATCCTAGCTTAACAACCAGACTATAATTCTTCAACATAAAACACAGATTTCAGAATCAGTTTAGGCCCTAACACAATTGTTCATTCCTTGTCTGATATTTGTTGTCTACCATCAGCCAAAATTATCAACATTGGATCCGTATATTTCATGTCAGTGTGTACATCATATTTTCCAGTTAAATGATGTGAAGCATCAGTATCCATTATCCGAGAAGGACAAGAATATTTAACCTATAATTTTTTATGTAAAATATATTTATTTTGTTCGTGTTTGGGTCCCTGGAAAAATAATAGTAAATTTGGTATTTAAATGGTTTGCATTAGAATCTAGAGTTAGGTTTTGAATAGTTACTACTAGATCATTCTATCTTTGGAACTAATAAAGTGATCAAGAAATGACTATTTTTGTTTTTTCATAAGATTTGTATCCACTGCTTACCAAAACGTATAAATGGTTAGCAAAAATTTCTTTTTGTCCGTTGTTTATATCTCTATGCTTCAAATGATATAAAGAGTATAAAGCTAATGCATTCAGGGGAATGCGGATTGTCGAATGCTGCACAGCCTCTTGATGCATGCTCGGATTTAACCAACGAGACAGAAAATATATCAAAGTTTAGGTCTTCTTATGTACTGATTATTCATGGCGGCTGTAGTTTTGAGGAAAAAGTTAGAAACGTGCAAAAAACTGGTTACAAAGCTGCGATTGTATATAATGATGAATATGATGAGCCTAAGACCATCTCCAATTGTAAAACCCCTTGAGAGTTTTTTACCAATATTATATATATATATATATTAGATCAATTAATATTAAAAAAATTACTAATGGTAGAACTCCTCAATAAGTCCTTCAATGGTAAAACACAATTTTAGTTTTAACTTTTAACAAACGTGCAATTTTGTTCTGTTCATCGTCTCCGTCGCCGATTCTCCACTATTCATCGCCACTCCAACCTTCCTCGTCGTAGTTTGTGGACCTTCCTATATCACCCAGATATTCAACCTTCGTCAGTATAGTTTCGTTGGGGCTCCTTTCGCATTTCTTTGATTGCCTCGGTGGAAACCGAGGAGGAGCGGCAGAATCGACGAGGGATGAGGAGTGAACTGCATGAATTTGCCGTCGACGATCGCTTTCCGATTTTTGATTTTGAAAAGAGATCCCTCAGTTTCGTGGATTAAGAAAAGAAAAAGAAAGAAAATAAAAAGAAAAAAATAGACCAATAAAAAATAACACCTAAGAGCATTTGCATCCATAATACCTAGGGAGTATCATGGATTAAAAATAAATAAAAAAATAAAATAAAGATAAAAAAGTAATAAGACATCTCACATATAAATGTATATTGTTTTAATAATTTTTTCCTCCCAATTTCTCTATCTTCTCTCCTCTTTTATCTTTTTTAATATAATTATTATAAAATTAATAATAAAATATTATTTATAAACTTTTAAAGTTTTGGCGATAAAGATGTTGTAAGGTTTTTTAACCATTTTTAAAATTCTTAATTAAAAACCGTTTTTACTTAAAACTATATTTATTTTTTTATTTTTTTTTAAAAAAAGTTAAGAAATCTATTAAAAAACTTTTTAAATCCCCTGATGGAAATGCTTTTAGTACTTTGTAAATTCTTATGGTCATGTCAATATAGACATCTTCAATTTGAGGAAAATGAGCTTGTTTTATAATCTTCAAAATACAAAGATGTAGTGGCAGAAAACTCATCTGGTGCACATATACATGGCTTGCTAGTTATAAGGGCATCAGGGGAAGTACTCAAAGGGTATGCAGGTCAAAACGAGATGGAGCTTTGGCTTATCTCGGGATTCGGGACTTCATCGTGGTCAATCATGGCTATCACTGTCATATCATTACTTGCCATGTTTGGTGTTCTTGCCAGTTTTTCTTTGTCTATAGACGTCAAATTCGACGTAGACGTGTGCGATTTTTATCTCAAGGTGACCCAGGACATTCTCGTATGTGTAGAAACTTGTTGCAATACATGCCGGCTGAAGTATTTGCCGGTGTTCTTGAATAAGGTTCGACTTCGGTTACTTGTGCTATAAGTATTGATAATTACTGCACTGGTGACACACTTAGGATCTTACCTTGCCAACACAGTAAGTACATACTGTTCTCTTCAAAAGAGTGGTTATTACTTGATTGATTTATCTTTTTATATAGCGAGTTTGTTGTCTTTTCTTTATTTTTTTAGTTGGGGGCAGAGTTCCATGCTGCGTGTATCGATTCATGGCTCATTCGTGGCAGATACTTTTGTCCGGTTTATAAACGCCAAGCGAGAACAGGCAACACAATCCACCGGCATCTAAAAGGACACCTCTGCTTTCTCCTAGCCAGAACTCTACAAGTTCATTTTATGATCTACCAATAGATACCAGACAAGAGCCTCTCTCATGTTCCATTGCACCACAAGCACTCAGTTCCTATGTGCAATGGTTCCTCGCCTACATCTGTAAATAGCTCACTGGACCTCAGGAACGCCTTTCCCCAAAGATATGCGCACATGCCGAGCGCTGGAAGCTGAGTTGCAGCCGAGTTGTATATACAGAGGTTAAATGAGTGTTTTTGGTCTTACCCTTTGCTTGTGTTGTTCTGGAGAATACGCAATGTGTTTCAGTTCGGAAAGTGAGCATCTTTTTTGTCAATCAACTAAGAATCAAGTTACTTTTGTTACTTTTATATATACTTCTTGATTTTTATACGCAATTAGTAGCTAGCACCAAGATCTTATGCATATTGCACAAGTTAGAGAGCCAAGAGGATTCATAATAAAAATGGAATATCGGCGGTCTAGCTATCGTAAAATATCAAAAAGCTCATTAAATAATAGAGACGAAGATAAATAAGTGTGAACTATTTAAGTTATCTTTTGGCTGAACTGAAGAGCCTAAAAAAGAAAAAAAAAAACATAGCACATTGAAGTATACCAGAACTAGTCCTCTTTGTCTCTGGGTTTATGCTCACTGGTTTCACCTTCAGGGACACTAGTTGTCTGATCAGCAGATGCAGCAGTCCTGACCCGAGCAGGCTCCTCCACTTGGCCGAGGCTCCGTAGCATCATAACTACAGCAACCAAGAACACAATGATGTACACTGACCTAATCCCAATCATTGAGTTAATAAATCCCATCAAAGATGGTCCTTTGATTCTCTTCTTCTCTGTTCTTCCTTCTCTGTATCCCTCCATAAACCGGGAGACTTGAGTCAAATGATCTTCTTCTTCGCTAATGGTCTCTATGCCGTTCACCTGCATATTGTATGTCAATACATAGATGCCGATTCGATTTATTCTACCGTTAAAACCAGTTTTTTTTACCTGATCATACTTCTCATCTCCGTCCCACACAACAATCTTAGGCAGCTTTGCCTTCTTGTCTGCATGGAACGAGTCTGCAAACTCTTCAAACTGCTCCACACCTACGTAGCCAAAAACAAGATCGCGGTTTGCATGAGCGGCTGCTCTCAGTGCTTTGATCAGTTTCCCCATGCTTTCATGAGTTTCATCTTCCACAATTGTTAATACCATCTTTCTCTCATCGTCTTTTAACAGCTTCAGGGTGTCATGGTTAATTGGCAGAATCAAAGGAAGGAAATTTTGTTTCAAAAATTCATCCAAGAAACCATCTGCAAACAAAAATTACACAGCAAAGCCTATCAATCTATTTACTTTTAAAACGTTCTCAGCACTATCGAACACATAAATAAACATATCGATCTCATTTGGTATCACCAGTAAACACTAACCTTCAAATGGACCATAGAAGACGCTACGCTCATTGTACGTTGGATGTTTGGCAACTAATGCAGGTGCCTTATCGAAATCATAGGAAACCATAACATCCTCTGAGACATCCTTCGACACAGCAAACCATGCCTTTTTCTTATACTTTCTACCTAATCCTGATATCAACGACTCGTTTAACCCAAACCCAATAAACACAGGGAAGAAACTCCCAGCATCTTCAACAAACTCTTTGACATTTGAGTCTGAATCAAGAACCGCAACGTCCGGAGCAACAAACTTCTTCAAGTAACGGACAAGCAAATCTGCTTTCCTCGGTCCATAGTACTCCATTGGAACTCCATGGTTATAGAGCATGAGTGTTGGAAATGCACTACAGATAACAAAAAGCAGATCAACAAAGCAAAACTAAAACTTTTAAGTAACACGTAGCTAAGCTTTAAGGTAAAACATCGAAAAGGAACACAAAGCTTGAAACTTTTCAGACAACAGAGCTAGAGAAGAACACATACTCGATCTCAAGCTTCCGTGCGAGACGAGAATATTTGTCAGCATTCAGCTTGGCAATAATAATAGGCTGCTTCAGTTTAGCAAGAATAGGAGCAGCTGCATCTAACTGCACCAGATCCCGAAGAAGAACATAAGATAACGAAGCAAACTCTTCCAATGAAACCCAAAAGTTGGAGCATCAATAACAAAGCAAACTCTTCCAGTGAAACCGATCCAGATTGAACCAAAAGCTACACACTTTCAATCGATAAGACACTAAATTCGACTAAGCTATAGCAACTAAACAAACCCAAAAATCAAACAAAGCGAACAAACAAAATACGTTTTGTATGTCGAGAATTAAAGACCTCAGGGTTAAGACGCTTGCAGTGACCACACCAAGGAGCATAAAAATCGACAAAGATGCAATCGAAAGTGGAAATTGCGGATTCGAAGTTGGAATCGGTGAGTTCTAACACTGTTCCGTCGACGGTGAACTGATCATCCGATGAAGCAGAGAGGGAGATTGATAAAGCAAGAATCGAGATGTACCATAGCATCAACCCTAACGAACGCATCTCGATGGACGAATGGCGATCTAAAATTCTGTCGTTTAAAGTTTCTGGATATTGATTTCGATACAACAAGAATCTCAGAAGTCTACGAATCTCAAAATTCGGCTTATGTTATTTTCTTTGAAATTATAAAAAGACCTTTTTGTTTTTTTTTTGGTCAACATCAAAATCAAAATAGAAAACTATAGAAATATATCAAAACAAATTATATAACCAATATGGTGGGTTGGAAGCGATGTACGCCGTAGGTGATGGCAATATTCGCGTACTCCGAGCGAGTTTATACGCCTTTGTGTTCGTTGTTCTTGGGATGTAGGTTACTATGATCATTGGAAAAGAGGCTTTTAAACTGTTGAAATTCTCCAGTTGAGCTGCAAATGTTGGTCATTTTTCCGGCTTTTGCACCATCTTCACGACATCCAAACAATCTGTTTCAAAAATAACATTCAAACGTTGGATTGTCTTCATACACTCCATTTCCCAAATAAGTGCTTCAAGTTCCACGTGTAGTGGTGACTGTCTGCAAGGAACATTCCTTGCTCCCATCAGCATCTCTTCAATTCCACCTTTCATGCATACCCATTTGAGCCCTGAAAATTTCTCAGACTCTTTCCAGGATCCATCTGATTGACAATTCCATATGTGATTCCGTACATTATCCTCCTGAGGCTCCTTATCTAAAATAGTTTTATTTTCTTCTGTTTCCTGAGCATCTTGCCATACTTTTCCTTCGGTTTCCGCAAGCATAAGAATTTCCTGAGGATTTCTGTCCATATTCTTGAATACTTTGTCGTTTCTACTTTTCCATAAATACCAAATAATCCAAGGAAAGAAGCCATATGTTCTATATTGTTGTAGTCTCTGAAAGAGATAATCTATATTCGAAAAAATCGAGCATGTTGGAAAAATGTTCGGATTTGAGGGAATTGAGGATAACGCCCATGTTTGAATTGCTGGTGGACATTCAAATAAAACATGATTTATCGACTCTTCATCCGCTCCACATCTTCCTTATTGCACATCACACATGATTCCGCGTGATCTCAGATTCTTTGTTATCGATACACATCCTGATAGAACCTGCCAGATAAAATGTTGTATTTTTGGTGGGCACGGAATCTTCCATACTTGAGCTTGAAGAGAGGACACCGTCGGTCCATAACTACTGTCTGTAGTACCCTTATCCGGGTAAAGTTGTTCTAACATATAACCTGATTTTACCGTATATTTTCTATTTTTTGTAAAGTGCCAGCCATTAAAATATGGTCTTCCATGTCGACTTACTACCAGTGATTGAATTATGTTCACATTTTCTGGAATAATAGTTGCTTCCAGCAAAGCAAAGTTCCAAGTCTTGGTCTGTGTATCAATGAAATCTTTAACCTTTAATGTCGTAAGGTAAGTAGAAAGTTTACATGATGCTGGTCTCGGGCGAGGAGCTGGGATCCATGGGTCATTACATACATAAATACTTAAACCTGATCCAACCCTTTTGATTAGTCCTTTGTTAACCAGAGATTTAGCTGAGATCATACTTTTCCATCCATATGAAGGAGAGTAAGATCGGGTGTGTTCCAATGGGTCCATATTACGATAATAGCGGCCCTTAAACACTCTTGCGAATAGTGATTCTGGTGAATCCATTAATCTCCACAACTGTTTTGCCAACATAGCGGTGTTAAAATCCCTTAAATTCTTGAATCCTAGGCCCCCATCTTTTTTCTGAAGGCATAATTTTTGCCATGTCATCCAATGCATCCCGTGGTTATTTCCGTCCGAGCTCCACCAGAAATTTGTTATAGCTTGTGTAAGCTTTTTTGTTATCATCTTTGGTAGTCTATAACAAGACATTACATATGTGGGTAATGCCGTCAAAACTGATTTAATCAGAATCTCTTTTCCTCCTTTGGAGAGGAATCACATACCCCATCCATTTATTCGGTTTTGAAGTCGTTCATTTATATATCCAAAAACTTGTACCTTTGATCCTCCTAAGCTTTCTAGGATCCCTAAATACGTAGACATGCTTTCTGTTGTAGACAGTATCTACCTCATCTCTTCTTTTACCTCTTCTCTAACCGTATGACCAAATTGTAAAAATGACTTAGCAAAATTGATTTGTTGTCCCGAAACTGCTTCATAGTTTTTGAGAATCCTAAGTATACTTTGAAATTCCTCCCGCTTAGCTTGACAGAAAAACAAATTGTCATCCGCAAAAAGTAAATGAGATATGGATGGACTTGACCTTGTTATCCTTAATCATGTTATAAGCTTTTCCCGCTCTGCTTTCCTAATATTACAAATCAACGCCTCCGTGCATAAGATAAACAGGTAAGGGGATAACGGATCCCCCTGCCGTAGTCCCCGTTCTGGAACAATACTACCTTTTGGTTGACAATTTAATAAGTTATACATCTTATCATCCACGACGTCCATCGTGGTGCAAATCCCATCTTCTATAAAAATTGATTAATGAAAGATCATTCAACCCTATCGTAAGCCTTGCTCATATCTGTCTTTATAGCCATATACTTACTTTGACAACTCTTTTTTGTCCTTAGACCATGAAACATTTCTTGAGCAATCAATATATTATCGGATATTAATCGTCCCGAGACAAACGCAGATTGCGTTTCTGAGATTAAAACTGGTAAATATTGTCTTAACCGTTGACATAAAACCTTCGATATAATTTTATAACCCACATTACACAAACTAATTGACCTCAATTATGTCATACGACTTGGACGACCCGTTTTAGGAATTAAACATATATTTGTCCAATTAAGCCTCTGATCAAAACAACTTGTACTAAAAAAACCATTAACTAGTCCCAATATGTCAGCCTTAATTATCGGCCATGCTTGCTGATAGAAAAGAGCAGTAAATCCATCCGGTCCTGGTGCTTTTTCCGGATGCATCATGAATAATGCTCTCTTTACCTCATCTTCTGTGGCCATTGTTGTTAACCTCTGGTTCATCTGAGGAGTTACTAACGTTGGAACCTCCTCTAAAAAAACCTCACTCCCTTCTGTAGTAATAGAAGTAAAAAGGTCAGAGAAATAACTGACTGCCACTTCCTCGATCTCTGTATCCTTGGCTACCCATTCAACTTGTCCATTGTATAAACCCACAATCCTATTTTGCGCTCTTCTTTGTTTTGTTAACGCATGATAATATTTCGTATTTATATCCCCTAATTTGTGCCACATATTCCTACTTTTTTGTTGCCAGTACTCTTTCTCGTCCTTATAGGCTGTTTTTAATTTTTCCATAACTTCTTTAACCTCTGTTTCCGATCTATTTCTATCATTTTGAACTTCCTCTAATGCTTTCTGTAAATAATTTATTTTTTCTCTCCCATTAGGTAACTGATTTTTCCTCCATACTGAAATTTTATGTCGACAGTCTCTAACTTGATCAGCAAAATTCTTCTCATTCCCCTGTAGTGTTGTATTCCAACCCTTAACAATAGCATCCATAAGACCTTCATTCTCTATCCATCTTTTGTCAAATCTAAATTGTCGTTTTGCCTTTTCCATTTTGTTATCTAATGTAGCCCACAATTGGCCTATGATCCGAGCCTATCAATCCTAGATATTCTGTAAAAGATCGCGGAAATAAATTGTGCCAATCGTGATTTGCCAATACCCGATCTAGGCGATATTTTATTGTTTTTCCACTCCTAATACCTCTCCATGAAAGTGAATTTCGTAGGAAAAGAAATTCAATCAAACCACAATTCGTAATCATGTTATTGAAAGGTATAAAAGTCGATGTATGACGCAATGGACCCCCTTCCTTTTCATGATTCCCAATTATCTCATTTAAATCTCCAATTAGAAACCACGGATCGTTTCGAGTCAGACTAATCCTCTCAAAACGTTCCCATACTTGTTCCTGTAAGTTTTGAATAGGTTCCCCATAAACAAATGATATATACACTTTTGTGCCCTCTATACTTGCTTCGATATCAATGATCCGATTGGTCGATGAAACTATATTAACATTAAATGTCTGATTATAAAATAATGCAAGTCTTCCACTTGTACCATTTGGTTCCACCATGTGTAGCATTTCATATCCAAAATGATGTTGAAATTGCTGTACAAACGCTTGACCTTGTTTTGTTTCAGATAAAAACAAAAATTCGGGTTTATATTTAAACTAAACTTCTCTTAAATAACTGATTGTCCACTTACTCTCTTTTTTTTTAACAGCAAAACCTTATATTATTGAATTGGAAATGCTCATAGAGCTACAAAAGCTTCACCATTTACTATTGGGGATAGCCAACTAGGTGAAACATGATCAATAGAAGCATAGTACAGATGGAACTGAGAGACATACTTAGTAATTGTGTCTGCGGCTCTATTAGCCTCCCTTCTAATGTGTTTGACACTGAAAGTTGGGTTAGCTAAGAGAGTTTTGCCAATCTCCTTAAGGTATCCTTCCAAGGCTGGCCATTTATCCGGATGTTTGACTGCTGATAGTAAGATTAAGCAATCCGTTTGGAAACACACATTTACTAACCCCATATTAGAAATGCAACGACAAGCCCAACATAAAGCTGCGGCTTCAGTGTGCAAAAGAGAGGGTAAATGCGGATAAACTTTAGCTCCAAATAATCTTACTCTACCAGTTTCATCCCTAATTATCCATGCGGTACCATTTCCTTTTCTATCCTTAGTCCAAGAGTCATCTATGTTACATATCAAATTACCTGCATCTGGTCGCTGCCAAGTTGTAGGTGAAGTTGAAATGTGACGGTTACAGGAGCTTGCTGAAGGAGGATGACACTGCCTTGGTACCGTGTTCAAGACCTCTTGGTCATTTGTAGCATTGGTCTTTCTCCATTCCTCTCTCTCTTCCAGTGCTTTGTAAGAAGTTTGATCCGGATCATATGTAAAACCTTCATAGAGGAATTCATTTCTCTGCTTCCATAGCCTCCATATGATTGTCCACTTACTCTCTAAACATTGACAGTTTCAGTTTACTATCCGTATTTATAATAATCGATATAAAAATAATGAAACACAACAAGCCACCAAATATTGCTTCAGTCCGAGTAACCATACCTGTGACCTTGTCCTCCTAACAAATTGGTTACACTCGTCCATTTCTTTAATTTGTAATTAAATAATTTACGAATTAATTACATTCCACTTCCACGTATAAAACCTCTACATAAATCCCCTGTATTACCAAAACCCATGTTGCATGGACAACTCCAAAAATCAATTCCTTTTTGTAAATTTAGGCCATACAATGTCCACTTTACATACTGGTTTACCATGATGCATAATATAACATAGAACCCAATCTGAAACCAAACTCTCAATCCATGCCCCGTACACCTAAGAACTTTCCAAATTATTAATCGCTTATTTATACCCCATTGCCAAGTATTAGAGACAAGACCTTCCTGTCGAAAAACATAAACATAGCACCAGAGATCTAGCACCGAAAATACAGCACCAACCGGACCCTTCCATCGACAAACAAAATCACCGCACCAAAACTCCATACCTGCATCATCATCACTGTTTTTCATAGATATTACCAAGTTTAAAGAGCCAGACAATTGATGGCTTCTGTAAATAAACCTCTGCTCCATACTTTTATACCACCAAAACACCATAATATCACCAGTAAAGTTCATTCTCCCATAATCACTAGTGGAAACCATTGCTTTATTTTGGTAAAACCGGTTATCTTCAAGAGAAATATCAATCCCATAAAACCTATGCATCCTAAACCTATACCAACCAAACTTATTCTTTTTGTATGCTTTCCATCTGTTCATTAGTAAAAGACCCCTTAAGTAAACGTAAAACGTTATTGTAATCCTCAAACTTAGATTTGTGCTGGATCCCCCACTTAGAAGTATCAGTAAAGAATAAAAAATAAAAAAATAAAACATTTTGACGAACAAAAAAGTCCCAAGATTCTCTCGTGGATGATAACAATAATCAAAATTATCTCTATTTTCTGTGGGTTTATAATAATTTTATAAAATAAAAGATAAAATGTATTTAAAATAAAATAAATATAATAAATTTGAAAAATAAAACTCGAATATTATAGTTATTAAATATATAAATAGAACGACACTTTCTAGTTAAAAATGGCTAAACACATATAATTTTATCTAACATTAAAATATAAAAAATTAAAAAATTAAAAATTGAATTTTATAATTACAAAATATATAAATAAATTTAATATTCTTAATTAATATTTACTACCCGTCAGTCATAATATTATATTTATAAAAAATTTAAACTAAAATATTTTTATAATTTTTTATTCATCGTTAGTATATATTGTGTTATGCAAATAGATTCCATTTGACTTGATATGTTTAGAGAAATTGAGAAAATGCTAGTTACCTAATAATAGTATTCTATTCAATCAAGTTCACACCAATTAAGAAGATTCTGTCAATTTAGAAATCGAAATATGAAAAGATTGCCCTTTCAAACTTATATTCTCGAATATAAGAGAACTACTCATACATAAAAATTCAATAAGTAAAAAGCAGTATAAAATTTTCTTATTGCAATAAAAAAGAGATTCAAGGTTCAAATTTACAACTGATAGTGAAAAAAATTAAAAATTTTCTTCCCAAAAGCTAAAGATTAATAAAAGCAATAAATTTTAAAAACTCTAAAAAAATTATGTGATCTTTTTGGTAGTTTCTTCTTATATATTTATAGGTGGAAGAGTCAGAGTCAAAAAGGGCAAATTGGTGAAGATTTAAAAAAAGTCTTTAGAAATTGGAAACTTTTTTCTTTTATTCTCGGATTGGTCAATCACCTAAGGTGACTGAATGATCACTACCCCTGATCAGTCGATTGCTTTGAAATATGGTCAATTGGTAGGTCGATCATATATTTCGAGAAAATGATGTGATCGACCTGGCCCAGTAGATGGCCTATGGTCGATCACCCCTATTTTTTATGCTTGTTCTGTTTTGATGCTACACATACCAATCTTCACGCCATATCTCCATATCCAACCGTTTGATCAGCCTCAAACCACTTAGAGATAAAAACTAATATCATTGGCTATATTTGGGTCTAAAATTGAGCATACTCAGGTGGTAGGAAGTCCTCCCTCTGATTCAAAACGTTTGGTCTGTGGAAGCTGTCTGGTCCTTGATGATGTAAAATCAAGCAATGGTCTCACAAAAGATACACTGATGAAGAAAAATTTGTTGGTTGTGTAAATCTTTCAACTTGATCAAGAGACAGGAATGAAGTGTAACATGTGTGGAACCTAGACAATTTATTGTGTAACTCTGCTTGCCAAAATCAAAGAATGGAATGGAAGTAGATGGATTTAATGAAGACGATACAAAGCTCTATGGAAGTAAACTTTGATAAGTTATATTGCTTAGAAAATTGCTTCTCACAAGATCTTAAGACTTCACAATAGTTTTTGCATGAAACTAATAAACAAAATATCGGTTTTTTTTATTTCATCAAATTCACAAAAATACATTGCTATGAGAGGGAACTTTACATAGTGGTTCAAACAGTTTTACCATTCTTTGGGACATGAAGCAGACTACAATTTAAAGAAAACAATGATTAAAGAGATTACATTTCCTAATTTACACATATTTGACTACGAACTGAAATCAAGAATTAAACACAAAGAAATTACAAAATTTAGTCAAATAATTAAAATATATTATAATGAACGTACTTACCTTGGCCCTTATATGGCGTGGATAGAATTGGCAAGTTGATTATTTGCTTTGTTAGTGAGAAAGAATGAATAATGAAACTCCTCTTTTAGCAAATTTGAAGTGATGTATTTTCATCATTGGCTTAGTGTTGTGTTATGTCACTTAAGGGAAAAAATGGTGAATAAGAAAACTACTTATTTGACTTTTATGAGTGGTCATTCGTGCATGAATTCATTTTAACTGATTTGTATGTCATAAGCTCTTTGGTGCGCTTCCTATTTGTTTAAGTGATCCTTCCTTAGCTTGTTTTTGGTCTTTGGTAGGGCTGAAATTATTATCTGAGATCCGCTATGATCCAATCTAAAATTTAGAATATCTTCGAAATCTGGAAAATAAGAAAATTTAAAACCGGATATCCAAGATCCATAATAGCTTTACGTGTGTATATTTATTTATTTTTAAATTAATTCAAACCCAATTAAAATATGACCCAACTTTATAACCTGAAAAAAAAATTACAATAAAACTCAATTTGAAGATTTAACAAACGAGCCAAATTAATTATCAAAATATCTCATTCAATTTCAAATACTTTTTCTTACACACAAACAACAAAAACAAATAAAATCCCTAAAACCACGCTGACACTTACAATCCTTATTTCACAATCTTTTAGTAATGTCCAAATTCTTAAATCTCATTATTTTCTTCTATGTTTAGTTGTGTCTTAGTTATTGATTTTCCAATCTTCATCTTGCTTATCAAAACAAATTTTAGTCCTTTTAGTGTTATAAAGTAACTTTATGTCTGTTTCATTTCAACTTTCCTTTTTGTTTTACTTGTTCAGATAAATTAGAAAAAATGATGTTTATGTGCTCTTGCTTTGTATGATCTTTTGTTGATATTTTGTGTGATTTTTTGGGGTAAAAATGGAGCATTGATAGTTATGGATAAAATAAGGATAAACAGATGATTAAATTAATTGGATTATTAGACGTTTCACATTTGCACAGTGAATTTGGATAGATCTAATTTCATTAACTTAACTGAAACATGATTGTTTGTCTTGTCTCATGTATTTATAATAAACTGATTTTTTTATATGGAATCTACCAAGGAAACTCACTGCAAGAAAAGCACATTATTACCAACGGATAAATATCCGTTAGAAATTTCCTTAAAAACCGAGGAAAAACTGACGGTTAAAACCGACGGTATTCTGAGGGATAAATACTGACGGATTTTCGACGGTTTTACATCGGATTAAGGCGTTGTCGGAAATCCATCGGAAAATAACTGCCGGAATTCCCTCGGTAAACAATTTTCCAGTAATCCGTCGTAAATCTGTCACTAAATTCCGACGGATTTGTAACGGAATACATAAAATTAGGTGACGTCGGAAATCCGTCGGAAATTAACGACGGATTTCTGATGGAATCCGTCGATGGGAATTTACACATTTAAAAAACAAGTGCGTAACTGTCGGGTTGATACATTCCAATGGCTTTCCGACGGTTATCCGATCATGTTTTCCGACGGAAAACTGACGGATTTCCGACGGACATTTTTACTATATATATGATCGCACGCCTTCAGTTCATTTCACATTTCTACAAACACTTATAAGTTCTCTAAAAATGAGTAGATATTTTCGTTCTTGGATGGACGAACCAATGATGGATGAGGAGTCCAACCTATTGAGAGATGATTATGCTCGAGGTATATGCGAGTTTATGGATCTGGTCGGGAGAAATCAACATGGAAAAAGAAGTGGTAAGATCAAATGTCCATGATCTATTTGCGAGAATAATATAAGTGCTAAGATTGAGTTAGTCTGGAATCATTTATACCAAAATGGATTTACTGCGGGTTATAAAATTTGGTATTTACATGGTGAAAGAAACTCTGAATATGGTAGTAGTAGTAGTGCACAAGGTTTTCCACATGGTATTGCAAATGGTGCATGATGCATTTAGAGAAAACGTTAACCCGTCTGGCGATGATAGGTGTCGGGTTGAGGAACCTAATTTAGATGCGCAAAATTTTTTTAATATGTTAGATGCAGCTAACCAACCACTATATAGCGGATGTAAAGAAAGTCATTCACTGTTATCATCAGCTAGTAGGATGATGAATATTAAAACAGATTATAATTTATCTGAAGATTGTGTTGATGCTTTTGCTGATTTTGTGAAAGATATCTTACCGGAAGATAATCTTTCACCATCATCATACTATGAGATTCAGAAACTTGTCTCTGGTTTAGGTTTGCCCTATCAAATGATAGATGTGTGCATTGCAAATTGCATGATATATTGGCGAGAAGATGAAAACCGCAAAACGTGTAGATTTTGTCGTCATCCGCGGTTTCAGGAATCTAGTGGTAGAGCTTCCATTCCATTTAAACGTAT
Organism: Streptanthus diversifolius; assembly: GCA_039880935.1. NCBI lineage: Eukaryota > Viridiplantae > Streptophyta > Magnoliopsida > Brassicales > Brassicaceae > Streptanthus > Streptanthus diversifolius. Next base: position 8,639,425 of record JAXGFM010000003.1, on the reverse strand, counting down.
GTGGTATTTACCTTTAAAAGATAGGTTGAAACGGCTCTATCAATCTCAACGAACCGCAAAAGCAATGAGATGGCATGCAGAGCTTCGTCAAGACGCTGAGATGATTACACATCCTTCAGATGCAGAAGCGTGGAAACATTTTCAATCGGTCTATCCTGATTTTGCTTATGAGCATCGCAATGTGTACCTTGGGTTATGTACTGATGGTTTCAACCCATTTGGAAAGCATGAACGACAATATTCCTTGTGGCCAGTAATTATAACACCTTATAATTTGCCACCAACTATGTGCATGTGTAGGGAATTTTTGTTTTTGTCCATTCGAGTTCTCGGACCAGATCATCCAAGAAGGTCACTGGATATCTTTTTGCAACCATTGATCTATGAGTTGAAAATTTTATGGGAACAAGGTGTTGAAGCTTTGATGTGGCAACCAGTCAAAACTTTAACATGCGTGCGGTTTTGATGTGGACAATAAGCGATTTTCCTGCTTATGGTATGTTATCTGGTTGGACAACACATGGAAGATTATCGTGTCCTTATTGCCAAGACAGTACCGATGCGTTTCAGTTACACCACGGGAGGAAGACAACGTGGTTTGATTGCCATCGAAGGTTTTACCAGCTGGTCATTCCTATCGGCGGTCCAAAACACTTTTTAGAAAGAACAAGCAGATATTTGATGGTCCACCTCCTGAGGTTACTGGTCGTATTATACTTGAACAGCTTAGGGATTTTGGTGCTGACAGAACTCGTTTTTGTGGAGGTAATGGTTATGAGCCTGTTGATGGTGTTGGTGAACATCATAACTGGCATAAGAGGAGTATATTTTGGGATTTGCCTTATTAGGAAAACCATCTTTTGAGGCATTGCCTTGATGTTATGCATGTGGAGAAAAACTTCTTTGACAACATAATGAACACGGTATTGAACGTCAAAGGGAAGACGAAAGACAATTTGAAGTCGAGGTTAGACTTGCCATTGATTTGTTCTCGTAAATCTCTACATGTGAAGACGAATGGAAGGTGTCCCATGCCTGCGTTTCGCTTGGATTCCAACCAAAAAGGCGCATTTTTGAATTGGATTCGAGAGGATGTTAAATTTACTGATGGATACGCATCCAACTTACGTAACTATGTTGATCTCGTTGACGGAAAATTAACCGGAATGAAGAGTCATGATTGTCATGTTGTTATGCAACATCTTCTTCCTTTTGCATTCACCTATCTTCTTCCCAAAGACGTCCACCTCGCGATTGCAGGTTGTTGTAAAATTTAATATATTTTGTTAGGTATCGCTTCATTTTTTTGTGATCTTTGCTCAAGAACTCTCACAGTAGATGGCATTCGAAATCTTCAACTCAATATCCCAATAATGTTGTGCAATATGGAGAAAATTTTTCCCCCGTCTTTTTTTGATGTCATGGAACATCTCCCTATTCACCTCTCACGTGAAGCATCACTAGGCGGTCCTGTGCAATACAGATGGATGTATCCTTTCGAACGGTACATGTTCCATCTAAAAAAAAAGTTAAAAATCTGAGTAAAATGGAGGGATCTATTGTCACACAGAGCTTAAATGAAGAAGTTTCACAGTTTGCGGAATATTATTTCCCTTTGGAAGTTCGCACAAAAAGTAAAAGGCCTGCAAGACATGATAATAGAGGTGAAAAAGCCATTTATCCTATATATATACCACAGTTATTTACTCAAATTGGGCGAGCAAGTGACAAAGGAAAGAAACGTAAATTATCTTCACAAGAGGCGACCCATTTGCATAGATATATTCTTACATATTGTGAAGACATTGGCGAGTATGAAAGGTATGAAATTATTTTAATATTAAATTGTCTACGGTTATTTAATTCATACTATTTATGTTATAATTTGATTTATAATATTTGTACAGTATCTACATGGAAGTTGTACGTAATTATTACCCCGGGATTAACAACAATGACATTGAGGGTATAAAAGAAAAAGAGTTTCCGTCATGGTTGAAATATTACGTAAGTTTAAAAATACGATATTAAAACATACATTTTTATTAATCTTTAATTAAATGAGTTGTTATCAACAACAAGGTGATAGCATACCAACTCATTCGAACGTATTCAACAAGGTGATAGCATACCAACATGGTTGGTCGAAATTGTTAATGGTCTTATTACTATTGCAACCTCTTACCCAAGGTTCTGCACAAGGGGATATGCTTTTTCAATTAAAGAAGATGGTAGAAGCAAACCAACATCGGACTATGGTGTTTCAGCAAAATCGGGTGATCTAGTGTATTACGGTGTTTTGAATGAGATATTGATTGTCCGATATGCAGGCATGTTAGACTTGCGATGTACAATATTTATGTGTGACTAGTATGATCCATTCATTGGTCGTGGTGTCCGTATTGACCAATTTGGAGTTATTTCGATACATTCAAGTCGCAGGCTGTTAAAATATGATCCATGTATTCTATCATCACAAGCAGAACAGGTATTGTGTTATTTAATATAACTATTATGCACATTTATTAATTTCTATTTAACAAATAAAATTTATCAATAACAGGTTTGTTACTTAACATATCCTCGTACTACCTACCGTTCAGATCCTTGGATAACAGTCACTGCAGTTCACCCAAGAGGCAGGATTTATGGAGTTGCAGAACATGATCCTTTACAAATATCACAAAGTCATTTTGTCGAGATTGAAGAAAATGTAGATGACGTTGAACTTGTTGTTGCATCTACACATATTGGTGACGAACGGGTATATTCAGAATCAGAGGAATCTCATTCTGAATTTGAAGATGATTCTGATTCCATACCATCTGAAGGTTCATCTGATGATTCCGATTAAAAAACATTTGTAATCAGATACAATTTGTACAATATTAAGTTTCAAGTCTTGTACTTTGTAAAATATTAAGTTTCAAGTCTTGTTTAATAATCAGATATAAATTACCTTTCTATAATGTTTAAAATTAATCAGATAATTTTAATTTTATAAAATAAATTTTTTAATTTATTAAGTTTTCCGACGACCTGCTGAGTCCGTCGGAAATCCGTCAGAAAATATCTGCAAAAAACACGTCCCTCGGAAATCCGTCCAAATTGTAGACAACTTTTCGACCGATTTCCTAGGAAAGCCGTCAGAAATCCGTCGGGCATTTTCAATATAAATAGAAGGCTCGACGAACTCATTTCTCATCCAAACACAAAACAAAAAAAATTCTAAATACATCATTCTATAAAAAAAACTTCCAAAATTTTTTTCGGGAAATCAGAAATTTTTCTGGGAATCTCCTTCATCTGCTATCTTGCTTTAGATATGTAAGTTTTAATATTAATTTAAATTTTTAGTATTAGATATGGTAATATAGAATTTAGGGAATGTAATATTTGTAAATCCGTTGAAAATTTTGGGAATATTATGAAATTGGAATTGTATAATATAATTGTTTCAATTTTTAAATATAGTTCCATTTATAAATAAAATTATTTATTAATAATATTAATTAAATAATTTTTTAAAAGGAATTACGACGGATTCCTACAATCGGGAGATGGGAACCACCAATACGGAATTGGTGGTTCTAGTTTTTCCCAATTTCCGACTGATTCGGAGACACAACCACCATCATCTCCGATGAGGACTGCTGCTTCTGCTCCAACGGTGATGAGCATTGAAGACTTTGTGTTACAACCGGGTCGTGACCGACTTACAAAATTGGACCCGCAATATCCTAGATCTACAACATGGTAAAAATAAATAATTTAATATTTTTATAAATAAAAAGATATTATCTTATAATTTTAAATATTATATAGGTTTCATAAATCCAGCAACGGCATTTCAAAAGCAATCAACAGAATGCTTAATGAAATGCTAGTACTCCCCTATCCAGCGTACTCGGACATGCCGAAAGAAGAGCAAGAAATCTGGTTTCGGCAATTTGCGGTAAGTTAATTTTAAAACAGCAAGAATTTACTTGGGACCCGCAACTCACTGCCATCGTTCGACAGGAGTTTAACACTAAAGCGGCAACGTGTTACTCCCGAAAAATGAACGAATGGAAAGACAAGTGGAAGCGCGATAAAGTCCCTAAACAGATGATCAAGAATCCAGATTTATGGACTGCGCTCATCAACTATTGGATGAGACCATAAGTGGCCGCCATTTCTTCAACAAATTCAAGTAATCGCAAGAGCGATAGAAAGGGCAAAGGAATGGCGACCCATAATCTTGGAGCGACGAGTAAAGCTTCCCGAGCTGAGCAACTGGTAAGAAAGAAAATTAAATTTTATATTTATAAAATAATTAATTTATTAATTTAATTTTTTTTTTAGTTTCATATGGACGGACAACCTCCTTCACTAATCCGTCTGATTGAAGATGCTCACACCAACCGGAAAACTGGTCAAATTGATGATCCAGTTACTCGTGAGATCTCACAAAAAGTGAGAAGTTTGGGGGAGGAGTTTTTGCAAACTCAGCCAACACAAGAAGATGGAACTCCTCTGTATTCAGAAGTTCCATTATAAAAATTGAATGGGTTTGCATATGAGGTTAGTGAATTTTAAAGTTAAAAAAAAAATTTATTGAAAATATTCACTATTATTAATTTTAAATTTTTTTAAAAGTAACTCTGAAGACCAAAGGTCGTCTCTACGGGTTGCCCAAAGAGTGCTCAGCTTCATCTTTCTCATCATTTCCACCTTACGGCGATTTCAGAAGAGCGGAACTTCAAGAAGAAAACCGCGAGCTTCGAGAGAGGCTGAAGACGCTCGAGCAACAAAGACAAGAAGATATGGAGCGCCTACGGATAATGGAAGAGAGGATGAACGCATTCTTCATTTCTTACAACACTCCTCCTTAGTTTTTTTTATTTGTATTTTTATGTTTATTATTCGGCAATTTATGTAAAATATTTCTAATAATAAAAATTTTAATTTTATTCATATTTAGTTTCATCTATAATTTTACAAATTTAAAATAAATTTTTTTAAAAAAATTCAATTTTTTTTAAAAAAAATATGAAATTTTTATTTTATAATAATAATTATAATTACTATTATAAAATAAAAATTTCGAATTTTTTTTAATTTAAAAAATTTATTTTTCGACAGATCACCGACGGTTATATTTTCGACAGTTTTCCGACATAATTTAACCGACGGAAAATTTCCGACGGTTTTCCGACGGGCTTCTAACCTACGGATTTCCGATGGACAATTTCCGACAGATATCCGACGGAACTTTTCCGAAGGCTATCCGACGGTTCCCCTCTTTCGGTAGTTTGTCGGAAATCCGTCTAAATATTTCATAAATTTCCGACGGCCAATACTCAGACGGATTTCCGACGGAAATGTTTTTCTGACGGATTTCTGACGGTATCCTTTACCCGTCGTTGGAGGTAACAAAAAATAAATCAACGCTTGGTTGCATTTTAAAAAGTTTGATGTTACTAAAAAGCAAAGTATATGTATTGTTCTCAACTGTTTAGTTTTAGAACTAAGTATGGTTCCACAACTAGTGCAATGTTAAAATATAATCATACATGCAAAATGTTACGTGTTGGAGTCTGTGATGTTGAAGTAGATGGTAAGAAGTTGAAACAATCAACTTTATTTTACCAGAACAAAAAATGGGAGTTCAAGGAATAAGATACGATCTTTGTTGGCTTTCAATCAATTTACAACTTGTAAGACATTAGTATAAATGATTATTATGGATGAATTGCCTTTTATAATTGTACATAAGGGTTTTAAACAATTTTTGAGCATTGATCAACCTCTTTTTGAAATCCCTTGTTGTAAAACAGTGGCTAAAGATTGTTTGATGATTTTTAAGGAAGAAATGAGCAGAATTATAAACTTTTTTGAACTATAAAAGAAGTATTTCCTTGACTACAGAATGTTGGACATCCAAACAGAACATATGATTAACAGCTCTTATATTGATGAAAATTGGAATTACACAAAAGAATATTCAATTTTCTGCATAGTTGATAATCATACTGGTGAAAAAATTGTAAAATGGTTATAAATTGTTTGAATTTTTTTTATGGGAATTAGTAAATTGTTCACCATTACGGTAGATTATGCTAGCTCCAATGATTTTGCAGTAAAGTACTTGGAAAGAAAGTTGACTTTATGGAGAACAAATATTTTAAATGCAGAGTTTCTTTATATTCGATGTAATGCCCATATTTTGGGTTTGATTATGATAGATGGTCTTCAGGAAAAGCATAATTCAGTTTTAAATATCTGATCAGCTGTTAAGTATTTTCGATCTTCTCTTAATAGGCTGAAGAGGTTTATAGATTGTCTGGAACTTCAAAAAGTTGAATGTAAAGCTGGTTTGTGGTTAGATGTTGAAACAAGGCAGAATATAATTTTCCTGATGTTACAATCCGATGTGGATATGAAGAAATTTTTTGATATGCTTGAGCGTGAAGATGAAACTATGTATCATAACTTATCAAAATTTGTAGAGGTAAACCTAGCGATGCTGATTGGTGTTGTGTTAGTGCATTATTCTTTATCTTGCAGTATTTTTTGTAGAACCTTATAAAACCGGATTTTAGAAATATCAATTTGCAATATAATTTATTTTTTGAAATTGAAATAAACTATTAAACACACATATATATATTTTAATATAGATATATACATATAAACATTAACATTGTCATTATGGCAATATGGGTGTAACTTATTTTCAACAAATAATAATGACATATACATAAATTAATAATATTAAATTATATAATTAAATTTAACATTTGACCATCATAATTATTAGCAAGAACATAAAAGCTAATAATAATTAATTAATTATATGCTAAAAATTATCTCATGAACATGTTTATATATTTAGTATTTTCAAAACATGATTTCAAGATAATCATTTTGACAACTTAATAAGAACATGAACAAAATTCGGTTTTGAATCATAAGAACAAAAACAAAACATTTGGAGGCGGGATGATCACTTTCCTTAACTCAATAAAATGCCCGCAATGAGACGGTTTATATGCATTCTTTGAATCCCAGGATACAACCAAATATTAAGACAAACATGCTTCATTCATGTTTGAATCTACGAGCTAATTATCTACTATATACTCAAGAACAAGAATCTACTTTTGAAAGATAAAAGTAGAAGAAGGAGAATGAAGGAACCTGTTAAACCTTGTGAATTCCTTAGCTACCAACACCTAACACCAACAACCAAGAAGATATTTCAAGAGAGCTTCAACATTTAGAAACTTCTCAAAGAATATCTACAATGTGTCTAATGGTGTTTTTCTTTGCTTTAGAATGAAGGGATTATTTTTCTCTTCTAGGTAGCTTGCTATTTATAGGAGAAGAATAGCTTGGTGGTCAAGTAGATTTAATGACCAAATTTATTTGGTTTTTAATACCAAAATTTGTAAGTTACAAAAAATCTTTGACCTCTCCTAAGCAAATTCTCATTCACATTTTAACTATATATTATAAGTCCACATGCTTATTAATATATTGTTCCAACATTTTTATGATGCTACTCTGAGTATTTATGGGTCTAAATATGTGACAGATAATACATGTATGAAAGTGATTTCTTGAGTGGTTGGATAATAATGAAGATGAACATGACGGAAGATGGACAAAGCTATGACTAAGAAAATATAACTCAAGGTTTATAAGTATTGGGATAAAATTTATAATACAAATATGCTGATCTCTGTTACTACAGTTCTTGATCCTTGGTACAAAGTGAGAGATTGGTAAAGTGGATGATTGAAGGAATTTTTCTTGCACATAAAGCTAGTTTTTTATTAAGAAGATCACAGACACAATGGAAAAATATTCAAATATTATGAGTCAGAAGTAGTCGCAAGACTCATTGAAATCTCCCCAAGAGAAAGAAAATCAGCGTCAAGTTTTAAAGAAAAGAAGAACCGACATTTTCTGATGGAAGCTATGTTTGATATTGCTGAAGAAAGTCAAGAATGTGATACTGGAAAATCAGAACTAAAATCTTATATGGATGATGTTTGTGAAGATAGAAAGAAACCTAGTTTTAATATATTACACTGGTGGAGAAAGAAAGGTTCTAAATATAAAGTTTTATTAATGATGGCGAGATATTTTCTTGCTATACATGTGTCAACTATTGCATCAAAATCTTCATTTAGTACAGGGGATCGGGTGTTAGATCGCTTTCGTAGTTTGTTAACACCACTAACTGTTGAATCTCTCATTTGCACTCAAGATTGGTATTGTGATGATGAAGATTTAAAGACAGGAGAATTGGTAGCTGAGCTCGAGAATATCGAATCAGGTTTCATGTTTTGTTTTTCATCTTGTAGTTTTAGATGTCTAAAGCTTTGTTAAGTTCTAATGATTTTTTTCTTTTATATAAGTGAAGACTTTGCAGATTCAGTCATGATCAAACTTGCACTGAGTGTGGACAATATGAGAAATGTACGAATGAAATTCAGTTACAATAGATTCATATTTTGTTGGTATATTAGGTTACGTGAGAATAGTCACTTTACAAATATAGGTACTGCAACTCATTGATCTAACTGAATATTCATTTTGACAATAGTTAGAAAGAATGTAGGGATTAAAAGAACCTTATAAAATTTTTGGTTTTCTTTTGATTTTTGATACTTAATCATTGTATTTTTTTATTTATTTATTTATATATGTATCTAATATAAAACTCATATTTCAGATTATAGAAGAAGACTTTAATTTGAAGATGACTGGTACTTGGACTTAGAGAAAACACTCTACTTGAGTACTTAATCAAATTTTGCTTATTGAATATGCATAACTTCGAATCTTTTGCTACTTGGTTATCTTTTTTCTTGGTGATGTATTAATAACAATTCACATGTTATGTATCGTTCGTTATTATCATTTTTTTTATAATAAGATTTAAGATTCGAGATTTTAAAAATTTAAGTCTAAAATATTGAGCGAATCCAAATATTGGCGGGTATGTGGTTTTTCATGGATATCTAGAATAGCAGATATCCGAGATAGCGGATATCCAGAATTCTCAGATCTGGATTTAGTTAGTGAAATGACAAATTTGGATATTCGAATTTCTCTAGATATCCAATCCGATTCCAGACCTAGTCATTGGATATGCGAGCTTGTATAGCTGCTTTGTGATGTCTTCAAGCTCTTGTTGGTTGAATAAAGTCTCCACAGCTTCACTAAACTCTCTTTGAAGGACTCTAGTACCTAACCTTGTCCTTGGTGCAACTCTTATGGTGGGAAATTAGGTTAGTTGGGTCTTTGGTGGTGCTTGTGTCCTCATCACCTAAGATGTCTAAATCCAAATTCTTCTTACCCAAAAACCTATATTTCATACTAATGTGGGAGTAGGATATGGACTTAAAAAGCTCAATAATAGTTTAAAGTAGAGTCGAAAACCTAGATTTTGAATCTTCTTTGATTCTATGGTATGGGGCTCGTTCGAGATTGTTTATCTGAGATTCTATTTGAACCAAAAGATTTGAGCTCGGACTTTGGCAAAGCCAAAACTGGAAGAGATGGTAGAGGTTGTGTTCACCAAAGAGGCTAGCTCAGGAGGTGGTCATGAACTTAAGGCAAATGGCGATATTCCATGTCTAAAAAAGTTTGGAGCGAATGATTGGAATTTTATTCATTGAAGAAGTGAGATAGTGATAGACATTATATATTCTTCAACATTTAAGGTTGAATAAACTTTCATGTTTCACATGGTGTGATATGGTTTATAGAACAATTTAGTCTAGTCTACAGAAAATTATAATTTATCTACTCTAGGATTTCAGGAGTTTGTCAAGTACAAAGATATCATCCTCGTCGGTTAAGGCGGCCTAACATGCTCATGATTTGATCATGTTCATTGAACTAAGTTAGATGGTGTCTAGTAGACAAACCATTTAAGATTATACATAAGGGACGCCAAAATCTAGATGCAAGATATAAAAGAGTTTTCAGTTTGCTTTTTGAAGAGATGATTAACTCTCTCTTATAAACACTTAACCAAAACAAATAGAAGATGACAGAGAGCAATAATGTATCAAATGAGTTGACCACAACATCAAATAGCTTGTGAAAGTGAAAGTGATTAGTATGAGCTAAGTCTAGAAAAGATCAAGAGTCTTTAGTACATCTCCTTTTTTGCAAATTGGAATGAATTTGCTCCGCTTTTCTTGTTTGCACGTGCAATAAATTTTTCATTTTCCACGAGCTCGCTAGTCGATACCTTCTGATGACATAATCTTGGAAATGTTGAGTCATCATCATCATAAGTGTTGCATTCGACGATTTGTACATTGAATTGGGCTTTACGACTGGGATTAGTGTTATCTATTAATGGGCTGGCTGCTTCGTTTGGACAGGTTCAAGGCTTCAAGCAAACCAACAATTATATTGCTATGAATTATTTTAGCTATTTTCAAAATATTTTGAGTTATCTATGGTACTTTTTTCTGTTTGAAATTAGTATTTTAAGCAGATAAGCACTTGGAAGGTGCCAACAACAATAATAATAGGGTTTTAACAACATTTGGTGCAATAATAATGATATTTCTTATGGCGACTTGATATAGTGTATTTTGTTTATTCCATGAAGTTAAGGTGAGAGATAAGCAACAGAAAATCTTGAATCAAAAAAAAATTATAGTAATTCTGAATCCGCGTCAGATTCTTATCCACACTCACAAAATGGCCAGCTTTGTATTAAGTAAATTTTATCATTTATGGAATACGTCAAATCTTTTGTGATGTTAAAAACAAAGATTTAGGTGTATGCATAATAAATAATGACAAACGAGAAAGAAATGGTCTCCAGTCTCTATATTTTAGTATCTTTGAGATATTGACTAAAAAAACGATGAAGATAAATCGACAAACATTAGATTACATTCCATATTTGACAAAGAAAAAAAGTATTAGAAACTCGTTTTGGGGTCATTTTCTTATAAATGGCTACTCAGAAACACCAACTTATACTATAGGAGGATTAGATTATCAATTATATTTTAAGGACCAGGTGGATTAGGTGCACGTGATTGTTATTATTAAACTAAAACGCACGACTCACGCCACTGTCATGAATACATTTTTTTTGGGTCAACGCATTATGAATATGAATATACAATCATACATATTACATCATAGATATATAAAATAACAACACGCCAATTACAAAATTCAATGCGGGTCATGCGTGCCAACGTCGATAATGCGTGTCATGACTAATATTTTATGTATACGTATATGATGATTATGTATACATGTTCTATTTTTGTCAGCATTATATAATCTTTTAGTTTCTGGGTCAGAAAATAAAATTGTCTCACAATATTTAGAGCGGGATTTCTCATGTCTTATAATGGACAGATGGACCTATCACATGTGCCAACTTGTTTCTATTTTTTATAATTATAATAACCATGTAGGACGTGTGCACTAGATGATTAAATTTATACAGTGTATAATCAAATACATAAGACATTTTAAGCAAATATCGAAATGGGTTGATAAAATAGTAGAGATAGGACCAATGGCAAACGTGATATATTATAAATGCTTAGATTGGTGGGTTCTACAGCATGAAGTTATAATAAGTTTACTATATAATTGGAGATAGAGACTATATATATATATAATGTATGTATATCTGATATAAGAATATAAACTATATTATATGTCTACTTACTATGCGTAGGGCAACAACCCAACATACTTGGTCCTTACCACAAGAAACACATTTTCTTTTATTAAATAGTACTGAGAGCGTTTATATAAATAGTTTTTAAAAGGTAAAGGTTTGAAAATCCTTAGAAATAGGTTAGCTCTTTTTTTACACATAACCGATTTTTTATTTTTATTTTTGTCAACAGAAAGAACCTAACACATACATAACCAAGTAGATGGCAAACAGTTATATTTTCAAGCATTTTATTTTTGTTTTTACTTTCTTTGAAGCATAACTTTGGTCGTAAATTTTTCAATTAATAACGTACACTTCAGAGATTATTCAGATTAATTTAACAAACATGTATTATAAAAGACATAGTAGATATTGAGAAAATTAAAAATAAGGAGAGAGATTTGGCAAAGTGGGTGTTGTTTTTGGTTAGAATTAATAAAAGAGTAAGAAAATAATAATTCAAAATCGTGAATACGTCAAAAAGCTCGAGCCTTTCTACGCTAGTCCGAGTGAAACTCCTCCATTGACGGCTTTTGCTACTAAGCCTATATGTTCGACCAGACCACCCAGCTGCCACTTGCGGGTGATGGATTGTAGGGGAACTAGCTTTTTTTTTATTTTGACTTTTTATTATTTATTTTTAGATAAGTCTTCGAGCTATAATAAGGATAAAACAAATTTACGTATAGAACATAAATATTATTAAAGGGTTGGTAGTCTAGTGATACTATAAAAGAGTTAGTTCTCTTGTATCATGGGTTCAAATCTTTTTTAATATAGAATGTTTTTTTATTAAAAAATTTCAAAGACTGATTCTGGACCTGGAAAAGGTTATGGATCTAAGATTCAGAATTTTCATTACTTTACAAAAAACATAAATATATTAATTTTTGTGTACATTCTCAGTGTATAAATGAATTTGAAATAATCGCTATAATTTCTATTTTTATCAAGTTTTGTTTACGTATACAAATATATTTATATAAAATGATACATGTTACATACCTAAGTGAACAAAATTATGGAAAATGAGAATAAAAGTCGAATTGTTCTAAAGTTAGAGGTTCATCAAATTGAATACTCTTTTGGGAAAAACAGTTCTACTTTAGACACTGAATTACATGAAAACGAGTGCAAAAGGTTTTATAAATGTGTATCAATTCTCGAAAACATTTTCGATATATATATATATATATATATATAATCTTTTTGCATCACCAACTGGTCACTACCCTTTTTCTTTGGGTAAAATATTAAATAACTCGTCCCTAATCTATTTCCTTGACGACAGAGAAATTTAATTTATGCGATTATCTCTATATTTATGGACTTAAACGATAATGTTTTCTATAGGTAAACATAATTTTCATTTTTAAAGGTTTAGTTCGGTCGTCTATTTGAGCTGAATCATTCCCTTGATTATGTAATTTATGCTATATATTCTTGATATTATGCAATGGGCAAAAGGAACATGATAAACATATGCTTTTGTTTGTAACTTTTTAAGGGTATAAATGCCCCTTGTTTATTCATCAACGTGTATTGCATTTTGGTAGCTTTTCTTCCACGACATGTTATGTCTCTAAGTCCTGACCACCTTATAATTTATATCAATTTTCCACTACAAGATAGCCATTTAGCCAATTGAATCATCTGATTCCACCGAGTAAATAACATTTATAAATGGTTGCCAAACAATCCAACGATTTGTGACTTTAGTTATTCGTTATTACTGAAAATTAAAATTTATTAAAAAAAAAACTCGACAAGGCTCATCATTAGGAGGTGTGTATGAGAAAGCAAATTGATTAGCATATTTCAGCAATTCTTTAAAAAATGTCTCCAATGAAGTTTCAGAAGATCTACTTTCGTTCACAACAAACAATTTATCATCTTCGTCCAAATTAACTCCACAATTTAAGACTATTGCTGTGATTGTTCCTCCAAGTAACTTATCATAATTGTGCTTCTTAGCTCCTCTGAGACATCTTACTGTACTTCAATCATTCTTCTCCCTAGAAGATATCCAAGATTCATTATCTCAGGATTTTCGAGAAAATGGGCCATGAATATCAAATTTTCATCTCTCTTTGACATACTATACTCATTCTTGCTAAAAATTCAACTGAACCAGGACTTAATGCATATACCTCACTGCTGGCTTTGTTATCTTATTTAGTACGGCCTTGTAATGGATGTATCTCCTAGGATCACGTGAAGGAAGGAAAGGGGCTATTTAAAGGCTGTTAAATCTCTGAAAGTGGTGATGGTCTTCTCTTCAGAGCTATGGACTGCTCCAAAGATGTGTAACTATTCTTAAGGAACATGTTCACCCTGCATTGAGCCTAGGATGGATCATGTTAGATCACTTAAACTATGTGATAATCAAGGTTCGCCTGCCGAACAGAGAAGGCAAAGAAATGCATAATCTGTGATGAAAATCTATTTCAGTTAAAATTTCAAGGTTCATTTTTACAAAAAATTAGCTTGTTTTACAGCCTAAAAGTGAAAACTGTAAAGTTAGAAAAACCATAATTCTAAACCAGAATAGTTTAGTTGTTTCTAATTGTAATGAAATTCGGTTTAATTTAAGTTAGTGGTTTAAGAAGCCTAAATCTATTTCTAATGAGTTTATAAAGCCCGAATACTAATTCTACTTGGTATATAAATCACCAAATTCATATTCTAATAGAATTACATAATAGAAAACTTAAATAAACAAATATAACCCATGGTTGTCGATTTTTTAGCTTTATGGGCTAGTAAGAGCTCTTTTCAGCCAATACTTTCTTGGCTCATCCACAATGAAGTCCAGCTGGTCCATGATGTATTTCTGGTCTAGATTGCACATCGAATGCTGATCCAGTTCTGTCCAAATCCATCAAAGGCTGCACAAAGAGCGGGGCTTGTCTTCTCTCTGTCCAATACGTATTGGATCAGACCATCAAACCTTCTAAACAGCCCAATATATCTTGCAGTTACAACTCTCCTAGTTGATTCATAGTTGATCTTCAAATCTTTGAAGTTGAAGCTGATCAAAATCATACCATTACTTCTCTTAGACTTCAATGGATCAATTGTTTGTGAGCAACCAGCTCCATTGGGCATAGTTATTAGAACCTTAACTGAAAGAGGTCTTGTTGTGGCATATGCATTCAAATAATTCACACGATCTCCTAATGGTGATAAAGTAAGAGATGTCCTTAATAGATAACTAGAGGACTTCATCTTATGCTTCGACACTCTTTTGTTTGGAAAAGCAAGAGTCATAGTTTTGTGAACTCCTTTGTCATCATCTCATAAGTACGAAACAACATCTGGATCATTTGCTTCAGTTACAATAATTCAAGAAACCATTCAGCATCTATTTTTAGGACTAATACATCAAATGTGGCCTCATCTACTTAAAGTGTGGGGATGACATTGAGATCTTTGAAAGCTCCATCATAATCGCAATGCTCAAAATTTTATGGACTAATTTGCTTCATCTTCTTTGTAGTATTTCTTAGCTTCTTAGCTTTTGGTTTTGACTTAGACCACTAGATTAATGTCTTAATCACATATTCCAGAACCAAAATCCAATTAATAGTCTCTCTAGCGACAATCTACCAAGCTAAAAAGGCACATAGACATTTATTTTCTTGCATTCTCATCATTGATTTTTTCTAGATTGCAGTCCTTATCATTCATTTTGTTATTGTTTTATGTTTATGAGTGATTGTTTGGCTTAGGCACTTGTTCAGGTTGGTAAATATGTTTTTGTTTATCCATTTCAATTGCATTTTAGTTCCTTTATTTTCATTACACTTATGTTTTCTCATATTTTTGCTTCTTGTAAATGTTATAAAAGAAACAAATAATTATAGATTTTCTTTAGTGACACTTTGCTACTTTAATCCAATTAATTAATTCAAGAAAGATATATATATATATATATATATATATATAAAAATTATTGTGCAAGAAATTTTCACTACAAGAAAAGTGGGCTAAAACCGACGGCAAAATTGATGGTCCATGGGACCGTCAGTTTAACCGTTGATTAACCGTCAGATAACTGTCGATTTAATACCGTTGATTATTGTCGGTAATTTTCTGACGAAAACAGACAGAAATCCGACAGATCCGTCTGTTGCCGTCATAATTTAATCGACTGAAACTGACGGTGGCACGTTTCTGACAGTAACCAACGCCGGCCGACATGGGTCAAAAAAATTATCGATGGTAACCGACAGCTGCCATCATGGGTCGTAAACAATATTGACGGTTACCGACGGTGACGGACATTGATCGATAAACATCCGACAAAAACTGACGGCTGCCGACATCGGTCGGAAATTTTTGACCCAAACAGACAAAATTTCGACAATCAAATTTGATATGTATAAGAAGAATGCGAGTAGTTGAAGTTGTATAAAAAATTGGTATTTGTTTTAAAATTCTAAGAATATGAGTCGCAATTCAAGTAATCCATACTATAACTTGACGGTAATTGATGTGGCTTCCACAATTTCCCTCAAAACCCACTCAACGATCGCAATAACAAACGCCATTGCTACCTGGACCAGGCCGACCAATTAAAAAAAGGGCTGTTTTGAAAGTGGGATCACGATGCTAGAGTGCTGCGAGGTGAAAGTTCTTAAGTAAGGCCAACACAAGATTTCATTCGTGAGGTAATTAATGAGCTACTTCAGGCTGACTTGAATTTTAATAGTCCTTGATGGATTTCGAGTATCGATTACATAATCCGAGAAGGTATATATATATAATTTATTATTTAGTATTACAATATATATTGTTTAAAAATTCAAAAAATAAATTCAAAATTTTTAGCATATAGGTTCCTATAATAACCAGACATTACCACTTTGGACACACATTGCCGATATTCAATGTTCATCGTCCCAATTTATTAAAGTGAAAAATGTATCTATATATGTTGTGTAATAAATATTATGTTAATTGTTTGAATTTTTATTATATGTAACTTGTTTCAAATTTAAATCGTAGCTATGATCTCTATTTCAACCCCCAAAGGCCAAAGAGATCTGTTAGTAACACTCAATGATCCATCTGGAAAAATTGAGAGAAGTATGCACTGTAATATATTTATAGATGACGAGTTCAGAGTTGTTACTGCCATTGGTGCGGTGGTTATTCTAAGGAATGTGAGTGTTTGCCGGTTTAAAACAAACACTAAATACGTTAACATAGTGGTTTACAATTGTGAAGGTATATATATTTGTTATATGAAATTAATATTTTTATTTTGCAAGAAGCTGAAATAATTTGTTTTATAGATAAACGATATTATAGTGTCTAACCGAACCTGGATCCGATCAAATATCCAAACCAAGAACCAAATGGGTATCTAAAATATCTGAAATATAATTTTATTTAAACGTGTAATAATTCAAATAATCAAAAATATAAATTATAAATCCTAATTTATTAGTTATTTTAAAACTAATATAATCAAAACAACATGTACACGAATGCCAAGGCCTACCTAAAACTGGTGAAAGCCATCAATCCCAAGTATCCAAAATCGAAACTTAAATATTATTGTATTTCCATATGAACAGGTAAAACACAACAACTTAATCGGTTTATCACTTGTATCAACAAGTGGATGTCCCGGGTTTGAGTCTCGGTGGGAGCAAAATGTTTTAATTATTTTAAACCGTCGGTTACCCTCCAATTCTATCGGTTATCTTCACACTTAATTTTTTAAACCCTAGCCGCCTCGGTACTTATCTTCTTCTCTTTTCACGAATTCTCCTTCTTTTTTTTATCTCCTTCTTCTCATTTCCTGATTTCTTCTAACAACCCTAGCCGCTTAGATCTTCTCTGCTGTCGACCCGCTACTTCACCAACCACGACCCACTCCTCCCCTACGCCGCTCCTCCCCTCCGCTGTCGTAGTGGTGCTCACAAATCTAGGTTTGACATGTTGATTTTCGGACCTGCCATTGTTTTTGGTTTTTATTTTCTCAAAAATTCATAATTTTTTTTTCTCTTTAAAATCCGATGAAGCCGCCGTCGCTCCGCCTGGTCGTCGCTCCACCTTACAGTCGCCGGAATCCAAGATGTAAGAATATTTCATTTAATTTTAATTATTTCTGTTAAGAAAATAATTAAAATAAAAAATAATTAAACAAAATATTGGTGTTAAGATTTTAATTGAAATGAAAATAGTAGGCTATGGAAATAAATAAAATGAAAATAATCTTACAATTAAGATTATTTAAGATAATATTAGATTTAGATAATTTCAATGAAAATATTATAGATATTAGATAGGTAAACAAAATAAATAAACTGAAATAATCTTAGATTTTAGATAATTTGCCGAAATATATTATTTTTGTTAAAATTTTAGTTATTTTATAGAATTTTAATACATAGAATTTCATAATATTTTGACAAGATACAATTTAATCTTTTAAATTAGTTTATTCATAGTTTAAAAAATAAATTTAAAAATAACATTTGAATTTAAAATCTTTAAAAATAATACTAATTGAACCGCTGATTTTGAATTTTGAAATTTTATTAGTTATTTCAATGTCGATGGTTATATTTATATTTTATAATTTTTAAAAGAATTTAAATCGATAACTATAAAATTTTCGAGAATTCTGTAATATCAAACAAGAGAAATAAAACGAGGATTTTTAATTAATATATAGGATCATGGGAAAAGATAAGAACCTATTCCGGATTTACTTAATATGTGGATGATGTAGTGAGAATGTCAAGTTTATTAGGATTTTGTTAAAAAATAATATCATGTTTTTTTACCAAATCCAAATAAACTTTAAATCTTCATATAATTGTAGACGTATTGTATAAACCCGGAACCAGGTTTGTATCTTTCTTTTATGATTCTATCATCAGAAATCATCGTTTTAATTTTCAAAATTAAATATACTAATTATTAGGGATATTTATAAATTGATAAGAATTTACTTAATTTTATGGGTGTTTTCAGAAGTTTATAATATTTACAAATTAAGCTACTTTCCAATTTGTACTGGTTTAATAATTTTTTAATTTTAAATTCCAAATAATTATAAAATTGTAAAAACACCCTTACATATATATTATAGGTCATATCATTGATATCTAAATTCGTCCGAGGGATATGGTGGTACGTCTCGGGGTAGTGGTTCGAGCCAGTCTGAGTTTCCTATGAACTCAGAGACGCAACCACCGTCATTCCCTGTTCGGCCAATGACTTTAGCTCTAGAATTTATGAGCCTGGCTGAGTTATTTACCCAACCTGGAAGGAAATTCTTGCAAGTACTCCACCCAGATTGCCGTAATGGGGCGACATGGTCTGTTTCTTTTCAATTGTGTATATTTTATAAAATGTTTAATTAATATGTACTGACTTTGGTGTTCTAAATTATTATTTAAGGTTTCAATTTTCTCACAAAGGAATATCTAAATGCATCAACCGAATGATGAATCAGATACTCAAAGTTGGCTACTCGACGTTTTCCATAATGCCCCAACCTAAAAAAGATATTTGGTTTCGCCAGTTCGCTGTACATACAATGTTTTTAGCACAAATTTATATTTAACATAAATATGTTATTCACTTGAGATCCCGAACTTACGCCGCTTGTGAAGACATGTTTTATGGCTAAAGAGGCTGAGTCAAAGAAGATGAAATAATGGAAGAAGAGGTGGAAGAGGAATAAAGTACCAAGGGAACTGACGGAAAACCCCGACCTATGGAGGTCCCTTATTCAGTATTGAATGTCGTTAGCAGCTCAGATCATTTCTGAAACTAATTCCAATAACCGAAAAAGCGACTGGAGTGGAAAAGGTCCGACAATCCATAATTTGGAGCAACAAGCAACGAGTCACGGGCCCTACAACATGTAAGTATATATTGTTATAATTATTATTTTATGTAAACTTCTTATTAATTTCAATATTTTTTCTTTTAAATTTTTAGGAAAAATGGATGGAAAACCTCCTTCTATGATTCGCTCGCTGATTGATTCTCACACCAACCGGAAAACTGGTGTTATTGATGACCTAGTTGCTCGGGAGATATCTCAGGCCATTACGATATGATGCGAAGAGTTTATCCAATCCTAAGTATCAGTTGACGACCTTCCTTGCACTGAAGTTCCAGCTGATAAGATTAATGAATTCATGGTTGAGGTAATAAATTCTAATAAATGTTAATATTATTTTGCATAAATTTTATAAATTAATGTTATATGTTTCTTGCTGTTAACTCCAAAAATCAGAGGTCGATATTACAGAATTCCGCTAGAAGGTTTGGCATCTTCGGGGTGTTCATTCTCATATTACCGTGACTCCACTTTAAAGGTGGAACTCGATGCAAAAAATAAGGTATTCAAAGCATTGGAGGCCCGGGTTGAAGCTATGCAGCAAAAGCAAGAAGAACAAACAAGGCTGATGAAAGAGGAAAAGACGGTTTACCGTCAAATGCAACAACAACTTTCGCAATTTTTTCGTAACAATCCCACTCCGTCGGAATAGTTTTTTTTTTTGATATCTGTTTTCTGTTTAGTTATTACATCTGTAAGACAATTTTAAAACTTTAAGTAATCTTTATTTTATGTTTTAAATTTAATATTTATATTAATTAAAATAATTATTTATTTACCAATTATTTTTTTTATTTAAAAAAATAAATCAAATAACGGCCTGTTTCCGTCAGTTTGGCTAAACTGTCGGTTAGGCTAAACCGTCGGTAGCCATCAGTTAGGCTAAACAGTCGATTTTCGTCGGTCAGGCTATATCGTCAGACCGAAACCGTCGATAACCATCGGTCAGGCTATAACGTCGGTAACCATCGATCCTGTTCAACCGTCCGTAACCGTCGGTTTGGCTAAACCGTCAGTAGCCGTCAATTCAGATAAACCCTCGGTAGCCGTCGGTTCGGATAAACCGTCGGTAGCTGCAGTTAGTCTAAACGGTCGGTTTACGTCATTAGCTAAACCAATTGAAATCGACAGTATGTATAACTGACGACAATCGACAGCTCCGTTATAATCGTTGGTTACCGTAGGTTATTATACGACCATAACCGACGGTTTCAGAATTACGGATGAGTTAAAACCGACGACGGAAACCATCGATTTAGCCATCAGTATACGGTTGTTCCGACGGCTAACCGACGACGGTTATCTATCGTCGATTTTAACCTAATTTTCTTATAGTGTTTGATACTGCATTTACATTTTACATTTGTGCTATTTTAAATTCTTGTTCTAAGTGTTTCAAAATATATACATTACCATCCATCATTACAATGTTTAAAAACATTCAGATCAATTTTTCTCTAAAAGAAAAAAAAATAATTAATATCAAATTACGTTGTCTATCTCGTTGCCATACTGTATACATCATATAAATCAATTTTCTTCAACTTCTTTTATTCATAGGACAAACAATTAAAAAAACATGTGACAATCATATTAATTATTACATTTACTTTAAATTTGCTCTACATTATATGCTCCCGTTATTAGTTAGTAAATCTGGTTCGGATATGTAGGTCCAATGCGTTTAGTATTTATACCAAGACTTTGTTCATTCGCGAAGAAAAAATGAATTCCACGTTTCCATTATCACTTTTACACCAACCCTCGTTTGTGCATTGACTTAGAAAATACCAAAATAACTTATGACAGTTGTAAACTCAGACAGATAAATTTTAGATGAACCAATGTATTTTGGTACAATGTTGAAATATTAATTCTGAAAGTGGAGCATAAATTTTTGATTTTTTTCATTTCAATGTTAGTTATGGTTGCCTATTGTATAGCCAAAATGACTGGCTTTCCACATATTTAAAATTGATTTTTGTTCATAATCATAATCATTTGATGGAAGTTTATTGGCCTAGTAGTTTTGAAATAGATATTTAGAAAATACAATTTCAGCAGACTAAGACTCTGAGATGTAAAACTTATCAAAATTCTAAAATTATCTAGATAAAATTATCTGTTTAAGTCTCAAATATTGCAAGAAATATTCATATGTAGTATTAATCAACATATTTAGATCTATGTGTTAAAGAAATAACTAAATTGTCGGAATCATGTGGCACAATGGTGGTCACCTCTGAAATTCATGACACAGGTATGGGGTTCGAACCCAACACCCCCTCAGTATTAAGAGGGATATTAAAGCCACTAGGCTATGTTGACAAAAAAAAAAAATTGTGAAACAGTTATTTGTACAATTTTTTCTTATAATGTGGTATAATGATGTTCACTTTTGAAATTCATCACACTTATTTGGGATTCAAACTTAGCACCACATAATTTTAAAGTGAATATTAAAGTGTTAAGTTGAAATTTTTTTTTTCATTTATAAAAAAATTTGAATTAAAAAACTTTAAACTAAAAAACTTTGATAATGATGTACTAATACATAAAAAGTCGTTAAATTTCCTTATTAAATAAGATACTTGTGGAAGGAAAGGTTTATTCGATAAAATAGTCTAGGGCTGTGGGTTCGGATGATTCAATTTATTCAATATTTCGGTTTTTGGTTAATTCGGTTTATAGATTTATTTTCTGAATTGAACCGTATTGAGCTTAGACATTGGAACTTGGGACACCTCGAATAACCCTAACAAGTTGGAGAGATAAATATATATAATAAAACCTAAATAATAATATATGTTAATGCCTAGTAAATGTACTGTCCACCTAACTTTTGTTTGGTGTATCAGTCATAAAAAAAGAAAGAGAGACACGGGAAACCGATAAACCAAGTTTCCCAAGAGAAAAATACAAACGCCAAATCAGACAAAGCAAGTCAGAAGTCTCAGAACAGAGAGATAACGTCGTCGGTTAGTCCACGTAGAGTAGACTTCTCTTCCTTTTCACCGGTAATAACCGGTAAACTAAATTCGTCTTTTTTTTACTACCAGTTGAAAAACTCCGTTTAAAGTCACGTCCCGTTCCGTTCTTCCGTCAATATATAAATAAGCAGCTTCTGCACTCAACATTTTCTTTTTTTTTTCCTCTTCTTCCCTCTTTCATAGTCTCCTTCTATAAATCTCCTCCTCCTCTTCTTCTCCCATTTCACGGTGAGGCTTCGTCTGAGAATCATCAAACTTACTCACCGCTCCGACGGATTTTTCTGTTTATTATCGCCGCCTAAGGTTCGATTGATTCCTTTGTCACTCTCACAAACAAACTCACTTTTATTTTCTTTTCATCTGCGTGTGTTCTTGTTTCATTTAGATTTTAGATCTGATTTTTTTTTCTCCTTAACATGACTCTGTGTCCGTTATTGGATCTTGATCTAATCTTTAAGATTTTGATAGAGCAGTAAGAAGAGTACAATTTCTATCATTAAAATCGTTAAAATTTTAGATGCAATGTGATATTTTTGTTGGATACTTATTGTAACGATTTTGTTATTTATTTATTGATTGAGATTTAAAAGTGTTGATTTTTGCGTGTCTCAACGACGCAAAAGTTTTTTTTTTCTTTTTTGGTGTGTCATTAAAAAAACAGCGTTTACATAAGATTCGAGTCAAATGATGGTTAATTACAATATTCTTTGTAATAATCTTGTCATTTTTTTGGTTCTTGATTTAGATCTTGGTTTACTCAAAATTCAAAAGACTGTTGAATCGATTTAAACCGAGATGGAACAACTTGGACTAAGAGCTGTTGGTTCACACTGTTCTTTATCGGAGATAGACGACTTCGATCTGACACGAGCGTTAGACAAACCGAGGTTGAAGATCGAACGAAAGAGATCTTTTGATGAGAGGTCAATGAGTGAACTATCTGCTGGTTACGGTAGACATGATGGTTTGTACGATTCTCCAAGAGGCAGGTCGGTTCTTGACACGCCTCTCTCTTCTGCTAGAAACTGCTTTGAGCCTCATCCTATGATGGCTGAGGCTTGGGAGGCTTTAAGGAGGTCAATGGTTTTCTTCCGTGGTCTTCCTGTTGGTACTCTCGCAGCTGTTGATAATACTACTGACGAGGTCTTAAACTACGACCAGGTAACAATCACGTAGTCTACTGTTGGATTGGCTCATAGCTATAGATCAGGTTCCAACATAATATGTTCTGTTTTTGGGTTCTTGTAGGTGTTTGTGCGTGATTTTGTACCCAGTGCACTGGCGTTTCTGATGAATGGAGAATCGGACATAGTGAAACACTTCTTGCTCAAAACACTTCAGCTTCAAGATTCGGAGAAGCGTGTGGACCGGTTCAAGCTAGGAAAAGGTGTGATGCCTGCAAGCTTCAAAGTACGTCACGATCCTATCCGAGAAACGGACCACCTTGTTGCAGATTTTGGTGAAACCGCTATTGGACGAGTGGCTCCTGTGGATTCAGGGTTCTGGTGGATTATCCTTCTCCGTGCTTACACCAAATCTACCGGAGACTTGACTCTCTCCGAGACACCAGAGTGTCAAAAGGGAATGAAACTGATCCTGTCTTTGTGCTTAGCTGAAGGGTTCGACACGTTCCCTACGCTGCTTTGTGCTGATGGATGTTCCATGATTGATCGGAGAATGGTAATTAAGCACATCCTTGATGAAGCTTAGACACATTAATATAAATATTTATGTTTGGTTATCAAAATTAGTTTTTGTTTGTTTCGTAAATTGAAGGGTGTTTATGGGTATCCAATTGAGATCCAAGCGTTGTTCTACATGGGCCGAGCTTGTAGGCGAGATGCCCCTCAAGATTTGTTATCCTTGCCTCGAAGGCCATGAGTGGCGCATCGTCACTGGTTGTGACCCCAAAAACACTCGGTGGAGCTACCACAACGGTGGTTCTTGGCCAGGTCTGTTTCCTAGTTGAACTGAGATTTCCAATAGTTCTAAGGCATTGAAACAGAAAGTACAATTCTTTTTGGTCTGTCTGGTTTCGGATTGATTTTAGATTAAAAAAAAAATCTTACAAGTTTTATGTTTAGTAATTTATTGAGTTTGGTTTGGTTGTACTGATTACGGTTACGGGTTTGGTTCCGTTTCAGTTTTGTTTAGAGGATATACAGTTCGGTTCAATATGCTCTAAAATAGGATTTGAAAGGTTGGATAGATTGAATGATGAATATGACATAGTGTAATGTGTAATGATAAATTTGTCAATGCATACCAAACAAGCGATTAGATTCCGACTGCGTTGTCTTCTGTTGCAATGTGCAGTTTTGCTCTGGCAGCTAACGGCAGCGTGCATCAAGACAGGAAGACCGCAGATCGCAAGACGCGCGATTGACCTCATAGAATCGCGTCTTCACAGAGACTGTTGGCCAGAGTATTATGACGGTAAGCTTGGACGGTACGTCGGGAAACAGGCTAGGAAGTTCCAGACATGGTCGATAGCAGGTTACTTAGTTGCTAAAATGTTGCTAGAAGATCCTTCGCACATAGGTATGATATCTCTTGAAGAAGACAAACTCATGAAACCAGTTATCAAGCGATCTGCGTCTTGGCCGCAACTTTAGAAACAAAAAAACGATATTGGGTTTTGGTCTGTTCTGTATTTTGCCACGTCATAATTTTTTTTTTTTGCTTTTACTTTTTTTTTGGTTTGGTTGTTATTTGTATGATAATGTTATTGAAAACTTCTGCGGGAGCAGGGGACATAGACTTTATTGATTGCTTCTTTCTTGCTTTGCAAGTAAGAAGGAAAAAATGGTAAAAGCTCGTTTGCCATTTTCTATATCAACATTACACTTTTACATTGTTAGATAGTTGTCTATCATGCTGCAGTCACAATTCTATAAATTAAAATAATTAATAAATATTATTAACTAATAAATAACATAAATTATTAAATTTTTCAGTCTTTAATTAGATTAATTCAAAATATAACACAATTTATTTAGATAAAAATAATTAAATTTAAAACCTTTAAAAAATATATAACTGTCGTGAATAATGAAAATAAATAAAAAATTGTGTGTATGTTCAAATGAATAAAAAATCATTTATATCAAATACAATGAGAAATAATTATTTGGTGACAAAATAAAATCTAGGCTATAAGTACTATACTTTCTAAGAGATGGATTTTATAATGGACATCCATCTAAATATTTATAACACTTCCACTTGGATGTCTGTTATACAACAACATCTTCTAAAGCGAGTAAGATGTTGGTTCCGTAAAAATAAAATCCAATGGAAAATATCGAAGTTAAAAAAAAGAGTGCATAATTTTTAAGAAAAGCTAAATGTTTCCTAAAACCACAATTTTGTCTAAATATTGTCTTAATTTCCCGAAAAAATTAAAATTCCCTAAATTTTCTAATTTCATAGATATTTTTAATTATGCGGCAAACTATTTACACTAAATTTTATAAAAAATTAAATATTCTCTAAGTTTTCCTAATTATTCTTTTTCTTAAAAATTCCATAAATCCTAAATATTCATCTACAAATTGCGCAAATTCTAAATATTTATGTGAGATTATTATTCTGTAACCTTTTAAATAAATAATTAAAATAAAATATAAAAATATTAACAATACATTGGGATAGTAGGGGCTGAATGCGGTTTTCCGGCGGCGGCTTAGATCGGCTGCGGTGGTGGCTTTAACCGAAGGAGGAGGACTTACAGACGGGAGGTGGAAGAGACGAGAGGAGGAGGAGGCGAGCACCTGCATAGAGAGGAAAGGAGACAGAAAGGAGGAGGAGGAGAGCACCTGCATAGAGAGGAAAGGAGACAGAAAGGAGACGAGGCACGAGACTTTTACGACCGGGGAAGAGAGGAGAGGGAGATGAAAGGAAAGGAAGTGGAATCCACCAGCGTATGGGATGTCCGTTCGGTTAAACCGGCCCAGAGAAGAGATGATTTGAGAGAGGAGAGAATGTGAGAGTGTTATGGAGTTTGGCGTCGGGGGAGAAGAAGTTTTTTGGGGAAAATAAATTAAACATTCTGACGGAAAACCTGCGGACTCCCTAAACCTGTCGGTTTTCCTTCAAAATATATCAGAACTTCCAAGGGATTTTTTCGAGGTAGTGGATGTTTGTCCTAAAAAGTCGAATTTTTGGAATTTCTCACTGATTTCCTAGAGAAATCCGACGGATTATGGCGAACATCTACTACCGTCAGAAAATTACTTGGAATCTCACATATTTTTTTGACAGAAAACTGACATGCTCTCTTAACCTGTTGGTTTTCCGTAAAAGATGTTTGTTTCTTTTGAATTTTTTGAGGTTTTTGGATTCTCAGAATATTTAGATTTTTGAGTTTCAAAATTTCGTGGTTTTTGTGATTTTTTGGGTTTTTTTTTGTTTTTTTGGGAGTTTTGAGTTATCAAAATTTTTAGGTAACATTTTTGAAGTTTTTGAGATTTTGGGATTTCTCGATTTTAGGTTTATTTCATTTTTGGGTTTGATATTTTGAGTTTTTGAGATTTCCATAATTCTGTTTTTTGGGATTTTTTTTTTGTTTTCTAGATTTTTTTTGACTTTTTGAGCTTCTTGGGCTTTTTCAGTTTTTTGTTTTTGGTATTTTTGGGTTTTTTGGGTTATCGAGAATTTGAAAATACATGATTTTTGTGTCTTCGTGTTTTTGTGTTTTTGGGATTCACTGAATTTTTTTTTTTTTGGTTTTTTTGGGTGTACGAGATTACGGATTCAGAAATTCCAACTTACTTAGTCGGAAAACCCGTAATTAAGCGGATATGCTGACATATTCCAGAAAACCCCATATAAGCATAGAAACCTTTATTTAAATATATATTTTTTTTTAATTACATCAAATGCTCGCAGTTGTAGTAGGTTTACTATTCATAACTTATTTACAAATTCAAATTATCATTTCCATTCAATTATTCAGAATCTTCAGATGAACCTTCCAAAGGTATCAAGTCAAAATTGTTATCAAATTCGCCATGCGATTCCTCTGAGTCTGAATGAACTCAATCATCACCGGTCTGGGTAGAATCAACAATAAGTTGTATCTCATCTAAATTTTGAACATGCTCCACATGACTACTTCGAGATGGTTGTAGAGCATCGTGTTCTGAAGCTCCATAAATTCTTCTTCTCGGGTTAATTACAATCACTATTATCCATAGATCTGACGATAGGATGTCCGAGGATATGAAATGTAGTATATCTAAAGAAAATAATCTTATTTGTTAGCACATAGAAATAAGAAAAAAAAGATTAAGAAAAATAGTTTTACAATATCCAAAACTTGTCTTTCTGTGATGCAAGGATGAATGGATCGTATTTAAGCAGTCTATGGCTTGAATGTATTGAAATAACACCAAATTGGTCAATCCAACCCTACGACCAACGACAAGATCATACCAGTCGCATATAAACACAATGCACCTCAAGCCCAACATTCCTGGATAGCGGACTTCCAATATTTCATTGAGAATATTGTAGTACACTAAGTCACCTGATTTTGCTGAAATACCATATTATGAAGTTGGCCTGGTCTTTTCCTCCTCTTGAATCCTAAACGCATATAACCTAGTGAAAAACCTCGGGTATGAAGTTGCGGTGGTGTTTAAACCACTAGCAAACTCAACTAACCATGAGAAGAGACTTTCACCATTTCGTATACTTTCTGAAACATATACACATATAAGTAACAACAAGTTAAAATGTATATTATAATATTTAATCCAACTAATTAAGATAGTTAAACACTTACGAACTATTTCAACCAAGATGTAAATTCTCTTTCTTTTATGGCGGAAAATTCTGCTTTGGTTATACCAGGATAGTAGTTTCGTACTTTCGTCATGCAAATCCTGTAAGATAACCAAATATTATAGAAGACAAATATATGTAATGAAACATGTAATATTTAAATAAATTAAAATTTTATACTTTCATACTCAAAAATATTCTCACAATTTATGAGGATATATTTATGCAAATGTGTGGTCTCTTGTGCAAATAGTTTACGTTTTTTTCCTTTTCCACTTCTTCGACCAACTTGAGAAAACAAATCAGGTACATATACATGATAAATCGTTCTCACCTCTATCATCATGCCGCAAAGATTGTCTACTCTTAGTACAAACTTCAGATCTTACAACCTTACTCAAATTTTTAAAGTGTGAAATTTTTTTTCGTTGAAGCTCTGTGCGACAGTAGATCTTACAACCTTACTCAAATTTTTAATTTTTTTCTTCAGATGGAACATGTAACCCTCGAATGGGTACATCCATCGGTATTGTACGATGCCTCCTAATGCTACTTCTCATGATAGGTGATTAGGAAGATGTTCCATAGCATCAAAGAAAGAAGACATAAATATCTTCTCCATATTACACAGGATCACTAGGATATGGGATTTTAAATTGCGGACACCCTCAACTGTAATTTTCTTGAGAATAAATCTCGAAAGAACGCACAAAATCATAACAAATAAACATTAAAAATTAATTATTAGATATAATCTAAATGGTTAAATTTTATGAAATCTAATAAATATCTGCAATTGCTTGGTGAATATCCTTTGGGAGAAGATATGTGAAGGTAAATGGGAGAAGACGCTGCATAACAACATTAAAATCATGACTCCTCATTACAATGAGCTTTTTCTCGACTGAATCAACGCAGTTCCGTAGATTAGAAGTGTATATGTCAGTAAATTTTACTTCTTCCCAAATCCAATCTAAAAAGCTGCTTTCTTGGCGGCGTCTAACCGGTATGAAGGCATCAAACATATACCACTCTATACTTGCAGAGATTAACGATAAAAAATTAAGGGAAATTTTAATCTAGACTTCAAGTTGTCATTTTTCTTTCCTCTCACATTTAAAACTGTGTTCATTATGTTGTTAAAATGTGTTTTTTCAACATGCATGACATCTAGACAATGAACTGATTTTCCCAATAAAGAAAATCCAAAACAATACTCTTCTTGTGCCAGTTATGAAGTTTACCAACACCGTCGAAGACTCATGACCATTACCTCCACAATAAGGGGTTCTCTCAGCACCAAAACCTTAAAACTGTTCCAATATAGTACTACCAACGATCTCTGGAGGTGGTACATCGAACATTTGTTTATATTTCGTAAAATGTGTTATAGACCGAGGATAAGGATACTCCGCTGGTAAAAACCTTATATGGCAATAAACCAAAGATGTCTTCCTTTCGTGTTGCAATTGTTATAGACACAATAATCTTTCATGCGTTATACTTCCAGATAACATACCATAAGCTGGAAAATCACTTATAGTCCATATAACCGCAAACATGTTAAAATTTTGCTTTGATGACACATCAAAAGCTTCAACCATGTTTCTAAGAAATTTGTAACTCATAGATCAATGACTGGATGAATATATCAAGTGACCTTTTCAGATTATCTGGTCCAAGAACTAAAATAGATAGAAAAAAGTCTCTACGGATGCACATAGTTGGTGGTAAAATGTAATGTGTCATAATTACCGGCCACAACGAATATTATCTTTCATGCTTTCCAAATGGGTTAAAACCATTGGGCTGAAGTGGTTGTTACTTCTGTTAATCTACAAAACATATTGTCAACTAAATCATTGGAGAAAGGTGTTACTCCAATAGAATCATGGAGCAAGAGTAAACCAAGTGTAAAACATCTAAAATTTTGGTTGTGTATGTTATGTACATGTGACTGAAGAAAAGAGAGAAAAGCTTGATGACAAGGAAAATCTTGAGATATTTATCAGTTATAGCAACGTATCGAAAGTATACCGTGTGTATCTACTGGAAAGTGATAAAGTAAAAGTGTCAAGAGATGTCACATTTGACCAAGACAAAGCTTGGAATTGGGAGAAATTTTTTTTTTTTTAAAGTTAATGATCTCACCATTTCAGATCAAAAACAGAGAAAATCAAAGAAGTCAAGAAGAAGGATTTGACTTAAGCTCACAAGTTCATAATGTGAGTGAAACTTTTGACCAATTACATATCTTAACCAAAGGAAGACAAGATGCACTAGAGAAAGGAGAGACATAGGTTGGTTTAAGGGGATTGAGATCAATCAATGATCTAATGCAACAAACAGAAGTTGTTGCAGAAACTGCAGGAATTGCAGAGATGTCACAAATTTAAGAAATATGCCTTATGATGATTGAAGAACCGCAAGCTCTAGAGAAGGCTTTAAATGAAAGGAAGTGGGTAGAGTCAATCAAATAAGAGTTCAAGATGATCAAGAAAAACAACACTTGGGAAGCCGTAGAAAGACGAAACAACAACAATGTCATAAATGTTAAATGGATCTTTCGGTTAAAGACAATTGCTAGTGGAGAAGCAATCAAGCACAAGGCTAGATTAATAGCCAGAGGATTCACGCAAGGGTGTGGAGTAGATTTTCTTGAAACATTTGCCCCTGTTTCAAGATATGATACCATAAGTACTATCATGGCGATTGCAGCATATAATAAGTGGACTGTTTCAAATGGATGTGAAATCTCCTTTCTGAATGGAGATCTAAATGAAGAGATATATGTAGAAATAAAGAATGAGTTTGAAATAACTGGTATGGGAGAACTCAGTTACTTCTTTGGCTAGAAGATCATTCAAAACGAAGATGGTATATTACTACATCAAGAGAAGTATGCCAAGAAACTCTTAAGTAAGTTTGGAATGGAGAATTGTCAATGCATCTCTACTCCTTTGGTTTACTACAGCAAGTTTGAAGAAGACTTGAACAAAAGTTATGAAGATATCACGAAGTATAAAAGTATGATTAGACGGATTATTTATCTTTGTGCTTGTATACCCGATATCATGTATGCGAATTCATATCTCTCTCACTACATGAGTTTACCATTAAAGAAACATCTTCAGGAAGTCAAGCATGTGATGAGATACATCAAAGGAACGATTGCTTATGGTGTTAAGTTCAATTATATCAAAGAACCAGAGTTGGTAGCTTTCTCAGATAGCGATTGGGGATCAAGTGAAGACATGAAAAACACTAGTGGTTATGCTTTCACGCTTGGTTCATGAGCCTTCTGTTGGATATCAAACAAACAAAAGATTTTGGCTCAATCAGCCGCAGAGGCTGAGTATATTTCGGTTTGTTCTACAGCAAACCAAGCAATGTGGTTGCAGAAACTTGTTAAAGAAATAGAGTTTGAATCAGAAGGAGTGAAGATCTTTTGCGTCAACAAATCTGCTATTGCAATAGGGAAAAATCCAGTTCAACATCACAGGACAAAACACATCGACATCAAGTACCATTTTGTGAGATAACCTTAAAGATAGAAGAAGATCAAACTTGAATACTGTCCAGGAGAGATTCAAGTTGCAGATATTCTCATTAAGATCTTAAGTGTTAAAAGGTTTGAAGAATTTTGTGAAGAACTCGATTTAGTGATGAAGCCTTGATCAAGGAGGAGTGTTGGAGAATGATCAAAGTTTCATCACTAAGATACAAAAATGGAGCTGTGAACGTATTAAATGAAGAGTTGCGAGATCAAGTAACTGGAACATCAATAATTGCATCTTTTCGATTATAAATGTTAGTTATGTTAGTTAACTGCTTTGTTTGCACTACAAATAGTTAAACATATCTTAATAAAATACATGTTCTTTAAAAAATTAATTGTATGTTAAAATTAAATATAAAATAAGAACAAAAACTAAAAACACAAAACTTTGTAAAACAGAGTAATATTGTATTGTTGTCTGATCCATAGTAGAAGAAGTTGTACTTCTTCTGCAATGTCAATCAGAACACACTAGTCGGAAACTTTGTCACCGGAAGCTTTCTGCAAAGATGGTAATGACTCAAGTTTAGTTTTTAAAGTCCAGCCACGGACGTTCAACACCTTTGCGAATACCAAGTTTCTTGAAAGATCTATGATTCTCAACGACATGGTAAAATTCAGCTTCTCCAAGTCGAACCGGAGTTTGTTCCCCGATGCATGGAATGAAAGTTTATGAGATTAAGAGATTTGCAGATTGAGAGAGAGAGAGATAGATTAGAGAGAAAAGTAAGAATGATTATTATTGAGATTTTCAAAAAATGAATTTTTTGCTTACAAAAGAAGAGAGAGAAAACTATTTATACTAAACTAGTATAGGCTTGTATGGATACTAAGATAGCCTAATACATGTTTGGCTACAAGGATAACATATCACTAATCACAAACAAGCTTAAGCCACTCCTGATGAGATCTTACAAGGTAAGGATACTCAACCCAAGACTGGCAACAGGATGTACAGGCGGAAGTTGAAAGGGGTGGAAGGGAAACGTTTGTGGAAAAGGAGAAATGGAACGATTGAAAACCAACCAAGGAGATGTCAAGCCTTGATTATTCTGGCTTGGACTTGATAGGATATGACGCACCTATTAAACCAAGGATTTCACCAAATGACCTATAAATATTACACATTATAGGGAGATTTCGTGAGTAAGATAGTGATTAAATTTTCAAGATAATCAAAGATGATATATGATTCAAGAAAATTCGATAAAAGAACCAAGTGTGGCCGAAGACGAGTTTAAATAGAAATACAAAGGCGGTGGTCAACAAGGTCAAAGCCATCCATATGAAGCATGGTTTTTCCATCATTGACCACACGAAAAATGAAGCAATAAATGTAACTGATAACATGTTTTGACCATTTTAATTCGAAAACTTCTAAGGCAAGGAATGGGCCGGGCCCAAATTAACCAATCCACAATCCAAAAGAAAATGCCTTGGGCCTTAGACAAAGATCATTAGAAAATCAATTTGGGCCTCATCAAAACCTTGGTGAGAAAAATCCAATGGGAAAAATCTCACCAAGGGAAAATAGTGTTCTCCAGAAATGACTAAGAAATTTAGTATCTCTATCAGATACAATACTCCTAGGCATGCTATGTAACCTAACTATTTCCCTAAAGAATAGATTAGCAACATGTGAGGCATCATTAGTCTTATTACAAGCCAAGAAGTGAGACATTTTAGAAAACCGGTCCACAACTACAAATATAGAATCCTTCCCATTCCTAGTCCTAGGCAATCCTAAAACAAAATCCATAGAAAAATCTAACCATGGATGCTCAGGAATAGGGAGTGGGTGATACAAACAGTGGGGTTGGATTGTGGACTTAGCTATTTTGCAAATGGGACATCGACTACACAAGCGTTCCACATCCCTTTCATATGAGGCCACTGGAAGTGCTCACGCATGATGGGCAAGGTCCTGGCCACGCTAAAATGTCCCATGAGCCCACCAGCATGTGCTTCCCTTATGAACAACTCACGCAAAGAACACCTTGGAACACAAAGCCGGTTTTCATAGAATAGAAATTTATCCTTCTGGTAATAGGATCCTGTAGGGGACTTGTAACAGGACTTATAGATGTCTCCATAGTCTGGGTCAGTAGTATAGAGAGGTTTAATATGCTCAAAACCCAACAACTTAACTTCTAAGGTAGAGAATAAGGCATACCTATGGGACAATGCATCAGCCACAATGTTGTCCTTCCCTTGCTTGTATTTGATAACATACGAAAAGGTTTCAATAAATTCAATCCAATTGGCATGACACTTGTTAAGTTTTTTTTGGCCCTTAAGATGCTTCAATGACTCATGGTCCGTGTGTATCACAAATTCCTTGGGCCACAAGTAGTGTTGCCATGTTTGAAGGACACGTACCAAGGCATATAATTCTTTGTCGTACGTTAGATAATTGAGAGTGGCCCCTCCCAGTTTCTCACTAAAGTAGGCTATGGGACGCCTTTCCTGCATAAGCACAGCTCCTATACCAATCCCTAAGGCATCACACTCTATTTCAAAAGTGTTAGAAAAATTTGGTAA
Source organism: Streptanthus diversifolius (assembly GCA_039880935.1). NCBI lineage: Eukaryota > Viridiplantae > Streptophyta > Magnoliopsida > Brassicales > Brassicaceae > Streptanthus > Streptanthus diversifolius. The sequence goes on along the minus strand of JAXGFM010000003.1, from coordinate 8,604,968 downwards.
AGACAAAAGAGGAGCATTAGTAAGCTTATCCTTTAGAGTTTGAAAGGCTTCTTCCTGGGGTTGTTCCCACTTAAACCCAACTTCCTTTTTGACTACTTCCGTGAGTGGGGCTGCCAAGGTGCTGAAATCCTTCATGAACCGCCAAGACCATGGAAGCTGCAAACTTCCCCCACGGTCTTGGGTGTGGGCCATTCGCGGATCGTCTTCAACTTCTCTTCATCCACACTGATTCCATCTGCACTGACCACAAAGCCTAGAAAAACCACATTATCTGAACAAAAAGTACACTTGTCAGGGTTAGCAAACAACTGTTCCTTTCTATGCACTTTTAAAACAGCCTGAACATGTTTAACATGATCTTGTTAACTCTTGCTATAAATCAATATATCATCAAAGTAAACAACCACAAAATGACCTATATAGTTCCTATACATGATTCATCAGTCTCATAAAGGTACTAGGAGCGTTTGTAAACCTAAATGGCATTACAAGCCATTCATAAAGTCCTTGCTTTGTTTTAAAAGCCGTTTTCCACTCATCACCTTCTTTCATCCTAATATGATGATAACCACTCCTAAGATCTATCTTAAAAAACAGCCTAGACCCATGAAGTTCATCTAACATATCATCAAGCCTAGGGATAGGGAGACGATACCTGACCGTGATGTTGTTTATTGCTCTACAATCAACACACATCCAGTACTTACCATCCTTGAGTACAAGAACTGCACATGGGCTTAGGCTCTCACGGATATGGCCCTTACGCATCAGTTTCTCAACTTGGTTTTGTATTTCCTTAGTTTCTACTGGATTAGTTCTGTACGCAGGCCGGTTTGGTAGAGCCGCTCCTGGAACAAGATCTATATGATGTTCAATACCTCGGATGGGAGGCAATCCTGGAGGGCATTCTTCAGGGAACACGTCCTGAAACTCCTGCAAAAGCTTAGACAACTCGCTCGGCAGCACAGGCCGTGGGTTAGTAGCATGGAGGCAAACCTCCTTATAGTATAATAGAAATATGAGCCGGTGCTCATATAGTCTTTTACTAATACCACTAGCCTTTATAAAAAAGTTGGTTTTACTTTTAGTTTCCATAAAACTACTTTCTTGTTTCTTTTGTTGTTTGAGGTATAATTGATCTTTGTAGACTTCTTGTAGAGTCATAGGAACAAGATTTACCTTTCGGTTCTGATGAGTGAAGTGATGTTTGTTGGTATAGCCATCATGAATGACCCTACGGTCTGATTGCCATGGCCTACCAAGCAAAATGTGTCCGGCTTCCATAGGAAGTACATCGCACATGACTTCATCTTTGTAGCTTCCTATCTCCAAGGGAACCTTGACTTGATGAGTCACACGAAGTTCCCCAGCTTCAGTGAGCCATTGTAAGGGGTAAGGTCACGGATGTTTAACAGCTTCTAACCCAAGCTTCTTAACCATGGTTTCACTGGCCACATTTGTGCACCTGCCGCCATCAATGATGAGGCTGCATACTTTCTCATTAACAAAACACCGAGAATGGAACAGGTTCTCTCTTTGGTCCGGTTCCTTAGTTTTGGTCTGGACGCTTAGAGCACGCCTAATAACCAATAGTTGACCTTGGACCGGAGGCTCCTCCACATCGTTCAAGTATTGGTCATAGACCGGCTCTGTGTCTTCTTCCTCATCATCCGTTTGGAAGTCCCCATTCTCCAATAGGACCATGACCTTCTTGTTCACGCATTCATTGGCATAATGCCCTAGGCCTTGACATTTGAAGCACCTAAGATCCCGTGACCTGGCTGGTCTCTCCATAGCTTTACTCTTGCCCACCTTATTGGCAAAAGAATTGGTCTCGGGTCTAGAGGAAGATGGCTTAAAATCCACTGGCCGTGTAGGCTTATAGTCCCGGTGGTACGGTGGTTTTGCTCCAAATGTTCATGCACCAAAGGTAGGTCTATTAGTGGATTTACGCTTGAATTGTTGTTCAATCAAAATAACTTTATGAAGAAGCTCTTCAAGCTCCACGTAATGTTGAAGCTCTAGACGGTCTTGAATGTCCCGGTTAAGTCCTCCCAAGAATCGGGACATGGTAGCCTCACGGTCCTCAGTAACTCCAGCACGGATCAATAAGGTCTCCATTTCTTGAAAGTAATCCTCCACTCCTCGGTTTCCCTGGGTCAATTGTCTCAACCTAAAGTGGAGATCACGGTGGAAATGGGAGGGCACAAAGCGTCTACGCATGACATGCTTTAGCTCCTGCCATGTCTCAAATGGAGGCTCCCCATTGCGCCTTCTTGATATCACTGTTTGGTCCCACCAGCTGAGAGCATAATAATAAAATTCAGTTACTGCCACATTAACTTTATTAAAATCAGAAAAGTATTGACAATTGAAAACTAATTCCATCTTTTGTTCCCATTCAAGGAATGCAGTGGGATCATTTTTGCCATGAAAGGCTGGGATTTTGAGTTTCAGATTGTTGATGCTATCTTGTGGTGGTGGAGGTCTTGGTTCACGCATACGCCTAGGCCTTCTTGGACTGTGATTTGAGTAGTCACTTGGGTAAAAATGTGCCGCGGCTTCATCACCAAGAAAGCTTTGATCAGCTGGGTTTCTTATGGAAGAAACCTCATCTCTCTGTGTTCTGGCCTGATGTGTTGACGCCCTAGCTTGATGTTCTGATCTGGGCGGATCTTGAAACAAGGCGCGTCTTCGATCTGGTCGTGGTTCAGGAAAGATGTGCCTTATGACCTCACGTAAGCCATCTCTCAATCCTGCTTGCATGGAGATAAATCGTTCCTCCATCATGTTATGCATACGTAGGGTGAGTTCATCCAACAGACGGGTGTGGCGTAATTCTCCATCTGAATCCGACTCTTCACCTGCCATAATTCACAAAGGATTGGCCAGATCAAACGGTTCTACAAGATTGATCCAATGAAAATACTTTCTAAACAAAACACAAGCGGAATGAATAAAGATCAAACAAAGAGAAAGGGTTAAGAGTACAGCATGTTGGTGCTCTGATACCACTTGATGAGATCCTACAAGGTAAGGATACTCAACCCAAGACCGACAACAGGATTTACACGCGAAAGTTGAAAAGGGTGGAAGGGAAACGTTTGTGGAACAGGAGAAATGGAACGATTGGAAACCAACCTAGGAGATGTCAAGCCTTGATTATTCCGGCTTGGACTTGATAGGATATGACGCACCTATCAAACCAAGGATTTCACCAAATGGCCAATAGATATTACACACTATAGGAGATTTCGTGAGTAAGATAGTGACCAAATTTTCAAGATAATCAAAGATGATATATGATTCAAGAAAATTCCATAAAAGAACCAAGTGTGGCCGAGGCCGAGTTTAAATAGAAATACAAAGGCGGTGGTCAACAAGGTCAAAGCCATGCATGTGAAGCATGGTTTTTCCATCATTGACCACATAAAAAATGAAGCAATAAATGTAACTGATTACACGTTTTGACCATTTGAATTCGAAAACTTCAAAGGCAAAGAATGGGCCGGGCCCAAATTAACCAATCCACAATCCAAAAGAAAATGCCCTGGGCCTTAGACAAAGATCATTAGAAAATTAATCTGGGCCTCATCAAAACCTTGGTGAGAAAAACCCAATGGGAAAAACCTCACCAAGGGAAAAGAGTACCAAGATCAAATTTCTTCCCTTATATCTAAGTCAAACGGTTTGGATTAGAATCAGCCAACCTTAGCTGAAGTAAAGTGGAGGAGTCCTGAGGAAAAAGGCTTGAACCTCTTGCTTAAGTTCCTTGGTTCTGGCGCGCGTCAACGGTCCAGCCGGAATGGTCCATGGGTCGATAGTCCCCGTCGGATTGGTCCATGGTCGGGTGAAAGTTTGGTCGAGGTTGGGTCTTGGTCGAGTCCGGTCCGATCGTGGTCGAGTGGTCGGGTCAGTATCCGGTCGAGGTTCATGGTCGAGGTCGGGTGATGTGTCATGGTCGAGGTCGGGTGAGGGTTCATGGCCGAGGTCGGGCGATGGGTCACACGACCGTCCGTCAGGCTGTTCGTTCCGATACAGGTTCGGGTACGAGTCCAACCATCCATCCGTGCGGCTGACCGCACGTCCTTCTTCGCGTCCGTCCTTACGTCGATCCGATCGTCCATTCGCTCGTCCATCCGAAACCTCAATTTCTGGTCTGATCGTTGGTTCGACCGCACGGTCATCTGTGGTCGAACCAGAGTCATTCCTCAGGGTCACATCAACTCCCTTTGAACATATGTCGCCTACTTAGAGTCTAAAGAACACTTTCTTCATTTCTCCTCTTTGTCTTCATCATTCTTCTTCATTCCAACACTCCCCCTCAAGCTTAAGTCATGAAGAATGGCTAAGCTTACAACCATGAAGCATTATCTCATTAAAAACCTAAAGAAGGAAAACCCAATTGGGACAAAATCTTTCTTAGGGAAAAAGAGTATAACACTCCATGATCAGGATCAGTGTTGTGGAATGGACATGAGGCCAAACCTTGGATAGATAGAGCCGCCAGTCTTCAGTGTGGTAACATTGGTGAACACATCTGTTAGTTGATCCTCACTCCTTGTGTAGCAAGGTAAGATGATTCCATTTCCAATAGCTTCTCTCACCTTATGGAAATCCACCTCAATGTGCTTGGTTCTTTCATGGAACACTGAGTTGGAGGCAATATGTATGGCTGCTTGATTGTCACAATGGACAGTGATAGGAGACTTCAAGCTCACGCCAAGAATGTCAAGGAGAAATTGCTTCAGCCAGATGCATTATGTGGTAAGCTTCCTCATAGCCTTGTATTCAACATCTGCACTAGAGCAAGATACAACCTTCTGCTTCTTAGTCTTCCTGGTCACAAGATTACCTCCTATGAAGATGCAATAGCCAGTTGTGCTTCTCCTATCTTCTCTGTCTTCTGCCCAATCTGCATCACAATAACCTACAACTTCTCTGTTTTCATTACAACCCATTCATATACCTTGTTCTTTAGTGCCTTTCAAGTATCTCAATATGCGCATGATCATGTCCCAATGCCTTATCTTTGGGTCTTGCATATGTTGAGAAACCTGACTCACAGCAAAACATAAGTCAGGTGTAGTGATGGTTAAGTATATGATCTTACCAACCACTTTTCTATACAGCTTTGTATCATGGAACTCGTCATTTCCTAGCTCCCCCTCAGGTTTTATCTTGTAACCTTCTTCTAAGGATGTCTTAGCTGGTTTAGCTTCCATCATACCTGTAGAGGTTAATAAGTCAAAAATATATTTTCTCTGAGATAAGAAGAGACCTTCTTTGAACTACACACTTCAATTCCTAATAAGTATTTAAGTTCACCTAGATCCTTAATATCAAATTCACTTTTTATATAAGCTTTAGTATAATCAATGCCTACTTTATCATATGATTATGTCATCCACATAAATGAGTATAACCACAATGCCTTCCTTACTCTGAAGTGTAAAGAGAGTGTGTTCAACTTCTGATCTTTTGAAACCTCTGTCCCTTAAGGTCATATTCAGCTTATGATATCAAGCTCTTGTAGATTGTTTTAAGCCATAGATATCCTTTCTTAACCTCAGTGTATTGCCGCCACCTACATGATATTCTAAACCTTGTGGTGTCATGTACACTTCCTCTTTTAGCTCATCTTTTAAGAATGCATTCTTAACATCCATTTGCCATAACTCCCAATAAAGATTAGCAGCAAGAGACAGAACAACATTAACTGAATATAATTTAGCCATAGGAGCAAGGTATCCCTATATTTAATGGTGAAGATCCATTTAGAACTTACAACATTTTTCCCTTTTGGAAGAGTGGCTGGCGCATAAGTTTGATTCTTCTCCATAGCTTGTCTTTCAGCTAGAATTGCTTCTCTCCACTCCTTATCTCCATAGCTTCCTCATAGGTCTTTGGAATCTGCTATTTATCAAGGCTAACAGTAAATGCAACTTGAGAATCAGGTATATAAACTAGATTACGCACTCCCTGATCATGATGAACTACTGCATTGTTGTTGTAATAGAAGTTGGGTGGGAATCTCTGCCTTGTACTTCTTCTAAGAACAACAGATGATTCCCCTTTTTCTTCTTCTTCTATATCATCCACAAGATTAAGTTGAATGTCCCTTGGCCTTTTAGAAGATGAGACTAAGATATCTCCTTCTGAATCCTCCTTTTAATCATGTCTAGGTTCCTGGCCCCCCTCATGAACAAGGGGAGATAATTAGCCTGGTTGAAGAGAAGGCCGCGCCGGGAGTGATGCCAGCACGTCCCGGGATGGAAGCAGCGCCTGTGACCTGGTTTGAGGCCGTGAGGAGGATGGGACCATGGACGTGCCTGGGTCATATGGTCCAAGAGCTGGAGTAGGCTGGGACGTGCCTGGGTCGTGCCTGGATTGGACATGGGTCGTGTCTGGGTCGTGCATGGGTCGCAGCTGGATTGGACCAGGGTCGTGCCTGGGGGAACACGGCTCGGGCTGGGCTGATCCTAGTTCAGGCCGTGCCAATACAGAATCCGATTATTCTGGAGCTGGTCCTGGCGCTTGTTGAGCTGGTCCTGGGCCAGGTGCTGTTGTCTTTGGAGGGACTATACCAATGCTTTCCAAGATCCTTCTTGGATGGTCATCTTGGTCATGTCTTATTGTTGAGATGTCCTTGAATTCCTTTCAAGTTCTTTCTTCATATAATCCTTTGGATTCTTGGAATTTAACATCTCTAGATACTAGGAATCTTCTAGTCTCTGGACTGTAGCAGTTGTATCCCTTTTGTGTAGGAGAATACCCAATGAACACGACCTTGATACTGTTTGGTTCCAGCTTGTTTCTAAGTTCTCCTGGTACTAAAACAAAACAAACACACCCAAATACTTTTAAGTGGTTAATGTAATCCAAGTATATTTAGATTTTTCATCAATAAAGGTCACAAAATATTTTTGATTTTCTCTTGAAGGAAAAGGAGATGTCCAAACATCAGAATGCACTAAATCAAAACAATTATTATATGAATGAATTGATTTTTCAAATACAGTATTACAATGTTTCCCAAGAATGTATGATTCACACAAATCATTTTGTAATTTAATTCCAGGGATTATCAATTCTAAAGCTCTAGGATGAGGATGACATAATCTAGCATCCCAAAGCTCAGCTGTAACATTGACGTTTACACTATTAGCACACGGTTCTTGTAAGGAATGGATGGACAAATCTTCAAGCACATACAAGTCATTCTTTGTTGTTCCTTGTCCAAATTTCCTACTTGTTTCAATATCTTGAAAGTAGAAATCATTAGGACCCAATATAGCTTGACAATTAAGATCTGTAGTTGCTCTTTTAATAGACAACAAGTTAGATGTGAAAGATGAAAAATAAAAGGCTTTAGATTCTTTATCAAACAGTTTAAATTTCCCAATTCCTTTAACTGACACATTGATTCCATTAGCAATTACCACACTACCTAAGGCAAGTTCTAAGTTTTCTAGCAAACCTAAATCACTTATCATGTACTGAGAAGCTCCAGAATCAACAATTTAAGGTTTATAAGCAATATATGTTTGAAAAGAAGCATGAAGTGATTTACCCAACACATTACCAGAGCTAAAGGCTTTGAAGAGAGCTTTCAAGTCTCATTTCTTCACAAACTCAGATGAAGAGTCATGGACCGGATTGTTGATCAAAGTAGTGCGGTTGTGTGTACCAGGTTAGAGGAGCTAGGGCCGTTTATTGATGAAGTTTTGGTCCTGTCAATGAACCAGCTTGGCTTCAGCTCAGGACGAAGCACCCAACACACCTTCTTGATTAGACAGGTTCTCTTGCAGTAATCACAGACGGTTCTCTTCTTCTTGGATTCAGTTGGTGCCTTGAAGAAGCTCTTGTGGGCAACCGCCGGTTCCTCCTTGTTTCAAAATAGCTGGAGAGACCCTTGCTCCTTCTTAATCTTAGCACAAATATCTTCTAAACTAGGAAGCTTGTCCTACCTACAAATGTGCTTAATCAAATCAATATAGTTAGTGTTTAAAGTCAAAAGTAAACCAAACACCTTATCTTGTTCTCTCCTTTCATGGAGAGTAATGGGATCAAATGTGGCAGGCCTTAGCATCACCAGCTCTGCCCATAATGCTCTAAAAGATCCATAATGCTTTGTGAACTCAGCATCCTCCTATCTAAGATCATTCAAAACTTTCTTTACGTCAAAAATTCTCATGAGGTTAGTAGTATTGCCATATACATTTTTTAAAGTTTCCCAAAGATCTTTAGCATTTTCACAATACGAATATGCTTCTAAGAGAAATCCAGCTAGAGATTTTTGGACTATAGAAAGTACCATCTGGTCTTCCTGAAACCATTTATTTTGATCATCTTGATCATCTGAGTCATCCCCTTCAATGGCTAGAACAGGTGCATTTGTTATATGACTCCATAAGCCTTTGCTACACAAAGTGGTCCTTATGGTTCTTGACCAGAGTAAATAATTCGTCCCTTGAATCAAAACGGGGGCTTTTAAATGCGCTTGGAACTCCATAAGATCTGTTATATAACCTGCAAGACAGAAGACTCCAAGAACACTACACATGCGTTACACTACTTGCACTAGTGGTGCGTCCAACAAAATTGAAAGAAGGTGTAACCGCCAAACAACCACTGGTCAACAAATTAAACAGACTTCTACTGCTTAACTAAAAATTATCCAGTGAACAACAATTGCTAAAACTGCCTAACCAAGTCAACAATAACCTTTCCCACCTTTTTTTTTAAAAAAAACAGAATTTTAACAATATTCAAGAAAACATTTCTTGAAGTCTAAAAATATTTGGAATAAAACTAATTGAAACCCTCCAAAAGATCCTAAACTAAGTTTTGATCTTCTAATAGTTGAAAAATATTACGAAAGATTGAAGGTTTTAACACAAATACCACAAATAGGTCAAATCTGTACATGTTGAAGAAGATTGATCAATAAAGCTTATAAACGTGAAAATGGGCAAAGCAGACCTCCTGATTCATCAACTAGACTCGTGTTAATTGAGTTTAGGCTTTAGAATTACTTGATTTGATGAATAATTGATGGAGATATGCTCGTTGCAAACCCGTAGTCTCATGGCAAAGACGATCACAACACCACCGTATGAGGACTTGGATAAATTTTGACTCAGGCCACCAAATTGGATGAAACCACATGGGAAATACTCAGAAATCACCGGAGAACAACCTTTGATGAGGAAAATGGCAAGAAATTTCTATTTTTTGCCTGAGAACCTGATGAACACATGATGGTCTCGCGGCATACCTAGTTTTGAGGCTGTGTGATGATTGTGTGCAAGACGATAAGATTCTGCGGAATTTTGTGCCAGATTAATTTAAACTGGCTCTGATACCATGAAAGTTTATGAGATTAAGAGATTTAGAGATTTGCAAATTGAGAGAGAGAGAGAGAGATTAGAGAGAAAAGTAAGAATGATTATTATTGAGATTTTAGAAAAATGAATTTCTTGCTTACAAAGGAAGAGAGAGACAACAATTTATACTAAACTATTCTAGGATTTTTTGGATACTAAGATAGCCTAATACATGTTTGGCTAGAAGGATAACATATCATAAACAAGCCTAAGCCACTCCCTTTGGACAGATGGCGCCTACTTAGAGTCTAAGGCACACTTTCTTCATTTCTTCTTTTTGTCTTCATCATTCTTCTTCATTCCAACATGGAACACATGAAGACTCCCCATCCGGTTCAAGAACCATGCTGGAATCCCCGAATTATTGGATTTTGATCGAGCTTCTTCTTCAAGATCGATCAATCAGAAGGCGATCGATCAATCATATTCATGATCGATCGTTCAACAAGAAAAATTTGATCCTAAAAAAATCTGTTAAATGATGGATCAATCGATCATAATATGGATCGGTCGATCCAGTTACCACAAAATAATTATTTCTTATAAAACATTGTGTTTCTTGGTGAAGAGGCATGTCTCTTCAGCTATGTTCGTCTAAAACCCTATTTATACTTATTGTATCACAATATGTATGTTCTTTAAAAATATTAAGTATTCATCTACAAGATAGTAACATTTGTTCTTTGTTCTCAGATCAAGAGTAAGTCATTGCTTTCTGTAATGGTTAACATAGTATCAGAGCTTGGTGAGACAACAATTCACCAAGTTATTCCAATCTTCAATGGAGAGGGTTACGGTTTTTGGAAGATCAAGATGAACAATTACTTAAAATCCAAAAACTATGGACAGTGGTGGAAAGAGTTCCAGATGAACCAATGCAAGGAGATCAAATTCCAGAAACTGTTCTATCTAGAACAAGGTGGAAGGAAACATGTACTAAGGATATGATGACACTTCAAATCCTTCAAACTGTAGTATCGGACACGATATTTCTGAGAATTGCACCTGCAACAAGTGCAAAAGAAGTTTGGAACGCATTGGAGATGGAGTTTCAAGGAAATTCTCAAGTGAGAATGATTAATCTTCAGACGCTACAAAGGGAATATTAGAATCTAAAGATGGAAGAAGGTGGAAGCATAAATGATTTCACTTCTAAGTTGGTTATTTTAAGTAACAATTAAGGATTCATGGTGATGGTGAAGAGAAGAAGGATTATCTGTTGGTGCAAAAGGTCCTCATCTCCTTACCAAAGAGTTTTGACAGAACTGTGGCTGTACTTGAACATACAAGAGATCTCTCAACCTTTTCTGTAGCAGAGATAGTTGGAACTTTAAAGATGCATGAGAAGCGTTTCAGTCTTAGAGAAGAACGTACCAATAAAGTCGCATTCTATGGAGAGAATTTTGATTCAAAAAGAAGAAACAAACTAAAGCACAAACATCATGAGAATATCAAGAAGTGGTGTGGCATGTGTAAGAAATAAAGTCACAATAAAGTAGATTATTGGAAGAAGAAAAACAGAAACAATTCACAAATGAATGTGAAGAATGAAAGAAAGTGTTATGTCTGTGATAAACCTGGTCACATAGCCAAATATTACAGACTCAAATGGATAATCAAACATATTTGAGTCTAGAAGAGCTGAAGAAAATGCAGAAGTAAAGTCATATGCTATTCAGTGAAACTTGGCTTATTGACAGAGGTTGCAAAAACCACATGTCAAATGATGAAAGCTTTTTCATCAACTTAGATCGCAGCAAGAAGACAAATATCAGAGTGGGTAATGGTCAGTTGATCATGTCAGAAGGAAGATGAGACATTCAAGTGCCCATAAATAGAGGAGTACACACAATAAGAGAAGTTCTTCTAGTACCAAGTCTAGAAAGAAACTTGCTCAGTGTTTCTCAAATGATAACTAATGGATATTGAGTTGAATTTGAAGCTGAAAAATGTAACATTCATGACATAAAGGAAGGAAAATACTTGAAGTTGAAATGAAGAACAAGAGCTTTCCAATTAAGTGGAAGACATTAAATGGAGAAGCTCATATGGTTGTTGCAGAGAAAAAAAGAAAAAACAGAACTGTGGCATAAGCGACTTGGTCATATGAATCATGACAAGTTAGAGGCTATGCAAAGACAAGGAATGGTTGAGGATCCTCCCAAATTCAGCATAAACAAGACAACCTGCAGATCATGCGAGATGGGAAAGCAATCTAGGAGGAGTTTCCCAAAGAAATCACAATGAAAAACCTCCAACACTTTGGATTAAATTCATTATGATGTCTGCGGACCTATGCAAACAAAGTCTATGAATGGAAATTGATACATCTTGACGCTCATTGATGACTTTACAAGGATGATATGAGCATATTTTGTAAGAAATAAGAGTTATGTGCTTACAAAATTAAAATGTTCAAGTCTTATATGGAAATTACATCAAGAGATTAAGAACTGATGGTGGAGGTGAGTACATCTCAAAGAAATACAAGAGAATGTAATTAAGCATGAAGTAACTTCACCATACTTTCTTCAACAGAATGGTGTGGCAGAAAGAAGGAATAGTTCTCTTATGGAAATGGCGCATTCTATACTAAAACATAAAGGATTATCAAATCACTTTGAGGCTGAAGCGGTTGCAACTTATGTTTATCTACAAAACAGATTGCCAACTAAAGCATTTGAGAAAGGTGTTACTCCAACAGAAGCATGGAGCAGGAGTAAACCAAGTGTAAAACATATAAAAAAATTTGGTTATGTATGCTATGTACATGTGCCTGAAGAAAATAGAAGAAAGCTTGATGACAAGGCAAAGCTTGGGATATTTATCGATTATAGCAAAAAATCAAAAGGATATCGTGTGTCTCTAATTGAAAATGAAAAAGTAGAAGTGTCAAGAGACGTCACATTTGAAGAAGACAAAGCTTAGAATTGTGAGAATAAAAAGTCTCAGGAGGTAATGATCTCACCACTTCAGATCAAAAAACAGAGATAATCAAAGAAGCCAAAAAGAAGGTTTTGAATTAAACTCAAGTTGACAATGTGAGTGAAACGTTTGATCGATTACATATCTCAAACAGAGGAAGGCAAGATACACTAGAGAAAGGAGAGACATCAGTTGGTCCAAGGGGATTGAGATCAATAAATGATATTATGCAACAAACATAAGTTGTTGCAAACTGCAGGAATTGCAGAGATGACACAAGTTCAAGAAATATGCCTTATGATGACTGAAGTATCACAATCTCTAGAGGATGATTTAAATGACAGGAAGTGGGTAGAGGCAATGGAAGAAGAGTTAACAATAATCATGAAAAACAACACTTGGGAAGCCGTAAAAAGACCAAACAACAAAAATATCATAAGTGCTAAGTGGATCTTTAGATTAAAGACAAATGCAAGTGGAGATACAATCAAGCACAAGGCTGTATTGGTAGCGAGAGGATTCACACAAGAGTATGGAGTGGATTATCTGGATATTTTTGACCTTGTTTAAAGATATGACACCATAAAGACTGTGATGGCGATTTCAGCACAAAATAAGTGGACTTTGTTTCAAATGGATGTGAAGTCTGCTTTTTTGAATGGAGATCTAGAAGAAGAGATCTAAGTATAGAAACCACCTGGCTTTATAGAAAAAAGAGAAGAAGAGAAGGTTCTAAAACTTCACAAGACACTTTATGGGCTTAAACAAGCACCTAGAGCATGTTATGCACGAAATGGTGATTACTTCACTGGAAATGATCTTGTAAGGAGTTTCAATAATCATGCATTATAAGTAAAGAAGAATTCAGAAGACATTTTGGTGGTGAGTCTATATGTGGATGACATAATCATCACAGGGAGCAGCATGATGAAGATCAATGTGTTTAAATAATAAATGAAAAGTGAGTTCAAACTGACTGATTTGGCAGAACTCAGTTACTTTTTTGGTATGGAGATTATTCAAAATAAAGAAGGCATCTTTCTTCATCATGTGAAGTATGCAAAGAAGCTTTTAAGCAAATTTGGGATGGAAGATTGCAAGAGTGTATCTACACTATTAGTCCCTCACAACAAATAAATAGAAAAAGATTTGAAAGAAGACTATGAAGATGTTACTAAATACAGAAGCATGATTGGAGGTATTTTCTACCTATGTGTTTCTAGACCAGATATCATGTACGCAAGTTCATATCTTTCTCGATACATGAGTTCACCATTAAAGCAACATCTTCAAGAAGTCAGAAGAGTACTAAGGTACATCAAATGTACTTTGGCATATGGTGTTAAATTCTGTCAAGTGCAGGAACCAGAGTTGGTGGCATTTTCATACAGTGATTGGGGAGGATCGAAAGAGGATAGGAACAGCACCAATGGGTATACCTTCAAGTTTGGTTCAGGAATATTTTGTTGGAAATCAAGCAAACTGAAGATTGTACCTTAATTAACTGTAGATTCTGCTGCAAACCATGCAATATGGTTGCAGAGACTTGTCAAAAAAATGGGGTTTGAATCAGAAGAAGGAGTAAAAATCTTCTGCGATAACAAGTCAGCAATCGCGATAGAAAAGAATCTGGTTCAACATCGCAAAACTAAGCACATTGACATCAAGTATCACTTTGTTAGATAAGCAGAAAAATAGAAGAAGATCAAGCTTGAGTATTGTCCAGGAGAAATTTAAGTATCTGATATTCTTACAAAACCATTGAGTGTTTCAAGGTTTGAAGATCTCATAAAAGAGCTTGGAGTAAGAAAGAAACTCAATCAAGGAGGAGTATTGGATTTTGAACAAGATTCTTCTTCAGGATCAATCGATCAGAATGCGATCAATCGATCGTATTCAAGATTGATCGTTCTACAAGAATCAGTTGATCCTAAAAAGATCCGCTAAGTGATGGATGAATTGATCATAATATGGATCTATCGATCCAATTACCACAAAATAGTTATTTCTTACGAAACATTGTGTTGTTTACCTATGTTCTTCTAAAATCCTATTTAAACTTATTGTATAATAGAAAAAACTATGTATGTTCTTTAAAAATATTAAATATTCGTCTACAAGATTTTCTTAAAGAAAAATATCCAAAAACACATAGACAAACAGAGTAACATTTTTGTTGTCAGATCAAGAGTAAGTCATTGCTTTCTGCAATGACTAACACGAAATTCGTTTTTGACAGATTGATGTAATAAACAGATTTGGTTCTCACTGGCTTCCAGTCGTCTAGGCTCATCTTGATTTCACATTTAACATGATTCAACAAGAATAAGGCTGTCGTCGAAGTCATCCATGTCGGAATCGTTTTCAGATGAAATTTGTTGCACGAACGATCAAGAGAGCTAATCCCATAACCGTTATTCAGGTCAGGGAATGGACCGGTTAAGCGATTATGGGAGAGATGGAGATCGGTAAGTTTGGTTAAGTTGGCGAAACCCATTGGCAAGATCTCTGAGTAGTGATTCCACAAGAGATCCATTCTAGAGAGCGCCTCGAATCTCGATAAATAGTTTGGGATCGTCCCTGAGAGATGGTTATGACTGAGATCTAGGAACACAAAAGTTGGTGCAAGTGATGCAAGCGACAGAGGAACTTTTCCAAAGAATCTATTGCAGGAGAGTCTAAGAAATTTAAGCTCCGTCGAGGGTTTAAAAATGTCTGGGATGGTACCAGAGAGGTGGTTGCCACCTAGGCTAAGCCAAGTTAACGAGTCAAATTGGATATCGAAGTTGGTATCGGACCGATGAACCGATTATTCTCCATAGTGACATTTGTTAGAAAAAAAAAAATATTAATACATTAAAATAATCTTAATCGTATTTTCATGTACTTTCCAAAATTACATCTTATTTAATTATTAAATATTAAAAATTAGTCTATGGATAATACCTGAATCCATGACTTTTGCGGAATAATGATGACAATTACTAATCAAAAAATTAGAACAGGGAGGTTTGAGATATTCCTCAACTAAATATTTTTTATGTTTCTAAGAGACCTTTATGTTTTTTTCTTTATGGGTAGGTGGAAAACTATTTGATTTAGTATGTTGGGGACCTAACCATGTTTCTTCTTATATAGTCAAAAAATGGAAATTACATAATTTCCACATTTTAGACTATTAATATTCCATTTATTTAGACAAAATTTAACTTAATTAATTTCAGTTTCTTAGAATAAATTAGTCCATATAAATTAATTATTTTCAGTTTTATGAAATAAATTAGTTCACTAAATAGTCAATATAATTACATTAAATATGATGACCACTAATTAGAAATTGGAAACAAAATTCCAACAATCTCCCACATGGACATCATATTCATCTTTAAATAATTATATTATGATATTTTATGCATGCATCCGTATGCTATTTATAATGAATTTTTTCTTTAAACAATCTTGTCCATCATATTTACAAATAATGAAACAACGTGATTTTGATCATTTAAATATCATGATCAAACCATCGTGATCACCATATAAATATATGCAATTACATATATCAATATGGATGAAGTAACATATCAAATATCCTTATACATGTCTTCTTTATTGGTATTACTTAAATCTTGATGATGCCATATATTTATGCAACATGAATATTGTTATTAATTGAGTTAAAGAATAAGAATACCCATTATTTATTCAGCATAATTTAATACTTTAATTATATATATAGAAAATATACATGACTCACACTAAACCAAAGTACTATAAGAAATAATACTCATATGAGCAATATGTTCTTTAAAGAAAATGAGTATCAATTCTTTGGTTAATGAGTCCGCTAGCATATACTTTATCTGAATATGTTGTATAGAGATTTATTTTTCTTGAACTCTCTCCTTAAAAACCAAATAGTTCGATGGATTTTGATTTATTCGAACCATTATTGTTGTTGGAGTAAAGAACGGTTGAATTGTTGTTACAATAAATTTTTAATGGCATGTCCACACTATCTATCACCGGAAGACCCGTGACAAAATTTAGAAGTCATATAATTGGTAGCCTCATAACAAGCGACAAATTCGGCAGCCATAATTGAAGGAGCTATAATAGTCCGTTTTACGGACTTCTATGAGATAACTCCTCCAGCCAACATAAAATGTAACCAGAAGTAGATCGCTTGCTATCTTGGTATCCAGCAAAATTAGAGTTAGAGTACCTCATGACCTATAATTTATCTGATCTCCGATAAGTGAATACGTAGTAATTTTTGTCATTTAAATAACACATTAGCGGCCTTCTAGTGTTGCAAGCCTGGATTGCTCAAATATCTGCACAACACTCCCACTATAAATGCTATATTGGGACGATTACGTACTTGAATATACATTAGACTTCTCACTGCCGACACATAAGGAATCTTTTATATATTTTTTTAAATCCTTGTTTGGGCATTGACTGACACTTAATATGTCTCCTTTATACAAAGGTGTATCTCCTGGTTTACTATCTCTCATGCTGAATGTACTCAGGACTATATCAATGTATCTCTTTTGTGATAATTGAAGAATACCTCGAGGTATCACCAAGATCTTTCATTTCTATGTTAGAAAGTATTTGGATTCCTGTAGAAGTCTCGATTACTACTAGCGAGTAGAATATCATCGACATATAATACCAAGAAGATGTAATTACCTCCACTAAAATTTTTTATGAGGACATCGGACAGCTACCGCCACGGAAGTACCGTCCGGACCATTAACGCGTGCTAAGGCCCGAGCTCTTGGGAACAAGTTCAACCAGCTGGCATAACGAGAAAGCGACCAGGAGTCCGATCCCAAAGGCCAACCCAGACGACACACCAGCCCATAAAGGCCCATTCACGTCGGACAAGTAACCATGGAGGTTCCTGCTCGAAGATTCCTCTACCTCCGGTGTCTTTGCCATTACCCATCATTGAAGACACCAAGAGCCGTGCTAATATATTGTACTATTTTTCCTATCTTTGGTTTTATCCCAATAGGTTTTTCGAAGAGGGTTTTAACGAGACAACACTCTTAGTGAGCATGATGACGAATACTCGTTCACGAACCAACCACCCTTCACGAGTCTAAATCGGTTTCGGCCTCCTCCTTATGGCGGATTATCAATCTTATTCTTTATCTCTTTTGTTTTTGACTAAGTATAAATTTAAGTCCTAAGCCCAATTTCTTAAATTTTTAGGCAAATTGGCCTTAGACTAAGTCTTCATGATTTAAATCTTGGCCTAAGCCCATTTTTTTTAATTTTCAGCCATTTAGACTTCATGTTTTTTATTTTACACTACTTGCTGTTTTGGGTTAAACATCATGTTGTTTACCCTAAGTTGTAATCAATCCTTATATAAACCTCTTATTCGATTAATGAAAGAAAACACGACTTTACACAAAAAGAAAACCCTAAGACTCTGTCTAATTTCGGCGCCCCTCTCCCTTGGTGTGCTAATCGTGACTTCTCCCTTTTGGTTGAAGTCCCCTTGGTGTATCACAAGCGTTCTGCAGCTTGTGTGGTCCTCTGGATCCATTCTCCTCCATTCATTAGCTTTTGGAGGGCTCGAGATTCTCGACTGATAGTAGTCCCGCCAACACTCTTGTATCATCTGGAATCAGAGCTCAAAAACTCCTAAGTATCAGGTTGAGTCTACTCCTTTTACTGTTTTCCGATTTTTTATTTTTCTTTGAATTTTTTTGCTTTGATTTGTTTTCTCCTTCTTCTTCCGTGCAAGATGAGAGTTGAAGAATCAAGATCAGATTCTATCATTCTTAACTCTTGTTTATTTCATTAAAAAAATAGCAAATTAGGATTCGAATAGAAACCAAACTGTTTCACCCTTACAATTAATCTTCTTTGTTGCATCTTCATTTACATAGGCCTCTTTTGCATGCTAAGATTTGTCACCTAGTGCATTCACGTTACATAGTGCATGTGGATATCATTCACGAGAGATCTGCGTTTCTTTGTTGCTTACGGCTGCTTGATTAGTTGTTGCATCTCACGTTTTGCTCGTTGTCTTGCGTGTGTTGTTAGGTCCCTTAGGCCAGGATAAAATTACCGTGCGTCCTAGGTTTGTTGTGTGTCTAGTTGTTAGCATGTGTATTCGGTTGACCTTTATCACGTCCTAGGTTGTCTTGTGTTCGCGTCTTAGGGTTTTGCTGTCTGGGGGGTCGCGCTCTTAGTTCGAGCGAGTCTGAGCGAGTGTTGTTTGCGTCACATTTTTGTCCAGTCCAGGTTTAGGTTTGCGAGTCCTGCTTGTGAGTCTATGTCTAGGAATTAAATCAGATTTCCTCTTTGTAGAGTCTATAATTAGAAATTTTTTCCTTTTCTATAATTAAGGTCAGGTCCGATTTTTCTTTTGTGTTTCTAGATATTATAAGATTTTCATTCTAGTGATTTAGGCATTATGTAGTTTTCCTTATTAGCTAGTTGCTAGAAATTTCTTTCATTTTAATTACTTAATTCATATTTTAGTTTCATTTTTGTTTGAATTTAATTTATGGAAATGTCAACTTTTTGGAAGTTTTTTAAATTTATTAAATACTTCATATTCTATAAGTTTCCATTTTTAGAAACTTTTCATTTTAAGAATTTTCCTTTTTTTTTTGGAAAAGGAAAATTATGTCAGGTAGCGAGGGATAATCGTCAGGCCCGGACAATCAACACATGATGCAACTGCTGCAAAATCTGACAGCTCAGATGATAGCCATGGCTACACGCATGAAATACCTTGTACAACCTGCACGACTGCTCGGACGATCTGACATACCAGAGGCACCCAATCAGGGAATTGGTCGAGATCAACGAGCTGAAGACTCACAGACGTTCCGACACACGCCCGCCTTTCCGAACTTTAAGATCCACCCACCATCATTTGCTGGAAAATTAGATCCCGTTGAATATCTGGATTGGGAAAGCGGATGAAGTTATTGTTCGACTACTACCACTACGACGATCCAAGAAAGGTGGCCCTGGCAACGGCCCAATTTACAGATTATGCACTTGCATGGTGGGATCGAGAGGTAGCCACTCGACGCCGGGGACATTTTGGTCCATTAACTTCATGGGATGAACTAACCCATTTGATGAGGAGACGATATGTTCCTCCACATTTCCACCGCAAGCTTCAGCGTAGATTCCGTTGCCTTTGTCAAGGGAAGAGGACTGTGGGAGAATACTTCGACAAATTTGAGCATCTTTGGAACCGACTGGAGATGGATGAATCGGAGGAGAGCCTCATGGCTCTGTTCTTAGACGGACTTCAAGAGCGATTGCACACAAGATCGAGCGCCAACCATATCATGATCTTGGCGAGCTGTTCCATCTTGTGGTACAGGTCGAGAAGAGCAATCAACGCAAGGACTTTGCACTGGATCACTGGCTCCAAACCATACGACCGGACCGCGACCAACAATGTTCAGCAGTCCAAGGGCAAGAAAAACTGCACTCCAACACCTAGAGCCACCTCAGCCGCACCAAGACCCACCGCACTTACCCTAACAAACCAGCCGTAGAGGAGTAGCAAAATTATATGTTTCAAATGCAAGGGCCGAGGACGTATGTCCCAAGAATGCCCGAACCAAAGGACCATGGTACTGACCACTTTCGGAGAATACGAGTCAGAAGACGAGTCAGAAAAAGTCGCGCCTGTAATGAACCAATTTGACGACAAGGTAGAATATGCTGACTCTGGACCTCTTCTGATGATCAGACGGGTTCTAAGCTCCCGCTTAGAACCAGAAGAGATTGAGCAGTGGGAAAACATATTTCACTCCAAGTGCACTATACTCGAGAAGGTGTGTTCTTTGATTAACGTCGGCGGCTGCTGCACCAACGATGCCAACAATTATATGGTCGAGAAACTTGGACTACAAGTGACCAAGCACCCACGACCCTATCGCCTTAGATAGCTCAACAACAAGACCGAGCTATTCATCTTTGACCAAGTTAAGGTTTCTTTCAGTATTGGTTGATATCAGGATCAAATATTATGTAACATAGTCTCGATGTCAGCTGGACATCTTCTTTTGGGACAGCCTTGGCAGTTATATACAGAGAGATCACACATAACGGACGGACCAACTTGGCACCAATGTCACCGCAGGATGTTCATGATATGCAATCTAAGATGGACATCGGACCAGCTACCGCCCCGAAAGTGTCGTACGGACCATTAACGCGTGCTTAGTGTTGGAATGAAGAGGAATGATGAATATTAAGGAACTAGTAGTCGCCATAAACTAAGTGAGAATGACTTAGACTTGTGTAGGTTTAATGATATGTTTATCTCTGTAGCCAAACATGTAATTAGGCTATCTTAGTATCCAAACAAGTCTAGAATAAGATTAGTATAAATAGATGTATCTCACTCTCTTTGTAAGTATGAAATTCATTTTTCTAAAAATCTTAATAAGATCATTCTGTCTTTTCTCTCTAATCTCTAATCTCTTTCTCTCTCAATCTCTAAATCTCAATTTCTCTCATTCATCAAATCTTTCATGGTATCAGAGCCAGGTTTGATCAAACTGGCACAAGAATTTCGAAAACTCTCTGTTTCTAACTCTACTTCTGATTTAAGAATTTAAGAATTTAAAGACATATCTACATCTACTTCTGATCAGGCTGAGAATCTAAGGAAAATTTTAGAGAACCTTGGCATTGTTCATCCTACCGCTCCAGCACCTGTCCATGTACCACAGCAACAATGTCTAAGTCCGAATGCTAGCTGGCATGGACCAGTTGCATCCAACCGGAAAACGACGTCTGATCATGATCTTGCATCAGATGAAACCTTCCCTGAACCTGACTATGCAAACAATCTTCAGTCAAAACATGATCCATGTGAAGTTACTTCTAGCTCATCCCGACCTGTCCTGGTCCCTGGGGCTGTCCATGATCCATCTACTGACCAGCCTATCCATTCCATCCACTGGCGATAGTACATCTGGTTCATCCAAAATTCAATCAATGCACTCTCCACCATCCTGTCCTACTGAACTACATCCTCTTGAACATGAGGGGGAAGAAAAGAGTACACATGCTCAAGATGATACAATTCTAGTGTCAGCATCAAAAAGACCAAGGGATCAACCTAGTCTTGTACAAGCCACCTTATAGGAAGAAACAAATCAACCTGTGGAACTCAGAAGAAGTACAAGGCAGAAGTTCCCAGCTGACAACTGGAAGAATACAAGGGTGTACTACAACCACAATGCAGTAGCACATCATGATCAGGGAGTATGTTCTCTAATTACTATTCCTACTAATCATGTTGCTTTCACTGTGAGTTTAGATAAAGAACAGATCCCTAAGAGCTATGAGGAGGCTATGGAGATTAAGGAATGGAGAGATGCCATTCAAGATAAAAAACAAGCTATGGAGAAAAATGGAACCTATGCTCCAGCTACCTTACCAAAAGGAAAAAAGGCTGTAAGTTCAAAATGGATATTCATCATTAAGTATAAAAGCAATGGTGAGATAGATAGGTATAAAGCTAGGTTGGTGGCTAGAGGATTCACACAAACTTATGGTGAAGACTATATGGATACCTTTGCTCCAGTAGCTAAACTTCACTCTGTTAATGTTGTTCTTTCTCTTGCTACTAATCTTGAATGGGATTTGTGGCAAATGGATGTAAAGAATGCTTTCTTACAAGGTGAACTAGAAGAAGAGGTTTACATGACACCACCACCATGTTTGGAAGATGAAGTTGGTGGCGGCAACACACTCAGACTGAGGAAGGCAATCTATGGCCTTAAGCAATCTCCAAGAGCTTGGTACCATAAGTTGAATGTAACTCTAAGGGACAGAGGTTTCAAAAGATCAGAAGTTGAACATACCCTTTTTACACTTAAGAGTAAGGAAGGTATTGTGGTTATACTTATCTATGTGGATGATATAATCATATCAGGAAGTGATAAAGTTGGTATTGAATCAACTAAAGCCTATTTGAAAAGTGTTTTTGATATTAAGGATCTAGGAGAATTGAAATACTTCTTAGGAATTGAAATATGTAGATTCAAGGAAGGTCTCTTTTTATCTCAAAGGAAATATATTGTGGATTTACTAACCTCCACAGGCATGTTTGAAGCTAAACCAGCTAAGACACCCCTTGAAGAATGCTACAAGATAGAACCTGAGGGGGAGCTAGGAAATGACAAGTTTCATGATGCAAAATTGTATAGACAAGTGGTTGGTAAGCTTATTTACTTAACTATCACTAGACCTGACCTATGTTTTGCAGTAAATCAGGTATCTCAACATATGCAAGACCCAAGGACAAGGCACTGGGATATGATCATTCGCATTTTGAGATATTTGCAAGGCACTAAGGAACAAGATATATGGATGGGATGTAATAAGAACACAGAGGTTGTAGGTTATTGTGATGCAGATTGGGTAGGAGACAGGGAAGATAGGAGAAGCACAACTGGCTATTGCACTTTTATAGGAGGTAACCTTGTTACTTGGAAGACTAAGAAGCTAAAGGTTGTATCTTGTTCTAGTACAGAAGCTGAATACAGGGCCATGAGGAAGCTCACAACAGAATGCATCTGGTTGAAGCAACTCCTCTTTGATATTTTAGGCGAATGCTTAGAATCACCAATTACTGTCCATTGTGATAATCAAGCTGCCATACACATTGCTTCTAACTCTGTGTTTCATGAGAGAACCAAGCATATTGAGGTTGACTGTCATAAGGTGAGGGAAGCTATTGGAAATGGTACAATTCTACCTTGCTACACAAGGAGTGAAGATCAGCTAGCTGATGTGTTTACCAAGGCTGTAACCTTGAATACAGGCGGTTCCATCTATCTTAGACTTGGTTTGATGTCTCTTCCACATCAGTGATCCCAACATGAAGTGTTATACTCTTTTTCCCTAGAAAAGGTTTTGTCCCAATTGGGTTTTCCTTCTTTAGGTTTTTAATGAGGTAATACTTCATGGTTGCAAGCTTAAGCATTCTCCATGACTTAAGCTTGAGGGGAGTGTTGGAATGAAGAGGAATGATGAATGCTATTAAGGAACTAGTAGTCGCCATAAACTAAGTGAGAATGACTTAGACTTGTGTAGGTTTAATGATATGTTAATCTCTGTAGCCAAACATGTAATTAGGCTATCTTAGTATCCAAAAAAGTCTAGAATAAGATTAGTATAAATACATGTCTCTCACTCTCTTTGTAAGTATGAAATTCATTTTTCTAAAAATCTTAATAAGATCATTCTCTTTTTTCTCTCTAATCTCTTTCTCTCTCAATCTCTAAATATCAATTTCTCTCATTCATCAAATCTTTCACTTAGGTTCGAGCTCTTGGGAACAAGTTCAACCAGCTGGTAGAACGAGCAAGCGCCAGGAGTTGACATGGTCCTGATGAAGAGGAACACGCGACTCCAAGACCGGCAACAGGTGAGCAAGGAGCGAAAGGTTGGATGCGATGAAATGGAGGTTTTGGTCACGGGTTTGGATGGTCAGATGAATCGGTTGAAGGGGAGAAGATGAACAAGAGAGAAAAGGATCGAACTGGCGGATTCTCAAAGGGATGATAAAATTTGAGACACCAACTTGCTTGAACAGGATATGACACACCGGATCAAGACAAGGATTTTTGCAAATTAGCAATCTAGATATTACACACTAGAAAGGGATTTGCAAGGGTTAAAGAATCGATCAAAAACACTTGTATTCAACAAAGTTTTATTCAAAATCTATTGGAATGATACAATGGCCACGACATCTCATTATACAACAAAAGAAATTTGAAATGCATGGTCAAAACACATGCATGCTTGGCACAGAAAACCAAGCATTCAAACCTAAGACTAGGCGGATTACAATGTGGTCAAGTGAAGACCATACACACGCTTACAAAGAAATGGGCCGGGCCATGCCATCAATTATAAGTCTAAGGCCTTATGGGTTTGATCATCTTAAAGGTTCACCAGGCCCCATTAAAAACCCATGTGAGGAAAACCCAATGGGAAAAACACTCACATGGGAAAAGGGAACCAAATGGACCCTTAATCCCAATCACATAAGCCCAAAGACATAATAAAATGGACTTAGACAGAATAAGAAAAGAATGGGTAAGAAATAACCCAATAGTGTCTTGTAGGGCCTTAGTCCGGGCGCGGGTCATGGGACCAAGTGGAACGGTCCATGGGTCCGGGACAAGGCTGGTCGAGGCTTCAGATGAAGGTTGGGTCGATGGTAGATCCTTGGTGAAGCCTTGGTTGGGACGTGTGATGACTTGGTCGAAGCGCGTCCTCAAGCATGGATCGATGCACGGGTCGATTCCTCGGTCAATGGTCGAGTCATTCTTCTTGTATCGTCCTGAGTCGGTGCTGGGTCATGCTCCTCGTTCCACTGGTCGACGCCCTGCTTGATTCCTTGGCCACATTCCGGGCCAACCTCCACATACTTGTCCGGGTGTGCAAAGTCCTTGATCGTGTTAGCATCCAACTGTTCATCCAGGTCTTCATCCGTTCCATCAACCGGCTGGTGCAACCTGTCGACCAGGCTCACATCATCCCCTCCCACTAGAAGAGGATTTGACCTCAAATCCGGTCCATCTGCACAATAAGGAATTAAGTCAGTAATGTTGAAACTGGAACTCACGGCATACTTACCTTGCAAGTCAAGCTGGTAGGCGTTGTCATTTATGCGCTTGACCACGGTGAATGGTCCGTCCACCCTAGACATTAGCTTGGATCGGCTTTCTTCAGGGAACCTGTGCTTGTGTAGGTAGATCCAGACTTGGTCTCTAGGCTTGAAGGTAAGCTTCCTCCTGTGCTTATCAACCGCTTGGCCATACTTCTTGGTTTTGGCTTCAATATTGGCTCGTGATTGTTCATGAATATGTTTAACTAAACGAGCCTTCTGTTCTCCATCAAGACTAGCACACTCACTTAAAGGCAGAGGCATTAGATCCAAAGGTGAGATAGGACTAAAACCGTAAACAATTTGAAAGGGAGAATGCTTAGATGCTGAATGAACCGAGTGATTGTATGCAAATTCAACATGTGGTAGATGATCTTCCCAAGTCCTAAGGTTCTTTCCAACAAATGCACGCAAGAGTGAGCCTAAAGTCCTATTAACAACTTCAGTTTGGTCGTCACTCTCAGGATGGCATGTAGTAGAAAAACACAATTTGGTACCTAACTTAGACCATAAGGTATGCAAAAAATGACTCAAAAATTTGGTGTCTCTATCAGACCAATAGTCTTAGGCATGCCATGCAACCTTACTACTTCCTTAAAGAACACGTTTGCTACATGAGATGCATCATCTGTCTTTCTACATGCAATGAAATGGGACATTTTGGAAAACCTATCTACAACCACAAAAATACTATCCTTGCCATTACGAGTTCTAGGCAATCCTAAGATAAAAACCATAGACAAATCAACCCATGGGTGTTCTGGAATGGGCAAAGGATGATACAAACCGTTGGGCTGAGTTGTGGACTTAGCCTGTTTACATTTAATACACCGGCTGCACACTCTCTCCACGTCCTTCCTCATGTGTGGCCAGTAAAAATGCTCACGCATCACGGCTAGGGTCTTAGACACGCCAAAGTGTCCCATGAGTCCACCAGCATGAGCCCCACGGATAAACAATTCCCTCAGGGAACAAGATGGAACGCACAAGCGGTTTTCAAAGAGCAAGTATCCATCTTGTATATGAAAGCGACCTGTAGGATTCTTAAGACAAGACTTATAGATTTTTCCATAGTCTGGGTCAGTCACATACAATTCCTTCATATGCTCAAATCCCATAAGTTTAACTTCCAAAGTGGATAGAAGAGCATACCTGCGTGACATGGCATCGGCTACCACATTTTCCTTGCCTTGCTTGTATTTGATAACATAAGGAAAGGTTTCCATGAACTCCATCCACTTGGCATGACGTTTGTTGAGCTTATGTTGACTCCTTAGGTGCTTGAGTTACTCATGGTCCGTGTGTATCACAAACTCCTTGGGCCACAAGTAATGTTGCCAAGTTTGTAAGGAACGGACTAGAGCATACAACTCTTTATCATATGTGGGGTAGTTTAAGGTAGCTCCTCCAAGTTTCTCACTGAAGTAGGCTATGGGCCTACGGTCCTGCATAAGAACAGCTCCTATCCCAACACCTGAGGCATCACATTCAATCTCAAAGGTGTTAGAAAAGTTAGGTAATGCCAATAAAGGCGCATTAGTGAGTTTGTCCTTAAGCAGCTGAAATGCCTCCTCCTGCTCCTTCTCCCATTTGAATCCCACGTCTTTCTTGATCACCTCAGTCAAGGGTGCTACCAAGGTGCTGAAGTCTTTAACAAAACGCCTGTAAAACCCTGCTAAACCATGGAAGCTGCGGACTTCCCCCACGGTCTTTGGGCTAGGCCAATCTTGTATAGCACGGACCTTTTCCTTATCCACTTGCACACCTGCAGCACTTACTACAAATCCTAGGAAAACAATGTTATCTGTTCCAAAAGTGCACTTCTTTATATTAGCATACAGCCTCTCTTTCCTAAGCACTTCTAAAACAAGTCTAAGATGTTGCACATGTTCTTCCAAGGTCTTGCTATATACTAAGATATCATCAAAGTATACAAACCACAAAATGGCCTATGAATTCCCTAAGCACATGATTCATGAGCCTCATAAAAGTACTAGGGGCATTGGTTAAACCAAAGGGCATGACTAACCATTCATATAGATCTTGCTTAGTTTTAAAAGCGGTTTTCCACTCATCACCTTTTTTCATCCTAATCTGATGATAATCACTTCTTAGATCTATATTAGAGAATAACCTAGATCCATGGAGTTCATCAAGCATGTCATCTAACCTAGGAATAGGATGTCTATACTTTACCGTTATGTTATTGATTGCCCTACAATCAACACACATGCGCCAAGTCCCATCCTTTTTAGGAACAAGAAGGACTGGCACAGCACATAGGCTCATGCTTTCACGGATGTGTCCCTTGGCCATGAGCTCATCAACCTGCCTTTGCAATTCTTTAGTTTCCTCGGGGTTGGTTCTATAAGCAGGCCGGTTGGGTAGGGAAGCTCCAGGGACCAGATCGATCTGATGCTCTATTCCACGAATGGGTGGTAACCCATCTGGACACTCTTTGGGAAACACATCCTGGAATCCCTGCAAAAGTTTACTTAGGGTGCTCGGGAGAACCGGCTCTGGGTTAGTAGTCACAAGGGCATGCTCTTTATAGATGAGCATAAGAACCGGAGCCTTAAGACTAAGACTTCTTTTAACATCACTAGCCTTTATATAGAAGTTGGTTTTAGCCTTTGGTTCCTTAGCCTTGCTAGCCTCTTTCTTTTGTTTCTTAAGATGCATTTGATCTAGATATACCTCATGGGGTGACATGGGGACCAAGGTGGTCTTACGGCCTTTAAAGGTGAAGTGGTGGCGGTTGGTGTAGCCATCATGGGTCACCTTCCTATCTGACTGCCACGGTCTGCCCAAGAGGATATGGTTTGCTTCCATTGGCAGAATGTCACACAAGACCTCATCTCTGTACTTGCCTATTTCAATCGGCACCTTGACCTGATGGGTCACCTTTAACTCGCCTGAATCATTCAACCATTGGAGAGGGTATGGCTTTGGATGAGGCAGCTCCACAAGTCCTAATTTCCTGACCATAGACTCACTAGCAACATTAGTACAACTACCACCATCAATAATTAAACTGCATACCTTTCCTTGGATCAGACAGCGTGAGTGAAAAAGGTTTTCCCTTTGGTCCGGTTCATTTGTCTTGATTTGGACATTCAGGGATCTTCTTGCCACAAGGAGTTTTCCTGAAACTGGCAGTTCCTCTTCCCCATCGGTCAATGGGTCAGAGCCTTCTTCTTCCTCAGTTTGGACTTCTCCATTTTCCATGATGATCATGGCGCGTTTGTTGGTACATTCGCTGGCATAGTGCCCTAGTCCCTGGCACTTGAAGCACCGAATGTCTCTAGTTCTGGTGGGGTGCTCCTCGGCTTTGCCCTTGTCTAGCCTTGGCGGGAAGATATTGGAAGCTGATTTGGACCCGGACGGTTTGGTTTCAAAGGTGCGGTTTGGTTTGAACTCCTTATTGAAAGTTATCTTGGACCCCACGGCACCTGCACTAAAAGTCCGAGTGTTAGTTCATCTCTTAAGCTGCTGCTCAATCAGCAATGCCTTGTGTAACATTTCTTCCAACTCCACATAATGCTGCATCTCCAGCCGGTCTTGGATCTCCTGGTTGAGCCCACTCATGAAGTGGAACATGGTTGTTTCACGATCTTCAGTCACACCGGCTCGGATTAGGAGCATCTCCATTTCCTTGAAGTAGTCATCTACACTCTTGTTGCCTTGCTGTAGATGCCTGAGTCTTTGGTGTAGATCTCTATGGAAATGATTGGGAACAAACCGCCTTCTCATGATGAGCTTAAGTTCTTCCTATATTTCAATGGGATACTCTCCATTTCTTCTCCTTGAAGTAACCACCTGATCCCACCAGCTTAGGGCATAATCATAGAATTCTGTAACAGCCAAATTAACCTTGTTAACCTCACTATAGAATTGGCAATTAAAAACAAGTTCTATCTTAGTTTCCCAATCAAGGTAAGTGATGGGGTCATTGTGGCCGTGGAAGGGAGGGATCTTCAATTTAAGGTTGTTGAACTGGTCTGGGTGAGGGGGCAGATTTGGGATCCTCTGATGGCGCCTAGGCCGGTTGTGTCCACTGTGGTCTGATCCTCCAAAGTTATAGAATCTGGCCGCCCCTTCATCTCCTACAAACATCCTGCGTCCCAAACTCACTGCATCCGAGACAGGCTCCTGTGGTTCAGGAGTGAGTCCTCTGACACGCCTTGGAGGAATGGGGTTCCTTGGTCGCGGCTTCCTCCCATTTGGAACCACCCTATTGATCTCCTCACGAATGCCTTCACGGATTCCAAGTTGGATTGTTTGGAGACGATCTTCTATGGTCCGGTTGAGCCTAGTTGCAAGATCTTCAAACAAGCGATTAAACCGGTTTGCTTCAGACTCCTCTTCCTCATTCCCTGCCATTTAAACACTTAGAACAAGTCAAGTGTTCAAGATAAAATCGGAAAATACACGGATTTATCACGGTTTAATAGAAGATGAATGGTCACTTTAGGAAGACCAATGGTTAAACAGAACGAATAAAAAAAAACAAGAGAGGGTGAAGTGCTCAGCCTGATGTCTGCTCTGATACCACTTGACGTGGTCCTGATTAAGAGGAACACGCGACTCCAAGACCGGCAACAGGTGAGCAAGGAGCGGAAGGTTGGATGCGATGAAATGGAGGTTTTGGTCATGGGTTTGGATGGTCAGATGAAGCGGTTGAAGGGGAGAAGATGAACAAGATAGAAAAGGATATGACACACCGGATCAAGACAAGGATTTTTGCAAATTAGCAATCTAGATATTACACACTAGAAAGGGATTTGCAAGGGTTAAAGAATCGATCAAGAACACTTGTATTCAACAAAGTTTTATTCAAAATCGATTGGAATGATACAATGTCCACGACATCTAATTATACAACAAAGGAAATTTGAAATGCATGGTCAAAACACATGCATGCTTGGCACAGAAAAACAAGCATTCAAACCTAAGACTAGGCGGATTACAATGTGGTCAAGTGAAGACCATACACACGCTTACAAAGAAATGGGCCGGGCCATGCCATCAATTATAATTCTAAGGCCTTTTGGGCTTGATCATCTTAAAAGTTCACCAGGCCCCATTAAAAACCCATGTGAGGAAAACCCAATGGGAAAAACCCTCACATGGGAAAAGAGAACCAAATTGACCTTAATCCCAATCACATAAGCCCAAAGACATAATCAAATGGACTTAGACAGAATAAGAAAAGAATGGGTAAGAAATAACCCAATAGTGTCTTGTAGGGCCTTAGTCCGGGCGCGGGTCATGAGTCCGGGACAAGGCTGGTCGAGGCTTCAGATGAAGGTTGGGTCGATGGGTAGATCCTTGGTGAAGCCATGGTTGGGACGTGTGATGACTTGGTCGAAGCGCGTCCTGAAGCATGGATCGATGCACGGGTCGATTCCTGGGTCGATGGTCGAGTCATTCTTCTTGTATCGTCCTGAGTCGGTGCTGGGTCATGCTCCTCGTTCCACTGGTCGACGCCCTGCTTGATTCCTTGGCCACATTCCGGGCCAACCTCCACATACTTGTCCGGGTGTGCAAAGTCCTTGATCGTGTTAGCATCCGGCTGTTCATCCAGGTCTTCATCCGTTCCATCAACCGGCTGGTGCAACCTGTCGACCAGGCTCACATCAGGAGTCCAAGCCCGAAAGCCCACTAGACGATGCATCGACCCATGAAGGCCCATTCACGCCGGACAAGGAACTATGGAGTTTCCAGCTCAAAGATTCCTCTACCTCCGGTGTCTTTATCATTACCCGTGGGTGAAGACACCAAAAGCCGTGCTAAAACATTGTACTATTTTTCCTCTCTTCGGTTTTATCTCACTAGGTTTTTCAAAGAGGGTTTTAATGAGGCAACACTCTTAGTGCGCATGACGACCAATACTCGTTCACAAACTAACCACCCTTCACTAGTCTAAGTCGGTTTCGACCACCTCTTTATGGCGGTTTATCTTTCTTGTTCTTTATTTATTTTATTTTAGACTAAGTATGAAATTAAGGTCTTAAGCCCAAATTGTTAGATTTTTAGGCGAATTGGCCTTGGCTCATGTCTTCATGTTTTAAGCCTTGCCCTATGCTATTTTTTATTTCCAGCCATTTAGACTTCATGTTGTTTTATTTTACACTATTTGTTGTTTTGGGTTAAACATCATGTTGTTTACCCTAAGTTGTAACCAATGCATATATAAGCCTCTTATTCGATTAATGAAAGACAACACAATTTTACACAAAAATAAAACCCTAAAACTCTGTCTAATTTTGGCGCCCCTCTCCCTTGGTGAGCTAGCCGTGACTTCTCCCTTTTTTTTGAAGTCCCCTTGGTGTAACACAAGCCTTCCGCAGCTTGTCTGGTCCTCTCGATCTATTATCTTCCATTCATTCGCTTCTGGAGGTCTCAAGATTCTCGACTGATAGTAGCCCCGCCAACACGCTTGTATCACTTTTGGTATACACAATCATCAACAACATTAGCTACAAAGCCAAATGAGCAAATGACTTGGTGAAATTTGTAATACCCATGACGGGATGCTTGTTTTAGACCATAGATGAATTTCTTTAATTACAAATTATAGACTTTGGATCTCAAGACACAAAGTTTTCTGGTTGAGTCATGTAAATCGTTTCATCAATATCACCATTGAGAAACGCTGTCTTGACATCCATCTGGTGTAGCTCCAAGCCAAAATAAGCCACAAGTGGCATTATGGTTCTAACAGAGTCTTTTGAAGATATTGGAGAAAAAATCTTTTTATAATTTATGTCTTCCTTTTGATTAAAGCCTTTAGAAACTATACAAACTTTATATCTCTCAATATTGCCCTTTAAATCTCATTTGGTTTGAAATATTTATTTACAACCAATTGATTTCACACCTTCAGACAATTTGATGATATCCCAAACGTCATTATATTTCATTGACTTTATCTCTTCCATCGAGGCATCAATCCATTTTAGAGTTAGAATTTTGCATAGCTTGAGAAAAGTTGATTGGATCATCTTCAATCAAGCCATGCTATCCTCATCTTCTTGAAGAAATACGGTGTAATCATTCGGAGTCGCTTTATTTTCTCCTTTGTGGATCTCCTTAATGACAGTTCTTGGGATTGTTGAATTTGATTATTTAAAAGAAGAACATCACTATTGTTTTGTTCTGAAGTATCTTGATGAACCTTTTCATTGAACAATGATAGGTACAAAAACTTGTTCATTATCATTATTAGGTTCTTGTTTGAAAATAATATTCTTTATGTTTCCTTCCTCCAAAAATTCAATATCCTCAAGAAATTTCGTATTTCCCGTCTCGAAAAAGGTTCTTGATATGGGATTGTAAAACTTGTAACCTCGAGAGCGTTCAGAGTATCCAACAAAAAACAGCTTACTTTTCTTCATTCTAGCTATAATTCATGAGGTTTATAAAGTTTAGACTCAGCTGGACAACTCCAAATGTGACAATGCCTTATGCTAGGCTTTTTGACCGTCCATTATCTCATAAGGGGTTTTGGTAATTGTTTTTCTTTGCACTCTATTAAGGATTTAAATAGCCGTTTTTAAGGCTTCTCCCCAAAATGACTCTGGTAAAGAAGAATGACATATCATACTTCTTACCATATCTTTGAGTCCGAATACGTCGTTCAGCAACTCCATTTATACTAGGTTTTCCTGGCATAGTGTATTGCGGAACGATTTCACATTCTTTAAGGAATTTGGCGAAAGATCTAAGACGTTGTTCTCCTGATCAATCATACCGACCATAGTATTCACCACCACTGTCAGATTTGACAGCTTTTATTTTCTTTCCAAGTTGAAGTTTAACTTCAGTTTAAAGAGATTTGAACACGTATAAAGATTGAGACCTCTCATATATCAAACATACGTAGTCATATCGAGAGTAATCGTCTATGAACATAATGAAATATTTTTGTGTATTCCAACATGGCGTAGGGAATGGACCACAAATATCAGTGTGTATAAGTTCTAAGACATCTATAACTCTGTTGGCACCCACTTTCTTAATGTTTTTATTTTTACCCTTTATACACTCATTACAAACTTAAAAGTTTTTCAAATCCAAGGGCTCGAGAATTTCATCCGACACAAGCTTCTAAATTCTCTGTTTAGAGATATATCCTAATCGCTTGTGCCACAAAGTGGCTGAATTTTCACTTAATTTTCGTTTTTCTTCCTTGGGAGTTAGTTTGCAATATTTCATTATGCAAACTAACTATATCAAGCATATATACCAGATCCAAATAAATTAGAATTATAGTAGAGATTAAATTTATAATAACCAAAAGAACAAGAATTATCAGTAGTGAAACATTTTATTGAGATAAGATTTTTAATGATTGAAGGTGCAACAAGAACGTCGTTGAGAGAAAGTGTACGAAATGATGTTGGAATAGAGAGAAAACCAGAAGAATGGATTGGGATTTTGCTATCGTTACCGACTATGACAGACTTTCCAGTTTTCAAATTGAAAAGGTACTGGAGCTTACCTGCCGTTGTTGAAAGATGAGCTGTTGCTGCAAAATAAAGATACCATTAATTGTCAGAAGGGTCGATCATCGTCATCGTATTGAAAGCCTGCGGATCTTCACCTGTGAATTGTGGTGCATTGGTTACATGACTTTGATGTTGTGAGTTGTATTGCAGGTTGTGAGATTGTGGTCGTGTTCCGAGAATGCTGGATTGTGATCCGTTTTGTTGATAAGAATGCCACGGGCCGTGGGTTTGTGGCCAAAATGAGTATTGATTTGGCCAAAACTGATTTTTTCAAGGTCGGTATTAATATCTGAAATTGCCACGTCCTCTGCATCCACGTCTCCTGCCATGTCCTTTGGTTGAGTACTGATACGATGGTGATGAGTTGCTGATCTGAGATGGTGAGGTTTGGAGGTGTTGTACGACGAAGACCTTATTGGAGGAGGATGTGTCAGTGTAAATTGGTGACGATTTATTGACTTTGTTGATGCGATATTCTTTGGACTTACGCATATCGCGAGCTTCTGTGAACGTTGGAAATGGAATCTGATGCTTAACGACATTGAGAATGTTGTCAAACTTTGCGGATAAGCAGTTGAACATGTACATAAAGAGGGTGCATTCAGGGACAGCTGCATCAACATTTGCTAAGAAATTGGCTAGAGTTTTGATTTTTTGGCAATAGAGGTACACCATTTTTTTTCCTATCTCCGGAGTTTGTTGTCAAGTTGAATTGCTTTTGCTTCTTTGTTGCCGCGAAACAGGTGTTCAATTGCTATCCACACCTCTCTAGCTGTAGTTCTGGTTTTAAAACAACTCTTGAATATGTCTTTGGAAATTGTTCCGTAGAACCATAATTTGACGATGCCATGTGGCTTTCTCCACGGGAGATCATTTGCATCATTCGGAGTGCTCGATCCATCTAGATGTCCAAAGATGTCAAAACTCAGAGAATGAGTGAGCATCAACTCGCACCACGGTTTTTATGTCTTCTTCGTTATTTCTATTCTAGAAGAGAGAGATAGAGAGAGATCGCGAAACCTTCGTCCTGAAATCTTCGAATTTTGAACTCTCTGTAATTCTTTTTCATTGTATAGCAATTGTTCTGAATCAGATTCGTGACGATATTTTACTGGGTAAGTAGCGTAATTCGGAGATTTTTCCAGTTTGCGTCATCTATAATTAACTGGCGCGAGATTTTGTGATCCAGGGATCACTCGCTGATTAGATGGTGGTCAAGAGGAGGTTAAATTGTGGCTTTAATGGCTTTGATTTCCCCAATATTCCCAAAGCTCCTCGTTCAAGCAGGAGGAATGTATCAAATAAGAGAGCTGATGTTGACAGTCGGATCAGTGCAATTGATTTGCTCGCTTCTCTGGCTGGAAAGTTGCTACAATTAAGCGAAAGTTCCTCAACGTCTACCAATGCATTTGAAGGGGATAGTCAGGATCATTTGGTTGGAAAGATCAAGCAAGAACATGAAGATTTCTATAATAAGCTTTGTAGATCTGAGCTTTCTCATCCAGGAAAACCTTTCGTCAAAGTCGCCTAGTGAAAATACTAGCGAGACATGTTTGCAAATTTCCTCTCTGGAAAATGATTTTATCTTGGAGCAAACACCGGTTTCTGATTGTAAGAGAGCTCGTGGTTTGAAGCCCCTAGTAGGGTGTGGAAACAAGAAAGAGGATTGTGATTTTCATGTTGAATCAGAGGACATCACTGAGGAGACAGGCGTTGTTAATGTACATGCCTGCTTTGAACAAGGAGAAGCGACCGTTGGCGTCGAAAATGATGGCTTAATCGCTGATACTTTCAGCCTGAAGAATCCAAGTCAATTACATGTGCACTTTCCCGAATCAGTCCACCTGGATGGCGATGTAAGAACGCCACCAAGCACGGATGGTGTCCCTAATGGTTCTTTGGAAGGATATAGGAATCATTCTAACTTAGTTTGCAGAGATGATGACGAAAACAATTGCACGTACTATAAATTTAATGACAAATGTAAGTCATATGGGCCCTTGACTCGGGTTGGACATCGAAGAATGAAGAAGTCAATGATGAAAAAATACGGGAGAGCAGTCCCCAGGTCGAAGTGTTTTGAAGACACTACAACAGATGACTGTTTAAAGGCTCTGTACCGCAAGAGAAAATTATGCCATGGTTATAACCCATGGAAGCATGAGACCGTTCAAAGGAAGAGAAGATTGTCTGAAAATGGGTTGGTCGTAAATTCTGATGAGGAACTCAGTAGTGAAAGTGTTACCAATTCACCTGAGAAGGGAGAATCAGAAAATGGTGTTTTCTCTGCCGCAATGAGTCTTCATTCAAAGGACTCCCGCAGCATCAAGTCACTTAGGATTCCAGAGCTTTTTATTTAAGTTCCAGAAACAGCAACAGTAGGCTCACTGAAGAGGACGGTGATGGAGGCTGTTACTTCTTTACTCGGTGATGGAATACGTATAGGGGTTTTAGTACAAGGGAAGAAGGTTAGAGATGACAATAACATTCTATCACAGACTGGTCTTTCATGTAGAGAAAATCTAGGCAACATTGGCTTCACCTTGGAGCCTGGTCCCGTAAAACTGCCTGTACCTCTTTGCTGTGAAAATCCTGTCATTTCTATGCCAACTGATTCGACAAATTTGTCAGAAAGGTCCGCAGCTTCTCCCTCATTAGATTCTACAATTCCTTTCCATCTCCAAGATGCAGATCACGTGCTTAATTCGGGAAATTTTGTGGAGAATGACCAGGAATTAGTTACATATCAGAGTGACATATCAGCTGATGAACAACAACCTTCATCAGAGTTAAGTGCGCTGGTTCCAGTTTCAAGCCTTTGTGTGTGAAGCAGAAATGAAAATTAAATCACATCCAAAAACAGATATGGTTTTTAATTGTAGCCTAAAAGTTCCAATAGCCTCCAACACAACTTTATTTTGTTGCCCACATTGATGAACTCGTCATCTTTATTTGGTGATCAGCTCTACATGCAACCCAGCATAGACATACTTATGTGAATAGTAGCATCAGAATCTATCCACTATGTGTCTATAGGAACAATGGCTAAAATAAATTTAGAACAAACCAAAGTCAGAAACATACCCTTTTTCCCGCCATATAACATCTTTCCCGCCATATAACATCTTATACTGCATCTTTTGCTTCTTATGCGAAGAAGAAATGTCATTAATATCCTTAGTTCTTTTGTTGTGCCATTTCTGAGAAGTAGCTAAGTGAACACTTTCTATCTTATCTTGCAATTGCCTCTCTTTCTCTTACACAGTGAGAAATAAACACATTAAGAGATCATTTGTCTTTATGAATGTTATAACTCACTTTGAATTGTCCAAAGTATGATGAAAGAGAAATCAAAACCAAGTGCATGAGTAAGTCCTCATATAACTCTAACTTTAGAGACTTGATTTTTGATGCGAGATGAGACATCTCCATGATGTACTCCCTTATATTTCATTTGTCTTTACACTTTAGGGAAACAAGTTTAGCCAAAAAGTTGCTCGCCTCCGATTTCTCATTTTTGGCAAAGTATTGTTCAATTTTCTCAAGAAAATTTTTAGCATTTCCTGTCTCAGAAATTGAGCCCAGAAACGCATTTGGAATGAAACATTTCATTATCATCAAACACATCCAATTAGAACGATCTCATTTTTCAATTTTAATCTCATTGAGATTATCAAGAGTATAAATGGGATGTTCCGCACGAAGTGCAAGATCCAAATCCATACAACCGAGGAAAATATTCACGGTATCTTTCCAGATTTTGAAATTTGTCCGGCTCAACATGGAAATGTTATTAACCTGAGCAGATACACTTGAAGCAGCAGTAATTGAAACTAAATCGCAAAGACATTATAATTGTTATGTAAGCAATGATGCAATATATATAATCAATATCAATCAAACAATAGTCCATCTTTAGACTGGTTATTATTCACATGAAAAATAAATTTTAAGATTATCATGTATTTATTATTATTATTTGGCCAAACATTATCTTCTTTTGGGATGACTAATAAACATATAAATAGGAATTATACAATTGATATATTATTTTGTCAAAAAATTATCTTCCTTTGGGATGAGTAATGTTTTGCATAAATAATAATCAACAAACATATATTTATTTATTTGGCCAAACACTATTATTCTTTTGGGATGAATAGTATCCGCATAAATAATTTTTTACTGTAAATGACCATCATATATTTTATTTTTATCTTTATAATTATTTGGTCAAACACTATCATCTTTTTAGATGGTAAGTGTTCACATAAATAATTTCAGCAATATAAGATGATTAAATATATGATAACTATATCTTTTATTATTATTATTATTATTTTAAGTGCATAATTATTTGGCCAAAACCTACATTCTTTTGGGAAGAGTAAATTTTGCATAAATAATTAACATTTGAAATCTTAATATATGTATATGTCAAATAAAACCTTATATATGTATATATATATACAATTCTTTAAGTATATACATATATCATAACTACTTATATAGATTCATTATATCATATATTCATTCCATGAATGTTTAGATATATATATTATATAAATCCTTAGTATCATATATATCACACATATATATATATATATAAGTTCAGATTTCCTTTCAAAAATATGCATACAACTTTAAATGTATATATATTTTAAAAGATTTTTTTCCAATATTTCAAAACTACAATGACAATCTCAAATAAAATCAAGATCCATAAAAGATCAAATCATGTAATATATCTTTAAACATGATATGTGCAAATCTTAATAATCAAATAAAATATTATGGCTCTGATACCACTATTTGGATAAAATA
The DNA here is from genome assembly GCA_039880935.1 of Streptanthus diversifolius. Lineage (NCBI taxonomy): Eukaryota > Viridiplantae > Streptophyta > Magnoliopsida > Brassicales > Brassicaceae > Streptanthus > Streptanthus diversifolius. The sequence continues at coordinate 8,566,620 of JAXGFM010000003.1, read as the reverse complement.
AATAAAAATAATACATGAAAATAATTTTAATAATATTTACATGTATTTTCTAAAATCATATTTTATTTAATTATTAAATATTAAAACATTAGTATATAGATAATACATGAATTCATGACTTTTGTGGAATAATGATGGTGATTACTAATAAGAAAATTATAATCGAGAGGTTTGAGATCTTTCTCAACTAAATCTTATTTATGTCTCTAAAAGACTTTTATGTTTTCTTTCTTTATGGGTAGACGGAAAACTCTTTAATTTATTATGTTGGGAACCTTAACCATGTGTCTCTTTATATAGTCAAAAATGAGAATTTCATAAATTCCACATTTTAGACTATAAATATTCTATTTATTTAGTAAAAATGTAACTTAATTAGTTTTAGTTTCATAGAATAATAAATTAGTCCAATAAATAGCTAATATTATTATACTAAATAAAAATTAGAAAAAAAAATTCAACAACATCTTCCTAGTTGCTTAGTGCGCAGATGTTTACCGGAAGGTGACCTGAGAGACTAGTATTCCAAATTTTAACGTGCTTTAGATTTGGTAATTGGATAAGGATTTTTGGAAGATCCAGTGATCTTTTCAAGATAGGTTAAAGAAACCGCCTAGAGGTGCTGAAGTTTGGCTAGTAACGGTGAGATAGTCCCCTAAAGAATACCTCGGCCAAGAATAGTACTTCCGGATGTTTTCAGTTCGGTCACGCGGTCGTGGGTAGATGACATCCATCCATGAGCAGCATTCATTTCCTTTACTACAACCGCGGAGAATGCCCGAAGGATCTCTGGTTACGTAAACTATTTATACGGCAAAGTTTAAGATAAATAGAGCGACCGAGACGACTCGAGGACAGTGGATGCAAAGTTTTACATCGATCATTTCATTTGCTCCTTCGCATTTGTTTATTATTTATTTGAAAGAGCATTTACTTTTTTCTTTGGTGAAAGTCACGATTTAAAAGAAAACGGATTTTGACCCAACCAGTTGCATTTAGCAGTATGTGGTGTCCGTAATTATCGAAATTATCACTCCCACGATCGGCTTGAAAGCACTCATTCTCTAGAGCGTATTATTTCTTTACAAAATTCCCTAGCTAGGATCACACACCTATGTTTTTCTTATTTGTTTTATAAACGTTTGATTCTGAACATAAGTGTTTTAGTTTACAAAGCATACATTTTGAAATTATGTTAAAATTTTGACACATTTGGGCACTGAAATAATTATTATCTCCCATAAGTTTTCTCTGCCCATTTTAAATATTTTGAGAAATATAAAACATTTTTTATACTTTAAGTTATAATTCTATTTTTCTATAGTGTGAGATTCAATTAATTATATTTTATATATAAAAAAAAAAGAAATCCAATTCAATTAGTATAAAAATTTCTGTAGAGGATGTATAATGGATAACATTATATGGATAACCTACTATGAACAAAATTTTGTGAATTGATAAAAATTCATCTTGATAGTTAGTTTTAGTTGTAATAGCCCACCCTCATATATCCGATTGAGATTCGACGCATTTCCAACCGAAAATAGTCTCTAAGCAATGCTCTTGCATTCTATATTAAACATTTGTCAACTGTTGAGCCTAGTTTCTGCATGCCAGTGCACTTCAGGTGGACCATTATTGAAGATGGAATATGTAAATTATAGTTTTTTTCGGATATCAAAAACACAATCCTCATTGCTAATATTCCAAGATTTGTATTCGACACATTCATCAGGATGTGAAACCGGATCATACTAATCTATCCTTATGTTGATCATGCCCCTACCAAATAAATAAACCTTCAAAATTTTATATGTAACACAACATACCCATTCTTGGCCCTTAATCTTATCCGTTGGAATATAATATTTAGATTTGTATAAGAGATTGCAAGTTCTCATTACCATAAGGTTTGGAAATTTTGGGACAAAAAAAGGAGAAAACGGGTATCCCATCCTGAAATGCCTAGGATTGTCATTAACATGCATACTATTCCTGAAGAAGACTATGAAGTCTTCGCTAAGTCATCCTTCTAACTTTGACTTATAAAAGTCGTCGATCGCTTCTCTATTGATTTTGGTTATTTCCGTGAAAGCACCACTAGTGGGAATTAGCAAGTATGTTGTATGTATTTTTGTTAGCCAATTTAATTCTTATATATTTATTTCAATTTTTAATCCTTTTCCGTAGAATTATTTTAGCATATAGAAATTTTTTTTTGTTTGGACCCTTATCATTTAAAAACCTATAACTCTTTTTTGTTAATTACAGACTTTAATTTAAAGTAATTAGTATATCAATAACAATTATACAAGATATTTTAAAAATGTTATTGTTGTAGTAGAAACTAGATTTGTCAAATTTCTAAACATAAATAGTTTGAAAATTGGGACTAATGAAAAAGTGAATAGCAATTAAACAAATATTCAAAAATATGAGATAAGAAAAGTGAGAATCAAAACGAAGAAGTAAAATGAGAAAAAGTGAGAGTAAATAATTATAGTTTAATGATTTTATGACCTTTCTTACAGGAATTAAAATACATGTTCAAAGATAAATAGGTAGAAAAATCTGTTGATATATGTGCCCAGAATTTTATGTGCTTTTCTTTTTGTTCTTTCATCCTATTTTTATAACTCGAAATCATGTTTATAGTCTTCATTGACTCTGGTTGATTTGATATTTATTGATTTTTACTTCAGATCCATCCTTTGAGTCAAATCACATTATTGCTCTTTTCAGTAAGTCATTGGCTCACTTCGGTGTTGAGAACTGGTCTGACCGCGTATGTTTAACCATGTCATCCACTTTTTGATTCTGAGTTTTTAGCTTCACTTCGCCTCAGCTTCTCCACTTTGGTAATGCTTTTAATTTCGTTAATGGGTTTCCAAAATGACTTCTTACTGGGTTTAATTTAATAAATCATGATTTATTCCTCAAGAATTAGACCCTCCAATTTATTAAGTCAGTTATTTCTTAAACTGATATGAAATTTTTTGAGTATCTTGCTATTTGGAGAAATTAGAATCCAGAAAAAGTCGTTACCTTCCCTTCTTTGTCTATTTACTTCCCGAACTATTTATCTTGGTGACTTTTTATTTTCACATTGTTTCTTGATGGATTGTGTGAATCAGTTGAAAAATTTCAATGATGGCTTAGTAGAAAATAGTGTGTTCTGAGCATTAAATCTCCGATCTTTGTTTTTCATGAAATTTAACATAAGAAGTGGAGATCGTTATTCGTTTTTACGGGGATAATCTTAAATAGACAAGGGGTGGATACTGCTTTGTATACAAGTACCACTTTCGTGAATGTGGCCTTTATTTCCCCATGCAAAACATCTAGTAAACTATCTTGCTAGGATGGGTTTATGCTTGTCGCAACCCTTTCTAGACTTTGTTCGTGAAGTGGTTGATCTCGTCGCAACGACTTCTGATATTGGAGGTGTTATCCATGATTTGTCAAAGCCAAAAGGATTTGTCATGAGACTTTCCTTTTTTCTATTTACACTGAAGAAATGTCGACAAATTATCACAGGTCTCCTGATATGATCATGGAGGAACACAAGAGGAGGCATGACAGACTTCAACTAGACCATTGGCAAATGCATGACTCAAGCAACTTCCACACACACTCATTGGCCTCATTTATGAACTTTTGGACAAGACTAGCACAAATAAACCCATCGATGATGTTAAGTATCAAGTCCATCCAGTTTTAAGCATATAACAAGTTTAAGAAAACCTCAAATTATTAATTTTACTTGCTGAGTGACGAAATTTGAAGATCAATAGTCATTTGGAGACCAATATTTATTCTACTCTATTTATTATCTTTCATTAAGGTTTTAGTTACATTGTTTTTCATGACAATTTATTTGCCTAGCTTTACCACATTTTATCTAGTTTTTCGCAAAAGAATTTCTTATAAATAATAATGTAATCACATTAGAGAAATTATATATATATATATATATATTAGCTGTTTTTGAAAATCTTTTGAAAGTAAATCTCATGTAGTTCCTTTCAGAACTTCCCCATCCGTTTTGGTGCATCATATCCAAAGAGATGAACCAGTTTATCAAATGTTTTTCATCACACTTGTGTGACCATTCATTTACAGTTATAAGAGAGTTTTTGGGCCTAGGGACTAATCCTAGTAAGCATCTAACTCCGCAAGTTCTATCAACCAAGGTATCACCAGCTTGTTTCACTAAAGCATTTTAAGGGAGTCTTGGCCCTAAAGGCTAAACCTCCTTAGCGTCTTGCTCTACCAGTTTTTAAAGTCAAGAATAATCCCTTTCACATCTTAGAGAGTATTTCTTGGGAGTGATTTTCTATCATCTCCCGAGCCTTTGGTGATTTTTTTACTCTGAGAAGGAGTCCATAAAGAACAGAAACTCGTGTCCAGCTATTGCTTGGACTAAACGATCTATATGTTGTAACGGTAAGCTGTCTTTTGGTCATAGTTTGTTTAGATTTGTGAAGTCGATGCATACATTCCAGTTGCCATTCTTCTCTTTAACGACTATCCGGTTGGCTTAAAAGTCGGGCTATTTTACTTCCCGAACTGAGACATTTTCTAGGATTCCGTCGACTTTATCATTGACGGCTGTCGATCTTTCATGTCCCAGCGTCCTACGCTTCTGCTTCACCAGCTTATAAGTTTCATCGACATTCAACGCGTGAGAAATGGTTTCGATCTGAATAGCAGACGTATCTTGTGTTGTCCAAGCGGACATTATCTTGTCTTTTTTTTTTAAGAGAAAGACAGATATTTATGCTTTTTCTAGGGCTTAATTTTTCGTTACCACTGAATTTACTTCATGCTTATAGAGAAACAATATATTATGTATATTCTGCACATTCATTAGTATATTTACTTACCTTGTATAGTTGTCTCTCCTTTCCTATATAAGAGGACATATAGCAATACAATCATTGAGCTCAATACTCAATATGGTATCAGAGCCACAAGGTTTTTAAACCTTCCTTTTTCTTCCTTCAAACCTAAAAAGCCTAAGTGATCCTCTTCTCCTCTCCTCTAGCCGTCATCTCTTCCATTCTCTTCTATCTCTTTTTCTTCTGTCTACAGCATTACTCTGTTTCTCGTGAAATCATGTCTGATTCCACAGCGGAACGTACCACCGTCTTTAACACAGAGGCACCTCAAACAACTCTCCTCACTGTCAACATGTCTGGAATCACCAAACTCACAAATCAAAACTATCTCATGTGGTCCAGACAAGTTCGTGCTCTTCTCGAAGGACATGAGCTTCAACACTTCATAGAAGATTCAACTATGATCCCAGAAGCGACCATCGTGGTCAATGGTGTTTCTTCCGCTAATCCGGCGTTCTCTCCTTGGAACAGACAAGACAGGCTGCTTTACAGCGCCTTGATTGGTTCTATTTCTCTTCCCATTCAATCCGTTGTGTCCATGGCAACCAGCACACGGGAAGTATGGGATATTCTTGCTCAGACTTTTGGCAATCCCACTCGCGGTCATATACGTCAGTTGAAGCTCAAGATCCGATCATGTGTTAAAGGTTCCAAAAGTATCAGTGAGTATCTCCGTCTAGTTAAATCCAAGTCGGATGATTTAGCACTTCTTGGAAAGCCTATGGACATTGAAGATCTCACTGAACAAATCCTTGCTGGTCTCGGAGATGAATACAAGCCAGAAATTGATGCCATCAATGCCCGTGATCATCCTATAAGCTTTGTGGAGCTTCATGAACGATTACTCAATCGTGAAGCGATGCTTCTGTGTGCTGAACCGTCATCTGCTATACATGTCGTAGCTAATGCTACAGAATTCAAATATCGCTCGCAACCAAGAGGTAACAATGGCTACCGCAACCACAATGGACAACAACGTTACTACAATGGTAACCATGGTGGATCTGTTCAACATAACACTCGTCTCAACAAACAATATCACGGAAAATGTCAAGCATGTGGTGAAGTTGGTCACAGTGCCAAATACTGCACCCAATATCGCCTTGTACGAGGTCCTCCAAATCCACAGATATGGACTGCTCCACCACCTCAAACTTGGTCACAGCAACCTCCTTTTCAGCAAGCTTGGCCGAGAGCAAACCCAGCCACGATGTCAGACCCTTCAACTTGGTTGCTGGACTCTGGTGCCTCCCATCATATGACCTCTGATCTCTCTAACTTGGCGTCCCATCATCCATATCAAGGAGGTGAAGATGTGTTATTGGGGGATGGTTCTGCACTCTCAATAACACACTCTGGTTCTTCCTCTTTTCCATCTTATACTAAACCTTTCTTTATCAATAATATCTTATGTGTTCCTTCACTTGACAAAAATTTAATCTCTGTTTTTCAACTTTGTCATGCTAATGATGTTGCAATCACCTTTACGCCAACTTACTTTCAGGTGAAGGATCTTCAAACGGGAGAACTTCGGCTTCAAGGCAAGCCAGTCAATGGCACGTATGAGTGGCCAAAGTTTGCGACACCACCATCATTAGCCTTTGCCTCCACGGTTACAGCATCCATTTCCGATTGGCATTCTCGACTGGGTCACCCTGCATTACCTATTTTAAAGAAAACAATCTCTATGTTTCAACTTCCTGTTTCTTCAAAAACTCTATCATCTCTTCCCTGCAATGCTTGTTCTTCTAATAAAATGCATAAACTTCCTTTTGGTTTATCTTCTCTGACTTCTAAACATCCACTTGAACTCATTTTTTCTGATGTGTGGACTTCCCCTGTGTTATCCTTTGATGGTTACAAGTATTATGTTATATTTGTTGATCATTTTACTCGCTACACTTGGTTATATCCTGTCCGAAGAAAATCTGATGTTTTTGAAATTTTCACTAACTTTAAAGCCTTGGTGGAAAACAGGTTTTCTCAGAAAATACGTATACTTTACAGTGACAATGGGGGTGAATACATTGCATTGGCAAAGTTCCTGTCCTCTCATGGGATATCTCACATGACCAGTCCACCTCACACACCAGAACATAACGGGATGGCTGAGAGGCGTCATCGTCACATTGTTGAAACCGGTTTAGCCCTTTTGTCTCATGCTTCCATCCCTCGTACTTACTGGTCTTTTGCATTTGCTACTGCTGTTTTTCTCATAAATCGTATGCCTATGAGCCAACTTGCTTTTGAAACACCTTATGCCAAACTATTTGGCAAAGCACCAAACTTAGAGAGACTGAGAGTCTTTGGTTGTCTCTGTTTCCCTTGGCTTAAACCTTATGGTAACAACAAATTAGATCCAAGGTCTTCTCCTTGTGTTTTTCTTGGTTACTCTCTTTCGCAGAGTGCTTATTTTTGCTTGGACAGGACAACAAATAGGATTTACACCTCTCGCCATGTGAAGTTCCATGAAACCTCATTCCCGTTTGTCACGCCAATTGTATCCACTGGTGAGGTAGATGAGCCATGTGAAGTTTCTCCCCCAATGTCTGTCCCGATTGTAGCTGTTCTTCCCTCTGTTACACCTCCGTCATCACTTCATCACTCACCCCCGGTTCCTGCACCAACGAGTGAAACGACTGTGTCAACGACTCCTGTCTTGGTTGTACAACCGTCTCCTTCCCCTGTTCCTGAGTCTCCAATCCCAGATCCTGCACCTGATTCCTCTGCAACAACGACAATACCTCTTCACTCTGATCCCCCCACTTCAACACCTCTTCCTGCACCAAGACGAAGTTCACGGCAAAAGAAACCTGTTAACAAACTCAATCTTCATGTTACTGCTGCAGTGTCACCAGATTATGTTCCCACTTCCGTTGCAGAAGCTATGAAGATTGATCATTGGCGTCAGGCTCTGCATGAGGAAATCAAATCACATATACGCCAACACACTTGAGATTTGGTTAATCCTAACTCTGTTTCCAATGTTGTAGGTTGTCGTTGGGTCTTCACTATCAAACGAAGGCAAGATGGAACCATAGAACGCTACAAAGCTCGGCTTGTTGCCAAGGGTTACAATCAACGTCCAGGGATCGATTACCAGGATACTTTCAGCCCTGTTGTTAAACCTGCAACGATTCGGACTGTCCTCAGCCTTGCCGTCACAGAAGATTGGCCACTGCACCAACTTGACGTCAATAATGCCTTTCTACAAGGACAGCTTCAAGATACTGTGTTCATGACCCAACCAACGGGCTTTGTTGACAAGAACAATCCACATGCTCTATGTCATCTTCGCAAAGCAATATATGGTCTCAAACAGGCTCCTCGGGCTTGGTATAATCAGCTAAGATCTTTTTTGCTGCGTTATGGATTCACAAATTCGGTCGCCGATGCCTCCTTATTCATCTTCAAACAGAATGGAATTCGCTTATTCATGCTCGTTTATGTGGACGACATAATTGTCACCGGCAATGATGTCACTCACATCAGGAAGTTCATTAATTCCCTTTCTCATACTTTTTCTTTGAAAGATCTTGGTCCTCTGTCTTTCTTCTTAGGCATAGAAGTAACAAGATCGTCCCAAGGTATTCACCTCACACAGTCTCGTTACATTGCTGATTTATTGCAGAAAACAAATATGCGGACTGCTACGCCTGTGTCCACTCCAATGTGCTCTTCCTCTGCTCTTACACTTCACACGGGCACGACTTTAACAGATGCAAAAGAGTATAGAATGGTGGTGGGCAGTCTCCAATACTTATCTCTGACCAGACCAGACATCTCCTATGCAGTCAACAAACTGTCACAATTCATGCATCTTCCGACGACAGCACACTGGACCGCCGTTAAACGTATTCTTCGGTACCTAGCAGGCACGCTTCACAAAGGCATCATGCTCTCCCGGGGATCCACTCCAACGCTACATGCTTTCTCAGATGCAGATTGGGCTGGCAACAAAGACGACTTCACTTCCACAAGTGCATACATCGTTTATCTCGGTCAACATCCTGTCTCTTGGGCATCGAAGAAACAAACGGGTGTAGCACGTTCATCCACAGAAGCTGAATACAGGGCTGTCGCTGCGACAATGGCTGAGGTCTGTTGGCTGTCTTCTTTACTTACTGAACTTGGTGTTCCAATTTCTCCGACCAAACCCACTATATACTGTGACAATGTTGGTGCAACATACCTTGCGGCAAACCCTGTTTTCCACTCTCGCATGAAGCATATTGCGCTTGATTTTCACTTCGTCCGACACTTCGTGCAACATGGTTTGGTTCGTGTTACTCATGTTTCCTCGTCAGATCAGCTTGCGGATGCTCTCACCAAACCCTTACCTCGAGCTCCCTTCGACGCGATGCTTCTCAAGATTGGACTCGTCAGACCCCGACCCCGTCCATCTTGAGGGGGTGTATAGAGAAACAATATATTATGTATATTCTGCACATTCATTAGTATATTTACTTACCTTGTATAGTTGTCTCTCCTCTCCTATATAAGAGGACATATAGCAATACAATCATTGAGCTCAACACTCAATAATGCTTAACTGGTGAATCCTTGATTACTAACTCTTATTCTATCGTGTTCACTCTATATTACGGAGGATGCTTTTTTGAAGTTTGTGTGAAGCAAAGTCTTGAGGATTTCTGAATCCTGCTGATTGTCACCATCTCTGCTTTGGTCGGGAATATTTAGTAAGTGGAAGGTACCTCTTTCGATGCATTTATCCAAGGAGTACCAATAGTTTCACTGTAGATAGATGGCGCCTCTACCACTAGGAACTCTCTTGTAGTTGTCTCTTCTTCAATTTTAGTTGGTAAGTTAATTGATTCCACAAAATTAATGATTTTCGCAGTGGAATCAGATAACTTTTCTGTTTTACTGGAGGACTGTTAAGTCCCTGTCTTCGCGAAGGCATTAAAATACAGAATATTCGTAAAGCTTGCGGTATCAAAAATGACATGGATGATTTGGTAATCCCCGACGTCGATGGTGATGATTCGGGAGTCATTGTGTGCCTTGTTCAGGCCTATTGCGTCGTTTTCGCTAAAGAAAGCCCTCATAGATAAATTCTTATGGGGTCATGTTAGCAAATTGACAGCGAAACTTGGACTAAATGTCTAGATAAAGTTCAATCCTTTTTAGGGAGGAGTTTTGTCCAAGTGGCCGTTCTGGTGAAGTGGTGGTAGCATTTCTTCAAAATTACCGGAAAGGTATTTCTTCATCAGAATTTGGTGTATTTTCTAACAATCGCTTGTGCTAAAAACCTCCTTTTTGTGCACCGAACAAAACACTTGTTATCATGCTTATTATTCCTCTTCCATCTGCACGGAAAAGAGCTACTCCTTTTACTTGTCCACTGCACTTTTTCCCGTGTGAAGGTATAAACTAGCACGGAAAAGAGCTACTCCTTTTCCCATATTCTAGTGCCAAGCTATTATAGCAAAAACTACAACGGTCAAAATTTTTAAATAGGAATAGTTAGAGACCGGGTTGTCTTGGGACACAGGGAAAAAGCGAAAAACTTCAAGATAAATATTTAAGAGATTGTTTTACGCGAAGTGAAGAACAATATAAAACGTAAAAACAAGAGACTTTCGGGACTAACCGTGTTAAAGTGTAGTGCAAGTGTATATCAAGAATTGTATGTCATGAGTTCTTGATATCTACTCCTGTTTTATAGCTTGAAAGCATGTTTAACATTTCTCATTTGCTGTGCTTGATTATGCATTTATTTTCATGTATTTCAGTGGATTCGACTTTCAAAAATCAAAACACATTTGTTATTTTTTAATTAGTCGTCAGCTCACTTCAATGTTGACAACCCTACGGACAGAACCGCGTCAATGACACTGTTGAGTCTAAGACAACGACTCAACTTCCCTTCATACCTCTCCACATAAGTATTACCTTTGGACAATTGATTGAGTTTCTTATTCTCAAAGTTACCACAAAACAATTACTACACTTTAAAACTGTTTTATAACAATTTGTGTCTGTTCAATTTGAAGAGACATCTCTCTTCAAATGGTGTATGTTGTTATTGTATAAATATTTTAACATTCCAATCAATAAAACACAATAGACAGAGTTCATTTTCATTCCTTTACATCAGTTAAACATGGTATTAGAGCAATAATCAATACTAGGACCTGAACTTCTTAACACAAAACAGAGAAACAAATAACATGGAGACGATGTCACATCTTGTGACAAAATTATGAATTCTGGAGAATTAAGATCAAAACGATTCTTCAAACAAAGAAACTATGGGAGATCTTCGAAGGGGCAAATTCCAAACCCGCCTACACAGGGAGATCACAGTCCAGAAAATCTGATGCAACAAACAAGATACGAAGAAACACTTACAAAAGATTTAACAGCTCTGCAAATACTTCAATCTGCTGTGTCAGATGCCATCTTCCCTTGAATAGCACCAGCCATCAAGTCAAAGGAAGCTTGGGATGCCCTGAAGACAAAATTTGAAGGAACTCCACAAGTTCGTATGATAAAATTGCAGACATTGAGAAGGGAATACAAAAATCTAAGGATGTCCGAAAGTGATGACATTAACTCCTTTGCAACAAATTTAATTGAGATCAGTAACCAACTTTGAGTTCATGGAGAAGAGAAATATGATTACCAGATAATTCAGAAAATTCTAATCTCACTCCCATAACGCTTTGACAACATTGTGTCCGTGATATCACAAACCAAAGATCTTACTGTGCTTTCAGTTACTGAACTCATAGGAACATTGAAAGCACATGAGAAGATACTAGAAGTCCGAGAAGAAAGAATAACCAAAGACTATATAATCTTTTTTACAGATGAAGAAAAAATAATAGTATCAAGATATGTAGTATTTGATGAGGAAGCCAAATGGTATTGGAAGAAGAAAGAAGTTAAGAAGATACTTGTCTCATCAAATGAGAATGAAACTCAAGAAAATCATGAGACACAAATCGAGACAAACGTTCACCTGAAGATGAAAGGGAAGAAGAATCTGAAAACAGACCAAGAAATTTTCGATCAATAAATGGGATTATGCAGCAAGCTGATCGTATAGAGGAAATGGAGAGACACGAAGTTCACTTGATGATGAATGAATAACCTCAAACATTTGAGGAAGCTTTAGACAGAGGTGAATGGAGAAACGCAATGCAAGAGGAAATACAAATTATCGAAAGAAACAACACATGGAAAATGGTCAAGAAACCTAAAGGCAAGAATGTAATCAGTGTCAAGTGGATTTATCGCCTAAAGACTGATGCAAATGGAGTACATATAAAGCATAAAGCACGACTAGTGGCAAGGGGTTTCAATCAGGAATATGGAGTTGATTACTTTGAAACGTTTGCTCCAGTTTCTAGGCATGATACTATACGAACACTACTAGCAGTTGCAGCACAAGAAAGAGGGGAGTTATACCAAATGGATGTGAAATCAGCATTTCTAAATGGAGAACTGCAGGAAGAAGTGTATGTGTCACAGCCACCTGGGTTTATCAAAAAGGGAGAAGAAGATAAGGTACTTCGATTGCGCAAAGCTCTGTATGGATTGAAGCATCACCAAGAGCATGGTATGGGAGAATTGATGATTATTTCCTGAATAATGGCTTTCAACGAAGCATCGATGACACATCCTTATATGAGATGAAAACAAGAAATGATGTGGTAGTGATCAGTCTTTATGTGGATGATGTAATCATCACAGGAAACAATTTGAATCTCATAAACAAATTCAAAGAAGACATGAAGATAGAATTTGAAATGACAGACTTGGGCAAGCTAAATTTCTTTCTTGGAATGGAGATTGTTCAAAATGAAGATGGAGTGTTTTTATCACAAGAGAAATACGCAAACAAGATCTTGGAGAAATTTTGAATGAAAGATTGCAAAAGTGTCAGCACTCCTCTGCTAGCTCATGACAGGAACCCATAAGAAGGAGAAGAAAAGTTTTCAAACGAGACCTAGGAGCATTGTAGGAGGACTTCTGTACTTGTGTGCTTCACAACCTGACTTGATGTACTCAAGTTCATACTTGTCACGCTACATGTCTGCTCCGCTAAACAAACTTTATCAACAAGCAAAAAGGGTCTTGAGATATGTGGGACAACCGATTTTGACATTTATTTCAAATCTGTTAAAACCCCTGAACTTCATGGTTACTATGATAGTGATTGGCGTGGTTCAGTTGAAGACAAGAAGAGTACGTCAGGCTATGTATTCACGATGGGATCAAAAATGTTTTGCTGGCAATCTAGTAAACAAAATACGGTAGCACAATCTACAGCAGAAGCCGAATACATCACCTTGTGTTCTGCAGCAAATCAGGCTATTTGGTTGTAGAGATTGGTCAAGGAAATATGCTTTCAATCAGAAGAAGAAATAAGGATATATTGCGACAATACATCAGCTATTGCCATTGGCAAAAATCCAGTTCAACACAGAAGAACAAAGCATATTGACATCAAATATCATTTCTTTAGAGAGGCAGAGCATAAAAGACTCATAAAGCTTGAACATTGTTATGGAGAAGATCAAATTATAGACATTCAAACGAAACCGTTGTCAAGATCAAGATTTGAAGAATTGAGAAAGAAGTTAGGTGTGGAAAAAAATCTCAATCAAGGGGGAGTGTTGGACGATTGATTGAGTTTCTTATTCTCAAAGTTACCACAAAACAATTACTACACTTTAAAACTGTTTATAACAAATTGTGTCTGTTCATTTTGAAGAGACATTTCTCTTCAAATGGTGTATGTTATTATTGTATAAATATTTTAACATTTCAATCAGTAAAGCATAATAGTCAGAGTTCATTTTCATTCATTTACATCAGTTAAACATGGTATTAGAGCAATAATCGATATGTTTTTCATATGTCTTTTAAAAAATCTTTTCATATGTTTTTTTTAAAAAGATTTTATTCTCAAGTTTTATGAAATCGTGAAGAAAATAAAAAAATATTAAAAAACAACAAAAAACTAAACCCTTCTTTAAAAACTGTTGCTGAAAAATTTGATGTTTAGATAATAATTTTTAGAAAACAAGACAATAAAGATTGAATGAGATTGGGGTCTGGTGAAAACAGATTTCTGAAGCATGATAGGTGAAGCTTCAGATCAGACTTTTATTTCTCATAAGAGCTCATGGCAGAGATCATCATCAGAATTGACTAAGACAATTTTTAAAAGAAGGGTTTAGCTTTTGTTGTCTTTTAATTTTATTATTTTCTTCACAATTACATAAAAACTTCAGAAATATATGTCTTTTATAGAAATAATTGGAAAGTATTTATTATTGTGAGTCTGATATTCATTTTGATATTTTCCAAAAATTGAAATACATAGAGATTGAATTAGGATCTAGATCATAAAGTCTTGAATATGTTGAGACCAGATATGGATTAAATAAATATATTAATAACATGGTAAAAATAAAAACACATTAGTTAGTTTAGTTATTTTATAATATATTATATTTTATTTCAAAATATTATTATCAAAATATCAATTTTTAGGATAAGTTTTTGCCGGATATGTATTTTATTGAATATTCTTAGCTTTGGTTGGATACTTAAAAAAATCTTTTAACCATTAAAATTTCTATAGAAAATAAGGTGAAAAGGTTAAAGGAGAGAATATTTGGGAGTTTGTAAAACAAAATTTTTGCAGCAATGAATGGTGAAACTTTAGAAAATATTTTTCTTTCTCATAAGAACTCATGGCAAAGGTCATCGTCGAGATGAATTAAAACAGTTTTTAAAAGAAGAGTTTAGATTTTTGTTGTTTTTAAATTTTAATTTTATTATATTTAACATGTTATTAATATATTTATTTGATCCATCTATTCTCAACATATTCTAGATTTTTTATTTAAATCATATTTCAATCTCTTTGTATTTCAATATTCGGAAAATATCAAAATGAATTTCGAACTCATAATAATACCTACTTTTCAAATGTTTATTGAAAAGATATATTATTCTCAATTTTTAGGTAATTGTCAAAAAAATAATAAAACTAAAATACTACAAAAGCTAATCTATTCTTTTTAAAACTGTTTTTGAAATTGTCAATTCGTTTAAAAGGAAAACCCGTTTTTTCAGTACTGACTCATGTAAACACACTTCTTCTCTGTGAAGAAAATCCTGAATATCTTTCTGCAGTACTAAATCCACAACAAACTTTGATAGATTATGTAACATATGAAGAATAGAGAACATTCTCTTCATTGTTTCGAACGTTTGCTTATCCAAATCATGGATTGTTTTCATAACATGTGCTTACGCACGACAGCAAGTTCATTACCTACTTCTTTGATCTCCTTTTCGAATTCTTTCAACATTTTGAATTTCAACTCAAAGTCTTTACATTCCTCTTCTTCAAAACTTTAAACCCTTTTCGGTTAACCTTCTTAATGTTGACTTTACCCATGGCTAAGTCCTTTTAAGCTTCTATTCTATACCAAAAGAGGTTTGAACCCATGGCACAAGGAAACCAACCCCTTTGTACTAGCAATTTATGAAATTGATAATGAAGTTTTACTTTTTTTTCTTTTTTTTCTATTGTATGTGAGTTTGGTAGATATATGAAAAAGTATGCATATTTTAAATAGGACAATAAAAAAAGTTGAAAAGTTTATTGGACTTTGGACCATTTTCATGAAAAGGTTTTAAGACTATATGCATTCATGATACTTTTAGAATATCAACTCATCTAAAAAGTTATATTTTTTGTTGAGACGTATCTAAAATATCATAATGATATAATACATCTTTAAAGTTTCTATGCAGAAAGAGGTCTCATATCATTATAATACTTCAAAAATATCATTGATACTAATGTTCTAACTGAGTTTTCCAAAAATTAAAAAATTAAATAAAAGAGGATAGAGAAAAAATTTGAGAACAATTTTTCAATATGTGAAACCATTTAGAGATATTACACATGTGTTTTTATTAGTGGTCAATCTTTTAAAAATAATAAAATTTAATTAAATAATTTTAAAATTAATATTCTAATGTTAAGAACTCTAAAGTATCTCCATTGTTGGAGTTGCTTAGATCATAAGGCTAAAAGGCTGAAAGAGATTTTTTTAGGGGTTTGATGAAAACAGTTTTTTTCAACAATAAAGGAAAGCTTCCGACTTTTCTTTTTAATCAGAACTTATGTAGAGGTCATCGTGGGAATTGACTAACACAGTTTAAAAAAGGTTTACTTTCTTCGTCTTTTAAGTTTATTATTTTTCTTCAGAATTACATCCGAAGTCAGAATTTTTGGGACCTTTCTCCAGACAGAAGTGGCAGTTGGATTTGGAAAAGTTTGTGCAAACTCAGGCCCATAGCTCGTCAAATGTTGGTGTGTCGGGTTAAATCGGGCATCACAGCAAGTTTTTGGTATGACAACTGGACTGAGCTAGGTCCGCTAATTGAAGTCATTGGTGAGGCGGGCCCTGCGATATCTGGTTTACCGAGAAATGCTTGTGTTGTGGATGGAGTTCGCAACGGTGAATGGTCGATCGATCGGATGAGGTCTAGAAATCCATTAATTCTCCTGCTAAAGAGTTGCTTTCCATCTCTGGGGTCAATCGGTATCACCACAGAAGACGACCTTTATCTATGGAAGCCAGATATCACGAAGCAACCAGGGAGGTTCTCGACGTTCAGTACCTGGAAAGCCATGTTTAGCAGTGGGTCGGATGTTTCTTGGCATAGTGAGGTTTGGTTTAAAGGAAGAATCTCCAAACATGCTTTCATATGCTGGATTGTAGCAAGAAACAGGATGGTAACTCGAGATAAAATGCGGAGGTGGGGGTTGAGTGTTCCTGCAGTCTGCATCTTATGCAATGTCGAAGAAGAATCACGGGATCATCTGTTTTTTGATTGCGAATATAGCCGGGAGGTATGGAGTTTTTTCATGACTAGATTATGCTTAGTACCTCCTGCAGGGTTTAAAGATCAACTTCTGTGGCTGAAAGCAAGAATTCCTGACCAGAATATTGCTTTCCTAAAGAAACTAATCTTCCAAGCCTGTTTATACATCTTGTGGAAGGAACGGAATAACAGGGTGCACACAGAGATAGCTAGACCTCCAACTGCTATAATTGAAGACATCAAGGGAGTTATTCAGCTTAAACTTGATCCTTTGTCTCGCTCACTAGACTCATCATCTGCAGGTCCATCCGTAATGGAAACTTGGCTCGCCGTTTTCTAGTGCATTTCCCTTTCTCTGTTTATGTTTTGGTTTAGTTTTTTTTCTCCCCCTGAGCAATTGTTTTTGGTGTTTCACGGTGGGGATGATAGCAGGGTTTAGTAGTCTTTGCTGCAGATGAGTGCTTTGTTGGATTAGTGGTTTAATTTATAAATGAAAAGGAGTTTTTTTTAAAAAAAAAAGAAAAGAAAAAAAGAATTTAGAATATTTAAAAAACATTTGAAAAGTAGTTATTTTTCTATCAAAGTTTGTTTTGGATTTAGTACTGTAGAAAGATATTTATGATTTTCTTCACAAAGAAGAAGTGTGTTTACATGAGTCAGTACTAGGCATGGGCATTCGGATAATCGGATCGGGTTCGGTTTGGGTATTTCGGGTTTCGGGTATTTCGGATCCGAGGTTAAAGATCCATTCTGGTATTTTTTTATTTCGGATCGGGTTCGGTTCGGATCCGGTTCTTTCGGATATTTGATAAAAGATCCGAAATTTATTCGATACTAAGTTGTATGATTTCAGTTCTAGTATTTTAGTACTCGTAAAACCCGTAATATCCGAAATACCCTAAGTACCCGAAATACCCAACTATTATATTATCCGAAGTATCAAAAATATATGAATTTTATCTGAAATACTAACATATATTTTTAAATGATAACAATCAAATATAATATAAATCAAATTTGAAACATTAAAACATTGTAATATTCATCAAACAAAAAGTAAATGTAATAAACAAGAAACAAATATGACAAACAAAACCAAATATGACATAGTTTACTATAATGTATTTAGAATTAAAAACTACAAAAAAAACAAATATGAATGACCGTCTTTAAACTATGAATATTAGATGAACTCTACACTTGCTAATATAAAATATGATACTAGAAAAACAGATCAAATTAGTACTTATAAACTAATAAGTCAGTGAAAACCAACCAATTAAAGTTACAAAACAAATAAATTAGTAATTAACTTTAAACATAAATATATGTAAAATTGATTTCGGTTCTAAAAAATACTAATTCGGGTATCGGTTCGGATCGGGTATTACCCGATACCCGAAGTATTGGAAGACAAGATCCATTCGGGTTTTTCAATACTAAAAAAGTATATCCATTCGGGTATTTTCGGATTGGATCCGGTTCGGATCTTCGGATCCGGATATTTTGCCCAGACCTAGTCAGTACTGAAAAAATGGGTTTTCCTTTTAAACGAATTGACAAAACTTGGACGATGAGCATCAACTTGAGCTCAAGGCCCAAGAGTGGCGATTCTATGGAAAAGAAAGATAAAAATGGAACTTCAATATCATCAGCTCTTGAGTTTCTGGCTTTTCTGCACTTCATTGTTTTTTGGATTAAAGTTGATCAATCAAGAAGAGACTGTTCTACTTGCGTCGTCTATTTCTCATTGCAAATAGCCTCCAATACCCTTTCACTTGCTTGGTCTCAGCTATGTGATCCCAGGTTAGTTTTGTAGCCATCATATGTACAAAAGATACATTTTCTAAACTGTTTACTGCATAAAGGAGACTTATTTGTGATTACTGTTTTATTACTCCTTTGTTTTCTGCAGATTTTGTTGTAAAGCTCATTGATATACACGACAATTAACATATTCCTGCAGTTTAAGTCCAACTTATATGTGTGTGAGTATAAGCTTAAAGACTTCTCGCCCTTACATCTCTTGAAAGAAGAGATCCTTGATTTAAGACGTTCTGTCACAGAAAAGAGACAAACTCAATCCCAAGTTAACACTTGCTATTCTGACCACTTGTTTAGATTTCATTGTCTGATCTTGCCATTGATGTTGAACTGTACTTATTTAGAGATACATATCAATGTATAGTTTTTGGGTTCCTTTATGCTAAAGACACAGATAGTGGAAAATTAAGAGCCATTCTTGAACTTGTGGCAGATTATAAACTCTAAATCGATATTCCAGGATTCCTTCTTGTCAAGCTAATGATTCACCGACCACATAATCAAAACCATATCAACCTCTAATCTGGCTACAAAGGTTGATATTCTGGTTCCTAAACCTGAGAGGTTTTAAGGTTTATATGTCCTGACGGCTAGCACAGGAACCAAGTGACAACAGAGAGATTATTGTTTTTAGAAGGTTATGTTTGGTTACTTTTTTTTGACATTATTATATTTGGTTGGTTACATGTTTTTGACTTTTGAGGTTAATTAAAGAACCGGTTTTGACGATTGGCAAATGGCAATTCATTCAAGGTTCGTTGTGTTCTCAAATAATAAAGACAAACGGCAAGTGCCTCCCATGAGCTAGTAAAAAGATCCGACCTGACCCAACGAGTCGGTTAAGACCCGAGTCTGAGGTCCAGGTTCATTTCCTCCTCTTCCTCACGTCTGTAACAGTAATGGACACTTAACCGGATATCCTCGTCTTCGGTCTTACCGCTCGTGGAACCATCGTTTTCAAACGAAGCTTCCGTCTTTGGAATGGGCCACATGGACTTCACATCTCCGTTTTGACTTTGAGGATGAGACGCTGCCGTTTCGTTGATGGAACGGTGGGTTTGTGGGTCGATCCCAAGCCTAAGAAGCTTACGTTTTATATGAGTGTTCCAGTAGTTTTTTATCTCGTTGTCTGTTCTTCCAGGTAATTTTCCAGCAATCGAGGACCATCTGTATAATAAAAAATTGGAAAAAAAATGAGATTTGAATATAAAGTTTGCGTACTGACGGGAGTTTTGGGTTTTTAATCTCTTTTTGGAAATTTTTTATTTTAAGAATAACATTTCGTACTAAAAATAGATTTAAACATTGGAAAATTTACTTGTTGCCTAGCAAGCTGTGAAGTTTGATAATGATTGTTTCTTCATCATCAGTGAAATTTCCACGTTTGAGATCAGGACGAAGATAATTAATCCATCTTAATCTGCAACTCTTTCCACACCGCAACAACCCTAAAAACAAAACCAAATAAATAAACTAAACGCTATTTAAAAAGGCAAGAATGTTTCTAAAATTAGTATGAATCATACGGTTAACAAAATCTACTCCGGTTAACAAAACAAGAAAAAGAATGTGAAAAACGAACCGGCGGATTTGGGGAGGGAACGCCAGGAGCCATCACCGTGAATGCGGATGAAATCAATGAGACGTTGATCTTCTTCTTTGGTCCATGCTCCTTTGTTCGTGTGAGTATTCTCGCAGCAAGGCGATCTTCCCATGATGATGATGGCTACATGTGCTAGAGAGACAGTGTATTTGCTGAGAGAGTAAGATCTGAAGAAGGTTATAAAAGGGAAATGAGTTTGACAAAAGTTTGGTATATCTATGGGTTAAAGGAGATTTGGTAGGTAACCTTCTTTCTTCTTTTTCTTAGATTTTGTCTTTTCAATTTATTATTACAAGAGAGTGGTTTGGTGGAGAAATAGTAAATGATATTTAAAGCTTTTTCATGGCGGTAGAGATATTTGATAGATTACTTTTTGCTTAATGTGACATAAATATGTTTTATTTACAAATTGTTTTAAGATGATTATTTGAGTTAAAAAAAAAAAGGTTTCTAGAAGGAAAGTGAGTGGTGGAGAAACATGGAAACAAGATCCAAATCGCATCATACCTACCATTTTGGCACTATCAATCTTCCTCTTTTTTCCTTGTTCTTTAGTATATTTCTTTTTCTTCTTTCCATGTTTTCAATTACTCTCCTCATCTACCTTTGCTTTGGATGAGAAAAGTTATCGAATGAGGTTTTATCATTTATAAGAAAATATGCAAGAGACAGGAATCAGCATAAAAACAAAAAACAAATTGAAACATACGACTTGGCTATAATTTGAGATTTAATCATTCGATCGGCTAGTTCTTATCTTATATGTTCAAATTTAGTTAAGATTTCAATATGGAAACTTTTCCATCCCTTGCAAAAATTTTAACCATTGCTTCAATCTATAAATATTTGATTTTGTATTTTTCGTACAAAAATCTATAACTCGTAAAAACTATTGAATTTTTTAAAAAATACTATAAAAACTAATTATCCTACACTATTTATCAGTTTTTAATTAAAACTGATTAAAATTATATTAAATGCAGTAATATATAAGATATATCATGCTTTCACATAACTGTTTTTAAGGAGACATTTTAATAAAAATCAAAAAACCCTCAAAAAAATAATATTACTTTAGATAATAAAATAATATTAATTATCAAAATATGAGACTAGAGAAATTAAACTTGTATTTTGAATAAACCATGGATAAATATTATTTTTCACTCATATATGTAGATGTCATATATGTATTTTCTCGTCTTTCGAAGATTATAACAAAATTAAGTAAATATTTGAGGGCCAACGATCCATTTTCACACAAAGTATGGCATATACGACCAGATCAACACAAACTTAAGGCCGCTTTTTTAACACACACACACACAAAATTTCTAATCTAAAACCTCCAACATTCCGAACTTATAAACATATTTCCCCAGCGATCAGAAGTTCAAAACTTGAGAGAGCATAACCGATTTGAACCTTTTGTTTAAACATAATCAGATCTACCATAACCAATGGCAAAACAGATTAAACCAACATTTAAGCAATAAACCAGATTTTGACCCGATTACGACCCGCTTAAATCCTAAACCAAATCGTGAAACCTATTTTGAACCCAAAAATTCTCAATTCCCCAAAACTTAACCCTAGAGATTCTCAATCACCCCGAATTCGTAATTCTCTCTTTCGTTTCATAATTTTCTAGGTTTGAAAACCTAATTTTCCCTAGAAGATCTTCGTAATTGGTTATCCTAATTGGTTAGTCATGGCGCTTGTCTTTAATGACCCAAATTTGCAGTCATGATGTGTTGAAGACAAAGTACCAAGCCATGAAGAACCCGACACCGAAGCAAATAAGCGATATGAATTTTAAGTGGAAGATAATGTGAATAATTTCACGGATGAACCATCGAGTCCGCACATATTAACAAATATCCCTAGAGCGACGACGATGGAGATGCGTACCGACCAGATTGTTTGTTGTTTGTTGACAAGATTCGTGAAGAACCTAGTTACTTTATGCCGGTGAAAATAATGGAAATTATGAAGAAGAGATGGAAGGTTAGTGTATCACGGCCTCAGTGTCAGTATGCGAGGAACAAGACACTTGGTTGGATTAATACAGAGTATGCTGAAAAAATTTCTAGACTTAAAGATTATGCGGCAGAGCTTGAGTTAACGAATGAGGGGGAAGACTGACACTATCAAAAATGATGCTGAGAAGATGTCTTCAACCGTTTCTATGTATGCTTTCAAGTTCTGTGAAACACTTGGAAAGACTCCTGTATGCGGCTGATTGGAGTCGATGACAGCTTCTTAAGATCAACAACTGAAGGTCAGTTGTTAGTGGCTTTAGGCAGGGATGCCAATAATGTCATATATCCAGTAGCATGGGCAGTAGTTTGAGTTGAAAATACATATAATTGGCTGTGGTTTGTGGAGTGTATAAAGGCTGACCTAGAGCTAGGAGATGGAGAAGGATATATTTTGGTTTCAGATCGTTGCAAATATATTATTAAGGTTGCATTGTGGGAGTTGTCTAATATAGAGCATATGCATTGTGTTAGACACATATATGAGAATCTCAAATAGATTAATGGGACAAAAGCTTGGATGAAGCCTTGCATTTGGAATTTGGCTTGGAGTTATAACTCGGCATATTATAGGCAGAATTTATAGAGGATAATAGAAACTGATATGGGTGTCTACTGTTGAAATGAAGAAGAAAAGAAGTAGATACTCTAAGACAAAGAAAGAATATGAAGTATGGTAGATACTCTAATCCAAAGAGAGGGTATGAAGGATCTTCTAAACTTGTAGCCAAACAACCATAAGTGGCGCCTAGGATGTGTTTGGACACAAGGATTGTACACTCTCTATATAAACACTTGTACTCTTCATTTGTAAGCAAGAAGATATTATTCTTTCATAATGATAATTAATCCTTTCTCTCATCTCTAAAACTCTCTCTATTCTCAAATGGTGAATCTTAATCTCTCATTCTTACATTTTATCAGAGCATAATCATCCATATAATCCGACAATTCTGGTTATTTTCATCAATTCTTCACAATTCTTGCACCAACCTCCTAAACCAGAGCCGCCGAGGAAACCACCGTCTTTCTTATCTACTCCGATAAAAATCACGAGTCTTTCTTCCAAAATTAATCTAAAGGATCATCAGGTTAGATTTTCTGATCATCTCTGCATTTGTTTCATCTCATTTGGAGGTCATAATCCAAAGTTCTCCTCGTTAGAATCGCGATCGCGTTCATTGGGAATCTCTGCCATTGAAGCAAGCATAAATTCTTCAAAACTTAATCAAATCGAGCAATTGCAAAACCTAAACTCAAATATAACGAGTCTATTTTGCTGTTTTGGGAGGTACACATCGCCCTTTTCACGTTTTGAATCTTTCTTGATCAATCTCCCTCGATGTGTCTGTTTGTGACCTCTTGATTTCTTTCAAATATTGGACATTAAGAAGTTATATAAGGTTCTTTTGGAGGGTTTCAAGAAGTTTCAGCTCAATCTAAAAAGTTTTAGGCTTCAAGAAAGTTTTTCTTGAAAGTGGTTAAAAATCTGTTTTCTTGAAAATTGGAGGTAGAGTTTGTTTTTAAGTTGATTAGGCAGTTTTAACTACCTTAGCTTGCTGAATCATCTTTTTATGAGATGTAGAGAGCTGGTATAGTTGTTGGCAAGTGTTTGAAAACCGTTGGAGTAGTTGTTAAACACGTGCTCACTCGCCCCTGAGCAAGAAGCTAGTGTGTGTGTAGCATTCTCTTGGGGCGGTTGTTTCTTGCTGTCTGAACAAGGTTAATTTGTTGTCTAGGTGGCTGTTTATGGTCTGAAATTAGTTCAGGTGGACACTAGGAAGCTAATCTTGTTGATAGAAGTTGATTTAACAATTTTTTTTAAGTCTTCTACAAGGTTAATCATGGAATTCAATAAACACATGCAAGCTCTGATTCTGAAAGGAGTGAACTATCTCCTGTGGTCAAGAAGGATTTAAAATGAAATTAAGAGAGGTTTGAAGAAAGGATAAAACCTTCTAAGAAGGAAGGTCCAAATGGTTCTACAAAATCGGTTATTCCAAAAGAGGAGGCATGTAAGAAATTTACCTAAAAACAAAGGGTTTGTCATGAGTAGATCAAAGAAAGCACAAGAATTCAAGATCAAAAATGTTTAATCACCACAAGGCGCCTGAAGAAAAATGCATGAGAAGCAGTGCCTAAATCAGAACAGTTCCTAAAATCAAAATGCAAAGACCTAGTATCAATGTCTTATGCATTCAGGCTATTTATAAACTCTTATCCAACTATATTCTGTTGATTACATTGATGGTTGTGTGAGTTAGAACTATAGGAAATTTGATATCTAGGTGGTTAGAAAATCATGAATTATATTGAATTGTGTTCATGTATTTAGAAAATGTTAAAATGAGAGATTTTGAACCTAGTTTATCTAGCTGAATCATTTGTTCATGAATTTCATTGATGCTAAGGGAAGAGAACCTTGTCTTTTACTTAGAACAATAAGTTTAAGAATGCATGTTGAATCCAAAAATCCTTAGGCAGTCATTGAAATTAAGTTTGGTTACTCTTAATTCTTATACTATCTTTTACTCACCATCTTTTGTTTAGAATATGTCTATTATCAACAGGTTCAAAGGCTTAAGATGGGAGTTGATGTTTAGCTTGATTTTCTAACAAAGGCAAAAAAAAGTAAGTGAAAAAGACACAACACATGGAGAAGGAGTTAGAACCGATTGCCACCAATAACAGCCACCACAAGGAGTGGAGAGGAAAGACTGGTGGAATATGATGAATCAGCTCTCCCATGGAGTCAAGTGTCATTTGGTATGTGCTTGAAGTGAAAATCAACAGAGCACACATGCTGAAAGTTCAGATTATAATCAATCACAAAGGAGGAATACTCACAAAGATTTAATATCAAAGTCTTTGCAAATGCTATCTCTAAACCTTTTACTTATTCCTTGATTGATTAAATTTCTCATCTATAAATGTTCATAGGATGAAAGAGAACCTAGGAAGACTATGCATTGCATTTAGAACCTAGTTGAATCTAAAAATCACCTTGACATTCATCATAATTCTCCATTATTTTTCATCAATCTCATCTATTATACTTAAAATATTATAATTTTAATCTTCAAAGGTGTGTCTGTAGCTGAATTTGGAGGCGCAAACAAGGACAATCATTCAAGGTGTGTCTGGCGCAAACAAGGACATCCAAGAAGTGTCTAATTCAAACAAGGGCATTCAAGGTGTCTGGTGCATTCAAAGGCTTTCTGTGGCACAAACGAGGATATTCAAGGAGATGTCTGGTGCATTTAAGGGCTTTCAAGGCACAAACAAGGATATTCAAGGAGATGTCTGGTGCATACAAAGGTCTTCAAAGGCACAAACAAGGACATTCAAAGAGTTGTCTGGCGCATACAAAGGACTTTCAAGCTGTCTGCAAAAACCAAGTGAGCACAAGAAGTGTGTTGCTCAGCCAAATTCTCTCATCAAAGGTTCTATCTAGGATAAGTTCTTTAACTCTTTGTTTTTAAGTTGAGAATTTGGTTAGTTATTATACTTGATACCATACGTGATCTTATTCAAGTTTTGCAATACTAATCTTTATTTTTGAGTTGCTATGATGTTTTAGATCAGGAAGTGATGAAAAATAGTCATAAGCATGACTTACCCTACATCAATTAGTGGACGCATGGTGGGAGAGTGTATTAGGAGACAAGTGTGCTCACTCTACTCAAGCTTAATTTTACAATCTTATTTTCTTGAGTTAGGCTTATTGAAAGTAGAAAGTGAAGCAAAATGAAGCTGGTCAAAGGGAAATTCAAAACATATAAGGAAATAGAACCATGTGATCATGATGAATCCAGAGAGAACCATGTGATCATGATGAATCCAGAGAGAACCATGTGATTATGATGAATCCAAAGACCTTAATGTGAAGTTCTTAAAGAATCAGACTGGTCTAGATCATATCATCCAAAAATCGCCATCCACTCTTATAAAAGGGAAGTTAAAATCATTATTACATTATATTACATTGGTTTATCTTGTGAGAATTGATAAATTCATGTATATTTCTATGTGAAACAGGTTAAAATTGAAGGCTTTGAGGAAAGCTGGATCAAAATCACCTCTCAAAGACAAGAAGTCAAAAGAAAGGGGGAGAAATGGACCAGACTTAGAAGAAGCCTCAAAACCGCCATTCACAAGGGATAATCATCAAGGCCTTGATCAAGGGTCTATGGAGCTCAATGTAGTGGATTTAAAGCTCATAGATTCAATGGCCAATCACTAGCTAAGAAGACTTCACTCTTTTTCCCTTAGTATTGGTTTTGTTACAAAGGGTTTTCCATACTAAGGTTTTTAATGAGGAAGTTCTTTAAAGTTCTAAGCTTTGTTTCTATGAACATTAAAAATCAAGCTTGAAAGGGATTAAAAAGGAAGGAGGAAAGTCTCTTCATCTTTACAAGTTCAACCATTCACCCATGCTTAAACTTGAGGGGGAATGTTGAAATGAAGAAGAAAAGAAGTAGATACTCTAAGACAAATAGAGAGTATGAAGTGTGGTTGATACTCTAAACCAAAGAGAGAGTATGAAGGAACTTCTAGACATGTAGCCAAACAGCCATAAGTGGCGCCTAGGATGTGTTTGGACACAAGGATTGTAAACTCTCTATATAAATACTTGTACTCTTCATTTGTAAGCAAGAAGATATTATTCTTTCATAATGATAATTAATCTTTTCTCTCATCTCTAAAACTCTATCTATTCTCCAATGGTGAATCTTAATCTCTCATTCTAACATCTACAACGACCTGCTCAAGACAAAACCGAAAACGTGGTGTAGAGCTTTCTAAAAACTTGGAAATTTCTGTGAAGATGTCGAAAAAATTCAGTGGAGTTGTTTAACTCTACTATTTTCAAGGCAAGAGAGAAGTCATTTATGTCAATGCTTGAAACCATTAGAAAGATGTCAATGGTAAGAATTGCAGAAAGATCGGTTAAGGCATATAGTCACGAAGATTGTTGTACTTTGTATGTTGCCAAGTTTTTTGCAGATGAACATTAACAAGCCGTACTCTGTACTGTCAACAGAAGCACAAATGGTTTGCGGGAATCTTCTTTACATGATTAACCTTTTCGTGTTAATTTAGAGAGAAGATATTGCAGTTGCATGAAATGGGATATCAGTGGAATACCTTGTGAGCATGCTTACAGAGTGATTCTTAAGAAGAATCTGCAACCTGATGACTATGTCTACCATTGGTTTAGTACAGATATATGGAAGAAGAACTACACAAACTGATTGTTGCCCATCAGAGGAATCCGTTTCTGGCCAGCTACGAATGCTTATGTAGTGCATGTAGTCCCTGCCGCGAGTGATGATAAAGAGGATCCTCACAATAAAAAGGATACTAAGCCTGACAAGAAGAGGAAGAAGCCGAAACACAAATCACCAACAAAGAAGACTCAAAGACCAAAAACAAAGAGGATAATGCATTATAGAATTTATGGTGAAGCTCGACATAATAGCCGATTTCACCATGAGAAGAAGGTATGTTTTTGTTTATCTTTCTTTTTAGTGTAATGTTGTTTCGTTTTTAATGTTGATATTTGATGTTATGGCTGAGTCTCAAAGTTCTCAAGCTTCTACTACCACTGAAGCTTCCCAATGTTCTCAAAATTCTGCCGCCAAAGCCAAAGGCAAAACTTCTGTCTCTCAACCTCCCGCCAAAGCTAAAAGCAAAGCTAAAGCCTCCCAACCTCCCGCCAATGCCAAAGGCAAAGCTTCTGCCTCTCAACCTCCCGCCAATGCCAAAGGCAAAGCTTCTGCCTCTCAACCTGTTATAGGTAAAGAGAAAGCAAAGCCTTCTAAACCTACTGCAGCCAATGCCAAACCTCAAACGACTCAAACTACTACCGCTAAAGCCAAAGGCAAAGTTGTTCCACTTACTGTCGTTAAATTATAACTATGACGACTTTTAATTTCAACAAATCAATCAACCTTACTCTTCTAGCAAGATGATATATCGATTTCGGATGAAAAGAGAAGAAGAAACAACCAGATTTCGAAGGGAGAGAAAAAAGAAGTTAGGTTTTTTTCCAGTACAATCGAGTTTTTCAATTTTATTGGGTTTATAGATATCTGGTTTCGCACCGGTTAATTACCAAAACCGCTTTAAATCGGTATTGTGGGGGAAATAGGTTTAGAAGTTCAGAATATTGGGGATTTTAGATTATAACTTTTGTGTGTGTGGGTTAAAAAAGCGGCCTTAAGTTTGTGTGGATCTAGTTGTATACGCCATACTTTTTGTGGAAATGGATCGTCGGCCCAAACATTTGATCATAGCTATATATGTTATTGTTGTACCAGAAATAATTATAAAACGATTCGTCTAATGGACACACAAAAATCGTTAAGTTTTTCGGACAATTATGCAAAAGTTTTAGCTTCACTGTGAAATAACTAAAGTAAACAAAAACTAAAAGAGAAATGAAACAAATATTGATGAGTTGTAAGCTTTTTACAAGAACTAGGAATAAAAAACAGAAATTTTGTAAGAATGAAATGAGTGTGTGGTAAAACTGTATTTCGTTGTGCTTCATCATTTATCTTATTTTATAACTGGAAATCATGTTTCACATATACATTTTCTACTTGATTTGGCATTAAAAATAACATTTATTTTGGTGAATTTCGACCATTACTAGTTAAAATGTTTCATTACTCTTGTGAATAAATCTACATTGAGTTTGACCATTCATTCCCCAACTTTCTCTCTGTAAATCCATAAACTCTCTCTCTATTTCTAAATTTATTTTAATTAGTTGGATTACATAGGAATGTAATTTATATTGGTTAGATTACGAATGTAATTTATATTGGTTAGCTTAGGAATGTAATTTATATTGTTAGATTAGGATTGTAATTTATATTTTTTAGAATAGAAATGTAATTAGTATTTCAAAATGTATTTTTATATAATTATTAATTAGTTTTTAATTTCCTTTGTGTAAACGTACATATGGCTCCACACGTAGAATAAAAGGTTGAGCACCGCACTACAGTGACATATTTTTACAAAAGTTACTAGGGATAAGAATTTTACCCGTATCCAATAATTCGATTTAATATCGAACCGATTATATCTAAACAGATACCAAACTGATTATGTTTCGGTTCTTTATTGGATGTAAAACTGTTATATCTGAAATATTCGATACCAATAAAAACTGATCCGAAACTTACTGGGTAATCCAATAATCCGAATATATATATATATATATGACAATAAAATTTCAGTGTTTCTTTTACGGATTTTGGTTGTTTACATTAAGTGGAATCGATTAAATTTTTTTTATTTCGGGTACAATATTTATTTTCAGATACAATTTTGAATTATCGGGTATAACCAATCCGATACCAACCGATAATCCGATATTAAACCATATATGAGATATTATCGGATATTTTAATGATAATCCGAACCTATCCGATACCGAAAATACCAAACCGATATCGAACCAATAATGTTTCAGTCTCTTATTGGATACAAAACTGTTATATCCAAAATATCTGATACCAATACCTATCCAAAATTGAAATGATAATCCGAATTCTCACCCCTAAAAGCTACTGTATCCAAGCACATCCAAATTGGACTATTACAGGGAACCACATCCGTATAACATGGTTCAAATGTTTTGTGGTAATTTTTTAGTTATTTAAATATTTAATTTAATTTTTACATGTAATTTAATCATAAATCAAAGTTGATGTTCAGGATGTTCTGAGAACTAGTTTTAGCTATGCTACTAGAGGCGATGATCTGGTCCAGTTCCAAACCGAGTTTTTGGCTACACATATTGAGATTGCGACATTGCGGACTAACCTATCTAGGACGGATCAAAATTTGGTTGCAATGGAGACTATGTTCGATATCTTGGTCGCAGGTGATCCCAAAGCAGCGCAGGCTTTGGCATGTCAGCACGAGCAGCTTGGGATTCATCCTATGGCTCCAGACCAGAGAAAAATCAACGGCAGATTCGCAGCCATGACATTAGTACATTTATGTTTAATGAAATTAATTTGAACAATTAGGATTTTATTTTAATTTTAAAAATAATTACTATTTTGTATAAAAATATTAAAATAAATTTAATAAAAAATTAATATCAAAATATATACTTCAATTTTATTATTTTTTAAAATTTATTTATTAAAACCAATTAAATTTATATGTTCCTCACTATATACGAATGAAACTAATTAGATATTCCGCTGAAGATCTCTTTATTCTTTAGGTTGATTTTACGTCAAGAAATGTTTTTGTAAAAGACGATGTGGATATGCTATGAATAGCAGTTTCATGGCAACATAAGTCTTAATTATATGATCAACATTTTAACTTACTCCTAAAAGTGTTACACATATCTTTCATATTCCTGACTCAGATCAATATAGGTCATGTAGTAAAATTTACTCTACTTCACATCATCCGATATTAAATCAGCAATATCCAAGGTTGAGATCAATAAGAAATTTATTGTGTACCAGCCTCCATGGATGGAATGTTCATAACCCATTTTGTCAATACCTTTGTCTTTGAACCATCTCTGATGGATTTGATCAGGACAACAATTATTGACCATGCACTGTACTTTCCAAATATAAAAAGGATTTTACCTTTTACTTTCCAAGAAGCCTTTTGTTGCAACTTGCATGATATATATATATATATATATATATATATATATATATATATATATATCCTTTGTAAAGATTTAAGATCAACGATTCAAGCTCATTAAGCAGTCACCTTCAGGTAAAAGAGCTTGATTGAAGTCACACCTATATCACGGAAACCCAAACTGTAATTAACTTTAGATTTGCACTGACTCTTTCGTTCTATTCAAAGGATTTTTTTTTGTTTCCATCAAGACGCATTTCACCAAAATTTGTCATCACATCGTGAGTCGTGATATTTTGCTAAAAATGTTTTGTCTAACGAAAGCAAGGCATGTCATAAACCGGAAGAGCCATGATAATCAACTTAAGAAACACTTCCTAATCTGTTAAATGATTTTTTCGATTTGAATTTCATTAGTTGTTAGTCCAAAAGATTAGAAACAATATATGTATTGTGTCATGCTTCTTTTAATGGTAAGTGGAAAAGCCAAATCTCAATAAAAAAAATATAGAGAAATAGAAAAAATCGATTAGCACCTAAGTTGTATGTAAATGAATCGCATATGTGTAGGAATCATGTGGTATAATGGTAGTCATCTCTGTATTCATTAGACCAAGTCTGGGGTTTGAACCCAGCACCCCGCATGTTATTGGGGATATTAAAGCCATTAGACTATGTTGACAAAAAAAAAAAATGAATCGCATACGTGAAAACGAAATATTAAATACATATATTAATAAAAATAAATAACAAAACACTAAACATCAAAATCATATTAAAATATTTTAAAAATTAAAAATCAAATGCATAAATATTAAATAGTTTAATGATTATAATTGATATTAAATATATTTATACATGAAATTTGACTACAATGACCCATATCTTACCGCTTATGACTAGAATGATCTATTCATTTTTCGGTTGGAAAAACTGTTGGATAAAATACCGAAAAACCTGTATAGTTGATTTTATTAACAAATTTGTCATTTGAAAGAAAAACTTTTGAACTTTAATTGTTGGCAAAAATTAGATGATTTCTCTAAAAAATATCAAAAATACCCAATTTAAAAGAACATAGAACCCAAACCCTAAAAAAAAAACTCTCAGAGCGACATCAAAATTTCAACTTCTCAACAATTGTACATTTTCGCACTTCATCTGCTCTTGAAATTTATCTTCTCCTTGAACTTCATCTTATCCTGCTTCGTCATTCGGCTTTGTTTGCTCGTGTTTCATGTTCTCGTCTTCTTCTTGTTAGGTAAAACTCATATTTGATACTTCCCCTGTTACCATCGATTTGTTGTTAGTTGCCGCGGATTGCCGAATAGGCGAAGAATTGATTGTTGTTCGGGTATTTATTATTAATTGTCAAGTAATCATTTACAATTGCCGCCGAAACATTTATTGTTGTCGCATAAATATTTGTAGTCACCGCCGAATTATTTGTAATTGCTGCAGGATTATTTGAGGTTGTTTGCTGAAATATTTATAGTCACTGCCTAATTATTTATAGTTGCTGCAAAATTATTTGAGGTTGTCGCAGAAATATTTATAGTCACCGCCGAATTATTTGTAGTTGCTGCAGAATTATTTGAGGTAGTCGAAGAAATATTTGTAGTCACCACCAAAATAAATTGTAATTTCTGCAGAATTATTTAAGGTTGTCGCATAAATATTTGAAGTCACCGCATAATTATTTTCAAGTTATCACAGATTTAATTGTATTCATCGCCGAAAGAATTTTTAATTGTTGTTGTGTGGAATGAAGAGTATGGCCTCTTTACGTTACCAACCTAGAAGTTACGATGATGGAAAATCTATTTTTGAAATGAAGAGCATGAACCATTATTGTATACTGGGGAAATTGAAGATCCTTAAAAATCTATTGGTGTAGATGTGTGGGATGTGTTGAAAAACTCATATGTTGTGGTGTATCTGAAACTCGTCGACATAGAGTTGACCGATAAGTATGTGTCTTTAGTCAGTATCGTTGATCACTTCATAACCCAACAATTGTCAATCAACAATGACCACGAGTTTTAGTCTTTGATTGATGATTAACCTCTGAGATTTTTGCTAAACGAATATAAAGAAATTACAGGTCTTAATTGTGACCTATATCCAAAATAAGATCCATCAAACACTTCAGGTTGTAAAGCATTGTGGATATATATGAATGTTTCCCAATGAGGTGGACCTACATGGGAAGAGTTAGTGAAGGTTTTGCAACAGCGTTATGAGTGAAGTTTGGAGAAAAGGATGATGGTAGGGAGGTTATGCATCTTTCATGTTGGGATTTATGACATATATCATGGATCCCGGATACTGTTGGAAAGCGCTAAACGAGTGGTTAATGCTGAGAACTTCGAAAAATTTCTATGGGGTAGAACTAGATTTTGTAGTTTGGTAGACTCTATCAAATATGTTCAGATGAAAGGAAACAGCTACACAATGTGTGGATGCGTTCATGTTCTTCTCATATAGATTTTTGAGTTTGTTCATGCGATAACAAAGCTATATGAGATGATGAGAGGTTTGGTTGATGTTCCACCACTCCTTAACTGACACGGTAGTCGTCAACATTTCAGATTTGTAGATTTCATAGTTGATGAGAAAGCTAAACATCAATAGGTGTGAAACTTAACAGTATTGTTTGCAGCATCCATGGGCACTATTGGATATTACCCTAAATCATACGACCCATATTAGCCGGAGTTAATTCCGCTACAACTTGAAAATAATTCTGCAAAACAACTCTACGATATTACAAACAAAACTGTGAGATAATAAACCTGCGACAACGTTAACAAAATTTTGCAAAAGAACTATGTGATAACTACAACAAAACTACGAGATAATAAACATGCAACAACGTAAAAACAATTCTGCAAAACAACTCTACTATAATTACAAAAAAAAATTACGAGATAATAAACATGCGACAACGTAAAAACAATTCTTCAAATGAATTATGCGATACAACAAAACTGCGAGATAATAAACCTGCGACAACGTAAAAAAAATTATGCGAAAGAATTCTGCGATAACTGCAAACAAAACTGCAAGGTAATAAACTTGCAACAACGTCAACACAATTTTGCAAAAGAATTATGCGATAACTACAAACAAAACTACGAGATAATAAACTTGCGACAACGTAAAAATAATTCTGCGAAATAATTCTGCGATAACAACAACAAATCAGCGGGAAAATAAAACTGCGACAACGTAAAAATTATTTTGCAAAACAATTCTGCGATAACAACAATAAATCAGCGGGAAAATAAAACTGCAACAACGTAAAAACAATTCTGCAACAATAAATACATGACAACTAAAACAATTCAACGGAAAAAAAAAACTTCGACAACATAAAAATAATTCTGCGACAACTTTACGACAAATCTACGAAACCAAATTTACGATAACGTTAAATAACTCATGAACGCGATGGCAATATCATAATAGATTTTTGATACAAAATTCCAATAGGAGTACAACTGGATTTAAAAAAAAAAAAAACAGTATAGTAATTAATAAAAAATATGGGTTTCTAAGTAAATACAGGTAACTACAGTTATTCATCCAAACATTAATTGTTAAATTAGATTTTAAATTATTAAATAACAAAATTTATCATAAACTTTTTTCTATAATTTTGTTGTTATGTTTTTTTTTGACATCTTGTTATGTTTCTGGAAAATAAAATAAGTATCCATCGTATTTCTTAAAAATTGAGTTTATTTAGAATTGTATCTCCATTGCGTTTCCAACACGTTTTTCAAGAGTTTTCGATTCCCAAAACGTTTCTGAAACTGGAAAGGGACCTCAAACGGAGTTTCAATGTAACCTAGACTAGCACATCCCAATATATGATGAACTAAACGGCTGACTAAAACTCAGCCTAATAGGGCCCAACATGACTAGGAACTTAAACGCCACACATTTTCATCGTCACTCTCACTAGAAAACTGAACCACTACACAACATGACTAGAAACTGAAACTCAACCTAATAGGGACGCTCGCATTTAGGTTCGTCTCTCCGGCCTTAAATTTCCTCCATATTCGTTCCTTAAACATTTTCTCAGCTATTCTTATCTGTCTGTTTGCATTTGAGAATATTTGGGACATATAGGTCTGAAATACTTATTCTAAACATTATAACATTGTTGTTGAAGAAATTCTTACGCCTAGAAACTATTATTCTACGTCTCTGAAACTTTCGTTTTCTATTTTTTTGTTATGCAGAATAGTTTCTACAACAACGAAAAACAAAAGAAGCTAAACGGTTGATAAAGGGAAATCAAAACAGGCTCGTTTCAAAGGGTTGAAGGAAGATAAGATAAGCTAGTTACCTGATTCTTTGATATGTAAGATACTTTGTCATCTTCCCACAAAGGAAGCTGTGAGGACAAGCGTTTTATCCACCAGATGGAGGAGTCTATGGCTTTCGTTTTCCTCGTTTAGAGTTGATATCCTCTGTCTTCCCAGATTTCGATGCCTTTGTGAGTTGTGGCGACAGGTTTTTCGATTCCAATATGGCTTCATCCATAGACGAACTCAACTTAAGTATTACTAAAAATGTAGACGGTGTAGATGTTGACTTTCATCTCAAGTCATGGATTGATGCTGAAATCAAGCGTAAGTTCTGACATCTGTATGTTCTGTATTCTTCAAACTATAAGATGCCCCCAAGCCTTTATATCTGCGAGACACTGATATCTTTAGAACTTATTCTGGTGGGATTGGTTAATGCTGAGGATGTTTCCTTATCGTGTCTGAAAACTATGCATTTACACCTAATCGAATATCCTAATGAGGCCACTTTTGAGAGATTTGTCTCATCCTGTCCTGTCCTGGAGGAGTTGGAGATTGAGACACGTGTTATTTTTGAGCAATGGTCTTTCGGGTGCTCTCTAGGTCATTGAAGAAGGAAGCTCAATATCATAAAACGTTATTCTATGAATGTTTTAGGTTCTGGAGTTATGCTCTTGAGCTATGCTTTCTGAGCATTACAAATAACTTATCTGAAAGATTTATAATAACCAATATGAATTCCAATGCCAAGTTATATCTCTCTCAGCTTGATGTGGTCATGCGTAGTAGTTATATATATATATATATATATATATATATATATATATATAATTGTGAGAGATTTTCAGAACTCAATTATATGATAACATTTTAAATTACTCCGACATAGGATGAAATCCTAAAATTGTTACTCATATATCGTTCATATTCCTGACTGGATCTGTCCAATTAAACTTTCCAATAACAATATGTAAATCGTATAGATTATTTGCTTTTCCTTTGAACAACTACGTTTGAAGAAAAAAAAAAGAAAACATATAGATTAGAATGAAGCCATTGTCGATCAGTTGTCTATTACATAGATTACCACACAGAGACCAGAATATGAAAAAGAATACAACAAAAAGGGAGAAGTGCTATAAAGTTGAAAGAATGTTATGTACACACAAAATTACATATCAAGAAATCTTAGATTCCTCGAACTTGGGGAGGGAAAAGAGATATAGTTATGCAAGAAACATGATACAACATATTAAATATAAGTTACATGTATAGTTGGAGTCATAAACAATTGTCGTACTTTGCATTGGTGATGTTGAACAGCAAGAATCAAGTTTAAGCTGGATCGGTTTCAGGTTCGGGATCAGGTTCTTTGCACATACAATCAGGCATTGGGAACGTGTAAAGTGATGCAGCAGGTTTTCTTAATTCCACTCCCTTTGCATCATTGTGTCTAAGCATATCTTGCATTTGTTTCTTGAAGTAGTCCCATCTACATACAGAAGAGAATGCTTTAAAAATCAAGGAATCTATGAGTTTGAGGTATGCCAAGTAGGTAAAGAGATCACTTCATTACCTAATGCTTGGTTTATCAAAGAGCTGGACTAGTTTCCGCTTATCTGGTTTGATTGTCTCGGCGTGGCCTTTGTAAAGGTAGCGACGGTGACCTATTAAGAAATGAGGGAAGTTTCCACCTTGTGTGGATACAAACACTTCACTGTGGAGGCATACTGTGTAGTCAAGAGCAGCCAATCTTGATAAGTGACCCTACAAGTTTATGGGAGATAGCCCACAAGTTTTATTTTTATGTTGTAATGGATACCAATTGATATGAACCTAACGCACCTAACCTAATAATAGAATCCTTATTCTCACCAACTAATGGACACATAAATTTCAAATTTTCCATCATTATTTTCCTTAAGCAATTGCATATACGACCATTGAAGAAATCATAGCCATTTTAAGTCCCCAATGAGCACATAAATTGTTATTTGATTACCTTAAACGGAGCAAGTTCTTCTGGGGAAGCAAGAGTATCCTTGGTTTGGAGAAGAGGAAACATCTGCCTAAGAGGAGCCATATATTTGTCAGCTTTGTAAATGTTTCCCGCAGCTACGTAAACCAAAGTGCTGTTGTTAAAACCCATCCCCCTAAGCATCATTCCAACCTACAGAGCGATGTTACCAAAATGTGTTAGTTCCATAACGCCTTTTCTTAATAGAAAAACTCGAGGAAAAACTCTAGGAGGCAAGGCAGTTTTTCAGTTATACCTCCAGTGGGGTTAAAGGGCATTTCCCGTCAATGCGGTTTGCACCAGGCCTAATTACTCTCCCTCTCCTCCTAAACTTTCCTTTCCAACCTCTTTCCCGGGCCATGTCCATTTCTTGCTTCTCCGCCTCACCAAAGTCATACTCACAACATGAGAAAGCTACCATGTCCTTAGGAAGAGAACAAAATGAGATTATGAGAAGATGGTAAAAGAAATTAGGAGTTATAGAAATAAAGAATTGGTAGGAATTATAAACCATTTCAAAGCGGAGATGAACCGAAACATATTTTTCGCCGCTCTGAACACTCTTGGTAACCATCCTATTGACCATTTGCTCTGCAAGCAGCCGTATGGGATCTGAAAATCTCAATGCTTCAAAGTTTGCTAAGCATCTTAGCCCTTGAATGTTTGCGGGAACTGCATGAGCTAACCTATTGGAGAATGGTGCAACACGGACAGCCCTAAGGAATGAAGCAAGATAGAGTAAGAAAACCCTGCAGAGTCTACTTAGGTCCCAGTTTATTCAATTCAAGAAGCAGCCTCACAAAAGAAAAGCATCAATGACCAAAATCACATCATGGACATTTGATAAGAACACAGTCTGTAGTTTATTTAAACTAATCCTCAGACACTCATACAGATTTAGGAACAAGCTTATCAAGAGCGAATGCTAGTACTCTACCAAAACCTATCAATCTATTTCCTTCTTGTATTCAATAAGACCTGATTAAGTAGACACAATTTCTAGGAAGCAATACAGAGACAACAGAGAACCAACCATTTCTTGTAAGACTCAGACAACAAAAGATAAAGTAAAAAGTTAGTAAATGGCATACCCCAAACGCAAAAGTTGTGGGAGCACCTTCTGGAGATAGTATGCTGGACTCGACCAAGCCTTTAATCTCAAGTTAACAATACTGCTTATATTGTAGTTGTAACGCTCAAGCATGTCTTTTGGGAGCTCTTTCACTACCTTCACGTTCTTACTAAGCGCATATATGAAGAAGTCTTCATCAAATATATCACCAAATTTGCTGTAACCAACACAAAAAGGGGGAAAAAGAGCAAAAGGAATACGCAAGTAAAAATCATGACTGCCAAAAAGAAACAACTTGGTTTAGATATGGCAGAAATTTTGACCTTATAAATCTCTAAAGCAAGGAAATTTCTATTATTATATTAATTCCATGATCTCATGTGTTAAAACAACTTGGTCAATCTCTAAAGCAAGGAACTTTCTGTTGTTCAATTTAATCCCTGACCATTGGTGATGAAACTTTTTCAAAGCAATAGTAACCTGGAATCACGCCATACACTGTTTAAGTGAAAAATCGGAATGACAAGAGTAGCATTCAGTAGTCCAGCCACAGCAACTGCATCACATATCTGCATCAAGACGCGAGATATAAATAGCTAAAACACACAATGCAACTAAAACGAAACTCAAATCTCTACATAGCCATAGTAAAGAGTAAAAACTTACTGACAAGCGTTGTTGATTCAATCCACCGTTAGCTTCAATGATAAAGAACCCATTAGAATTTGATCCTGCAACAAAACCTCTTAAAATCACCAACCTAACTCCACTTACATAAACCACCACACAGTTAAAAAAAGTCCAAACCTGCAGCAGAAACGTTTGTGCTAATACACGGTTTCCATAAGCTTTTAATTCTCGGCTTCCATGCTTCCATCAGCTACATTCATCAACAAAACTCAATAAGCAAAAAAAAAAACGTTCCCCAAATCATCACAGAAGAATCAAACTTTATGAACATTATACCGCATTGTGACTACTTCGATTAGCATCAGCTTCCATAACCGGCCAAAGCCGGTTAAAAACTTTAGGACTACGGTAAACCGAACCGGGAGGACCACCACGTCTATACACAATCTCAACACCATGATGTAAATCGAGTACTGTGAACCCAAAAGATCCCATGAAAAGTAACATTCCGGCTATGTAGAGAAGAGGAGCCAATAGTAAAACACCTTTCCGTTTAAATACAATGGAGAAGAGTAAAAAGACGAGTCTTTCTCCTGTTCTTTGCTTTTCTGATGGTTTGTAACCGCCGGCGGAGGAAGTTTTTACTCTGTTGTGACGGATTCGAGGAGAAGAAGGTGGTGATGAATGGGATCTAATGCTACCGTTGTTGTTGTTGCCGAGGCGGCTAAGGCCGTGCATGATGTTGGGTTTTGAATTTGAAACCTTATAAATGGAGTGTGAGGGAGAAGATCTCGGGAAGTAGCATCGTTGTGTGAAAGGAGAAAAATTCGATTAATTGAGTTATATTACACGGAAGAAAATAAAATGAAAAGATTGAAACTTTGGTTGAATGGTTTGGTGAGGAAGAAACAGAGTGGAAAGGAGAGAGAGAGAGAGAGAGAGAAGATGAAGGAGGAGAGAAAGAGTTTGCGTTGTTTGGAGAAAGTAACGTCATCACGTGAAGAGAGCAGTGACTATCCATCCACTCGGGCACAGAGAGAGAGAGTGGCGCGTGGGATTTAGACTTATGGAAGTGCTCCTTTTTATTTTATTATAACTACTACTTTTTGCATTTTTGGGTTACTTTTTATTTTTTTTCTTTTCGTGGTCATCCCTTTTCTCTTTTAAGAAATATTTGTATTTCTAAATTAGTTTTTATAATGTAGCGGGCCACTAAAAACATTAATATCCACAGCTATTTTTCAAAGAGAATACCATCAACAATTCCAATTTTAAATTTTCTAATAAAGTATAAAATATGATTTTATTTTCGTTTGATGAAATAAGAAATATTATATAATTTCACATTTGAGGAGAATTGATTTGTAACCTAGATAAACAGAACAACTCATCTCCAAGTAAAAACCACTAGACTACCACCATATGGTTCATCAAATATTATGATCATATAAATACTTTATTATAGAGACAAATATAAATAAAAACAAAAAATTTATATCCATTTCAAAATATTAAAATAGAGAAAAAATATAAGAGATAATTTTTTTTCTTTCTATGTAATTATATTGTGTAGATATTACTTATGGTATAATGAATTCATTCGTTTATATAAGAGTAAAAAATAAAAATTATTATGTCTGCATGATAATAGTAGGCTTCACAATTAATTAATTATATATATATATATATTGCATATTTTATAATTTTTGTTTATTCTATTATTGACTTCTATAACACTATTTCTTAAAATTAGTGTACTATTGTTTTTTGCATTGCCTTTTTTTTTGCTTACTCTTGTTGATGATATTTCTAATGTTATTGACATATTTCTTAAACATATTGATAATAATTGCTTGAAGATATCTGATACATTATCACATGATTGGATATATCTTATTTCAATTTTTTTATTCTTTTTAGCTTTTCATTGTATGAGAAGAATTTTAAAAGTAATATTTACATGTTTATTTATATTATTTTTGATAAATCATTTTTACATATAGATAATACATGCAGGTTATCTTCATATAAAATAGTTGGTTTGTCTTTTCGTAAATCTTATTTTTTTAATCGAATGTGTCACCTTTAGCTCCAAAACCAGTTCATCAACGTAGGTTGGATCCTTCTTTATTTTGTTGCCTTTTAAACGGATCATTTTCTAATTCATATACATTGTGATCCTCTGGACCATGATTAATTTTTCTTTTTGATTACTTTATTTCCTTCATACGTTGCGTAATTTTTTCTGGGAAAATGTACTTTTTCGAGTGGAATGTATGTAGTAAGTAATAGTCACTTCTTTGAGTCCTGGCTCCCTGATAATGAAAAAAATGAAAATCCAGAGGTCACCAGGGCATAACGTTTGAGAGAGAGAGAACAAGAGTCATTACCTCAAGAGTTTTCCCCCAAAGATTGCCACTTATGTTAGTAAGCTGGAGAGTGAGAGGAAAAAAACTTAAATGAAACATTACCTTCATGGTTAACCATGCATCTTTATCACCAAATTCAATCTGAACTAAAGAAAATCAAAAGTTTATTTGTGAGATACCCTGTTTTCCAAATTTAAAATAATGCAGCTGTTCTTTGAATTTATGTCAGCCACTTTTCTTTTCCAACCAATTGGGTAGTCAGTTCCTTCAAGATTCCTATCAATAGTGAAATGTCTCATAAAACCAGATCTATTTCTTTCTGGACCAGGCATTGGCCAGCAACATACCGTTAGTTTATCCGCCTGTTAGATAAGACTGGTAGGTGAGATTGTGATGTGAGCATGGACGCTGAACCAGTCGATGGCATGAAGGTTGGCCCTGTCCGTGACCCCGAACAACAGGACGACCGTTTGGTACGTGACTCCGACCGTGACTCTGACCGTGACTTCGACCCGCAGGATGATCGCTTGGGTTGTAACTTCGACCGTGGGACTGCACCACCTGGCCTTGGCCACGACCGTGACCTGTCCAAGATTTCGACCCGGCCTTCGACCAGCGCCTCGGCCCGCGCCTCGTTCTGCGCCTCGACCAGGACTTCGACCAGCATTGACTCGGAGCCATGGACTGTTCCACCTGGTCCCATGACCTGTTCCCGGACCAAGGCTCTCCAAAATTCGATTGAGTTATTCTTGACCCATTTCATTTCTTATTCTTTCTAAGTCCATTTTAATTTTGTCTTTGGGCTTATGAGATTAGGATTAAGGGTCCACTTGGTTCCCTTTTCCCATGTGAGGTTTTGATGTGAGCATGGACGCTGGTTCGAACCAGCCGGACCACGGAACAGACGCTGACCCAGACGGACACAAGCATGCTGGCCCGGACGATGTATCAAACGAAGGCCTGGGCGAAGACCTTGAACATCTGGGCGTGTGCATGGAGGTTGGTCAAGCGCCCTAACCCGGAAAAACTACCCCAGGTTAAAGGTTTCCTACCCGCGGTCGAACCAACCAACCACACTTAGTAAAAATTTCTTGATTCAGATTTTTACTTTACTTTTTCTTAGAATTTTCAAATTCGATTCATCGGAGCAGTGCATAAACGTGCAATAGATTACTTATTATAAAAACTGAGGTTATAGTACAACGATAAGTTTGCTAATAAGCTAATACATCGTTTAAGCTACTAGACCCACTTATTTCACTAAGCCACCATCCCTTCCTTCCAGCCTTCGTCTCGCGTTCTAGCCACTGCGGTTACCTTCCTGAGTATTATCTAACCATGCATCCATAAGGAGGCATAAACAACGAATTGCTTAGTGAGGCGGTCATCCCGTCTCACACAGCTATGGTCAAGTAATCGAAAACAAGCAATACAATCAATAAGTCAATCATGCAAATCAGGCCGATATACTTTCCTAGACGTGATTCACCAACCACTGTTGGATCTCTTACCAGGACGAGTCACACAAGACTCTCATATTCACGCTTAACACATATAACAGGACAAGGACAAGTATATTAGATCAGACAGTCAAGCACTTATTGAATCCACTCAAGCCAACGACCCTAAACCATAGCCACAGTCACGCACTCACATTAGGATTTCGAGGAGCTGATGAAAATCCCACGTTCTGACATCTCTTGTCGCAGATCGTCCAAGCTGCACCGACGCGCGTCACACAAACCTAGCGATTTACTCGGAACACATCGACCAAACACTAAGTCTCTCGATGCTTATAGCCCAGAAAGGTAAAACTATGAGTTTATCGATGCTTACCTGGATATTCCTTAACCGAACGAACTGCTATCGATGATTACTCAGGTAACTGGGCGCCTCTTGAACCTTTCTAGGATAATCGCTTATCTTCCTCGAACTTTCTTTATTTCAGAGTTCTAAATTTCGTTTTACTCACACAGAGAATTTGAGGCGACCTGCCTCCTTATTTATAAGGGAAGGCGGTTAGAATTTTCCTTTATCCGCGGCCCCTCTTATCCCTTCGAATATCCATCTGTTTGTTAGGATATCAGCATGATTTTGAAAAGCGGTTGGGATTTAGCGCGAGAATCTCGGAAGTTGTTACCAACAACTCGACCAACCAAACCCTTTATCCGCTGGGAATAATCCATTATCCTTCGGGGATAATTCCCTATCCGCTAGAAATAATCCCTTATCCTTCGGGGATAATTCCTCATCCGCTGGGAATAATCACTTATTCGGTGGGGATAATTCCTTACCCTTTGAGAATAATCCCTTATCCAGTTGTTAGGATATTGCGGAATTTCCGGGAAATCTGTTACAAGGATATATATATCCTTCCTTCCCAGGTATCTTCGCTTATTTTCCCCAAAATTTCATTTTTCCCCGCCCTTGCCAGTTTTGCCCTCGATCGCGGTCATTACAGTTGGCCCCGGACGTGGGTTGATCAGGACGAACGTATCATCGAACCACGGAACGATGAGGATGACTGAACCTCGACCTAAGAGCCGACAAGTATGACGACCCGACCATCGACACGCGTCTCAACCATGTCCTCGGCCAAGGCCTCGACCCGCGCCCCAACCAAGACTTC
Source organism: Streptanthus diversifolius (assembly GCA_039880935.1). NCBI lineage: Eukaryota > Viridiplantae > Streptophyta > Magnoliopsida > Brassicales > Brassicaceae > Streptanthus > Streptanthus diversifolius. The sequence goes on along the minus strand of JAXGFM010000003.1, from coordinate 8,522,685 downwards.
CACCAGCATCGACCCGTCGACCCGCCCTTCGATCAAGACCTCAACTAGCCTTGTTCCAGAGCCATGGACCATTCCACCTGGTCCCATGACCCGTTCCCGGACCAAGGCCCTCCAAGACTTCATTGGGTTATTTCTAACCCATTTCTCTTCTTAATCTTTCTAAGTCCACTTTATGTTGTTATTGGACTTATGAGTTTGGGATTAAGGGTCCACTTGGTTCCCTTTTCCCATGTGAGGTTTTTTCTAATGAGTTTTTTTCACATGGGTTTTTAATGGGGCGTAGTGCTCTTTAAAAGGATCAAGCCCATAAGGCCTTTGACATATTTTGTGGCATTTCTTCTTTGGCCCGGCCAATTTCACCTTGGCGTGTGAATTTAATTCTGTTTGACCATCTTGTAATTCGCTTGGTCTTTGCCTCTTAATTGCTTGGTCTTTTGTGCCATGCATGCGAGAGTTTGACCCATGCAAGTTTGAATCTTCTCTTTTAGTGTATATCAATTTGATGTGGCCATTGTAATGAATTAATTGATTTTGAATAAGAACTTTTCTTTCTAAAAGTGTTCTTGATCGATTCAAATCTTGAAAACCCTTTTCTAGTGTGTAATATCTAGATTGCTAGTTTGTAAAATCCTTGTGAAGGATTGGTGTGTCATATCCAATCGTGATCAAGTTTGGTTGTGCAAAATCTCTCACAATTTTGGATCTTTGCCACTCGTTCCATTCCATCTTTCAATTCCCCTTTCTATCAGCCACTTCACTCTTAGTTCATTCGGCCATTTAACTTCACCCATTCCATCATAAACCTCCTTTCCAATCATTTGAAGTCTTCCGCCTTGGCTCATCCTGTTGCCGATCTTGGATCCGTGTGTCCCTTCCTATAAGAACCACGTCAAGTGGTATCAGAGCAGACATCAGGCTGAGCCCTTCATCCTTTCTTGTTTTTCATTGTTTATTCGCTAAGAAACCATTGAAGTTCTTAAGTGATCATTCATATTCTGATAGATCATGAGTGATCTTATAGTTTGATCTTACTCATGTGAACATTTAACTCGTTTTAAGTGTTTACATGGCAAAAAACGGCGCATAGGAGTCTGAAGCAACCCAGTTCAACCGTATGTTTGATGAACTAGCCACCAGACTCAACCGGACAATAGAGGAGCGGTTTTAGACGATCCAGATTGGCATCCGCGATGGCATCCGTGAGGAGATCCATAGGATCTTGCCAAATGGAAGACAACCTCGACCAAGGAACCCTATTCCTCCTAGACGCGTCAGTGGTCTCACGCCTGAACCACATGAACATGCTTATGACGCAGGAAGCTTAGGCCGCATGACTTTTGTTGGAGATGAAGGATCGGCTAGGTTCTACCAATCCGGATGATCATACCATAGTGCACACGATCGACTAAGACGTCACCATAGGGTTCCCAATTTACATCCTCAGCTGGACCAGTGCAACAATCTCAAACTAAAGATACCACCATTCCATGGCCATAATGATCTCATTCTTTATCTTGATTGGGAAACCAAAATAGAACTTGTATTCAATTTCCAATACTATAGTGAAACTAACAAAGTTAATTTGGTTGTTATAGAGTTCTATGATTATGCACTAAGTTGGTGGGATCAGGTGGTTACTTCTAGAAAACGCAATGGAGAGTATCCCATTGAAACATGGGAAGAACTCAAGTTCCTCATGCGTCTGTGCTTTGTTCCCAACCATTTCCACAGAGATCTGCATCAAAGATTAAGGCATCTACAACAAGACAACCGGAGTGTGGATGATTACTTCAAGGAGATGGAGATTCTCCTGATCCGGGCTAGAGTAACTGAAGACCGTGAGGCCACCATGTCACGCTTCATGAGTGGGCTCAATCATGAGATACAAAACCGCCTAGAGATGCAACACTATGTGGAGTTGGAGGAGATGCTACACAAGGAATTGCTTATAGAAAACACAGCTTAAAAGAAAGACTAACACTCGGTCTTATGGTGCATGTACCGTAGGTCCCAAGTTAACCTTCAACAAGGAGTTCAAACCCACACGTGCCTTTGATTCCAAGCCAGCCGTGTCTAGAGCAGTTTCCAATCCATTCCCACCTAGACCGGATAAGAACAAGGCTGAGGAACGACCAACCAGAACCAGGGACATTCGGTGTTTCAAGTGCCAAGGTCTAGCTATGAAAATGAATGCACCAACAAGCCGACCATGATCATCATGGAAAATGGAGAGGTCCAGTCTGAGGAAGAAGAGGATTCTGATTCCTTAACCGGCGGTGAAGAGGAACCACCCGTATCTGGACAGTTCCTGGTGGCCAGACGGTCCCTGAATGTCCAGTCTAAGGCAGATGAACCTGACCAAAGAGAAAACCTATTTCACTCATGCTGCCTCATAAAAGGAAAGGTATGTAACTTAATAATTGATGGTGGTAGTTGTACTAATGTTGCTAGTAAGTCCATGGTCATAAAACTAGGACTTGAAGAGCTGTCACACCCAAAGCCATACCCCCACCAGTGGCTTAATGATTCAGACGAATTGAAGGTGACCCATCAGGTCAAGGTGCCAATTGAAATAGGCAAAAAGACAAGGACGAGGTCCTGTGTGATATTTTGCCCATGGAAGCCGGCCATATCCTCCTAGGAAGACCGTGGCAATCAGACAGAAAGGTGACCCATGATGGCTACACCAACCGCCACCATTTCACATTCAAAGGCCGTAAGACCACCTTGATTCCCATGTCACCCCATGAGGTATATCTAGATCAGTTACATCTTAAGAACCAAAGGAAGGAAGCTAGCAAGTCTAAGATGATAAAATCTAAAACCAATTTTTATCTTAAGGCTAGTGAGATCAAGCGTAGTCTTAGCATCAAAACCCCGGTCCTTATGCTTATATATAAGGATCATGTGCTTGTGTCTACTAACCAAGAGCTGGTACTCCCGAGCAGTTTGAAAAATCTCTTGCAAGGTTCCAGGACGTATTTCGAGAAGAATGTCCTAATGGGTTCCCACCCATTCGTGGGATAGAATACCAGATTGATCTAGTCCCTGGAGCTACCTTACCAAACTGGCCGGCCTATCGTACCAACCCAGTGGAGACCAAGAAATTGCAAAGACAGGTCGATGAGCTTATGGCCAAGGGGCATATCCGTGAAAGCATGAGCCCATGTGTCGTGCATGTCCTCCTTGTCCCTAAAAAGGATGGTACTTGGCGCATGTGTGTTGATTGCAGGGCAATCAACAACATCACGGTAAAGTATCGCCACCATATCCCTAGGTTAGATGACATGTTTGATGAACTCCATGGTTCTAAGATATTCTCTAAAATAGACCTTAGAAGTAGTTATCACCAAATTAAGATGAAAGAGGGTGATGAGTGGAAAACCGCTTTTAAAACTAAGCATGGTCTATATGAATAGTTAGTGATGCCCTTTGGCTTAACCAATGCCCCTAGTACGTTTATGAGACTTATGAACCATGTGCTTAGGGAATCTATAGGACATTTTGTAGTTGTGTACTTTGATGACATCTTAGTATATAGCAAGACCTTGGAAGATCATGTGCATCATCTTAAACTTGTTTTGGAAGTGCTTAGAAAAGAGAGGCTTTATGCTAATATGAAGAAATGCACTTTTGTAACAGATAACATTGTTTTTCTAGGTTTTGTAGTAAGTGTTGCAGGTGTACAAGTGGATGAGGAGAAACTCCGAGCCATACGAGATTGGCCTAGTCCAAAGACTTTAGCACATTGGCAGCACCATTGACTGAGGTGATCAAGAAGGATGTGAGTTTCAAATGGGAGAAGGAGTAGGAGGAGGCGTTCCAGCTGCTCAAGGATAAGCTTACTAATGCACCTTTATTGGCTTTGCCTAATTTTTCTAACACCTTTGAGATTGAGTGTGATGCCTCAGGTGTTGGGATAAAAGCTGTTCTTATGCAAGACCGTAAGCCCATTGCCTACTTCAGTGAAAAACTTGGAGGTGCCACACTGAACTACCCAACATATGACAAGGAGTTGTATGCTCTTGTCCGTTCATTACATACTTGGCAACATTACTTGTGGTCAAAGGAGTTTGTGATACATACGGACCATGAGTCACTCAAACATCTCAAGAGCCAACATAAGCTCAACAAACGCCATGCCAAGTGGATGGAGTTCATATAAACATTCTCATATGTCGTAAAGTATAAGCAATGCAAAGAGAATGTGGTAGCTGATGCCTTGTCACGCAGGTATGCACTTCTATCTACCTTAGAAGTTAAACTTATGGGATTTGAACATATGAAAAAATTGTATGACACTGACCCAGACTATGGAGAAATCTATAAGTCTTGTCTTAAGAATCCCACAGGTCGCTACTTTGTGCAAGATGGATACTTGTTTTATGAAAATCGCCTATGTGTTCCATCTTGTTCCATGAGGGAGTTGTTTGTCTGTGAGGCCCATGCTGGTGGACTCATGGGACACTTTGGCGTGTTTAAGACCTTAGCTGTGATGCGTGAACACTTTTACTGTCCACACATGAGGAAATATGTGGAAAGGATATGCAGCCGGTGTGTTAAGTGCAAGCAGGCTAAGTCCACGACTCAGCCCAACGGTTTGTATCACCCATTACCCATCCCGGAACATCCTTAGGTAGACTTGTCCATGGATTTTATCTTAGGACTGCCTAGGACACGTAATGGGAAAGATAATATTTTTGTTATTGTTGATAGATTTTTCAAGATGTCCCATTTCATAGCATGTAAGAAAATGGATGATGCATTGCATATAGCTAATCTATTTTTTAAGGAAGTAGTTAGGTTGCATGGCATGCCTAAGACTATTGTGTCTGATAGGGACACTAAGTTTTTGAGTCATTTTTGGCGTACCTTATGGTATAAGTTAGGAACCAAGTTGTGTTTTTCCACTACATGCCACCCTGAGAGTGACGGCCGAACTGAGGTTATCAATAGGACCTTAGGTTCCCTATTGCGTGCATTTGTAGGAAAGAATCTTAGAACTTGGGAAGACCATTTGCCACATGTAGAATTTGCATACAACCATTCGGTTCCTTTAGCATCTAAGCGTTCACCATTTCAGATTGTTTATGGCTTTAGTCCTATCTAACCTTTGGATCTAATGCCTTTACCTTTGAGTGAGTGTGCTAGTCTTGATGGAAAACAGAAGGCCCGTCTGGTTAAACAAATACATGAAAAGGCCCGAGCCAATATTGAGGCCAAAACCAAAAAGTATGGCCAGACAGTTGACAAGCACCGGAGGAAACTTGTATTCAAGCTAGGAGACCAGGTCTGGATCTACCTACGCAAGGACCGGTTCCCTGAAGAACGCCGTTCCAAGCTGATGCCTAGGGTGGACGGACCGTTCACAGTGGTCAAGCGCATCAATGACAATGCCTACCAGCTTGACTTGCAATGTAAGTATTCTGTGAGTTCAAGTTTCAATATTGCTGACTTTATTCCTTTTTGTGCAGATAGACCGGATTTGAGGTCAAATCCTCTTCAAGAGGAAGGGAATGATGTGAGCATGGACGCTGGTCCAAACCAGGCGGACCACAGAATGGACGCTGACCCGGACGGACACAAGCATGCTGGCCCGGACGATGTATCGAACGAAGGCTTGGGCGAAGACCTTGAACATCTGGACGTGTGCATGGAGGTTGGTGTAACGAACGCGTTCCTTGAATCTTACTTGGACGATTCTGGAAAGAATTAGGGAAAAATAAAATTACCCAAAGAATATGGAAATATTCTTAAGAAAATTAGGATTTCCTGAAAGATATGGAAATATCCTTAAACAGTTAGAATTCCCTGAAAAATAGGAAATATCTTTAAAACAATTAAGATTTCCTAAAAGATATGAAAATATCTGTAAACAGTTAGGATTTCCTGAAAAATAGAAAATATATTTAAAACAATTAAGATTTCTAAAAAGATATGGAAAATAAAACCTAGTTTAGCATTATTATATAAGTAGGAACTCTAGTCGTCTACAAATCCATTAAGAAGACTTCAATCGAGTAAGGTGTTGGAAGCGAGATTTTCATCAAATCTGCTAGAATTCTAAGGTGAGTGCATGACTGTGGCTATGGTCTAGGATCGTTGGCTTGCGTATATTCATTGAATACTTGATTGCTTGATCTAATATACTTGTCCTTGTCCTGAAATATATTTTAACTGTGAATGTATGGAACCATGTGGTTCAAATGTCTGGAATCGTATGGTTCAAATGTCTGGAACCGTGTGGTTCAAATGTCTGGAACCGGTTGGTTCGAATGTCTAGAAACCATGTATCTTGGTTTAATTGAGAAATCCAGCCGTGGTTGGTGAATCCTGTTAGGAAAGTATATCAACCTGATTTTTCATGACTTGACTGATTGAATATATTGCTTGTGCTTAATTACTTGACCATGGCTGAGTGAGACGGGATGACCGCTCTCACTAAGCAATTCGTTGCTTATGCCTCCTTATGGATGCAGGAAAAGAACTTATTCGGGAAGGTAACTGCGGTTGCTAGATAGGATGCAAGACTAAGGCTGGAAGGAAGGGATGGTGGTTTGGGTAGTTTCGTTTGGTATAAAAATTAATGATATAATAGTTTATTAGCGATCTTGTCGATTGACTAGAACCTTGGTTTTAATTAGAGTATTCTATTTTGATTTGATTTTAAATTTTAAGTAAGTTTTTCGGTATAAGTGTGTCTCAGTTGGCCCCGGACGTATGCATGAACGGACGGACGATCGGACATGGGTTGATCAGGACGAACGTATCATAGACCCACGGGACGATGAGGACGACCGAACCTCGAGGTTCAAAACCATAAACGCAGCGAACAAACCACTATATAGTGGATGTAGAGAAGGTCATTCACCGTTATCATTGGCTAGTAGAATGATGAACATTAAGACGGACTAAAATTTGTCAGAATAATGTGTTGATGCTTTTGCTGATTTTGTGAAAGATATTTTTCTGAATGATAATATTTCACCAGCATCATACTACAAGATTCAGAAACCTGTGACTGGTCTTAGTTTGCCGTATCAGATGATAGATGTGTGCATCGACAACCGCATGATATATTGGAGAGAAGATAAAAACTATAAACGTGTCGATTCTGTTGTAAACCACGGTTTCAGGTAAAGAGTGGCAGAGTTTATATTACATCCAAACAAATGTGGTATTTACCATTAAAGGATAGGTTGAAGAGGTTATATCAATCTCAGCACACTGCTAAGGCAATGAGATGGCATGCAATGCATCATCAAGATTGTGAGATTACGCATCCATAAGATGCGGAAGCGTGGAAATATTTTCAACCGCTTTATCCAAATTCCGCTTATGAGGGCCAAAATGTATATCTCGAGTTATGTACATATGGTTTCAACCTTTTTGAAAAGCATGAAAGATAATATTTGTTGTGGCCTGTAATTGTAACACCTTAAATTTTGCCACCATCATGTGCATGCGTAGAGAGTTTTTTTTTCTCTCTATTCTAGTTCGCGGCCCATATCATCCCAGAAGGTCACTCAATATATTCCTACAACCATTGATCTATGAGTTACAAATTTTGTGGAAACATGGTGTTGAAGCATTTGATGTTTAATCACAGAAGAATTTATTTTTAACATGCATGCTGTTCTCATGTGAACCATAAATGTTTTTCAGCTTATTGTGTGTTATCTGGATGGATAATACATAGAAGATTATCATGTCCGTATTGTCAAGACAACATTGATGCGTTCCAATTGTTGTATGGAAGGAAGACGTGTTGGTTTGATTGCCAATAGAAGGTTTTTACCGACGAAACATTATTATCGTCGGTCTAGAACATATTTTACGGAGAATAAGAAAGTGTTTGATGGTCCACCTCTAGAGATCGATGGAATAGTTTCGAGATTTTGGTGTTGAGAGAACTCTTTAATGTGGAGGTAATGGTCATGAGCGCGTTGACGGTGTTGGTGAACTTCATAACTAGCACAAGAATAATATTTTTTTGGATTTGCATTATTGGAAAGATCATCTAGTAAGACATTGTCTAGATGTCATGCATGTTAAAAAAAATCTTTGAAAACATAATGAACACATTTTTAAACGTCAAAGAGAAGAAAAAAGACAACTTGAAGTCTAGATTATACTTGCCCCTGATTTGTTCTTGTCATTCTCTGCATGTAAAGTCGAATGGTAAATGTCCAATGTCTGCGTACTGGTTAGACGCAGCCAAGAAAGAAACATTTTTGGATTGGATTCGAGAAGATGTAAATTTTACTGACGGATATACATCTAATCAACGTAACTGGGTTAATTCAGTCAAGGGTAAGTTCATTGGAATGAAGAATCATGATTGTCACGTTGTTATGCAGCAGCTTCTCCCATTTGCCTTCACCTATTTTCTCCAAAAAGATATCCACCAAACAATTACAAGTATTTATCGCATTCTCTTAAATTCAACCATTTACCGTATCTTATATTTATTAAATTTTTAATGTTTATTTAATGAAGTTGGTGCATTATTTCGAGATTTATTCTCAAAAGCACTAATAATTGAGGATATTTGCAACTCAGAAGCCAATATTCCAGTTATCCTTTGTAATCTAGGAAAGATATTTCCACCGTCTTTCTTTGATGTTATGAAACATCTTCCTATCCATCTCTCACGCGAAGCAACATTAGGAGGTTCTGTTCAATACCAATCGATATATCTCTTTGAGAGTTATGTGTTTCATCTTAAGAAAAATGTTAAAAATTCGAAAGAAGGACTTTAAAATTTTATGAGATCTGTTGAAAATCCGTCAAAATTCCAACGAAAAATTGACAGATTTTAAAATTATAAAATTCATCAAAAATCCGTCAGAAAACCAACGAATATTAATATAAAACACCAAATAACATTAAATGTCAAACTACTCATGTCAATATAACAGAGTTTCATTTGAGCAAAAGAAAATCTCCCAAAAACCATCTTAAACAAAAAAAAAACACACATGGTACAAATAACTACTTGTGACTGGTAATGTCATGATCATACTTAAGAATGTAGTAGTATAACCATCCAGGTGACGAACCTCATGACACATCCATATTCTTCACAAATAGAAAAAATAGACGAGAAGCGTTGGTGAAAATTTGAACAAACATTGGCATTGTGAAGGCAGAGAACAAACATGGAAACAATTTCGCTGATGTTCTGCTCTCATTGATTAGTCTTTAAGTTAATGGCTGTAACGACAGCAGGATGATGAACCAATTTTTCCTCTGGAACTAAAACAGTTTTAACTTTGGAGAGTCATCAGTAACCTCAAACTTGCACCGGCTCTCCTGCACAAGTGTCAAGTCCTCATTATTGGAGATAAACAAAACTAAGAATCACTAGTAAGATGATCATGATAATATTTCAAGGCATTACTCGTTGAGAGGGTGAAATGGTAGAAAAGTATGAGATTTTGAGCCAAGAAGATCCAAAGCACTGCATATAAATTATCTTTATAAGCAGAGAAAAATTTCACCGTGCTAAACTGACATAGCGGGCACACATAGTTAACTAAGAAGCTTACAAAGGACCAGTAAATGCAAAATTAACTAATCGACTATCAAAAACAGGGAAAGATAGTGAAACTCAGCGCAAAAAGACTCCTCTTAAAGGTCTTTTGGAAGTGGAGAATCCTATGAAAACAAAGACAAAAGTGTCATGGTGTTGAGTACGAAAGCTACAAAAAAAATAAGGTAACTTTTTAAAGCTGAAATGTACCTTAAATGGATAATTTATCTTAACATATTGTTCCCCAGCAGGCAAATCAAGCTTGTTAAATGCATAGTTTCTCTGATATTCATCCAAGCAGAGTAAAATAGAGAGTCAAAAGAAAAAGTTTTGCTTCTAGAATACATGAAAAGTTAAAGTAAAGACCCATACCTTGACAAGTACCATTCTATAATTTGAAACATTGAGTTGTAACAATTGCTGAGAAATTGCCATATCCTAAGAAGACACAGCCAAAAACAATAAATAATAGAGTAAAACGTCTAAGCGATATGTAACAAGTAATCAAATTTCACATGTACCTTTTCTCGTAAGGATTTGAGATCTTATGATTTTACTAGGATTTAAACTAGATTTTGCATCATATTTCCTTCATTTTAATTGTATATTATTGTGTTTACGTTTGTATTTTATAAATATGTTTCATTCTCAGATGATGGTGTGGTAGTACTGGAAATTGTAGCAAAAATGGATTAAAAATTGAAGAAGTGCTCAAAAGAGCCGAAGAAGATCAGAGAGATAGAAGGAAGCCACATGGAGCGACAACGGATTGCTAACCCAGTGTGAAAAGATGACCTAACATTTTAATAAGTTTGATGGGTCAACGCCAGCTGTCATAGGGTTTACCCCGTCCATCTTTCTTGTTTACCTATAAAAAACCTTGATAATTTACCTAGTTATAGGCAACTTTTATTTTCGAGCCTTTAATTTTTAGTATTTTTTATTAGTTAGTCTTTATTTTCTAGTACTTTATTTTCTAGTCATCTTCTACTTTTTGATTTTTTTATTATTTATTTTCTTGAAAGCTTTTTAATTATATTTGTATGACTTCTTTTAAAAATTTATTCTGTAATTTATTTTCATAATCCGTTCTTATTATTCATTAAGTTACGACTTTAAATATTTACTTTTTTAAAAAAAAACTGTTGTTTAGTGAATCATCAACAAATATGATTTTTCTATTCATGGAAATAATTGAGAATTTCACTATAGTCTTTGAGGTTACGTAGATTAAAATATTTTAAGAAAAACGATGATTGTTTAAAGTTCCAGACCTTTGTTCCATCGTGCTTAGAAATGCTCAATGAAAGGTCCATTTTGACCACTTGGTCTGATTGATAAGCCCAAACAATCCATGACCGGATGTTTGTCGCGCTTGAGCACTCTCTGCAAGGATTTTGCTAAATTCGCTCAACGGAAGTTGACTTCAGATTGCTTAGCTACCTAGAAAAGACACAGTCTTAAGGCTCATTATCCATCAAATCTCAAAACAAAATTTTGGTGGTTGATTAAATTGCTAATAAAATTATTTTTACCATGGAAATAGAATAACTATAAATTAAAAAAAAATCATTAGTGGGCTAAAATTAATAAGCTTATAAACATTCTTTAAACCTCTCAAAAACACGATCATAGTTATCATTAAGCTGACCATTTTTCAAAGTCAACTTCTTGCTTATGACGTTGTAACTTTTGCAGGTAATGACTTTTTGCAGAAAGAAATCTTTGAACTAGAGAATTGAGTCTTTTACCATCTATAACTTTTTTTAGTAGCCATCTTTTTAATAAATATTGGAAAAGACACGACCTTATCAAGAAACTGAGGTACAATACCAAAGAGAGACTGGAAGATCCTCAATCTAATTTCAACTAAATCATGAGATGTAGATCAACACACAAGCATTCTGTGGAGAAATTTGTGAAGTAAGCAAATAAAAAGAGAGATAAAACAGAGACATAGTTGATTGTAACCTGTTTTTGATCATCCAATTTTAATTCCCCACAACCAAAAATAGGCAAGATTGAAAAGAATTATTGGATTCTCAAAATTATTGTTCAAGATCGAGCTAGTTATGTAATCCTAATAAATTCTCACCATAAGAGACAATCCTAACAAAAAGTACTGACAATGTAGTGTCTTGTTTAACGCTATAACGTTGGTTAGAACTCACTGAAAACTTCTCAACCACAATCATTTATTATATAGTTTATGTTCCAAGACACATACACACACTGTGATATACATATAACTATTATTTACACATATCAGATTGGTTTAAGTGATTTTTATTGACTTTTCATAAATACTATATTCAGTAACAGGGGATTTGAGAAGATATATAAATCATTAGCTGAATAACATGATTTTTTTTTATAAAGAAAAACAACTCTCCTAAATTTCCTAAGCCAAAACTTATGCGTGAGTAATTAGGTCAACAAGAAGTGTCTAGAAAAATTCATATTATATATATATATATATATATATTACAACATAACATGCAAGAGTTGTTTCTTAGTCGAACATTTTCTTACATAACTTAAATAAAAAGTGTAAAGGGGAGAATGAGAAACATCCACATTATGATTTACATTACTATGCGTTTCTCAGGAATGTAATCAAAGACTGCAAACATCACTGGATATACCTATCGTATATGAACATTAAGAAAGAGATTTGAGAACTCTTATATATAGAACATACTTTGAACTTTTAACTGGTAATGGATCCAGATTTTCCTAAATCATATTGCCAAGGCTGCAAACTGGGATTCAGGTTCTTGTGTAGTGGGTGACCGGTATTTGTTGTATCGGTTCTGCTGCATTTGTTTCTGGTTCTGTTGTGTTTGTTGCTGTTGCTGTAGAAACTTTAGATTTCCTATCTCTCTCTCTAGGAATTGTTGTTCGACTGCATCAAACCACCCAAAAGTACTATTTCACAAACAAAAATAACCAATATTTTTTTATGAGTAACATTAGTGGTGCTTATTGCTTAAAGATTATTTACCATGTTTAAGCTTTTGGATTTCTGCTAAACTATGCAGACGTTTTTTTAAGGCTCTATTATCCATGCTAAGCACGACCAGTTGTTGATCCAAGTAGTGAACGGCAGATGACATTTCACATCCTTGAGCCTGTTGGATAACATGTAATAATATAACTAGTGTTTAATATTCAATTAAGGAATTCAATATTCCCTTTCAAATCTTACTTGTAGCACTTGGATGGTCCTTTCCAGATCTGATATGTATTCAAGCCTCCTTAAACGTGCCCGATGAGCATTTTGACTGCATTTTAAGTCGATTCAAATTCAGATGATGCAGTAATAGAAAAAAGGTATGATCCGTTGACTAGGTATTGTGTGTATGAGCAATCCATTGTTGAAAAAAAACTATAAAAATTATTAGAAAATGGCCAGCAAATAACTTTTTATGGTATGTGAAAATATGCCTATTTTGATAAAGTTATATGTACGTTAGTAGTTAGTGCATAAGACCCCTTACTGTTTAATACGTTTAGAGTCTGTCTTTGATCCAGGACTGTCTGGTTTTGTGAAAGCTCCTTCTTTCATTTTGCTTACTTGTTTTTCAGCTGCTTTCGACGTTGAGGTACTTACTCTATTTGTAGCTCCACATGACACATGTGTTTGGATATTTGTTCCATTTTTGGTGGAAAACTCCCATCCCAATTTACCGTGTTTATAATAAGAGTTAGGCTGCCACAAATCATCATTAAGGTTAATGTTCTGAACTAGCCAAGAAGGCCCAGCAAAGTTACTTTTCAGAATGTCGTCTTCTCTGAAAGGCATTAAAGCTGAGTTTAAGTAGGCAGATGTGTCACTAGCTGAACGCCTGTGGCCCTTGTTCATCTTAGGTGACGCTGGCTCGCTTAGGAGATCATCAAGCCAAGCTGGTTGTTCTTCTATGACAAGAATTTCTAAAGAAGCACTGTGATGGTGCATATTACTAGGAGGAGAAATACTATTTTCTCGGTTTTTTTGGGAAACTAGTGATTGTCTTCCAATGGATCCAAAATTTCCCACGTTTGACAATCTATTTGAATCTTCCATTCTTGCAAACCTATAAGGCCTGAGCACTAAATGTATATAAAAGCAATCAGAAAGTGTCTTAATCATCAATAAATCATCAATAGAAACAAGTGAAAAAACCAATTCCCAATAAACTCAACTAATGACAACCACCAAAAAAATAAATACTTGAATGAAATTTTCCGACGTACCTGAGACGATAAGACTTAGGTAACATGTAGTTACCAAACCTCCAACGTGGAGGAAAATTTTACTCTTCCCTTCCTTAGAATGCAAAAGAGCAAAAAACAATGTCTCAATCACTAAATAGAGGGAGATGCCAGATTGAAATAACACATGTTGATGGTTTCCATAGCGTGCTTTTCGTGAAAACAACCATTATTATTCTTTTCTTTATTTAGCTTTACTACTTTGTTTCTTCATGTCCCAAAATAGTCTTTCTCATCATTGATTTTCTTCCCTTGACACAACTAAGCCCACCTCCCCATTGTTGATCGTGTGTGCATAAGGCCGTGAGGTAGTTTTAGAGAGAGGGTTGGAAATTTACCTATGTACATTATTTGCTGGCATATGTTGAGTTGCAAATAAATGGTATGTCTATCGTCATGGGGGTATGATGGAACCTGGAACTCTGGTTCGACATATTGTGGCAAGGTCATGGATGACCACTGGATGTACGTGCGGTATGCAATATGGATACCAGTGGAGAGGACTCTTTTGTTTGATGATTATGTTAGAAATACTGTTTTTGTGTAAAAATATAATAGGTTATTTGCAGCTGTTTTAGCCCTCATCTTTGTGTTAGTTATATAGTGGCTCGTGTAGAGCAGATTGGTTTAGGGCTGTCTCACTGGAAAATTCAAATTACTGATCCCTAATCTTTCCTTCTTTCTCTCTCCAGGACTAGTCGCATAAATTATCCTTTGATTGAGCTGGTAGATTTGTGCAGAAGGGAATAGCTCGGATCGTGAAACCAATGGGAAGACATGATGTCTAGCCTGCCGGCAGTGATGAATGTCCTGACATGCCTTTGTTCCAACTTTTTGTGAGATAAGTGTTACATTTTGGTATCACAGCATGGGTTAAGGTCATTTTAGTACTGATCCAGAGGACTAACTCTACTTGTTTTCTAAAGAGAATTTATGTTTTTCTCAAGAGTTTTCGAAAATTAAGTAGATCCAAAAAACAATTTGTAAAACGAATTGAAAGCCACCAACAATAATCGTATGCTTGACTTCTATTATAGTTATGACCCAGATCTTTGATTACAGGATGAAACTTTTGGCTCTAGTAAATACCCCATGGCCACGCTAATCATAAGCCTGGAATCCTTTCTGTTGTAGTGAAGTCAATCTTCAAATACAATGAGAGGACAAACAGAAAGAAGCGTAGGAAGACAATTTGTGCACACCCATCACATGGTTATGGCTAGCTCGAGAGGTCGAATCAGTACATCCTCCATCTACATCAGAAATGGTACACCCAAAGCCAAAGTGAGGTAGAGCAAGGAAGGTTGCCTTGAAAATAGGGGGCACCAATGAGATGTTGGGTGGGATGTCTGTTCTTCTAGATTGGGTGCCTAACCAGGTTCGACAATTACACATGTCAGGGATGGAGTACACTGGGGAGTTATCTCTATGAACTTGAGGAATTATTTTGGTGACGTTGATGGCTCTGAACGCTGGGGTGGTGGAAGGCTGACTTTACCACCAAAACTGTTAGAATTTGCGGAATATGATTAAAAGTTTAGGTAGAGTTTCTGGGTAGAATGAAGAACCAGTGAATAAAACTAAGAGAAAGAGAGATCAATAAGTATAAGAGAATAAAAGAGTTTGTGAATGATGAGTATATTTTTTTAAGTTTTATAAACAAGTTACAATGATATTTATAGGCTAAGATATCAGTTTCTAGTGCCGAATGCTATTAGTAACGACTAGAACATTTAATATAATCCTAACTACTCTTTTCATTTAATGGAGGAGATTTAAGAGTAGTAATCTTGAACAGCTGTCGTCCTAGATGTGTTCCGAGGTTGCTACCTAGTTTGTTTACTCTTCGTCATCTAATGACCTCAGTCGTCCTAGATGCATTCCAACGTTTTTCTGTGGTCAATACTTCCCTTCAAGCTTAGCATTACACCCTCAAGCTTAGCATTACGTATTTGTAATGCTGAGCGTGGAAGTGGTCTGCCTTGTCTTCTAGACTTCGGTTTTGGCACTCTTTCTCATCTTCCTCTCTAATATTCACCCACAAGCTTGACCATAGGGGATCTAGAGCTCAATCTTGGAGTCCTGAAGAACTCCCTCATTAAAAATCCTAGCATGAAAAACCCAACGGGACAAAACCAAGCTAAGGGAAAAAGAATGAAGCCTTCTTAGTCTAGGGATTGGCCAGTGAGTCTATGAGCCTTACGACCATTTTGGTGGACTTCATAGACCCTGGATCATGGCTGTCTTGATATCTTCTTGCACCGGTGGTCTTGTCTTGGTCGCCAGTTTCAACCGCTGGCTCTTATGGTGGTTTATACTTGACCACCTCTTCTTATTATTGATTTGTTGCACTAGCTTCAGTTACTTGCAATACATTTCATGACTCTTAAGCCTCCATTGCTTCTTATACACCCATCTGATCATCCTCTTGATGTTTTGATCATGTCATAAGCTTCTTCAAGGCTGAGTTCATGGCTTGAAAATTATCTTCCTCTTCATTTTGATATAAAGATGGTCGGCTCTTCACTTCATATTTGGCCTCCTCATCTCCTTAGGTTGATTCACTCTAATACCCTCCCTCAAGCTTGGTCGTCGGGACGGTATAAGGACTAGAGGCCAAGCTTGCAACACACGAGTGACTACTCATTAAAAACCTCACCATGGAAAACCTCTTAGGATAAAACCATAATGAGGGAAAAAGAATATAGCTTCACGGTGCATTGATGAAGCTATGACCTTGGCTTGATTTGCAGAAAATTGCAGAAATTTGTAAAAGAGAATAGGTAAAAGAATTCTCAAACAATAAACTACCCTAACCTCTCACAACTCAAAACCAAATGGTTTTGAGGATTATTATATCTCAGAGTGAGTAGATTAAAATGATTTATTAAA
Source organism: Streptanthus diversifolius (assembly GCA_039880935.1). Classification (NCBI taxonomy): domain Eukaryota; kingdom Viridiplantae; phylum Streptophyta; class Magnoliopsida; order Brassicales; family Brassicaceae; genus Streptanthus; species Streptanthus diversifolius. The sequence continues at coordinate 8,506,004 of JAXGFM010000003.1, read as the reverse complement.
AGAGTAGGAAATGATTTTGCTTGCTCTGATACCATGTTAGAATTTACGAAATATGATTAAAAATTCAGGTAGAGTTTTTGGGTAGAATGAAAAACTAGAGAATAAATCTAAGAGAAAGAGAGATTAGTAACTATAAGAGAATAAGAGAGTGTGAAGGATGAGTATATTTCCTTGAGTTTTATAAACAAGTTATAATGCATATTTATAGGCTAAGATATCAGTTTATAGTGGAGAATGCTATTAGTAACGGCTAGAACATTTAATAAATATTCCCAATTACTCTTTTCATTTAATGGAGGAGATTCAAATTCGAGTAGTAATCTTGAACATCTGTCGTCCTAGATGTGTTCCGAGGTTGCTCCCTGGTTTGTTTAATCATCGTCATCTAATGACCTCAGTTGTCCTAGATGTATTACAAGATTTCTATTTGTTCAATACTCCCTTTCAAGCTTAGCATTACACCCTCAAACTTAGCATTAGGTATTTGTAATGCTAAGTTTGGAAGTGGCTTGGTTTGTCTTCTAGACACTCTTTTTTTTCCTCCCTAATAAAAAATGCATCCAAAACTAATCATCTAAGGTGGAGTTTGACCTATTGGAGATTTCTTGGATCATGTCTTGTACTTGAATATTAACTGGAAATTTTATAAAAAAAAAACCTCCAAAGATAAAAAATATTTGATATAGAGAATTAAAAAGAGAATTTTCCATAAATGTCATTTTATGAATAAATATTGTACATATATGACATCTTCTATGTTTTTAACACTATGACAATATGTATTTTAATATTGTTTGTACCTTTATAGGCGACTGTTGAGCAATTTTTGGAACAATTACTCAAACTTTTGGCCTAAGGCACGATTATCAAAACGGTGTGATATGATAACACATACATGTACTGTATTTTCTTAAATTTTTTGGGTTTCTCCTCTTATTGGTTTCACCTTCCCCCAACAAATCTAAACTCTCAAATCATGACGAACCAATATTAACGGTGACTAGATTTGAAAATTTTGAAACGACTTCCTTCACGGCAATATATCTGTGTACTGAGGTAAAAATCTCGTTTATGTTATTCATTTTTGGTATTTTGGCCACCGTTTTCGAACTCTGCAATCTCTGAATTCTTTTCTAATTTTCTCGGATTGTTGGTGTTTTCCTGTTTTTAACTGCTGCTTTTCCATACTCCTATCTCTCAGTTCTATTATAATTAACTCGTAATGTTGATTGGCGATGCTTCAATGTTCTAGGCTTTCGAATGGCAAACCCAGATCTTCTCCCTCGCTGTCTTTTCACTTTAGATCATTACCTTGTGTGGACAAAGATTAATTTCTATTCCAAACCTGAGTACCTTTCATTGGTCGTTGATGCTCTCGAAGGTACAGATCTAAAAGACTGGTTGATGGGTTCAGTGTTTGGAAAAATTCTTCGCATCCCCCAAGCAAATCTTCCTTCTTGGCGAAGCTCATCAATGGTTTCTTATGTCGGTAATTTCTCTTTTTTATGGTCTGTAAAAATTATTTCGTAAACTGGAGCGCTAAAGAAAAGTAATCTTACACATATATGCAAATTTACGTAGAAACCTTAAAAAAATATCAGAGTCCATTAACATAAAAAATTTAGTCATACAACATATAAACATACGAATTAAGCTCTCATGCATTTTTTTAATAAGCCGTACAACTACCTGGAAATCTATTTTGACATCTTGATGATAAATTATACATATCATCCATTAATATTTAACAGACCTAGTGTTCATTCTCGTAGTTCTTCCAAACTGCTAGACGTACATTACTTATATAACTTATAAACTTGCGGTTTACAAAACATAAGATGTCAACATAGTTATATTAAACATGATGAAGACATCAAGTCAAGACCAATCAAGGAGCATGGAGATTCCAGTAAAAAGTTGCCTAAGACACTAAAAAAACATGTTAAAAAATTGTATTTTTTTGTACTCTCGATTTTGTCCCAATAGGTTTTCTGAAAAAGTTTTAACCAGAAAACACATCTAATATGCATGGCAAATAAGACTTGTTCCTAATCTCTCCTCATTCACAAGCCCACAAGGCCACAAGAGAACCAAATTGGACGTAGCAAAGACATATGTGTATTTCTTGGAGCATATCAACCAAACCAGGAGGAGTTAAGCTACAAATCAACATGTTCCAGAAACACAACTTATCAAGAGATCATGGAGAAGAAGAATTGGTTCAAAAGCTTGCCGCATGAAGAAGATATTCAACTTTCAATACAGATGTTTTCCAATGAACCAGATGGAGACCAGTGGTTACTAATTGAAAGATTTCAATCGAACCAGGAAGAAAAAAGTTGTAAACCAACTTGTTATGGAAACCTAACCAATTATGGGTGCACCGCGAGTTGGAATCATGCCAAAATCAATTATGGTTTAAAAGTTATTCAACTTCTAAACCAGAAGATCTTCGACTTGCCTTATTTGGAAGCTCACGAGTTTAAGAAGCTACAAACATATAATTGGCGACCAGGAGAGATATTTAAGCATTCAGGAGACACATCTAACCATCCAGAAGATTCTTCTATCATTTTACTATGCACCAGCATACACAAGATCATGTGGATCTCTTTGTGCTCACACTTTCCTTATATGGCTGTGTTCACACTTGGTGCTGCCATAACTTTCAAACGGTTAGATATTATTTACTTCTGATTTTTGTAAAACTTCTATGACGACAAGAATATTCCAGAGAAGCTCAACTATCCCCTTAAGTCATCCAGATTATATTAATGACCGATTTGCTCAATGTGCAAAACAGCTATTGTGTTCAATTCTTTGGTTTCATTCTTGTTATACACCTTATAGGACGTCATTGTATCCATGTAAGAGCTCTATATAAAGCCCATCCATTGTTCCCTTAAATAAAATAAAAAAGTGTAAGTTGTTAGAATTTTTTTTTACTTTGAATTCAAAAAGAAAAGCTATAAAAGTGCATTATATAAATTAAAAAATCCATAAAAATATTATTTGATTTTGTTTGTGTTTTGTTCTTGTTTTTGTTCTTATTCATAAATTGGAAAATCCTTAAATATTTGATTGAATTCATTTGTTGTCTATTTTCATTGATTTGCTTCTCTATTTAAACAAAAAAAACATAATTCAGTTTTCTACGCATTCATAAACGAAAGTTATAGTACTCATTTGTCACTAGCATTCATTTAGTTGTTATCTAAATCATTGTTTGCTTTCAATTGATTGCATATTAGAACCAAAAAAAAAATCATTTGCATCGTTTTAATTTTGCCATTATTGCATTTTGAATTCATTGCCTAAAACTGTGTATTTGAGAAAATTTTGTAGATTTAATTATTTGGAAAAAGGAAAGAAGTTTCTACAGATTTTAAAAGGCATATATCAACTTAAAAATCAAGAATTTTTCCTTTTCTATTTGATTTGTTTTGCTAAACTTCCTTTTGTGATAAACCTCAATTTAATACATCTTATACTTTACTTGTGCAAGCCACGAGAGTTTCAGATTAACAAAATGGAGTATTGTGAAGAAGAAGATCAATATGAAGATGATCAGTGGACAGAAGATGACTATGAGGAGGATCCAAATGATGAAGATCCTGAGCCAGAACCACCAGATCGGTATCAAGATGATACAAACTCCATGGACTGGACTAGATAAGAAGCTGAGTATGACCGAGAAGACTCAAACCTTGAAGAAGATCATGAAGAGGAAGAAGACCAAGCGAGTGAAGCTGGAGAAATATATGGCGATGAATCTCAACTTGGAGACTTTGATGGAGAAGAATCACATTTAGGAAATAAGGCATACATAGAAGAGTCATACATGATGGAGAAGAATCACATTTAGGAAAGAAGCTAGTACAAGCTGTCTCAGCCTTCACAGAAAAGGCTTATGAATGGTGGTTAAAGGAAAGTGATCCAACCAACTACATGATGCCAGTGCTAGATTGGAAAGATCTCAAGGCACGGATGCATAAAAAAATTGTAGAGAAGTACGAAGGCACACCCACGAGAGTGACATCTACATCATCTACATTCATACTTACACCAGAACAACAAGAGACGTGGCTACATATTAAGAAGAATTTACGACTGATGGAGGAAACAACAAAGCAAAAGCCAAGTCCTAAAGTTAAGCCTATGAGAAAAGAAGAATCTAAAGTTGCATCCCAAGCAGCCGTATCTAGTTCTAATGCCTTACCAAAGTCACAAGGCACACCCACTCAAGGTAAGTCTTCTAACTTTGTAAATTCTAAAGATCAGACATGTTATAGATGTCATAATAGAAGACACTTTGCTTTAAATTCTCCACTTAATAAATTGTTGAAAGAAACTATAATAGAAGAGAAATCAGAGAAATTGAGAGAAAGTGATAGTACATTATATTTTGAGCTTTCAATTTTCAATTCTAGTATAATGCATTTGTCTGCATTTAAAAGATTTGATACAGGGCTAGAAGAGGAGAAAAAACCAGAAAAATTACAAGCTATTGCCATCCTAAATGATCAAAGACCAGAGCCAGATGTTATAAAGATTAATGTGGAAATGGACCAAAGAGAAGACAAGGAAGAGAAGGTACACGCCCTTGCCATATCTGAGCCAACAAAGGAACAAAAGACTGGAATAGCACCAGTAGCAGCTATTACAGTCCAATCTGAGGCTGATCAAAGTAATAAAAAAAAGGAAAGCATCAAAGAGAAACTACCAGACCAAGCTAAGAATATTGAAGGTGTAAGGCATGTAAGTCTCTCTTTCACCTCATTTGTTTCTCATGATGCTACAGCTGTGTTAAAGAGCTTGTTAAACATACAAGAGAATGAGGAAACAAGTTGTTTTAAACTACAATTAGAATTAAACTTTGCTATAACTAGTGTTAATGAATTAGATTTGACCAGTTTATGCTTTTGTAAAGAACTCATGGTGCACTTATTTCTTGTCCAAAGTGTTGAGGTCATTCCAGGTATTAAAAAGGTAAGAAGCAAAGAAGTTACACCAGACTAAAGAAGAGGCATGATCTTATCTTATCTGCTTAAAACAGAGCCCCCTGATACACCACATGCCACCAAGCCACAACAATACCAAGGTAAGACTCTAAACTCTCAAAGGAGAATGAAAGCTAACTTGCTTTCTCTTGGTGCAGATTACTTATTTTCGAGGTCGAAACCTTTTCAAGAGAGAAAGAAAGATGAGGACATCAGTCAAGACCAACCAAAGAACATGGAGATTCCACCGAAAGGTTGCCTAAGACACTTAAAAGACATGTTAGAGAATTGTTCTCGTTTTCCTACTCTCGGTTTTGTCCCAATGGATTTTATGAAAGAGTTTCTAAAGAGTCAGCACCTCTAATTTGCATGGAGAATAAGGCTTGTTCTCAATCTCTCCTCATTAACAAGCCCACAAGGCCACAAGAAAACCAAGCTGGACGTATCAAGAATATATGTATCTTTCTTGGAAAATATCAACCAAACCAGGAGGAGTTAAGCTACGAATCAACCTCTTCCAGAAAATCAACTCAGCAGGGGATCATGGAGAAGAATAATTGGTTCAAAATCTTTCCGCATGAAGAAGATATTCAACTTTCAATATAGAGGTATCCCAATGAACCGGATGGAGACCAGCGGTTACTTATTGAAGGATTCCAATTGAACCAGGAGAAAAAAAGTTGAAAACAACTTGTTATTGAAACCTAACCCATTATAGGTGCACGGCGAGTTAGAATCATGCCAAAATCAATTATGGTTTAAAAGTTATTCAACTTCTAAACAAGGAGATCTTCGACTTGCCTTATTTGGAAGCTCACGAGCTTAAGAAGCTACAAACCTATACTTGGCGACCATAAGAGATATATAAGTATTCAGGAGAAACATCTAACCATCCAGAAGATTCTTCTATCATTTTAACATGCACCAACATACACAATATCATGCGGATCTCTTTGTGCTCACACTTTTCTTATATGGCTGCGTTAACACTTGGTGCTGCCATAACTTTCCAACGGTTAGATATTCTTTACTTCAGCTTTTTGGGAAACTTCTATGAAGACCATAATATTACAGAGAAGCTCACTTATCTTCTTAAGCCATCCTGATACAAGAGAAGCTTCACTTTTCATATTAATGACCGATTTGCTCAATATTGTCCAAAACAAATATTGTGTTCAATTCTTTGATTTCTTTCTCGTTTTACACCTTCTAGGACGTCATTGTATCCATATAAGATCTCTATATAAAACTCATTTAGTTCATTTTATAAAGCACCCCTTCAATCTAAGTTAATACATAAAATCATTTTCTCTTCAAAGAAGTTCTTTGAGTTTGTTATTGTCTTTAGATTCTTAAGTGTGAGAAGCACTTCTGTTTCTATTAATCTGTGGATTAGGATTTTTTGTGTGATACAAACATTCTTGGTTCATCACTGATTGAGTGAGTCAATCAGCCCACTAGATTGAGAGATTCAATCGCCCTATTTCCACCCTCATCTCGACTTCAGTCCACCTTCCGCAAGTTTAAGCTTGGAATCTCTTGATCATTGAGTGATTTTAAATTGGAGTGATTCCAATCTTACATCACAGCTTATAAATGCATTAATAGACAATCTTATATTATAATGTCATCATTATTAAGTGTGATTTTATGTTTGCAGGACACTCATCATCGCTAAACCTTGGGAGTTGTAGATGGTGTTTGGTGGGAATCCAATCATATTCTCCCTTCGTGGGTTTTCCAAGAGCACATACTTATCGTGCGGAGAATATCCTAATTACTGGCTTTTCAGGGGAGTTGTAAATGTTCAACTTGGGTTCACATCCCAGAAGATGCAGCTGTTTGGTGAGGGTGATAATCCCACAATCGACGAGGTCCTAACAATGCTAATCATGCATAAAGATTTACCCAGATGGAAAAAACAAGCTCTAGCTGTGATCATTATTGTTGACGGTGTTCTTATTAACAAAATCCATGTACCAACCACAACAGACTCGAGGACAATCGAGGTGAAAAAATATGTTCTTAAATTATGCAGCTACCCTTGGGGCCGGATGCCTTTGAATGCATGCTTGAGCTTATATTCGGCTATTTTGACTCCGACGAGGTCAACATGGTAACTGCTAGGCTTACACAGGATTCTGTTGTGATGTATGGTTTTCCACTCGCTATCCAATTGTTTCTATTTGAAACGATCCCCTCAATTCGAGAGCTGTCCTCAGCCTTTGATGACAATACTATTTTCACTGATCGGTCAGGAAAACGATCCAGATCTCCACGAAATATGAGACATCGTATCAGATGTGGCCTATTTTGAACACGCGATTTCCATACCCATTAATCCAAAGTAAAAGATCTAATTGCACCCAATGTGTAAAATTATATTCTAATTCCTTCTAATCTTGGGTTTACTTGGTTTAATTGTCGAATCCAATGATAGAACCAAAATAAAATCGATTTTGAATTAAAAACAAAACTAGTTTCGTAAACCAAGCGAAGAACCTAAAAATCGCAGAATACAAAAACTTCATTCAAGACTTTTTTGTTACTCTTATTTTTGTTCTCTATTCTTAATCTTCTTCCTGATTCCAACTGTGAATCAAATTCTCAATCAGAATAATTAATTCGTCTTCTTTTCGATTAAAACTCTGTTTTTTAATAACCAGACAAAAACAGGTTTTGTTCTTTTTAAAAATTCTGTTACGATTAAACAATGTAAACCAAAACTGAAAGCAAAGAAAAATAATGTAAAGATTCCATTTATACTTCTTGATCTTCACAATCTTCATCAACAACATCTGATTCTTCAGGTGAACACTTTGATATCCGACACTTTCCTCTTTCCAAGCTATCATTGTCTGCATCTGAGGCACAAAAACAGAGTGAATTTTGCAAGAGTGAAGGAGGCAAGACGGAGGCGGATTTGGAAACGCAGAGAGGAAGGGATTTAGGATTGAATGAAGAAAGAGGAATGGAAGAAGCATATGAATACATGGCTTTAGCTTCCGATCGACATGGCTAAAGCTCTCACGCTGTGCTGTGCTTTGAAAGGGATAAGGTTTCAGGGTTCTGAAACAGATTTGAGAGTGGAGATAAAGAGACGATTTTTTATATTTATTCCCATAATCAAACTCTTTTTCCTTTTTTTCCTTTGCACAATTGATGATTCTTCCATGGCTACATCGTCGAGAGCTCGCCGCCGTCTCTCTAACCTGCAAAAATTTGTCCATAATTTCCAAATCTCTTATTCCCCCGCCATCGCTTGACTCTACACGATTCCTCGAGAACCTCCCAGTCTCGTTTTGCAACGCTGTCGATTCCAAAAAATACACATATATCGTCTACACACCTTTTCTGATTCTCGCTTCCTCTCCTCCACCGTGACAGTGGTAAACACTAGTGATGAATGTGAATCCGATGGAACTAGCGATTATTTAGTAAGTCAAATTAGGTTAATTTATTTTCTTAGAAGTGACGATAGTTCAATCCTGCAATCAAAATCCGAGAAATCGAGATTTTTTAGGGTTCGTCGCTTGGTTTGTGAAATTGGTTTTAATTTTAATTCAAAACCAATTTTATTTTGGTTCATCATTAGGTTCGATGCTTAAACCAAGTAAACCCAAGATTATAAGGAATTAGAATGTAACTTTATACATTGTGTGCAATTAGATCTTTTACTTTGGATTTATAGGTACGAATATCGCGTGTTCAAAATGGGCCGCATCTAATACGATGTCTTGTATTTTGTGGATATCTGAATCGTTTTCCTCTAATTAGTCCATACAACATCTCTCCAAACTCAAATTTATTCACACAACATACATCATGAGATGCGAGGTAGTAGGCGATGTAAGTTCACTACATACTCTTTTTGTTGCCTATTTATCATTTTCTTTGCATATTAGTGTTTGTACATCGAATTTACAGTTTTGTACATTCCTCATTTTTGTGTTCCCACAGACATATTTATGTGCGTACATCCTATGTACAGGTCTGCATCGACTACATATTGGAAAATAGACCATGAAAACTGCAGAGATGATCTCTCATGCGATGTCCTAGAAGTAGCTTACATCGAAGAACTGAATAAGGTAGGAATGGGCATAAGTTTAGTGAAAATTAATGGTTGAGAGAGGACGAATCTTGTCCAAACTTGCCAAGAGAATCGACACATAAACTAAAAAAGTAAAAAAGAAGTCCTGGATACTTTGAAGGCAAGGAAACCTCCTCGAAAACAACAGTCACACGAACACCCAAAAAATGCAAGACAACTACAGTATCACCGTCCGTCTCCGCTGAATCAGTTTTTTCAAAAAATGTCGGTGCTGGCTGGTGTGAATGTCTAAACATTGAGTTGGGCAGAGGATTCAGGAAGCAAGCCGAACAGACTTCTAAACTCAGAGAATAAATTGATGGGATCAAGGATTTTGTGACTAAAGAGATTGGAAGGAAGGTTGTTGCAGCATTGGAAGCAAAATTTAGCTCTAGAAGGTTAGAGCATCTCTAAAGGGAGATCTTTAGAGTTTCTTAACACAGGTTTAGAATTAAAATAATAAAAACAATTAAGAAATCTAAGAGATGGTTCTTAGTTAATAACCATAAGATACAGGTTCTTGCCACATGTCACTCTCTAATTGGCTAACTTATAAAATATTAATATTTTAGTTTTTTAAGAAACTTTTTAAGGTTCTTAATATATATTGCATATTTGTCCGTCAGACCGAAAGAAAAAACTAAAAGCATCCATAAGCCATCTTCATCAACTTCAGTTGGTAAGAAATTCAGGAAAGGTGTCTCCAGGTCAGCCAGGCTGAAGGGAAGCAGGTCTGGTGGCTCAGCCAAAAAGATGTTTTCTCCGATGTACGTACAATCTAATATATGTTCTACCGTACATATATATATATATTATTTATATATATGTAATGATATTTAATACACTAACATGTGTAAAACATGCATCAACCGTTTATTGACAGACTGTAGAACCAATAACCCAAATTAATCTTCAGCTTGATATCATTGCGGCGTCCCAACAGACTGGTAACTACATCAACCTAGTGAGAAACTCTTCAGACCAAATTTTCGCATCAGTGTGGCTCTCTAAAAATTGTCACAAAATGTTTTTATATGTTTGTGTACGTCCAAAAAATATTGTGTTATTTAAATTCATTAGGTTATTGACGATCTCAAAAAGATAATGCGGTCGAGCCTAATGAGACTTCTCAATATCACTAATAAATCTCCATCTCCCCCTCAAAAACTAATTACCAACTTGTATCAAAAGCCATAAATAACAAATGAGAATCCACATTTCCAAACAAACCAGCAATGGCATGCCTCCGTTCATGCTGATGCACCTTGTGGTGAAACTACAACCCTCCAATCTATCGCATACCCACCAATTGATGCATCAAATGGGAGCCTGAAGTTTGATAGGAACGATATGACAGAATGTGAAGTATAGAGTCAGCACTGTTGTCCCAATCATCACAATAAAACTTCATTGGCGATTCAAGAAACCGAGCAGGGAAGCCCTCTAAAATATAAAGATTTCTCGTGCAATTTCTTTCATGCAGATAGAATTCCCAAAGAAAACCGCTTTGTCCATGTGCCATTATATGTATGTTCATCATACAGCATTATTTCCCCGAATACTATATTTTCTTTATGTAGACTTACATCAGAAGAAAAAATTACCTTTCAACTCGATGTTGTATGACCTTAACAAAAGTGCAGTTGGCGATAATAGTTCATGCACCAGTGGGGTTAGTATTATCTGAGTTTGTCAATAGGGAAATGATTTTGGTGGATGACAAACCAAGGAGGACTGGCAGCCGGACAAGTGCTATGACATTAAGGATGAAAAAGAGTGGAATTATCACCCCAAAATCTGTGGATGATTTTGTTATGGCTGGTAATTGCAACGATGTGTACGACCCCATCGGCCTTCTTGATAATGATTGATTTGATGGCCTAAACTTCATGCTGCTAGGCAATCCTGACATGTAAGTAAAATGTTATTCAAAAATTTGCATCAATTCTGAGTTTAAATAAATTTCCACCGAAACATTTCTCTTTGTTATTGTCATGAGCTATAACATTTTTGGTCATCGATTAGTTTCCAATTAGTTTTTTATTGATTTGGCAAAATCCAAATATTGAGTTAACAATTTGGTTTATGCATCTCATTACTAAAGTTTTAAAAAAGCTAATTTAGTTTCAAAATAAATATTAAGCTTTCATGACTATTATTATTTTCCACAACACCTAGAGATACTTTGCCAAATGGTATGGAAGAAAAGGGGACATAACTAGTTCACAGTAGATGTCTAATTATAGACCAATGTTGCCTTTTTGTTTACAAACCATTATAAAGCATTCCTCGCCACAAAAAAAAGATGATTTCAAGTGGCAAAAAATGCTCATCAAGATTGCAAATTGAGAAACGCCAAACCGTCGACATGTTATGAAATGGTTTGAGAATGTTGACATAATGTATTTTCCAATGAACTAGTGCCAAAAGCACTGGATGGCTCTACAGATCAACCTTTGATCAAGCACCTTAGTGGAACATCCAACGCTAATGCCAAAAAAATCATCATCCCACTGTTACACTGTACATGTTAGAATATACCTATACTCCTAGAGTCAAATATCATCTGCCTCACAAGCACACCATTTTATAATTTTATGCGTACATGTTCTTATTTCTGCAAACAATTTCATTAGGTCAGACGGTGTTGCCCGAAATAGACTGAAGCCTTGGAGAGGAAAGATCAACGAGCCCAAGCCTTGGCAGAATTGACTCATATACCTTAACCAGCGACTGTGGTTCGATCGCAATAAAGTTCATTGAAATAAAAGCATTAAAACTTGATGAATCAACCATGGTCAATCTGGAAGACTACACTGTCGATGCACTACAGAAGAAACACGTTTTAGATTTGTACGAATAAGTCGTCGGCTCTATCATGTAAACCCAAAGATGTGAAAATTCCATGAAAACTTGTTTTCATACTTGCTGATTTATCATTCAAGTTGCATTTGTTAAGTACTTCCATGTGTTGATATTTTATTTTAAACTAAATTGCATGGTCTCTTCTTATATTCGTCTTTATTCATTACTACCTACAAACTAAGAGTGTTAAACTATCATATAACTAAAAACTATTGGTACAAATGTGAATTTTGCCAAGGTAATTGTCTCAACAATCATTCCACGTTTTAGTGCTACACAACTTCCATTTTTTTATTTGACTTATGAAATTTCATTTCATGAGTTTACCCATATATGGACAAGCAAATTCTGGCCATCATGTCAAGCTTTAATAAATTAAGATTTTATTTAATATGAATTATATTTTATATATGACACATATTTTACAACATCATTGTAATTTTGACTCTATAATTTTACAACATCACCATCTTCCACAACTCAATTCATTGACCCTTCTTTTAATATTAACTTTTTTTTCGCCAAAAAACTCCACCTTCATCCATGGAGCCAATCCCAACCTCGCCAAAAACGTTGTACATGGCTTTGTTTGAAACACTTCTAAAGGAGTTTGTTGTATGTTATATTCCACTCAGCCGCACCTCTGTTGTGGTTATTTCCAACATCGTTGACGTACATATGTATGCTGTCAGAATGTTGGACATTTTCCTTGACAAACCGTCTCTCATCAAACCTGGACATGCGTACAGATCCTTTTTTGAGATTTGTCTAAACATGAGAAATCATGATCCTTGTTACATGGAATGACTAAAGCTTGCTTTGAATGCCCTATCTTGCAAATATGGGAATGAGTACTTATGGTTGCCTATATTTAATTATATCCTTGTTGCATTTGTTGTCCCACTCTTTCCGACATGCACTGGTGCTTATTTCAAAGCCATTATTCTGCTTTTACTTTTTGGAACGTGGTTGAAACCATGGAGATTGCCAAGAACATGTTATGCAACATGTTTTTCAGCTTCACAATGATGACATCTTCTCCTACGCACACTAGTGGAAAAGTGTGCCTCGTCTAAATTATGTTAGCAATTGCACCATTGCAAATAGTTATAAAAACTGTTTTTTTTTACTAGTACACCACTGATATCTATAGTGCCTGCTAATCCTGCAAATCAAGACCACACCCACTTAATAACGTATCACGGCATGAAGAACGATTTTCTCCTAAACCTCAGCTATTTTTTTAAAAAAATTCAAATATTTACCTACATGTAATGTATGTATGTTTTGTTATTGTTTTCTTATACTTTCACTACTTTCAGTTCCTTTTACTCTTATGTTTTATATGTACACCATGATGTACGCTTTTAAAATATTTTTTTTGTACACATAGTCATTTTAATCTTATGGTTTATATGTACACCATGATATACATATAACAAAATATAATATAAGTATTTACGATAAACCTTGTTCTCGACTAGATGTTTTATATGTACACCATGATGTACGTATACCAAAATGAAATATATATACCATGATGTACGTATACCAAAATGTAATATAACGATGTACGATGAACCTTGACTAGATGTTTTATATGTATACCTTGATGTTTTACATGTACACTTTGATGTATTATAACTTTGTACGATAAACCTTTCTCTCGACTAGATGTTTTATACTTGCACTGTGATGCAAGTATACCAAAATATAATATAACTATGTATAACAAACATTGTTCTCAACTAGATGTTTCATACTACATCAAGATATACGTATACCAAAATATAATATAACTACGTCTGATAAACCTTATTCTCGACTAGATGTTTTATAACTATAAAATTCTGGAGCTCGTCAATTTATGTACACTGAATTATATAAAAATTCTCGATGTAGTCATACATGCATATCGTCCACTATATTCGTTGTACATTATGACAAAGGCACACAAATATGTCATGAAACTTCGTACTTGTCTCCATTAAAACATTACCACACCAGAAAAACAATATGCCAATAACAAACAAAAACTTCAATTCATGTACGAAGGTACAAACATAATATGCCAATAATTAACAACGAATTCAATATGGAATGAATGAGAGTTATAGTGTACAATTCATAGTACCAACACCAGTTTCTAAATAGGATTCTTGCAGGTCGCTTTATTGTGGCCTTCGCACCTACAAAGCGAACATCAGTTTGGTGTTCCTGAACTAATTTTTTATTATGCAATAACAATATAACCATACATCACATATTGTTTGAACATTCACATATCATACGCCATTAGTAGTTAAAATTATTTCATTATTTACCATTTTTTCTCTATTTATAAGCATATCTTGTGTTCTTAGATGTCACACAGACCTTTTCATTAATGGTGGTTGGAAACAAACCCCACTTGTTGCACTAAAAATTTCTGCATCATCTGGATCTTCAGTGGGAGGAATGGTTCTTGGAAGCATCCCAACCAAACTAAAAATTTATAAATTGGAGCCGCTAGTAGCTTACGTCAAACCCAATAAACCTTACTGCTACAATTGCGTGCTCGCACAGCACCATAAGCCTATCAGATAAAAAACACATTCATTGCCAATAAATTGATTGTATGATGTTCACCCATTTTCATGTCACTTGTTACATCCACGTACTTTACATGGAAACGCCATACTTCATGTAATCCTTAAGATCAGCCAAAAAGCATTTCTCAACCTCAGGGTAACGATTGATTTGCTTCCAACTTTTTTTTTCTCTGCATACCACAGCATCCCCTAATAAATTCCACATTCAACACTATTGGTAACTCTTTTGAAATAGCTACCACCACATTCATTGACTCCTATATTGGTGTTCATCATATTGTATTTATCTCCTTTACATTATGCTCTGGTTCAATGCTCAAACCCTATATCCTATAGGTAAACTACACATGATGGACTTCTTTTTTTTTTATCTCCTCAAAATGCTATTTAAAATGTTTCAGCCAATATACGCCACCTGCACTAAATATCAGTGCAGACAACCCGCACTTATTATATTTTCTTGTGACGTTCCTTTCCAAATAAGAGAGACGCCTTGCATTGTCCTCAAAAACAAATCTGAAATTCTTTTATATATAGAAGAATGTCGATCGGATACAATCATGAGACTATCATCATCTGGGATATTTTTTAGCATTTTCGAAGAACCAAACTCAAGAACTATATGTTTTCCCATCCACAACCCCAAATACGACCGAGAATATCTAAAAATTTCCATCTTTGAGGCATGCTATTAACAATACCCCTTTATATCATCCCGTTAGCTGAGTACCATCAACAACCAATACTTTCTGTATATGTTGAAATCCCTTAACCGATGCACCCATAGCTAAAAATAAGTATTTGAACCGAGTTATTCCACTATTGTCTTTACAATCTCGATTTCATATATCGTACATAGATTCACCTTCTTAAGAAGATACATTTATGTTGGAAGTAATCTATAACTTTCTTCCTCGTTGCTTTTAACAGTTTTATTTACAATCTCTCGAGCCCACCACCCCTTGGCATACAAGATGGTCACATTCATTTCGTCAAACATCATGTATGGTAACTAACCTGCAATTGGACCTCCACGTTGTGTACCATAATTTCTTTTTTTATTAGCTCTTCTACCACCACTGAAGTCGCACGTTATCCATATTTTCCTTTTACATTAACATCGCAACAATGGGTCAACAAACATCTTTGATCAGATTTTTTTTGAGTTTGGTACCACTTGTGAATTGACCATCCACTCATACGACCTGTCAACAAATTTCACAAATAATATTATTAGATTAACCTCGCCACCCTAAAATTAATAATCTTCTTTAATGCATAGATGGATAACGTCATTTATAATGCATTTTTATTTTTGAACATTTGGCCAATATACAATGTGTCCTTCACAAGAGTCAAGTCCACAATTTTTTGATGTTCCATGTATGTCCATAATGTCATCCAAAACAGGCGCAACATCCTTTTTAACAGAATTTATGCTTCATTCAGATCCCGATACATACCATCATGGAAAATTCTTATTTCTTCGGCAGCTGCCACAATCATACTATGATCCCCATAGCCACCTCCCAATATCTCTCTTTCTACTTGATTGGTTTCATCAATTTCTTCATTTTCCATCATTATTTCATGGCTTTCATAGTTCTTGTCATTTCACTTGTCAAACATGGTCAACAAAATTTTAACTGCTTCACCTCATGATGGCAACATGTCAGTAACAACCCCTCATCCTAAGCACCCACGTGCTTTCCAAATGTGATAAATAAGGTAGCTCTCTTAACTCCTCTCACCACATTATAGAGTTTTTAAACTAGTACACTGTTTATCATGATAGGTGGCCTCTTGCCCTTAGTATGTCAGGCTTTTCAATATTTTAATTGCTGTCAACCCAAACTCCGACCTAACAGTATTGCAAAATGCTATGTATGTATACCATTCATCCACAGCGATGCACCTTCCAATTTTCTCATTTTTCCTCCCTGAAATCCCACTCTCCATCACCATTATTGTCCCATCGACCGGACACAATAAACACTAACTTTATGGCCATAAACCTACATTAAAAATACGTACATTAACAATCACCATAATTATTCGTTTCTTATCTTTTTATTTTACTGTATTCAAATTCTTCCTTTCTCCACTTTTTAGCCATCTCTCTAACCTCTGCCTTCCATACGCTGATTCATTTATTGCCACTTGAATTTTTATTTCTCACCTTATCTTTGATACAGTTCATACATTTTTCCTTTTAAACGTACTCAAACTGACTGACACATTTATCTCTGTTGCTTCAATAATTTACTTTAAAAATCAACTTCTTCTCTAAAACCTAAAGTTTATATCCAGTGCTCCCAAAAACACTTATTAAAGGCAATAAAATATTTTCCCCACATCAAGATTACATAGTATTATTTCTGGTTGTCATTTTATATAATTAATGATTAATTATCATAATTGGTAAATTTCTCAATTATAAAAATATATAAATTAATTAGTTTAATTTCTTTTTACAACAATTTGTTTCATAAAAACTAGTTTACCAACAACGTGTTTCATAAAAACTTGTTTACCAACAATGTGATTCATAAAGAAAATTTCCAGAATATCAAAATTATACACATTCCACGAACCGACATCATGATGGTACATAAATTAGCACACTGTCAAGAATTTATATTCCTTTAATGATCCGTGCGACCTTAGCTCTTCTTTTTCCCTAGCAAATACTAAGTCACCCTTCCTCACAATTGGAACATATAGAGAGAAAGAATTTTTTTTTTTTAAGAGAATATTTTATTGATGATTTTCTTGGATTGTTCACAAATGAGGGATGATCCTCTTTATATAGTGTAAGGATCTCTATATCATTTCATTTTCTCGATCCTTCTACTAATCTAGAACAGTCTATACTTCTCTACTCTTACTTTATAGTTCTAAACTCTTTTACAGTTCTAGGCCCAAGCTCAAATGATCTTGATAGTGTCTAACTCTTCCTTGTGGGTCTAAGATGAAATAAGGCTTTTACATCCTTCCCTACCTAATTCAAGAACGTCCTCATTTCTGTGTATGTCTTGAGCCGGTCTTGGAATTGCCACAACTCACTTTCAGCTTCCCATGTTACCTCTGATTTTGAGAGTCCTTTCCATTTGATTAAATAATGAGTTTGGTGTGGTACACCCCGTTTCCATACTTCCTTAGACGCGAGCACTTCTTCGATCTCCATCTCGCATGACTTCATGACAACGGGTGGTACTCGAGTTGAGATGCCTTGGTTTTAGTCATCGTCGTCCTGATGATATGCCTTGAGCATACTCACATAGAATACCAAATAAATCAATAGAGTATCAAGTATCTCTAGCCGATATGATACCTTACCCACTTTGCATTCATTTTGAACGGTCTTTCGTATCTTTTTGTAAGCTTCAGAGTGCCTTGAATTGTTGGCGAAATAGTTTCACAAAGACTAAGTCTCCTATTGGATGTTCGAAATGATGCCTCTTCTTCATTAGCCCATATTTTTATGCGTCTTCGAGACTTTTCCAAACATGTCCGGGCCAAATCTGCATGTTCTTCCCATAACTTCGCCAACTTGAACTCCCTGGACTTTTTTCCTATAATATGAGAATGAATGGGGAGTTGGTGGTTTCCTTCCCGCTACAGTCCCAAATGGGCTCTGGCATGTCGCCTCACTTCTTTGTAGGTTGAATGAGAACTGGGAAACAATCATCAACTTAGCCTAGTCATGTTGGTTTGTGCTCACAAAGTGTCTGAGATAACATTTCAACAACGAATTCACCCGCTTTTTCTATCTGCCTGTTTGGGCGGGGTGGAAACTCGTCCCCATAATCTTTAATAGGTCAGTCCAAATTTCTTCAATTAACCAAGTATCCCGGCCGCTTACAATGTTCCGTGGAAGTTCCCAATACTTCACTATGTTCTTGCAAAACACCTTTGTTGCTTCATCTGCGGTGTATTCTTGTTTGCATGCCACAAAAGTCCCATATTTTAAGAATATAACGACTATAACCATGATAGAGCCAAACTCTTTTGACTCCGGTAAAACATTGATGAAGTCTAGCAATACTGAGTCCCATGGAAACTTAGGTACTGATAGTGGCTTCACAATCCCGCTGGTTGCTTGGCCTCTAGCTTGTTTACCTAGCACACCAAACATGTTTTCATGTATAATTCAACGGTATCTCACATTCGTGGCCAAAATTATGCTGATTTCACTAGGGTCAGAGTACGATTTTGTCTTGGGTGGCCTGCCCACGGGGTATCATGACATTTCCAGATAATATCTCGCCTAAGACTCTCCCACTTCGGCACATAAATCCTTTGACTTTTGGCGTAGAGTAGTCTGTCTTCTACCCAAAACCTGTGTGTCTTGCTTTTTGTGGCCAACTTCATAAGTTCTTGGGCGATAAGGATCACAGTCAAGCCTTTCTCGAAGTCGGTCCTTGATACTCTCTTCTGCTTGACTAATTGCCGCTAATTCTGCTTTCCAACATAAAGCATTAGCTACCACGTTGGCCTTCTCCGACTTGTATTCTATAGTGTAATCAAACTCCGCTAGAAATTCTTTCCATCGAGCTTGCTTTAGGAATAACTTCTTCTGTGTTTGGAAGTAGCTTGTGGCAATGTTGTCTGTCTTGATCATAAAGTGAATGTCTCCAAATTCTAAGATAGTGGACAATGGTCGTCATCTCCTTCTCTTGGACTGTGTAGCACCTCTCTGTATCATTGAGCTTCCGACTTTCAAAGGCAATTGGATGTCTCTCTTTCATTAAAACGCCCTCAATAGCAAATTCGGAAGCATCCATGTGTAACTCGAAGAATAGATTGAAGTTGAGTAAGAAGAGGACGGGTTCTTGGCTTACCACACTCTTTAATTCCTTGAAATCTTCTTTGCACTATTTGTACCATGTCCAAGACTTCTCCTTCTTTAACAAGTCAATTAATGAGACGGCCTTCTGTGAATATATCTCGATGATCCTGCGATAATAATTGGCAATTTCAAGGGAAGAACATAGCTCGGTTTCCTTTTTTGGAACCTCCCATTATGTGATAGTCTTCACCTTTGACTCAGCCATTTTAAGTTTCCCATATCCAATAATGAGCCTAAAAAATTAGACTTATTTGGTAGTAAAGGTGCACTTCTCCCATTTTACAAAAAACTCATTTTTCTGGAGAACTCGGAAAACTGCCCTTAAATATTCCTTGTGTACCTCCTCCGAGTTACTACAGATAGCTATATTGTTTAAGTAAGCCACCACAAGCCGATCCAAGTATGGTTGTAGGATTTGGTTCATCAAAGTGCAGAACGTTGTTGGGGCGTTCATAAGTGCAAAAGGCATCACCAACCATTTGAATGACCCATACCAAGTAATGCAACCAGTATTTGGCTCATCTCCTTACATAATTCGGACTTGATAATATCCATTTTGCAAGTCTATTATGTTTAGACTTTGGTCCCTCCAAGCCGATCAAATAAATATGTAATCAACAAAATAGGATATCGTTTTTTGATTGTTACCTTACAAAGTGCCATCATGTTTCTTTCAAAATAGTATCGGTACACCATAAGGTGCCTTAGATGGTCTTAACTTCCCCGTTGCTAAGTTTTCAATTAGTTGTTTCCTCAGTTCTTCGAGTTTGATTAAAAGCTATTTGGTAAGGTGTCGTCGCTCGTGGCTTTGATCCTGGTTCCAACTTGATTCGGTTATCAACTTCCTTTCTTGGTGGCAGTTTCTCTGGCAGCTTTGCCGACACCACGTCCTTATTCTCCACAAAAACTGCTTTGATACTTGATAGAATGGATGCATTATTCTTCAACTCTTCCTCCACTTTAAGCATAGCTAAAAAGGTTGGTTCCCCTTATTCACTCCCTTCGTGATTTGCATAGCTGATAGTTTTTTTTGGTTCTTCGGTCTTTTTCTCGATAGTCAGGATCATGCATTAAAAGTCATTTTCGATAATACATACTGAACTAATCGCATGAGTCGGGATGACCATGACTTGCCTCATGAAGTCTATGCCCAAGATGATATTGAAATCGTCCACCAAAACAATAGAGAAACTTACTGGTCCACTCTAACTTTCTAACCGCATCTCTATTCCTCAAGCTGTTCTGTTGACGGGTTAAGCCTTGGCATTAACCGTTTTCAACCATCCTTCTTTCTTGGACCACTTGATTCCAAGTCTGGTTGCTTCATTATCAGTCATAAAGTTATGAGTGGCACCCGTATCCACCATGACTCTAGCTTGTTTCCCATTAATCCAAGCTTCCACGTACATAAATTCCTTACTTGTTGCCTTTGGAAGGGGATTAGCTGTAAGTACTTTAAAGAATTGGAGATAACTTATCTGATCTCTCTTCTTCTTGTGTTTCAGTTGCATGATTCTATATAATCACGAACAAGGACCCAAGCTTCGGGCAGTCCCTCATGGAATACATACCTTTGCATACAAAGCACTCACGCCTTAAAAGAATGTCTTGCATTTTCCCGTCTGAATCTTCTTGTCTCGACTTTTTTCATTACGTTTTGAATAGGGTAGCCTACTAACTTCCCGCTTTTCTCCCACACCACGAATCTCAACCCTCTTACTTCTTCGGCTTGGTTCGGGTAGACTTGTAATGCGTAAGTCAATTAGAGATTGGGCCAATGCAAAAGCTTCATCGACGGACTGTATTCCCCTTCATTGTAACTTTTGTTTTACCCAGTTTTGTAGTCCATTAGTGAAGTATAATACAAGGTCTTTGTCCGTCATATTTGGAATCTGCAACATGAGTCTTGTGAATTCTATCACATATTCTCGCAACATGCCTCTTTGTCGAAGTTCCATTAACTTATTCCTAGCTTCATACACCACTTTTTTTTATATAAATAACATTTAAGCTCCCTTTTAAATTCTCTTCACGTTTTGATCCGACATGTACCTCGTTCCACATGCTTCCTTCTCCACCACAACATGGTAGTACCAGCCAAGTACGATACTCTTGTCTTCATCTTTGCCTTCTTTTCTGTCAGGTTGAAATTTTTGAAGTACTGCTCCATTTCTCACAAGAAACTCTCAACTTCCTTAGCGTTCCTTACGCCATTGAATCATGATGGTTTTCAGAAGTACACCCATCTTGTTCCAGCATCGGAAGCATTTCTCCCATTGGCCATTGCCCTCTTGTATACGGCCACATCTTCTTCCGGCATCATAAACTTTGCATACATCTCCTTGAAGGCTTCTTGTAAGGATAGGACAGATTGAACGTTTCCTTTACAAAGTCGTCTAGTCCCAAGAATCGGAATTCAAGGTCCACCACCGCGAGCTTGATTCCCTCAAGTCCATCAGTTATACGGGCTTCGAAATCACTTAGGAAATCTTCGAGTATTTCGAGCTTTTCACCGATTTCCATCACGGCATTGCTCAACACCTTTCAGGTAACGCTCTTGTCTCGACGACTTGCTTGTTGGGTCGCGGCCTCCTTTTTATGTTTATTGTCTATATCGGACAAACTTTCACAGTTATTTCCCATAGCCATTCTTCCATCAACACTCTCTCTTCTTCGGTCGAACATGGTTCTGATACTATTTGTCACATATTTATTCTCCCTAGATGATCTGTGCGGTCTTAGCTCTTATTTGCTTCTTGTAAATGCTAAATCAGCTTTTTCACAATTGAAACTTATTGAGAAAAAATATTCAAAAGAATATTTTATTGATGATTTTATTGGATAATTTTATAAATGAGGGATGATCCCTTTATATAGTGTAAGAAAAACATTTTATATGTCTCCATTTTCAATACATTATTCTAGACTCTTTTACAATTTTATGTCCAAACCCAAATGTTTTTGATATTGTCTTATTTTCCTTATGGATCTTAGATGAGTTAAATAGGAACACACAAAACTCCCCTCTTTTATAGTTCATATGCACATCTCTCATTTAATTAAAGGTTTTAATATTATTTTTAGTATTATAGAATATTCGGTGAATTCAATTTTAAATAATTTCGACAATAAAATAATTTATTTAGTCGGATGTTTTTAAAAATAATTAAACAAATGCCGAAACTAATGTAAAGAAAGGATCGAATTGTGCAGAGAAAAGAAGAAATCTCAAACAATTTCTTAATTCAGTGTTTGTAGAGTCAAAGCTTAAAGCCCTCTTTTCGAAAATCTTCTCTGTGATCCAAATCTTGAAAATCGAATGAGCTCTTTACCGTCGTCGGCGAGCTCCGACAACGGCCGCCGCAACGGAAACGGCGAGACCAGCGAAGACGTCGGAAATGGCAAAGATCTGATCTTGCACTACTTCTTAGACAAGGTTCGTCTCTCCGCTATTAGGCGAGGAGATGCGAATGAAGAAAAAGAAGGTGAGGAATCGCCGACGGAGCTTAACACGATTAATAGCGCAGGAGGGTTTCTGATTGTCTCTCCCGATAAGCTTTCCGTCAAGTACACGAACACGAACCTACATGGCCACGACGTCGGCGTTGTTCAAGCTAATAAACCTGCTCCGTTCAAGTGTCTTACTTACTACTTCGAGATTTTTGTTAAAAATGCTGGCGTTAAAGGGCAAGTCGCGATTGGTTTCACTAAGGAAAGCTTCAAAATGCGGAGACAACCTGGGTACAATTCTTGTTTCCTTTGAAGATTTATCATAAAGATTTGTTTTTTTTGTTGTGTTCTTCTGTTGAATTGCTTTCTGTATGAGTGGTTTTGAGAAGTTAAGGCTTAAACCAAATGCTTCTTGACTCCAAACTGGGTGCGATTCTCGTTTCCTTTGCTGATTTATCATAAAGATTTGGTTTTTGTGATGAGTTTGGATTCTTTCTGTTGAATTGCGTTCTGTGTGAGTGGTTTTGAGAAGTTAAGGCTTATACCAAATTCTTCTTGACTCAGTTGAAAGTTTAGATTCTTGATTAACTACGATTGCCTTTGATAGAAGTTATGCGAGAAGCTTGATACCTGCATAGTTTTAGCTCGTAGCTTTGATCATTGTTACATTTAGGTTTGTGGAATAGAATCTGAGCTTATGTGGGTGTTTAGTTTATTGTTTTATTCTCCTTGGTTTTTGGATTCAAGTTGTGTTTTTTGCAGTTTTATTATAAAGATTTACCTTCTTTGATGAGATTGTTGAATTATGTTAAGTTGAATTGCTTTGTGGCTCAGTTGAAAACTTTGATTCTTGATTACTTACGAAAAAGGATGATGGTGCCTTTGAGAGAGGGTTTACTTGCAAAGTTTTTAGCTTGTAGCTTGACCATTGTTGCATTTTAGGGATGGCTTACCGTAGAAGTTGCGATCATTGTTGGGGTTATCATAAATATATAGGCTCTTGGATGATTCTGTGTTGAGTTTCATTCTGTAGATGGTTTGGAAATAATGCGAATTGAAAATTAGTTACGAAAATTAGATTCTTGATTAGTTACGAAATAGGATGACTTTGATAGAAATTATGCAATAACCTTTATACCTGCATAGTTTTAGCTTGTAGCTGTCATCATTGTTGCATTTAAGGTATGACTTACCGTAGAACTTTGAGCTTTTGTGGTTATCTAATTTATTATTTCTATTGTAATGGTAGATGGGAAGTGAATAGCTGTGGCTATCATGGGGATGATGGATATCTCTATCGCGGAAAAGGAATAGGTGAAGCCTTTGGTCCAACTTATACAACTGGTGATACGGTTGGAGGTGGTATAAACTACGCTTCGCAGGAATTCTTTTTCACGTAAGAAACTGTTGGCGTCGACTTCATTTCACTGCTACCTTTTGATTTCCTCTGTTGGCGTCGACTTTGTTTGTTGAACCTGATGACTTCTTTGATGCCAGTAAAAACGGAAGTCTTGTTGGGAAAATACCTAAGGACATAAAGGGTCATCTATTCCCCACTGTAGCTGTACATAGCCAAAATGAGGAGTATGTTCTCACTTTCTCTTTCATGATCAATACCTATGCTATTATGTATATCCTATGTTGGCTGCGTGCATGTTGACTTTCAAATCAAATTTATATAAACAGGTTCAGTAGAAAGTAACGCGATGCATTTGTTTCAAATTTTTGCAGGGTTTCTGTCAATTTTGGGAAAACGAAGTTTGCTTTCGATGTTAAGGTAAGAGAAAAGTCCTTTTAAAAAAATATTGTAAAGTAGAGTCGCTAGGTCCTAGCTTTATGGGATGGTGTAATCAAGAAAACAGCTTTTGAAAGATATCAATAGGAATGCATCATGTTCATGCTTGGTACTGGTGTTACGAAATCTATGGCAGTTGTTCTCTTGGTGTACATTGTGCTTAGATTACGTGCATCCTCTGCTGTTCCTGTGATTAAACCTTAACCACTTGGACCCTCGAATTATACATTTATATATTCTGTAAATACTGAAATTGAACATGGAAGTTTATGTCTCTCTCTCTCTCTCTCTCTCTCTCTCTCTCATATTAAGTTTTGACGAGGCTGTTACCCGCTTTCTGTATTATTAGGGATATGAAGCATCAGAGAGGAATAAGCAACAAATGGCTATCGATAAAATATCCATACCTTCGAATATTGGTTATGCGTGAGTACACTACTTTGTTAAACTGAGCTGAGCTGCAATTCTTGGTCCTCCTTCTGGACAGTGAATCGGTGACAAGCTTTCTGCTTTATCTAAAATTTTATGTTCTTTATCATTAGGCTTGTAAAGACGTACTTGCTACACTATGGGTATGAGGAGACACTCAATGCTTTCAACGTTGCTACTGAAACTTCAGTCCCTCCAATCCATCTAGATCAAGAGAATGCTGTTGATGAGAATGATTTATCATATGCTTTGCATCAGAGAAAGACTCTTAGACAGGTATAGAACTAGTTCTACAGCGTATAAAATATACTGGTTACAGTTTTACGGAAACGACCTGCTAAATTTAATACGCTTCAAGTATCTGGCACTTTTTGGTTCCTATTTCAGAAATTACTGCTTCGTTTGACTAGTTTGGACTGATCCTTACATTCTTCCGTATAGCTTGTCAGGAATGGTGAGATTGATGCTGCTCTGGCTCAACTACGAGAATGGTATCCCCAAATTGTACAGGTGAACTGATATTTACTGTTATATCGTTTGTTTCCTATTGTTAAGATCCACTTCACAGGATTGAGATAAGATCTCTAAGCCAATTGTACTTTCTGCAGGACGAAAAATCGGTAGTTTGCTTCCTACTTCAATGTCAAAAGTTTATTGAATTAGTACGGGTACGCTCTTTATTCCTTTTCCATCTAGGTACGTTCTCTTTGTGTCGTATAAGAATGAAATTTTTGTACTGTGATGGATTTGGTCTTACCTTAGAAAATTAGCTGCTTGAACTGTTATGATCTTTGGTGTTAAATATTAACCTGAAGCAAAAGTAAGCACAGAACCTCCTGCATGTTTTCAGAGTATAAAGAAATATTACTGTGGAAACCATGTTAAGGAGACGGTAGATGCAATGTTATTACCCAAAGTAGTTCTATAAACACATTGAGTTTGTTACCTGGATTATTATTTTATCGTTCATTTTGAGATCTATGGTGGTGGGACTATTTCTCTAACTATGGTTCTGGAAAAACATGGAATAAGCAGGTAGGAAAACTTGAAGAAAGTGTGAAGTATGGCAGACTCGAGTTAGCTAAATTTGTTGGGTTATCAGAGTTTCAAGATGTAATCGAGGTACCAATGACTCCTTTAAATTTATTCCCTTGTCTCTTTCAAGAAAGATCTTGTTCAAATGCTGAGAGATTCTGTCACTGATCTCTTTACGAACTCGATTTCCATGTTGATTTTTTTCAGGACTGCTTTGCTTTGCTAGTTTATCTGAAGCCCGAGGAATCATCTGTTGGGTACTTTCTAGAAGAATCGCAGAGGGAATTAGTAGCCGATGCAGTAAATGCAGCGATTCTGTCAACAAATCCGAACAAGAAATATGTACAGAGAAACTGTCACTTGCATTCCCATCTTGAGATACTGCTCAGACAGCTAACCGTGTGCTGTTTGGAAAGGCGGTCACTGAATGGAAACCAAGGCGAAAAATTCCGGCTTCACCATGTTGTTAACAACACCAGTGCAAGAAGATGAAATCGGACACTGGTTTGTTTGATTGTTTTCATCATACGTACTTTTGTTCATACCTGTGTGATATTATGTTGAAACTTTTCCATTCTGTAAAAAACAAATTTGTTAAAAAAAACTTGCATTTATGTTTCTCCAAAATTTAGATGATTCACACTAAGTTTGTTAAACATTCATGGCACTGATATTTCTTTCTCTTTCTTAAGAGTATAAACCAACGACGACCAGAATTTTGGAGGTGGAGATGATTGCGTTTTTGAGATTCTACATTTAACTAATTGAGAAAATTGATATAATGGGTACTTTTTAATATTAATACCTTATGCCAATTGACATTGCGTTTTTGTTCATAGCTTTGACATGTTACCAAGGCATATTCACTTAATGGTCATGAGCTGAAAGTACAGGCCAAACACCTCGAGGCTACACAGGCCGACACCTCAAGGCTACACATCAGTAGAAGTTATTGTCTTTGTTGGAGGGAGTTTGAGGTGAACACTAGATATGTTTCAGCATAGACGGACCGAGAAAAAAGGTCTCTGGGATTTGCTTATGTTTCATATTCGAGTTGTGCCTCCATATCGTTTTAACACGCAAGAGGGCAAGTTTTTTTTAAAAAATAGAAAATTTTGAATATTAACAAGAAACTCAAAGAATATATATTATCGTTCATACATACATAAAAAACAATAACTAAAATAATCTTGTACAAGGATTTTAAACATAAACAGCTTGATATGATGAAGATCATTCAGTCAACATGATATTTACAATGGTTTTTTGAAGAAATAGTACAGTTGATAGAATAGAAACATACACCATTACTTCTATTGATAAAAATCAGTTTGCCTTTGAGAGATATGGTGACATATAAGAAAAATTGGCCAAGAAAGAGTGTTTGATGTAATCTCAATCTCAAAACCATTAAATTTAATCTTATAGCCATGTCTCAAATAAGGATATTTCCCAATCAGACAATCAACATGTATAGTGGTGTTGCAATCGTAGCAGATGTATAACAATGGCTTTTGGTCTATTTTAGTTTTACATATATCACAACACAAATGTAACGCAGACAACACAGGCATCAAGGACAAATCATACCATGGGGTTGAATAATAAGAACATAGAGTAAAACATAGGATAATTTGATGAATATCGTACTTGCATTTTAGCAATACCAGTAAAGTTGCGCATTTGAAATCCAAGTACATATCGGAGCATATGTAACAAGCTACGAAAGTCTTTGTAGAAAGGAGGCAAATAGAACATATATAGAAGTTTTCATAATTCTGAAAAAGAGAAAAAGGATGTTGGTGAGCAACATGATTGAAAGGCTCAACACAAAAAGCACATGTTGCATCCATTTTAAATCCACATTTTCTTGACAGCATAGGTACATAACACTGTCCCCCGCTTTGACAACTCGGATCTCATTAAAGGTTATTCTAAAAACCTTATTGGACGTTGTATGACTTCGCGGCTACAGGACATGAAGGCACTCCTGTTTATGCTGCCAAGATCTGGAAGGTTGAAGATCGTGTGGCAGATGCGGATCTTGGAATGGGAAGATTTCAATTCGACTTTGACGAAGAAGAGGATATTAAGGAGGTTTTACAGATGGAAGCATTCCATTTTGATTACTGGATGCTGTCCTTAGTTCGTTGGGAACCTGTGATGGACCCAAACTAACCATCAACAATACTGTTTTGGGTCTGGGTTTTGGGTGTCCCATTGCAATGGTGGGCTGATCCGACTTTTAGAAGCATAGGGAATGCTTTAGGAGTAGTCATAAGAAGATGGTGTAGATTTAGATAACAGTAGGGTAAGGGTTCTCATAAATGGTTTCAAACCCCTATTGTTTGAGACTGAGGTGGCTTTCTACACGGGGGAGGAAACAGTGGTGAGTCTTCACTATGAGAAGTTGTATGGCTACTGTCATCATTGTTTCAGTCTTTGCCATGAGGTGGAGTGGTGTTCTCATCTTAAGGGTCCGCATCTTCGGGAGGAGAGAAGAGGAGGGGAAGAACGAGGGAAAAAAATTATGGGTATGCACAGCTATAAAGGGGATTTGGTTAGTGGGAAAAGGAGGGGCGCCACAATGGATTTAACCAACCGCCTGAGGCATGGAAACAGGGGAGAGGGAATGCAATGAGACCCAATTTGACATACCGAGCAAAGGGATCAACAAAGGAAACAAAGGAGAAAAGGAAGAAAAGGATGATAGGAAGCGCTTGGAGATGGATACAAATAGAATAGGCAATGGTATACATACAGAAAGTGGGGAAGGTGCGCTAGCCAAGACTGCTGGGGTGGAATTGTTGAAGGCTTCTGCCTCAGCAAGTTTGTTACTCGACCCGACAAAGTTGATGCTGGAAGCTTTTCACAGTCAAGGTGGTGGGAAGAGGAGCAACGGTTGTCTAGATCATAAAGAGGAGAACAAGAGTGTATCAGAGGATAAGGATGGTGGAAGGATTGTTCAGCCGGTCCAAAGAGAATTAGTGTTTGCAGAGGAGCCTTATGCAAACGAAGAAGCAGTGCGGCATGTGGAGCGGTCGTTTTCAGGATCTGAAGTCATAAGTTCTGAGGTTGAGGCTGCAGGCGAGGATGCGAATTTTTGCGGATGGAAGGTGATGAAATGATGCTAATGGATTCTAGGGAGATAGAGGAAAATTTTGATTTAGGAAAATTAAAGGAATCCCTGACAGAGAAGACAGTTGCAGAGGAGCAACAGGAGGTAAATGATTCTACTGAGAATGCTAAGACTGAGCAGCAGCATGGTCTGAAGAAGAAGCTGGTTTCGTCAACGGGCATATTTGTAGGACGCATTTCCAAAAAGAGACTGATTCAGGCTATGGCTTCCCCACGCAAAGGGGTAACAGTAAGGGCTAAAGGGTAGGAGGTTAAAAACAGTGACAGAGGTGAGGGAAAGATCGCTGGTCGTGCTAAAGAGTTAGGAGGTAAAGTTTCTGCTGTCTGATGAACTCCGCTAAATTTTCTGCCATGAGCATGGAATTTTTAAGGGTAGTAAGTGGTCTATTGTTTGAAGTTATTCTATGCAGTTTTGTTGTGCCTTTAGGATGGTTTTTCCAATACGGTGTTGTCATCTGATAGAATCAGATCATCTATGTCTTAATAAAGCACACAATTCTATGCTGCAAATAAATTTAATAAGAAAGGCAACATTGGTTTATACAGGTGGGGACGAATGGAGTATAGCACTGTCCATGGTTACATGGGTTGTTTCTTTTATATTGGTTTGGAGCGTCTGGTGTCAATGGAGATTGTGGTGGTGTTTGGGTAGGCAGCTATATACTGATAGAGGTGTTCTAGAACGATTTGTCCTAGAAACAAAGGGCTGTATGGCGATTAAGTTTAACATGGGATTAACAAACATAACACAACAAGTATATTGGGGACATGATTCAGGGTATATTAACCTGGTGGGATGGATGAGAATTAGGGGATACGTGGTTATAGTAAGTAAGTCTATGAGTGGTTTCAAATATTTCAGAAAAGGAATACAAAAGAGGATTCGTGGGGGTGTCGGTGGATTGTTTTTGGATAAGGCAGAGCCAAGGTTATGGGTAAAGGAGTACCATATTCACGATAATAATCTTTCTTATGTCCAAGGTATGAATATACTTGTTCGTTCTTATGCTGAAGGATTTTGAAGGTCATAGCCTTGGTAGTGTCTCATTTATTAAATTGGTGGAAAAAGGTGAATTATTATTGGGTTGAATAATGGAAATGGGAAATGTACGACAATTGCTTCATACCATGGCCTAGCCAACAAGAAGGACTCGATTTATCATTACCTTTTCAGTTGGGCGGCAACATGTACAGGTCGGATTTGAGGTCTCAGTAGACATCATAGACGATGTTAAAACAGAGAGGTCTAAAACTCAGCTGTTGGGGTTGGGTTGCGATAGAATTAGATTGTATTCACAACCTAGGAGGGCTTATTGGGGAGAACGTATGGCTGTTAACGGGGAAAAATCTACTACGCATTAACAGAACCCACACAATTGTTATACAGCTATTAATTGGGCCAAGAAGCTTGTCATATGTATTGCAAGTTAATGTACTAATCCAAATGCAATACCGGTCATGGCAGATTCTTGTTCTTACCTTGCCACGTCATAAGTTAGTATCAAGAAACGTTATAGACAACACTGGAACTCTAACTGGTTGGTACACATATTTATTAATATGTTATGTGGTACACAAAAACGAATTCAAACATCAAGTGGTTATTACTGTATTAGACAGTTCCTAAGACGATTCACAGTTACATGAATATTTTAAGTTAGAATTGCTAAGGATTAGGTAGCAAGTGGACTATAAGTTTTCTGAGAGAGATCTGATATAGATATAAACCGGAATTCTTATTTTTATCTGAAACAAAACAAGGAGAACATTTTGTTTCGAACACACTTTGGTTATCACTATCTTCACACGGTTCAACCCATAGGTGCTAGAGGAGGTTTAGCTCTGTTTTATAACGGTATATCGAATGTGGATATTGTATATTCGGATAACAGAATAATTGATATTGAAGCCACGATACAAGGACGAAAAGTCTGTTTATCATTTATTTACTGGGAACCGGTACAACATTTAAGAGAACAAGTATGAGAAAGACTAACAAGATTCAGTTTTACAAGAAAGGGTCCATGGTGTATAATAGGAGATTTAAATGAGATTACTGGTAATCATGAAAAGCGAGGTGGTCCTTTACGACATGCGTCGTCATTTACTCCTTTTTAATAATATGATAGCTAATTGCTGACTACTGGAATTTCCCTCAGTGAGAAATACATTATCATGGAGAGGAGTAAGAAGCAAACAAACAGTATGGGGTCGCCTCGATAGAGCATTGGCGGATAACGAATAACATAATTCATTCTCATTTGTTGAGTACTTGGGTATGGTGGGATCAGATCTCAGACCGATAGTGGCGACAATGGCGGATACAGTAGAAAAACGAAAAGAGCCAATTTAGGTCTGACAAGCGATGGATAGGGAAGGAAGGACTGATGGAATCGATTGAAAGGGGGTGGAAAAAACAAAATGGGTATTCTATTAATCCGATGAGCGTGGTGGATAAAATCCGAAACTGCAAACATGAAAGAGGAAACAAAATGTTCCGGTTGGTCGAGGACGGGTAAATGATTTACAAATAGCATTGGAGGAAATTCAGAATAACGATAATGGATTGGAATCAGAAGTTAGGGAAGTGGCTCAGAAACTAAAAGAAGCGTATATGGAAGAGGAAGCTTTTTGGCAACAAAAAAACAGAAATTTATGGCAAAAACTCGGGGACAGGAATACAAAATATTATCATGCACTAACAAAACAACGGAGAGCGCAAAATAGAATAGTGGGGTTATATAATCAGAATTAGGAGTGGGTTTTCAAGGCGACAAAGGTGGAATCAGTGGCAGTGAATTATTTTACAGATTTATTTACCACGACTTCTCCGGAAGGGATGGAAGAGTTCCTTGGGGAGGTCCCAGTCTTAATTACGGAGAGAATAAATGAAAAGCTAACAGTATGGGCGGCGGAGGAGGAGGTTAGGAAAGCACTCTTTTTGATGCACCCAGAGAAAGCACCAGGACCGGATGGTATGACTGCTTTGTTTTATCAGCGAGCTTGGCCAATAATAAAGGAGGATCTTCTGAAGTTAGTCAATGGTTTCTTCACAATAGGTTGTTTTGATCAAATGTTAAACTGGACAAATATCTGCCTAATACCTAAGAAGCCGTGTCCCATCAGAATGACGGAATTATGACCTATTAGCTTATGTCATGTAGGGTATAAGATTATCTCCAAAGTATTATGTCAACGTCTACGGACATACTTACCAGGCTTAATTTTGGAAACCCAACCAGCATTTGTTTTGGGTAGATTGATATCGGATAATATTTTTATTGCTCAAGAGATGTTTCATGCTCTAAGAATTAATAGAGGATGTTATAATAAGTATATGGCAATCAAGACAGATATGAGCAAAGCATATGACAGAGTAGAGTGGGCTTTTACCGAAAAGCTCCTACATAAGATGGGTTTTCCCACAATATGAATTTCATGGTTAATGAAATGTCTAACATAAGTAAAATATAAGGTTTTGATTAACGGACAACCTCGTGGATGTATCATCCCGAAAAGAGGTCTACGCCAGGGAGATCCTTTATCCCTTTTCATTTATTCTATGTACGGAAGTATTGATTGCCAATATTAGGAAGGCAGAACGGGAAAAGCAAATATCAGGGTTAAAAATAGTAAAATCAAGTCCTTCAGTTAGTCATTTATTGTTTGCAGATGACAGTTTATTCTTATGTCAAACAAAACAAGCAGAATGTCAAGCTATACTTCAGATAGTGAAAAATATGAGATGGTCTCGGGGCAATAAATTAATTTTGATAAATCTTCTTTGTAATTCGGATATAGGGTTAATGAGGAAACAAAAAGAGAGATGCAACAAATCCTAGGCATCACTAATCTAGAGGGAATGAGTACATATCTAGGAATACCAGAAAGCCTTGGAAGACCCAAAACACAGGTGTTCGGATTTATTAATGAGCGACTCCAGGAACGAGTTAATGGTTGATCCCTTAAATTTTTTCCAGAGGGGGAAAGAAGTTTTGATTAAATCTGTTTTAACGGCTTTACCCACATACGTGATGTCTTGTTATAGGCTGCCCAGAGAAGTAACAAAGAAACTTACAGGAGCGATAGCTCAGTTCTGGTGGAGTTCGAGTGGAAACAACCGAAGTATACATTGGTTAGCCTGGAAGAAGATATGTCAGCACAAAACAGAGGGAAGCCTCGGATTTAGGAATATTGAATTTTTTAATACAGCAATGCTGGCAAAACAATTGTGGAGATTAATGGACGTACCGGATTCATTATTGTAAAAAGTATTTAAAGGTAGATATTACCGGAATTCAGACCCATTGGAAGATAATAAATCATACTCACCATCCTATGGATGGAAGAGTATTATCTCAGCTCGATCTCTAGTTAGAAAATGACTAATCAAAAGGGTTCGAACAGGTACAAGTATCTCTGTTTGGAAGAATGCTTGGGTTCCAGCCACTCGTCCGAGACCAGCAACATGCAAATTCCCCATTTACCCAGATAATTTCAAGGTTAATGATCTTATTGACACTCAAACACATACTTGGAACATGCCTCTCTTCTAACGGCCGCCATCATTCCCGAGGAAGTTAGAATTATTCAGTCTTTGGCAGTTAGTCGGTTTGGGAAACCGGACTCATATGGTTGGTATTATTTAAAAAATGGAAAGTACACGGTAAAATCATGATATATGGTAGAAACAATGTATCCAGATAATAGTATCGAAGAATGCGCCTACGGGCCGACAATTACGTCACTCCAGACATCAGTATGGAAACTCCATTGTCCCCCGAAAATATAACATTTTCTATGGCAGGTGTTAACAGGATGTATGGCTGTAGCAAAAAATCTGTGGGCATGGTGAATAAGATGTGACACTTTATGCGGTGCATGTGAAGAAGAGGATGAGACAATCAATCATGTTCTCTTTGAATGCCCACCGACCATTCAAACATGGGCTCTTTCTAAGGTTCCGTCAAACCCGGCTTTATTTCCAAAGGAATCGATATTTGCCAACATCGATTATTTATTACATCATCTCCCAAAAGATGGGCCAGATGGATACTTTCCTTGGATAATTTTGTATTTATGGAATAGTAGGAATGAAAAGGTTTATAAGAATTTAGAAAGGAAACCACCGGATATTCTCATGCTGGCGGAATAAGAAGGCAAAGATTGGGTGGAAGTTCAGGAAACAGAACGATATCATACTGGGACAATAATCCCAACACTGGACACCCATCCACATAATATGTGGAAGTGTCAAGTTGATGGATCGTGGAAAAAAATGGACAAATTTTCAGGTCAAGGATAGGTCAGTACGTGGACTGGTAGAGACGAAGTATTAATTGGAGCAAGAAACATACGTCTGAGTCAATCGCCACTACATGCAGAAATAGAAGCACTCATATGGGCAATGGAGTGTATGCAAGCATACCAAAGAATTGAAGTAGTTTTCCTAACAGATAGCTGTGATGTCTTAAAGATGGTGTTTTCACCAGAGGAGTGACCAGCCTTTGCAATTCATTTGGACAAGATCAGCAAATGCAAGACTATATTCATAGTTAACCTTTCTTTCTCTCCTCTTATGTATTTAAGTAACAATATTCATTCTTTCTCTTCTTCTCATTAAACGAAAATAACAAACCTCATGGTATCCTAAAAAAAACTCATTCATCTTCTTCCCTAGTCATTAACGTCCACTACCTACCATTCTCAACCAATTTTTCTTCAATTTTTTTCTTCTTCTCTCCATTAAACGATTTAAAAGGGTTCATAATTCCACATGCACTCGTCTGCACTCGTCCGTTAAGGATTTTTTTATCCGTCTTCACTGGTGGAGACTCGTTTCCGTCATTAAAGTGGAGCTTGAAGGTGGTTCAATTCTGGGTTTGGTGTTTGAAGAGGATTTGAGTAAGATTTGAGCACCGGTTCTTCATTTCAGGTAATGTGCATCATCTAGATGTCTGTTTCAGAGTTTAGTGATAAGAATTGTGAAATGTAACTGAATATTTTTTTATTACAGAGAAAGTACAACTGCGTGTTACAAATATACAATTATATACAACTATGCTAAAGTAGTACAACTGAGTACAACGTTGTACAACTATATTCTAATAATACAACTGAACATAACTATGTACAACAATGGTTAATGAATACAACTATGGCATACGAATACAACTTAATACAACCAAGTATAACTAATGCTGAATTTTATTGTTTCACGGTAAAATGAGTAAAAAGCAATGGACTCTCGTACATTTTGATTATATGGGACATTATGTAAGGAAAGAAGTTGATGTTGTATGTGTTTTTAGAGAAGATG
The DNA here is from genome assembly GCA_039880935.1 of Streptanthus diversifolius. Classification (NCBI taxonomy): domain Eukaryota; kingdom Viridiplantae; phylum Streptophyta; class Magnoliopsida; order Brassicales; family Brassicaceae; genus Streptanthus; species Streptanthus diversifolius. The sequence continues at coordinate 8,470,437 of JAXGFM010000003.1, read as the reverse complement.
TTCATCACACTCTTTTGATGAAAAAATAAAGTAATGAGGCTACTTATATGCTATTGGTTTAAGATATATGCAAAAAGATGGGGTGGAAGAAGTTAGGACTTTGCTGAAAATAAGTTATATCCCACTTCTAGTATATCCGAAGAAGCCAATCTATATCTTGGACAATGAATAATTTTTCTGTTACTTGGAATTTTATGAAGATCATGCGAAAAGTGTGTTGCATGTGGAAGTTATCAATAATCTGAGTTATGATCAACTTCGAAGAGATAATGTAGCAAACCAATTTGGTGCAAGTAATTCATACATAGTTTCTATTGCGAGAGAAATGTATCGAGTTAATTATGGCAACACGAATCAAGCTGCAATTGAACTGTTTGAGTGTACAAATCTAAAATATGGTAAAAATGTGAAAGTAGGCCAACAATTTAAAGCAAGGCACACATGCAAGAAATAGTAGAGAGAACTGGACATTTGAACTTTTTTTAGTATGCTGTTATGAGTACCGATAAAAAGCGGTATGTGGTCAAATGTTGTAGAGCAAATTAAAGGTTGCAAGTGGTATTTACGGGCTACGAGACATAAGGATTCGACTTTCTTCTCGATTAGAAAGTATAACATCATTCATATGTATTCTCGTGCATCTTTTAGTACAAATACAATGATAAGATGTGACATATCCCAGGAACTCTTGATACACCAAATACAAAGAATATCGTTGATTTGGTACAAAGAAGATTAAACATGAAAGTATCACACAGTACAGCGTGGAGAGACAAAAATAAAGCTCGTGAAAATGTACACGGTTTGTGTTTGTGAAAGAACAAATATACCAAAATTGAAATACATGATTTGTGTTCCAAGTATTATTGGATGACACATTGGACATTTGCTTATTGTAGGACGGTATATCCAGTTCCTCATATGTCTCAGTGGACAGTTCTTGACCATATATGCAATATGATTGTCCTTCCTCCGGATTATGTCACCAAAAGAGGAAGACTCCAAGTAACAAGGTTTCCATCAGTCGGAGAACATCGACAAAGGAAAAGAAATTCTACAAGATGAGATTTGTATTCGTGGTTTGACTGTAACAATAGCCAAAGAGAGTGTAGTAGTAGTAGTAGTATGAGAGATTGAAACAACTGAGTATTACTTGTACAACTATGTATTAAAAATATCATTGTGTATTACTGGTACAACTACGTTGTAGGGTTTAGGGTTTGAGATTTATAATCATGTATGAAACGGCTGTATGGTTACTGAAATAATCGTTTTTATTTAATTATTATATCTAATTATTAATCTAAAAAATGGAAAATGACATGTTATAATCTTATAATATATTAAACATATATGTGAATAACTAATCTCATCATTATGATGAGAATTTCTGTTAATTGGTACTTTTGAAAATTTTAAATTATGAAAGTTTACTTATCCTAATTTATTAATATATTATAGTCAATACAACTCATAACAGCAAGTAACAATATCGAAATAACTAAAAACATTAAAGTTACATTTATATAACTATGTGTAATCTTATACTAATGGTACAACTGAGAACAACTAAAGTGTAAACTTTTCTAGTGTGAACAAGTTTGAATGCGCCTGTGTGAACGCGCGTGTGAGGAAGCGCTTGTGTGAACGTGCGTGTGAGTTGTACTCAGTTATATTTATACATAATTGTACTCAGTTGTATTTGTACATAATTTGTACTCAGTTTTATTTGCTAATAATTGAGTAATATTCACTTGTATTTGTACGTATAGTTGTACTCAATTTTATTCTCTAAATACAGAGTCGTATGCAGTTATAACAAAACATGCACATAAAACCACATAAATCCGGAGTACCTAAACAAATAGCCAAAGTTGTGCAAATATCCACATAAAACCACATAAATAGTTAAACATTAAAGCCACAAATACCTAAAGATAACAAAACACAAAAGAGTTAAGCATTCACAAAAGAAATTTTCTTAAATTTAGGACATGCATTCTTTTTCCTACCTTACAACTTCATTGACAGACTAGGACAGTCTTCACACTCATCACCCTCAGCCTCAGTACCAGCATTTCCACCTTCACCTTCACCTTCACCCGCAGTGTTACATCCCCACCTTCACCTTCACCTTCACCTTCACCTTCACCCTCAACGCCATCATTGTCTCCAATCCCCTTCTCCTGTAAAATAACATTTCACTCTAGTGCATCAAGCCTCTCGTTGATCTTGTCAAAGCCTTTTTGCATCATCTTCATCAGATTTTCTTGGAAATTACCGAGAGCTGTTTCATTACTACCACAATAATTCTCGTCTTCATTCTCTGCTGGGAGTTTCTCCTCTTTTCTTACCGTCAATGTTCGACCTGCTTTGTCTAAATCGAAGACCTCTTTCCAAAAAATATTCTTTTTCCCATCGACCAAGCACTGATTCCAGTTTAGAGATAAGTAAGAATCTCTTTCATCCACTATCTTATCTTCGAAGATTTGTGACTATAGATCTTGCTCGAAGATATCAGGTTCAAAGATGCGTAAGATTCTCTCTGCATCATTTTCCAAAACCAATAGTCAGTTCACACAATTAATAACATGATAATGTTGATATAATTGGATATAACTGATACAACTACATACCTCTATTGATTCAAGTGATTCGTTGATCTCTTCCAACAGAAAGCTTTTAAGATAACCGCTACTTTTTTTTTGTTTTCGCCATCTTTGTTTGCACATTCCCGGACATCTACGGTCAGCTGTGGGGACATCTTCGCGAAACTTCATTCCCAAGTCTGGATTAACTTCACATGCCAAAAGCTGCAAATAACTTACATTAGACCAATCGATTAAGAAACAAAAACTACACAAATAAAACAATACAAATGAGATTTACCTCTAATGGAATAATGAATCCCGGAAAGCACAATGTGGATCTATCAATTCCATTGAAATAATCCATTATATGGAAAATATTTTCGATGCAATGATCGAACGTGTATCGCCATCACGGAAACGTGCTACATGCTTTCAGATCGTCCACAATTCGAAGAAGGAAAGGATCAATAAATTCATGCATTTTTGATTTTTTGATGATTGTGCACAAGAACAAAAGCACCACTATTTTAAGCCGCTCTCCATCGGGTGCCATATTTTCAGCTTTGCTCTCACTTCACCAATTGTTATATTCGCAGTTTTCTTAAAGTGACACTTAACAAAACACAAGCTCCCAAGTGATTCAATCGCAGGAGGATAGAAATGGCAATCTAGTCCACTAATCAATGCATGTTTTTGAGTGAATACCGCACCGGCACACCATTAATTGCAAACCAGTACGTATTAGTCTTCTCCATTGGGACTGTGCATAGGAAAAACATCCACATTTTCATTAATTTATGGTTATTGCTTCTCTCCTTATGACAAATGTGTTGGAACTGAGGGTGATTTGCAAACCAACCCGATTCATGTCCACCCTTAAGTGCCGCAATCTCATTCAACATGTGGTAATCGTCACACTTAGATGTTATCTTGCAGATTGTACTATTATTAGTGTTTTTGAAGAATAGTGTTCTCGGAGCAAGCAGCTAAGAAATCTACAATCCAAACACTTTTTTAGTTAGTAGTGGTATCAACTGATACACAGTTGTATAATAATGTGTAGTTGTATCGATTGATATTTTCACTTGTACACTAATGTGTAGTTGTATCTGTTAATATTCAGTTGTACAATAATGTATAGTTGTATCTAATAATACTCTGTTGTATTGATAATCCTGGTTAATGAATATTTAATTATACATGTTTACCTAACATACAACTCAAAATTTCTTCAAATCAACAACTAAACTATGGTCTAATGCCGCCTAATTTGTTTAGGGTTGTCAAAATCAACTACCACTCAAATCAACAACAAAATCATATCAAAATTGTGAATGATTTACCTTTAATATAGAAGATGAGCAAACCCAAGAAGGTCCCATTCGAGAAGACGCCGTGGGCATTGACGCAACGACCATTGACGATGCAACCATTGATGATGCGGATATTGAAAAAAAGACTTGGAGATGGAGGATTTGGAGGTGGAGAATTTTGAGATTGAGGATTTGACGGGGATAGAGGAGTGGGAGATGGAGGATTTGACGGGGATGGAGGAGTTGGAGGTGATGGTGGAGGAGACGTCCATACCATCATTCACAACTCTCGCTCTGGTTGCTCTGGTTCTTTCGCCTTCTTCCTCTTCCCCCTTTTTGCCAGTGTTTTACGCTTTCTCTGAGGAGCCATTTTAGGGTTGAAAATTTTTGGGCTTTAGGAAAATTTTAATTCGATTTGTGAATGAGAAATGAATTTGTAATCTGATTTGTGGTTTTTGCAATTCAATTTTCATTACCATTCTTCGAATTTCACATTTGTCTTGTGATAGAAAAAGACAAATGAGAGGTTTTCAGTGGAGAAAATGGTGGAGTGGGAAAGGGATAAAGCATTGAGAGGGGTAAGGTGAAAGAATGGTAGGCTCACCTCTTATTATAAAAAAAAATTCAAAATTATATGATCCGATTTGAACCTAATTTAGATATGGGTTATTCGCTGGATCATTAGTATAAATCGTAAATAAATTAAAGTTGAATGATTTATTGGTAAATCTACAATTTTTTACTTTAAACAAATATAAATTAAAAAATGTAGAAACACTTCTCACATCAAAACTATTTTAGAATATCAAAATCATATAATATAATGATAACCATTTTTGAAATCAATGGCACATATATTTTAGAATTTGTCCCTCCTCCTTAATATAAAAATGATAAACACTTAAATATTTTTTTTCCCCAGTTCATTAATGAACATTCATCTTTTTATTGCTTCTTTAAAACTTTTCTCTTTATTGTACAAAAATTTTACAGCTAAAATTCATGCATCAAATAATCTACTTTTTTTCTAGTTGAATAACGGATCATGTTTCGAATTTTCGAAAAGATCATCACCATTTAATGATTTAACAAAAAGTTACATATATATCAATTTTAAAGGAAACCTTATTGTTCTTCCTTAGGTTTGCATCTGCACCTCCTCTTCTGCTCCGTCAACTCCTGAATCCATAAAAAAAAACACAACAAAATGATCAAAACAAAAATACAAATAAGCTTCTTTTTTTTGGAACAGTTTCTGTTATTAATCATTGCTCTTTCCGATAGCTTTTCTTGAGACATTTCCCTCATTTCATATGCTAAATTTATGTGGATGTATATGTAGATAAACCTGGGTCTGGCTTTGAAGAGCTTTCACATACTCCACAGCTTCTTCTAACATATCCGCAGCGTTGGTTTGCTGCCAGAAAAAAAAAGATAAACCAAATCTAAATCTTTGCATTCTCTCCGAGATTCATCATTCTCAGCGTTTCAGAAACCATTTTTCAAACGTCTGAAATCATAATGTATAACAAGGCAACTAATCAGATATCAACAAAAGAATCTTAGAAATAAAAGAATGCACAACCATAGTTTATAATTTTGAAGTTTCATTAGTGCCTTCACAATCATCAACAGTTAAAATCCATTTTCCTTTACGGTTAAACTTAGTAAGACCACTAACTCTTACCTAATCTTGGTCCCATTTCGTGATTCTTACCAAATTTGAAATTAATCTATGCTCGTAAAAGAAAACTACCTTATCCATGTTAGGAAGAAGTTCTTGCAGCCTCCTGATCCGATCACTTATTCGCGTTCTCCTCACCTAACAAAAATGAATAGAGAATTGTTTAACAACAAAACAAGAACGACACAGAAACATCACAAGTAAAGCGGACTGCATAGCGTGAAAATTTTAAGCAAATACCCTTTCAGCAATGCTACGAGGATGAGTTGCACAACCGCGTTTGGCACGAACCCTACAAGGAACCGAGTCTTCAAGAAGCTTATCGATGCTCATATCCATCATTCCTGATACACCACTCATTTGCTCTTCTTTCTACTCAACAGAACACAAGGGAAGAGTTAATTAAAAAGTCCAAGTGTCCATATGAACATTTCTCATCTCACAATAGTTATTGTAGTGACTAATGTGGCATGGTTTTTCGTTTGCCATCTACTAATAGAAGCTTTATGTTAACGTTCAACTCACAGCCACTGAGAAAAAATAAACCAAAAACAAAAAAAATAGTGCAACTTGTTGGGTTTTTTTTTAAACAAACGCAAGTTGTCAAAGACCCTGATTGGTAACCTGCGGAATGGCGGAATTACCAATCACAAAAAAATATGGAACATAAATTATTTCGTGACTCCGCGTACTCACGTTTTCACCTAAAAAATTACAAACAAAACTGCTTTACGCTAATAAATGTCTCTCAACTGTTTTTTTGTGGAATAGATAGAAAAAATTAAAGCACCATTAAATAAACCAATAAAAACCTGTGCATGAAAAATTATTTCAACATTATTAATGGCTTGCACGTTTCTTTACATATATGGTTTGCACGTTCAACTACTATAAATTGATTTGTTACGTTGAAGTGAAAACAAAACCATAAACTACAAAGCATATTTTCTATTAAAATAACCATAAACTACAAATGGATTCTTCACCTAAAACTTTCAAAGACACATTAGACTATGAGTGTACTAATCTCAAGTCAGAGCCTGAACTCAGCATTTGACCCATAATTTCATACAAATAAAGACAGATCATTCCGAAGAAAGCTTACCATCTGAGAAGAGAACTGAGCTTCAATTTCCCTCGACAGTTTACTCGCCGGAGAAAACTCGCCGGAGAAACGTCAACGTTCGGTGGCAAATAAACGTAATTCGCCGGAATTCCAATACTTGAGAAAAACCCATCACTCCCACCTCCAAATCCACTGAGAAAATCAGCCGGAGAGCTGTTCTAACGGTGAAACCCACTTTGGTGATTGTACAATCTCTGCTCAACGGAACTAGGGAACTCGAATGTGTCACGACTCGTTAAACCTCCCAAGTTTCTGCTGAGAAGCTCAGATAAACAGAGGTTAGGTTTTAAATCGTCTTCTTCATCGTCCTCGAGTAGGTTTTCAATCCAAATCGCCGGAGCTGAACGGATCCGAGATAACCCACTTCGACTCACCTCTCTACCACCTCCACCTCCTTCTTCTTCTTCGCCTCCGCCGCTTTGCATCGAATTTTCACCGGCGACTTGGTTAGTCGGTGAATTGAATTTCCCCGCTTTTTTATTGAATCAATTTCTAAAAGAGACTTAAAAGTTGAAATCGTTTCTAAAACACTATATCCTTTTCATAATTTTATTTTTGATTTTCTTTTAGTTAAAATTTATATAATTACTAAAAAACCAATAAATTTTAATTTATTTACGACCCATACTACGATCCATCGGATAATCCAGGTAGATCCAAATTCAAACCGGGTCAAACATAATAAATTTTAAAAAAAAACTAATGGTGGGACCCACCAATCTCTTTCTTCATTCCCAATTTGGGGTCACTTTGGCTATCTCTTTTTTCTTTTTAAGGTTTAAGATGGGGTCCACCACTCCTCTTTTTTTAAAAAAATGTACATAGGTACACTTGAACTCTTGTTCTCATATATGAAAACCAATAACATGAACCACTTGACCAAATAAATGTTTTGGGTATTCATCACATATTTAATATATATTATATATATTTATTAAAATTTAATATATAAGAGAATTGAACATGTTACTTTAAGTCTAAAAAGTTGAGAGTTAACCAATTGATCTTATGTGTTTTCTTGCAAGTATTGCAAGCATATTAATATTTAAAACTTATTTGGTTAATAATTAAATAATTATGTTTATAATTATAATTATTTTGTAATTATATTTATAATAATCTATATAAATTATAATTAAAGTTAATATTTAGATTATAATTAAATTATTAAAATAAATTATTTAAATTATAATTAAATTATACCTATATTAAATAATATATATGGACGTCTCTTCTTCTATCTCTTTCAAATTCTCCATTTTCTCCAAATCTTCGATCTCATCCAAATCATCCATATTCAACAATGGCAGAATCTCCAACAATGACCACATCTCCAACAATGTCGACATCTTCAATAGTCACATGCTCAATGGCCAACTACATGTTATGATACAACTAAGTATAAATAAAATATAATTACAAGTTATAATACAACTGAGTATCAGTAGATATAACTACAAGTTATTATACAACTGAGTATTAATCGATACTAATACATGTTATTGTACAACCGAGTATCAATTGATACAACTACTAACAAAAATTATGTTTGAATTGCATGGATTGCAGGATAATGAGCCACTTGCACCGAGATATTTATTTTTTAAAACCAATAAGTGTGTTAAATCTGCAAGCTAACATCAAAGTGTACAAATTTCAGTAAATTGACTGAGATTGTCGCACTTAAGGATATACAAGCTTACACGTTCACACTTTCTTATCTCTACGTTGGACCAGTGGTTGGTCGATGGGAAGAAAATTTTTTTATGGCAAGACATCTTCGATTTAGACAAAGCTGGTCGAGAATTGACGGTGAGAAAATAAGAGAAACTCACAGCAGCGATTGGAGTTGAAAAAGTGATGAACACATTCCAAATCCATCTAAGAGTCTGAAATAGAAAGCATGTTCTTCTAAACTGAACACAACTATGTAAATAACCAATACAATTAAGTTTTGAGAATACAACTGAGTAGTAAGAATACAACTGAGTATGACTGGTGCTAAATCACACGCGCCCTCCTGCGCGTTCCCACTATTGTTCAATAAAATAATAATAAATATTTTGCGTTCACACTTGTTCACATTAAAAGCGTTCACACTATAGTTATACATAGTAGTATAAATAACACATAGTTATATAAATGTTACTTTATGGTTTTTTCAGTTATATCGATAATTGTAGTCATTTTTGTTAGTTATATCGACTACATTAGATTATTAAATTAGAACTAAAAAAATTTCATAGCAACAAATTTTTGAAATTTGTATACTAATGATCAAACAAGTTAACAACTCTTATATATGTTTAGAGTTTGTAAGACTAAAACATGTTATTTTTCATTTTTTCTAGATTAATAATTGGATATCATAATTAATAGGGTAAATGTTGGTTTTAGTATCCCAAATACATGATTATAACCCATAAAACCCAAACCCTAAATCCAAACCCTAATCCCTAAACCCTAAACCCTAAACCTTACAACGTAATTGTACCAGTAATACACAGTTATATTTTCTAGTATATAGTTATACGAGTTATATCGAGTTATTTCAATCCTTGAAACTCTGTTTTATCAAGATAATACATTGCTGCATGATATCTTTGTTGTCCAAGATATAAATTGACTTCTTATGATCCACTAGAATTGAGATGTAACTCATTTTCATCTCAGTCATAACTTCATCCACTTTTATATTCTTGCATATATCTTCAACCAATATCATATACGTCATCTCATCACTCATTTTTTTTCACCATAAGAGCGTGATGAACATCTTCTCTTGAAACTCATACAACATCAATTCTCTTGTTTACATAATATCCCACATAGTCAATGTGTACGAGAGTGTGCTTCTTTTGATTCATTATACCCTCAAAACAATAAAATTCAACACTAATTATACTCGGTGTTTTCAGTTGCATACATTTATCATAGTTGTAATCAGTTGTATTAGTTTGTCATAATTATATTAAGTTGTATTATCTAACGATTGTATTCAGTTGTATTGACTAAACATAATTGTACTAATTCGTACTCAATTATACTACTCCAACATAGTTGTATTTTTATAATTACCATTTATACTTTTTCTGTAATAAATAAAACGATATACATTTCAAATCATATGACTAAACTATCACTAAACCTTGAAACAAACATCTAAATTATGCACACAACCTGAAATGAAGAACCAAAGCTCAAATCTCGCTCAAATCCTCTTCAAACGCCAAAATCAAAAATCAGTCAACTTGGAGTTCCACGTTAATGGTGGAAAGGAGTGTACACAAGTGTGCAAGTATAAATTCAAGAGAAGAAGAAGAGAGAAGAAGAACAAAATGAAAAAAAAAAAGTTGAGGTAAGTTAGGTCCACTTTAATGGCCAAGGAAGAAGAAAATTAATTTTGTGTGGGTCCTATTAGAATAATTATTTTTGTACTTAATTAGGGGAAGAAAGAGAAAATTATTTTTAATTAAATAAATATAAAAGAAAAAAAGGGTAAGAGATGGAAGAAGTGGTGGAAAATTTTATGGGACCCACATAAATAGTGTATTAGAAAGAGGAAGAGTGTGGTTGACACACTCTCTATAGATGGAGAGCATTTTAGAATTTCACCCTTTTATATTAGTGGAGACAATTAGACAAAGTCACAAAAGGAGTCAATTTCTAAACTAATCTTAAAAAGTAAAAGTGTTCCTCAAACACTCTTCTATTTTTAGAATTTATTTTTTGATTTTTTTAAGTTAAAATTTATGTAATTACTAAAAAACTAATAAACTTAAATTTATTTACAACCAATACCGTGATCCATCGGATAACCCATTAGGATCCAAATGCAAACCGGGTCAAACTAATAATTTTTTTAAAAAAAATTAGTGGTGAGGCCCACCAATCTCCTTCATTTAGCTCCACCTTGACAAAAATGCATCTCCTCATGCTCGAACTTAGATTCCAAAGTAAAGAAACAGGTAACATAAACCACTTAACCAAATTGATGTTTTATGTATTCATCACATATTTATTATATATTGTGTATAATTATTGAATATTGAAGATTGAAAATTCAAAACTAGGAGAATTGAACTTGTTACCTTTGAGTTCAAAGAATTGAGTATAAACCAATTGAGCTGATGTGTTTTCTTGCAAGTATTTCAAACACATTAATATTTATAGGTAAATTAAGTTTATATAATCAAGTTTATAATTATAATTGTTTATAATTATATTTATAATTATATATATAAATTATAATTAAATTAAATAATTTATATTTATAATTAATATAAATTATATATAATTATATTTATAATTATCTATATAAATTATAATTAAATTATAATTATATTATATAATATTATATTATATGATATAATTATCTTGTTATAGTATATTTATAATTATCTTTAGGTAATTATCTTAAGTTTAGATAATCAAGTTTATAATTATAATTTTTTATAATTATATTTATAATTATAGATATAATTATATATATAACTGAACTGATTAATAATTTAGATAATAAAGTTTATAATTATAATTGTTTATAATTATATTTATAATTATATATATAAATTATAATTAAATTAAATAATTTATATTTATAATTAATATAAATTATATAAAATTATATTTATAATTATCTATATAAATTATAATTAAATTATAATTATATTATATAATATTATATTATACGATATAATTATCTTGTTATAGTATATTTATAATTATCTTAAGACAATTAAATTATACTATATTTTATAATTATACTATATTATAAATAAAATTATACTATATTTATAATTATCTTTAGTTACTTTTAGTTTTTTCTAGTTTTATGTGGATTTTTGCAGAATTTTGGTTATATTTTTACGTATTTTTGGATCTATTTTAGTTTTATTTGGTTTTATTTGATTGTTCGTGTAACTATTTTCAGATATATAATTAAGTAGTACAAATATAATTGTATACAATTATTTTTAAATTATACAATTGAGATGTACGAATACAATAGTACAAATATGTGTATGTATTGAAATATTATTAAATTAAACGCTTCACAATTATGTAAATAATAAATACAACTGAGTTCTAAAAATACAACTGAATACAACTATGTAAATAACGTATACAATTAAGTTTTGAGAATAAAACTGACTTTTGGGAATACAAATGGGTAGTAAGAATACAATTGAGTACGACTGGTGCTAAATCACATGCGTCTTCTTGCGCGTTCACACTACTGTTTAATAAAATAATAATAAATATTCTGCGTTCTTACTTGTTCACACTAAAAGCGTTCACTCTATAGTTGTACATAATAGTATAAATAACATATAGTTATAAAAATGTCAATTTATGGTTTTTTCAGTTATATCGATATTTGAAATTAATTTTTTGAGTTGTATAGACTACATTATATTACTAAATTAGGATTAGAAAACTTTCATAGTAATAAATTTTTAAAATTACAAATTTTGAGCAATTTGCATACTAATGATCAAATAAGTTAACAACAAACATATATGTTTAGGGTTTGTTATGATTAAAACATGTTATTTTACACTTTTTGTAGATTAATAATTAGATATCATAATTAATAGCATAAACGCAGGATTTAGTATACCAAATATATGATTATAACCCATAAAACCCAAACCCTAAACCCAAACCTTAATCCCTAAACCCTAAACCCTAAACCCTAAATCCTAAATCCTACAACGTAGTTGTACCAGTAATATACAATTATATTTCATAGTACATAGTTATACGATTAATACCTAGATATTTCAATTTATGACCTCTTTAATACCATGTAATACATAAGAGTTTCAATATCTGATACTACTACCACCATTACTACAATCAAAATACGAATACAATCCTCCTCTGAAAGTATTTCTTTTTCTTAGCCGATGTAATCCAACTGACTAAAATCTTGTTACTTGGGGTCTTCCTCTTTTGATGACATAATCCGGAGGATATACAACAATATCAATAATATAGTCATGAATTGTCCATATGAATGCTTGTGTGCATGTTGTACTTATCTCCCGGAAAATAACATCTTGCCCACATACATTGCTTGTGTACATGTTATATTATTTAACCATAGTTGTACTAATCCGTACTCAGTTTTACTACTACAACATAGTTGTGTGCAGTTGTATTTTTGTAACACCTAGTTGTACTTTCTTTGTAATAAATAAAAACGATCTACATTTCCAATCCTATCACTTAATTATCACTAAACCATGAAATGAATATCTAAATGATAAACACTACCTGAAATAAAGAACCAGACTCCACATCCCGCTCAAATCCTCTTCAAACGCCAAAACCACAAATAAACCAACTTGGAGTTTCACGTTAATGGCGGAAAAGAATTTTCAGAGGTGGAAAACGGACGAAAATGCTTTGGCAAACGAGTGTAGACTAGTGTGCAGGTATAAACTCAAGAGAAGAAAAAGAGAGAAGAAGAAAAAATTGGAAAAAAAATGTTGAGGTAGGTGTGCTTCAGGTTAATGGCCAAGAAAGAAGAAGAAAATTTTTGTGTTAGCCCTACAAGAATATTTATTTTATATTTAATGAATGTAAGAGAGAAAATTGTTTTTAATTGAATGATAATAAAATAAAATAAAAAGGGTAAAAGATGGAAGATGTGGAGGATAAATTAGTAGGACCCATATAAAAAGTGTTTTAGAAACAAGAGGAGTGTGATTGACAACCTCTCTTAAATTAAGAGTATTTTAGAATTTGTCTCCCACAAAAGGTCTCCTCTTTTTTCTGATTTTATTTATTTTCTCTCTGTTTTTTTGTTTTTTTTTAACATAAAATACCATTTTCATAAATGATAAAAGATCCTATAAATAGGTAATACAAACCTACAAACGTAGGCTAAATCAAACCTAATTATAGGCTAATACATACCTGAAAATAGGCTAAACAACGCCAGAGCCACTGCCAAAAGGCATAAAATCGTTAACTGAATATCTAACTCAACAACTCTCCTAGGAATTAATCCATCTAAACAAAGTTCAGACTTAACCTAGATGACTCTATCACGTACACGTTTAGAACAAAGAAAAAACCGAAAAACAGAACGATATTCCGATAAGCCGTTGTCGGTTTCACTAAAAACCAAAATTACATCAAACCAATTTATTGACGTCTGTAATTATTCATCAAGATATTCCAAAAAAAGTTCAGCTGAGAACGAATTCAATTCCTGTCCTCGTCGGATTTGAATCCGTAATAGTGCATCCATCAGAAGACTCGATGCTTGGATTGTATGAATCCGCAAAGACTCATCCTCCCGAAATATCGTATATGGATCCTGTGACTCTCCGATGAAAGCATGAGACAAACAAAAAGGCAGTCCGAAGTCGAATATCTTCTATAATGGAGGTCTCGTCCTCAAAAGCTCGGTTAACAAAAAGTTTCGATCTCAACATCCCCTTTGAAAGCCAACTCCCAATAAAAGAGTTTCGGAACTCCATGTTTTTTTATTAACTTCTTTTCTCTGTGTTTTTCTTTTTATATTTATGTTTATTTATATTTATATGTAAAATTTAGCAGCAAGCAGACCCGATTGTTCTCCGATTGTCCTATACTTAATTTATTCTTTTTTATCGGAAATAAGATTTTTAAAAAAATTACCGTGTGCTTATTTTATACGGATGCATATACCACGTCGTTAGATTTAGAGACCTCCTTGTCTTTGACTAAGATCTACGGTTTATAATTGAAAGATTACGTGGAGTGAACCACATTGAAAGATCCTAGCTTTTACGTCACTGTTCTGCTTTATTTTCCTCTTAACCTTTTTTTTTCAGTGGATACGGTTGCTATTCACTATTTTCCCACTCGCAATTGTAGCGCGTCAAATTTAACCTCCCAAGTTTGACCGCGAGACGAGAAAGAGAACGCTTTATTACAGTTCGTGTCAAAAATAAGAATTTTCTAACTTCTTGGTTAGAGCTGGTTCAATTTCATGTAGGAAGATATTGTTTGGGATGTTTGTTGTTGGATCGTTTGTACTTTGTATGATTATGCGATATATGTTTTCGGATAATATAGTTTATGAGGGAGGTATGAAGTTATTTTTTGGGGAGAAATGAAAAGTGTTTGACTATAATTCATCTGATCCTTACTTTACGTCCAGATAATTTTATCTTGATCAATTATCACATAACACATCATTATATAACGGTCACTATACCAAAAACATATTTCAAAAACACTTTTATCACTTTCTTACCAAAGTATTTTCTTACTTTTAAATTTCTTATTCTTGATACCTTGTCATACTTTCTCATCAAAGGGACCGTAGTCCTACAAGCTAGATAACCTAATGGTCATTTATTCACGTACATACACAGCTATCTCAACCAACCAGCATGCCCAGATAAACCATATCATCTTGTAGGATACAATCTTCGACTGTACTCTCGTCTCTCCGTACATTTTCAGATTGATGGGATGTCAAATGGCCAACACAACACTCCCCACAAGTTTCAGATATTCAATAGAATAGTATTGTATAGTTCGATTAACAATTACCATGCATATCACAACCACTCCGCATAACTAATTACTTAATTTACACCACCATCAAGTAAACATTTAAATCATGTAATCAATATCAAACACTACCATCAACCAGCATCATAACATCTCACAATTGTGTGGCAGTAAAGAAATAAGCATAACCAAGACTTGCCTTACCTTTCCCGAGGCACGACAACAAGAGCATATGGTTTGCAATGAGTTTTTTTGCCACTTGGACAAAGCTCGATTCTAGGATGGTCTAATCATGATTAGAAAAAAATGATGTCATATTATGATTCAGAGCAAAAAAAACACCGAGAATCTCAGGTTGCTGGACAGAAATCGATGGAAGTGAAGGGGTGGATCGAAGGGACCACACAAGTTGTGAAAAGGGCTTGTGATACTCCAAGATCTTCAACCAATAGGTTGAAGAACACACGACTGCAGCAAGGAGGTTGCTGGCGGCTGTTAGGACTTTAGACACTAGTCTTTAGGTTTTTGTCAAAATGCTTGTTATTTTATTAACTGTAGACAAAAAACTTATATAATGTCTTGTTACAACTTTAGGCTAAACTACAAGGCGTTTAACCTTAAAAGGATTAAAACAACATGTAGTTCACTTATTGGCAATTAAATAAATATTGGGCCCTAATTAGTCAACATGACTTAAACCCAAATAAAAAATTAGTCTAAAAGAATAGAAATAAGATAGAAAGCACAATAACACTTAGGCATAGAATTCGAATGAAGACTTGTGAATGGAGTAGAAATGTGAACAAGTCTTCACCGCCTCGCGCACTAAGAGTATTGCCTCATTAAAACCTTATTCCGAAAACCCAGTGGGATAAAATCGAAAATAGGAAAAAGAGTACAATTTCCTAGCACAACTTTTGGTGTCTCTACCGAATGGTAATGGTAAAGACACCGGAGGAGGAAGAGTCTTCTAGAAGGAACCTCCATGGTTCCTTGTCTAGCTGGAACGAGTCAAGGCGTGGACCGGTCGTTGGTGCATGGAACGGACGGTTGGGCGTGGGCTGGTCGTCTGGGTCAGCTCAGGGTCCTCTCCGGTTCCACTGTCCAGGAGCATGTTGATCTTGTCTCCTAAGGCTTTCCTCTTGAACCGCGTAAGAGGTCCAGGTGGAATGACCTGTGCAATGGCTGGCTCGATGTCCTCATCATTCCCTTCCTCTTGAAGTGCTTTGTTCTCCAAAGCGAAATCTTCACCTGCATCAAACAACTCTAAGTCAGAAACATTGAAAGTACTAGAGACGTTATACTCACCTGGAAGTTTGAGCTTATAGGCGTTGTCGTTAACTCTCCGAAGGACGCAGAATGGACCATCTCCCCGGGGTGCAAGCTTGCTTTTCCATCGCTGGAGAAATCTCTTTGGTCGCAGATGTAACCAAACCCAATCTCCCTTCTTGAAAACCATGTGCCTGCGGCTTTTGTTGGTATTCCTGACGTTCTGGATGTTTCATTGTTCCAGGTTTGCCTTGGTCTCTTCATGAAGCCGCTTGATGTAGTCTGCCTTGGCTTCTCCCTCCAAGCTAACAACGTCGCCCAACGGTATGGGTGTGAACTCGATAGGAGTGGTCAGATTGAAACCGTAGATAACTTCAAAACGAGAATGCTTCGTGCCGGAGTGCGTGGCCCTGTTGTAGGCAAACTCGACGTACGGAAGGCATTCCAGCCAATTCTTCAGGTTTCGGCCGATTGTTGCTCTCATAGTCTGGAACAAAGTCCTGTTGACAACCTCGGTTTTTCTGTCAGTCTGCGGATGGTAGGCGATGGAGAACAGAAGGTTGGTGCCCAATTTTCGCCACAAAGCTCGCCAGAAGTGGCTCAGGAACTTGGTGTCACGGTCATACGATCGTCCGGGGAATGCCGTGAAGTCGTACTATCTCCTTGAAGAACAGGTTGGCAATCTGGCTTGCGTCATTGGTCTTGTTGCAAGCGATGAAATGTGCCATCTTGCAAGCGATGAAATGTGCCTTGTGGTTGATTTTTTGCAGGCCTAAGACGAAGTCCATGGAGATGTCTGTCCAGAGCGCGGATGGAACTGGCAATGTCATGTAAGGGCCCTGCGGATGCATCTTAGACTTAGCCATTTTGCAGATAAGGCACCAGGCGCAGTGTGTCTCTACATCTCGCCGCTGATGGGGCCAATAGAAATGTTCCTTAAGCATGCTTAAGATCTTGTCAATGTCGAAGTGGCCCATGAGGCCTCCGCCGTGGGCCTCTTTGAGAAGCAGCTCTCGAATCGATCCTCTTGGAATGCATAGGCGTTTGTCTTTAAAGAGGAATCCGTCGTGAAGAAAGAAGCGGCTGTAGTTGCCCTTGTCGTGCTCTAGGTAAGCCTGAGCGAAGTCGACATCGTCAGCATACAGCTCTTTGATCATCTCGAAGCCCATAACTTTTGACTCCATTACGGAAATCAGACTGTATCGACGAGATAAAGCATCAGCGACAACGTTGTCCGTTCCTTTCTTATACTTGATGACGTATGGAAAGGTCTCGATGTACTCCAACCAACGGGCATGTCGTTTCTTCAGCGTAGACTGTCCTCGGAGGTGCTGGAGTGTCTGATGGTCAGTGTGAATGACACACTCCCGGGCAAGCAGATAGTGCTGCCAAGTCTCTAAGGCGCGGACGACGGCATAGAGCACCTTGTCGTATGTCGGATAGTTAAGTGCAGCTCCACTTAACTTTTCACTGAAGTAGGCGACATGTCATCTGCCTTGTGTGAGGACGGCTCCAATGCCGATCCCTGAGGCGTCACACTCGACCTCGAATGTCTGGTTGAAATCCGGCAGGACTCGGACTGTGGCGTGTGTGAGGCGTTCTTTTAGAAGCTGGAAGGCTTTGTCTTGTTCGGGTCCCCAACAGAAGTCCTGGTTCTTCTTGATCGTCGAGGTCAACGGACCAGCTATCGTGCTGAAGTCTCGGACAAACCATCTGTAGAAGCTGGCGAGTCCGTGGAAGCTACGGACCTAACTGGCGATCGTCGGTGTGGGCTAATCCTGTATGGCCTTAATCTTCTCGTTGTCCACCCGAAGTCCCTGGGAACTTACGACGAAACCAAGGAAAACAACTTGGTCGGTGCAGAATGTACATTTCTTGAGGTTTTTGTACAACTGCTCTCTCTGCAGGGTGGTGATCACGGCCTCTAGGTGCTCCAGATTGTCTTGGTAGTTCGTGCTGTAAACGAGAATATCGTCGAAGTAGACCACTACGAACTTGCCAATGAACAGACGAAGAACCTCGTTCATAAGTCGCATGAAGGTACTGGGCGCGTTTGACAGGCCAAATGACATAACTAGCCACTCATAAAGACCTTACTTGGTCTTGAATGCAGTCTTCCATTCATCTCCCTCTCTCATCCTTACTTGATGGTATCCGCTTTTCAGATCAATTATGGAGAAGACTGCGGCTCCGCTGAGTTCGTCTAGCATGTCGTCCAGACGTGGAATAGGGTGCCGGTACTTGATAGTAATGTTGTTGATGGCGCGACAGTCGACGCATATCCTCCAGCTTCTGTCCTTCTTAGGTACTAGAAGAACCGAAACGGCACAAGGACTGAGGCTTTCTCGAACGTAGCCATGAGCCATGAGGTCCTGAATTTGTCGTTCTAACTCTTTAGCCTCCTCAGGGTTTACTCTATAGGCAGGACGGTTGGGTAACTGAGCTCCGGAACAAAGTCGATGTGGTGCTCGATCCCTCGAATAGGTGGGAGGCCGGCTGGAATTTTGTCCGGAAAGACATCGGCATACTTGTCTAACAGGGCACAGATCTCGGCAGGAAGTGAAGACTTGGTGCCAGTCGTGTGCAAGCTCTCTCTGTAGAGCATCAATACGATCTGGGTTCCCTGGGTGCAAGTGGCTTTCCGCATGTCTATCACATTTATCAGAAAATTCTCCTTTCGGGCGTGTTGATGTTTCGCCATCTTCGATTGCATCTCTTGAATGGCGTGTGCAGACATTGGGGCTAGGTTGTATCTACGCTTGTCGTGGACAAAAGAATAGAAGTTGGTTCGTCCGTTATGTGTAGTCTCTTTGTCAAATTGCCAAGGTCGTCCGAGCAGAAGATGTCCAGCTGACATCAAGACGACATCGCAGGTGACCTGGTCCTGGTATCTACCGATGCTGAATGGGACCTTGTCAGAGATGTACAATTTCGTCTTGTTGTTCAGCCATCAGAGCTTGTAGGGTTTGGGATGCTTGGTCACAGGCAATCCCAGTTTCTCCACCATGTATTTACTGGCGGCGTTAGTGCAGGACCCTCCATCGATTATAAACGAGCACACTTTCCCAAGTATTGTGCACTTAGAGTGGAAAATGTTTTCTCGCTGCACTTCTTCTTCGGGCTCGAATCTCGAGGTGAGAACGCGTCGGATCATAAGCATTTCTCCGGAATTGGCATACTCAATATCCTCGCCGGACTGGTGGTGCGTTGGAAATTCTTGCTCCTCTTGTTCGTCGTTGGATTCATAGTCTCCGGAAGCAGTAAGTACCATTGTCCGTTGAGTGAGACATTCCCGGGACATGTGTCCTCTGCCTTTACATTTGAAGCAGACAATCTCGCTGCTCCGCTGAGGCTGGGTAAGGGTCGTGGTACTGGATGGTTTTGGGGCTGAGGGAGCCGGTCTGGGGGCTGAGCTGCTGGTCACGTCTTTGCCTTTAAGCCATGGGTCAATGGGCTGAGTCGTCCTCTCGAAAGGCTTGGAACCAGTGTTCCATGTGTTCTTCGGTCAAGAAGGTGCGGCAAGTTTACGATGATTGGCACTTCGCGATCTGGACTGCTATGTGGAACAGCTCGCCTAGGTCGTGATATGGATGCAATTTTATCTTCCTTGCAATGGACTTAATAAAAATGGCGCCTAAGTAGGAGATTGATAAAACGCCTTAAAGACTTGTGGAAGATGGAACAGAGTGAACAAGTCTTCTTCGTCGTGCATACTAAGGATGTTGTCTCGTTTAAACCTTCTTCGGAAAACCCAGTGGGACAAAACCGAAGATAGGAAAAAAAGTAAAATTCATTAGCATGTCTTTTAGTTTCTTTACCGAATGGTAATGGTAAAGACACCAGAGGTGGAAGAATCTTCGAGAAGGAACCTCCAATGTTCTTTATCCAGCTTAAATGGGCCTTGATGGGCCTCTGCGGCGTCTGGTGGGCTTTTTGGCTTCGAAGCTGGATCGATGTCCTCATCATTTTATCCCTCTTGAAGTGCTTTGGCCTCCAAAGCAAAATCCTCACCCAGTCTTCGGTGGGCTGCCTCTGGGATGTCAGGTCGACGTTGAGGTTGCGCAGGCTGTTCTAGGCACTCCATGCGCGCAGCCATGACTGTCGTCTGAGCAGTCAGATTCTGCATAAGCTGCATCATGGCTTGATTGTTCTGCGGTGATGATGATTCCTCGCTACCTGTCATGTTTCCTTTTCCAAGAAAATGAAATCTTCGAAAATGGAAAGTTTACAAAAAAAAAAAAGAAACTTACATAAAATGAAAATTTACATAACCAAAAAAAGAGAAAAAAACCTATAATTGGAAACAAAATTTATAATTTCTAAATGTGCCCAAACAAATATCTAGACTTCAAAGGAAAGATTCATAAGTTCTAATTGTATCTAAACAAATATCTAGATTAAAAAAGTAAAAATTCCTAGGATTCAAGAAATATTAATGGAAATCTAACTTAAGGCCTAAAACACTAAAGGAAAATAGTTATTGGCCTAGTCTAAGTAATGAAAACTACTTAATACATAAATCACTAGAATAGAAATCTTCTAGTACCTAGAATAAAAAAGGAAAATCAGAGTTATTACCCTAACTATCAGAAGGAAAGGTTCATAATCCTAGACTCTGACTCAACTACGAAAACCCTAAGGCGATGACTCGACTTAAACCTAGGACTACTACACGACGCTCACGAACAGAGAACCTATGACACTAAGCACAAAACGATCAAACAATAACCCTAAATTAGCTAACAACACATGTGAAATCCATAAACACTAACCTATTGGGATTCAGGAACAAACCTCGCTAACCTAGACTGACTAAAAACCACTAGCTAGAACAAGAAACTCGAGCCCTAACAAGCAAATAGAAGCGCAATCAACTACCCTAGCCACACATGTGAGTTCAAGAGATCTTGACTCTAGATTTCTCAGGATGACTAAGTGTTTTAGGTGAGTTTCTTTTACCCCTAATTCGTTTTAAGACAACCTAACCCTTTTCTTATAGTTTTCGTTTTTATAAAGGAAATCAAACAAACACAATAGAACAAGCAATTATTTTTTTTTTATATATATAAATGAAAACAAAGAAAATGACTAATAGAACCTGATTTTTTTATTTTTTTATTTTGTGACGTGATTCTTCACCTCTCACCATACTGTGAAGAAGGAGGAAAACAAATAAAAAACAGAAAATTCAAGAACAATAAAGAAAAAAAATCAGAAAACAGTAAAAGTGATAGATTCAACTTGATACTTAGGAGCTTTTGGGCTCTGATACCAGATGATACAAGTGTGTTGGCTGGAGCACCAGTTGATCGAGAAACTTGAGACCTTCTGTTGCAAGTGGATAAACGTGGGGATAAGTGATTAACTCTTTCAATCGGTGGGTTGATTGACTCTTTCAATTGATGGATCGAATCGGGCCACACGAGTTGCAAAGACTCATAATACATCAAGAAAGCTTTAACCACAAGGTTGGAAGCTCACGACAACTCTCTTACAAGAGGGTGGCGCCGGTTTTTGTAAGATACAAGTCTAGGTTTAATTTTTAAAAAATCTGTATTATTAGTACTCATAAATTATGCTTATATAATGCTTTGGTTAAAATTTAAGGTAAACAACATGATGTGTAATCAAAACAAGAAAAAATATAAATAAAAACAAAATAGTTTAAGTTGCTAGAAAATTAAATGGACTTAGACCAAGACTAAAACATAAATATTTGGGTTAAGGCTAAAACAACTAATAAAAAACAAAAGGGCTAAAAAGCCTCAAAACCATATTTAATTTATCTTTAATGAAAAATGATGCCTAATTAGGAGCTTGATCAAACGCCTTGAAGACTTGTGGAAGATGGAACAGAGTGAACAAGTCTTCTTCGTCGTGCACACTAAGGATGTTGTCTCGTTAAAACCTTTTTGGAAAAACCAGTGGGACAAAACCGAAGATAGAAAAAGTACAATTCTTTAGCATGTATTTTGGTGACTTTACCGAATAGTAATGGTAAAGACACCGGAGGTGGAAGAATCTTCGAGAAGTAACCTCCAATTTTCTTTATCCAACTAAATGGGCCTTGATGGGCCTCTGTGTCGTCTGGTGAGCTTTTTGGCTTAGAAGTTGGATTGATGTCCTCATCAATGAGCTTCAACTTTTCATAGAAGATTTAATTATGATCCCAGAATCGACCATCTTCGTAAATGGTTTTTCTTTTGCCAATCCGGCCGGCGTTCTCTCCTTGGAACATACAAGACAAGTTGTTCTACAATACTATTGCTCAGACTTTTGGCAATCCTACTCGCAGTCGTATACACCTGTTGAAGCTTCAGATCCGATCATATGTCAAAGGTTCCAAGAGCATCAGTGAGTATCACCGTCTGGTTAAATCCAAATCGGATGATTTAGCACTTTTTGGGAAGCCTATGTACATTGAAGATCTCATAGAAAAAATCCTCGCTGGTCTTGGAGATGAATACAAGCCATAAATTGATGCGATCAATGCTTGTGATCGTCTAATAAGCTTTGCTGAGCTTCACGAACGATTACTCAATTGTGAAGTGATGCTTCTGTGTACGGAACCATCATCTGTTGTACCTGTCATGGCTAATGCTGCAGAATCCAAATATGGCTCACAACCAAGAGATAACAATGGCTACCGCAATCACAATGGACAACAACGTCACTAAAATGGTAAACATGGTGGATCTGTTCAGCATAACACTCTCGTTTCAACAAATAATATCAAGGCAAATGTCAAGCCTGTAGTGAAGTTGGTCACATCGCCAAATACTACACACAATATCACCTATTTAGAGGTCCCCGAACTCCAAAGATATGAACTGCTCCACCACCTCAGACTTGGTCACATCAACCTCCTTTCCAGCAGGCTTGGACGAGAGCAAGTCCAGCCACGATGTCAGATCCTTCAATTTGGCTGTTGGACTCTGGCGCCTCCCATCATATGACTTCTGATTTCTCTAACTTGGCGTCCCATCATCCATATCAAAGAGGTGAAGATGTGTTATTGGGGGATGGTTCTGCACTCTTAATAACACACTCTGGTTCTTCATCTTTTCCATCTTATACTAAACATATCTTTATCAATAATATTCTATGTGTCCCTTCACTTGACAAAAACTTAATCTCTGTTTTTCAGTTATGTCATGGATGCTAATGATGTTGCAATCACTTAAACCATCATTAGTCTTTGCCTCAATGGTTAGAACATCCATTTCAAATTGGCATTCTCGATTGGGTGACCCTGCATTAGTTATTTTAAAGAAAACAATTTCTATGTTTCAACTTCCTGTTTCTTCAAAAACTCTATCATATCTTCCCTTCAATGCTTGTTCTTCTAATAAAATGCATAAACATCCTTTTGGTTTATCTTCTTTGACTTCTAAACATCCACTTGAACTTATTTTCTCTGATGTGTGGACTTTCCATGTGTTATCCTTTGGTGGTTATAAGTATTATATTATCTTTGTGGATCATTTTACTCGCTACACTTGGCTACAAAGAAAGTCTGATGTTTTTGAAATCTTCACTAACTTTAAAGCTTTGGTGGAAAACAGGTTTTTTCAGAAAATACGTATACTATATAGTGTGACAATAGGGGTGAATACATTACATTGGCAAAGTTCATGTCCTCTCATGGGATATCTCACATGACAAGTCCACCTCATACACCAGAACATAATGGGATGGCTGAGCGGCATCATCATCATATTGTTGAAACTGGCTTAGCTCTTTTGTCTCATGCTTCCATCCCTCATACTTACTGGTCTTTTGCATTTGCTACTGCTGTTTTATAATCAATCGTATGCCTATGAGCCAACTTGCTTTTAAAAAACCTTATGCCAAACTATTTGGCAAATCACCAAACTTGGAGAGATTGAGATTATTTGGTTGTCTTTGTTTCCCTTGGCTCAAACCTTATGCTAACAATAAATTAGATCCAAGATCTTCTCCTTTTTGTTTTTCTTGGCTACTCTATTCCGCAGAGTGCTTATTTTTGCCTGTACAGGAAAACAAATAAGATTTATACCTCTCACCATGTGAAGTTTCATGAAACCTTATTCCCATTTGTCACGCCAATTGTATCCACTGTTGAGGTAGATGAGCAATGTGAGATTTCTCCCCCAATGTCTGTTCCGATTGTATCTGCTCTTCCGTATGTTCCACCTCAGCCATCGCTTCATCACTCTCCCTCGGTTCCTACATCATCAATTGAAACTGATTCAAGTGTACATGAGACTGTGTCAACGACTTCTGTCTCGGTGGAACAGCCGCCTACTTCCCCTGTTCCTGAGTCTCCAATCATAGACCCTACACCTGATTCCTCTGCAACAAATCTGATCAAACCACTTCAAAAACTCTTCCTGCACCAAGAAGGAGTTCACGCCAAAAGAAACCTGTGAACAAACTCAAACTTTATGTTGCTGCTGCAGTGTCACCAGATTATGTTCCCACTTTGGTTGCAGAAGCTATGAAGACTGATCATTGGCGTCAGGCTATGGATGAAGAAATCAAACCACATGTATGTCAACACACTTGGGATTTGGTTAATACTAACTCTGTTTCTGATGTTGTTGGTTGTCGTTGGGTCTTCACTATCAAACGAAGGCAAGACGGATCCATAGAATGTTACAAAGCTCGGCTCGTTGCCAAGGGTTAAATCAACGTCAAGGGATCGATTACTAGGATCCTTAGAGCCCTATCATCAAATCTGCAATGATCTGTATTGTTTTCAGTCTTGTCGTCACTGAAGATTGGCTACTGCACCAACTTGACGTCAATAATGCCTTTCTACAAGGACATCTTCACAATACACTGTTCATGACCCAACCAACGGGCTTTGTTGACGAGAAGAACCTATATGCTCTCTGTCATCTTCGCAAAGCAATATATGGTCTCAAACAAGCTCCTTGAGCTTGGTATAATCAGCTAAAATCATTATTGCTGCGTTACGGATTTACAAATTCGGTTCCAAATGCCTCCTTATTTATCGTCAAGCAGAATATAATTCGCTTATTCATATTGGTTTATGTGGACAGCATAATTGTGACTGGTAATGATGTCACTCACATCAAGAAGTTCATTGATTCCCTTTCTCATACTTTTTATTTGAAAGATCTTGATCCTCTATCTTTTTTCTTTAGCATTGAAGTAACAAAATCGTAAAAAGGCATTCACCTAACACAACTCGTTACATTTATGATTTATTGCAGAAAACAAATATGAGGAATAATACGCCTGTGTCCACTCCAATGTGTTCTTCCTCTGCTCTTATGCTACACATGGGCACAACTCTAACGGATGCAACACAATAGTGAATGGTGGTTAGAAGTCTACAATATTTATCTCTAACCAGACCAGACATCTCCTATGCAGTCAATAAACTGTCACAGTTCATGCATCTCCCGACCACGGCGCACTGGACAGCGGTTAAACGTATTCTTCGGTACATGGAAGGTACGCTTCAAAAGGCATCATGCTCTCTCGGCGATCAGCTCTAATGCTACATGCGTTTTTGGACGTGGATTGGACTGGCAACAAAGACGACTTCACTTTCACAAGTGCATACATCGTTTATCTCGGCCAACATCCTGTCTATTAGACGTCGAAGAAGCAAACGGGTATAGCACGTTCTTCCACAGAGGCTGAATACAGGGGTGTCGCTGCGACAATGTCTGAGGTCTGTTGGCTGTCTTCTTTATTTATTGAATTTGGTGATCCAATCTCTCCAATCAAACCCACCATATAATGTGACAATGTTGGTGCAACATACCTTGCGGCAAACCCTGTTTTCCACTCTCGTATGAAGCATATTGCGCTGGACTTTCACTTCGTCAGACACTTTGTGCAACATGTCTTGGTTCATGTCACTCACGTTTAATCGTCGGATAAGCTTGAAAATGCTCTCACCAATTCTTTACCTAGAGCTCGCTTCGACACAATGATTTCCAAGATTGGACTCGCCAGACCCCGTCCATCTTGAGGGAGTGCATAGAGGAACAATATATCTTGTATATATTTCACATTCATTAGTATATTCACTTACCCTGTATAGTTTCTTCTCTTCTCCTATATAAGAGGATACATATAAATACAATTAATTAGCTCTGCACTCAATAGTCTCTATAGCATAATGTTTTTCTGTCTAACTATTTAGGTAACAAGGTGGCTGATGATGATGTACGTCAGAAGGTAATGCAGGACAAGATAGTGAGTCACCTCTATCCTGGCGAAGTAGGTTCACAAGACCGGCCACCATTAAACTTCCCCACTAGCACTTTCGAACAAGATTGACCAATCAAACTAAAAAAACCTGCCGATCAATCTGTTCAAATCAAAACACTTCTCCATTATCCAAACCCAACCCAAAAAGTTGATATACTATTTTGGACCCGTAACACACGTTTAGGAGGTAGTCAACTTGCTTTTGCCCCATTTAGATCATATGAGACAAATTGCATAGACATAAATCAAATCCCTTCAGATCAATCTGAAAATCTTTTAGCTTTTAAAAGATATTTTAGTCTCTTTCATCATTCACAAGTCAATAATCTTTATTAGTAGAAAAAAATTTTCCCTTTGTGACAAGCTATCAATCTTCTTCAAACTCGTTCTCCAGTTTCATAAATTTGGACATCTATTGATTGTTTCTGAGCATTTAGGCGTGACTAACAGTCGATCTGGGTGCATTGCATCGGCCAAATCTATATCATTTGATCAAGTCTAATAGTCTTCGTCTTTATACGCTTTTTAATTTTATCTTACCATTCCAACATCCATTTAGTCACTTTTTCTTACTTTGAATAAATCTTGACTATTATTGTCAAATTGGTTCTTCTACAGTCCTGTGTCCATCCTTTATACGGTCATTACACTTGGTGCCTCATAATTGTTAAAAGAAGATTTTTACTGAAAGTGATTTTCACCAGGGTTATATCTTTAGCAAATGATTGTTGCTGGAAATTTCCTACTCTAGATGTTCTTTCACGTCCATTAGATGCAACCTGTTGACTCCTCTTTTGCGAGGAGTACGGCCGATTTTGTGGATTCTCCACATTTAGATTCCTGTAAAACAAGTAAAAAATTATTTTTGAAATTATTGAAATTTCTATTTTGGAAGTAACCTTATGTTTCAATGCAGTTGATCTATTCCTCTTAACTCAATAGTCTTGAGCACCATATTCTTATCCTTGATTACTTCCACCAATGGGGTTGTTAATGGCTTCACAGGAATTGATTGATGGTTGTTGACATTTTAAGAGCTGATACATCATGTTCTTAAGTTCAACAATCAGATTTTGACTCTCCATCATTGCCATGTGTGGAACTATAAAAAATTAGAGAAACTATTAATGTTGATAACAATAAGGTTATATATTAGAAAAAATAGTAAGACTGAATACACATTGACTCGTAATGGTTGAATTTACCAAAAGAAAATCTAATAAATGTAGAATATAGCGGAGTAAAGAAAATATGTTACACATGATTTTGAGCTATAAAAAAGGAAAAGAGATTAAAGAGAAAGACAAATCAAACTCATACAGTTCTACACACATACATACTACAAATTTTTATTCTCTCTACTTTTGTAATTTGATTCCTGTAAAAAGGCACCAAAGTCATTAATACTACAAAACTTTTACTCTAACAAACATTTGTTCTCACGCTCTACTTCCCTCAACAATTTTTGAATATTTTCTATAAGTCATTCTTTTTATCTGTGTTCCAAGACAAACTTGGCCCTCCAGTTATTCCTATTTACAAATTTTGACCATTAAAATTTCGACTACAACAGTTTCGTACTGATAGATGGGGATAACTAATCTAAATCTAAGCAAAGGAGAGACAATGACTAAGAGTCAGACCGTTCAAGAGACCATCTCCAAGTTCCTTAAAGCAGCAGAGGATCACCAGTGAACAAAATAAAATTATTAATGATGTTATGAAGACTATAAACCAACATTTCAGCAAAGTAACCGGTGAGCAAACGACTATATCAAAAGGTACCACCAAGGTATGATCAGAAGTTGAACACATCCCAAATTTGATAACTCAAATCATGCCATAGACACTCGCTCTAACAGGCCCTTTAAGATCAACACCACCTCCTAGGCAGGAACATTCGACATGTGTAGAATCTAACTTTTCTTACAGAGAATGGTGAAACCAAATGGTTGTTACAAACCTCGGCTCAGCACTACCAATTCATGATCAAGGAAGTAACAACACAATGCATCCACCTATTAGTGGGTAGAGGAGCGACAACATGGTATTTTGCCTCATGGTCAAGGAAGCCATAATGTGGTACTTCCTTCATAGCAGAGGCAAAATCACATATACATCTCTCTCCCTCCTCCACAAGAATTTTTTTCTATTTTTTATTCTTAAGAACATATTAAAGATGAATCCACACACCAGAGTCAGGGGATAGAAGTGGTCCAATTCATTTTGTGCAACACATCACAGATCTTAAAGCATCGATTAATCCGAAGAATTTTAACTACATTTACAAAATAATCTCCAAAACTTAAGAAAGGCTCAAGGATGTGAATTCTAAAGTTAATCATGCAACGAGTGCATCTCCGGAGATTGAGCATGTAGTCAAAGAAATAAACAGAAGTTAATTATTAGAAAGAATTCAGAATACTAAACTAACAATATGTTGGAAAGCTCCGGCTACCATCTACAAAGGAAATACCAAATCCAAAGTCATATCTCACTGCATTATGAATCATGCTTGGGAGGGCACACTTTAACGAGTACGAAAAAGACTCCAATTTATGCAAAATGTTTACTGAACATCTCTCAAGAGTTGGCCTCGATTGGTTCACATTTTAGGAGGAACGATTGATCGGTAGCTATGCACAACTATCTATCAATTTCTTAAAACAATACTCAGTCTTTATTGAAAGGAAGTCTTCCAGAGCAGAACTATGGGCCCTTTCACAGGGACCAAAAGACTTACTTTAATCTTACTTCACTAAGTTTAAAGAAATCATCGCCATGATGATGGTAGTGAATGATGATAAAGCCCTAGTGACTCTAAAAAATAAGTTATGGAACAAATCAAAGTTTAAAGAATATCTTACCATCAATCAACCGGAATCAATTCATGATGCAATGCACCAAGGATCAAACTAGGCAATTGTTGAGGAGGAAAGACAAATCTTCTCTGAATAGTACAAGAGTACAAGACCTCAAGCAACAACTCATTCATCTACACCACGAAGTGACAAATCTGACTGAAGATACCAAAATGGTCACTTCTGTTGGAATGAAGAAAAAATGATGAAATAAGAAAGCTTTTAAACCTTGTATAAAGGCGTGAGTTATCTAGGTCAAAGGGGAGTGTCTAAGGCTTGTTTGTGTTGTAGTGCTATGTTATCCTTGTAGCCATTCATGTATAAGACAATCCTTGTATCCAAACAAGCCTAGATTAGATTAGTAAAAATAATTATCTCTCTTCACATTTGTAACTTAGAAACTATCATTCTCATTCTCTTAATAAAAATCTTTTTTCTCTCTAAATCTCTCTAATATCTTATTCTCTCATTCTACAAATCTCTTAATCTCATATTCTTTCATAGTATCAGAGCCAGGTTACATTAAATCTAGGTAAAATTCGTCATTCAATCCTTGAATCAAGAAGAAATCATCTTCTTCACAATCTGTTCTCAGTTCTATTCTGTCCGTAAACTTTGATCGCAAATTCCGGCCAAACCACGGCAGCTTTTGACAATCTGCTTTTTCTGGATTTTTCTTCGGCGAGTACTGAAGCCACAATAATTAGAATTGCATCATTTTACCACGGGAATCAAAAGTTACCAATTTTCTTGAACGGACCTCCGCGAGTGCCTCCGCCGTGTACCTCCGTGTTTCCCAGATCATTCCGTCATCAAATCTTCACCTAATCGCATTTTCCAAATCATAAACTCAATCCGTTCGAGTCTAGTTTCTTTTTAAAGAAAACAGAACTCAATTATCTTATTTTTGAAGGAAGTTCGTGAAGTTTTTCTCAAAGACATCAGAAATCGCCTCTCACAAGAATCTGGTGATAAAATTCTAATTATTTCTGTTATCTTTAAATCTTTGAATCTGAAACGTTAAATAAGTATCTTGTGAGGGTCTCCACGAAATTTGGTTTAAATCTGATAGGTTTAAGTCTTCAAGATTGATTTTCTTGATTTCCTTATTAATCTTTGAAATTTTGAAAAAGGAGGGAATCTTGAATTTTTAGGATTGATTTATAAAATCAATTGAAGGAAGTTAGGTTGTTGACTTGGTGGTAAAGCAACTACTTGGTGGTAAAGCAACTCACGGCCAGGCGGTTAGCCATTGTTCCAAGCAACCACGCGCCCACGTCTGCTTCTTGATCTTGTTCCAGGCGAGTCTGATCAGGTGTTCCATGTTATTCTTGTCATGATCGTGGTATCAGCTGGCCAAGACGGTGATCGTGGTACGCGAAACGCGCCCAACAAAATGTGCCCGACCAAATCATCACGTGTATGCAAGACACGCCCGACCAGTTCATACCGTCCCGACCAACTGTCCAGCCTCCCTGTTCTGTGTTCGTGTCCCAAGATCACGAGTACACATGACCGTGATTAGCCTTCCGTGATCTTGGTAGCAGAGCTCACACAAACACACGTCTTGACCAACAGCTCACGTCCCGACCAACACGCCCGTCCCGACCAACACGCCCGTCCCAACAACACACCCGTCCCGACCGGCTATCACGTCTCGACCAAGCAAGTTCAATCTTTTGACGAATTTTAAGCATGAAAATTCAAGCTACATTCAGAGCTCTAGTTATTCTACATGGAGCAAATTACCTCTTGTGGTCTGGGACCATGAAAACCACATTGGGTGGTAAAAGTCTTTGGAATCACATTTTTACAAATGACCTTTTATTGAGGTGGCTGAAGTTATTTAGGCTGTGGCTGCTCAAGCCAAATGGTACCAAAAATACCAGTTGGTACTCTTTATACTTCAAAATTCTCTTGCTAGTGATCTCTTACAGACTTATTCCTTTTGTGAAAATGCTAAGAAACTTTGGGACACTTTGCAAAAGATGTATGGAAACACCACTAACCTCTTAAGAATTTTTGAGGTGAAAAAGGCTTTGAATGTATTGAAGAAGGAGGATGCAGAATTCATAAAGCACTATGGCTCATTTAGAGCATTATGGGCTGAGTTAGATATGCTAAGGCCAGCCACCATTGACCCAATTGTTGTCCTTGAGAGGAAAGAACAAGATAAGGTGTTTGAGTTACTATTAACTCTTAACACTACTTACTTAGATCTTATTAAGCATATTCTCAGGTCTGATAAGCTTCCTAGCTTGGAAGATGTTTGTGCTCAAGTCCAAAATGAGCAAGGATCTCATGGACTATTTGGCCACAAGGCTGAATTGGTGGCTGCATATAAGAGCTTCTTCAAATCAGCAACAACAAATGAATCTAGGAAGAGGAGAAAAACTTGTGACCATTGCAAGAGGAGTGGCCATACAAAGAAGGAGTGTTGGGTACTCCATCCTGAGCTGAAGCCAAGCTGGGCTCCTCGGCCAAACAACCCACGGCCAGCCACACACAATTGCAAGCTCACGGCCATGGCATGTACCAACCACCGGTTCCTTCAAAAGCGTGTAGCAGCTCAGTTCTTCACTCAGCCTCAACTAGTACCATGTCTCCAGCATCTGAATTTGTGACAAAATCAGACTTAGAAGCTCTTATCAAAGCAATAAAGGATGGTAATGTGTTGGGTAAAACTTTTCATGCTTATTTTTAAACTTCTTTTACTCCTAATGTCTCTAATCATTGGTGGTTGATTCTGATGCTTCTCACCATATGATTAGTGATCTAGGATTGCTAGATAATGTAGAACCTGCCTTAGGTAATATTGTCATTGTTAATGGAATTAAAGTAGGAAAACTTAAGTTGTTTGATAAAGAATCTAAAGCCTTTTACATGTCTTCCTTTACTTGTAATTTGCTTTCAGAAGAGCTACTACTGATTTAAATTGTCAAGCTATCTTTGGTCCTAATGATTTCTACTTTCAGTATATAGAGACTTTCAGGATATTGAGACTAGTAGAAGATTTGGACAAAGAACCACAAGATATGACTTGTATGTGCTTGAAGATATGACTAAAGCTAGTGGGTTAGAAGTGGCTTTTAATGCTAGCTCTTTTCGTAATGGTTCTGATCTTTGGCATGCTAGATTAGGACATCCTCATCCTATAGCACTTGAACTGATTGGTCCTGGTTTAAAAATACCAAAGGATATGTGTGATTTTTTTATACTTGGAAAGCATTGCAAAACAGTTTTTGAAAAATCTTTGCATACTTGTGATAATTGTTTTGAGTTGGTGCATCCTGATGTTTGGAGATCCCCATTCCCATCTAGAGAAAACCATAAGTATTTTGTGACATTTATTGATGAAAAGTCCAAATATACTTATGTTACTTTGCTTAGATCTAAAGATAGAGTATTTGATGCATTTTTAAATTTTCAAGCATATGTTACTAATCAATACAATGCAAGTATTAAATGCTTTAGAACAGATAATGGAAGAAAATACACTAGCACCAGACTCCAACAACACTTGGCCAAGCATGGCATTGAACATCAAACCAGCTGTCCTTACACTCCACAACAATATGGAGTGGCTGAAAGGAAGAATATGCATTTATATGGAAGTTGTGAGAGCAATGATGTTCCACATGAAAGTTCCCAAAAGATTTTGGAGGGATGCTCTTGTAGCTGCATGCTACTTGATTAATAGGACTCCTACAAAATTCCTAGATGACTTGTCTCCATTTGAGGTACTAAACAAAACTAGACCTAATATTGATCACTTAAGAGTTTTTGGTTGTGTTTGTTTTGTATCAGTTCCAAGGGAGCATAGGAACAAGCTGGAACCAAAGAGTACCAAAGCTATGTTCATTGGGTATTCCTCAACCCATAAAGGATACAAATGTTATGATCCAGAGACTAGAAGAGTCTTGGCATCTAGAGATGTTAAATTCCAAGAATCCAAAGGTTTCTATGAAGAAGGAATTTGAGATCAATTCAAGGACATCTCCATAACAAGATCATACCAAGCTGAGAACTTGAGGAGGCTCTTGGAGAGCATTGGTTTAGTTTCACCTCATGTTCAGCAGCCCACGGCTCCTCAGCCTGTACCAGCCGTCTCCAATCCCAGCCAGTCAGCCGCGGCACATCCAACCAAGCCACGACCATCCACACCATCCGGCCCTTCCATCCAACCGCAGCCTGATGTCTTCAGTTCTCCTGGCCTTCTTCCTCTTGAACATGGGGGGGGGGAGAGACATCTACTCATGTCCAACAAGACTCAACAGGAGAAAAATCAATTTTAGTCTCAGCTTCCAAGAGAACAAGAGAATTGCCCACTCTTATTGAAGTTTTAGGTGAACAGGAGGATCCTATCCAAGAAGATCCACCTACAGTCCTAAGAAGGAGCACAAGACAAATGAAACCACCAGTGTTATACAATGGGAATGCTGTGGTTCATCATTATCAGAGAGTTTGTAATATTGCTCACTTACCTACTAATCATGTTCCTTTCATTTCAAGTCTTGATAAGTAGCAGATTTCAAAGACATATGAGGAAGCTATGACCAAGAATGAATGGAGGGAAGCTATCCCAGCTGAGAAACAAGCCATGGAAAGGAATGGTACATATGCTTCAGCCACTTCACCTAAAGGAAAAAGGGCTGTAAGTTCTAAGTGGATTTTTACCATTAAATACAAAAGCAATGGTGAAACTGATAGATATAAAGCTACGTTGGTGGCTAGAGGTTTTACTCAGATATATAGTGAAGATTATAGGGATACCTTTGCACCTATAGCTAAGCTTCATTCTGTTAATGTTGTTTTTTCACTTGCTACTAATTTTGAGTGGGATTTATGGCAAATGGATGTTAAGAATGCATTCTTGCAAGGTGAACTAGAAGAAGATGTATACCTATCACCTCCACCAGGTCTAGAGGAGGAGGTAGGAAACTGAAATATACTTAGGCTGAGGAAGGTCATCTATGGCCTTAGACAATCTCCAAGAGCTTGGTACCACAAGCTAAGTGTAACATTGATGGATAGAAGCTTCAAAAGATCTGAAGTTGAACATACTCTTTTTACACTAAAGAGTAAAGAAGGTATTGTGCTAATTCTCATTTATGTAGATGATATAATCATATCTGGTAGTGATAGTGTTGTTATTGCATCTACAAAAGAATATTTAAAGAGTGTCTTTGACATTAAGGATTTAGGAGAACTTAAATATTTCTTAGGAATTGAAGTGTGTAGGTTCCATGAAGGTCTATTTTTATCTCAAAGAAAATATATTGTAGATTTACTAACTTCTATAGGTATGATGGAAGCTAAACCAGACAAAACACCTTTAGAAGAAGATTATAAAATCGGATATAAGGGGGAGCTAGAGGAAGAAATTGATTTTCATGATCCTAAGCTCTATAGGAAAGTGGTTGGTAAACTTATTTATCTAACCATCACTAGACCAGATTTATGTTTTGCTGTGAATCAGGTATCTCAACACATGCAAGGTCCAAAGATGAGAAATTGGGAGATGGCAAACCGGATTTTGAGATACCTAAAAGGCACTCATGAACAAAGTATATGGATGGGTTGCAATAAAACCACAAATGTGGTTGGTTATTGTGATGCAGATTGGGTAGGAAATAGGGAGGATAGGAGAAGTACCACTGGCTATTGTACTTTCATAAAAGAAAACCATGTGACTTGGAGAACCAAGAAGCAAAAGGTGGTATCATGCTCTAGCGCAGAATCAGAATATAGAGCAATGAGGAAGCTTACAACTGAATGCATTTGGCTTAGATAAATTTTGGAAAATTTGGCCGTGAAGTATGAAGAACCTATCACCATACATTGTGACAATCAGGCTGCTATACACATTGCCTCCAACTCTGTGTTTCATGAAAAGACCAAGCATATAGAAGTAGACTGCCACAAAGTAAGAGAAGCTATTGGGAAGGGAATCATCTTGCCTTGCATTACAAGGAGTGAGTATCAAATACCTAATGTGTTCACCAAGGCAACAACTCTGAAGAATGGCGCTTCCATCTATCCAAGGCTTGGCCTTATGACCATTCCACAACAATGATCCCAACATGGAGTGTTATACTCTTTTTCCCTGTAAAAGGTTTTGTCCCAATTGGGTTTTCATTCTTTAGGTTTTTAACGAGGTAATGCTTCATGATTGCAAGCTTATGCATTCTCCATGTCTTAAGCTTGACGGGGAGTGTTGGAATGAAGAAGAAATGATGAAATAAGAAAACCTTTAAACCTTGTATAAAGGCGTGAGTTATCTAGGTCAAACGGGAAGTGTCTAAGGCTTGTTTGTGTTGTAGTGTTATGTTATCCTTGTAGCCATTCATGTATAAGATGATCTTTGTATCCAAACAAACCTAGACTAGATTAGTTTAAATAACTATCTTCCTTCACATTTGTAAGTTAGAAACTATCATTCTCATTCTCTTAATAAAAATCATTATTCTCTCTAAATCTTTATAATCTCTTATTCTCTCATTCTACAAATCTCTTAATCTCATATTCTTTCAACTTCAGAGGATCCCAGTCCTACGTGGTAAAAATGGCCTAAAAAGAAATTGGGAAGACAATAGAGCTGAGGAAAAAGGACCAGCCTTAGACAAAGACGCTTTGTGTCGAAGACCACCAAAGATGTACTTATACCAAATGGGCGACTTGAAAGATTTCAAAATCGAAAAACTAATAAATTTGACTCTGAGTAAAGATGCACCAAATAACTTGGAGTCTGAACATCAACCAAAGAAGAAACGAATCAAGTTGATCATTGGAAGATTAATATTCCATGGACAATCAACAAGATCAATCATAAAACACCTAAGGAGAGCACAGACCAAGAAAACCAATGGAGAAATTATGTCTTCAGAGTCTGAGATCACCTTCTCGAAAGATGATAGAGTCGACTGAAACTATGACACTTCCCTCATTTGTAAGTTTAGATATTCGGGAAAACTGTGAATTCTCATGGTTATAAGAAGTTTTGCTGATATCATGTTTCAGGAAGCCTTATAAAAGATCGAGATTGATAAAACCATCATTCATGGTGCGACATCAATCCTAACAGGTTTCAGCAACAAATCCGCAACCTCTTTTGGAACGATTGAATTCCTATGGCAGTAAGAAAAGTGATGAAGATTATTAACTTCAAAGTCATGAATCACATAACCCCATATAACATGATTATGGGGATGCCATTTTTAATTGCAATGAGAGCCATCCCATCAGTTTACTATCAATGTGTAAAGTTCCTAACTACGAAAGGAGTCGGAGTCGTACGAAATACGATCTATAGGATACCCAAAGTTAAAGAAACACAGAATAAAACTTTGCGATAATAAAAAAAGTATTTCTTTATATGATCACCAAGTTACAAAGGGAATCATTAAAATACATAATGGCTTGATCCCTTAACGGCTATGTAGGCAACTTGCAAACTCAAGTACATCTACTACAACAAATACATCTACTAATGAGTGCGATAAGAAGAAAGAATATGGTGAGACAAGGTCATTTTATTAATCAAAATCAGATGGACTCAATGTCAGGTACACTCTTTCCAAATAATCAGACAATTACAAAATTGTGTTTAGTTTCATTCGGGGCACAAAACACAGGTAATGAAAAGGAAGGAGCAGTAACCACTCTCTTCCTAATAACTTTGCCTTGGCAAAATATTTCGAAGAAAAAACCATAGATATTTCCTCTTTTCACATAATACAATATGCTCCCATCAGGGGTTGACTGCTTGAAAGAAGAGCATCAACTTCTGTGAGGGAGGCGAGACCTGCCTGTCTGACAACCTACAAACAACAAAAGGAAGAACCACGTTATCACAAGTCACTAAATCTTCAAGAGAAAAATAAATTCCCAGAAGCTAAAAGTAAAATCCACCACAACTATAAATTAATCTGTAGCAGACTTGTTTTCTACGGCTAATCTAAACTGTCCAATATAGAGCTTCCATTACTCACCATCAACGTTGGCAAACCATGAATTTTCTCTTTTAAGTTATGAAGCAGTCGCGATCCATTTTCTGCATATTTCGTTTCTTTCTATAATCTCATTAAATCTCTTCATTTCTTCCAGAGATTTCGTTCAAACTTAGTTCCCAGATTTAGTTTTTAAATTTGTTTTCATATTCCTTGCGCTATGTTATACATAGGACTAGGCAAAATACATGAGCACGAATATTCGAACAGAATCCAAACAGAAAATAGTACCGAACCAAACCCAAAATAGACAAAATATCTGAACTGATCCTAAACTTTTATAATCAAATAATCAAATCCGAACCAAACCCAAACCGAGAACCAAATTGGTATCAGAAATATCCAAAAAGAATGTATTAGTTTAGTAATAAGTGTTAAAATATGGATCTTTCTAAACAAATATCTCTAAAAATACATGGTAACAAAAGATTATAATATTAGATAAACTACATAGTTACCATTTATAAGAAAATTACATATTCTTTTTAATTAATTAAGTTTTATTATTTAGTTTAGAAAACTTATCTTCTACCTTTCTTTTTTATTTATTTTACTATAAATTAATTTATCAAAGAATATACGGTAGTAGCCACTTAGAAACAAAGAATGAACGAGCTATTTACTATGAAAACTTGGAAGAGAACAAATTCGTGGAGTGAAAGTACAAAAAAAATCTTACTTAAGTCGAATGAACTTCAAACCAGCGTAGCTACATGTAACAGCCCAAATTCGTCCAAGGGCCATAAGGGAGAATAAGTCATTCTCAAGAGAAATTGGGGTTCGGCCTAGAGTTTGTATGAGAGTCTAGAACTATGTAATAAGAATTGAGAAGTATAGAATGTTCTAGAGTAGTATAAGGATCAAGAGGATGGAAGGATCTAGAGATCCTTTTACTATATAAAGGGAATCATCCCTTATTTGTAAATCATCGAAGAAAATCATCAATAAACATTCTCTTTAAATACTTTCTCTCTATAAATCTGTTTCTCTCTATAAGTTTTGATTAGGAGGAAGACTGATTTAGCATTTGCAATGGCAAAGAAAAGCTAAGGCCGCACATACCATCCAGGTGGATTAAGTCTGTGACAAGTGGTATCAGAGCCAAGTTCAACCAAGGGATAGAGACTCTTGACAGAAGAATGGCTAGGGGAAAGAAAAGTGAAAGTTTTTCTGACGTAGACAATGAACATGGAAGGGAAACCGTAACCCAACAAGGAGACCGTCGAGATAAGAGGGTTACCCAAGAGGCACTGAGCAATGCCGTGGTGGAAATCGGTGGAAGGCTTGAGACACTCGAACATTTCCTAATTGATTTTGAAGCCCATATAACTGATGGACTTGAGGGAGTCAAACTCTCAGTGGCCGACCTTAAATCCTGATTCTTCGGAATGGACAGCTTTGTAAAGGATGGTGCCCAATCCATCTTATCCTTACAAGAAGCCATCGAGCGGATGCACGCAAGGTTTATGACGCTAGAAGAAGATATGTCTTTATGAAAGAGAGCAATGGCCAGTGGGTGAAATGCTCCCATGCTGAATCAAGTCAGGTGGACTTCCCAAAACCATCCTGATTCAATGGTGTAAGGGTTGCTAAGGAAGTTGAGAATTAATTATGGGAAATGGAGCAGTACTTTGAAAATCTCAACCTTATAGAAGAAAGGGCGAATATCAAGACAGGAGCATCGTACTTGGCTGATACTGCCACATTCTTGTGGAAAAAAGAAGCATAATAATGTGGAACGAGGTATTTGTCGGATGGAAACGTAGGAAAACTTCAAGAGGGAGCTTAAACACCATTACTATTTAGAAAAAAAATTGGTGTATGAAGCCAGAAAGAAAT
The DNA here is from genome assembly GCA_039880935.1 of Streptanthus diversifolius. Taxonomy (NCBI): domain Eukaryota; kingdom Viridiplantae; phylum Streptophyta; class Magnoliopsida; order Brassicales; family Brassicaceae; genus Streptanthus; species Streptanthus diversifolius. The sequence goes on along the minus strand of JAXGFM010000003.1, from coordinate 8,430,992 downwards.
TAAGAGAACTTTGACAAAGACGCCCGATGCGGGAATACGTGAAATAATTCACAACACTCATGATGCAGATCTCTAATATGACGGACGATGACTTGTATTCTACTTCACTGACGGACTGCAAAACTGGGCAAAACAGGAGTTACAACGAAGGGGGGTACATTCCGTCGATGAAGCTATTGCGGTGGCCGAGTCACTAATTGAATTATGCACTACAAGTCCGGCCGAATCAAGCCGAAGAAGGGAGAGGGTCGAGATTCATGGTGGGGGACAAAAGCGGAAAATTAATAAACCACTGTATTCAAAAGGAAATGAAAGGAATTCAAGACAAAAATAGACAGACAAGAAAATAAAGAAATTTGCTCCAAGGAGTGGCTGCTTTGTATGAAAAGGTCTGCATTCCATGAGAGACTGCCCTAAACTTGGATCCTTGTCAGCGATTATTAAGAATCATGCAACAGAAACACAAGAAGAAGAGGCAGATCAGATAAATGGGAAACAAGTCTGGATCATGGTGGATACGAGTGTCACTCATAACTTTATGACTAACAATAAAACAACCAAACTTGGAATCAAGTGGTCCGAGAAATAAGGATGGGTGAAGACTGTTAACACCAAGGATCAACCCGTCAACTGAACAGCTTGGGGAACAGAGATGCGGCTGGAAGTTGAAGTGGACTGGTAAATTTCTATATTGTTCTGATGGACAATTTCACAATCATCTTGGGTCTAGACTTCATGAGGCAAGTAATGGTCATCCCAATGCATGCGCTTAATTCTATTTGCATTCTCGAGAAAGGTTCTCAATGCATGATCTCGATTATCAAGGGGAAGACCAAAGAACTAAAGCATTTATCAGCTATGCAACTCACAAAGGGAGTGAAGAAGGGGGAACCAACGTTTTTGACAATGCTTAAAGTGGAGGACAAGTTGAAGAATGAGGTGTCCATTCCACCAAGTATCGAAGCAGTTCTTGAGGAGATTAAGGATGTGATGCCGGCAAAGCTGCCAGAAAAATTGCCACTAAGAAGGGAATTTGATCATCTAATTGAGTTGGAACCAGGATCAAAACTACCAGCAATGGCACCGTACCAGATGACTCCTTCTGAACTCGAGGAACTGAGGAAACAACTTGATGAACTCTTTGCAACAAAAAGGTAAAACCGTCTAAGACACCTTATGGTGCACCAGTACTATTCTAAAAGAAGCATGCGGGACTTCGAAGATGTGTGTGGATTACCAGGCTCTAAATAAGGTAACAATCATAAACCGCTATCCAATTCCTTTGATTGCGGATTTATTTGATCGGCTTGAAAGGACCGAATTCTACAAAAAATGGACTTGAAAAAGAGATATTATCAAGTCTTAATTGTAGAAGGAGATGAACCAAAGACTGTTTGCATTACTCTGTATGGATCCTTTGAATGGTTGGTTATGCCTTTTGGACTCACGAACGCCCCATGAACGTTTTGCACTTTGATTAAGTAAATCCTACAACCATATTTGGATCAGTTCGTGGTGGCTTACTTAGACGACATAATTTTCTATAGTAACGCAATGGAGGAACACGAGGAACATCTAAGGGTGGTTTTCCGAATTCTCGGAAAATATGTTTTTTGTAAAACGGGAAAAAATGCACCTTTGCTACTGAAGAACTACAATTTCTTGAACACATTATTGGACATGGGAAGCTTAGAATGGATGAGAAAATGTGAAGTCTATCATGGATTGGGAGGCTCTAAAGAAAGTAACCGAGCTGCGATCCTGACTTGTTAATTATTATCGCAAGTTCATCAAGAGAAACTCTAAGAAGGTCACTCCCTTGACTGATATCTTGAAGAAGGATAAAGCTTGAACATGGTTTAAGCAGTGCGAAGAAGCCTTTCAAGGAACTAAAGAGTGTGGTAAGCCAAGAGTCCGCCCTTGCCTTATCCGACTTCAATTTAGCCTTCGAGCTGCACACAGATACTTCCAACTTTGCTATTAGAGGCGTTTTGATGGAAGAAGGACATCCAATTGCCTTTGAAAAGGAAGATCAATGATACAGAGAAGCGCTACACAGTCCAAGAGAAAAAGATGAAAATTATTGTCCATTGCCTTAGGATTTGGAGTCGTTATTTGTTAGGTAGAGGATGTACTATTATACACAAAAGGCCAAAGGATCTATGTGAACAATGGGAAAGTCTAAGGCGAGATGTTATCCGGTAATATCACGATACTAGGTGGGTAGGACACCTGGGGCAAAAGCGGATTTTGGCCCTAGTTGAATCAACATACTTTCAACAACAAATCCAGAATACCATTGAACTTTACGTAAAGACTTGTTTGGTATGTCAACAAGACAAACTAGAGGCCACACAACCAGCAGAACTGTTGGAGCCACTACCAATACCCAAGTGCCCATGGGACTCATTCTCGCTGGACTTCATCAGTGCCTTACCAGAGTCAGAAGGATTCGGCTCTATTATGATCATAGTGGGTAGATTCTCAAAGTATGCAACGTTTGTAGCATGCAAACGGGATTGCACCGCGGAGGAAGCAGCAATGGCGTTTCTCAAGAATATACTGAAGTATTGTGGACTTCCAGAAACATTGGAAGCGAACGGTATCCTCTATTCACTAGTTGATTGTGGACTGAGCTATTTAAGATGATGTGAACGAGTTTAAGCTTTTCAACAAGTTTTCACCCCCCCCCCAAACAGACGGACAGACAGAGCGGGGTGATTCTTTGTTGGAATGCTATCTCAGGCACTTTGTGAGCGCAAATGAACGGGACTAAGCTAAGTTGATGGAAGTTGCTTATCATTTAACCTACAAAGGAGTGAGGCGACAGGCCAGAGCCTATTTGAGATTTTAATAGGACGACAGCCACTAACTCTCCATTCGTTGGACACATCAGAAGGGAAATGTTGAGGAGCATTTAAGATGGCTAAGTCATGGGAAGAGCAAGCTGATTTGGCTCGGGCATGTTTGGAAAATCTCAAAAACGCATGAAGAAGTGGGCTAATGAGAAAATGCATCTTTTTTAACATTCGATATGAGACTTAGTCCTTGTGAAACTACTTGCCCAACAATTCAAGGCATTCCAAAGCTTACACAAAGGCCTAGTCCAAAGATATGAAGGACCGTACAATATTATGAGCAACGTGGGGAATGTATCATACATGCTAGAACTATCCAATACTACAAAACTTCATCCGGTCTTCTATGTGAGTATGCTCAAGCCATATCATCAGGGCGAAGAATACCAAAACCGAGGAATCTCAACTTGAGCACCATCCATTGTTACAAAGTCACACGAGAAGGAGATCGAAGAGGTGCTCACATCTAAGGAGGTACAAAAATGGGTGTACAACGTCAGATTCATTATTTGTTCAAATGGAGAGGACTCCCCGAATCAGAGGCAACCTAGGAAGCCGAAGCTGACTTGGCAGTTCCAAGACCAGCTAAAGACATACACGGAAACGAGGGCATTTCCAAATTAGGTGGGGGAGGATGTAACGGCCCAATTTTGTCCAAGGGCCTTAAGGGAGAATAAGACAATCTCAAGAAAAATTGGATTTGGGTCTAGAGTTTGTATAAGAGTGTAGAACTATGTAATAAGAGTAGAAAAGTATATAATATTCTAGAGTAGTATAAAGATCTAGAGGATGAAAGGATCTAGAGATCCTTGCACTACATAAAAGAGATCATCCCTCATTTGTAAACCATCCAAGAAAATCATCAATAAACATTTTCTTTAAATATTTTCTCTCTTCCTAAATCTATTTCTCTCTCTAAGTTTCGATAAGGAGGAAGGCTGACTTAGCCTTTGCAAGAGAAAAAGAAGAGATACCACCGCATGGACCATCCAGGGGGATTAAGTCCATGACAAAAAAAACTCTTTAATACGGGCTACAACTGTGGCCTTGGGTCCATGCCTTCTATTTTTTATTTCCTTCTACAGACAATACATATTAGTTTGCAGAACTAACCGTAGTAAGACTAAACTCATACTGTTATAATCATAATCTTTGATAGCCACCAGCGTCTCTGACCATTGGTCCAGGTTGATTGTTGAGCCCAGAAAATCACCTGCAACAGAAGACCAGACTGTGAACCTATATAAGCTAGAAAAGAAGACATGATCTCTACTTTCATTCCTGACACCATATAACACACAATCTTGTGATATACCTGATGCGCTCGCATGTGGATAGTCTATCCTTGATTGCTAACCAAGCCATGATCAACTGACGAGGGATAGCTTGAGGAAACCAAATAACCTGATCTTAATTCCTTATGATGAATGAACTCTCATGTTCTCTTAGCTAGCAATTGATCTCTGAATATACCTTCCGCGAGCCACGATAGAACTCTGTCTTTTCAAGATTTGGATCCAGTGCCTGAACTTCATGAATTCAATCATATATAGTTTGATAATGCCTCATTTCTCTGATTCTTATGAAGCAATGAGTTCCTGAGGCTGCCTCTGCAATAGTAGCATCTCGCTTGATTCCTAAATATCTAATTTCCTCATTATTAGTGTTTTCATTCAGCTTTCCAATTTGTAACCAGTCATCAAACCAGAAAAGTGGTGTTCTATTGTTTCAAATCTTTTACATACATACAAATCGCCATTTAACTAGATTTAAAGTCTTTCATAAATTCATCACTTCTTCTTCATTCCAACACTCCCCCTCGCTTAAGACATAAGATGTTTAAGCTTGAAATCATGAAGTATTACCTCATTAAAAACCTAGAGAAGGAAAACCCAATTGGGACAAAACCTTTTCTAGGGGAAAATAGTATAATACTCCATGTTGGCATCATGGGTATGGAATGGACATGAGACCAAGTCTTGGGTAGATTGATGTACCAACTTTCAGAGATGCTTCCTTGGTGAATATATCAGCTAGTTGATCCTCACTCCTTGTATAGCAAGGTAAAATGATACCTTTCCCAATAGCTTCTCTTACTTTGTGGCAGTCCACTTCTATGTGCTTGGTCCTTTCATGAAACACTGAATTGGAGGCTATGTGAATGGCGGATTGATTGTCACAATGAATGGTGATAGGCTCTTCACACTTCACGGCTAAGTCTCCCAAAATTTGTTTCAGCCAGATGCATTCAGTAGTGAGCTTCCTCATTGCTCTATACTCTGATTCTGCACTAGAGCATGAAACCACCTTTTGCTTCTTGTTTTTCCAAGTCACAAGGTTTCCACCAATGAAAGTACAATAGCCAGTAGTACTTCTCCTATCTTTCCTATCTCCTGCCCAATCTACATCACAATAACCAACCACATTTGTGTTTTTATTATTACCCATCCAAATACCTTGTTCATGTGTGCCTTTGAGATATCTTAGAATCCGCATGGCCATGTCCCAATGCCTCATCTTTGGCCCTTGCATGTGTTGAGATACCTCATCCTCTAGGCCAGGTGGAGGTGACATGTAAACCTCTTCTTCTAGTTCACCTTGCAAGAAAGCATTAGCCTTCTTTCCTTTTGGTAAAGTGGCTGAGGCATATGTACCATTCCTCTCCATAGCTTGTTTCTCAGCTGAGATAGCTTCCCTCCATTCCTTTATGGACATAGCTTCTTCATATGTCTTTGGGATCTGCTCATTGTCAAGACTAGAAATAAAAGCAACATGAGTAAAAGGTAAGTATGCAATATTACAAACTCCCTGGTCATGATGAACTACAACATTTCCATTGTAGAAGACTGGTGGATTTCTTTGTCTTGTGCTCCTCCTTAAAACTGTAGGTGGAGCCTCCTCTTCTTCACTCAAAACTTCAATGAGAGTAGGTCTTGATCTTTTGGAAGCTGAAGCTAGAATGGAATCATCTCCTGCTGAGTCTTGTTGGACATGAGTAGAGGTTTCTCCCCCCCCCATGTTCAAGAGGAGGAAGCCCAGGAGAACCAGGAAAGGATGATGGCTGAGATAGACCGGAAGGGTCGGATGCGGATGGACGAGATGGACCGGAAGGGCCGGGGCTGGAACGGTCTTATGGATCAGACTGAACCGCGGGTCCACAGCTACTTGCAACTGGAGCAGGTGATGAGACTGTGTGCTGACCACCTCATATTCCAATACTTTCCAAGAGTTTTCTCAAGTATTCAGCTTGGTCTGTTCTTGTTGATGAGATGTCTTTAAATTGTTCCCAAGTTCCCTCTTCATAAAAACCTTTCTCTTCTTGGAACTTGACATCTCTAGACACCAAGACTCTTCTAGTCTCTGGGTCATAACATTTGTATCCTTTCTGAGTAGATGAATATCCAATGAACATAGCTTTGGTACTCTTTGGTTCCAGCTTGTTCCTTTGCTCCCTTGGAACTAAGATAAAACAAAGACAACAAAAAACTCTTAAGTGATCAATATTAGGTATAGTTTTGTTTAGTACCTCAAATGGAGACAGGTCATCTAGGACTTTTGTAGGAGTCTTATTAATCAAGTAGCATGCAGCTACAAGAGCATCCCCCCCAAAAACGTTTGGGTACTTTCATGTGGAACATCATTGTTCTGACTACTTCCATTAAATGTCTATTCTTCTTTTCAGCTACCCCATTTTGTTGTGGTGTGTAAGGACAGCTTGTTTGATGCTCAATGCCATGTTTTGTGAGATGTTCTTGAATTCTGGTACTAGTGTATTCTCCTCCATTATCTGTTCTAAAGCATTTAATTCTAGCATTGTATTGATTAGTAACATATGCTTGAAAGTTTAAAAATGCATCATATACTCTATCTTTAGAACTAATTAATGTAACCCATGTATATTTTGACTTTTCATCAATAAATGTCATAAAATATTTATGGTTTTCTCTAGATGGAAATGGAGATGTCCAAACATCAGAATGCACCAATTCAAAACAATTTTCATATGTATGCATAGATTTTTCAAAAACTGTTTTACAATGTTTCCCAAGAATACAAGAATCACACAACTCTTTTGGCATTTTTAAACCAGGAACAAGTAAGTCAAGTGCTCTTGGATGAGGATGTCCTAATCTAGCATGCCACAAATCAGAATCAGAATTAAATGAACTAGCCTGAAGAGCCGATTCCAATGCACCAATACTAGTCATGTTTTCAAGCACATACAAATTATCTTTTGTGGTTCCTTGTCTAAAACATCTCCTAGTTTCAATATCCTGAAAATAGAAATCATTAGGACCAAATATTGCATGAAAATTCAGATCAGTAGTAGCTCTTTTAACTGATAGCAAGTTAGATGTAAAAGATGGCATATAAAATGTTTTAGATTCTTTATCAAACAACTTCAGTTTTCCTATGCCTTTGATTGGTACTTTGATTCCATTAGCAATAAAAACATTCCCTAAGGCAGGTTCTACATTCTCTAGCAATTCTAAATCACTAATCATGTGATGAGAAACACCAGAATCAACAACCAAAGATTTAGGAGCATTAGAAGTAAAAAGAGTTTGAAAAGAAGCATGAAAAGTTTTACCCATCACATTGCTATCCTTTAGTGCCTTGATAAGGGCTTCTAAGTCTGATCTTGTCACAAATTCTGATGCTTGTGACATGGTATTAGTGGAGGCTGAGACAGGAAGTGAACCGCTGCTTCCAACTGCCCTTGATGACCCACTACCGTGAGCTAGCCTGGCCGAGGGCATGGCCGGCTGCTGTGGAGGGCGTGAAGCCCATGATGGCTTCAGATGAGGGTGGAGTTCCCAGCAATCCTTCTTTGCATGGCCATCCTTCTTGCAATGATCACAAAATTGCCTCCTCTTCCTAGAAGCATTTGTTGGCTTGAAGAAACTTTTGTGAGCAGTAACTAGTTCAGCTTTGTTGCCAAACAATCCATGTGATCCTTGCTCCTTTTGAATTTGAGCACACTTCCTCCAAGCTAGGCAACTTATCAGACCTGAGAATATGCTTAATAAGATCTGAGTATGTAGAATTAATAGTTAAAAGTAACCCAAACACCTTATCTTGTTCCTTTCTTTCAAGGAGTACAAGTGGTTCAATAGTGGCTGGCCTTAGCATTTCTAGCTCAGCCCACAAAGCTCTGAATGAGCCATAGTGCTTTGTGAATTCAGCATCCTCCTGCCTTAATTCATTCAAAGCCTTCTTTACTTCAAAAATTCTCAAAAGGTTAGTGGTGTTTCCATACACCTTAAGCAAAGTGTCACATAGATCTTTTGCATTTTCACAAAAAGAATAAGCTTGTAAAAGATCACTAGCAAGAGAATTTTGTAAAATAGAAAGTACCAACTGATCTTCTTGGTACCATTTGGCTTGAGCTGCATCACTCACTTCAGCCACTTCATTGTCTTCAATGCCACTTATGGCAATGTGGTTCCAAAGACCTTTACCACCTAATGTGGTTTTCATGGTCCTAGACCATAAGAGATAATTTGCTCCATGTAGAATGACTGGAGCTCTAAGGGATGCCTGAATTTCCATACTTAATAGGAAAAATAGGTCAGTAAATCAGAAAAAAAATTGTGATACCAGACAGGAGCCGGCTAGTCACGGCTTGGTCAGAACAACTGCTGGTCACGGCTTGGTCGGGTTGGGCGTGAAAATGGGTTATGCTGGTCACAGGATATGCTGGTCACGCACAAGGCTTCTGTTCACCAGGTCGCTTGGTCACACTTGGTCACGCTTGGTCACGCTGAGGTCGAGAGATCAGCTAGAATGCGAAAGACGTGGTCGGGACAATAGCTTGGTCGGGACAACACTCGGATCACACGAGCCTATACCTGCAAGATACAGCTTACTATACAAGAAAGAAGGCAAGTGAAAGAATGATGTATATCCAAAGGTGAGTGAATATCAAAAGAAATTAAGTGTGGAACAAGAAACTAACAACTTGCAGTTCAAGTAACTAATAACAATCTATAACTACTTGTAACTAACTTTTAACCAACACTTGCAACAAGATATGAACAGATTAAAACAGCCTAACAACCAATTTTAACCAGATTTAACCAACAAATTCGAATTTATTAATCTTGAATCAATTTTAGTTTTCAAGAAATCAAATCAAAATTTTTCCAAATCAACAAAAACTGAACAAGGAATTCAAGAAAATCAATCTTGAAACCCTAAACCTATTGGATTGACTTGAAATTTCGTAGTAACCCTCACAAGACACTAATTAAACTTTCCAGATTCAAAGAATTAAAGAAAACTGAGAAAGAATTAGAATTATACCACCAGGATCTTGATACAGGTGATTTTGGACGACTTTGAGGAAAAACTTCACGAAAAACTCTTTAAACTCAATGGAATCGAGTTCTGCTTTCTTTAAACAGAAACTAGACTCAAGGGACTTGAGTTTAGGCTTTTGAACAACACGATTTGAAGAAATATTGACGTCGAGATGACCTGGGGAATGTAGAGGTTCGAAACAAACACGATCACGAACACCTCTTAGAAGAAAATTCGTATCTTTTGATTCCCTGGGCCAAATGATGCGATTTAGGTGGCTGTGGATTCAGAATTTGCCGATGCACACTCCAAAGAAAGCCGATCGTCAATTGGAGTCGTGAATTGATCGCAATTTGATTTACAAGATGACGTTCGAAATTGTTCCAGAAACAGATGAAGAACAAGATGGATTCTTGTTGAATCAATGAAAGATTGATGAAATTTTCCCAGATTTGATGCAACCTGGCTCTGATACCATGAAATAATATGAGATTAAGAGATTTCTAGAATAAGAGAATGAGAGATTAGAGAGAATTAGAGAATTAGAGAAAAGAATGATTTATTAGAAAATGAGAATTATGAATTCTTGCATACAAAATGTCAAGGAGTAAAGTATTTATACTAACCTAGTCTAGGCTTGTTTGGATACAAGGATAGCCTTATACATAAATGGCTTACAAGGATAACATAATTCTATAATACAAACAAGCCTTAAACTCTCCCTTTTACATACATACAAATCGCCATTTAACTAGATTTAAAGGCTTTCATAAATTCATCACTTCTTCTTCATTCCATTGAAAAAATAATAGATTATGGTTCATCATTGATCAAGAGAATAGAGAGAGAGAGTTTTAGTGACAAGAAAATGAGAGAATAGAATTTTTATTCATAATGATGAGAGAATAGTTTCTCTTGCTTAGTTACAATATGTGAAGGTAGTAAGGTATTTATACTAATCTAGTCTAGGCTTGTTTGGATACAAGGATAGCCTTATACATGAATGGCTACAAGGATAACATAATACTAGAACACAAACAAGCCTTAAACACTCCCCTTTGACATATTAAACTCTCGCCTTTATTTATAGAATTAAAGGCTTTCATCTTTCATCATTTCTTCTTCATTCCAACACTCTCCCTCAAGCTTAAGACATGGAAAATGCCTAAGCTTGCAACCATGAAGCATTACCTCATTAAAAACCTAGAGAAGGAAAACCCAATTGGGATAAAACATTTTCTAGGGAAAAAGAGTATAACACTCCATGTTGGGATCATTGGTGTGGAATGGACTGCTTTGAAGCTTCTTATAAGTCTGGTCCATTTCTCCCCCTTTCTTTTGACTACTTGTCTTTAAGAGGTGATTTTGATCCAGCTTTCTCAAAGCTTTCAAGTTTAACCTGTTTCACATACACATATACCTGCATGTATCAATTCTCACAAGATAAACCAATGCTTTATAATATAAGAATGATTTTTTTTTTTTTTTTAACTTCCCTTTTTATCAATATGAATGGCGATTTTGGATGATTGATCTAGACCAGTCTGGTTCTCAAAAGACTCCATATTAAGGTTTTTGGATTCATCATGATCACATGGTTCTCTTATGGATTCATCATGATCACATGGTTCTCTTCCCTTATATATTTTGGATCCACTTTGGCTAGCTTCATTTTGATTCACTTTCTACTTTCAATAAGCCATGCTTCCACTAAATGATGTAGGTAAGTCATGCTTATGATTGTTTTCCATCACTTGCTGATCTAAAACATCATAGCAACTCAAAAATAAAGATTAGTATTCCAAATAAGATCAAGTCTGGTATCAAGTATAATATCTAGCCAAATTCTCAATCTAAAATCATAGAATTAAAGAACTTATCCTAGATAAAACCTTTGATGAGAGAATTTTGTCATGAGGTGATTCATCACTTTCCACCAGCTTACTCCTTCTCCATGAGATTTGGTAGCTTGATGGCCATCGGTTCTATCCTCATTTAATGACAGAAGAATTGGATGACCTTATTCACAGCCTCCATTATAAAATCAAACTGAGCACACTTCTTGTGCTTACTTTCGAAGGCAAAACATCTTGTAATAACCATGATCCAGACTGAGCACACTTCTTGTGCTTACTTTCCAAGGCAAAACATCTTGGAATAACCATGATCCAGACTGAGCACACTTCTTGTGCTTACTTTCCAAGGCAAAACATCTTGGAATAACTATGATCAAGTATGAAACCTTGTCCATACATGACCAATTCGAACTGAGGCCTGATCATCATCATGTGCCTTACGGCATCATGTGGCTCATTATCACAGCCAGATTGTTCTAGATTAGATGCTCATTTTCTTTCCCCCCCACAAGCTTGACACTAAGAATAAGAGTCAAGTTTGGAAGAATGAGCATACACAGAATGAATGTCTCAAAGTGGTCTTCATTATCCTTTAAACATAAAGAGGAACATAGTAAGTATATGTAAAATGCTTTGAGAATTAAGAGATTTGAAGTATTGAAGAATATGAAGAATAAGAGATTTGGAGATTAAAAGTATAAGTGTTTTAGAATTATTGAGAATTATGATCAATGTCAAGGTGAATTTTGGATCCATCTAGGTTCTAAATGCAATGCATAGACTTCCTAGGTTCTCTTTCATCCTATGAACATTTCTAGATGAGAAATTTTAATCAATCAAAGAATAAGTATAAAGTTTAGAGATAGCCTTTGCAAGGACTTTAATAAGTCTTTGTGAGTTTCCTCCTTTGTGATTGATTATGATCTGAACTTGTAGCATGTGTGCTTTGTTGATTTTCTCTTCAAGCACACACCAAAGGTCACCTTACTCCATGGGAGAGCTGATTCATCACATTCCATCAGTCTTTCCTCTCCACTCCTTGTGGTGGCTGTTCTTGGTGGCCATTGGTTCTAACTTCTTCTCCATGTGTTGTGCCTTTTTCACTTGCTCTCTTTTGTCTTTGTTAGACAATGAAGCAAAACATCAACTCTCATATTAAGTCTTTGAACCTGTTGAGAATATGCAGATTCTAAACAAAAGATAGTGAGTGAAAGAGATTGATTAAGAGTAACAAAACTTAATTTTAAACACTGCCTAAGGACTTTTGGATTCAACATGCCTTCTTAAACTTATTTTCGTAAGTAAAAGACAAGGTTCTCTTCCCCTATGATCAATGCAATTCATGAACAAATGATTCAGCTAGCTAAACTAGGTTCAAAATGTCCCATTCTACCAATGAACAAAATTCCATAAAATTCATGATTTAATATCCACCTAGAAACCAGATTTCCTAGAGTTCTAACTCACACAACCATCAATGAAATCAATAAAATAGTTGGATAAGAGTTTAGAAATAGTCTGAATGCATAAGACTTTGATACTAGGTCTTTGCATTTGAGTTTAGGAATTGGTTCTGATCTAGACACTCCCTTGCATTTTGAACTGAGTTGATGAAGTTTTTTTTTTTTTTTTTTTCATCTACTAGCACTTTGCCTTGTAGAATCCATGACCGCTGAAACTGCATGCCGGGCAGATTTCCTAGCCGAGTCCACATGCTCAAGCCTTCTCGTTTCGCCAAATAGTTTCACTGGGAACGTAGCTACATCGCTTATTGCATACACCGAGCTGTCACTTGACTGCATTTTGCTGTTCACTTTTATCCCTCCTTTCTCTATTGTTAGCTGTCCTTCAAACAAGCTTGTGATTGAGATTAACCGCCGTGACCTTTTTATCCGAATCAAACTCAAATGATGTCAAAACAGTTCCTTTGACAAACTTCACTCCTTTAGCCCTATAGTAGTCTTCATACAAACTTGCAATCTTGGGCGTAAAGAGACGCGCCATGTAGTAAGCCTTGGATCGCAGTGGCAAGCCTATTTGCGTCGCTCAGATCTCTCAAGTAACAAACATTTTCAGCATCTGAGCCTTCCACCCTAAACTCTTCGAGCTTCAACGCCCTGGCACATCAACGGACTTAACACGATTCCCAAGGACTAGTTCAATTCCTGCTCCTTGTACCATTTTGGAGTGAGCTTCTCATCATTAGCCCCAATACAAGTGTGGAAAGAAGGAAGTCGTGCAGGAGCTTCTGGCAGTAGAAAACCTTTGCTTAAAGCGGGCCTCTCATATGGTGCAACGGGTTCTTCGGAAATGATGCAGAGTTCGCCGTCGGAGATACCTCTCCTCGTGAATTCGAGAGCTGCATAACCAGCAGCAACACCTCCTCCGAGAATTACATACACGAACGCTCTTCCCATGGTGCAACTTCTTATTTTTCCTTTCCAAGAAAATCTATATGTGTTTCTTTTCGTAATTATCCCGTGAGGCACAGAAAATTTTATTTCTTGTTCTTTCCACGTGTAGCAGAAGCAAGACATCTGATGGAACTGAATTCTCCAAGTTCAGAAATTGCGTAAGCACTGAGATTTGCCATACGTGGCCATGACATAGTTGAACACGTATTCCTCTTCAATCACCCTTGTCCCAGAGGCGTGAAAATCGTGAACAACACACAAAAAATTGTTGACGTTGGTGCTTTGTGAGTATAGTATGGCTCATTTTAGTACTGTTGATCGCCTGTCATCCGTCAGACAATGGAAGCAAGCATATTAACCGAATTGTTGCCTCATTCTCAGATTGACATTTTCCGTTATGTTCTATACGCAGAATTATCCATCTGATCACTCATTAGAAGGTCATATTAGACTTCTAGTTTCCTGCCATCCAAGTCAGCAACCTAACTCCCTTCAACTAACTTCAACCAACTCCTGCAACAGATTCTAACAAACACCAACCAACAAGATCAACCAATAACAGACCTTATCTTCACAAATAATAAAAAATCATCAACAATTTTCGAATTTACCAAGATACTAATCAAAAATTCAATTTTCCCTCTAAATTCCATAATTTCTAAGATTGGTAAGGAATTCAAGAAAATCAATCTTGAAGCCTTAAACCTATTTGATTGAACTGAAATTTCGTAGAAACCCTCACAAGACACTAATTAAACTTTCCAGATTCAAAGAATTAAAGAAAACTGAGAAAGAATTAGAAATATATCACCAGGATCTTGATACAGGTTTTTTTCGGACGTCTTTGAGGAAAAGTTCAACAAAACCCTTTTAACTCAATGGAATCGAGTTCTGCTTTCTTTAAACAGAAACTAGACTCAAGGGGCTTGAGTTTAGGCTTTTGAAAATCACGATTTGAAGAAAAATTGACGTCGAGATGACCTGGGGAATGTAGAGGTTCGAAACAAACGCGATCGGGAACACCTCTTGAAAGAAAATTTGTACCTTTTGATTACCTGGGCCAAATGATGCTATTCAGGTGGCTGTGGATTCGGAATTTGCCGATGCACACTCCAGAGAAAGCCGATCGTCAATTGGAGTCGTGGTTTGATCGCAATTTGATTTATAAGATGACGTTCGAAATTGATCCAGAAACAGATGAAGAACAAGATCGATTCTTGTTGAATCAATGAAAGAATGATGAAATTTACCCAGATTTGATGTAACCTGGCTCTGATACCATGAAAGAATAATAGATTATGGTTCATCATTGATCAAGAGAATAGAGAGAGAGAGTTTTAGTGACAAGAAAATGAGAGAATAGAATTTTTATTCATAATGATGAGAGAATAGTTTCTCTTGCTTAGTTACAATATGTGAAGGGAGTAAGATATTTATACTAATCTAGTCTAGGCTTGTTTGGATACAAGGATAGCCTTATACATGAATGGCTACAAGGATAACATAATACTAGAACACAAACAAGCCTTAAACACTCCCCTTTGACATATTAAACTCTCGCCTTTATTTATAGAATTAAAGGCTTTCATCTTTCATCATTTATTCTTCATTCCAACAGTAACCAGTCATCAAACCAGAAAAGTGGTGTTCTATTGTTTCAAATCTAAGAAATGAATAAGCTTGAGGCTTGAGCTTATGAAGTTTCCTCCATATCCAAGAATCGTTCTTTCCCTCTTTTACATCATTGAAAGATACATTTGGCATCAATTTTTTTTTGTGTTCAATCAACCTACTAGGAACCTGATAACGAGAAAATACACCATATAATGCTTACAACAAACACTTTTGGTGATTCTCTAAGTCTCCTTATATGTAAAACACTTTTCGTTTTAGGCAACAAAGGTCCTCCCAAGTAGAGCTGTCAATTCGGATTAATGTCTGCGGATTATTGTCCAGTCCGCCTTGCAATTAAGCGGTTTAGGATTTCATTTTTTCTATCTGCGGTCTAGCGGATTGAAACCGCTGCGGTTCGCGGTTTGTAGCGGAGTGGTGTATGCGGTTTGTAGATTTTACCATGGATTTTATAAAAAATGTAAAATTAATAAAATATTTTGCAATTATACACTTCTAGGATTTTGAATTTAATTCACGACTCACGGCTCTAGGCCTCCAGGCTCCAGTTGTTATTTTCTCTAACGCTTTTTCTCTTTTCTGTCTTCTCTGAAATTTTGATTCAATCACACTTTTTTTTCTTTTGGTTCCTTTTTGTAACATGTAAGTAAATCTCTTATATATTTGATGTATATACTTTTAAGATTTATTCTCTTTATACATAGATGTATCATGAATCCATGATTGACCATTGCATATATATTCTTATATTTGTGTATGTCACTTTGTGCGTATATTTATCAAATTATTGATTTAATTTTAGCCAAATAAGGAATCGTAGTGTTTATATTAATATATGTCTGTGAAGAGTGAACCTGCAATCATGATTTGTATTATATTTGACTTTGACTTTTAATTTTTATCATGAGACACACCGATTGAGATTAGTTTAATAAATTTTTATGCTGTTTTGTATATTTTCCAGCATGGATTTTGAACAAGACAATATGGGTGACAGTCTTTTAGAAAAAGACTTTGATGTTCTCGATGATGCAGAAGAATTACCTCCTCCAGAGAGTCAAGGTGCCAGAAAATCAGAAAGAACACGTGCCGACAAAAAGCCACGATTAACCGCTGAGTGTTGGAAGCATTTTACAATTATTGGAGAAAAAAAACCAGATGGTAAAGAAGATGTGAGATGTAACTATTGTGGAAATATTTATCATTGGGATTTACACTAAAATGGAACAACTACTCTGAATACACATTGGAAAGCTTGCAAAAAGAGACCTAAAGATAATGATGTGGGTGCTATGATGTTTGATTACGAAGGAAAGATGAGAGCTCGAAAACTTGACCAGAAGATATTTCGTGAGATGATTGCTATGGCTATAATTGAGCATGGTCTCCCTTATTCCTTTGTCGAGTATAGGAGGATTAGAAATGCGCTTACTTACGCAAATCCTGATATCAAACACTGGTGTCGGAACACAGCAGCTTTAGATTGCTCCAAAGTTTTTGAGAATGAAAAGTAAAATCTCAAGATAGAATTGGCTGATATCCAGAGTAGAGTGTGTTTAACTACTGATCTTTGGAGATCAATCATTAATTAAGGATATATTTGTTTAACAGATCATTACATTGATAAGGATTAGAAGTTACAAAATAAGATATTATCGTTCTCCGCTTTTCCGCCTCTACATTCTGGATACACCATAGCAAAAAAGCTTATGGAGATACTCAAAGAATGGGGATCAGAAAAGAAAATTTTCTCTCTAAAGGTGGACAATGCTTCTGCAAATGATACTATGCAAACAATCTTGAAGAAGAAATTACAAAAGGATTTGTTATGCGGTGGAGAATTTTTTTCATATAAGGTGTTCTGCACATATACTTAATCTAATTGTGCAAGATGGATTGGCTGAGATTAGTGGTGCTTTGCAAAAGATTAGAGAAAGTGTCAACTGTGTGAAGGCTTCTAAGGGTCGAGAGGATATGTATGAGAATTGTAAGGAAACAGTTGGTCTTCAGATTAAAGCAAGTTTAGCTTTGGATGTGGCAACTAGATGGAATTCCACTTATCATATGCTTGATAGAGCTATCAAACATCGTGATGCTCTACATAATCTTCATGAGATCGAAGCCTCATATACATCTTTCCATCAGATATTGAGTGGCAAAAAGGAAAAGAGATATGTGAACTCTTGAAGCCATTTGATGATATTACCAAATATCCCACATCAAACTTATATTTTATGCAGATTTGGAATATCGAATGTTGTTTGCGACTTCATGCACTTTCTACAAATCTGGATATTAGAGATATGGTTCAACCTATGCAACTTAAGTTTGATAAATACTGTGAACAATATAGTGATATTCTTGCTATTGGTGCTGTTCTGGATCCAAGGATGAAGTTTGCACTTCTAGAATTTTGTTTCACTATAGATAAATCGACTTGTAAGGAAAAGTTGGATCATGTTCGTCGCAAAATTTATAAGCTCTTTGATTCATATAAGAGTAAATCAAGAACATCAACATCTACAAGTTCTTCACAAGGTCTTGCAAGAACTTCCGATGGAAATGCACCAATGGGATATGTGTAAGTGGTTACGTTTGTTTTCATCTTAACATCTTATTTTAAATTTACTTTGTTACTCTTTATTTACTTTAGTTAGTTATTTATCTTGTCTCTTTAGACTATATACATATATTTCTAAATTATTCAGATTTATAGATTGATTTTTAAAATTTTAATGCAACAGGAATTTTATGCTTTTTACTCACAAAAAATTGGTGATAATGGAAAATTGCCTTTGGATGTGTACTTAGATGAAGCACCATTGAATATGATGAAATTTGAGAGTATGAATGTCTTGCACTATTGGAAAGATAATGCTAGTCGTTTTCAGGAATTATCTTATATGGCTTGTGATGTTCTTAGTATTCCGATAACAACGGTGGCTTCGGAATCATCATTTTGCATAGGTAGTCGTGTTTTAAACAAATATAGGAGTTGTTTCCTACCATCTAAGGTAGAAGTTTTGATTTGTGGACGAAATTGGTTGAGCGGTTTTGAAGGTAACAGTGGTAGTTTAATTTTTTATGATAAATATGTTCTCTTAAGATAAAGAAATAAGTGTTTTGTGTTTCTAACTTTATATATATGGATGGTGAGGGTGCTCGTAATGATCTACCTGTTGAAGTTACACCAAATTGAATGTTTGTATTTGCTTTTGAATTAAGGTTGGTTTGTTGTTATAATTATTTTTTATTGGATTAACGTGAAATAATGTTTTAGTTGCTT
The DNA here is from genome assembly GCA_039880935.1 of Streptanthus diversifolius. Lineage (NCBI taxonomy): Eukaryota > Viridiplantae > Streptophyta > Magnoliopsida > Brassicales > Brassicaceae > Streptanthus > Streptanthus diversifolius. Next base: position 8,412,643 of record JAXGFM010000003.1, on the reverse strand, counting down.
TATGCAACTTTCACAGTTCTAACGGTTTTTTTAATTTATTTTTCAGGTGGAAGAAACATCTTAGTTATTTCTCTGGCTTTCAAACTTATGGAGTTGTTATTTAGTCGGTCACTAGATATTTTTTTATAAAATTATTTTTCTTGTTGTTGATGTTATTTCTTCTTTATTTGATACTATTATAGTTTTATTTGTTTACTTTAATCTTCAAATTATTATCTGGTTTTTATTTATATGGTTATAGATATTATGTTATAGTTATGGTTCTTAAGATCAACTGAGGACAAAAATTTTTTTGTTCTAATTAAAATATTAATCCGTGGATTAATCCGTATATCCACAAATTTTAAACGGTTTGGATTAGGATTTTAATTTTTAGTACCGCAGTCTGCTGCGGACCAGTCCGCTAAAGTCCGCGGACAAAAAAAACATTTACAGTGCAGACTCATAATCCGCGGATTAATCCAAATTGACAGTACTAATCCCAAGCAACCTTCGTCTTATGAGTTTGATTAGGGTAACCAGACCAGAAACAATCACTGCACAGCCCTTCAATTGTATCTAAGCACCCTTTTCGTAAGATAAAAGCCGAGCTCCCAAAATTAACAATACTTGCACTAACCGATTTAATTAATTGAAGGCGTCCAATAAAAGATAAAGACCTATGAGTCCAAGAAAGAAACTTGCTTTTTATCTTGTTTATAAAGGTTCATAATCTGACCTTGTCCACTTTTTTGTAGTAAAGGGCAAACCAAGATTGCGGATGGTAGAGATCCAATACTGATATCTTTAGCGCTTTCTTGTAATTGTAGTCGCTCCTTACCCTTGCATGCAGCGTATACATATGATTTTGACGCATTAATGTGCAAACCAGATTGCTCAGAAAATTATTACATAACATTCAATACACCATGAAGTGAACCTGTAGATTCATCAGTGTATAGTAAGTAGTATGTCGTCTACGAAGCTTAAATGAGTAAGATTGACATCCTTACATGATGGGTGGTAACCAAACTATCCTTAAGTTGCAGCAGAATTTAGCATCTTAGATAGGTCATTATTCAGAATCACGTAGAGGTATGAGGACAAAGAGCATCCTCTAGTACTTTTAAACAATACGGTCCAGTTCTCCATTAACAGCGACTGAAATTAGGCTGTTTTAATGAAAATGAGGTTGCATCAGGCTATTAGACTGTAGTCTTTCATAGTCTGAGCTGGCTTCGTTTTAGGAATCAGTGAGAGGGTCGCATTAACTCATGTTGTAAAAAACCGAATATGAAGAAAGATTGAACTGATGTGACAAAAGATTTTAATTATCCCAAGACCGGCCAAGCTGCAATGGATAAGTCCTTAGTGAAACCATATGTCCCTGAGACTTTATCATTAGGCAATGACTGCAGAGATTTTTAATTCAGAAGAGGAGACTAAAGTTACCAAATGAGAATCGAGTGACTCTGGACAAGTATAACTTAAAAGATGTTAAAGAGATTCCATTGAAACAGTTTTAGTACCTGAAAAGTTCGATCATGCAGAAATCTCCAAAAGTGTGACACTGCTTCTCTTTTAATATTAGAAGGATGAGTTAAGATTTTACCAGATTATGTTGTCAACTGATTAATAGGATTTCTCACGAAAAACTTTCTTCAATATAAACCAAATGACGCCACTGGTTTGATGCTTCTGTTGCAGCTTGGAATGTGTTTACACTCGGGTCTTATAACACCTGATCTTGACAAAGAAACATATCCCCAAATGATTTTTAGAGTGGTTTGTGAAATATTTGAAAAGTGTTGATGTTATGAATGCATAAAGAAATGTGTTTATACAAGTATGTAGATCCTAAACTAATATGAATATGGTAAAGTTTCTTAGAATTCATTACAAAAAATATGTTTTATGTCCTTATCTTTCTATATTTCATTATCTCTATAGTATGGGAGATCTCCATATTGATTTCTGTTTAGGGCCTTAACTCAATTTCAGACAACTATACAGAGCAGCTCTCGAGTGGGTACGTGGCTCTGTCTCAGCACAGATACATGAAACAACGAGAAGAAATTGATAATGGTGCGACAAGTAAGTGAAAAATATGAAAGGTTTTCATGTACCTTATGGCCTCTCAGATACCATGACTAAGCATCAAGATTGATCAGAGATACCACCAGCTTCAAACTTTGAAAAAGATTGGGGGTATATGTGTAGCCAGTCACTACTTATCAATGCACATCCAACTTTATTTTCCAATGTGGATCCTTTTCACGCTTATTCCACCATGTGAATTGTGAGCCAAAATACTTCAGATCCATTAAACTGCAATCTATAGCCAAATCTTGAAAATGACGCATCCCAGCTTGGTCAATGATATAATCTTACAGCTCTTGAATTCTCACTGGATGAGAAGGTCTAATGCCACCAAGTACCTCTACTCTCATCCAAAATAACTCATCTTCCAGGAAATTAATTAGAAGCATTAATTGCAATACAAACAAATTGTTCCTATGAGGAGTGAATATGAATGGTGCAAGTGATGATCTGAGCGCTACTATGAAGCAGAGAAGAATTCATCATAGCATAATGGTTATGGCTTTGTACTCTTGTCACAAGTAAACAACCAAACCAAGGTTTTTCAGCTTGAATCCACATTCTAATAACAGTGTGTATGTGTGTATTCCAAGAAAAAAAAATGGCGTCATATCTTCCTAACATAATTTTTCTTTGATGTAGCCTGCAAATTCAAAAACTTCAAATCCTTCGACCTTCCATTATTCTTTTGTGAGTTTCTGGGAACCATTTTAGCCTGTTGAGCATAATCAAGCGAATCCATTTTTCTTACCTATAACTGATTGGTCAATCTTTGTCTTATCTACCAAAGATTGCTTTTCCTTGGTGGCCATCTCGCCCTCCCTCTTACAACTCCTCCAGCTCTGGTTCATCTTCCTCAGTGATACTAGCCGGGACTTAAAAATAGGAAGGGGAAATTTTTCTTTTTGATATTACTTAAAGGAATCACTTGTTAGAATATGCAAATTTAAAGTAAGAAAATGACGAAAATTGCATAAGAAAATGATATGAGATTAAGATAGATTAGTAAAAGATTAGGAAAATATGTAAAATATTAAGAGACTAAGAGAGTTTAGATGACAGAATATGAAAAGAGAATGGATTTTCTTAATTGATTTATGGTGAGTATACAACTATTTTATAGGTAGAGAGGAAAGATAAGACAAAAGGCACTACACCACATGGTGATAGTGACCTGACCTAAACTGTTTAAATTTCAAATTCACTAAGCCAACATCTTACTCCTCCTTGCTGCTTCACTACAACAGCTCTTTTGGGTTAGACAAGGGTTCTAGAAGGTTTCTTAGATGGATTTGGGCTTGGCACAGTTACAGGACACTCAGGCCTTGGGCTTCACTTCATCTCAACCTAATGCATAGGCATGATGCACAAGCATGTTCATTACACCTCTTGCTCAATACTCGGAAGTGGCCGGCCTTGTCTTCTAGAAAAGTCATTGACTCTTTTTTTCTTCTTCCTCTCTAATACTCCCTCTCAAGCTTGACCATAGGATATATGGAGGTCAAGTTTGGAACTTTGAAGAACTCCCTCATTATAAACATTAGCATGGAAAACCTAATGGGACAAACCAAGCTAAGAGAAAAAGAGTGAAGCCTTCTCAGCCTAGGGATTGGTCAGTGAGTCTATGAGCCTTAGGACAAGCTTTGTGGACTTCAGAGACCCTGGATCATGGCCGCCATGAATAGAAAGTTATAAATCCCTCCTTGTTTGACCATCTTCATACGTTCATGTAGCTTGAGGTTTCTTTTCTTAACTGATTCTTGTCTTCCCCTTTCTTTTGAATACTTGGTATTTTTAAGGATTGACCTAATATTAGCCTTAGCTCATAAGTTCCAAGTTGTACATATCTCAAGTGACAATGCATATGCATCAATTCTCAAATGATAAACCTATTCAAATCATATTCAAAAATATTTTAGAATCATTCCTTGCATTCACTTGGAATGGTGATGAGGAGTGTTGATCAAGCTTGATCACTTTAGCTTATTTACTTGAAACCTTCACTCCATTCCTTTTGTTACACCAGCCTTTGTTGCTTCTCTTTGGATCTTTGTTTGGTTTGTTGACACCAATCTTGTGTACAGACTTTCCTTAGCTTCACTCCAATCTTTGGAGTTTATTCAAGGCAGCTTCTTGAGTTGATTAATCAGCTTCTTGACACAAAAACACTCATACTTTGAGCTGATTCATTATATTATACCAGCTTGCTTCTCCATTTGAATTTCCACCATAGCCACCTTGGGTGTACTTTCTCCGGTCAGCCTCTTTGATCTGCCATATCCAAGTTAGCCTGGTTAAACTAGGTATTTTAAGCTTGATGGCCCTTGGTTATAATTTCAAGCATGTGTTGCGCCTTTGTAGTTTCTTTGGTGCTTCTTCAACAGTTTCTTTGAACCTTCTTTTCAATACTAAAGGTATTGTCTTTATTCATTGGTTGATAAGGTGAGCAGCTATCCTGGTTGAGTGGTCGAAGCACCGTTGGTCGAGTGGTCGATGGCAAGTGGTCAACCATGGTCAAAAGTTCTTGATCGTTCTCGGTCGTGCCCGTGAGTTCCCGGTCATGCCCAAATTACCATTCACGTCATTCTCTCCTTTTTTCTTTTATTCTTTGATTCATTCGAATAGGTTCCATCTTCTTGACCTTCAATGCGGAATGAGAACAATGAACCATCCCAACAGCTTCTTGAAAATTACCAAAGCAAACCAGAAAAGGTCTTTAAATCCAATAATCTATCTTGGTTTTTCTTGGCCATGACTCTAGCTTAGCAAAGCCTTTGTTCTTCTTGCTGCACCCGGTTTTGGTTTTGTTGCATATAGAAGTTGGCACCATCAATGTAGAGATGGTACACTTTTTTATTCACTTCCTCTTAAAAATCACCATTGTGGACTTGATCATGAGCTTAATTGAACATTGGATGCTCATTATTCACCCCTCTGCAAGCTTAACTCGGAGAATGAGAGTATATAGTCAAGCTTGGAAAAATGGGCACCATTGGTCACCAATGCTTTGGACCACCTGCTTTTTGGCTTCATAAGTTGGTCTTCTTGTTGAGTGAGCTTTTCTCTCCACCTTCAGGAATATATATTCTTCATGTAGGCTCTGAGAAGTGGGTAGTGGGCATGAACATCCACCGTGACCTCCTCTTATTATATTCTTTAAGGTGTGATTTTACCTCTCTAAACTCCATAATATACTTCTTGCAATATAAGCTCTGATGTCTAACACACTCATGAATATACTCTTGTAGAATAGACTCTGATGTGTAACACACTCATGAATATACTCTTGTAGAGTAGACTCTGATGTGTAATATACTCAGGAATATACTCTTAAAGAGTATACTATGATATGTAGTACACTAAGGAATATATTCTCCTAAAGTAGGCTCTGATGTGACTTCTTCTTTCTATACTCAAGAGTATACTCTTCTAGAGTAGGCTCTAATGTGTAGTGTATTGATAAATGACTCATGAAGTTGTACCTTTGAGCAATTTTTCCAATGGAATAACATCCTGGATAGGTGTTAGATACGTCCAAGGAATGTTACACAATCTGAGGTGATCTCTCCTTAACTCCTTGCTGCTTATGGTTACCTTGACACATCTTATGCTTCCTTGAAATCACAGCAACTCAAAGAGAAATTTATATCACCAACTTTGGAACTAGAACTTGATATGTATCAAGTCTGGTTTCCAATACCTTAAACATAATACTAAGGACATAGATATTTTGTACACTATCCTAGCCACAGCTCACCAAGACTTAGTATTCAGTAACAAATACTAACAACCCAAGGAAATTTAGCAACACAGATACTTCTAGGTTCCTTAAATACATCCAGAGTAAGGGACTAAACAAACCCATCTGAATCATTTCTAAACACACTAGGACAACTAAACATAAACATAATGGAGTTTACACAAGTTTTTCAGGAAGGGTGTGCACACTATCTATCGAGGAACCTGCTCATTTGAGCTTGCTTTGTGGATTCAGTGTCCATCACCTCTCTTCAGTGTGCCCTTATTTCTTGTAATGTTCACCCTTCATTGTATACTTTGTTGTAAGGATACTTTGTTGGCCACGGTAAAGTCTTCTTTCCTTTCAATCAGGCTGTGTGACCTTTGCTCCTTTTGGATTTGGGACACATTCCACAAAGCGTTGGCAGCCTTTATGACCTCACGGATTGCTCTCCATTTGCTACAAAAGGTTAGTAAGAACAAAAGGAATACAAGGACTTCAAATGCTAAATGACAATCCAAGATAATAAGAAAATGTTCTAAGAGAAAAAAATGGTTCCCTTTCTTTTTAAAACTATTTTGAACCAGAAGAACTAGGATAGGATTACACATGACTTCAATGCCTAATCTCATAATAGAAACACAATAAGAAATTGTTCACTTCTTTCACTAACTTTTAATCACAAGCAAATATTGGATTCATTATGATATCAAAGTTTAAACTCCAATGAGTAAAAAAAATTCATAGTTCACTTTCCTTTGATCATTTTAAGACAGGATTTAAATTTCTTTCCTTAAGGATGATGAATCTAAAATTCCTTAAGGGAAAGAATTTCACTTAAGAGAAGAGAATCTGGATCTTATTTACTTCTATGAGTGTAAGAAGCCTTGATGAATCCAAAATAAGATCCTTTATACTCATAAGAGTAAAGTAGTTCAAGGTTCTCTTCCTTTAAATGGTTTCCAAAAGGAATTTTGGATTCAACCAGGTCCTAAATGCAATGCATAGTCTACTAAAGTTCAATTCCCTCTTCTTATAACATTGCTTGGGGACTTTTGCATTCATTAAAGCATTAATGCTAATACTCAACCAAGTAAACTCTTATTTGGTTCTCTTCCCCCAATTTCCATAAAATACAATAGGATTCAGCATGGATTTAAGTACTTTACTAGTTTAGTAAGATTTCTGATGTGGAGGATCCATTATAATGGCAACCACAAAATACTTTTCATATTAGCTTAAACCTTTTAGCCATGGTTCTCTACTGTACCACCATGTAACACAATTTTAATCAAAAAAACTTCAATGAGCTTAAAGAAAACAAACTCAAGGTTTTAAATTCAACAAACATGCTGTTCTTTATCCACCAAGACCATAGCTAACCACTCAATTCAATCCCTAAATGAGATATACATAAATACTCTCATGGTTTATGCTATTGTCCAATGTATAATGGAAAAACATCTTTTGAAATTCAAGAATAAAGAAAACAAGTTGAAAATCTGGAAATGTGACTTAGAGATTTAAATGGAGCTCAAGGAGAAGAAGAGAATGGAGTGTGATGCTAACCAAACATGATCCAAATGTTTTTCATTCTCAAGAGAAGGCACTTAAGGGACCAATAAATAAATGGTTTAGGTAGCCACTCTTTCTTTCTTTTCCTTTGTGATTCACAACAACAACCACCATTGTTTCTCTTTATTATCACCTGTTTAACCATGGTTCATAATTAAAACAAAAGAACACAAACAAAACTGTGGGTACTTGTTTTTACCTACTTGTCAAAAGCTTTACACATTGTTTAAAAATGTTTTAACAAGAAATTTTTAAAAACTTTTGAATGAAAACTTGAAAAAATAATCTAAAGAGCTTATGAGAATGATAAGAGATTAAAAAAGATTAGTAAAAGATTGGGAGAATATGTAAAATATTAAGATACTAAGAGATTTTAGGTGACAGAGAATATGAAGAGCGAATGAATACTCTTGATTAATTTATGCTGTGTATCTCATTAATAGGTACAGACAAAAGAAAAGACAAAGGGCACTACACCACACGGGTATAGTGACCTGACTAAACGGTTTAAATTTCAAATGCACTAAACCAACATGTGACTCCTCCTTGCTGCGTCACTCCAACAACTCTTTTGGGTTAGACAAGGCTTCTATAAGGTGTCTTAGATGGATTTGGGTTAGACAAGGCTTCTAATGCATAAGTGTGATTCATTTGAATTTCTTATAATAAAATCTTTTTAAATAAACTTTTTAAAAAATTATAGACAAAAAATCATTTCTATAAATTAATAAATTTATCTATGAATTAATATCTCTACAAAATTAGAAATTTTCATTGTCCAAAATTATTAATTTATAGAGGTTTTACTGTATATATTTTTTTAAAGATTTCTGTTATAATTGCAATACATATACATGAATAATAATCAAGATCACTTATTAATAGTAAAAAAAAAATGACTATAAGATTTTGAATATATCTTTATATATGTGTAATAATTAATAAAATAAATGGTAAAATAGATATTTAAAGATGTTGTTATTGATAAAAAAAATTTGTGGCCAATAGAAAAAAACCGTGGTCAAAATAAAACAAAATATTTCATGGAAAATCGTCACAAAAGAAAAAATATATATGGAAAAAAATAAATCTGTTAAAATTAAGCAAATTTGTGGCCAAAAGAAAAATAGATATATGAAAACTAATTAAATCAGTTAAAATTAAGCAAATTTTTTGCCAGAGGAAATTAATTAATTTCGGTCAAAAGTAAGTGAATTTGTTGCCAATGAAATATAAATCTATAAGAAAATAATTACCTCGGTCAAATTTAAGTAAATGTGTTGCCAAAAGTAAAAAAAAAGAAAAAGAAAAAAGACTATGAAAACTAAACAAATGTTGACCAAAATTTAAACAAAATCTAGTTTAGTAGCAATAAATTAGTGTCAAACTAACTTTATTACCATAATGAAAATTAAATCCTAAATATGTTGATTGACCATTTAAATTCTTATTGGTTCGGTGATCTTTCGTTCCTTGCAGGTTAAAGACTCTAAAAGGGTTACTTAGGGGTTTGTTATTAATCATCTTACTACTTTCCATACATTCTTCAAATTTTCCTATAACAGTCATACAAAATATCAAAACTTCTTTCTTTGCAGCAAATTAATCAGGCGAAATAATGGCAGAAATGAGTTGGTATTTTACAAGACAAGAGATAGTAGCAAACTCTCCATCGAGAATAGACGGTATCGACTTAAAGCAAGAGACTTTCCAACGTTGGTCTTACACTACATTCCTCCAAGAGCTTGGCCAGAGACTATACAATCCTCAGAAATCCATAGCGACATCGATAGTCTTATGTCAAAGATTCTTCACTCGCCAATCTTTAGCCAAGAACGACGCGAAGACAATCAGCATCATATGCATGTTTATAGCCGGAAAATTAGAAGGGTCTCCGAAACCGGTAGGTTACGTTATTGCCGTGGCTTACAAGGTTTTACACGACAAGGAACCGTCTAGAGAGGTGTACGAGAGATTGAAGAAAAAGGTGCTAAACGGTGAGAAGTTTGTGCTCTCCACGTTAGGGTTTGATCTCGAAATCGAACACCCTTATAAACTGGTTATGGATTGGGTTGAGAAATCTGTTATGGTCGAGAAGGATGCTAAGAGATTATCTCAGGCTGCGTTGAATTTCATTAATGACGGTTTAAGGTCGTCGCTTTGTTTGCAGTTTAGGCCGAGTCAGATTGCTGCAGCTGCTATATATCTCGGGTCGTGCTTTGCTAAAGTAAAGTTACCGTTGGATGGGGAGAAAGTTTGGTGGCAAGAGTTTGATGTAACTAAAGGTCAATTGTGGGAAATTTGTAACCAGACGCTTGATATTTATGAGCAAGACTTCCTCAAGCCGGTTAAACATGAAGCAGACTCTAAACTTGGTGATATAGGGTTATTGAGAGTAGAGCAAAAGCAACACAAGGATGATGTCACTAAATCTTCTAACGGTCTTGAAGATCATCAAAATCAGGGAAATGTCATAAAAGGAACTTATAAGTCTAGAAGGGCTATTGAAACAATTAACGATGTATCTTTTGGAGCATTCCCGAATAAACATGGCTTGTAAGGTTTATTGTTTATATATTGGAAGTGTTTATTTTTCACAAATTTCTTTTCACCTGGAAAAGAGATGAGTTTTAACCATTTTGGGACATGTAAAAGATAAAAATCAATGTATACTTCATTTGTTCTTGTTTCCTTTGTACAACTTTACTGCATTTCTTCATCTATTAGAGTTAAGTGGAAAGGTTAATCACGAGTTCCATCATATTCCACAGGCATTTCCAAAAAAATAAAAATGAAATCAATGTTGATGATGCAGTGTGTTCTCCATCCTAAAAGAGACTTTCTCCCCTAGATATTCTCACCTTACACTATAGGTCAGTGGAAGAATTTGCTTTCTCACTCAGGTTTACAGTGTGAAACAATTTGACATGGAGTTTGTATCTCAAATCTTTTTTACCTGGTCTCGTGTCTGGTGCAACAATACTATTTCAATTTGACAATTAATGAATGCCAATTGCAATTGGGAAATGAGGAATGCGAGAGATGCGTTATTGATCATGTTTTAACAGGCACCAATAATGTCATCCTCACACAAAATGTATAGGAATCTTGTCAAACTATACCAAGAAGGTTACTCCGGATATTAAACAAAGCAACATTGCATTTTATACCAATGTGTATCTTTTCTTTATTTTGTTTCCACTTATTTAATTACTGGATATGACTCCCGGTTCCCAGGAATTATCAAAAGAATGAATACGTTAAGAGAAGATTCAACGTATTAATTGGTGAGTTGGAAGCGAAAGGATCAAAAATGAAGAAGGGTTTTGGTTGGTCTTATCAATGTATATATTTCATTCAAATTCAATACACCAGGCTAATTGCTTTCTCTTTTAAGCAGCCATCTTCTTTATCAATCATTATCATCTGGTTGTGCACATAAAGATCAGACCTTTTATCCGAACCCATCATTTGAAAGCCCTTTTCATTTGCTTGCCCCAGACTTGTGATGGTCATTATATGTGGTACATGTATTCGAAACTTTTGCTACAGTGAAACTCTGTCTCTTCTTGTAGTGACTGATGGGAATTCTTCTCCAAGTTTGAATAGAGTTAATCTTCGGGAGAGCTTAAAGAGAAGCAGAATTTCCAAAGGAGGAATTAATTGAAACACAAGATCATTCTTGTTGTTGAGTTTTCCATCACCTAAACTCACTTCCAGCGATGTGGTTCATGAATCTAACAAACGATATAAGCAAATACTTATGACACCAAGCAATTTGTTCACCCTGATTTCACCCTTAATGGATACATCTCTAACACTATCTAACCCAATATCTCTAACACAACAAGAAGAACCGTACCAAATCTGTCTCTGCAAACTGCTTCAAAGACTGTTTCAGAAAACTGCTTCCTTCTTGGTTCTTCTTGTTCTTTGAGTTGCCTTGTGTGAGATGCTTCATAGTTCACCAAAGAAAGTATTACAACTCCTTTCCTCCTCAGATTCATGTCTACCACCAAAGAGATACAGCTTGTGTTCCATCCGAGACTTTCATGTCTCTACAACCTTTGTCACCACTGAAGAAACTCATAGATGCTCACCGATCCTTATAACTCTCTCTTATTTCGCACCAAACTCTCATCTTTCTCTTGTTCACGTCTCAAATCTGCTTATTTTAGTGTCAATAGGATCTTAACCAACTTAGGGTTGTCAAAAACACATACCTCACAAGCAATTTAAGAATTTCTGTGTTTTAGGTAACCAAATCCTGAAAACAATCTGAAGTAACCGAATAGACAAGAAGATACGGGTTCATTACAACACGTAAACCCGTGGAACCAGAGATAATAGGTGAGAGACATCACTACACTATAAAGTTGCCGCAATCAAGTGATGAAAAATAGTCAAATCCATCACAAACTTTTCTAAAATAAAATGATAAGAAAGAGAAATTTGACTAAAAGGATTAGATTGAGATCGTGGTCTAGAATACCACTAAAATCCAAATTGTAATTTTTTTATAATTTGAATAAATATTTATTTTAATTTTGTTTTCAATTATTAAAATATAGAAAAGATAGGAAGAAAATAATTAGAAGAATATTCAGATATTTTCCCAGATATTATAACTAAATTTTGCAAAAGAAATATTATAAAATTGGTAGAATAAAGAGAAACGGGTGGAATATAAGTTCAAGCATATGTTAGAACATTAGAATAACATGTAGAATATAATTCTACACTATGTTAGAACATAGAAGAATGACTGCAAAAATGTAGAATACGGATTCTAAATAAGGTAGATGTAGGTCAAAAGTTAAGATAAAATGAAATGTATCATAGCATACTTTGAACATAAAGCAAAATTTAGAATATATATTATAAAAAAACATAGAATATAAAATAAAATTTAAGATAGAAACAAACATATTTTATTACACGATAGAATATAGAGAAAATGTTAGAATATTAGAATATATATTCTATACTAAGTAAACCTAAGACCAAAATGTAAAACAAATATTCTAATTTTAAATAACAACTAAAATATGCACTCTAAATGATTTTAAGAAAATTTTCATTGTTTCCCATAAAACTAAGAGCAAAACTCAGATTAAATATTCTAACCAAAATAACACCTAAGATATGCATTATAGATTACAAAATTAATCATTTTTAAAAAAGGAGAAAAATATATTATGGTACCTTTGCCTTTCCTTTTGTATATTTTTTAAAAAATTTAACATTTAAAAATATTTATTTTATATTTACCAAATTTAAATAAGGATAAGATAGTCACAATTAAACAAAAACACCAAATGTGTAATGAAACAATTTCACCCTTTTAGCCAAATTTCCGTAAGAAAAAAAAGATTTAAACAGATCCAAAAAGTTACAAAGATACTCCAAATTTTGCAACTCCATGATCTGGTTTTATTAGATGATTAAGTGCCTCCGTTATATAGTAGACATACAATGGAATTCATAAATAAATGCTAATCAACATAGAGAAACCCAAAAATAAAACATACTCTAATAAGCATGAAAAATAGAAACAAAGACTGAAAAGAATAAGAATGCAATCTTGGACTAAAATGACTTTTATATGGTATTACTGAGCTCTAAAAAACTAATAATTTTTACTCCACCAAATTTAGCCAAAGCTAGTTGTCAATGTTTTAGACACTCCATTGTCCAGATACAACAACATAGAACAGCTCCTCGGTCAGTTTTAAAGGATATCTAATTAATAAAAAAAAAGTTAGAAAAAAGTAAGAGAGAGAGAAACTAGATTCTTATTTGATAATGTATTAAAACTCATTTTCTAGATATTTTCTTTATAAATGTATCTTTCTAAATGGTCAAATCTTTTGAAAAAAGAAAGAAATTAATTTTTTACTGAAATTTTATTTAAATATTAATATTAGTTGTTTGAGAAACTCTTTTTGGTCTCTTACCCGATGGAGTTGCTCCATTCAACATATTACATTCAACATATTATTTTTATTTACTCTCTTTTGTTTTGTTTCTTGACTTGCATGTTTGCTCCCGCATCACTCCTTTTGGAATAAAAAAAATCTGTTTTCATATTCAGCAACTTTTTATCTTCAAAGTATGAAAAAATATCCTTACATTTGAAAGTTCAAATTCGTAAGTACTTACACAAAATCCCCAAGTGCTTTGAAAGGACCTTTTGATCTTGGCATTTGTTTGACTTGTTTGACTTTCGTTTTCCCTTACATCTCTCTTTTCCTCAAATTCAACAAAAAAATATCATTTAGTTCAAAAGACTTGTCACAATATTTCTTGTCGTCTCCTTTGCCTTCAAAATCTTAGCATGAACATTCTCATGCAGCTTCGTCATTGTTTTAACACGTTTTGCTGCTTTATAGTTTGTTTTGAACTCACAATTCAATAAAACCATATCAATATAAGGATGAAGATTCAGATCATACACTACCTCATAAGGTACGAACGTTTGGTAGTGTAACTTGTTAGATGATTGTTAGCAACCTCCACCTGACTCAACTTCATATCTCATTCTATCAAGTTTTTATTTATTAAACCCCTCAAATGAATACTAGTGGATTATGGTTGAAATCATAATTAATTAACACCAAATTATAAAATCTTTAAACATGATTTGTTATTATAAGACTTGATAACACCGAATTTTATGACATAATTAAGAATTATTAACTGAATAATAGTGGATTATGGTTGGATTTAATTTTTATTAAAACTCCATAATTCAATAACACTCTTTGAGTATGTGATGAAAATCTGTTCCACAATATTAAGTCTCTAAAAATTAACTAAATCTGTTGTATCATCACAATTATGTGAATTAAATCTCCCAAAAAAGTAATTATGTTGCATTATATCGAGTAATTCAGATAAATCTGTGAGACAAGTATGCCATTGTAAATAAATCAGTGGATCAATAATAAATATGCCGTTGTCAAAAAAAAAAAAAAAACAAAAAATATGCCATCAATACACATATTTTTGATAGCAGACATTCCGTTGTAAATGAAACTATAGTATTAATTTGTAATTATTGACAATTTTTTGTTTTAGTTAAAATTTTCCTAAAAAAATATTAAAAAATAGCATAGGCATAAGAAACATTTCAGTAATAATAAGAAGAGTTCAGATAGTACGAAACCTATGAATTTGTACGAAGTGGTAATAAAGATGATTTTTGGAAGCGTTACCTCAACCTGCTTGGACAATCCTTGTGTTATAGACACGGTGAAAGGGATTGTCCCTGTGTGTGGAGTGCTAACACGATCAAGGAGAGACCCTTTCTTTTCTTCAGCATCTGAGTTCCAGTAATAGCAGGGCAATTTCTGGAAACGTTGTCTGGACAGTCTTTACCTTGTAAATATGTTGAAAGAGTTTGCTTGTTAGTGTGAACGCGCGTGGTATGCATGTCCTGGAGGAGCACACAAAGTGTTTTTGGGTCTTTCAAGTAAAACAAAAATAAAGGAAGCTCCTTGAGGATCAGACCCTGTTCCGGAGGAATGATGTCTTAAAAGCGAGTAAGCCTCGCGGGAGAGCTTACGGGTGAGTTCCAATAAAAGCGGAATCGCTCATTGTGGCTTTCTAAATGTTGATTTGCTTGCTCTAAGAGTGTACTTTTTCGGTGATTACCAATCCAATTCCTTAATCTTCTTTCTCTTTCAACCTTTGCATTTATTTGTTTGTTTTCTCTCACTTCGCCATATCTCGTGACAAAGGTGTTACATTCCTAATGATTCATCTTTTTTGAAGGGTGCTGGTCGCATCTACTTTCTTGGTTTAAGCTCAGATATGGAAATATGCTTATAATCTTAAATGAATGATATAACCACTTTTGTGCAGTCATTATCATTAGTTGATATCAAAATTTGAACAACACTTTAAATTTAAGCATAGTTAATACAACAAGAACTTTTCAATAACACCCATGCACTCTACGTGGCCAGCATACACACCGGGTGGGAAACCTTTAGTCAACGGATCTGCTACCATCATGTCCGTTTGTATATGCTCAAAAGTTACTCTGAATTTTTGCAGTTTTTCCTTTATCGACAAGTACTTTAACTCAATGTGCTTAACACCTTTCAAGTACTTGTCATTCTTACTGAAGAAGATAGCATTGGAATTATCACAATAAATTTTCAGCGGCTTGGCTATATTATTGATAATTCCAAGTCCTGAAATAAAGTTCTGCAGCCACGATACTTCAACCATGGCCTCACAAAGCAAGCCACAAATTCGGCCTCCATAGTGGAAGTAGCAATGACAGATTGTTTCCAATTTTCCATGAAACTGCTCCCTCTACAAAGACGAACAGACAAACAAACGTCAGGTTTCTTGTATCGATGCACCCAACATAATTGAATCTGAATATCCGAGAATTTCTATACTGTTGAATCTCCTGTACATAAGCATGTACTCTTTGGTGCCTTTCAAGTACATGAGAACTTTGTTTGTAGCCTTTCAGTGGTTCATACCGAGATTACTTTGATATCAACCCAACATACTAACCGCAAAGCTGATATCTGGCCGAGTACATGTTTGAACATATCAAACTCTCAACATTTGATGCATAGAGTATTTGTTCCATCTCTCCACACTCTAATTCATTTTTCGGATATTATATTTTACTGAATTTGTTCTCTTTCTAAATTGGATTATTTCCAGCAGAACAATTTTCCATCCCATTCCTCTCTAAGACTTTATTTATGTAACATTTATGAGATAAACTTAACAATTCTTGTGATCAATCTCTTTTGATTTATATCTTGATCATATAGGATATCTCACATATATCTTTTATTTCGAAGTTTTTAGAGAGAGATTTCTTTATGTCACATATCATTCTTATGTCAGTAGCAGCCAATAATATATTATCAACATACATGACTAAAATTACAACTTTGCTCCCACTGACTTTCATGTAGATACATCGATCAACGTTAACTTCTACAAAGCCATAAGAGAAAATTGTATCATTGAAATTTAAGTACCATTGTCTAGAAGCCTGTTTTAATATGTATATTGACTTGTTTAGCCTACACATAAGATTTTCTTTTCTCGCAACCATAAAACCTTCAGGCTGGTCCATGTATACTTCTTCCTCAAGCTCACCGTTAGAAAAACGGTTTTTACATCCATTTGGTGAAGCTCTAAATCATTATGATCCACTAATCCCAAAACAATTTTTAGAGAGTCATTCTCAGAAACTGGAGAGAAAGTCTCTATGTAGTCAATGCCATCTCTTTGGGTGAATCCTTTTGCAACAAGGTGAGCCTTGTACCTTTCTATGTTGCTTTTCGAGTCCATTTTGGTCTTAAAGATCCATTTACACCCAACGGTTTTAAAACCATCAGGTAACTCTACTAAGTCATATACTTTATTGACACCCATGGAATAAAATTTCTCCTTTCGCATCATTTTACCACTGTTCAGAATTGCTACTTTCTTTGGCCATTTGGAATGTAGTTGGGTCTGCATCGATACTTATATCACATTGACTGGATACGAAATCATTGGTGCTAGATCTAGTGGTATTAGCACATGAACACTCATATGGTATCAAGAACCATGGAGGGACATTTTCAATAGTGTAAACCACATAATAATCTCCAATGGAGGATCTTCTTTCCCTTACAGATTGTCGTAATGGTTCTTCTGGTATGATATTCTGTTCTTGAATGATCAAGAACCATGGAGGGACATTTTCAATAGTGTAAACCACATAATAATCCCCAATGGAGGATCTTCTTTCATTTACAGATCATCGTAATGGTTCTTCTGGTATGATATTTTGTTCTTGAATGATGACATGTTCATTATTCATTTCTGGTTGTAGTGGGATCTGATTTTCATTGTGCTGTTCTATTGTGATATTATTCCTTACATCAACAATAAGAAAAAGCCCTTCAGGTGTAACTTCGGTATAATTCCTTAAAAATAAGTTTCATTAAAGTTCACCTTTCTAGATCCCGAACTCCTACTAGTTTAACCATCTTTAATGAACCGTGCATTTCCCCATTCAACTATTCAAGTATTGTGGTTAGAATAGTAAAAGATGTACCCCTTAGAATTTTCCGAAAAACCGATGTAAAATCCACTGATTTTCCTAAAATCTAACTTCCTTTCATGTGGATTATACGAATTTACTTTATTTGGACACCTCAAACACGTATATTTCTTAAACTCATGTTTCTTCCCGTCCACAATTCAAATGATGTTATAGGAACCACCTTACTATAAAACCGGTTTAAAACATACATAGCAGTCTTTAATGCGTATATCCACAAGGAATAAGGGTAAGCTACAATTATTTAACATACTTCTAACAATTTCCATTAGGGTACATTCCGCCTATCAGCTACACCATTCTGCTGAGAATTTCCAGTTATTTTGTATTACGCACAAATACCTCTACTTTCTAGAAGCTTTGCAAATGGACCAGGACATTGCCCACTTTCAGTGAATTATTCGTAAAATTCACCACCTCTATCTGACCTCAAAACTTTAACCTTCTTTTCTAGCTGTTTTTCCAATTCATCTATAAACATTTCAAGTACATCCACTGATTTAGTCTTCTCATGCAACAAATAGGTATAACCAAAGTGTGAATAGTCATCAATAAAGTTAATAAATAAATCTTTCACCACTCCGAATAGAGTGTCGAATGGGCCATATATATATATGTGTGTGTTTGTGTATGTATAAACTCTAGCAGCTGAGTATTTCTTGTGGCTGGTTTCTTTATTGTGTTTTGTATGTTTACCTTTAATACCATTTATACACACATCTAGGTCACTAAAATCCAATAGAGATAATATATCATTCTTTACTAACCTCGCAATATTTTCTTTGGATATGTGACAAATCTTTTACGTCACAAGAAGGCTGAACTTTCATATGATGCACTACATTTTATATATTGATTCTCAACATTAATTAAGAATTCAGAAAAAAATTAATCATAATTGAAACGATACAAGGAATCAAATAATATACCACTTCCATAAAAGTAGTCATTTTGGTACAAGGAGAAACACTATGTCCAATCTTAAATTTAATACATAAATTATCCAGCCTAATGACAGACTCAAAATTATGAGCACAATCATTTACAAATAGACAAACTTCAAGATCAATATAACCACTTGTATCCAAGATCAATCTATAAGTCCCAGTGCCCTCTATTTTTGTTTTCATCCTGTTTTACATGATCAAATAATGCCTTTCATTTTCTTTTATGGGCTGGATCGAACTGAATCCATGTTTAATGTGAGATAAATGAGTAAATGCACCAGAATAAAACCACCAAGTAATTTTAGGCACTTCAACTTGATTTAATTCAGAAAAAATATATAAATGTTATGTACCTTTCTTTTCTAACCATACTTCCCTTCTAGGACAATTATTCTTGATGTGCCCCTCTATTATACAAAAGAATAATGTCACAACTTTCTAGATATTTCTTTCGGGTCCTTTAATGAAAGACTTATCTATTTTCTTGTCATTATTTGGTTTCCTTGAGCTGCCAGCACTGGCATTTCCAAAGCATGCGATAAGAGCAACCTGGTCCCTCATCTTCTTATGTCTCCCCTTCTCCTGAACCAACATAGCTTTTAATTTTTAAAGTTCTATTTATATTTAATGGTGTTGTAAATCACCTTAAACTGGATATATTCAAGAGGAAGAGAATTCATGATGAATTGAACCATGAAAGACTCAAGAACTTCCATACCAAGGATATCAACTATTTACGCCGGTTAATATATTTGACAGTTACTGACGGTTTAGCAGAACCGATGGATATCAACTGTTTACGCAAATCAACATAATCCGATGGTTAGCAAAAACCGACGGATACCGACAATTTTCATAAACTGACGAATACCAACGATATATGTAAACCGACGGATACATACGGTTTGTGTAAACCGACCGGTAACGACGGTTTGCATAAACTGACGGTTTGCATAAACCGACGGATACCAACGGTTTGCGTAAACCGACGTATACCAACGGGTTAGGCTAAATCTATGGTTAGCCATAACCGATGGATATCGACGGGTTAGTCATAACCGACGGATACCGATGGGTTAGGCTAAATCTCGGTTACTGATGGTTAGCAATAACTGATGGATACCGATGGTTTTACCAAACCAACGGTTACCGACGGTTACGGCTAAATCATCGTTATCCGTCGGTTATTTGTTTAATTATTTTTTTACAAAAAATTAATTATTTATAATTAATTTAATTAATTATTATTTTAGTTATTATTTGGTTATCTGTAATTAATTAAATACCTTATTAATTAAAACAAATAAAAGATTACTTAAAAATTACTTAAAATTTTTAAATTGTCTTACAAATTAATTAACTTAACAGAAAAAGGAAAAAAAACTATTTTGACAGACTGAGATTGTTACGAAAAAACTGTGAAATGTGCTGTTGTATTTCCCGGTAAGCCGACCTTTTCTCTTACATCAGCCTTGTTAGTTCTTCTTGCTTTTGCTGCATATCATCAAACCGGGTCTCCAGTGCTTTGAATGCCTTATTTTTTTCATTGAGTTTCACCCTTAAAGCAGACTCACGGTAGTATGAGAATGAACATCCCGATGATGCCGAAGCTTCTTGCGGAATTCCATAATATCGCCCTCGGTTTTTTGGAGTTAACTACAAGAAAAAAATATTAATTTATAAAACGGATAATTCAATAAAATGTTAACATCAATAATAATTTATTACCTCAACGACGAATTCTTTAATTTTTTCCACTAGAACTTCAGTGAAAGGAGGTCCGTCAACCGATTCTTGGGATTGTATAAACTCCTCGCATCGCAACGTAACAGCCTCAGATATCTCCCAAGCAACCGGGTCATCAATAACTCCAGTTTTTTGGTTGGTGTGAGCATCAATCAATGAGCGAAACAAAGAAAGAGTTTTCCGTCTATCTTTTACTTTTATTTAAAAGTCAAATAATAATGGAATTAGAAGTAGTTTAAATAAAAGTTGTAATTATAATAACATATACTTACCAGTTGTAGGGCCCGTGACTCTTTGCTTGTTGTTCCAAGATTATGTGTTGCAAGACCTTTTCCACTATGGTCGCTTTTCCGGTTAGAAGAATTAGTTTCAGAAATAGTCTGAGCTCATGGCGACATCCAATACTGAATAAGAGACCTCTAAATGTCTGGATTTTCCGCAAATTCTCTAGGTATTTTATTCATCTTTCACCTCTTCTTCCATTCACCCATCTTCTTACTGTATGACGCAGCCGTTTTAGACATAAAATATGTCTTTATGTGCTTCGTAAGTTCAGGCTCCAAAGTGAACTCTTGCTAAAAACATAATAGTTAGAATATGGTAATATAATTATGATAAATATATATAATTAAAAATAATATTTTTACTTACAGCGAACTGGCGAAACCAAATATCTTTTTCAGATTGAGTTATTACTGAAAACATCGGGTAAGCAACTTTGAGAATCTCATTCATCATTCGGTTGATGCATTTTGTTATTTGATTGTGAGGACATTGAAACCTAAAATAAAATATGTTAATTAAACATTTTAATGAATTAAATATAAGTAAATGAAACAAACCTTGTTGCCCCAAATACGATAATTTTGATGGAGTACTTGTAGGAATTCCCGTCCAGGTTGGGGAAGTAACTCGGCCAAACTCATACATTCTGGAGCTGAAAAAGTTGGCCAAACAGGGGACGACGGTCTTTGCGTCTCTGAGTTCGTAGGAAACTCAGACAGGGTCGAACCACTACCCCGAGACGTACAATCCCGTCCCTCAGACGAATTTAGATATTGAAGATATAACCTATAATAATTATGTAAGGGTTTTTTTCACAAATTTATGATCATCGGAAATTAAAATTAAAAAATTATTAAATCTCTAGAAATAGTAAAAAATAAATTTATAAATATTATAAACTTAGAAAAAACTCATAGAATTAAGAAAGTTGTTATAAATTTACAAATATGCATAATAATTTATATTTTAAATAGAGAAAAATAAAATGATTATTTTTGATGATAGAATAATGAAAGAAAGATACAAACCTGGTTCCAGGTTTATACAATACGTGTGCAATGATATGAATATTAAAAGTTTATTTGGATTTGGTAAAAAACTTGATATTAGGTTTTTTAACAAAATCTTAATAAACTTCAAATCCTCACTACATCATCCACATATCGTGTAAACTCGGAATAGGTTTGAATATTTATCCATTACCATATTTATTTAAAAAATACTCGTTTTATTTCTTTTGTTCCATATTACAGTAATTCAGAAAAAAATTAATTATTGAGTTAAATAATCTCAAATTTGTATTTTTAATTAAGAAAAATAAAAAGATTATTTATGATGATAGAATAACTAAAGAAAGATACAATCCTGGTTCAAGGTTTATACAATACGTGTACAACGATATGAAGATTTAAAATTTATATGGATTTGGTAAAAAACTTGATATCAGGTTTTTTAACAAAATTCTAATAAACTACAAATCTTCACTACATTATCCATGAAAGATTATGAGATTAAGAGATTTGTAGAATGAGAGAATGAGAGAATGAGAGATTTAGAGATAAAAATAATTTTATTAAGAGAATGATAATAATAGTTTTCTAAGTTACAAATGAGAAGGGAGATATATATTTATAATAATCTAGTCTAGACTTGTTTGGATACAAGGATTTCCTTATACATGAATGGCTACAAGGATAACATAACACTAGAAGATAAACAAGCCTTAGACACTCCCCTTTGGCCTAAGTAACTCACGCATTTATACAAGCCATTAAAAGCTTTATTATTTCATCATTTCTTCTTCATTCCAACTTCCCCTCAAGCTTAAGACATGGTGAATGTCTAAGCTTGCAACCATGAAGCATTACCTCATTAAAAACCTAAAGAAGGAAAAACCCAATTGGGACAAAACCTTTTCTAGAGAAAAAGAGTATAACACTCTATGTTGGGATCATTGGTGTGGAATGGTCATAAGGCCAACCTTGGATAGATGGAGGCGCCATTCTTCAGAGTTGTTTCCTTGGTGAATACATCAGCTAGTTGATCTTGACTCCTTGTATAACAAGGCAAGATGATTCCCTTCCCAATGGCTTCCCTTACTATGTGGCAGTCTACTTCTATATGCTTGGTCCTTTCATAGAACACAGAGTTGGAGGCTATATGTATAGCAGCCTGATTGTCACAATGGATGGTAATAGGTTCTTCATACTTCAAGACAAGATCCTCCAAAATTTGCCTCACCCAAATGCATTCAGTTGTAAGCTTCCTCATTGCTCTATATTCTAATTCTGCACTAGAGCATGATACCACATTTTGCTTCTTGGTTTTTCAAGTCACAAGGTTCCCTCCTATGAAAGTACAATAGCCTGTGGTACTTCTCCTATCGTCCCTATCTCCTGCCCAATCTGCATCACAATAACCAACCACCTTTCTATTTTTATTGTAACCCATCCATATACCTTGTTCATGAGTACCCTTTAGATATCTCAAAATCCGCATAGCCATCTCCCAATGTCTCATCTTTGGACTTTGCATGTATTGAGATACCTGATTCACAGAAAAACATAAATCTGGTCTAGTGATGGTTAGATAAAAAGCTAACCAACCACTTTCCTATAGAGCTTAGGATCATCAAAATCAATTTCCTCCTCTAGCTCCCCCTTAGTTCCGATTTTATAATCTTCTTCTAAGGGTGTTTTGGCTGGTTTAGCTTCTATCATACCTGTAGAAGTTAGTAAATCTACAACATATTTCCTTTGAGATAAAAAGAGACCTTCCTTGAACCTACACACTTCAATTCTTAAGAAGTATTTAAGTTCTCCTAGATCTTTAATATCAAAGACACTCTTCAAGTAATCTTTAGTAGATACAATACCAACACTATCACTACCAGATATGATTATATCATCAACATAAATAAGAATTACCACAATACCTTCTTTGCTTTTTATTGTAAAAAGAGTATGTTCAACTTCAGATCTTTTGAAGCCTCTATCCATCAATGTTACACTTAGATTGTGGTACCAAGCTCTTGGAGATTGTTTAAGGCCATAAATGGCCTTCCTCAGCCTAAGAGTGTTGCCGCTTCCTACCTCCTCCTCTAGGCCTGGTGGAGGTGACAGGTATACCTCTTCTTCTAGTTCACCTTGCAAGAATGCATTCTTAACATCCATTTGCCATAACTCCCACTCAAGGTTAGTAGCAAGTGAAAGAACAACATTAACAGAATGAAGCTTAGCTACAGGTGAAAAGGTATCCCTATAATCCTCACCATATGTCTGAGTAAAACCTCTAGCCACCAACCTAGCTTTATATCTATCAATTTTACCATTGCTTTTGTATTTAATGGTAAAACTCCACTTAGAACTTACAACAATTTTTCCTTTAGGTAAAGTAGCATAAGCATAGGTTTCATTCCTTTCCATGGCTTGTTTCTCAGCTAGGATAGCTTCCCTCCATTCCTTCTTAGTCATAGCTTCCTCATATGTCTTTGGAATCTGCTCCTTATCAAGACTTGAAATGAAAGCAACATGATTAGTAGGTAACTGAACAATATTACAAACTCCATGATCATGATGAATCACAACATTCTCATTGTAGAACACTGGTGGTTTCCTTTGTCTTGTGCTCCTTCTTAGAACAGTAGATGGAGCTTTTTGGATAGGATCCTCCTCTTCACCTAAAACTTCAATAGGATTGGGCACTTCTCTTGATCTTTTGGAAGCTAAAACCAAAATTGATTCTTCTCTTGCTGAGTCTTGTTGGACATGAGTAGATGTCTCTCCCCCCCCCCATGTTCAAGAGGAGGAAGGCCAGAAGAACTGAAGAAGTGGTGATTCGGAATGGAAGGGCCGGCCGGCGTTGATGGCCGCGGCCCGGCCGGTTATACCATGGCTGGTTGGTCGGGGGTAGACACGGTTGGATCTGGTTGAGCAGTGACCGTGGGCTTATGAGGTGAAACTATGCCTATACAAGAATCACACATATCCTTTGGTATTTTTAAACCAGGAACAATCAGTTCAAGTGCTCTAGGATGAGGATGTCATAATCTAGCTTGCCAAAGATCAGAATCAGTACTAAATGAACCAGCATGAAAAACCGCTTCTAACCCACTAGCACTAGTCATGTCTTCAAGCACATACAAGTCATTTCTTGTGGTTCTTTGTCCAAATCTTCTACTAGTGTCAATATCCTGAAAATAGAAATCATTAGGACCAACGATAGCTTGAAAATTTAAATCAGTAGTAGCTCTTTTAACTGAAAGAAAATTAGAAGTAAAGGAAGGCATGTAAAAGGCTTTAGATTCTTTATCAAACAACATAAGTTTTCCTATGTCTTTAATTGGTACTTTAATTCCATTAGCAATGACAACATTACCTAAGGCAGGTTCTACATTCTCTAGCAATCCTAGATCACTAATCATATGATGAGAAGCACCAGAATCAACCACCAATGATTTAGAGACATTAGGAGTAAAAGAAGTTTGAAAAGAAGCATGAAAAGTTTTACCCAACACATTACCATCATTTATTGCTTTGATAAGAGCTTCTAAGTCTGATTTTGTCACAAATTCAGATGCTGGAGACATGGCACTAGTTTAGGCTGAGTGAAGAACTGAGGTGTGACACGCCTTTGAATGAGCTGTCACCAGGCCGTGAGCTTGCAATTGTGTATGGCTGGCCGTGGGTTGTTGTGGCCAAGAAGCCCAACTTGGCTTCAGCTCAGGATGGAGTACCCAACACTCCTTTGTATGGCCACTCCTCTTGAAATGGTCACATGTTTGTCTCCTCTTCCTAGATTCATTTGTTGTTGCTGATTTGAAGAAACTCTTGTGTGCAGCCACCAATTCAGCCTTGTTGCCAAATAATCCATGAGATCCTTGCTCCTTTTGGATTTGAGCACAAACATCTTCCAAGCTAGGAAGCTTATCAGACCTGAGAATATGCTTAATAAGATCTGATTAAATAATATTAAGAGTTAGTAGTAACTTAAACACCTTATCTTGTTCTTTCCTTTCAAGGAGAACAATTGGGTCAATGGTGGCTGGCCTTGGCATCTCTAGCTCAGCCAACAATTCTCTGAATGAGCCATAGTGCTTTGTGAATTCTGGAACCTCCTGCCTTAATTCATTCAAATCCTTCTTCACTTCAAAAATTCTTAAAAAGTTAGTGGTGTTTTCATACACCTTTTGCAAAGTGTCCCAAAGTTCCTTAGCATTTTCACAAAAGGAATAAGCCTCTAAAAGATCACTAGCAAGAGAATTTTAAAGTATAGAGAGTACCAACTAGTCTTCTTGGTACCATTTGTCTTGAGCAGCCACAGCCTCACTAACTTCAGCCACTTCATTTTCTTCAAGGCCATTTGTAGAAATGTGATTCCAAAGGCCTTTACCACCCAATGTGGTTTTCATGGTCCTAGACCACAAGAGGTAATTTGCTCCATGGAGAATGACTGGAGCTCTGAATGTAGCTTTAATATCCATGTTTTAGAGGCTGATACCAGCAGACTTGTCGGAATGGACTGGTCGGGACAAGATTTGGTCGGGACACCGGCTGGTCGGGTACGTACACGGGTTGAGAAACCGGCTGGTCAGGACACGATTCGGATGGAACGTGGTACATAGTACGTTGAACGTGGCACGTTCATGGGACAAGTATGGCCGGACAAAAGTTTCTTGGTCGGGCGCTAGTGTCTGAATGGTTGGTCGGGGCACGGAACAGCCGGTCGGGACGAAGGACACGGTGATCTTGTGTTCGATGTTGAGTTTGCGTATTACGGACAGGTGAACTATGGCCATAGATGACTTGAACACGGACACAGGATGCTGGACAGGACACACGGACCCGGACACATGAGGCGTGGAACGGCTGTGCAGTCCAAGATCAGGCGCGTGACCAAGAGTTTCCAAGAAGCTTGCAGTCCAAGCAAATTCCAACAACTTGTAACCAACCTCAACAACCTACAACAAAACTTAACCAACTCCTGCAACAAGATTCAACTAACTCCAACCACCTAATAATATTTTTTATCTTTACCAACAATTAAAAAAAATCCAAATTCGAATTTTATTATTAAACCAATCCTAAAAATTCAAGACTCCCTCCTTTTTCAACTTTCAAAGATTAACAAGAAAATCAAAAAAAAAAATCTTGAAGACTTAAACCTATCAGATTGAAACCAAATTTCGTGGAGAACCTCAAAAAACACTTATTTAACTTTCCAGATTCAAATATTTAAAGAAAACTGAGAAAATATTAGAATTTTATCACCAGATTTTTGTGAGGGATGATTTTTGACGTCTCTGAGAAAAACTTCAAGAACTTCCTTCACACAAAAGGGAATTGAGTTCTGCTTTCTTTAAAAGAAACTAGACTCGAAGGGCTTGAGTTTAGAATTTTTAAAAACACGATTTGATGAAGATTCGACGACAGAATGACCTGGGAAACACAGAGTTTTGCACCGCAAGTATTCGCGGAGGTCCGATGCAAGAAAATTTGTAATTTTTGATTCCCTTGGTCAAATTCTGCAATTCCAATTGTCCTGGCTTCACTCGCCGAGTACAATCCAGAAAAAGCAGATCGTCAAAAGGAGCCGTGGTTTGGCCGGAATTTGAGTTTCAAGATGACAGTCGAAATAGAACTGAAAGAAGATTGTGAAGAAGATGATTTCTTTTTAATTCAAGGATTGAATGATGAATTTTACCTAGATTTGATGAAACCTGGCTCTGATACCATGAAATATTATGTGATTAAGAGATTTTTAGATTGAGAGAATGAGATAATGAGAGAGAATAATGATTTTTTTAAGAGAATGAGAATAATAGTTTTCTAAGTTACAAATGAGAAGGGAGATAGATATTTATATTAATCTAGTCTAGGCTTTTTTGGATACAAGGTTTGCTTTATACATGAATGACTACATTGATAACATAACACTAGAACACAAACAAGTCTTAGACACTCCCATTTGGCCTAAGTAACTCACACATTTATACAAGCCATTAAAGGCTTTCTTATTTCATCATTTTTTCTTCATTCCAACAATCCACATATAGTGTAAACCCAGAATAGGTTTGAATCTTTCTCCATGATCCTATTTATCAAACAAAAATACTCGTTTTATTTCTCTTGTTCTATATTACTAAGTTCCAAAAATATTCTAAAATATTTTAAATTATTGAATTAAATAATTTCAAATTTGTATTTATAATTTAACCATCAACATTTCCATAAATTTTAAAAACATGATTAACTAAAATTAGCGTTTGAAATTTTCCCTTTTTAAATTATCTTTAAATTTGTATTTCTATTTTTTTTTTTTTTAAATTCAATAATATGAATAAAATAATTTATAAGATTAAATTTTATTTTGTTTAAAGCTTATGATATTGTATGTATTAATATAAAATACAATGACATAAGTTTTTATAATAAAAATATTTTTAGGATATCTATCTATATTGTAAGATTAATTTCATTTTTTTCCCATGATCATTTTTGTACCAGATCATTTTGTCAAATCATTTAATCTAGTTTATTTACCTATTTAACATATAATAATAACTTAAACATTTGCATTCAAATTATCTTAGATCTAACAAAATTATATATGTCTAATTTATTTACCTATTTATTATATAATAATATCTAAAACATTTGCATTCAAATTATCTTAGATCTAACAAAATTATATATGATATACAGTTTAATATTTTTTAATTTATTTTCATGTTTTAGTATTTTCAATAGAATTAAAATTTAACAGCTATATTTTGTTAACTAATTTTTATTTTGGTAATTTAAAAAAAAATTAAAACTAAAATTAAAAGTTAATTACATGGCAGATGTCGGCACCAGCGAAGAGGATCGACGGCATAGGAAACCAGACACTGTGCCGGCGACGTGGAGAAGCGGCGGCTTGGAACTGGGGTGAACGGCAGCCATGTTAAAATATAAGTTAGTAGAAATATGTGAAAAAAAAATTGACATATCCTAACCTTAATGGTGAAGGGTCCAACGACGTCGTCGGATGGGAGGAGCAGCAGGTATTTGGTGTAGCCGGCGCTTAGATCTATAAGAAGAAGGAGAAGAAAAAAAGGAGTGGAGAGGATATAACAGGCGGCTAGGGTTACACAATTTATAGTGCATAGTGAACGAGTAATTAATGGTTGGACCCAAAACAATTTTTTTTTAAACCATACTCTAACCCAGGTCGGAGCGTGGTTTGGTACAAGTTTTTAACCGTTCCCCTTGCATACTCTTCTTTTAGTAGTCCTGATTACTCATCAAACATAGTTTCATCCATCCATGAACGAAAATAGTGACTCAACTTACGGAATACAACTTTTTTTTTACTTTTAGAAAATTTGAATTTATGAGAAATTATGAGAAGTTGGTTATAAATATATATTGATCAGAGCTGTCGGAAAATGGTCGGTTTCCGTAAGATGTGTTTGTGACGGATGTCGACAGCCATCAGTTTTTGTCAAAAATTTATACAGTTATCGGGTGTCGTCAGTTTCCGTCAGAATTTTGTTTGACAAATGTCGGCAGTCATTAGTTTCTGTCAAAACATTTATGACGAATGTCGGCAGGCGACGGTTTCCCTCAAAACATTTTTAACAGAAACTAATGGATGCCAAAACTGTCATTTATCGTCAATATCTATTGACGAAAACCGACAGATTCTCTTAAAACAGTTGATTACCGTCAGTATATATACTCACGGTAACCGACAGAATTCTTAAAACTGTTGGTTTTCATCAAAATATACATTAACGGTCACTGACGGTATAAAGAATTCCGTCGATTTCCGTCAATATATATACTGACAGTAATCGACAGTATTAAGAATTTTTCAATATTTTAATAAAAAGCGATTGTTTATTTAAAAAACCAATATTTAATTCAAATTGTTAGTAACAGTTTTTAAGACTCGAATAATTATACAGTTTTCAAAAAAATTACACATATAATACAAAATACAATATTTTAATTATAACATTACATTTCAAACTTTTCAATATTTAATAATACACCTAAAACATATATAACACATACTTATAAATTATTCTTATTATATATATATATATATGTGTTAAGTTAATAACAAATTGTTGAATTCGCATTACGGGTCGCCCAATTATTCTTCAACATCACAATCTGAAACTATTGCAAATTCGTACACTGTATTCGTTTCCTCTTCCTCTTCAGTAGCTAGTTTAGTTTGCTCGTATTCCACAATCGTAGAATTAATACCGATTATCTGTAATTTAAAGAATTAATTAAACTTTCTTATTTACAATCTTGCGATCCACTATGTTGACGTACTTAGTGTTCATGTCAAACCGGCAAACACTCACATTCTGTAAAGTAAGCACCGCACCAATGGTAGTAGCAACTCTGTACTCCTCATCTATGAATATATTACGGTGCATATTTCCCTCAATTTTTCCAGATGGATCCTTCAGTGTTACTAACAGATCTCCTTGGCCGTTGGTGGGTTAAAGTAGAGATCATAGCCACTATCTTTAGATGAAACGAGTTACATTTTATTAAAAAATATCAACAATTAAATTAATATTTATTACATAACATATATATACCTTTTTCACTTTAATAAATTGGTACGAAGAACATTGAATATTAGCAGCGTGTGTCCAAAGCGGTAAAATTCGGTTATTATAGGTACCTATATAGGTTAAAAATTTATATTTTTAAAAAAAATTCAAAAAATATTTATTGTAAACTAAATTAAAAAAAAAAATATATATATATATATATACCTTCTCGCATTATGTAATCAATAGTCGAAGTCCAACGAAGACTACTGAAATCAAAGTCAACCTGAAGTGGCTCAATTATATACCTCACGAATGAAGTCTTGTGTTGGCCTTACTTGAGAACATTCAACATGCAAAACTCTAGCATCGTGAGAACAGTTTCGAAAAAGACGTTGTTGAATTGGTCGTCCAGGTCCAGGTAAAAATGTCGTTTGATATTGCGATCGTTGTGTGGGTTGGAGGGAAATTGTGGATGCCGCATCAATTACCTTCAAGTTATCGTATGGAGGACTTGAATTACGACTCATATTCCTACAATTTCAAAACAAATTCTTAATTTTTTATAACAACTTCACTACTCAATTGTTTCTATATATAGCAAATTTTATGGTCGAAAATCAGTCTGTTTCTGTCAGAATAATTCTGACCGATGTTGGCAGCCGTCGGTAACTGTCCATAATTTTTACAACCCATGTCGGTGCTGTCCTCGATAATTGTTGGTAAACTGCTATCGTCGGTTAAATTTCCGACGGAAACTGATGGTACTCTTGGTTTACCGTCAATTTCCGTCAGAAAATAACCAACGAAAACTGACGGTACTAAACCGACGATTAAGTGATAATTAACTGACGGTTAAATAGACGGTCAAATATTCCGTCGGTTTAACCATCGGTTTAACAGAACAGAGAGCTCTACGCGTTGCTGAATTTGTTACTGGAGGCCTCTAACAAAAAAATCAGAAAATCTTATCGTTAATGGGTTTAAGTGTATCATCTCAACAAGTGTGAATCTCCTCTGGTTTGTGTGCTATAATTGTCTTCATGTATTGTTGATAGCAATTTATGGGATCAGAAAAGCAAAGCATTTTTTGTAGATTGATTTCGAATTTGTCTGTTGGTGCGATCTCGATCAGCCTTAATTTTAAGTTTTTGAAGATCAACCATGAATCAAACAACCAAAACCATTTTTCTCAACTAGCTTGATTTGATGGAAATTCTGTTCGTGCCAAAACTCAACTGCTTCATGCTGAATCAAGTGATGGTCGAATTTCCTTTCTGTCGGACCGTAGTGAGCTAGTTTGACCACCCGAGCAACTTCAAGAGGCTATACTTGTTTTGATGATTCAAGGCACGTCTCAGCTCAGCCATATACAAGAGATAAGACCCAAGAGGCCCAGGAAGATCCCAAGGATGAGTTGGGCCTACTCAAGAATGAGCCCAACAAGGTGAGGGTTGAGCAGGGCCCATACTGGCTCATAAAGCTGAAGGATCGACCACCATGGGCTCTTATTGGTGGTTATGGACGTTGTCCAAGTACAAAATAAGATTAAAAATTAATCAGCATGTTGATTTGATTTGTTGGTTTGTAATTAGTCATTAAAAAATAAACCAGAGAGTTAGTTAGGATAGATTAGGCAAGATATATCATTATGGTATATTCTTTTAGGATTATATTAGACTAGATAGAATATTCTATTCTAGACATAATCTTGTTAGGATTTTCTGCCTATAAAAAGGCATTCACCCCCATTATAAAAAAGCACCCACGAATTTTAATCAAAAATACTTAGAGAACTTTTGATTTTCCTCTTTGTTTTCTTTGTTCATCACAAGAACATTGAATAATCACTAAAAGGGTGGAGTAATCTACTGT
Organism: Streptanthus diversifolius; assembly: GCA_039880935.1. Taxonomy (NCBI): domain Eukaryota; kingdom Viridiplantae; phylum Streptophyta; class Magnoliopsida; order Brassicales; family Brassicaceae; genus Streptanthus; species Streptanthus diversifolius. The sequence continues at coordinate 8,380,745 of JAXGFM010000003.1, read as the reverse complement.
GATCTTTCATAGCTCTATAGCAGGGTGATCTTGTGCTATTGGAATCCACAAACCCTTCCACCTGCGCCTGATTGGAGAGCTAGTAGCCTCCAATTCTTCATCCCTACCAGACGCCAATTAAATCTAAGTGCTAGTAGCCTTACATTCCATCATTCAATCGATTTTCTAGAGAGTTAGTAACCTCTAGAGACTCATCATCATACCCTCAAGAGATCCTAAGTCTCAATCCAGTTTCACATCAATTCATCATTTATCAAGCAGATATGCCATGTATTCTTTTGAGAACAAAAGAAACCATGGAGAGAAAGCTAAACAACTAGTAACATTGGAGAGAGTTGCACCCAGCCAAACTTGGATCTTTAGTGAACAAATGACCTAACATCTAAGATCTTCAATCAAATCATGAGAAATCGTTGTTCTAATCAACGGTGGATACCTGATCAAAAACCATACAAGGAGACAAGGCTGCTTGCTTTAGATCCGCTTGGACAATGGTCTAGGGCTCCACCAGGGGCAAAAGAAAATATCCAATTGGTTCCTGATAAATTACAGAAGGTTGAAAATGAGCCTGAGAAGAAGAATCGTTCTAAAATGATTCAATATGGTGCATATATAGAAGATCCCATCAGACAGACTACCAACAAATCTGAAAGAAATATAAGACCAATAAATGTAGCATACAAACCGGACCAGAGAAATTAAGCAACAAATCTAATTTTTACAGAAACTAAACTCATCAAGGAGTCACTGAGAAAAAGAATTGGGTCAAAAGCTTTCAACATGAAAGAGATATTCAACTCTAAGTCGGCAGACTTCCACTGAATCCGAGGGAGACCAGCGGTTACCTATTGAAGGATTACAATCTAACCAGGATGAATCAAGTCATAAATCAAAATATTTTGGAAAGCTAACAATTCATAGGAGCATGTCGAATTGGATTCATGTCTAAATTCATTATGGTGTAAAAGTTATTCAACTTCTAAACCAGGAGATGCTCGGTTTGCCTTATTTGGAAGCTTACGGGTTCAACCACTTACAAACCAGAATTTGGCGACCAAAAGAGGAATATAATCATTATGGAGACATATCTAATCATCCAGGAGGGTAATCGATCACCTTAGAGGGCTCGGATATGAGGACAAATCCTTTTAAAGGAGGAGGAGATGGTGTGATCTCGATCAGCCTTAATTTTAAGTTTTTGAAGATCAACCATGAATCAAGCAAACAAGGCCATTTTTCTCAACTATCTATATATTATGGAGATTCTGGTCGTGCCAAAACTCAACTGGTTCATCCTGAATCAAGAGATGGTCGAATTTCACTTATCTCGGACTTTAGTGAGCTAGTTCGACCACCCGAGCAACTTCGAGAGGCTATACTTGTTTTTGATGATTCAAGGCATGTCTCAGCTCAGCCAAATACAATTGATAAGGCTCAAGAGGCCCATGAAGACCCCAAGGACGAGTTGGGCCTACTCAAGGATGAGCCCAACAAGCTGAGGGTTCAGCAGGGCCCTTACTGGCCTATGAAGCTGAAGGATCGACCACTATCGGCTCTTATTGATGGTTATGGACGTTGTCCAAATAGAAAATAAGATTAAAAATAAACCAGTATGATTTAATTTGTTGGTTGGTAATTAGTTATTAAAAATTAAACCAGGGAGTTAGTTAGGATAGATTAGGCAAAATATATCATTATTGTATATTCTTTTAGGATTATATTAGACTAGATAGAATATTCTACTCTAGGCATAATCTTGTTAGGATTTTCTGCCTATAAAAAGGCATTCACCCCCATTGTAAAAGAAGCAGACACAAATTTTAATATTAAAACCTAGAGAACTTTTATTGTTCTTCCTTTTTGCCTTCTCTGTTCTGCAGATGAACATTGATCCTTTTTCACACCAAGGGTAGAGTGATCTACTGTGATCGTCTGTAGCTTTATAGCAGGGTGAACATGTGCCACCGGATTTGCAAAAAATCTTTGAAGCAGCCCATAGCTCTGTGAAAAGTACATCGCCATCTTCATCATCTATTTTCTCCATTCTCTTCCTTCAAGTGATCCTATGAGAGTCAGTCATTTCAAGGCCGCACTATCTGTTCAGGTGAATGATGATGCTGAAGAGAACTTCAACTTTTCTCTACCAAATTTCTCAGAACGGTGTTGGCCTCATGAGAGGGTACTTATTTTTTTCCTTTTTATGTTCTTTCCAAGTTTTGATATCGTTGTGGTAGCATGGTTCTGATTTTGGTTTCCAAGTTTGATATTGTTTTGGTAGCATGGTTCTGAAGATATCTGGCATTAAAAGGCTCTTATTGTTTTAAATTTCAGTCTTGCTTTTTGATTTTGTATACAATTAGGTTGGTGATGATGAGTTTGGACGAATGTTAATTGATATTCTAAGGCTGAACAATGTTGTGATGGTTTGCTAATCGGCTAGTTCTTTTTTATATAGTGATGAATCTGATGATGAGTTTGAGTTTGAATGTGCGACCTGTTCTCATGCAACGACTGATCACCAAACCGAAGTTCAAGGGGGAACAACCAGGTCTAGCACTTGACTGGATAACAAAGGTGTTCTATGTTTTATGTTAGTTTTGTGTGAAACCGGTTCTCATGCAATAATTGATAAACCAAATCTGGTATATTTAGGTTAATTAGAATGATGATTTTGGAAGGCTATTGCTTTTCGTAATTTAGTGTCGACAGTTTTCAATTTGAAGTACTTTGTTTTGTTTTCTTTTGCTGTGAATGAATTATGGAACCAAGCAATCAAGAAACTTAGCTAAATCTGGTATTATCCCCTTTGTGTTTCTAAAAACTGTCTTCTTCATTTACTATCGAAGTTTGACACTATCAAACCGTTGCATTGAAGATTTCAATTTCTTGATCCTAGCTACTTTTGATGATCCTTTATTTTTCACTCTCCTTAACGATTAAAGCATATGTGTCATATAAGCATGTTATTGTTTCTATATTGCAGTGAGTGTGCAGGGATTAAGATGGTTGCGAGTTTCCAGATCACTGTCTTACAGATTTTGGTTCAATATGCAGGTACTTTGCATATTACAGAATGTTCCGTTTCTGTGTAGCAGACAATGAACACAACTGGAGAGAAGGCACAGAACAATACAATTTCATCGAAAGGTAAATTCTTTGTCCTTTTACCAAATATTAAACTAAACCGTTGAGTGATTAGTTGCTAGTTCAGGTTCTAAACTCGATTCTATCAGAACAACAAAATTTGCATTTTAGCTTTTTGTTTTAGAACCCCATTTAAGAATTTCAACATTTCACAATAATTTTTTTAAAGTTTCTAATTGAGTCTCTTATATTAAATTAACAATAATTTTAATATACAAAATTGGTTAATAGACTCTAAGAATTTTAAGAATGCTGATGCTCTAATCAGTTATTTGGAATGGCATCCAATAATAAGAAACGTTTAAATTAATATGCATGTGTAAAAGTTGACTTGTGGGAGAAACAAGACCGAAATTGGTAAGTTGGCTGTGACGTGAACTTAGTTAAGATGTCAAGACAGCCAAATGCATAAAACGTAAAGAATGGTTTAGCCAATGAATCAGGAGAGTAGTACTTTGTTTGTTTTCTCAATTGTTTATTCATTAATTCAAATTCGATACACCATGGATCCTACTTGATTTTATTGGTCTATAATTTTAAGTTTAGTTTCGGATGACTTAGGTTAGTTTAGTCATTCATATAAATCACTAAAGGTTAGTATCTTCTCAATGATACGAAATTCAAAGAGATGTAACTATTAGAAAGAAATCTGTTCAATAATGATACTTGTGTCTATTCGAAGAAGACATCTCTTCAGTGATGTCCATTCAACTTGTATTTATACAGTTAATCTCTAGTGGAAAATTATCCAACCAATTTAGTGTGTTTTACTAAAGTATCCATCAAATTCGTTTTCTTTTTCTAGAGATAAAAACAGAGTAATAAGTTTTTTGCAGAAGTAGGAGAAAAACAAAACATCATCGATTGTTCTTGATTTCTTTTTTTCGTATTGACTTTCGATAAAGTCCAACATGGTATCAGAGCATTATTAATACTAAGAACCAAATCAAAACACAAATTCGAGAAAAGAGAGTATGGAGACTGTCACATCTTGCGGTTCCAATCTTCCATGGCAAAATTATTATTTTTGGCGCATCAAAATGAGAACAATTTTTCTGACGAAAAAATTGTAGGATATCATTGAAGGAGTTCCAAAGAAGCCAGCATAAGTATATCACAGTCCTAAAGCCATTCAATTAAAAGCTAACTGGGAAGAAGCAATTGTGAAGGACTTGACAGCATTACAAATCATTCAAACTCATGTTTCGGATGTTATCTTTCTTCGTATAGCACCTGCTTCAAGTGCTAGAAATACGTGAAATGCCTTAGAGATGGAATTCCAAGGAAGTTCTCAAGTTCAGATGATAAAATTGCAATATATACGAAGAGACTATGAAAACTTGAAGATGGAAGAAAGTGATAACATAAATCATTTTTCGACCCAGTTGGTTGAAATTGGAAATCAACTAAGACTTCATGGCGAAGAGAAATCTAACTATCATTGGTTCAGAAAATCTTGATTTTGCTTCCGGAATGGTTCGATAGTATTGTGTCCGTTCTAGAACAAACCAAGGATCTATCAGTGCTATCTGTTAGAGTTTAACGATGCGGAATCGTTTAAACCGAAAGCGTATCTTACGATGGTAAGACTTGGATGTGATTCTGTAAATAGAAGAAGTCAGGAAAGATACCACAAAACGGATATCAACAACTTATCACCAGTCAAATATCTTTTTCGAGCTGTCCTTATGTTTTGTTATTGGTTTTGTCTTTCCTTTTAGAATTTTTGTGAATTCCTATATCTTCACTTCTGTGTCTAAAGTCTGTCTTATATATAGTGTAGAGACACAACCAAAAGACATAACTCTATGAAAAGACACAATTATATGGAAGGACACAACTATTCAATTAATAGCAATAACTTCCACATTTATCGGTTAACTAAACTGACTCGATATTATCATGAGCGTTATCGGTTCTTAAACCAACATCTCCTACTCACACATGATAGTGATAACAAAACTAGAATAATTATTGAAAAACAATCTTGAGGACCATGACACGAAAATTATACGACAAATGACCCGTGTGACCCCTTTCGGGCATACCTGCAATTTGGGAGCTAAAATGTATACTTTTTAAAGATACACATTTGCTACTATCCTTATATGAAACATTCATATGTCATCATGTATCTCTGTTCCCCAAATCCATTTGTCTTTTATATCATTCTCAATATACCTTATCCCTCAAGCATAAATTAGACTTTCTCATACATCATGTGTTCACTATATTTAACTTCGTTTAAATAATATAGTGGCTGGCCAGCAAACACATATGCTAGGATATAAGCAAATGATTTTTCCTTCCGTCATCATGTCCACAAGTTTTGAGTTAACTGCTTTCTTAACATGTCTCATAAGGCTAATTATTTTATCGTCGTCGAAGAACATATTAAAGTAGCAAACGTTAACACATCTCTATAAGTACATAATGGAAAAGTTCAAGGGTAACATTAAACCACAAATTGATTTTATAGGAATTTACATTGCGAGAAATACAAAAATATTGATCAATCGCTTCCTATATGGTCATTTTAGCACATGTGGTAGACACACATGCTATAGTTATTATCGTTCTCGTATAGATGTGTTGATTAAATAAATCAAACATAACTATGTGGATCAAAGTACTTTTCAAGCATACAAAACACTTATGTCACGTACTTAAATCAAACATAGCTTTATCAAGTTTTTCATGATTTTAGGAGTATCATGATCGGTACTAAAATTTTTGTACCTCATCCTAATTTATCTTAAGGCGACATTTATAATAAATCCAAGGCACTCTCCCACTGATGCCAAACTTATAATGTCTCATCATATATTTTCAAACAGATCAAGAAATATATGGCGATTGTTCATGTGAGCGAACCACTTTGTAACTTAATAATCCTATATGTGTATTATAGTATAAGGAACGACTAAAGTATAACATGAATTAATTATCATCAAGTTAATACAATGTCAAGTAGCAAAGATTATTAGTATATCTCCTAGACCCTATGCAAACCCAAGGCTTGAACATGAGAATTAAAAACGTCTTTAGGAATAACTTTAGTGAGAGGATCAGCTACCATCTCATGCGTAGAGATATACTTTAGTATCACTTTCTTCTTTGCTATAATATCTCTTACAAAACTATGCTTGATCTCAATGTTTCTTTTCGGGATTTGACTGGTAGCGACTTACCAAGCCAACATCATAACAAATATTTGGTCGAGTACACATCATTGCATACATCAAGCTGCCCACAGCACTAATGTATGGAATCTTTTCCATCTCTCTTTTCTCATTTGGGGTCTTAGGACACATACTAAGGCTTAGGCCTTCACCTCTTGCGATTGGAGTTTCAATAGGATTACACATATGCATATTAAATCTTTCAAGGATTTTACGAGTGTATGACTCTTGCGACAAAGCTAATAATATCCTTGATCGATCTCAATGTATCTTAACACCAAGCACATAATCTGCTTCTCCAATGTCTTTCATCTCAAAATTAGATGATAACCATTTTTGTAATGGCTGTAAGGAACTCCATATCGTTACTTGCCAAAAGGATATCATCGACATATAGAGATAAAATAATAAAAGATTGTCCAGTAGTCTTGACATAGACACAGTGATCTTCATTAATCATCGTAAAATCGTAAGTTGTTATTGCTTGATGAAAACGAAAACACCACTGTCTATAAGACTGCTTTAGCTCATATATAGAACGTTTGAGCTTGCAAACTTTTTCTTCTCTTGACCTTTTACAATGAAACCAACTGGTTGTTCCATGTAAATTTCTTCTTCTAGTTCAATGTTAAGAAACGCAGTCTTAACGTCTATATGATGTAATTCTAAATCTAATCCTACAACAATGGATAAAATAAGTTGAATAGAGGCAAACCTCACCACAGGTGAAAACGCTTCCTCATAATCTATTCCTTCTTGTTGGTGTACCCTTTAGCTATCAGGCGTGCTTTATATCTGTCTATGGATCCATCCACCTTGTATTTGATCTTAAAGATCCATTTGTTTCCGATTGTTCGTCGATCTTGCGGAAGATCAACCAAGTCCCAGACATGGTTAATTTTCATAGATTCTAGTTCTTCTCCAATTGCATAGTTCCATTCTTTTGAGTTTGGGTAAGAGAGAGAGCCTCATAAAAAGATTTAGGTTCTAAGTCATCATGCAATGCCACCATGAAAGCTTCCCCTTCAATCTCAAGACGACGTCGAGGGATTTTACCATGGTTACTTCTACGCATTTCAAACTCTTTTGATTTCAAACTCTTTTGATTTCATCAAGGAGAATCATCAACCACTGTATTTCCACCACTAAGTTGAGTCAGTTCATTTGAAATTGCATCGACTTCCAATGGTTTAGTAGTAGGATAATTTTCTTTTGGGTCAATTAATTCTCTTAGATGAAATTCTTTATCAATCTCTCACTTCTTAGGAAAATCGTTTTCCAGAAAAGTAACATCTCGTGATTCGATTTATGTTATACTTCCATCTGTTTGTTCACCAATTAGCACATATTCTTTTGAGTGCTCAGAGTATCTTATAAAGATACATTTCTTTCCTCTAGGACCTAATTTCCCATGAGGATGAGAAGTATCGTGAACATATGCTGCTGAACCCCATGGTCTTAAATGTGTAAGAACAGGTTTTCTTCCTGTCCATAACTCATAAGGGGTGGAAATAACAGATTTAGAGGGTACAAGATTAAGAACATAGGCAGCGGTAAGCAATGTATCTCCCCAATATGAGACAGGAAGGTTAGCTTGTGCCGTCATTGATCTAACCATCTCAAGGAGCATTCGATTCCTTCTTTTTGATACACATTTTTGTTGTGGTGTATGTGGGGTAGCTAATTGTCTAACAATACCCTTTTCATTACATAGTTCTTTAAACTATTCAGATAGATATTCACCACCTCGGTCAGTTCTTAGGCATTTGATGGTCTTATCCATTTGATTTTTTCACCAATATAACATAACATCTAAAACACTCTAGTGCTTCTGACTTATGAGAAATCAAGTATAAATGCCCGAATCTAGTGTAATCATCTGTAAAAGTGATGAAATACAAAGCTCCATGTTGTGCCCTCACATTCATCGGACCACATATGTCTGAATGAATTAATTGCAATGGATATTCGGCTCTGGTTGCCTTTTCAAATGGTTTTCTTATTCATTTTCCTGCAGACATGATTCACATGGTTTTAGATAGATTTGGGTTAGTGAGTCCAAGAAGCCTCCTTTTGCCAATATTTTTATTCGATCAACTCATATGTGACCAATTTTTGCATGCCACATATCTATTTCATTTTTAGTAGAACTTGTGACAAATGAAAAATAATCTTTATTAATACTTGAAGTAGTTGTATTACAATCAAGTACTATAAACCTTCATATGTGTATCCATAACCATAAAACACAGATCCTAAAGAAATGTGCAAACTCATGTCATAAAAGTTTAAACTAAAACCTAATTTAAGCAAATCTGAAACAGAGATGAGGTCTCGACAAATCAGAAGCATACAAGACGTCATGTAGAATTAGAGTTTTGCCGCCGCGCATATGTAATTGGCAGGTACCAATACCTATCACTGCATCTTTGGTGTTGTTTCCTACATATAACCATCTTGTATCTTTAGGGATGCACAGGTACTCCATAAATGTCTCAAGAATTCTAGCTATGTGGTATGTGGCACCTGAGTCTACAATCCACAAAGGATTATATTCAGCAAGCATGACACAACTAGAAACATAAGCATGTTTATGAGTTACACTCAAGGATAATACCTTCTTTGCCTCAGTGCATTCACGAGCAAAGTGACCCAAATTGTTACAGTTGTAGCATTTTATTTTGGTATTATCTTTTTTCCCTATTTTCTTGCCACGTTTGGCGTGTTTCTTTTGCTTTTTAGGATTAGGTTGTTCGGAAACCTTATTACAAAAATTTCCTCTCTTGCGTTTCATGCTCGGGTTTGAACTCGCATAGTTAGCTTCATTGAAAGGTCTAGCAGCGTTTAAGCGCTTATCCTTTAATTCCAGATGACGTGAAATGTCTTCAAAAGTCTTAACATTTTCATTGTGTGTCATCTGAATTTTCATATGATCCCAACTCTCTGGTAATGAACGGAGAACGGCTTGCACTTACTGTTCGTCAGACATGATCTGACCAGCAGTTTTAAGCTCTCTAATCATTTTAGACATGACTCTAAGATGCTGCCTCATTGAGTGATTTGGCGCTTCTTGTAGTCATTAAACTTTTGATTAAGTCTTCTAACTTTTGTTGCCGATGTTGCACCAAAATTTTCTTTTAAGGCTTCCCACATTCCTTTTGCAGTTTCATACTCTTCAAACTCACATAAGATCATCTTGCATACAACTCAACAATGTAATGCGAGCGATGCTGTTCTTTCATGATTGGAAAAAGGTCTCTTTTACCTCTTGCTCTTCAAGGACATACTGGAATTTACGATACCAAATATCGTAATTGTCACCTTCCAGTTTATCTCCTCTATTGAGTTCAGGAATGATGTTCTTACAAGCAGAAGACATCCCTGCTTTTAACAACTTGAGATATTAGTTCCTTTTGTATATTTCCAATACACAACACATAATCTTACTATGAACATAAATTAATTCATAATAACCTTGATTCATAACATAAAATCGATAGTTCACTATGTTCTCAATCATCACTCATGTTATAATCTAAATATAATAAATTAATTTGTTTCATGTAAAATTTCAAGTTCTGATCATAATCAAAACTCCCACTATTTCATTGTATAAAAATGAATCTATAAATGAAACATTATTTTATACATTACTTTAAATCACTTATCATATATTATATGTGATATATGATTAACTAAATCATTCATGCAATATATGTAATTTGAAAAATAATTTTAATATCTATCCATGAATATCAAAATAAAAAAAAATATAAATTTTCTATATAAATTTATGAGCAAAACAACAATTCAGCATTATATATAGTTTGCATTTGTTCACTATAAATTTTCGACTATCATAACTCTCTGAGTATAAAGGCAAATTGTACGATCTATATATAGATAGAAAGATATATTCATTATCTACGCACAGTTACCAAAATCATCTAATTCTGACAGCTCGTCAGAAAGTTATGGTCGCAACCTATAAATCGGTATTAGATGCATATATATTTACTACTGCTCGTTCAAAATTCACATATCTCTCTGATCACTTGGCCAAATATTCCTCCCTATATACCAATAGAAAGATATTTCTATTATCTACGCATAGCCAGTAGAATTATATGATTATCATATATGGTCAGAGAGTTATAGATAAAACAAACAGATCGGTATTTGATGCGTATATGTTCGCAACTGTTCGTTCAAAATTTCTATATCTCTCTGATCACTTGGCCAAATATTTCTTTCTATATACCAAAAGAAAGATAATTATATTATCTACACATAGAAATCAAAATCATTTGATTCCGATATTTGGTCAGAGAGTTATGGATAAAACAAACAAATATACCAGAACTGAAACCAAGTGGCTCTGATACCAATATTAGAGTTTAACGATGTGGAAGTGTTTAAACCGAAAGTGTACCTTACTATGGTAACTTAAATGTGATTCTGGAAATAGAAGAATTCATGGAAGATATCACAAAACGGATATCAATCACTTATCACCGGTCAAGTGCCCTTTTTGAGCTGTCCTTATGTTTTGTTCTTGGTTTTGTCTTTCCTTTTAGAATTCTTGTGAATTCCTATATCTTCACTTCTGTGTCTAAAGTCCGTCTTATATATAGTGTAGAGACAAATACAAAATACATAACTCTATGAAAAGATACAATTATATGGAAGAACACAACTATTCAATTAATAGCAATAACTTCCACATTTATCGGTTAACTAAACCAAATCGGTATTATCATGAGCATTATCGGTTCTTAAACCAACACTATCAATGAATGAGTAAATAGATTTATTAAAAGCACATGAGAAACGTATGGAGATTCGAGAAGAAAGGTCTGGAGAGAGTGAATTCTACATGCAATCAAAAGGAGAAAAAATTGTTTCAAAATTTGGAAATTGGAAATAAACAAGAGAAGAAACGAGAAGGAACGCCAACAGAAGACCAAACGATGGTGTGGTGTTTGCAGACGTTACAATCACAACGAAAAGAATTGTTGGAACAAAAAGAACAAATGTGTTCTTACGCAAGAAGTGGCAAACAATGAAAGAAATTTTTTTGTTTGTAACAAACCGGAACATATGGCAAGAAACTGAAAACTTAGAAAAGCCAAGAGAGCAAATCTAAGTCTAGAAGATATAAATTATGACGAGGAATATAAAGGTCACGTGATTTTCAGTGCAGTTGAAGATCATTCTCTAAAGTGAATGATGAAAATGGTTAGTTGACAGCAGATGCATTAACCATATGACCAAGAAAACAGAATACTTAATCACTTTTGATCAAAGTATTCAAGTACCGATCAAAGTGGGGAATGTCAGAGAACAATGATGGCAGGGAAAGGAAATATTCATGTGATGACAAGCCAATGAAAGCAGATCATGAAAGAGGTATTTTTAGTGCCAGATTTAGCAAGAAACCTTCTGAGTGTTTCTCGAATGGTATCAAAGGGATACAGAGTCTCATTCGAAGATAATCAATGCATCATCAAAGATCCTCAAGGGAGAAGGATGCTGAATATTAAGATGAAGCATAAGTGTTTTCCGATCAGATGGGGTAAATCGGAAGTAAAAGCCTTACTTGCACATGAAGAAAAATTTGACAAGGCCAAATTATGGCATAGAAGATTGGGGCATGCCGGTTTTGATAAACTTGTCAAGATGCAAATGGTGAAAATGGTGGAAAAACTTTCGAAAAAAGAGGTATGTAACTCATGTAAAATTGTAAAGCAAGCATGGAAACGGTTTCCAAAAAAGTCTCAAACAAATACAAGTGAAGTATTGAGTCAATACATTCGAATGTTTATGGTCCTAGGCAAACAGAATCGATAGGAGACAGCAAATACTTTGTGCTGTTTATTTAGTTGTTTATTAATGACTATACACGGATGAGTTGAGTGTGTTTCATCAAAAACAATAGTTAAGTCTTCTCAAAATTCAAGATATTCAAGGCTTTAGTGAAAAATCAATCTGAGAAAAAGATCAAGCATTTTAGAACGGATGGTGGGGGTGAATTCATGTCCAATGATTTTATCAAACTTTGTGAAGAAGCAGGAATTCAAAGACAAATAACAACACCTTTCTCCCCACAATAGTATGGTGTCTCAGAAAGAAACAATCGAATGCTAGTGGAGATGGCCCGACCAATTATTGCTGATCAAGGTATTCCTAACAAGTTTTGGCCTGAGGTGGTAGCCACATCAACATATATTCAAAGTATGTTACAAAATCTCTTGAAGAGGATGTGTCTTCAATGGAGAAATAGAGTGGGATTAAGCCCACCGTAGAACACTCGAAGGTGTTCGAAAGTTTATGTTATGTGCATATTCCAAAAGAGAAAAGGAAAAAGATTCATGTCAAGACTAAATGTGGTGTTTTCATTGGCTGTATAAGTGAGTCTAAAGGGTATACAGTGCTCTTGTTAGATGAAGAGAAAGTATAAATATCGCGAGATGTGATACTTAAAGAAGAAAAGAGATGGGATTGGGAGTAAAAACAAGTGAAGAAGATTCTTTTCTCATCAAATTAAACCAAGTCTCAAGAAAATAAAACATCAACGATCAAGTTTCATCATTAGCACAAACTGAAGATGAAAGAGAAGAAAATTCTCCAAATATACCAAATAAAATTTTGGTCTATTAATGAGATAATGCAACAAGCCAATCAAACAGATGAGATGGCTCAAACAAATGAATCGTGTCTATTTAGGAATGAAAAGCCTCAAACTTTTGATGAAGCCGCGAAATAAAAAAATGGAGAGGAGCCATGAAAGAAGAGATTCAAATGATTGAGAAGAATGGCAAATGGTCAAGAATCCAAAAAGCAAGAATATCATAAGCATGAAATGGTTTTACCGCTTAAAGAAGACAAATGCATGTGGAGATACTATAAAGAATAAAACAAGGTTAGTGGCCGGAGGGTTCACTCAAGAATATGGAGTCGATTATCTTGAAACATTTATTCCCCTTTCACGGCATGAAACATTTCGAGCTATATTGGCGGTTGCGGTTCAAGAGAAATGGAAACTCTATTAAATGGATGTAAAGTCGGCATTCTTAAATGGAGAATTTCAAGAATAGATCTATGTCTCACAACTGCCTGGCTTCAAAAGAGATGGAGAAAAAGATTAAGTGCTAAGGTTGCACAAAGCTTTATACGGTTTAAAATAAGCGCCAAGAGCATGATACAGAAGAATTGACACTTATTTCTTGAAAAAAGCTTCCAAAGAAGTTTCAAAGATGCAGCATTGTATGTGATGAAGAAAAATGAAGACGTGTTGGTAATCAGTCCATACGTAGATGACATCATCATCACGACAATTTGAAGCTTATAGACAAGTTCAAAACGATATGAAGCAAGAGTTTGAAATGATGAAACTAGGATAACTAAACTACTTTTTGGAATGGAGATTATCCAATATAAAGATGGAGTGTTTCTATCACAAGAGAAATACGCAAAAAAAATTCTAGAGAAGTTTGACATAAAGGAGTGCAAAAGCGTTAAGACGCCTCTTTTGCCTCACGGGAAAAGGCAAGAAGAAGAAGGAAATTTTAAAGATGAAATGAAATATAGAAGCATAGTAGAAGGACTTCTATATTTGTGTGCTTCAAGACTAGATCTAATATATGCAAGTTCCTACTTATCAAGGTACATGTCATCACCTCTAAATAAACATTATCATGAAGCAAAGCGAGTTTTAAGGTACATCAAAAGAACAACAAACTTCGTAGTTTAATTCAAGAATGTAGATGGCTTCATGGCTATTTGAACAGTGATTGGAGTGGATAGATTGAAGATTAAAAGAGTACATCAGGTTATGTATTCACTTTAGGATCGCATTATTTTTGTTGGAATGAAGAAGAAATGAAGAATGATGAATGAGGCCGTGTGATCTAAAGCTATCAAAGGGAGTGTCTTAGGCTTGTTTGTGATTAATGATGTGTTATCTTTGTAGCCAAATATTTATTAAGGTATCTTTGTATCCAAACAAGTCTAGACTAAATAATTATAAATAGTTATCTCTCTCCTCATTTTGTAAGCAAGAATTATATTCTTATTCTAATAAAATCTTGTTCTCTCTATTCTCTCTCTCTCTATCTGGCGATTTTAATCTTTCAATCTCTCTTAAATATCTTAATCTTTCATTATTTCATGGTATCAGAGCAATTTCTAATCTTCAAATCCTGTGCAACCTTCAAAACCGGAGGTGCCGACGAAATCTGCTGTGTTTCTCTTATTTGAAAGAATGATAGATTTAGGTTCACCATTGATCAAGAGATTAAAGAGAGAATTTTAGTGACATAAGAATGAGAGAAAGAATATTTTTATTCATAATGATAAGAGAATCATTTCTCTTAGTGACAAATGTGAAGGGAGATAGTTATTTATACTATTCTAATCTAGGCTTGTTTGGATACAAGGATTGCCTTATACATGAATGGCTACAAGGATAACATAACACTATAACACAAACAAGCCTTAGACACTCCCCTTTGACATTTACACTTCACGCCTTTATACATGAATTAAAGGCTTTCATCTTTCATCATTTCTTCTTCATTCCAACACTCCCCCTCAAGCTTAAGACATGGAAAATGCCTAAGCTTGCAACCATGAAGCATTACCTCATTAAAAAAACCTAGAGAAGGAAAACCCAATTGGGACAAAACCTTTTCTAGGGAAAAAGAGTATAACACTCCATGTTGGGATCATTGGTGTGGAATGGACTGCTTTGAAGCTTCTTATAAGTCTGGTCCATTTCTCCCCCTTTCTTTTGACTCCTTGTCTTTAAGAGGTGATTTTGATCCAGCTTTCTCAAAGCTTTCAAGTTTAACCTGTTTCACATACACATATACATGCATGTATCAATTCTCACAAGATAAACCAATGCATTATAATATAAGAATGATTTTTTTAACTTCCCTTTTTATAAATGTGGATGATGATTTGGATGATATGATCTAGACCAGTCTGGTTCTCAAAAGACTCCATATTAAGGTCTTTGGATTCATCATGATCACATGGTTCTCTTATGGATTCATCATGATCACATGGTTCTCTTATGGATTCATCATGATCACATGGTTCTCTTCCCTTATATGTTTTGGATCCATTTTGGCTAGCTTCATTTTGCTTCACTTTTCTACTTTCAATAAGCTTAACTCAAGAGAATAAGATTGTAGAATTAGGCTTGAGTAAAGTGAGCACACTTATCTCCTAATACACTTTCCCACCATGCTTCCACTAAATGATGTAGGGTAAGTCATGCTTATGATTTTTTCCATCACTTCCTGATCTAAAAATATCATAGCAACTCAAAAATAAAGATTAGTATTCCAGAACTTGAATAAGATCAAGTCTGGTATCAAGTATAATATCTAGCCAAATTCTCAACATAAAATCATAGAATTAAAGAACTTATCCTAGATAGAACCTTTGATGAGAGAATTTTGTCATGAGGTGATTCATCACTTTCCACCAGCTTACTCCTTCTCAATGAGATTTGGTAGCTTGATGGCCATTGGTTCTATCCTCATTTGATTACAGAAGAATTGGACGACCTTAGTGACAGCCTCCATTAGAAAATCAGACTGAGCACACTTCTTGTGCTTACTTTCCAAGGAAAAACATCTTGGAATAATCATGATCCAGCATGAACCTTGTCCATACATGAACTGCATGAAACGCATGAGCACATTAGAGCAACACGGCCATGTACCATGTACCAGCTAGCGCTAACTTGTTAACTTGGGCCAGCTTCATGTGCCTCCTTGTCACAGCCAGCTTGTTCTAGATTAGATGCTCATTTTCTTTTCCCCCCACAAGCTTAACACTAAGAATAAAAGTCAAGTTTGGAAGAATGAGCATACACAGAATTAATGTCTCAAAGTGATCTTCTTTATCCTTTAAACATAAAGAAGAACATAGTAAGTATCTGTGAAATGTTTTGAGAATTAAGAGATTTGAAGTATTGAAGAATATGAAGAATAAGAGATTTGGAGATTAAAACTATAAGTGATGAAGAATTATAGAGAATTATAATGAATGTCAAGGTGAATTTTGGATCCATCTAGGTTCTAAATGAAATGCATAGTCTTCCTAGGTTCTCTTTCATCCTATGAGCATTCCTAGATGAGAAATTTTAATCAATCAAGGAATAAGAAGAAGGTTTAGAGATAGCCTTTGCAAAGACTTTGATAAGTCTTTGTGAGTTTCCTCCTTTGAGATTGATTATGATCTGAACTTGCAGCATGTGTGCTTTGTTGATTTTCTCTTCAAGCACACACCAAAGGTCATCTTACTCCATGGGAGAGCTGATTCATCACATTCCACCAGTCTTTCCTCTCCACTCCTTGTGGTGGCTGTTCTTGGTGGCCATTGGTTCTAACTTCTTCTCCATGTGTTGTGCCTTTCTCACTTGCTCTCTTTTGCCTTTGTTAGACAATGAAGCAAAACATCAACTCTCATCTTAAGTCTTTGAACCTGTTGAGAATAGGCAGATTCTAAAAAAAAGATAGTGAGTGAAAGAGATTGATTAAGAGTAACCAAACTTAATTTTAAACACTGCCTAAGGACTTTTGGATTCAACATGCCTTCTTAAACTTATTTCCTAAGTAAAAGACAAGGTTCTCTTCCCCTAGGATCAATGCAATTCATGAACAAATGATTCATCTAGCTAAACTAGGTTCAAAATGTCTCATTCTACCAATTTCTAAATACATGAACAAAATTCAATAGAATTCATGATTTACTAACCACCTAGATATCAGATTTCCTAAAGTTCTAACTCACACAACCATCAATGAAATCAATAAAATAGTTGGATAAGAGTTTAGAAATAGCCTGAATGCATAAGACTTTGATACTAGGTCTTTGCATTTGAGTTTAGAAACTGGTTCTGATCTAGGCACTCCCTTTGATTATGTTGCTTTCAAAGTGCCTTTGGTGGTCCATTAATGTCTCCTCCTTTACCAACTTTAATCTGCTGAACGGGATGTGTCATAATACGAGACATTATGAGCTTATCGATCTTCTCTCGCAATCCACTCTGGATGAAAACGTGATTTCCTCAGATCTTCCAAATAAGTCCAAGGCCTCATATTTCTGTAAACCAGTTGTAGCTCATTTCTCCGTAATAAGACTGTTCATTTCGCAGGTACTATGATTTCTTGCACCTGAAGGTAACTCAAGTTTGATTCAGTTTCTTTCTTGCATGGTGTTTCAGTTGCATCACCATGGCTCGTTAGAGTAAACTTTTCTCCTGCTGTAGACTGTTTTGTATCGCTGCGTCAGCACCAGCACGTGTGTTGATGGACTTCTTAAAAGCTTCCAATGCTCGCACGTTCGTTTGCCTCTCAGGTGGAACTCCAGTCAAAGGTTATATTTAACAAAGGGGCTGGTTCAGGAGGCTCAGAAGAAACGCAAAGGTTATAGATTCGGGTTCCTGCTGTGTTTTGCCAATGTAATCATCACTTACTAGAACAGCTTTTCCACGTGCTTTGTCTGAGGGTGCTGTACCTTGCAGGGAAGGCTGTGAAAGCCTGGATTGAAGCAGAATCTTTGCTACGTACATATGGTTTCATGCCAAATATGTCAATGTCTCAAGTACACGCCGAGACACTAGAGGAGGAACCCCATCAAAGTGCTGAGGACGTGAATATGTTACATTGCTTTGACAAAACTTCAGCTCGGATATCAGTAGGAAGTGCAGCAAGAAACTCAGGATCAATATCTCCTGAATTCTGCTGTTCAATGCTTGAAGGTTGTGGCGCTTGTTCTTGCTGGGCTGATAGAACTTCAGCTCGCAGTTCCTCTGGTAGGGCATCTAAAAATGCAGGATCAATAGAACTAGAACCAACATCCCTGTTCACTGGTTGCTCCGCTGGAGGATTATCCTGCTCAGCCTCATGCGCAGAATTCTCAGAAACCTCAGTTACACTGTAAAGAGAAGCTTCTCGCCCATTGTGTTCTTGAACAGCAAAGAGTGATATAACATCGATCTCTCCTCCACCGTTCCATATCTTCTTGTGCCCATTGTGTTCCATATCTCTCCCCCAGCCTCAGTCTCATTATTTGTTCTAGTTGTGAGAACATTGTAAGTGAGGGGGATAAGATAGTTTGAGGAGCTGGTAGAGAGTAGTTTCTTGCCAACCAAGTCAACAATCTAACTTTCTTCAACTAACTTCAACCAACTCCTGCAACAGATTTTAACTAACTCCAACCAACAAGATCAACTTCTAACAGTCCTTATCCAATCCAACAAGATTAATCAATCCTAAATTTCGAATTTATTCAAGATTTAATCCTAAATTAAAAGGATTCCTTCATTTTAAAATTTCAAGAAATTAACAAGGTAATCAAGAAAATCAATCTTGGAGCCTTAAACCTATTGGATTGACCTAAACTTTCATAGAGACCCTCACAAGACACTTATTAAACTTACCAGATTCAAAATATTAAAGAAACCTGAGAAAGAATTAGAATTATATCACCAGGATCTTGACACAGGTGAATTCAGACGTCTCTGAGAAAATCTTCAAGAAAATCCTTTAAACTCAATGGAATCGAGTTCTGCTTTCTTTAAACAGAAACTAGATTCAAGGAGCTTGATTTTAGGCTTTTGAACAACACGATTTGAAGAAATATTGACGTCGAGATGACCTGGGGAATGTAGAGGTTCGAAACAAACACAATCACGGACACCTCTTAGAAGAAAATTCGTATCTTTTGATTCCCTGGGCCAAATGATGCGATTTAGGTGGCTGTGGATTCGGAATTCGCCGATTCACACTCCTGAGAAAGCCGATCGTCAATTGGAGTCGTGGATTGATCGCAATTTGATTTACAAGATGACGTTCGAAATTGTTCCAGAAACAGATGAAGAACAAGATGGATTCTTGTTGAATCAATGAAAGATTGATGAAATTTTCCCAGATTTGATGCAACCTGGCTCTGATACCATGAAAGAATGATAGATTTAGGTTCACCATTGATCAAGAGATTAGAGAGAGAATTTTAGTGACAAAAGAATGAGAGAAAGAATATTTTTATTCATAATGATAAGAGAATCATTTCTCTTAGTGACAAATGTGAAGGGAGATAGTTATTTATACTATTTTAATCTAGGCTTGTTTGGATACAAGGATTTCCTTATACATGAATGGCTACAAGGATAACATAACACTATAACACAAACAAGCCTTAGACACTCCCCTTTGACATTTACACTTCACGCTTTATACATGAATTAAAGGCTTTCATCTTTCATCATTTCTTCTTCATTCCAACATTATTCTCCGATGACTATCACGGCTATTTCTTCCATAATTAATCAAAAGGATCATCAGGTTAGATTTTCTGATCATTCCTGCCCTGGTTACATTTGGAGGTCAGAATCCAAAGTTCTTCATGTTTGTGTCACAATCGTGTTTATCGGGCATAAGCGCCAATGAAGCAAGCATAACATTTTCAAATCTTCATCAAATCGAGCAATTCCAAAGCCTAAAACCAAGTAGAACGAGTCTAGTTGCTGTTTCAGGAGGTTCGCATCGCCCATTTTCAAGTTTTGAAGCTTTCTTGATAAATCTTCCCCAACGTGTCCAATTTTGACCTCTTTGGGGTTCTGGTAACAAAAATCATATCTCTACTTGGTTTCTTTCAACTCCTGGAAGTTAAGAAGTTATAAAAGGTTATTTTAGAGGGTTCCAGGAAGTTTCAGCGCAATCTATAAGGTTTTAGGTTTCAAGAAAGGTTTTCTTGAAATTGGTTAAAATTCTGGTTTGAAAAATTGGAGGAAAGTGTGTTTGAGGTTGGTTAAGATGTTAAAACTGATATTTCTTGCTGAATCACCTTTATATGAGAATTATAGAGCTTTCATAACTGTTGGAAAGTGTTTAAGAAGTTGTTGGGGCCGTCAGCAGGTTGTTGGCGCGTGTACTCTTATCTCTTGGGGCGGTTGTTTACTGATGTGTGGACGGGTTAATCTGTTGACTGAAGGACTTTTTTTTGGTCTGAAAAGTGATCGGGAGGTTGTAAGAAAATTAAGTTTTGATAGAAGGCAGTTTTAAGTTTTATTTTTACTTGCCTTCTACAAGTTTTTTTCATGGAGTTTGCTAAAACTATTCAAGCTCAAGTAATTCTCAAAAGAGTGGTCAAGAACAATCAAGACCATACTATGCAGAAGGGTTCTATGGCCTCATGTCTTCACCAGATAAGCACCTATGGTAGCTTGTGAAGGAGAAGCCCAAGAAGAATAACACAATGAAGACACTGTCGAATTGTGGAAATGGTTCAAGAAGGCCAACTTGTGCTCTCCATCTTGCAGAACTCACTTGAAGGTACTCTCTTAAAAGCTTAATCCTACTGTAAAACAACAAAGGATCTGTGGAAGACTCTCAAAAATGTCTATGAAAATACTTCCAATCTGATGAGGATATTTGAAGTTAAGAAATCCTTGAATGAACTCAAGCAAGAAGAAGTGGAGTTCACCAAACACTATGGAAATTTAGAGCTTTGTGGGCAGAGCTAGACATGCTAAGAACTCCAACTATTGATCCTATGACTCTCCATGAAAGAAGAGAGCAAGACAAGTTATTTGGGTTACTCATGACTCTTAACTCCAGCTATACCGATTTAATAAAACATCTGCTCATGGAAGACAAGCTGCCAAGTCTAGAGGATGTTTGTGCAAAGATAAAAAGAGAACAAGGTTCTCAAGGGCTGTTTGGAAACAAAGAGGATATGGCTATTGCACATAAGGTCTTCTACAAACCTGAAGATAAGAAAAGACTAGTGTGTGATCATTGCAAGAAGACTGGTCACTCAAAGAAGGAGTGCTGGATCCTATATCCTCATCTTAAGCCACGTCACTTCAAATACAAGCCAAGGAGTTACCAAAACGTGAGCTCCAACAAGGTTTAAGCTGTCGGCACTTCCTCTCATTCAGGCGTTTCTCCCTCAGCTCTATGCAATCCGGTCCAAACTACACCAGCAGCAACAGTGGCAACTCAGTCAGAATTCACCAAAATAGCAGACCTAGACGCAATCATCAAGGCTTTAAATTCTGGTAATGTGATTGGTAAATCTCTTCATGCCTCTTTTCAAACTTCTAATGAATCTAAACCCTTGATAGTAGATTCTAGAGCTTCTCATCACATGATTAGTGATCTTAACTTAATTGAGAAACTAGAACCTGCCTTAGGAAATGTGCTAATTGCCAACGGTACTAAAGTTCTTATCCAGGGAATAGGAAAGCTAAAATTGTTTGATAAAGAGTCTAAAGCATTTTATATGTCATCTTTCACATCTAACATATTATTTATTAAAAGAGCTGCTACTGATTTGAACTGTCATGTTATATTTTGTCCTAATGAATTTTTTTTCAGGATATAGACACAAGAAGAATTCTAGGACAAGGAACTACTAAGAATGATTTGTATGTGCTTGAAGACCTCCTTGTCAATGATGCTTCAAAAACGTGTGTAGCTAGGGTAGATGGTAGTGTGTTAGTCGATCTTTGGCATGCTAGGTTAGAACATTCATATTCTAGAGCTTTAGAACTGATAATTTATAGTATGAAATTTCCAAATGAAATGTATGAAGCTTGCATATTAGGTAAGCATTGTAAAATAGTTTTTCAAAAATCTATACACACCTATGAACATTGTTTTGATCTTGTCCACTCTAATGTTTGGACTTCTCCTATCTTATCTAGGGAAAACCATAAGTATTTTATTACTTTTATTGATAAAAAGTCTAAATATACTTGGGTCACTTTGATTAAATCTAAAGATAGAATGTTAGAAGCATTTATAAACTTCCAAACTTATGTGACTAACCAATATAATGTCAAGATTAAGGGCTTCAGATCAGACAATGGTGGTGAGTACACCAGCCGCAAGTTTCAAGAACACCTTACAAAGTATGGAATCACACACCAAACAAGCTGCCCTTATACTCCTCAACAAAATAGAGTAGCTGAAAAGAAGAACAGACATTTGATGGAGGTGGTGAGATTCATGATGTTCCATATGAAGGTTCCCAAGAGATTTCTGGGAGATGCACTCATGGTTGCATACTATCTAATTAATAGGACTCCAACTAAAGTCCTAGATGACTTGTCTCCATTTGAGGTACTAAATCAAACAAAGCCTAATATTGAACATCAAAGGGTATTGGGTGTATTTGCTTTGTCTTAGTACCAGGTGAAGAAAAGAACAACTTAGAAGCTAAGAGTACCAAGGCAATGTTCATTGGTTACTCATCAACTCAAAAAGATTACAAATGCTATAATCCAGAGACTAAAAAAGTCTTGGTATCTAGGGATGTCAAAATTGATGAAACAAAAGGATACTATGAAGAATGTACATGAGATGAATTCAAAGACATCTCCTCAAACACATCTGACCAACCTGATCACCTAAGACAACTTTTAGAAAGCTAGGGAATCATAAAAGAACCGGCGACTGTGACCAGTCCAGTCCCACACCTATAACTATCCGGCCTCAAGTTCAAGCATCATCCGAAAATGATCCAGCACCCGTCTCAGCCTCGTCCCGGCCCGCTCCAGATCCCATTCCAGCTCCCGGTCCAGCTCCTATTCCAGCTCCTGCTCCAGTCTCGTCCCAGCCTAGAACAAGTCATCTTGATCCTGAGGGGGGCAACCTTCTACACATAATCAAGATGAATCAGAAGAAGAAATACTAGTTTCAGCTTCAAAAAGACAAAAGGATATTCAACCTAATCTTGTAGATGCTTTGGAAGAAGAGGACAATACAACACAAGGGGAACCAACTATTGTCCTTAGATGAAGTACAAGGCAGAGATTTCCACCTAACTTCTACTACAACAACAATGTAGTAGTTCACCATGATCAGGATGTAATTTAGTTCATATACCTGAGTCTCATGTTGCATTTATCCTTAGTTTTGATAAAAAGCAGATTTCAAAAAGCTATGAGGAAGCAATGAAGATAAAGGAGTGGAGAGAAGTTATTCAAGCTGAAAGACAAACTATGTAGAAGAACCAAACATATGCACCAGCCACCCTACCAAAACGAAAAAAGGCTGTAAGTTCTAAATAGATTTTCACCATTAAGTATAAAAGCAATGGTGAGATAGATAGGTACAAAGCTAGGTTGGTGGCTAGATGTTTTAGAAAGACTTATGGTGAAAACTATAGAGATAATTATGTCCCTTTAGCTAAATTAAACTCAGTGAATGTTGTTTTAACTCTTGCTACTAACTTGGACTGGGAATTATGGCAAATGGATGTTAAGAATGCATTTTTGCAAGGTGAGTTACAAGAAGATGTATATATAAAAACCACCACCATGTTTAGAAGATCAAGTTGGAACCGGTAACACACTGAAGTTAAGGAAAGCTATCTATGGCTTAGAAAAATCTCCTAGAGCTTGGTACCATAAGCTTAATATGACTCTAAGGGACAGAAGCTTCAAAAAGTCAGAAGTAGAACACACTCTTTTTACACTTAAGAGTAAGGATAAGATTGTTGTTATTCACATTTATTTTGATGATATAATCATATCTGGAAGTGACAAAGTGGGAATAGCCTCTACTAAAGAGTATTTAAAAAGTATGTTTGATATTAAAAATCTAAGAGAACTAAAATACTTCTTAGGAATTGAAGTATGTAGGTTTAAGGAAGGCATAATTCTTTGTCAAAAGAAATATGTATTGGACTTACTAACCTCTACACGAATGATAGAAGCTAAGCCAGCCAAAAATCCATTAAAAGAAGGCTACAAAATAGAACCTCAGGGGGAGCTTGAAGATGGCGGTTTTTAAGAAGCAAAACTGTATAGAAAAGTTGTTGGTAAGCTAATATATTTAACTATCACTATACCTGATTTGTGTGTTTGCAGTTAATCAAGTGTCTCAGCATACGCAAGACCCAAAAACAATGCATTGGGAGATGATTAATATGATCTTGAGATACTTGAAAGGAACACATGATCAAGGTATATGGATGGGTAGTAATGAAAACACCAATGTAGTTGGTTATTGTGATGCAGATTGGGCAGGTGATAGAAAGGACAGGAGGTCCACAACCGGTTATTGAAAACTCATAGGTGGGAACCTAGTCACTTGGAAGACTAAGAAACAGAAGGTTGTTTCATGTTCAAGTGCTGAGGCTGAGTATAGAGCAATGAGGAAACTTATCACTGAATGCATCTGGTTGAAGCAAATATTACTAGACCTTGGAGTAAGCATTGGGCGCCAATCACAGTATATTGTGACAATCAAGCAGCAGTACACATAGCCTTAAACTGTGTTTCATGAGAAAACCAAACATATTGAGGTGGATTGCCATAAGGTAAGAGAAGCTATTGGAAATGGAATCATCTTACCTTGCTACACAAGGATTGAAGATCAATTTGCTGATGTATTCATCAAGGCCACAACACTGAAGACTGGCGGTTCTATCTATATAAGGCTTTGTGAAGCGCCCTAACCCAGGAAAACTACCCCAGGTTAAAGGTTTCCTACCTGCGGTCGAACCAACCGACCGTACTTAGTAAAAATTTCTTAATTCAGATTTTTACTTAACTTTTCTCTTAGCATTTTCAAATTCGATTCAGCAGAGCAGTGCATAAACGTGCAATAGATTACTTATTATAAACACCGAGGTTCTAGTAAAACGATAAGTATGCTAATAAGCTAATACATCGTTTAAGTTACTATACCCAATTATTCTGCTAAGCCACCATCCCTTCCGTCCAGCCTTCGTCTCGCGTTCTAGCCACTGCGCTTACCTTCCCAAGCAATGTCTAACCCTGCATCCATACGGAGGCATAAGCAATGAATTGCTTAGTGAGGCGGTCATCCCGTCTCACACAGCTATGGGCAAGTAATCGAAAACAAGCAATACAATCAATAAGTCAATCATGCAAATCATGCCGATATACTTTCCTAAACGTGATTCACCAATCACTGTTGGATCTCTCACCAGGATGAGTCACACACGACTCTCATATTCACGCTTAACATATATAAAAGGACAAAGAAAAGTATATTAGATCAGACAGTCAAACACTTATTGAATCCACTCAAGCCGACGACCCTAGACCATAGACAGAGTCACACACTGACCTTAGGATCTCGATGAACTGATGAAAATCCCACGTTCTGACACCTCTTGTCACAGATCGTCCAAGCCGCACCGACGCGCGTCACACAGACCTAGCGATTCACTCGGAACACATCGTCCAAACACTAAGTATCTCGATGCTAATAGCCCAAATAGGTAAAAACTCTGAGTTTATCGATGCTTACCCGGATATTCCTTAACCGAACGAGCCGCTATCGATGATTACTCAGGTGACTGGACGCCTCTCGAACCTTTCTAGGATAATGGCTTAGCTTCCTCGATCTTTCTTTCTTTCAGAGTTCTAGTTTTTTGTTTTGCTCACGCAGGGATTATGAGGCGACTTGCCTTCTTATTTATAAGAGGAGGCAGTTAGGATTTTCCTTTATCCACGGCCAAATCCCTTTTTCTTATCCTTTCGAAATATTCCATATCTGGTTGTTGAGATAATCAGCATAATTCCAAAAAGCTATTGGGATTTCGCGCGAATCTCGCAAGTTGTTACCAACAACTCGACCAACCAATAGTCCCTTATCCGCTGGGAATAATCCCTTATATGGTTGGTAAGATATCGCAGAATTTCCGGGAAATCTGTTACAAGGATATATATCCTTCCCTCCCAGATATATTTGCCCATATTGCCCGATATTTTCTTTTTCTCCGCCCTTGCCAGTTTTACCCATTTAGAATTCTCGATCGCGGTCATTACAGTTCTCCCCCACTTGGGTGGATTCGTCCTCGAATCTAAGCCTTAGTCTTTTTTGCCTTAGAAGTCTCGACCGCTTACTTGTCAAACAATTTGGGAAACTTCTCCTTCATGATGACTTCAGGTTCCCACGTGATTTATCCTTCTACATCACAATCCCAAACGACCTGAATCATTTTAGTTTTCTTCCTGTGGTCTTTCTTAAATCTTCTTTCCACGATTCGAACTGGCCTTCCTTCCATGGTCAGATTTTCCTGTAAATCTGCTGGTGGTTCCACTATCATGTTATGTCTATCATTTATGCATTTTCTTAGCATAGAAATGTGGAACACATTGTGGAATGCACTTAAGCCCAGTGGTAGTTCCAATTTATATGTCACTGGTCCGATCCGTTCCAAAATCTTATATAGATCCATATAACTCAGACTTAACTTTGTGGTCTGATTTGTTCTTTCCTTTCCCTTATAGGTGACCGTCTTAAGATAAACCATTTCCCCAACTTCGAATACTAACTCCCTTCGACGTTTGTCTGCATAACTCTTTTGTCAGTCCTGAACTTCCTTAATCTTAATCTGTAAAATCCTGATTTTCTCGGTCGTCCTATCAACCAAGTCTGGCCCATAAATGCTCCGCTCCCCCACTTCGGTCCAACATAGCGAGGTTCGGCAAGGCCGTCCGTATAATGCCTCATACGGCGACATACCAATGCTAGCCTGATAGCTATTGTTATATGCAAACTCGACCAATGGTAAATGGTGTTCCCACTTACAACCCCAGTCTAAAACAGCCGCTCTCAACAAATCCTCAAGTGTCTGGATCGTCCGTTCCAATTGTCCATCCGTCTGCGGGTGGTAAGTCGTGCTCAGGTGGATCTTAGTCCCAAGCCGCTTATGCAATGACTTCCAAACCATCGACGCAAACTTAGAGTCCCGATCTGATATTATACTCGCAGGGACTCCATATAATCGAATGATCTCTTTTATGCATAACTTTGCAAGTTTCTCTGAACCATCCTTCCGATTAACTCCGAGGAAATGAGCAGATTTGGTCAAACGGTCCACAATGACCCAAATCGCATCTTTCTTATCACACATAGGCAGTCCGGTAACAAAATCCATCGTGATCAAATCCCATTTACATTCGGGGATGGGTAATCTCTGCATTAACCCAGCCGGAACTTAATGTTTGGTTTTGACCCTTTGGCATGTATGACAACCGGCCACCCATTTGGCCACATCCCGTTTCATTCTAACCCAATGATAGTACCGTTTTAAGTCTCGGTACATTTTAGTCGCTCCTGGGTGAATGGAAAATTTGGACTGATGTGCTTCTTTAAGAATTTTCTCACGCAACTGCTGATCTTTTGGACACACATCCGACCATTCACCAATATCGTCCCATTATTCGATATATGATACTCAATATTCTCGTTTCTTGCTGCCTCATTAAGTTTCTCGTCAGCATCCTGGGCTAGCCGAACGCGGGTTAACAAATCCGCATGGTTGGCAGCACCTTAGCCCAACGGTTCCACGTCATCCGTCAATGCGGTAAGGCGCAAGGTGCTTATCATACTGACTAGACCTTCTATTTCTTTTGTAGCGTCCTTGACTACTTTCTTTCGACTTAGTGCATCTGCAACCGAGTTGGCCTTCCCCGGATGGTAATCAATGGTCAAGTCATAATCGGCCACAAGATCCATCCATCTCCTTTGGCGAAGGTTTAGTTCAGACTGAGTGAAGATATACTTCAAACACTTGTGATCCGTAAAGATCTGAACTTTTCCCCCATAAAGGTAAGATCTCCAGATCTTTAAAGCAAATACCACAGCCGCCATCTCTAAGTCATGGGTTGGGTAATTCGTTTCGTGTTTTTTTAGTTGTCTCGATGCATAGGCGATGACCTTACCCACTTGCATCAAAACGCACCCTAGTCCGAATCAGGATGCATCTGTGTAGACTACATACGGTTCATCGGGTTCTGGTAACGCCCAAAACTGGAGCACTCGTAAGCATTTCCTTTAGCTTAGCAAAACTCATCTCACAGTCTGGTGACCATACAAACCGAACGTCCTTACCGGTCAGCTTGGTCATTGGCTGAGCCATGCTTGCAAAGCCCTTAACAAACCGTCTATAATAGCTGGCCAAACCCAGAAAGCTCCGCACGTCCGAGGCATTCTCGGGTCTCGGTCATTCCGCAACAACCTTGATCTATTCTGGGTCAACATACACTCCTTTGTTCGATTCTATATGACCTAAGAATCCAATTTTCTACTGCCAAAATCTACACTTGTTGAGTTTGGCAAACAACTTCTGTTCCCGCAACTTAGTCAAAACCGTTCTTAAGTGACCTTGATGCTCTTCTTGGTTTTTTGAGTAAACCAAAATATCATCTATGAAGATGATCACAAATTCGTCCAAGAAATATCGGAAAACAGTGTTCATCAACTTCATAAATGCAGCCGGTGCATTGGTCAATCCGAAAGGCATGACTACGAACTCGTAATGTCCATACCTTGTCTGAAAGGCCGTCTTTCGAATGTCTGACTCGGCTATCGGAATTTGATGATATCCCGAAGCTAGATCGATCTTGGAGAAACAAGTCGCCCCTTTGAGTTGGTCTAACAACTCGTCAATCCGTGGGAGCAGATACTTGTTCTTTACCGTAACTTGGTTCAACCCACGGTTGTCGATGCAAAGCCTAAAGCTTCCATCCTTCTTTTTAACGAATAGAACCGGCGCTCCCCAAGGTGAACTACTCGGACGGATGAATCCTTTCTCCATTTATTCATTTAACTGTTTCTTTAATTCGGCCATTTCAGCTGGTGCCATTCGATAGGGAGCTCTTGATATCGGGGCGGTTCTAGGTTCCAATTCAATAGTGAATGGATCCAACCTTTCTGGTAGTGGTCCAACCAAAGCCTGGAACACATCGCTGAAATCCTTTACTACTGGAGTTTCATTAAGCCCTATATCTGGCCCAACTTCTGACGTTGTGATCGTGGTCAAATACGCCTCGCATCCTTTTTTGATCAATTGTTCTGCTTGACTCGCTGAAATGATCAAGCTTCCTGAAGTGAGTCGAATTCCCTGGTATTCTAGCGTCGTGTTTCCTCTCTCAAACCGAATTTTCCCTCAGTTACAATCCAAATGGGCCATGTGCTTTCCAAGCCAATCAATGCCCAATATCACCTCGTAAGTTTTCACTCCGTATATGACCAGGTCAGTCGGCATGTCCACACCGCATACCATTATCGGAACGTCAAGTACCCTTCCGAAGGTTTTCATAGCTTGACCGCCTGCCGCTCGGACGAGTCCAAATTGGTCTCCAGGTTCCTTATGAAACCCGCCTTTCCCAATCATTTCCGGGCTAACAAAACAATGTGTCGCCCCAGAGTCAAATAGAACATGGGTCGGTATTCCGCCTATAAGAATGGTCCCTACAATATCCCCTAGATCACTAAGGACACAAGCATACATCTTATTTACTTAGTAAGTGTAAGAATTTACCAGTGATCGGACGAGAAGAGCTTCCTTCTATTGCATCCTCAGCGATCGAGAAGACTCGTGGTGTTCCACCAGTTGTATTGGCCGGTCTCTCAGTTGGTGGTGGTGGCAGCAATCCCTCATTTGCCTGTATCCCGGATGACTTCGCTAGTTTCGGACACTGAGACCTGAAGTATCCCGGCTCACGGCAATGATGGCATACCCGATCCCAGAAATTACGTCCCAACTCTTGTGCCCCAGAGTACCTCTCCGGACAGTCCCCAATCTTATGGTTCAGACTGCCACACCAGAGACACGCACCAAAAATGGTCCTGCACTGATCAGAGTGTGCTTTCCCGAAACTTTGACATGCAGCTTGCACCATCATTGTCTTGTTACTCCTGAGACTCTTGTCCAAATTCCTCTTTTGGCTCGAACCGAGTCTCAGCCTAGCAGGAGGTACAGTGGTCCCTTTCCATTGCATGTTCACTAGCTCCGCTTCATCCTTCAGACCCACTTCCATAAGGGCCGCTATCTCTACCAGCTCGGACATGGATTTGTATCTCCAAACTTGGCAGCGATTGCGGAGATTGACTCGAAGCCCCCACAAAAACCGACTTATCCGCGTCTCTTCATCCTCAAATTCGCGCCCCGCAAACTTGATGAGAAAGTTATACTCAATCTCGTACTCAGGCACATTTATTGTTCCTTGGCGCAGTTCAAGAAACGCACGTTGACATTGGTCAAACACTTCCCTTGGAAAGTACTTAGTGCGGAATTCCTCACGGAACACAGTCCATGAACAATTACCGCGCCTTGCCTCAACCGTGGTCCATCAAGTGTGTGCGTCTCCTTCCAGATAATGGACCGCGATGTCCTTCTTATACTGATCTGGACATTGTATAGCCGGAAAGTTCCGTTCGAGTCTCGATTGCCACTCATCTGCCTCGATCGGTTTTTCATCACCCGCAAAGTACTTTGTACCCAGCTTACGCATGTCATCAGCCATCGTAAAGTACGATGTGATCCTCGGTTCTGGCAATATCTCCTCATCCGCTGCCGCGGCTACCCGATCATTTATCGCAGGCGGTGGTATCACCGGTGCGGGTGCAACAGGCACAGGTGCCACAGGAGCAGGTACAGCAACCGTCAATCTTTCTAAAATTTGCCCCAACATCCCCATCAATTAGCCCAATTCGCTTTGAGGTGCAGCGGCTCCATTCCCAGGCACATTTGCCGCGTCACCTTCGTGACCATTGCTGGGGTTCGCACCATCCCCAGCTGTGGTGCGTTCCTCAGATGCACCACCATTCCCAGTCTGAGATCAAGTGTTTCTTACCATCTGCAACGATCATACAGTTTATTAAGTTAGCATAACACTAACTTTTTCTCTAAATACAACTTACCGCAAGACTAGCTGGAAAAGATGGCTTAACCCATTAACCCCTTTATGCTTAACACTGTCCTAGAATCAACCATGCTCTGATACCAAACTGAAGCGCCCTAACCCAGGAAAACTACCCCAGGTTAAAGGTTTCCTACCTGCGGTCGAACCAACAGACCGTACTTAGTAAAATTTCTTAATTCAGATTTTTACTTAACTTTTCTCTTAGCATTTTCAAATTCGATTCAGCGGAGCAGTGCATAAATGTGCAATAGATTACTTATTATAAAAACCATGGTTCTAGTACAACGATAAGTCTGCTAATAAGCTAATACATCGTTTAAGTTACTAGATCCAATTATTCTACTAAGCCACCATCCCTTCCTTCCAGCCTTCGTCTCGTGTTCTAGCCACTGCGGTTACCTTCCCGAGCAATGTCTAACCCTGCATCTATAAGGAGGCATAAGCAACGAATTGCTCAGTGAGGCGATCATCCCGTCTCACACAGCTATGGGTAAGTAATCGAAAACAAGCAATACAATCAATAAGTCAATCATGCAAATCAGGCCGATATACTTTTCTAAAAGTGATTCACCAACCACTGTTGGATCTCTCACCAGGATGAGTCACACAAGACTCTCATATTCACGCTTAACACATATAACAGGACAAGGACAACTATATTAGATCAGACAGTCAAGCACTTATTGAATCCTCTCAAGCAACGACCCTAGACCATAGCCACAGTCACGCACTCACCTTAGGATCTCGATGAACTGATGAAAATCCCACGTTCTGACACCTCTTGTCGCAGATAGTCCAAGCCGCACCGACGCGCGTCACACAGACCTAGCGATTCACTCGGAACACATCATCCAAACACTAAGTCTCTCAATGCTTATAGCCCAAATGGGTAAAAACTCTGAGTTTATCGATGCTTACCCGGATATTCCTTAACTGAACGAGCCGCTATCGATGATTACTCAGGTGACTGGACGCCTCTCAAACCTTTCTAGGATAATCGCTTAGCTTCCTCGATGTTTCTTTCTTTCAGAGTTTTAATTTTTCGTTTTGCTCATGCAGGGATTATGAGGCGACTTGCCTTCTTATTTATAACAGGAGGCAGTTAGGATTTTCCTTTATCCACAGCCAAATCTCTTTTTCTTATCCTTTCGAAATATTCCTTATCAGGTTGTTGAGATAATCAGCATAATTCCGAAAAGCTGTTGGGATTTCGCGCGATAATCTCGCAAGTTGTTACCAACAACTCGACCAACCAATAGTCCCTTATCCGCTAGGAATAATCCCTTATCCGGTTGTTAAGATATTGCGGAATTTCTGGGAAATCTGTGACAAGGATATATATCCTTCCCTCCCAGATATCTTCGCCCATATTCCCCAAAATTTCCTTTTTCCCCGCCCTTGCCTGTTTTACCCTTTTAGAATTCTCGATCGCGGTCATTACACTTTGTCTCATGTCCATTCCATAACACTGATCCTGATCATGGAGTGTTATACTCTTTTTCCCTAGAAAAGGTTTTGTCCCAATTGGGTTTTCCTTATTTAGGTTTTTAATGAGGTAATGCTTCATGGTTGC
Source organism: Streptanthus diversifolius (assembly GCA_039880935.1). Classification (NCBI taxonomy): domain Eukaryota; kingdom Viridiplantae; phylum Streptophyta; class Magnoliopsida; order Brassicales; family Brassicaceae; genus Streptanthus; species Streptanthus diversifolius. Next base: position 8,348,128 of record JAXGFM010000003.1, on the reverse strand, counting down.
AAGCTTAGGCATTCTCCATGACTTAAGCTTGAGGGAGAGTGTTGGAATGAATAAGAAATGAAGAATGTTGAATGAGGCCGTGTGATCTAAAGCTATCAAACGGAGTGTCTTATGCTTGTTTGTGATTAATGATTTGTTATCCTTGTAGCCAAATATGTATTAAACTATCTTTGTATCTAAACAAGTCTAGACTAGATAAGTATAAATAGTTATCTCTCTCCTCATTTTATAAGCAAGAGAATATATTCTCATTCTAATAAAATCTTGTTCTTTGTATTCTCTCTCTCTCTATCTGGCGATTTTAATCTTTCAATCTCAAATCTCTTAATCTTTCATTCTTTCAGTTCTCTTGGCAATCAAACAAGCAGAAAACTATAGCACAATCGACGCCTGAAGCGGAATATATTGTTGTTTTCTCAGCGACAAACCAAGCCATTTGGCTACAAAGATTGGTGAAGGAAATTTGGTTCAACACTGAAGGAGTGAAGATATATTGTGACAATAAATCAACCATAAATATTGGCAAGAATCCGGTGCATCATAAGAGAACAATGCACATTCAAATCAAGTATCATTTCATGTGTGAAGCTGAGGAAAAGAAACTCATACAACTGGAATACTGCCCCGGAGAACGTCAAATTGCTGACATTCAAACTAAGCTTTTTAATACTTCAAGGTTCGAAGACTCAAGGGACAAGTTAGGTGTACCAAACTAAATTAAGGAGGAGTATTGGTTTATAATTAAAGTTTAGTTTTGGATGACTTAGGTTAGTTTAGTCATTTGTATAAATCATTAAAGGTTCGTTTTTTTTGCAATGATACGAAACTCAAAGAGATGTAAACAATAGAAAGAAGTCTGTTCGATGATGACAACTTGTGTCTATTCGAAGAAGACATCTCTTCAATGATGTCTATTCAACTTGTATTTGTATTTATGCATTCAATCTCTAGTGTAAAATTATCCAACCAATTCAGTGTTTTTAATAAAAGTATCGATCAAATTCGTTTTCCTTTTTCAGAGAGAAAAACAGAGTAATAGTTTTTGCAGAAGTGGGAGAAAAACAGAGCATCATCGATTGTTCTTGATTTCTTTTTCTTAATATTTTAATGTTAAACCCAGTTTCTTAAAAAGTTCTAAAAAATCCAAAATAAGAATCGATCTTACACTGTACCTTTTGTTTTTATTGTTTTTTTATTCTTAGATACCCACTAAGAAACACAAGTGCTCTTAAAACAAACAAAGAAGGGAAAGAACTCACTTGGATTTAGTGTTTCAGGAGGTGTTAGAAGAACTTGGGTGTATTTTATATTCCACGATCGTTCCAGATATGGAGAATCGGGTTTAAACACAAAACATTCGCTACGAAGCGAAGTTGATGGCATAGCAGAACTTGCTGATCAGTTGGAGATAGGGTCCAAGTTTGACCTAATTGGATTTTCCATGGGAGCTTAGCCTATTTGGGGTTGCCTTAAACACATAACTCACAGGCAATATAAGCAATAGTGAAACCGAAAAAGATACGTTGTGAACAATTAATTGACTATTGTGTATTCTGTCTTCTTTGCAGGTTATCCGGCGTGGCTTTTGTTTCTCCGGCGGTGAATTATCAGTGGTCGTAGCTTCCTGAGAAGCTTATCAAGAAAGATAAATGATATTTATTATTAAACTGATTTTGGGGGTATCGGAACATGCACGTGCACTTATACATTGGTCAGTTATTCAAAAGCTCGTCGTATCAACTGTGTTGGTCCTTAAAACCAGTGTAAGATCAGTCCCATGCAAGTGTTCTCCAAGTCGTATCTAAATATGTAACGATGATCAAATTGTGACATTTATACCTACCTTGTTGATGAAGCTAAGGGAAAAAGTTGTTTTAGATAGTATAAGGAACGATTTCGTGGCTTGATTTTGGCCATGGGACTTCGAACCCGCGGATCTAATCATTAGTCAAGAGAGCTCAGTTGACATCTGGCAAGGGAATAAAGATATCTTAGTTCCGGTTCAGCTCAAACGAAGCATTCTGCAGAAGCTACCTTAGATCAACTACCACGAAATCCCCGATGGTGGACATCTGATTTGGGACTACAATGGCACTTGCGATGCGATTCTACGCTCGCTATTGCTTGGGGAAGAAGTAAAGCCAATCTTGAACTCAACGTTTGATGGAAACATGTACAAAAAAAAATCAGTTTGTTTTGGGGGGTTTATGTTGTTGTTTTGTCTATGTGCTCTTATATTATCGAATAAAATGTCATAATTGTCATGTCATTGTCAATTACTTTTTCAATTGTTTAAAAAATTTATTTTCTATATATTAAAGCCATTAATTATGTTGACAAAATAAAAGAAAAAAAATGGTGGGATATAAATCCTGACCCAACAACAAAGGCCCAAACGGAGTGAGCAGCATAACTGGAAGTGAAAAGTGAAAGGTTTGAGGCTCGTCGAAGTCAGATCCACATGGAATGATATAACCTATGTGATCAAACTCAAATTTAATTTAAAACGGACTGAAAAATTATTCAAAAAAAAACTAATTCGGCCTTTTGACAAAAAAAAGGCTGAATCAACTGAAGCAAATGCCATCAAATACTAAATCATGGGAAGTATGCAGACGTTAATTATGACGTCACTATAAAAAAAAGTAGAAAACTACAGAAAATAATAACTAATTCTCAAATAACATATCTTTATTGGATTTCTATTTTTTTTTATTTTGTTCTGATGCTTCTAAAATGGCTAAGTTGTTAATATTAAACCATTTGCCTCCATTTCTTTCTAAATCTTCCCTCAGTTCATTTTTAGATAAGTTATTACATAGATAAATTTGCCTAGAATAACTCATATTTTACCACTTATTACTATAATAACCTACTCTTCATCATGTTGAAAAAGTTATTGGTTAAAATACCTAAAAATCTACATAGTTGTTATAATTTACAGATTTGTCATTTAACAACAATAATAAAAAATGACAATTTACTTTCACATCACATTCTCTCTCTTTCACATAATAATTCAACACTCATTTTATTTTTATACTCTATAATAGTTTGTTAATAAAATTTAATATTCTATCCCATAATTTTATTAAAATACATTTAATTTTTATGAAACACATTTAACTAATTCTGCGATAAATACAACAAAGCAGCAGCGTGAAAATAAATTTGCGACAACATGAAAAAAAATTTGCAAAACAATTCTGCAATAAATACAATACAACTGCGAGAAAATAAATTTTGAAAAATAATTTTGCGATAAATACAACAAAACTGCGATAAAATAAATCTGCGACAACATAAAAAAAATTCTACAAAAAAATTATGTGATAACTATAACAAAAATGCGAGAAAATAAATCTACGACAACATAAAAATAATTTTGCGACAACTTGAGAACAAATCGGCGAAAACAAATCCGCGGTAACATAAAATAATTTTGCAAGAAAAATTATGCGACAATATGAACATGGTAGCAATATCGCAATAAGTTTTTCCTACAACATCCCAACAGGGATACGACTAGATTAAAAAAAAACTAATTTTATAATTAATAAAAAATGTAAATTATCTAAGTAAATACAATTAATATATATGTCATTATAGTTACTCACCCTATATTTATTCTATTTTTTGTTTCGTACAACAGAAAACCGGTCATCCATTTATTCATATATAGAAAATTTAATATTTATAATTACAGTAAATACAAAATTTGTCTATCTACAGAGGAAAATCTTTTTCGCTAATTTTGTTTTAAACTCTACATCCACACTAAAATCTCAACCTGACCCAGTGACAGAAAATCATTCCTCTCCATTGATTTTCAAAGCTTGGCCTGATTTATGTCATCTTTGTGTCATGGATTCCATGATGCTTTCCCCTAGCCGCCAAATTGAAGAACTTATGAATCTATGGGTCCCGTTGAAGAAGGTATGTTTATCAACAAATCCTCAGGTCGTCCTTCTCCTCTTATATCGCCAACTGAGAAACCAGCAGTGGTGCGATCTCGATAAGCCTCAATTTCAAGGATTTGAAGATCAACAATGAATCAAGCAACCACGACCATTTTTCTCAATCAACTAGCTATTATGGACATTCTGGTCATGCCAAAACTCACTTGGTTTATGCTGAATCAAGAGATTGTCAAATTTCCCTTCTGTCGGACCGTAGCCAACTAGTTCGACCACCCGAGGAACTTCAAGAAGATACACTTGTTTCTATACACCCAATGCACATATCAGCTCATTCACAGACAAGAACCAAAGCCCAAGAGGCACAAGAAGATATAAGGGACGAGCTAAGATTGATTATAAACAAGCCCAATGAGGTATGGGCTGAACAGAATCCTTACTGGTCCAGAAAGCTGAAGGATAGACCTCCATGGGCTATATTTGTTTATTTGGGTTTTTATTTATGTAACTATATTGTAATTAGACTTGGTGAATTATAAACCAAGTATGATTAGTATTTGGGCTGTTGGAATGAAGAAGAAGTGATGAATTTATGAAAGCCTTTACTCCTAGTTAAATGGCGATTATTTGTAAATAAATGGGAGAGTCTAAGGCTTGTTTGTATTATAGAATTATGTTATCCTTGTAAGCCATTTATGTATAAGGCTATCCTTGTATCCAAACAAGCCTAGACTAGGTTAGTATAAATACCTTACTCCCTTCACATTTTGTAAGTAAGAATTCATAATTCTCATTTTCTAATAAATCATTCTTTTCTCTAAGTCTCTAATTCTCTCTAATCTCTCATTCTCTCATTCTACAAATCTCTTAATCTCATAATCTTTCATGGTATCAGAGCCAGGTTACATCAAATCTGGGTAAATTTCATCATTCTTTCATTGATTCAACAAGAATCCATCTTGTTATTCATCTGTTTCTGGATCAATTTCGAACGTCATCTTGTAAATCAAATTGCGATCAATCCACGACTCCAATTGACGATCGGCTTCCTCTGGAGTGTGCATCGGCGAATTCCGAATCCATAGCCACCTGAATCGCATCATTTGGCCCAGGGAATCAAAAGATACACATTTTCTTTCAAGAGGTGTTCGCGATCTCGTTTGTTTCAAACCTCTGCATTCTCCAGATCATATCGACGTCAATTTTTCATCAAATCGTGAATTTCAAAAGCCTAAACTCAAGCTCTTCGAGTCTAGTTTCTGTTTAAAGAAAGCAGAACTCAATTCCGTTGAGGGTGAAGGATTTTCTTGAAGATTTCCTCAGATACGTCCAAAATCACCTGTATCAAGATCCTGGTGATATAATTCTTATTCTTTCTCAGTTTTCTTTACTTTTTTGAATCTGGAAAGTTTAATTAGTGTCTTGTGAGGGTTTCTACGAAATTTCAAGTTAATCCAATAGGTTTAGGGTTTCAAGATTGATTTTCTTGAATTCTTTGTTCAGTTTTGAAAGGTTTAAATTTGATTTCTTGGATTCATAAAATGTTCTAGGTGATTAGATTCGAATTTTGGTTATTAAATCTTGATAAAATCGAATTTAATAGTCTCAAATTGCTACAATTCTTGTTACTTGAGTTGTTAGGATTAGTTACAGGTGGTTTTAGGTAGTTAGTGATTGTTACACTTGATTTGTTGGCGCCATTTTTTTTAAAATTGTTACAATTTTTTTTACTTGGTTGATCATCCCTGCCCAGCATATAAGTTCTTGTTCTTCCAAGTTGTATTACTTATCTGTGCAGGAATTAAAATACTCGATTCCAACCAAGAAGAAAATATTATTCGGACAGGCTGAGTGTGTTCATTCCGACCAGCAGTCCAGGCCGCGTTTGTTGTCTCGACCAGCACACCTGATCACGCTTGCTTGTGTACCACCAGCTACTCGTGAGAAGCGTACCTAAGATTGTGACCACGCGTGACCAAGCAACCTTGTGACCAGCAGCCTTGTGTGTGACCAGCTGATCTCGTGATCTTATCGCCCACCCCGACCAAGTCGTGACCAGTGTGTTGTTCCGACCAAGTTGCGACTAGCCGGCTTCACACATACCTCGACCAAAGGTTCTATCTGATTTCTTACTCTGATTTACTGACCTATTTTGCCTCTTAAGTATGGAAATTCAGGCATCCCTTAGAGCTCCAGTCATTCTACATAGAGCAAATTATCTCTTATGGTCTAGGACCATGAAAACCACATTAGGTGGTAAAGGTCTTTGGAACCACATTGCCACAAATGGCATTGAAGATAATGAAGTGGCTGAAGTGAGTGATGCAGCTCAAGCCAAATGGTACCAAGAAGATCAGTTGGTACTTTCTATTTTACAAAATTCTCTTGCTAGTGATCTTTTAGAAGCTTATTCCTTTTGTGAAAATGCAAAAGATCTATGGGACACTTTGCTTAAGGTGTATGGAAACACCACTAACCTTTTGAGAATTTTTGAAGTGAAGAAAGCTTTGAATGAATTAAGACAGGAGGATGCTGAATTCACAAAGCACTATGGCTCATTCAGAGCTTTGTGGGCTGAGCTAGAAATGCTAAGGCCAGCCACTATTGAACCACTTGTACTCCTTGAAAGAAAGGAACAAGATAAGGTGTTTGGGTTATTTTTAACTCTTAATTCTACTTACTCAGATCTTATTAAGCATATTCTCAGGTCTGATAAGTTGCCTAGCTTGGAAGAAGTGTGTGCTCAAATTCAAAAGGAGCAAGGATCACATGGATTGTTTGGGAACAAGGCTGAACTAGTAGCTGCTCACAAAAGTCTCTTCAGGCCAGCAAGTGATTCTAGGAAGAGGAGGCAATTCTGTGACCATTGCAAGAAGGAGGGCCATGCAAGGAAGGGTTGCTGGGTACTTCACCCTCACCTGAAGCCATCCTGGGCATCACGCCCTCCACAGCAACCGGCCATATCCCCGGCTAGCCACCCTCACGGCCTGGTGTCATCCAAGGCGGGTGTCTGTAGCGGTTCTTCCTCTCATTCAGCCTCCACTAATATCATGTCACAAGCATCAGATTTTGTGACAAAATCAGACTTGGAAGCTCTCATTAAGGCAATCAAAGAGAGCAATGTGATGGGTAAAACTTTTCATGCTTCTTTTCAAACTTGTTTTACTTCTAATGCTCCTAAATCTTTGGTGGTTGATTCTGGTGCTTCTCATCACATGATTAGTGATTTAGAATTGCTAGAGAATGTAGAACCTGCCTTAGGTAATGTGCTTATTGCTAATGGAGTTAAAGTACCAATCAAAGGCATAGGAAAATTGAAGTTGTTTGATAAAGAATCTAAAGCATTTTATATGCCTTCTTTTACCTCTAATTTGCTTTCAGTCAAAAGAGCTACTACTGATTTGAATTGTCATGCAATATTTGGTCCTAATGATTTCTATTTTCAGGATATTGAAACTAGAAGATGTTTTGGACAAGGAACAACAAAGGATGACTTGTATGTACTTGATAATATGGCTAGTATTGGCGAATTAGAATCGGTTTTTCAAGCCAATGCATTTAGTTCTGATTCTGATTTGTGGCATGCTAGACTAGGACATCCTCATCCAAGAGCACTTGAGTTAATTGTACCTGGTTTAAAATTGCCTAAAGAGTTGTGTGATGCTTGCATCCTTGGGAAACATTGTAAAACAGTTTTTGAAAAATCTATGCATAAATATGAAAATTGTTTTGAATTGGTGCATTCTGATGTCTGGACATCTCCATTTCCATCTAGAGAAAACCATAAATATTTTGTGACATTTATTGATGAAAAGTCCAAATATACATGGGTTACATTACTTAGTTCTAAAGATAGGGTTTATGATGCATTTTTAAACTTTCAAGCATATGTTACTAACCAATACAATGCAAGAATTAAATGCTTTAGAACAGATAATGGAGGAGAATACACTAGTACAAAACTTCAAGAACATCTAGCTAAACATGGCATTGAACATCAGACAAGCTGTCCTTACACTCCACAACAAAATGGAGTAGCTGAAAGGAAGAATAGACATCTAATGGAAGTTGTGAGAACAATGATGTTCCACATGAAAGTACCCAAACGATTTTGGGGAGATGCCCTTGTAGCTGCATGCTACTTGATTAATAGGACTCCAACAAAAGTCCTAGATGACCTGTCTCCATTTGAGGTACTAAACAAAACTAGACCTACTATTGATCACTTAAGAGTTTTTGGTTGTGTTTGTTTTGTATTGGTTCCAAGGGAGCAAAGGAACAAGCTGGAACCAAAGAGTACCAAAGCTATGTTCATTGGATATTCATCTACTCAAAAAGGGTACAAATGTTATGACCCAGAGACTAGAAGAGTCTTGGTGTCTAGAGATGTAAAGTTCCAAGAAGAAAAAGGTTTTTTTGGAGAAGGAACTTGGGAGGATTTTAAAAACATCTCATCAACAAGAACAGATCAAGCTGAATACTTGAGGCAGCTCTTGGAAAGTATTGGAATAGGGGGTGGCCAGCACACAGCTTCATCACTCCAGCCACCTGCTCCAGCAGCCCAAAGCCGTGGCTCGTCAGACCCGGCCAATCCACAGGCCTGCTCAGATCCTGGCCCTTCCGGTTCGGCGGATTCACCCAGACCAGCCGCGGCTTCTTGGCCTCTGTCTCGCCCAACATCCCTTGATTCTCCTGGGCTTCCTCCTCTTGAACATGGGGGGGGAGAAGCATCTACTCATGTCCAACAAGACTCAGCAGGAGATGATTCCATTCTAGCTTCAGCTTCCAAAAGAACAACACCTACTCTCATTGAAGTTTTGAGTGAAGAAGAAGAGGAGGCTCAACCTACTGTTTTAAGGAGGAGCACAAGACAAAGAAATCCACCAGTCTTCTACAATGGAAATGCTGTAGTTCATCATGACCAGGGAGTTTGTAATATTGCACACTTACCTTCTACTCATGTTGCTTTTATTTCTAGTCTTGACAATGAGCAGATCCCAAAGACATATGAAGAAGCTATGTCTATAAAGGAATGGAGGGAAGCTATCTTAGCTGAGAAACAAGCCATGGAGAGGAATGGTACATATGCTTCAGCCACTCTACCAAAAGGGAAGAAGGCTGTAAGTTCTAAGTGGATTTTTACCATTAAATACAAAAGCAATGGTGAAATTGATAGATATAAAGCTAGGTTGGTAGCTAGGGGTTTTACTCAGACTTATGGTGAGGATTATAGGGATACATTTGCTCCTGTTGCTAAGCTACATTCTGTCAATGTTGTGCTTACTGTTGCTACTAATCTTGAGTGGGAATTGTGGCAAATGGATGTCAAGAATGCTTTCTTGCAAGGTGAACTAGAAGAAGAGGTTTACATGTCACCTCCACCTGGCCTAGAAGATGAGATAGGAAGCGGCAATATCCTAAGGCTAAGGAAGGCTATTTATGGCCTTAAGCAATCTCCAAGAGCATGGTACCACAAATTAAGTGTTACTTTAATGGATAAAGGCTTCAAAAGGTCTGAAGTGGAACATACCCTTTTTACATTAAAGAGTAAGGAAGGTATCATAGTAATTCTTATCTATGTTGATGATATAATCATAACTGGTAGTGATAGTATTGGTATTGCATCTACTAAAAATTACTTAAAAAGTGTCTTTGACATAAAGGATTTAGGAGAACTTAAATACTTCTTAGGAATTGAAGTATGTAGGTTTAAGGAAGGTCTCTTTCTTTCTCAAAGAAAATATGTTGTAGATCTACTAACATCCACAGGTATGATGGAAGCTAAGCCAGCCAAAACACCCTTAGAAGAAGATTATAAAATCGCAACTAAGGGGGAGTTAGAGAAGGAAATTGATTTTCATGATCCTAAGCTCTATAGGAAAGTGGTTGGTAAGCTTATTTATTTAACCATCACAAGACCAGATTTATGTTTTGCTGTGAATCAGGTATCTCAACACATGCAAGGGCCAAAGATGAGGCATTGGGACATGGCCATGCGGATTCTAAGATATCTCAAAGGCACACATGAACAAGGTATTTGGATGGGTAATAATAAAAACACAAATGTGGTTGGTTATTGTGATGCAGATTGGGCAGGAGATAGGGAAGATAGGAGAAGTACCACAGGCTATTGTACTTTCATAGGAGGAAACCTTGTGACTTGGAAAACCAAGAAACAAAAGGTGGTTTCATGCTCTAGTGCAGAATCAGAATATAGAGCAATGAGGAAGCTCACTACTGAATGCATCTGGCTGAAACAAATTTTGAGTGACTTAGCCGTGGAGTGTGAGGAGCCTATCACCATTCATTGTGACAATCAAGCCGCCATTCACATAGCCTCCAATTCAGTGTTTCATGAAAGGACCAAGCATATAGAAGTGGACTGCCACAAAGTAAGAGAAGCTATTGGGAAAGGTATTATTTTACCTTGCTATACAAGGAGTGAGGACCAACTAGCTGATGTATTTACCAAGGCAACATCTCTTAAAACTGGCGCCTCTATCTACCCTAGACTTGGCCTCATGACCATTCCACACCAATGATCCCAACATGGAGTGTTATACTCTTTTTCCCTAGAAAAGGTTTTGTCCCAATTGGGTTTTCCTTCTTTAGGTTTTTAATGAGGTAATACTTCATGGTTGCAAGCTTAAAACTTCTTATGTCTTAAGCTTGAGGGGGAGTGTTGGAATGAAGAAGAAGTGATGAATTTATGAAAGCCTTTACTCCTAGTTAAATGGCGATTATTTGTAAATAAATGGGAGAGTCTAAGGCTTGTTTGTATTATAGAATTATGTTATCCTTGTAAGCCATTTATGTATAAGGCTATCCTTGTATCCAAACAAGCCTAGACTAGGTTAGTATAAATACCTTACTCCCTTCACATTTTGTAAGTAAGAATTCATAATTCTCATTTTCTAATAAATCATTCTTTTCTCTAAGTCTCTAATTCTCTCTAATCTCTCATTCTCTCATTCTACAAATCTCTTAATCTCATAATCTTTCATGGGCTTTATAAACCCATTAGGAATAGATTAGGCTTTTAAACCAAATAACTTAAATTAAACCGATTGTAATTAGAATTAGGATTAACTAAACCATTCTAGTATAGGATTAGGGTTTTCTAGCTTTAGGGTTTTCATGTTTAGGCTATTTAAAGAGGCAGCCACGTTCTGTACTTGCACACAACTTGGAAGATTCAATAGAAATCGATTTTTGCACAGATTGTGCCTTTCTTTGCCTTCTCTGTTTAGCAGATGAACATTGATCCTTTTTCACAAGGGTAGAGTGATCTACTGTGATCGTCTGTGGCTCTATTGCAGGGTGAACCTGTGCCATAGGATTTGCTAAACATCTTTGGAGCAGCCCATAGCTCTGAAGAGAAGTTCATCGCCATCTTCATCATCTATTTTCACCATTCCCTTCCTTCAAGTGATCCTAGGAGAGACAGCCATTCTAAGGCCGCACCATTTGGTATCAGAGCCACTTGGAGGTTAGGGTTTGTATTCTCAATCCAGTTTCACATCAGTTCATCATTTATCAAGCAGATTTGCCATGTATTTTTTTTGAAAACAAAAGAAACCATGGAGAGAAGGCTAAACAACCAGCAACCGTGGAGAGAGTTGCATCCAGCAAAATTTGGATCTTTAATGAACAACAATTGGATGACCTAACAGCTAATATCTTCAATCAAATCATGAGATATCGTGGTTCTAATCAACGGTTGATACCTGATCGAAAACCATACAAGGAAGCAAGGTTGCTTGCTTTAGATCCGCTTGGGTGATGGTCTAGGGCTCCACCAGGAGCAAAAGAAAATATCCAATTGGTTCCTGACACATTACAGAAGGTTGAGAAGGAGCCTGAGAAGAAGAATTTTTCTAAAATGATTCAACATGGAGAATGTATAGAAGATCCCATCAGGCAGACTACCAACAAACCAGAAGAAGATATACGAAAAATAAATGAAGCATACAAACCGGATCCCGTGGAATTAAGAAAAAAATGGACTTGTTACAGAAACTCAACTCATCAAGGAGACTCTGAAAAAAAAGAATTAGGTCAAAATCGTTCCACATGAAGGAGATATTCAACTTTCAAATCAGCAGATTTCCATTGAAACCGAAAGAGACCAGCGGTTACTTATTGACGGATTACAATCTAACCAGGATGAATCAAGTCGTAAATCAAGATTTTTTGGAAATCTAACACTTCAGAGGAGCATTTAGAATTGGATTCATGTCCAAATTCTTTATGGTTTAAAAGTTATTCAACTTTCAAACCAAGAGATGCTCGGCATGCCTTATTTGAAATCTTACGGGTTCAACCACTTACAAACCATAATTTGGCGACCAGGAGAGGAATATAATCATTCTGGAGACATATATAATCATACAGGAGGTTCATACATCACCTTAGAGGGTTTTAATTTGAGTACAAATCCTTTTAAAGGATGAGGGGATGGTGCGATCGCGATAAGCCTCAATTTCAAGGATTTGAAGATCAACAATGAATCAAGCAACCACGACCATTTCTCTCAATCAAATAGCTATTATGGACATTCTGGTCATGTCAAAACTCACTTGGTTTATGCTGAATCAAGAGATGGTCAAATTTCCCTTCTGTCGGACCGTAGCCATCTAGTTCGACCACCCGAGGAACTTCAAGAAGATACGCTTGTTTCTATACATCCAATGCACGTCTCAGCTCATTCACAGACAAGAACCAAAGCCCAAGAGGCACAAGAAGATATAAGGGACGAGCTAAGATTGATTATAAACAAGCCCAATGAGGTATGGGCTGAACAGAATCCTTACTGGCCCAGAAAGCTGAAGGATAGACCTCCATGGGCTATATTTGTTTATTTGGGTTTTTATTTATGTAACTATATTGTAATTAGACTTGGTGAATTACAAACCAAGTATGATTAGTATTTGGGCTTTATAAACCCAATAGGAATAGATTAGGCTTTTAAACCAAATAACTTAAATTAAACCGATTGTAATTAGAATTAGGATTAACTAAACTATTCTGGTTTAGGATTAGGGTTTTCTAGCTTTAGGGTTTTCATGTTTAGGCTATTTAAAGAGGCAGTCACGTTCTGTACTTGCACACAACTTGGAAGATTCAATAGAAATCGATTTTTGCACTGATTGTGCCTTTCTTTGCCTTCTATGTTCAGCAGATGAACATTGATCATTTTTCACAAGGGTAGAGTGATCTACTGTGATCGTCTGTGGCTCTATTACAGGGTGAACTTGTGCCATAGGATTTGCTAAACATCTTTGGAGCAGCCCATAGCTCTGAAGAGAAGTTCATCGCCATTCATCATCTATTTTCACCATTCCCTTCCTTCAAGTGATCCTAGGAGAGACAGCCATTCTAAGACCACACCAAGCAGAACCTTTGTTCCCTATAGAACTTAAAAATCTCGCGACAACTAATGTTTCTCCACTAACTGCTGCTAAGGTTATAAAAACACCAGTTCCCCTTGTTCATGATCTGAACCTGTTGCAGGTATGTGTTTTCTGCAATTCCCTGCTGGTTGTTTGGTGCGATCCTAGAAAGGCCCAACAAGGATGTTAAGCGATCTGGACAAGAAGATAATCTTGATCAGATGAAACTGGACCAGAACAAGGAAAACATGGGTTTCAGAGGCTTTGAAAGCTTGGAACAACCCATCAATGTTGGGTGGCCAATTGAGAAGGAGCTAGAGAAGCAGCCCATGGATGTGGAGTTGGACCAAGCCCAGAGAGGAGCAAATCAAGCGGTCCAAGGAACAGAAGATCCAACCAATGCGGCCCAAGAAGAAGACTCAAGCCAAGCGGCTCAAACCCAAAGAGTCATGGATTTGTGGTTTGGCCTAATAATTAGGCCCATAGTTAAAACCCAAAGAAAACTCATTCTTCAAGTGATTTGGGTCTGTCTAAGAAGGAAAAGGAAGCCCAAAAAGAATAAACTAATTATGCTGGTTTAATTTAATTTATTGGTTTATAATTAATCACTTAAATTAAACCAAAGATATTAGGATAAATCAAGATATCTTTTGGCATTTAAAAAGGAATTAAATAAGTCAAAGATATTCTTGTTAGCTAGAAGTTAGGAATAAAGTAATTAGGATATTATTCTGTAGATAAAGTTTATGTAAGAATATCTGCCTATAAAAGGGCTTCACCTCTCCCATTGTAAATGAACATCGAATTTTATAAAGAACTTTAAAGCACTTTTGCTTCTTGCTTTCTCTGTTCAGCCTAAGAACAATGATCCCTCATTCACTTAAGAGTAGAGTAATCTGCTGTGAAGTTCCATAGCTCTATACAGGGTGATCATATGCTAGTGGAATCAAATCCATCATCATACACACCTAATTGGAGAGCTAGTAGCCTCCAATCCATCCTCCAACCAATCCGCTGCCAAGAGAAGTGCTAGTAGCCTTCTCCTTAACCAGATCACCTTCCTTCAAGTCGATCTTTTGGTTTTAAAACAACCAGGGCCGCACCATTGTTCGATCAAACAAACAGAGAATCTTGATGGGATTGGATCGTGAAGGAAGAAAACCCAAGACCAGTACAAGATATCGCATTAACTCGTAGGATTAAAAGAAGAAGAAGAAGAAGAATTGTATTTTTCTGCATAATCTCGTCCTCTGTTACAATGAGCTTAATATAACAGCTCTTTAACTACTGAATCAATACACTCAATGAGATTAATACATGTGTATGCTGTTATTTGAATCTTAACAACTCATAACAAATTTTCTTTTCTCCTCCACGTGTACAAAGTGTGCCATATATATATCAAATCCTCCTTGCCAAGATCATAGTTGCCGGTTTTCCTTTTCTTTTCTTGTTAAAGAATGAACTCTGGTTCCTTACTCAAAGACTTATATATGGAGGCAACATATGGGAAATAGAACTTGTTCCTATCATCTGTTTGAGTTGAGAAACATGAAAGATTGGGTGTATTGTGGTCGATGTTGGGAGCTCCAATTTGTAAGCCACTTCACCGCATTTATCCACCACCTTATAAGGTCTATTGTATTTAGGAGACAGCTTTTGATTTGTTCGAACAACAACTGAATTTTGAGCTGTATACGGATGACTCAGGGAAATAAAGTGGGCAGCCTTACTTAAACGTCAACCACCACATAGATTACCGTTTTACCAAAGGACACCGGGAGACCTTCTATGAAATCCATAGAAATTTCTGTCCATACTGTCTCTGGAATTGGTAATTGTTGCAGAAGTCCCGGTGATGTAGCATTATCTGTTTTGTAGCGCTGACAAACTGCACAACTCTTGATAAATCCTTGGACATCTCTGGCCAACCCCTTGCAAAAGAAAATACTTTTAACCCGCTGTACTGTAATATCTCTTCTCGAATGACCATCCACACTTGATCCATGCAACCACTCAAGTATATTCTGATATATTTATCTGTAGGTACCACAATCTTGTTCTTTCTTCTTAAAACTCCTTGTGACCAGGTATAGTAGCTTACCACTGATTTTTCTTGCTGGAGTTTACTGATAATTGTCTGCAATACTTGGTCCTCTGCATATGCGTCTTTAATGCTACTTAGCAGATCCATTTGAGTTGTAGTGATTGCCATCTGCAACAATTTGGTTCCATCTATACGGGATAAAGCATTTGCTGCCTTATTTTCCTTCCCCTGCCTAAACTGAATTTCATAATCGAATTCAAGGATTTTAGGTAACCATTGTTGTTGGATTGGTGTGTTGAGTTGCCGTTCCAGTAAGTATTTAAAGCTTCTTCGGTCAGTTTTGATGATGAATTTTCCTGCTAACAGATAATGTCTCCATTTATGTACTGAAAATATCACTGCCAATAATTCCTTTTAATAAAGTGAAGTTGCCTTCCTTTCAAATGTCGACTTACATAAGCTACTGTATGTTCATTTTGCGTCAACACTGCTCCAATACCTTCTCTGGAAGCATATGTCTATATTTCAAATGGTTGGTCAAACCTAGGCAAAACCAACACAGGCGCTTCACATATAGCTGTTTTAAGGTTTGGAATGTTATATTTGCTGTCTTAGACCAATGGAAACTATCCTTCTTAGTCAAATCCGTTAATGTTCTTGCAATGCCACTAAAACCCTTGATGAACCATCAGTAATAACCTGCTAAACCCAAGAACCCACGTAACTTCTTTACTGTTTTAGGGACTTCCCAATCCTTGACAGCTTTTACTGTAGAGGGATATGTAAATTGCCCATCTTTAGTGATATAGTGTCCTAAGTATTCTACTCTCCCTGTCTTAAAATCACATTTGCTACTTTTGGCAAACAAACTGTTTGTCTTCATCAGTTTAAAGACCTCTTCCAAATGCCTTAGATGATCATCCATGGAAGAACTATACAGAAGTATATCGTCGAAGAATACCAACACATTCTTGCGTAGTAGACTTTGAAAAACCTCATTCATTAACCATTGGAAAGTTGCAGGAGCGTTTGTTAACCCAAAAGGCATGATCACGTACTCGTAATGTCTATTTTTCGTTTAAAACGCCATCTTATGGATATCATTAGGTGCCATCTTCACCTGGTGGTACCCTTATCGCAAATCTATTTTGGAATAGATTGCAGAATTCTGAAGTTCATCCATTAGTTTTTCAGTAAGGGGAATTGGAAATCTGTTCTTTACAGTCATGGTGTTTAAGCTGCGATAGTCTACACACATTCGCCAGCTACCGTCTTTTTTCTTAATGAGAACGATGGGTAAAGCATACAGACTTCCATCTTCTGAATTGTCCTGCTCGCCAACAATTCCCAAACCAATTTTTCTATCTCATTCTTTTGATGCACGTCGTACTGATAAGGTCGTTGGTTAACATGATTTAAAACTTCCATCAACGGTATCCTATGGTCATGGTTGGTACGAAATGGAGGCAGAGTTTGAGGCTCTTCAAACAACTCGACATATTTCTGCAGTATCCTCTCAACAACGTCATTTTTATGCCTTATGTTACTTCCCGCTTTTGGTTCACACAATTCCACTGATTCCTCCATGTTACGCTCCTCCACATAAATCATGGATAGTTGAGCTTGATGTTGTATGTGTTTTCCCAATTTAATCACCTTCACCTCTCTGACTGAACCTTGATGTAAGCCTTTGAGCTGAACTTTATTTTGTCCCCATCTAAACTGCATTTCCAATTTTTTGAAATTTCATTTGATGGGTCCTAAGGATTCCAGCCATTGGACGCCCAACACCATGTCACAACCCCCTAGAGTGATCACCATCAAATCGGTCTAAAACTTCTGGTCATGAAATCTCCAACCAAACTGTTTTATACGACCCTTAACATATAACCTGCTACCATCTGCAACAGTCACCTTTGCTAAACTTGTTTCCTTGATTTTGAAATTTAACCTGGCAGCTGTTTTTTCATATATGAAGTTTTGGGTAGATAATGAATCAATCAAAATATAGATCACAGAGTTACCATAATAATCCTTCACCTGTTGGCTCTGTTTGTTCATCTTTGCCTCCTCACACAATTCACCATCCTCTATCTCCATTAAGTAAAGTTGGTTTCACTTGTGTTGAGATAAGAAGTGTTGTTTCGAATATTTCTCATCACAATAGATGCATAATCCCTTCGTTTTTAGGTCTGCAATCTTTTCATTACTTAACAATTTCCTGTCCTTGTCATTAGGTTTCACCTATGTCTCTTTCTTGTATTGCAGTAACCCTTTTTGAAAGTTTGCGGTTCCTCTATTATTGACGATATATGATCCCAAAGATTTCACCGGGTGAGCTTGTTCATAGAGTTTCCCAAAGCATCAAGCAGTCCATTGTAGTTTTTGGCATGAATAATCAAATATGCATTTGTGTATTCAAAGGTAGTCCAGCTAGATATTGAATGACCAAGTATTCCTCCGGTAAGTTCACTCTTGTTTTTAACAACTCGAATTTACCGTGATAATTGATGATTCCTTGAGTTTCCTGCAGTTTCTTTAACTCTGCAATCGGATCATCAAGGACTTCGCTAAAACGACCGATTTGTTGGAATGAAGAAGAAATGATGAATTTAGAAAGCCCTTCATGCAATCTATAATAGTCGTGTGTTACATAGTTAAAGGGGGAGTGTCTAAGGCTTGTTTGTGTTCTAGTGTTATGCTATCCTTGTAGCCATTCATGTATAAGGAAATTCTTGTATTCAAACAAGCCTACACTAGATTAGTATAAATATCTCTCTCCTTTCTCATTTGTAATTTAGAAACTATTATTCTCATTCTCTTAATAAAATCACTATTCTCTCTAAATCTCTCTAATCTCTCATTCTATATATTCTACAAATCTTTTAATCTCATAATATTTCATGGTATTAGAGAAATGTTGCATCAAATCTGGGTAAAATTCATCTTTCATTCATTGAATCAAGAAGAAATCATCTTCTTCTCAATCTTCTTCTTGTTCTATTTTGACTGTCATCTTGTAACTCAAATTCCGGGAAAAACACGACTCCTTTTGACGATCTGCTTTTTATTTATTGTACATAGGCGAGTTCTGAAGCCACTTCAATTTGAATTGCATCATTTGACCCAGGAATCAAAATTTACAAATTTTCTTGCAACGGACCTCCGTAAGTGCCTCCTCCGCGAACCTCCGTGTTTCCCAGGTCATTCCGATGTCGATTCTTCATCAAATCGCGTTTTTCTAAATCGTAAACTCAAGAATTTCAAGTTTATTTTATGTTTAAAGAAATCAGAACTCAATTCCATTTAGTTCGAAGGATTTTCTTGAAGTTTTCCTCAGAGACGTCCAAAATCACCTATAACAAGATCCTAGTGATAAAATTCTAATCCTTTCTCAGTTTTATTTAATTCTTTAAATCTGGAAAGCTAAATAAGTATCTTTTGAGGGTCTCCACGAATTTTAGGTTCAATCTAATAGGTTTAAGACTTCAAGATTGATTTTCTTGATTTCCTTGTTAATCTTTGGAAGTTTAAAAAGTTGGAATCTTGAAATTTAGGATTGTTTTAATTCATATAACTCGAATTTTAATTGATATTGTTTGTTAATAATAGATAAGAACTGTTATTAGGTGGTTGTAGTCAATTAAAATCTTGTTGCAAGAGTTGGTTAAAGTTTGTTGCAGGTGGTTAAAGTTGTTTATAAGCTGTTGGGAATTACTTGAACAGCAAGTTCTTTGGGTGGTTACTTGCACAACACGCGCCTACCTACTTGTCTAGTACACGAGGCCTTCTTTTCCAGTACAAGCTTGTGGTAGCAGAGTACGCTTGCAAGCCTGTTGAGTCCAGTTCGTGTGTCCAGTACACAAGGCCTTCACGGGTGTTCCTCTCGTACTCGCGTATTTTACACTCGTTCCGACCAGGTGCCCAAACCTGTCTCGACCATTTTCTGTCGAGTCCAGTTTGCTCACGGCTTTGACCTGTCCCGACCATTTTCGCTCACAGCTTCCGCACGTACTTGGTAGGCCTTGGTAACACGCTTCGACCACAAGCAACAGAATCATCGTTCCATCTTTGTCCTGACCCGACCAGCTGCAGACCACGGAACCATCCTGCCCGACCAGCTCTACCTATTACAAGTGCAATTCACCTTCTATCTCATGGAACTTCAAGCCACATTCAGAGCCCCAGTCATTCTCCATGGAGCAAACTACCTCTTGTAGTATAGGACCATGAAATCACATTTCTACAAATGACCTTGAAGAAAATGAAGTGACTGAAGTTAGTGAGGCTGTGGCTGCCCAAGCCAAATGGTACCAAGAAGACCAGTTGGTACTCTCTATACTTCAAAATTCTCTAGCTAGTGACCTTTTAGAAGCTTATTCCTTTTGTGAAAATGCAAAGGATCTTTGGGACACTTTGCAAAAAAGTGTATGGAAACACCACTAACCTTTTAAGAATTTTTGAAGTGAAGAAGGCTTTAAATGAATTAAGGCAGGAGGATGCAGAATTCACAAAGCATTATGACTCATTCAAAGCATTGTGGGCTGAGCTAGATATGCTAAGGCCAGCCACCATGACCTAATTGTTCTCCTTGAAAGGAAAGAACAAGATAAGGTGTTTGAGTTACTATTAACACTTAATACTTCTTACTCAGATATTATTAAGCATATTCTCAGGTCTGATAAGCTTCCTAGCTTGGAAGATGTTTGTGCTCAAATCCAAAAGGAGCAAGGATCTCATAGATTATTTGGCAACAAGGCTGAATTGGTGAATGCACACAAAAGCTTCTTCAAATCAGCATAACAAATGAATCTAGGAAGAGGAGACAAATATGTGATCATTGCAAGAGGAATGGCCATACAAAGAAGGAGTGCTGGTTACTCCATCCTCAGCTGAAGCCAAGCTGGGCTTCTCGGCCACAGCAACCCACGGCCAGCCTCACTCAAGCATATGGCCTTATGACCGCGCCTTCAAAGGCGTGTGGTAGCAGCTCAGTTCCTCACTCAGCCTCTACTAGTGTCATGTCTCCATCATCTGAATTTGTGACAAAATCAGACTTAGAAGCTCTTTTCAAGGCCATAAAGGATAGCAATGTGATGGTAAAACTTTTCATGCTTCTTTTCAAACTTCTTTTACTCCTAATGTTCATAAATCATTGGTGGTTGATTCTGATGCTTTTCATCACATGATTAGTGATCTAGGATTGCTAGAAAATGTATAACCTGCCCTAGGTAATGTTCTCATTGCTAATGGAATTAAAATACCAATTAAAAGCATAGGAAAACTGAAGTTGTTTGATAAAGAATCTAAAGCCTTTTACATGCCTTCCTTTACTTCTAATTTGCTTTCAGTTAAAAGAGCTACTGCTAATTTAAATTGTCAAGCTATATTTGGTCCTAATGATTTCTATTTTCAGGATATTAAGACTAGTAAAAGATTTGGACAAGAAACCACAAGAGATGACTTGTATGTGCTTGAAAACATGACTAGTGTTAGTGAGTTAGAGACGGCCTTTCAAGCTAGTTCATTTAGTACTGATTCTGATCTTTGGCATGTTAGATTAGGACATCCTCATCCTATAGCACTTGAATTGATTGTTCCTGGTTTGAAAATGCCAAAGGATTTGTTTGATTCTTGTATACTTGGAAAGCATTGTAAAACAGTTTTTGAAAAATCTATGCATACTTATGATAATTGTTTTGAGTTGGTGCATTCTGATGTTTGGACATTTCAATTCCCATCTAGAGAAAACCATAAGTATTTTGTTATATTTATTGATGAAAAGTCCAAATATACTTGGGTTACTTTACTTAGCTCTAAAGATAGAGTATTTGATGCATTTTTAAATTTTCAAGCATATGTTACTAATCAATATAATGCAAGTATTAAATGCTTTAGAACAGATAATGGAGGAGAATACACTAGCACCAGACTTCAAGAACATTTAACCAAACATGACATTGAACATCAAATCAGCTGTCCTTATACTCCACAACAAAATGAAGTGGCTGAAAGGAAGAATAAGCATTTGATGGATGTTGTGAGAACAATGATGTTCCACATGAAAATTCCCAAGAGATATTGGGGGGATGCTCTTGTAGCTGCATGCTACTTAATTAATAGGACTCCTACAAAATTCTTAGATGACTTGTCTCCATTTGAGGTACTGAGAAAAACTAAACACAATATTGATCATTTGAGAGTTTTTGGTTGTGTTTATTTTGTATTAGTTCCAAGGGAGCAAAGGAACAGGCTGGACCCAAAGAGTACCAAAGCTATGTTCATTGGGTATTCTTCTACTCAGAAAGGATACAAATGTTATGACTCAGAGACTAGAAGAGTCTTGGTATCCAGAGATGTTAAGTTCCAAAAATCCAAAGGTTTCTATGAAGAAGGAACTTGAGATCAATTTAAGGCATCTCATAAACAAAATCAGACCAAGCTGAGAACTTGAGGAGGCTCTTGGAAAGCACTGGTATTGTATCTCCTCAAGCTCAGCAGTTCCCAACAACGGCTCCTCATGCACCACCTGTTCCAGCCATGACCGGTCCTAGCCAACTAGCCGCAGCCACACCATCTGATCTGCGACCCTTGACACCAACTGGGCCTTCCAACTATCAACCGCCTGATGCCTTCAGCTCTCCTGGCCTTCCTCCTCTTGAACATGCGGGGGGGGGGGGGGAGAGACATCTACTCATGTCCAACAAGATTCAGCAGGAGAAGAATCAATTTTGGTCTCAGCTTCCAAAAGATCAAGAGAAGTGCCTACTCCTATTGAAGTTTTAGGTGAAGAGGAGGATCCTATTCAAGAGGCTCCACCTATTGTCCTAAGAAGGTGCACAAGACAAAGGAAACCACCAGTGTTCTACAATGGGAATGTTGTTATTCATCATGATCAGGGAGTTTGTAATATTGTTCACTTACCTACTAATCATGTTGCTTTCATTTCTAGTCTTGATAAGAAGCAGATTCCAAAGACATATAAAGAAGCTATGACCAAGAAGGAATGGAGGGAAGCTATTCTAGCTGAGAAACAAGCCATGAAAAGGAATGGTACTTATGCTTCAGCTAATCTCCAAAAGAAAAAAGGGTTGTAAGTTCTAGGGGTTTTACTCAGACATATGGTGAGGATTATAGGGATACCTTTGCACCTGTAGCTAAGCTTCATTCTGTTAATTTTGTTCTTTCATTTGTTACTAACCTTGAGTGGGAGTTATGACAAATGGATGTTAAGAATGTTTTCTTACAAGGTGAGCTAGAAGAAGAGGTATACATGTCACCACCACCAGGTCTAGGGGAGGAGGTTGGAAGCGGCAATACTCTTAGGCTCAGGAAGACTATCTATGGCCTTAAACAATATCCAAGAGCTTGGTACCACAAGCTAAGTGTAAAATTAATGGATATAGGCTTCAAAAGATCTGAAGTTGAACATATTCTTTTTACACTCAAAAGCAAGAAAGGTATTGTGGTAATTCTTATTTATGTAGATGATATAATCATATCTGGTAGTGATAGTGTTGGTATTGCATCTACTAAAGATTACTTAAAGAGTGTCTTTGATATTAAGAATCTAGGAGAACTTAAATACTTCTTAAGGATTGAAGTGTGTAGGTTCAAGGAAGGTCTCTTTTTATCTCAAAGGAAGTATGTTGTAGATTTACTAACCTCTATAGGTATGATGGAAGCTAAACCAGCCAAAACACCGTTAGAATAAGATTATAAAATCGTAACTAAGGGGGAGCTAGAGGAGGAAATTGATTTTCATGATCCTAAGCTTTATAGGAAAGTGGTTGGTAAGCTTATTTATCTAACCATCACAAGACCAGATTTATGTTTTGCTGTGAATCAGGTATCTCAACACATGCAAGGTCCAAAGATGAGACATTGGGAGATGGCTATGCGGATTTTGAGATAGCTAAAGGGCACACATGAACAAGGTATATGGATGGGTTGCAATAAAATCACAAATGTTGTTGGTTATTGTGATGCAGATTGGGCAGGAGATAGGGAGGATAGGAGAAGTACCACAGGCTATTGTACTTTCATAGGAGGGAACCTTGTGACTTGGAAAACCAAGAAGCAAAAGTTGGTATCATGCTCTAGTGCAGAATCAGAATATAGAGCAATAAGGAAGCTTACAACTGAATGCATTTGGCTGAAGAACCTTTTGGAAGACCTGGGCGTGAAGTATGAAGACCCTATCACCATCCATTGTGACAATCAGGCTGCCATACACATAGCCTCCAACTCTGTGTTCCATGAAAGGACCAAGCATATAGAAGTAGACTGCCACAAAGTAAGAGAAGCTATTGGGAAAGGTATCATCTTGCCTTGCTATACAAGGAGTGATGAACAATTAGCTGATGTATTCACCAAGGCAACATCTCTGAAGAAGGGCGCCTCCTATCCAAGGCTTGGCCTTATGACCATTCCACACCAATGATCCCAACATGGAGTGTTATACTCTTTTTCCCTAGAAAAGGTTTTGTCCCAATTGAGTTTTCCTTCTTTAGGTTTTTAATGAGGTAATAATTCATGGTTGCAAGCTTAGACATTCTTCATGTCTTAAGCTTGGGGAGGAGTGTTGGAATGAAGAAGAAATTATGAATTTAGAAAGCTCTTCATGCTTTCTATAATAGTCGTGTGTTACATAGTTAAAGGGGGAGTGTTTAAGGCTTGTTTGTGTTTTAGTGTTATGTTATCCTTGTAGCCATTCATGTATAAGGCAATCTTTGTATCTAAACAAGCCTAGACTAGATTAGTATAAATATCTCTCTCCTTTCTCATTTGTGATTTAGAAACTATTATTCTCATTCTCTTAATAAAATCATTATTCTCTTTAAATCTCTCTAATATCTCATTCTCTCATTTTACAAATCTCTTAATCTCATAATCTTTCACGATTAACTCCAATTTGTAATTATTCCAACTTCTGCAGATGTTACTACCGGAGAAAGATTGACATAATGATTGATGCCACGTTGCCACTGCACCATCAAAGTGAATCAATGCCAACTTCACCTTTGTACTTTCATCGGTACCATCCATGTTAAAAAATTGCTCAACTTTTAAAAGTCATTCTTGTACGTTAGTACTATCGAATTTTGGAAATTCGATCTTTTAAAATCGTGTAATTCCTGCATAAGCTTGACTGGGATGTCCAATGCGCAATTCATGCGCCTTGTTTGGGACGTTTCCCCTTGAATCACATTGTTCTTTTGTTGAACCATCAAAGTCTTCAATATTTCCCGTATTTCATTCTTGAATTAGTGAAACTCACTTCGTAAAGTAGTGATAGTTGTTTGTTGCTCCTCTTGCTTCATTATCGGAGGTTGATTCTGTTGTGTGATCGCCTTCGAACGAGTCTTTGCCATTGAGGTCGAGGAAGGAAAGCTCTGATACCACTGTTGCAGGTATGTGTTTCCTACAATTCCTTGCTGGTTGTTCGATCAAACAAACAAAGGATCTTGATGGGATTGGATCGTGAAAGAGGAAGACCCAAGACCAGTACAAGATATTGCGTCCTCTGCTACAATGAGATCTATATTACAGCTCTTTAACTATCGAATCAATACACTCAATGAGATTAATACATGTGTATGCTGTTATTTGAATTTTAACAACTCATAACAAACTTTCTTTTCTCCTCCACGTGTACAAAGCGCGCCATATCTATATGAGAACCAGCCAGCCAAACTAGTGACTACTTCACATCCCATCTATAATGCTTGAAGCTTCCATTCACAAAGCTCCACTGATCCAGAACTCCTTTCAAGGAGCGTGGTCTTTTCCATTGAAGATTGCAACTTTTTTCATGAGTGGTGCAGTTTCAAACTTTCAAAATTTGGAAAAAGTGAGAAACGGCCAGCCCTTTCATCTGTAAAGCAGTCTCCCCAAATACGGTCAGGTCAAGCAACTGAAGTTCCTTCTCTGAACTCGTTCGTCTTTGTTGAAGAACAAACTCATCTCACCAAATCATCTCAAGAGTATCAGTGGGCTGCCAAGATGAAATCAGTTTTCAATCTTCCAAGAGTAACTAATCCAGTCTACATGGAAGATGGCACCCCAAAGGTTTGTATTCCATGTCATTTCCTTTTAGAGGGTATAGAAAACCAGAACCAATTAGTAGTTGGCCAGTTGTGCAGCTCCTTATGGTCGGCTCATATATGTTGTAGTTACTCTTATTGGGTCGGAAATGTTGGGTTTTTACGCGGAAACTAGGAGTCTTCATACTTATTCCTTATCCCAGATGAAACATCTCGTAAATGGGTCATTCTGTTGGGCATATGGCATTTGGATGGTTGTCTAATCTTCATTTCACCATGGACTACTTCTCCAACTATTACTCTGTCAGAAATTACTATTATCCCGGTTTGGTTATCTCTAAAGAACATACAAAACCAGTTATAATCTATCAAAAGTATAAATTGGATAGCTTCAAGACCGATACTAACAAGTAAGCCTTGGCCTGACCCAACACAAATGGGAGAAGCAAAGATCTTAGTGGAAGTAAAACTGAATAATCCTTTTCCCAAAGAAGTAGCTCTTGAAGATGAATCGGGTTCTATTACTATGGTGGATGTGTTATACTTTGGTTACCTTCAAAATGTAGTTATGGTCAACTTGGTCATAAAGCATCTCATTGTCTTGGTCCTCGTTCAGAACCAGGCACTGTATCGGGAGTTGGCTCTAACAAAAACACTACGCCACCAGATATTACTCCAGAGAATGTTGTTTTAGTTACTCATCCAGCTGCTTCACCTGCCACTTTAGTTGTTCATGATGCTTCACCAAATGTGATTGCTACTATTGAAGATGCTCATATTGCAACACATGTCATTGAGAAGGCCAATATAACTACAGTAGCAGAAAATGAAGAGATTACTCTATCAGACTCTATGATTTCAAAGCTTGTCCCGGTTGGTTAAGGTATCAAGAAGTTGCAGATCATGTGCACCATTGTTGACGACCTTGATCGAAGAGCAAATTACTGTTGAACCGATTAATGAGTTTGTCCAGAGCTGATTGTAGCATTCAACAAGATCTGTATGTTTCATAAATCTTTAATTCAGTTCTTTAAAAGCTACTATTATGGCGTGTATAACTAACTATCTATGTTGGGTTGAATCATAATGCTGGAGGATGGAGAAAGCTTCACGTTTATGCAGTCTGGCACTTCTTTCACAATTAGAACAATAAAATATTGTAACTATGAAAAATAGTCAGTCAATAAAAATTATCAAATTTCTAAAGACGAAATTGTTACGAGGTGAATCTCACGGTTGCATTTCTAAATTGTAAGAATTTTTAATCAAATCTCTAAAATAAAATAATAATAAATTTAATATTAAAAAAATTAATAGAAATATCACCAATAATGATTTTAGACCTCAATAGTTTTGTATCTAAATAAACAGAATTTCCCAAATCAATCCAAACCCAACGGGCCAACGCCAAGCACTAACCAGTTCATAATCTGGTTTTCTGTGACTGGTTTTCAATTTTTAATATTCGAGATGATGAACCCAAGAATCCGAACCGACTTGATTCAGCTACAATTCGACCCGTTGGTTTTTCTTCTGCCGCCCATTTCGTGTCATATATATTTCTAACAGAGACGATTGAAGAAATTTACATTACTGCGACTGAAAGCTTATCGCCAGATTTTTCAAGAAGCTTACAACAATCCGACGGAAAGCTAATCGGAGTAATCTCCGGAGTGTTCAAGAAGATACAACAGTATAACGAAAAGCTTATCGGAGATATATTCCAAGAATCCACAACATTCTGACGGAAAGCTTATCTGAGATTTCACCGGATTCCAAGAACACATATAAGGTTCCGACGGAAAGTTGTTTGGAGGTCGCAAGAAGCTGGTTGTGTTAAGTTCTGCAACATTCATCCTCCATCCAAGAAATTTTCCGACGGAAAATTGTTCGGAGGTCGCAAGAAGCTGGTGGTGTTAAGTTCTGCTGCAACATTCATCCTCCATCCAAGTCCGTGTAGTACACTGAGCGATTCTAGAGAGATCCAAAAAGTTCTTGTCCCTTTCCTTCGCAAAGTATATATCTCGATCATCATGGAACCACAAGAATGAGTCGCTAATGGGAATGTGCAGATACAAGAAAATAGATATTTGGGATTGAATCTGCAGAACGGGGAAGTGAACGGGAACATACAGGAGAACGGAGAAGCGAATGGAATCATGAATCTTGGATTACTGCATCAGAATGGGAATATTGGAGTTGATCTGCAGAACGGGAACATACAGGAGAACGGGGAAGCGAATGGGATCATGAATCTTGGATTGCTGCATCATTACCATGAGAACATTAATCATGGATTGATGCATGACAATGGGAGCAGCGTGAACCAGAACGTGAATGAGAATGTAGTACAACAAAACGATGGTGATTGGCCCAACATCTTTCAATGGAATGACTACTATGGTAACTACGAGGAAGAAGGAATTGGAGGTTGGTTTGGTGGTGGTTTTGGAATGGGGCTGTACATATCGGTTGGTCATTTTGAAGAGCATGAAGTGATCAATGGGGGAGAGTTCTATAATTATCTCTATGATGAGCCACAAGATGGTGTTGATACAATTGGATGTGGGATTGCTGGATTTGAAGTAGATGAAGCAGATAATAACAACATAGATGTTAAAGAAGAATCTGCATAGATAAGATTTGGAAAATGCATTTGTTAATAATCCCCTCCCAGATGATTTTTTTTAATGTTTTTGAACGTTACTGTATGTCTCAAAAGTTCTGTTTTATCAGAGCATCCAAGAGTTTCTACAATGGGAAACTTCCCAACTTGAGCATACATCTGCGCTATTTTTATCTCTCACATACAATAGCTTCAACTTGAGTTTCAAGATCCTGAATTGTTCTTTGACAAAACTATTAGAGACACTAAGGGTTCAAAATCAGCTAATTGGAGTAGTGTCACATCAACACTTATCTCAATGTTACAAATTTTTAGAGACTAAATTAATTTTGTGCCATTAGACATAATCTCTGACATCTCATTTAACTTAGAAATTTGTATGAGCTCATGTCTCTGATCTTTTTCTCCTCACTCTCACTGAAAAATTCATTAGAAGTATGGCATCCTTTTGTAATCCGTATCATTCATATGTGTGTCAGCACCTTGAATTGAACCAGATTCTTCACGATCTTGTTCTTCGGTATTAGCAGATTTAGCTGAAGTATAACCAAAATCTTTATGGACTTAGTTAGGGACATAGATTTCTTCATTGCTTGTAATTAAACACAATGCTACTATGACCCTTGTCTTCTTGCGATTCATCAAACTCTCCCGCATAGAAATCTTACCTCATTTAAACAGAACTTGGTCCAAAGTTGCAAAACAGTACCGTCAAATTCTTACCTCTTTCAGTTTCTGCCTCAGCTTTCTTTAACTGTCTGATATTGCAATATAAAATTATAATCTCCATCCAGATGTGGAATTTCATCGTTCCCAGTCTCTCTATCTTTTCAGGAATCTCATTCTCAACCTACCAAAATACATTAGTAAGCCAAACATGTGGAAGTAACTGCTGACAAGTCTTCAAATGTCGCTTTAGATAAATATATGTAAAAGTTTTAAGACCAAAGTAAGCGGAGTGAAGCAAGAACTGAGAGAGAAATGGGAGCAAAATAGAATCGAGTACAAAATTTGCAACAACAAACAAATTCAAGCTGTATGAAGATGCAATTCACAACAGCAACTACAAAATTCAAGACTCAAAAACTGAAAACAAGAATCAAACGATAGAAAAAGATTGCCGGCCATTTGATGAAAATGATGATTAAATCGATGGAGATCTTCAAAAGCCTTCATATGCACAGTCATACATCCATACCTCAACATAAATTTTAATAATATATCTATCCACAGCTGCCAGTTCCATTATCCTATTCTCAAATTTTTGAATCTTGCGACTATATTTCCTCAACTAAATCTTTTTTTTTTTCATCGACGATAAATTTTTGGATAATTTTTGTTTTTTACTTTACTATTAATATTCCTTCCGTTATGTTTTACTTAATGTTTTTGAAAAATATTTTTATTTAAAATTAAATCACGTTTACAATTTTAATATAAAATTTATTAATTTTTAATTTTTTATGACTATTTATATTCTGCATTTTATTTATAATGGGATGGATTGTGTTTGACATATAATTGATGATAGTTTTATATAGAAAAAAAAAAAATTTCTTAATTTGTTGTGCTCTATCCTTAAAAACCAAGTAAAACAAAACATAGGGAGTAGTATATCTATATATTATTTGAGAAGTACATTGATATAAATGTTTGAAATAAATCTATTATTTATGATTCATATCATTGAATTAAAATATTAAAGTGTTTGGTAACAGATATAATAATATTGGATAACAAATATAATATTAGGTAACATTAACAGAAAATACTTAATTAAATTGAATTAACCGTCGATTATAAAGTTCATTATAATATGGATTTGGACTTGACAAGTTTTTTATTTGGATTTTCTATTTTGTATAATTATTAAAACCTAACGACATTATTAGAGATTTTTTTGAAACACCAAAAACACCAAAATTAAAATGTATATATTAGATTTAAAAAAAAAACAAAAAAAGAAACTCATCCGGGACAAACACGGATTAAATACTAGTTGTATTTATGAAAATATTCACCTTAATGTTGAAAAATGGTGCTTTTGTAATTTCTCTCAATTATAAAAAAACTTCTCAAATTTTAAAAGTAAAGTAAACGTTACAAAATTTTTGTAAAGAATTATAAAAGAGTAACATGATCAGGACAGCAAAGACAAGTATATAAAAAGTCAAAGTCATGTGCCTTCGCTGCTCTGTGATCCCACTGATTACCAAATCGTACAACGCACGACGACCTCTGCTCTTCCGCCGAATCCAGCCATGAACCACCGAACGCCACCGTCATTATGTTAACCGACGCCTTAAGGCTTCGCACGCGACGCAGCCGCGTGGTCTTCTTCATCCTCTGCTCTCCTTTACTAATCCCTCTCTTCTTTGCCTCAATCCCTCTACTCTGCGCCGCCGAGATCTTCAGCCGCCTCCGTAGTCGCCATCCATGGTTCGCTAAACCCGCCGATGAAGATGATTTACGGCTCCGGAGATGCGAGGAAGGATGTAACTGCGGCGGATTTGGGCCGGAAGAAGCAGGGACGTTGCTTCAGAGATACTTGGATGATCAATTGATTCTTGTTAGATCTGTTTACGAGTGCGGCGAAGAAGAAGAAGAAACAGAAAAAGATCAAGATCTTGATCTTGATCGAAACAGGGTTCCTCTTCTTTCTTGATTATTTTTTTCTCAAATTTTAAAATGTTTATGTAGAAAAAGCAAAAATTCCGATTTTTATATACTTTTACATTATTCTAATCAATCGAGATTTTCTACCATCTTTATTTTTCTCTCTTTGATTTCAAAATTTTCCCTGTGAAATTGAATTCATATTTGTTAATTGGTTAAAAATCGTATCGTAAATCATAAGAAATATTTCTCATTAGTCATTAAGATCATTCTTAGTTTTATCATCATTGTTGCCATTAATTAAGGACCAGGGTATTACTTTTCAGTATTTGTAAAAAATATGTTTCCAATAATGTTGTATTACCTTTTTTAACAGAATTTTTGTAGAATGTGTTTTTTTCGGCAATGAAGTTCGAAGAGAAGAGGATGAGTGTTTTTGTATTGTGGGAAAAAAGGTGTTTTGTGTTTGGTCAGACGAAGGCCCCACAAGACGACTTAATTACACTCATGGATCATGCTCGCTTGATCATATGGTGTTGAGATTTGATATCCACAAATTCTTTGGAGAGCATAGTAATTACTTACTTTGACACAGATGGACAAATCACAAATTAACCACACCTAAGATTTAATCTGTTTTAAAAAGGATTTAGAATATCATACTCATTTTGACCCCCAAAAAAACGAATATCATACTCATAAAAATTTAATGGAAAAACTGTCCCTACATCATGACTTCATATTTGTGGATACAAAACTCCCAAAGGACTTTTCAGATTGAGTTAATGTAAAGGAGACTCCAAAAAGTTTTGTCGCTAAGCATTCAAACGAAATTAAAATGACCCAAGAAAAGTAGATTATTGATAATCGAGTGAGCCGAGTACACAGTGAATAATTCCTACTACTGCTTTTATAGAAGTTAAACCGTTTGAATCCATGCGTAAGCAGGTCTAGTTTGCTCCCGAGATTTCCACAACTACTTCCTGCTTGAGGTATGTGGTTTTGTATAATTTTATTTAGCCTTATGAACTGACTGAAAACCTGTTGCTATAACCACATCTCATAGTATGGTAAGAAAGTTAGAAAATTTAATTTTAGAGTTTTAGTTTAGGCCTGGGCATATTACCTAAAACCTAAAAAACAAATTTGAGTCAAAATGAATAATCATAAGTATCCAAAATGTTTTCTAAATTTTTATTACTGAAACTAAATTTTAACCAAATAAAAAATGGAATGGATATCTAAATATCTAAAATATGATATAATAAAATAAATAATATTTAGATTTAGATTTGAAATAATCAAATATTTAAATATACAATAATTAATAAATAAATAAATAATTATTATGTTTACACCATAAAGAAAAAAACTGAAAAAATAAAATTAATTAAATATTACTAAAAAATTATCTAAATTTACTTGTATCCTAAATATCTAAAATTATCCAAAATTATAATGTTTTATCCAAACTATCTGAATTACCGATATTTTCAATCGAATTATCCGAAAATCCAGAATTAAACCAATATTTTTTAGGGTATGAGCCATATCTCAATTTTACTATCTCAATCGAACCAAAACCTTAAATAACCTAAACCAATCAAATTTTATAAATATCCGAACAATTTTTATATCTCTATCCTTGAAATACCAAAAAATTGAAAGAATCAAATAGAATTAAACCGAATAGAACTGAATACCTGAATAACCAAACCTCACTAGTTACAGTAAACATTTATTTTTCTTATTAATTATTCTTCTTTCTTCTTTTCTTTAAAGCTGATCCGGATATATAGATATCTACAAGAATCCGAGTTCATCATTCAAAGGGGATGCTCATAGAGCAGAGAAAATCATTAGTTCTCCACGAGCAAATGATGATGTAACCAATTCCTTATGACAGCAAACGCTTCCTCAGCGTCTCTATCATCTTCGGTTGTCTCCGGCCGGTGAACAAAGCCGTGACCTCTTCCTTCAAACACCACAACCTTTGACCCTTCGCCAATCTTCTCCTCAATTTCCTTCAAAACCTCCACTTGGCAAAGCGGGTCTCTGTCCCCGGCAATGAACAAGACCGGGACTTTCACGTCTCCGGCCACCGCCGGGATTATTCTGGTGCCATAGAAAGAAACTCCGGTGCTGAAGTAACCGTTTTTGTCGGCTGCTAAAACGTCCACCACGCGTCCACCGCCGAAGCAGAATCCCATCACTCCTAGCTTCTTAGAGATACCAGCCGCGGCAAACTCATCAACCATCCATTTGGTCAAAGCTGTTATGTCTTGTAGGATACGGTCAGGGTCTTGTCCTCTCCTCCATTCCTCGTATTTGGACTCTGGTCGGTTTTTCGACCATGGATCTCCTTGGAACAGGTCCGGGACAAGAACACTGTCTCAAAAAATAAAACATTTTTTAATTAGGATTTAAGTTTGGAATTAGAGATACAGAGAATAAAATGGAGAAGCTGAGAGTACTTGTAGCCATTGCAAGCTACGCGATAAGCGAAATCGCTTGTGGAGGAATCTTGGAAGCCAAAGACATCAGAGAGTAGAAGCAATCCAGTTCCGTTGTTATTCTTTACCGCTGTTAACAGGTGAGCTTCAACGCCGTCAATTGATACCTCTGCTCTGTTCACTAGCTCACACGCTTCTTCTTCTTCTTCGTCATCGTCTACGTTAACGACGCCGTCAGAGGTCTCGAGCGCAGAAATTTTCTTCATATTCCCTCGTTTCCAAGAGCACCTCGTGATATGTTTTCTGATCTGACAAAATACGAGCTTAAACGAATCAATACTTCAGATTTTTCAGTGACTTTAATTCTGAGTGAAGGAGCTAAATGGAGAAGACGGAACGTACAGAGGGATGGAGAGGTAAGAGGCGCGAAGGAGGAAGACGGTGGCTGCCGTGGCGATCGAACAGTGGTCGTGCTCCGGTTTTAATGGAGGAGGAAACAGAGGCTAAGGAGGCAGCCATTGTAGGTATCTTTCCAGGATAAATGGTTCAAAACTTTTCCCTATGATTTGTTTGGATATTGCGGTCAGAATAATATATTTTATTCAAATGGAAAATAAGTTTTTCATGTAGGGCTATCTATTTTTGTAAGAGTTTTCGTTCTTTTTTGTGTTTTATTGTTCAAATTAGGCATGGGCATTCAGATAAACGGGTCGGGTTCGGTTCGGGTATTTCAGGTTTTGGGTATTTCGGATATGAGGTTAAGGATTCATTCGGGTATTTTTTTACTTCGGATCGGGTTCGGTTCGGATCTGATTCTTTCAGATATTTGATAAAAGATCCGAAATTTATCAGATACTAAGTTGTATGATTTTGGTTCTAGTATTTTAGTTATCGTAAAATTCGTAATATTAGAAATATCTGAAATATCTGAAGTACCCGAAATACTCGACTATTATATTATCTAAAGTATCTGAAATACTAGCATTTATTTATAAATGGCAACAATCAAACATAATATAAATCAAATTTGAAACATTAAAACTTTATAATATTCATCAAACAAGAAGAAATGTGACAAAAAAAAACAAATGTGACAAAAGAAAGCAAATATGACATAGTCTACATTTCATAATATATTTAGAATTCAAAACATAAAAATGAAAAAAATAAACAAATATGAATGGCTGTCTTTAAACTATGAATGTTAGATGAACTCTACACTTGCTAATATAAGACATGATACAAAAAAAACAGGTCAAATTAGTACTCATTAACTAATACGTCACTAAGAAAGAAAACAATTAAAGTTACAAAACAAATAAATTAGTAATTAATCCTAAAACATAAATATATGTAAAATTGAATTCGGTTCTAAAAAAAAACTAATTCGGATATCGGTTCGGATCGGGTATTACCCGATATCCGAAGTATTGGAAGACAAGATCCATTCAGATTTTTCAATACTAAAAAAGTATATCCATTTGAATATTTTCGGATCGGATCCGGTTCGGATATTCGGATCCGGATATTTTGCCTAGGCCTAGTTGAAATAATGATGCATTTAGGACCGTTTAATATATTTCAATAGATATGAGAGAGTATAGAACAAGGTACGAATCCATCTAGGTATTTAAAATATGTATAAAATATTTCTAGTTTTATTTTATATAAGTTAAGATTTGAGATGTATTGATGATTTTATTTAGTATGTACGATGGTTATTTTATATAAGTTAGAATTTAAGATATATTGATAATCTTATTAGACGATAATATTATATAATTTATAATTTATTGTATGATTATATAATATGAATATACATTTTAATATACATATATATATATATATATAATTTTTAATATTTTATTTTTATATAATATGACTATAAATTTATATATATATATATCTAGTTTTAAGGGGGATAAAAAACATGTACTTCCAAAATTCTCTATTTTCATAAAATTATTATAATTTTTTTAATTATTTATTTTTTTAGAACAGAATCGATCTTGGACAAGCAACGAGGAAAAGTTGCTCTCAAAACTGCTGTTGTTTGAGAAAAAAAATATTTATTTTTTTTATAACAAATTCTATGTAAATTTAAAAACAAAATTTGTTAAAAAAGTAACCAAAGTTTTAGATTCATTGGAAACAAGTTTATCTAATATAATGTAATTTTACATAACTACTGAAATTTTCGATGTCCATTGATATGTACAATAATAACACATGACTAAATGTTATTATTCAAGAATGTCTCAGTTTTAATAATATAGATTACCCGTTTTCAATTCAATATCCAAAATGACAATTCTAACTGGTTGTCATGTACACGAATGATTTAAAATGGATGAATGTTACTAAAATAAATTAAATTTTTGAAAAATTAAATATATTGATAATTTACATGATACATAAACATTCTCACAACCGATAATACAAAAAAGGAAAACTGAAACAATTTTGATGAAGAAGTGGAGAACAACCATGCTTTTATATTGACTATCATTTTCAAGATAAAACTCCAAAATGCACTTTGCATTAAATTGACTGAAAAAAATAATAATTAAGATGTTATTAAACATGAATCTAAATCTTATCTAGAAACTCCGATCCTCATTAAAACCGAAATATGTGGGAAAACCAGCAATGCCACTCTATATTGGTACGAGAGAGACGTCCTACAAAAGAAGAATCAGATATTGATAACCCAAAATCGTCTTAGAAACTCATCGATTACACTTTGATAAATTAGTGTGACGAAAAGACGACAACGTGCAATACATCCCTTATGGAATCCCACGAGACCAAATCTCAACACTTTCTCCGTTTTGTTCTTGAAATCTGGCCCTAGTTCTATATCAAAATTATTATAACCAAAATCAGTTTCTCCTTGATCCAAGATCTATGATTGGAAACGACTTCTTATATTGGAGAGATCCAAATCAGTGATCCAAATTCTTTGGCCTTGCAATCGGAGGATTTTAATCATTAAACGTTGGAAGCCGCCTAGAGAAATATTCAGCGGAAGAAACCTGACACAAAAACTTAAGGGCCTTTGCAGGATTATGGTCAGATCGAGGCTCTCCCGGAAAGAGAGAAGGAGAACGACAAATTAAAGAGGAAGCATCCAATTCATGATCTAATTTATGGACAACTTGGACATAAAATAGTGACGTCTTGAAACCTTATGGACCATGTTTAATGTCTCTTAATCATCTGGTGTAAATAACTCAAAAGAAATATATCCGTTGATTGATATTTAGTTTGGTTGGCACATGATATGGAAAGTTGAGATGATCCACTTCATCTCCTTCTTTATGGTGCACCTTAAGACATCACTAGGATCCTATATATTATATGAAACGTCTCTTCGATGCCGATGATAAGTCTGCATGAATCCAAGGAATGATCCAAAATCGGATAGTATTAATTACCTGGTTTGTAATCTCGCTTATGGTCAGGTCTGAACCATTCATGGTAGAGTATTAGTTCAAAGTGGCTCCTCAATGGGTCAAAAATATGAAACGATTTGGTTTTGAGCTTAAATCTTCATGGTTGGACCGGAATCCAGAGGTCAATATGTCCTTATCGGGCCATTTGAATGATTGCATGATATTGGACTTTCCCTGGCTTGTCTTCCTTTGTTCATCACTGGTATTGGTTCTTGAGAGGCTTTTAGAGACATGCCAAGATCGTTTGAAGCTTAGCTGATTCAAATTAGTTTTGAGGTTCCCATCAAAATGCCTTAAGATAGGTGATACAAATCATTTAGAGTTTGGATTCCCAAATATTATCCTTGAGACAACTTCCTAATCCCTTCTACATGCCCTGATGGAGAAAAATTTTGGCTAAGTTTCAAAAGATTTAAACCAAGACATCCATAAAATGCACATCAAAGTTGGGGATTACAAGGTCGTATTCAATCAAAGAGAGAGTAACAAAGTAGCCGATCGAATAGCAAGGGAAACTACTTCTTTTCCGAATTATGTTATCAACTTGTATTTATTGGTACATAATGGAGTAAAGTCCTATATTGAGTTTGACAAGCCTTGTAATGACTCTGTTGGTTTCAAAAGTAGTTGATGAGTTTTAAAAAGGTGTTTTGAGACTGATTATTAATAATGTTGTGTCTTTTTTTGTAGGATTTTGATTGTAAAAGTTAAGATTATTGATTGTATACTTTTTGTTGGGCGAATCATAATATGCATTATGCGGGATCTTAAATCCAGATGTAGACACATCGGTATAACAATCGTCATTTCTGATGAAATATCAATAATAAACTAAACAGATTGCAGAATTTAATGAAATCTATCACAACTTGATTGAATTAATACATATCTATGTTCTATAGTAACCAACGAAATTTAATTTTATTGATTTGTTATTTATAGTGATTCGAACAATAATTGTACAAAATTATAAAATTATGTTATGTGTTCTAGAGATAAAACAATTAACATATTTTATCTAATATGTTGCATATTTTCTGTGATTATTTTGAAATTTAATATTTTTTTCGTAATTGTCTTATAAGCTAATTCTTTTACAATTTTTAATTGCTTTCTTTGTTTTCAGTATTGCTTATTTACATTCATTGCATTTACCAACAACAATGCTTTTAACTACTTGATAGTATAGGTCAGTTAGGTAAAAACTCACACTACATCACCTTATTATAATTACTACTTTTGGCTGCATTAAAAATTTATAGTCTTGTTTTGTCCTATAATTAGAAGTTTTTGTGTTTTGAGCATACAATTCTTTGATTCATTAATAATTAGAGACGGAAAAAACAATAAATATAAGATTTACAAGGAAAAACAAAATCATATGGTACTGCTACAAATAGTTGGCATCCTTTGTTAATTAAAGGACAAAAAGTTGTAGACAACACTGAGTTGCATTCATTCACAAAAATGCTCAAGGCAACAAGTAATCCTATTCCTCAACCCCCACAAATGTTACATCAGAAACCCTCTTTGACTCCCTCTTCTATATACTAACAAATAATCCTATTCAGCTTTCTCGCACAAAAATCTTGGATGTCAAAAGCTAGTCATTTGAAACAGAGGTCGTTCCTGCATGTTATTGACGGGAGAAATACAAAAAACCCATCCACGTTGAGCATCATCAGCTTTCCCTTCGCTTCTCTATAAAATTGCAGTCCAAGAAGGTAAGAACAACAGTTCTTTATCCATGATCCAATCTTGCGACGTTTGTCTTCCATTGCCATAATAGTTTTGTTATATTCAACGAAAGGTAATCGGATTTCTTTCCCTCTGCTATGCTCCATTGAAACGTCGAAATTGAAGAACATAGAGGTCTCTTATTTCACATTCCTCTTGTTCCATTGAAATCACCTTCTGAAAACCTTACGTCTCTCTGAGTTTCTTCGCTACAAAAGATGAACGATGTTTAACGGTAATGGAGGTTGGAGCAAATTTTATACGACATATATACGGATAAGAAAATAAAGATTCGAGAAAAACCGCTACGATTGTGAAAATAGTATGTATTAAATGATAGATAAAATCTGTCTTTGACTCAATAAAACGTCCGTAGTGATGGATTTGACACGTTTTTGAATCCCAAAATACAACCGTTTATGTGAGACCAATTCGCAACACTCAAATTCGGAATCTACAAACAAGGTATCTACGATATACTCAAAAATTCCAATCATTTCTGAAAGAGAGAAAAATGATAGAGAGAGAGTTGGATCTTTACGTTTTTGGTGTGCAAATGCGTTTTCGTGTGTAAGTTCTCATTAAAAACTTATGTATGCCGAATTGATTTTATAGTGGAGTTATGAGCGATATTATCCACTTGGAGATCACGTTTCACCACCATAAAATCCGCACACGATCGCTTTTTAAGTTGAAATTCAAAATCATTATAGGAAAAAAATCTAGCACGACTCAACTAGGATATATTCCCGAGATCCTAAGAGCTCAAGAGTCCAAGAAAGCACAAACCACAAACCATGAACCTTGAGCGAAGCGACGGTGGTGGTGGGCGAGCGTATATTGGTTATACTATCACCTATGTACCAATTTAAGCATGACTACTTTGTTCCACTATATATACTAGTCGAAAATGTTTTGCATAAGAAATGTGAGATTTTTGCACTTCCATTTACTTATTTTGATGGATCTAATTTTAATGCATATTTTCATTCTAATTTTTATTATATAATAGGCCAAAAGCCTTATAATTTGATCCAACAATCATCCACATGAATACAAATAATTTTAAACTGAATATGAAGATTCTTTAGAATTGAAAAATCTAAAAAAAATCTTTCATGAGTATAAACGAAAAGATAATTGTGTCTGAGTTAGTACTATTTTTCAACTTTGAACCAGTCAGTGTTGATATGTGTTAGGTTTTCGTAGAAATTTTTTATTTTATTGTGTTCGTTTTGATCTTAAACAGCCATGTTTTCATGAGTGAACTTAGAGGATATAACATTTCATTTGTTCTCATAGAACGGCCCATTTTCACACTCAGTAGGTGATTTTTTTCCATATTTGTATTCTTTTTTTTCGAAGCAATCTGCTTTACTTCATTGTTCAGAAGATATGAAATCATTAAAAGCTAAAGCTTGACCTTTGTGTATGCAAATAATACTATTTGTCATCTTATGAACTGAATAGAGACTTGTGTCTCACAGTGTTTTGGTATATTTAGTTTGATATAGTTGTCCATTTGAACCTAGTTCTTGGATCTCCAGTCATGTAGATGGGTTTTTCATCAAACTTTATACTTAGTTCACAGGCTGAAAACCCATTTTTTGGATGATTTTAAGATTTAATCTCGTGTCAGACCTTTCATGAAGAGTTCTGCTATATTATATGTAGATTTGATATAATACAATGTTATTACACCGCTTGAGATAAAATGTCTTATGTTTTTATGTCATCTACATATGTGTATACATATTAGTGATATCTAGATTTTCCCACATCGGGATATCTTTCAGAAATTACGAAGCCAATTTTTTTTTTCTGTGGTGATGTGATCTTGGTCAAGATCACAACCCAAAACCGACACAACAAAGGATATTTATGAACTGGGATAGGCCTTTCTCCAAGACAAAGTCACGGGCAAGGGTTGGGGAAGGATGCAGTTACACAAATGTTGCAGATGACCTTTGATTCACCGGATTTGTATTTTTTGGATATGATACACCAAAAGGGACACAAATGTTTTTTAAAACTAGTTTACGATATTATACACCTAAGAGGTTTAAGAGGCTGTTAGATATTACACAGTAACTGGTGATCGAAAATTTAGAAGAAGAAGCTTTCATTAAAAATATCAATGCCTTACAAATGAGAAATCTTCAAGCACTTATAGAAGGAGAAGGAAACAAGGTTTGCATAACAACTTTCAGGAGCATGAAAGAACATGCAGCTAGCTGAAAATTAAATACATTAAAAAAATATTTTCTCAACTACCAACTAACAACAACTTTTGATGGCTGAAAGGGAGAAGGAACAGGCCTGGATTTCAATAATTGGGACAATGAAAGTGAGCCAATGACCTCAATAAAATAACTAATTTGGTAAACCCAGTGGGACAAACCCGAAGTAGGGAAAAAGAGCACACATTTGACCACTTACTCAATTATCGACCTCCCTTGACCTTGATGAGTACGACTGCGGACGTTCTTGGTTCAGGTCGGGTCATGATCCGTATGGTCTTCAGGGAACCTCTTATTGCGTCCACAAGTTTTCTGGTCCGGGCCCTGGTCATGGGACCGACTGGTGCTGTCAAAACGTCGAAGCCATTGTCATCCTGGTCGTCTGTGTTCAGCTTCGGATCGTCCTCGGAGTTGTCTGTCCGGTCATCCGTTGGGTTTTCTGTGCTGTGTGCGTCTGGGACGTCTGTCGGGTTCTAGTCGTCCGTGCATCTGTCTTGTCTGTCTGTTTGGACTAGGATCACATCATTCCCTCCCAGTTGAAAAGGATCTTCCCTCAAATCTGCACTATCTGCATGAAAAAAAAGAAGAACAGCAACATTAAGACTAGAACTTATGTTATACTTACCGTGATATTAAGTTCATAAACGTTGTTATTGATCCGCTTGATGATCTTAAAGGGCCATCAATCCTAGGCATTAGCTTGGATTTTCTCTTTTTGGGTAACCGTTCTTTCCTAAGATGAACACATACTTGATCTCCGGCTTCAAAAATTACTTCCTTCCAGTTCTTGTTGGCAGCTTTGATGTACAGCTTGGTCTTCTCTTCTATGTTTCGCCTAGCGTCTTTATGGAATTGTTGGACCAATTTTGTTTTTTGCTCTCCATTTATGCTACTTCTTTCACTCAAAGACAAAATAACTAAATCCAAAAGAGGGATGGGACTGAACCCACAAACAATCTGAAAAAGCTAGTACTTAGAAGCAAAATACACGACATAATTATAAGAAAATTCTATATGTGACAAACAATTTTCCCATGTCCTTAAATTTTAGCCTTTTACATGCCAATGTTTAGATTTCTGTAAGCTGGTATGCTCCTTGTTGAGGAAGAAATATAATTTCATATGTTTGACCATGATATAATAGGATATCTAATCAAATGCGTCAAGGATATCAAATATGTATTGGCGCCTATTTTTAGTGGACAAGGACGGGTGTTCCTATTTTACAGACGACAAAAAGTTTCTTTTTAATTTTATGGAACCAGCCATTGAGTATATAATGAAATCCTTATTGCTGACTGAATGTCAGGTTAGTAACTGTTCTTGACCGGTTAGTGGCTGGAAGCATTTGCTCGTATTTTGTTGTTGTTGTTGTTTATAATCCCATTTCCAACAAGGTTCAGTAAAACAATTTCATGTGTTATAAATTTTTTTAGAAATGGTAGATTGCTCAGGCCAAAAATACCTGCTAGACCTTGTTAATCCTTTCCTTGATTTATGATGAATTGATTGTTTCTCCTAAAAATTTGGTTAGTGTACAGGAGAACAATCTGTTGGGCATGCTTGAGGATCTTGGATATGGAAGAAATAAATCTCAGTCGTCCTTCAACTTTTCACACGTGTCCATTTTACTTCATCATCTAGTCAAGAAACTTCCATCCGAATTAGTTAGTTCACAGGCTATGGAGATCCTGCATATGATTAAATGCAGCAATGACTGTTCCTTCAGTCAGGTTGTTTCCTCATTTCAGAAATAATAAGCTATACAATCCATTGAGTCTAACCCTTCTAGTTATGTTGTACTGCTTTTTCGAGCAGATTTTAAATTACAGTTTACTTGGAAATAGGTTGTATGAAGAGAGATCTCAAGCAGGTTTTCACAGTTCACTCATCGATGAAGTTATTCAGGTTTTGGTGTTTCTTTTCTTTCAACAAATTAGAAATTCATCGTCACTGATAAATTTTTGATCTTTATGTGCATACTTTATACATATGTACGTACATCATATACCAAAAGATGCATCTTATTCCTTTCTGAATAATGATTTGCATAATTATATATTAACAAAAACTATGGTAAAAGGAAGGGATGCGTGACTTCTGCAACAGGCTGACATTAAGTTCTGAATATTGGAATATGTTTCTTCTCAGTATCAGAAGCTGTATGATTACTTTAGAATTATGGACGCATATGTGGATCTGTTGTTGCAGAACAAGATGGTGAGGCTGAAGTGCTAGTTTTCGTACATGAGAATCTCGAATCTCCCTTCTCTAGATTTGAGTTATTAGTTTCAATGGATTCGGGAAAATCATCTGGAAGCTCTCTTGGATGATATTGTAACTCTTGCTCGTGACAAGTTTCTTTCTGAAGAAGGAAAAGCAAGTTTGCAATCCATATTATTGAAGCTGCTGTCTCATTTCGAGGACTTGCAAGAAATACTTTCTCTGGTAATACTTCCTTCCCTCTTTCCTATATCTACCTTTCAGGCTTTAAGGAAATAATACACAATATTGAAATAAAACCATTGTCTAATCCCTTGGATGATATCGTTATCGGTCTCGTTTAATGACTTCTTTGGTTAATTTCTAGAATCATTTCATCGAGATCTTGAATCTTATGTCTGGGACTTTAAAGAACATTGTTAACATGCATCTTCTGAACATGGGTACTACGTAAGGCGTGCGTGTTTGTTTTTCCATCGTTTTTAACGTAAAAAAAAAAATATTTCTTACATACTGGATGTGTCACATATACCATTGTAAACCGTTAAACTGATGATCATTAGTTTGCATCATATAGATTAAATAAGCTCTCTTTAAGATATTGGGGATCCTATTTTGAGGGATCTGTTATTGTGATTTTTTGCTTAGGTATTGATGTTCCTTTCTTTGTTAAAGTTTATTCATTTCTTCTCCTTGTAATAGGAATGGCTGCATATGTGATTCAACGACAGTGCAATTGCTTTTTTAAGTCTCTCAGGGTCTTTATGATGCTAAGGTTTCATTAATGTAAAGGATGATGACAATCGACAGACAACACATTTAATTTCTCGTTTTGTTGAGATGGAACCTAAGTTCCACTTACCAATGAGTTATTCCTTGTTTTTGTCAAGTTGGTTGATTTTGACTTCAGTTTTGATTCCTAGGTTGATTATGG
The DNA here is from genome assembly GCA_039880935.1 of Streptanthus diversifolius. Lineage (NCBI taxonomy): Eukaryota > Viridiplantae > Streptophyta > Magnoliopsida > Brassicales > Brassicaceae > Streptanthus > Streptanthus diversifolius. The sequence continues at coordinate 8,304,442 of JAXGFM010000003.1, read as the reverse complement.
GGCAGAAATGGAACGCCATTTGATGTTTTTGGCGGAATGTCATGAGGCCTTTAATGGGATAGATGAACTTAAGGTCAGCAATCAGTTAATTTTTCTTTGGTATCAGTTTCAGTTATGGATATTGTTATACTTGTGGAGGACCATGTTAGCCATTGCAGAAAGACAATGACTTGTTATGATCGGATAACAAATAACATATGTTACTCTGTTTCTCTCTTTAGAGTTTTTGATTATTTGATCTTAACGTTTGTGAGAATAACATTTAGTTCTGTTGAAAAGAACTTACTTACTTCATAAATCTCGTATAAACATTGTTTAAATAGACTCAAGACAGACACATGTGAAGAAACACACTTCTTCACCAACAATCATGACTTTTCACTCTGTTTTTTTTGGGTTCGATTAATCATACAGATGATCGATCAATCATGTATATTCTCGCAAAATTTATTTTGTGAATGATCGATCGATTCGTATATGAGATCTATCGATGTTTTGATCACAATTTAACACTCTTCATTGATCAAGAATCTTCACACCAAGTTCTTCACGTAATTCTTCAAACCTTGTAACACTTAAAGGTTTTGTGAGAATATCAGCAATTTGAATTTCTCATGTACAATAATCAAGCTTGATCTTCTTCTCTTTTTCTGCTTCTCTAACAAAGTGATACTTGATGTCAATGTGCTTTGTTTTGTGATGTTGAACCGGATTCTTCCCTGTTGCGATTGCTGACTTGTTTTGACAAAATATCTTCAATCCTTCTGATTCAAACCCCATTTCTTTGACAAGTCTCTCCAACCATATTGCTTGATTTGCAGCAGAACAAACTGCAATATACTCAGTCTTTGCAGTTGATTGAGCCACAATCTTCTGTTTGTTTGAATTCCAACAAAATACTCCTGAACCAAGCGTGAAGGCATACTCACTTGTGCTCTTCCTATCTTCTTTTGATCCTCCCCAATCACTATCTGAAAATTCCACCAACTCTGGTTCCTACTGAATTTAACACCATATGCCAAATTACCTGTGATGTATCTTAGTACTCTTTTGACTTTTTGAAGATGTTTCTTTAATGGTGAACTCATATAGCGAGAAAAGGTATGAAATTGTATACATGATATCTGGTCTAGAAGCACACTGATAAAGGATTCCTCCAATCATGCTTTTGTATTTAGTAACATCTTCATAATCCTCTTTTAATTCTTCTTCTGATTTGATGTGAGGAACCAATGGTGTAGACGCACTCTTTCAATCTTCCATCCCAAATTTTCTTAAAAGTTTTTTTGCATACTTCTCCTGATGCAGAAAGATGCCTTCTTAATTTTGAATGATCTTCATACCCAGAAAATAACTGAGTTCTCCTAGATCAGTCATTTTGAACTCACTCTTCATCTCCTCCTTAAATTCATTAATCTTCTCTAAGTTGCACCCTGTGATGATTATATCATCCACATATAGACTCACCACCAAAATGCTTCTTGAATCCTTCTTCACATATAATGAAGGATCATTGAAACTCCTTTCAAGACCATTTGATGTGAAGTAACCATCAATTTGTGCATACCATGCTCTAGGTGATTGTTTGAGCCCATAGAGTGCTTTGTGAAGTTTAAGAACCTTCTATTCTTCTTATTTTTCTATAAAGCCAGGTAGTTTCTCTATATATATATCTTCTTCAAGATCTCCATTCAGAAATGCAGACTTCACACTATTTGGAATAACTTCCTTTGTTTTGTGCTGCAATTGCCATAATTGTTCTTATGGTATCATATCTAGAAACAAGAGCAAATGTTTATAGATAATTCACTTCATATTCTTGTGTGAACCCTCTGGCTATCAATCTAGCCTTGTGCTTGATTGTTTCACCACTAGCATTTGTCTTTAAGCTAAAGATTCATTTAACACTTATGAAATTTTTGTTATCTTGTCTTTATACTGCTTCCTAAGTTTTGTTCTTCTTGATCATTCTTAACTCTACTTCCATTGCCTTAACCCATTCTCTGTTGTTCAAGGCTTCCTCCAGAGCTTGTGGTTCTTCAGCCATCATTAGACATATTTCTTGGATTTGTGTCATCTCTGCAATTCCATCAACAACTTCAGTTTGTTGCATTAGATCATTGATTGATATCAATCCCCTTGGACCAACCGATGTTTTTCCTTCCTCTAGTGTATCTTTCCTTCCTTTGTTTGAGATATGTAATCGACAAACGCTTCACTCACATTATCAACTTGTGAGTTTAAGTAAAAACCTTCTTCTTGACTTCTTTGATTTTGTCTGTTTTTGATCTTAAGTGGTGAGATCATTATCTTCTGAGACTTTTTCTTCTCCCAATTCCAAGCTTTGTCTTCATCAAAGATGAAATCTCTGGAAACTTCAACCTTCTTATCTTCAAGTAGATAAACTATGTATCCTTTTGATTCATTGCTGTAGCCAATGAATATCCCTTATTTTGCCTTATCATGAGTTTCCTTCTCTTCTTAACTGAAATATGTACATAGCATACACATCCAAATATTTTCAAGTGTCTCACACTTGGTTTTTTCTGCTCCATACTTTCAATGGAGTTACTCCTTTTTCTAATGACTTTGTTGGTACTCTGTTTTGCAGATAAACATATGTTACCACTGCTTCTGCCCAAAACTGATTTGGCAATTGTTTTTCCTTCAGGCTACGTGCCATTTTCATGAGGGACCGATTCCTCCTTTCTGCAGCACCATTTTGTTGAGGAGAGTATGGTGTTGTTACTTTGTGCTTAAACACTTTCTCTTGACACAATTTGTTGCATTCCTTTGAGAAGTATTCTCCTCCATCAGATATGATTCTCTTGATGTGACTTCCAGATTGATTCTCCACATATGGCTTGAAGATTCTGAACTTTGTTAATATTTCACTCTTATTCTTCATGAAGTACACCCATATTATTCTTGAGTAATCATCAATGAATGTCAGAAAATATCTACTTCCATTCATTGATTTTGTTTGCATTGGTCCACAAACATCAGAATGTATAAGATTTAGAGCATTGCAGGTTTTGCTCTAAGATATCTTTGGAAAACTCCTCCTTGATTGTTTTCCTAATTCACATGACTTGCAGATGTTTTTATTCACTCTGAAATTGGGAAAATCCTCCACTGATTCCTCCTTCTGCATCATTTGTATCTTGTCATGACTCACATGACCAAGCCTCTTGTGCCACATATCAGATTTCTCTTATTTCTCTGCAACAGTCTCACTTGATTGGAAAGCTTTTGTTCTTCATTTTTATCTCCAGAATCTTCATTCTTTTTGCATCTTGAATGTTATATTTTTCATCTTCAAATATAACTCGATATCCATTTGATATCATTTTAGAAACACTGAGCAAGTTTCTTGCTAGACTTGGTACTATAAAAACTTCTCTTATCGTGTGTACTCCTCTGTTGTTGGACACTTGATTGTCTCCTCTTCCATCTGACATGATCATCTGACCATTACCCACTCTGATATTTGTCTTCTTATTGCGATCTAAATTGATGAAGTATCTTTCTTCATTTGAGATGTGGTTTGTGCAGCTGTTGTCAATAAGCCAGGTTTCATCACTTACTTTTGCAGATTCTTCTTCCTCTATGACACTGAATAGCATATGACTTGCTTTTGCATCTTTTTCAGTTTCTTCTATACTAAAAAATATCTTGATCATTCCTTTTGAGTCTGCAATCTTTGGCTATGTGATCAGGTTTATCACAGACATAGCACTTTCTCTCATTCTTCACACTAATTTGTGAATTGTTTCTATTTTTCTTTTTCCAACAATTTACCTCATTTTGAGTGTCTTTCTTACACACGCCACACCTTTCTTGGTCTTCCCATGATGTTTGTGCTTATGTTTGTTTCCCCCTTTTGAAACGAAATTCTCTCCATAGAAAGCACCCTCATTGGTACGTTCTTCTTTGAGACTCAAACACTTCTCATGCGCCTTTAGAGTTCCCACTATCTCTGTTACAGAAACAGTTGAAAGATTTCTTGTCTGTTCAAGTACAACCACAATGCTGTCAAATTTCTTTGGTAAGAAGATGAGGATCTTTTGCACCAGCAGATAATTTGTTCTCTCTTCACCATGAATCTTTAGTTGGTTACTCAGATTAACCAACTTAGTAGTGAAATCATTTATGCTTCCACTATCTTCCATCTTTAGATTCTCATATTCCCTTCACAGGGTCTGAGGATTGATCATTCTCACTTGAGAACTCTCTTGAAACTCCATTTACAAGGCATTCCATGCTTCTTTTGCAATTATTGCTGGTGCAATTCTCGAAAATATTGTGTCCGAGACTGCAGTTTGAAAGATTTGAAATGCCATCATATCCTTAGTACATGCTTCCTCCCGCTGAGTTCTAGATAGAACAGTTTCTGGACTGTGATCTCCTGGAATTGGTTCCTTTGGAACTCCTTCTTCCACCACAGTCCATAAGTTTTTAGTTTTTAAGTAAGTTTTCATCTTGATCTTCCAAAAACTATAAGCCTCTCCATTGAAAGATGTAATGACTTGGTGAATTGTTGTCTCACCTAGCTCTGAACTATTGGATGTATGTAAAAACATTTTGTGGTCTTTATTATTTACTATATGAAATTGCTAAACTCATTTAACTTTCTTTAATTGGCTACAGTTTATCGCAATGGAGTACCTATTGGTGTTCAGGTTATCATCGACTTTAATTTGGAATCATCAATTTTTTTTATATGTAAGAGATTAAATGATTTATTTGAGTCTTGTTGTTTTATCCCCTTTTTCTACAGGCGACTAGTTTCGTCTACTACCCTCCAGGGTTCCGTCAGATTCTAAATTATATAAAAACCAACTATGGAAACCCACTTACCTACATCACCGAAAACGGTATCATACCAATACAAATATGTTTAACCAATGAGAACCATTTATGTGTGTTTTTATTATAAACTCTTTTGTTAAATTCTTCAGGAGTTGCTGATCTTGATTCCGGAAACTTAACACTGCCAAATGCTCTTGCCGATAATGGACGAATCCAAAATCATTGCAGCCATCTTTCATGTCTCAAATGTTCCATCAAGTGAGTTATAATAATTCCTACTTTACTTGATATACTTCTTTTCACAATCATACGTGTTAATTAGATACGTTAACATTATTTTAAACCTATTATAGGGACGGATCCAATGTAGCAGGGTATTTTGCATGGTCATTGATGGACAATTACGAATTCGGAAATGGTTACACTCTCCGGTTTGGTATGAATTGGGTCAATTTCACTAATCCTGCTGATCGACGGGAAAAAGATTATGGCAAATGGTTTTCTAAGTTTATAATTGATAAATAAGGAGAATCAATATAAGTAAATGAATTATGTGTATCCAACCTTGAATCAAACAGTATATTGTTTGTTTTTATTTGTATTCTAATTAATTAAAGTTTATGTGATATATACTGTTGTAACATTTTCTCAGTCAATTCATAATTAATTATTTGAAATACAACATACATATATATGTTGTATTTCTCTATTATTTCATACTCTTGCCATAAATATATTTATTTGTTAATATATATATATATATATATATATATCTCGTGGACTAGTAAAATATATAAAATAATCAAACTCGTTTAAATTTCTGCAGATTTTTTTAATACTTAATTGTAATTTATTTATAATTTTTTTACCAACTAGGTAAAATAAGTATTTTTAGTTTCAAAATTACATATTTGATTCTTATAAAGATATGAACCCTACAATAGGGAACAACACAACTAAGTAAAATAAGTATTTTTAGTTCCTGAGCTAATAAAAAAGACTTGTTGATTTAGCCTTGGAGTGTGATATATTTCCAGACAGACCAACAAAAAATTGTATATTTTTTATAACAAAATAATTATTTTGATTTAATAAAAAATGTATAATTTTTCAAGAACATACTTCAGATTTGGGAACAAAAATGGAAACTTCAGAATTGACTTTACTCTTGATTTTGTTTGAAGGTTCTGATTTCAATACAATAAAGTTAGAATAGAGTGGGTGGTCATGCTCAACAGACCCATCAAATCCTTACTGATGTTCGCGCACTACGATTGATTTCGATCATGGTTACTTACCATAGATTTACACATTAAACACCAAAAAAGACCTATTATTTTACACACTTTAAGAAGTTTTGGCTTTTGATTCGGAATTTGGACCGCACAACAAGGTTGCTGCTTTGCTGGTTAGGTTTACAAAGAAAAAATGAGACACAAAAGTTGATTTTTTCAAGTTCATATCGGCATTTTTTTGGTTAAATTCAACAATGTCACACACGCACATGATTTAATACATTCACTCGGTAAGCACATACAATCATAAAAGGATTGATTTCTTAGTGGATTCGAGGTACCTGTCCTTGGCACCCAAACAACCTTTTGCTTTTCCAGCAGTCTCAAGCAAAGTTGTGAGACTTTCTTATTCATCTGCACATCATCAAGCAGGTATGTCAGCAACCCAATTAAAACAAATCATTTCTAATTTTTTTTTCAGGAATGAGGGAAATATGCAAAACTTAGGAGAAAAACAGTACAACTAGTGCTGATGATATGCAATTGCAAGCTTCAAGTGCAATGTTCCCACGATCAATCTGGAAATAATATATAATTTCGAGTTGGTTAGAGAGCATAACAAAAAAAAAATTGGAATCCGTATCTTACTACTAGCGGTAGTAAATTCTTACCTGTGAAGATTTTTGCTAAACAGCGTCTACAAGCTCACCTACAACTAGCCCAGTCCAGGAGAAAAATTCTGATAAATTGATGAGAATAAATCACACAAAAGTGTTTAAGAAAAATTATTATTAGACTCTCATGACAATAAATTACAATATGCATAAACTTATATAATGATTTCAATAAACTTAATTTCCTAAATTAATATAAAAATAATATATTAGATAATATTGAATATCCTATTCTTAGATATTATTTTGGATCTATTTAAATCTCTCTTGATTTTTCTATATATTCTTTGATTCTTTTAGATATGGTCAATCTTCTAGATATCTCAATAAGTTCACATGTATGATGAATCACCAAAGAAAAGTAAATCTTTTCCAATCATCTGCACACCAAAAAAGTACAAATCCAAATTCTTTCTTCAACATAAGTGTACATTTAGATTCAACCATCAGAAAACAAACTGCCCAGAGCAAGGAATTTTCGGCATTGAACAAATGTTTTGCATATAATAAGATGATGAGAGGCATATAGATACCTTATTAGCAGAATTGTAAGGTAGATTATTCTAAGGAAAGTGTAGACAACAGTGAAATTATAGCACAGAATATCTTCACCTTCAATCTCGGCATTGCCCTACAACATCGCGAAATGTCACACAACCAAGAGGCTGCACAATTTACACATCACCGAGGCCATACTATCCGCATCAATTGATTTTAAACCTGATAGAAGATAAATGTACAAGACATTATAGCATCAAAATACCAGACGCATATCCATTTACAGAACGATAAGGCATATCTACAAAAATAAAAAGGCCCTAATGACACCTGAAGATGGAAAAAAATGAAGCCTACGAAGCTAGAGTCAATCAACTACAAAATTTAAGCAGGTAACTGGTTTGAGGGTGGCTACAATTAACAGACTAGTTTTATTACTTATCACTTGTTAATTTAGTATCAAGTAGTTAACTTAAACATGTCTAGAGTCTCTAGACAAATAAATTCACCATATGTTGGCGCTATGTTCTCTAGACACTCAACAGCTGAGATGGCAAGTCCATCGGAATGAGAAATCGAACCACCTAAAAGTGCAATCTTTAAAACATATTTCAGTACGTAAATAATTTGACTTTTGAGTGCAAAGTAGTACAAATAAGAAAAAGACACACTTCAGAAGTTTCGAGATAAAGATTTAACTGTTTTGTGGGAGTTGAGACAGATGGAACGGTAACTTCGCTGAATGCTAGGGATGATTTCACAAAATTGATATGCTTCTTTCCTGCTTTTAGTGCTTTTACTGCCAAGATGTTGCTTGAACGGTCAAGTGCCTCCTGCAGCCAGTGACCATAACACAGTATAAATGATCACAACATTAAGCCAAGCAAACGTTTGACACTTTTTATTTGTGTCAAGCTCTAGAGCAAATAAATAAAGAATACAAGACCCATCGCAAGAAAAAGGAACATCTGAAGAACTTCTTGCCCTTGTTCACTCACTATAGTTAATGTTAATCCTCTATATACTCCTCTCTTCCCATTATGAGTGCTCCTTCTCATAATTTATCATATGATATCTAACCAGATTTTGTGGTAATTTCTAAAAATTTTACCTAATTCATATCATGTTGCAAGTTCCTGTATGATTGCCTTAAAACTTTGTGACTTGCCCACCAGATAAATAACATGTTATTACGTACACTTTGGATGGCAGATACAAAGCTACTTGTCCCTCAAACTTAAGGCTACGTATGAGACTTTACTACGCAAGAAAGGACTCTATAATGGATATGAGACTTTACTACGCAAGAAAGGACTCTATAATAGATATGAGACTTTACTACGCAAGAAAGGACTCTATAAAAGAACTAACTAATTAGCTCATAATCAATCTCTTTTTAGAAGTAAAAAAACGCATAACACTAGCACTAAACATGGTCTGTTAAATTGTGATCAAGGGACCGATCGATCCTTCACAAAATAAAATTTGCGAGAATATACAGGATCGATCGATCCTATGTAAGATCAATAGATCCCATAAAAAAAGAGTCAAAAATCATGATTGTTGGTGAATAAGTGTGTTTCTTCACATGTGTCTGTTGTCTATTGAAACAATGTTTGTATGAGATTTATGAAGTAAATAAGTTCTTTTCAACAAAACTAAGTGTTATTCTCACAAAAGTCAAGATCAAATAATCAAAAACTCAGAGTAACATTTGTTCTTTGTTGTCTGATCATAACAAGTTATTGTCTTTCTGCAATGTCTAACATGGTATCATGATTGTGTCGGAATAGAAGGAGGCACGTCGGTGGCATATTGTGTAACGTAATAGTTCAACCCTAGAAAATCAAGTGATCCTTTGACTAAATCTGATTCTCGAGGTGAGAATTTGGGCAATCTATCTCCAACGATCTCTTGTATTATCTTTGGATATTTTCCGTAGACCAATGGATCCAAAAACCTTCATATATATATATATATATACGTAGGAACAAAATTCAAAAATTAAATACTGCAAAGTTTGCTTGTTGCAAAGGTTGTTTTATAACCAAAGCTTTATATACGTGTGCGTGCGTGTATATATATGAGATTCGAGAGTCAATTAATTGACACTGTATATGTACATACCATCCGACGAAGAATTCGAATGCTCGTTTTGCAGCAGCCTTGTCGAGAATGCTAGTTTCGTTTAATGGGACGAACCATCTCCCGATCAAGGTCGTTCCTATCTTACCACCTTGAAATTTCTGCATGCATGCAGATATTTTTAGATTATAGAATACAACTATAGCACATATATCTATATATATTGATCTTAGGGAAGCAAAAAAATATTTATGATAGATTTGGTACGTAGATGAACCTGATATCTTTTTCTGTATAAGGATACAGCTTCTGCATGAGCTAGAAGTTGGTTATGTGCAACTATATAAGGTTCGGTTCCAGAATCTCCTCCAAATTCACAGCCAGTTCACCGTCCCGGCGGATACTATCCATCTCCATAACCTTTGCTTGCGAGAGAGTACGGCTGGTTTAAAGTGATCCAAAATTTAACTCTGTCTCCAAATCTTTGGAATAGAAGCTCCGCGTAGTTTTTGTAGTCCTCACTGTCCATGTCCATGCATGTATCATTCATATTAAATATAGATGGATCTGATGTACATATATAATCTAATTTCCAAAGAAAACACGAGTTTAGAAGTTAATGCACTTACACTATGCGTGTGCTTAAGAAGCCTCCGTATTCGTCTTCTAAAGTTTGGGGAACATCCCAGTGAAATATAGTCACATATGGTTCTATGCCTGAATATATTAACATAAGTTAAATGTCTATATTTATATATATATATATATATATATCCCCAATGTTTAAAAAATGTATATGATTAATTCATTTAAAATTTTGAGTTTACCATTTGGTTTCAACTCGTTAATGAGATTGTTGTAGTATGTTATCCCATTTTCGTCCACTCCTCCAGTCAGTCTTCCCTCTAAAATTAGAATAAATTCACAACGCTGAGTGAGTCATATATAGAACGTAAAATATTACGAAACCTTTTGGCAATTAGATGAAGTCATCATGCATGAAGAAAAAAAGGAGATATGTTTTGTTTACTTGGTAAGACCCTTGACCATGCTATTGAGAGTCGGTATGCTTGAGCGTTCATTCTTTTCAGTAATTTGACGTCCTCCTGTTCGAGTATTACATGAGAGTTCCAGAGTTAAATTACATTCCCGAAATCTAACAAACAAAATGTATACACGCATTCATCACTGATAGCCTCTCACTTTGTAAAGATCATACGAATCACAAGCAAGGTCTCCGGAACTGCGATCTGGAACTTTTTCTGTACATAGCACACCCAAGTATGAGCATGACCAGTTTTATCTAATATATACTTGTACACTTTCCCATATATACATGGAACGGGTAAATTATTAATGATGTTTATGACCTGGATATCTATGAGTGTAATAATCCCATCCGTTAAGTGATCTATGTGCTGCACCTTCGATGTGATATATAGAACAAATAAAATCATATTTGAAACTGTACAAAGTTATTCGGAAAATGTGTTATATATTGCTAGATATCCATGGTCAAAATTAAAGCCGTCACGGCCAAGGTATATGTATGTATACCAAGATATATATATAAGAGTATTGTCGCAATTGAAGGGTTCTTTAGCCTTGCATTCTGGATTGCAAACATTTTGGCAACTCGCGACGACAAAGAGAATCAAAAGAATGGCTAAAGAGTAGTGAACTTTCGGAATGGCCATGGTTGATAGATTCTTTTTATTTTGTTATCAATTGATGGGCTTGTTTAGGGTTTTTTTTGATGATGATTAAATGATGAACTTGGGGTTTATATAGGAGGGTTTGAGTGCATGGAGATTCAAGTAAACATGTTACGTACATTTGCATTGATCCTCCATGTTCTCCACCTCGCTGCCTTTTTTTTTTTCTTATAAACGAGACAACTAATCAAACACTCAATGATCCCTAATGAACATATTAGACACTTGGAGGTTTATGGCTTGCTTCATATTTCTATGATTATATGTGTAGAATACGTTAACAAAACAGAGCTTCACACTATATATACCTGTGCATATATGTCTGCGTGAGAATATATGTTCCTTAATCAACTATAACAAAGAAATATTATTTATTAAATTCAACTAAACTTACAATTTACGTATAACTAGATTTATACTATTTTTTTTAATTTTCGTTCCGGTTTCATTTAGCTAATATTATAAGAATTTTAATCACACAACTACTTTCTTTCCATAATATGCAAAAATGACTTATCCATATATTGCTAAAACTTAAATATAAAATTTAAAACCTTATTTTTTTTAGCTAGGAACAGTTTGTATTATTAATGATTAATTATTATAACATCCACGTGCATGCTATTCTAGTTTTCGAATAAAATAATTATTTGAATACAAAATAAATTATTGCAACTACTATAAAAAAAATTCACGTTTTTAATATTTTATAAGTGAAATTCCAATTGAAATAATTAAGTTCCAAAAACGTCCATATAAAGTTTTTTGTAAGAATTTAAAGAAATTTTTAGAATTTTAGAGCATTTAGTTAAACCGTTTATCAAAAAGGTGATTGACATTGGAAAGAACACTCAAATTATATTATAATATATGTTGATTACGTACCTCATTGTAGGTGGTCTTTTCCAACATGGTGCTCCATATTGCTTGCGTTTGGGGTTTGAATTGGTTGGAGACTCCTTCTGGCAAGGTCAAAAGAGCAGGTTAGTGTCAAAAATTCTCTCATTTTGTTATCTAACTTGGGTTCATAGGCTAAATGGAAGTGAGAAAGGGAAGCTAAGCGAGCTGGTTTAAACAGCTAACGAATTTGACAAAAATATCATTTTTGAACATATATATCGTGATATTGGATATTACTGGTTAAGAATTGTGATCTACATCGTGGTATCGATCTGTGTTGGGACGATCTTTTACGATGTAGGCCACAGCTACAAATCGATCTTGGCTGGGGTTTCTTGTGGTGGATTCATTACTGGTTTTGTGACTTTCATGTCCATTGGAGGGTTTCCTTCTTTCATTGAAGAGATGAAAGTGTTTTACAAAGAGAGATCGAGTGGTTACTATGGCGTTTGGTTTACATAGTATCGAAGTACATATCTTCTTTTCCGTTCTTGGTAGCGATTTCACACATCAAGGGGAGTATAACTTACAACATGATGAAATTCCGTCCTGGGTTCTCGCATTGGGTTTTTTTTTTTGTCTCAACATATTCTTCTCGGTCTCCGTCATTGAGAGTCTCATGATGGTTGTGGCTTCTCTCATTCCAAATTCCTTAATGGGACTCATCACAGGAGCTGACATCATTTTAAGCAAGCAAACACCTTACCTCTGTTTCATCATCCTCTACTTTTCAAGCACATAAGCTCATAAATGGAGTTTGAATATTTGATACATCTAAACGGTGTTCTTGATTCTGTGGTAAGATCTAAATAGCAGGTTAGTGTCAAAAATTCTCTCATTTCTATTTCGGGTGCATAGGTTAAATATAACAATCTGCTCACGGAATGATTTTAATTGTATCGTAATTTTATGTAAGGGAGGTTGATTTTCTAAGTGTTGAATAATATGCAATCATTCAAGTTGTTAATAAATACTAATTTTTTACTAACCGTCGAATGTTCCATGAATATTAATGATCACGGCTCCGGCCGAGTGACCCTAAGCCAATCATGGTATGGCTGCATGGGATCCAAGAAAAGAAAGAACATAACCGCGAAGCCACTTAAGAAATTTTTGGTTATTGGACAATGAGGGATCAAATTTATGGCAGTTTCCAATGAGAAATATTTCTTGGTTTCCAAGAATCGCAGTTGTCTGATCGCTAACCGCTAACTTTGATTGTGTGCTTTGTCTGCAGTTCTTTGCTAAAGCAGAGTTTCCTTGCCCGAAGAAACGGAATCCTTCTGATCATTTCTTAAGATGTATAAATTCAAAATGACATGTGGTAGAAAAACAAAGCTTAGTATTTAACTTGGACCACAATGTCTTCCTAAAGTAGCTAAAGAATTTAGTGTTTCTATCAGATACAATAGATCTATGCACTCCATTCAAACACATAGTTTTTCTATATAACAGATTGACTATATGTAATGCATCATCAGTTTTGTTGCAAGCAATAAAATAGGACATTTTCGAAAATCTATCATTAGCCACAAAAAATGAGTCATTTCCATTCCTAGTTCTAGACAAACCAAACACAAAATCCATTGATATATCAGTCCAAAAATGCATAGGGATGTGTAAAGGAGTAGACAAACCGTAAGGTTGGACTTTAAACTTAGCTATTATACAAATAGGACATCAGCCACAAATTCTTTCAACATCCTGTTCCATGTGTGTACAGAAGAAGTGGCCTATTAAACCTCCACCGTGTGCTTCCCTAGTGAATAAGCAACGGAATGAACAATTGGAAATGTACAACCATTTCTTATAGAAGAGAAACCCATCTTGTGTAAAGTAGTGCTCTGCAGTAACTTTCTGACAAGAGTGATAGATTTCTTGAATTCAAGATTAGTAGCAAGTATCTCTTTAATTTGATCAAAACTTAAGAATTTAACTTCAGTAAAATGTAGCTCCAGGACAATGTATCGGCGACCACATTGTCTTTACCTTTTTTGTATTTTATGACATATGAGAATGTCTCAAAAAATTTAATTCACATGGTGTGTCTCTTGTTAAGCTTTTTCTGACCTATGAGATGATTTAGGGACTCATGGTCGATATGGATGATGAATTCCTTGGGTCAATGGTAATGCTGCCAAGTCTGAAGAGCCCTGGCCAAAGAATAAAGCTAGTTATTGTATGTGGAGTAATTCAGAGTGGCTCCTACAAGTTTCTCACTGAAGAACGCAATGCGCTTCTTCCCTTGCATCCAAACAGCTCCAATACCTATACCTGATGCATCACACTCAATTTAAAAGTTATTAAAAAAGTTAGGCAAAATCAGAAGAGGCGCATTGGTGAGATTTTCCTCTAATGCCTGAAAAGCCTCCTCTTGAGTTTGTTCCCATTTGAATTCAACGTCCTTCTTGATTACTTCAGTGTGGGGCACAACCAATGTACTAAAATCCCTCAAAAACCATCTATAGAAACTGGCCAACACATGAAAACTTCTCACTTCACCCACAGTCTTAGGACTTGACCAGTCATGAATGGCTTTGACTATTTATTCATCAAATCTAACGCCATCAGCACTTACAACAAAACCTAAAAAAAAAATTATACGTACAAAAGGTGCATTTCTTAAGATAAACAAACATTTTTTTTCCTAAGCACTTTCAAAACAGAATTCAGATGTTGAATATGTTCTTCTAGATTTTTGCTATAGACTAAAATATCATCAAATACAATACAAAAAATAATCATTGATTTCCCGATAAACATGATTCATCAAACGCATGAATGTACTAGGTGCATTTGTTAAACCAAAGGGCATTACAAGCCATTCATAAAGACCATACTTGGTTTTAAATGCGGTTTTTCACTCATCACCCTTCTTCTTTCGGATTTGGTGATATCCACTCTTTAGGTCAATGTTGGAAACATGCTAGAACCATGCAACTCATCAAGCATATTGTCTAAACTAGTGATGGGATGACGATAATTTACCGTAATATTGTTGATTCCTCTACAATCAACACACATGCGCCATGATCCATTTTTTTGGCACAAGAAGGACATGAACGGCTCACGGACTCATGCTTTCTCGGATGTGGTTTTTCTTCATGAGATCGTCCACTTTCCTTTGAAGTTCCTTAGTTTCTACAAGATTTGTATGATAGGCTGGACGATTGGGTAGAGATGATTCCATAATGAAATTAACTTGATGCTCTATTCCCCTTATATGTGGCAGGCCGTCCGGGTTAGCCTTGGGAAAGATGTCCTTATATGCCTGCAGAAGAGAAATCATCTCACTTGGTAACACCGGTTTCAGGTTAGTAAGGTGAACGCAAGCCTCCTTATAAACAAAAAAGTATAGGCTGAACAGAACAAAGAGTTTTTTGACCTCACCAGCCTTAATAAAAAAATTTGTTTTAATCTTTGGAACATTGACCTTATTGTTTGTTGCTTATGTTGCTACAAATGCAATTGGTCTTGATAAACATCATGAGGCGTCATATGAATCAAGGTAGTCTTCCTCCCTTTAAAAACAAAAAATGGAGGTTAGTAAAGCCATCATGGATTACTTTTCGCTCTGATTGTCATGGCCTCCCAAGAAGTATGTGACAGGCTTCTATTTGCAGAACATCACACAAAACTTCATCCTAACATTTCCCAATGGACAATGGGACCTTCACTTGACTGGTCGCTCTCATTTTTATAGAATCATTCAGCCATTAAAGCAGATAGGGGTTAGGGTGTTTCATTACGTTCAGACCAATTTTCTTCACGATTTCTTCACTAGCAACGTTGGTGCAGCTTCCACCATATATATTAAGGATACATATCTTTCCTTGCACCAAGCATTTTGTGTGAAACAAGTTTTCACACTGCTCTTGTTCATCTGTCTTGGTCTTGGTCCGAAATCTCAGAGATCGTCTAACCACCATTAATTGACCAAGGACAGGTCACTCTTCACCTTCATCATAAGTATCATATTTGGGCTCATCATCTTCTTACTTCAAATCTCGATTTTCCATGAGGATCATCACCCTTATGTTGGAACATTCGTTGGCATAGTGACCTGATGAGGACATCGTACCAAAGACTGTACCACGAGTTCCACCAGGACCATTGACACGTTCCAAGGCTCGAGCTTTAGGAGACAAGTTCAACCAGCTAATAGAGCAATCAGGCGTCCAGGAACTCACGGATGACCAGCCACCAGACGGTTCAGGAGATCAGCAGGACCCGTTCGTTTCAGCTAAGGAGCATTGGAGGTTCCTGCTCGAAGACTATTCCACCTTCGGTGTCTTTACCATCACCATTCGGTAAAGACACACAAACACGTGCTAGGAAATTGTACTCTTTTTCCTATCTTCGGTTTTATCCCACTGGGTTTTCCGGAGAAGGTTTTAATGAGGCAACACTCTTAGTTCGCATGACGACGAAGACTTGTTCACACAATCCGACACCTTCACAAGTCTTAGTCAATTCGGCTTTAGTTCATCTACAAGGTTTATCTATCCCATTTCTTTATTATTTAGACTAAGTATAAGTTTAGAGCCTTAAGCCCATATTTTATGTTTAAGTCATTAGGCCTTAAGCCATTGTTTTTCTACAGAAAAAAGAACTACATGCTGTTTTTATTTACACTACTTGTTGTTTGGGGTAAACATCATGTTGTTTACCCTAAGTTGTAACCACAAGGCGTATATAAGCCTCATTACTTACAATGAATGGAACAACTCGAATTTTTAAGAAACAAAACCCTAGACTCTTGTCAACTGACGGCTGCATCCTCCTTTGGAGAGTTGCCCACGAATTCTTCTTGTTCCAAGAAGAATAACCTGGTGTATCACAAGTCTTCCGCAGCTTGTGTGGTCCTTTCAATCCACCCATTCCATTCGCCTTGCTCCTGAAGGTCTCGAGCTTCTCGATCAGCAGTTGCACCACCACCTTAGCTCATATCATCTGGTATCAGAGCATAAAAGCTCTTAAACATCATGTTGATTATATCCTCTTATTTTGCGATTTTTCATTGTCTTGTTCAACAGTTTTTGGCTTTTGATTTTGTTCTTTTCTCTTTCCCTTGAGGTTCTCGGTAAGAAGGAGAAGATTCAAGTCATCTACCACAAAACATTCCACAAAAAAAGAATACAAAAAAAGAATCAGGTTCTATCATTCCTTGTTCTTGCTTTCCTCTTATATATATAAAAAAAAAAAAAAAATTTTTTGTTTGTTTCATTGTTTGATTATTGCTAGAATTTTTTTTTTTGAGAAAAGAAAAACAAAATATATCTTGCTTAGGTTGTTTAAAATTAATCTAAGAACTCTTTAGAAACAAACATAGAACACCATTCACATACCTGAAATCCTTAAGGGGTTGTGTGTTGTTTTGTTCTTTGCTTGGTTTCTTATTTGTCGAGTCATAGGTTTAAGGTCTGTTCTAGTTCCTGTTCGCGAGTAGCTGCTAGGTTCCTTATTGTGTCTAGGGTTTAAGTCGTCACCCCTGTCCCGCGCCTTAGTCCGTGTAGCTGTTCGCGTCTAGGTAGCAAATCGCGTCCGGCCCCTTAGCTTGTCCCGGTCGAAGCTTGTTTGCTCAGTGTAGTAGCCTAGGTCCCGCGAGTGTCTAGCGAGAGTCCTAGTCTTACCCGCGTCCCAGTTCGTTTGCCTTAGTTACGTCCCCCGTGTTCTAGTTTTGTGTGTCCTAGGGCTGTAGTTCGGTCGAGTCCCTAGTCGCTCGGTCCTCGATTTATTAGCGAGCCTAGGTAGTTAGGTCTAGGAGTATCATCTTGTGTCGCTAGGTTTAGGTCCTTGTGCGTGCACTCCTCCCGCATCTTTAGGTCCTCCGCGTCCTAGGAATAGGTTTATGTCTCGTTCGTTCGCTTGTTCCAGTTTAGCTAGGTATTCTAGGCCACGTGTTCCAGTTTAGGTTTAGCTGCCTCACTAGTCGCTAGGTCACCTGCTGTCTAGGATAGGTCTGCGACTGGCTTTCCCTTGCTTGCCCTAGGCGGCTGGGGTTTTCTAGGAAGTTTAGGAAATTAGTTTTAGTTTTAGGAAGTTTCCCTAGTGTTATAGATTTCTTTAGATAGTTTTCCTAAAATTTTTTATGCAATAAAAATATATTAGGAAATCTGTCTAGATAGTTTTTAGGAAAACTCCTAGAATCTTTAGACAGATACATAGTTTCCTTTTTAGAAATTAGGAAATTTTCCATTTCTTTATTTCCTTTTGTGTTATTTTTTTTTTATAAAAATAAAATAATATCCTTGGAAATTTTCCAAATAAGGAAAGTTTCCAAAATCTGCATGTTTCCCGAAAAGGAAACTTTCCATTTCTGTAAATTTCCTTTTTCTCGGAAAAGGAAATATGTCAGGTCAAGACGAGTCTCAGTCTGGGCAGCCCAACCAAACAGTGATGCAACTTCTGCAGACAATCACTGCCCAGATGTCACACTTCACGACTCGTCTTGAGCGTTTGGAGGAGCCGGCACCCGCATCCGCCATGCATGCACATCACCGGCATGATCCACATCAATACCGGCATGACCGACCCGAGGCGTCCCACCGTGGTCTAGGAGGAGACCACTACTACGACGAGCCACTGCCGCCGCTTAGACAGCCAGCCGCCCCACACCACGACATTAAGCTCAACCCACCCCCTTTCTCGGGAAAGCTAGACCCCGAAGAATACCTAGATTGGAAACGTCGAATGGAGTTAATCTTCGACTATTATAGCTATGACGAAGCATGTAAAGTTACCCTAGCAACAGCCCAGTTCACTGACTATGCACTGATATGGTGGGACCGTGAGCTAGCCACTCGCATGAGAGCAAGAATGGGAGCTCTCACGTCCTGATACGAGCTGACCCAGCTGATGAGGCGACGCTACGTACCACCTCACTTCCATCGAGAACTCCAGAGATGATTCAGACGCCTTACCCAAGGCAGCAAATCAGTATCTGAGTATTTCGACGAGTTCGAGCACCTACGTAACAGGCTCGAAATGGAGGATTCGGAAGAAAGCCTCATGGCTCAGTTTCTCGACGGTTTACATGAGTTGAAAACACGGAAGATCGAGCTGCAACCCTATCATGACCTTGGTGAGCTTTTCCACTTGGCGGTTCAGATCGAGAGGAGCAACCGGCGCAAGTCCTCAGCACCCATCCGACCAAAGAACACTTGGGGTTCCGGACCCAAGTCATTTGACTGCGCTGCCCCCCCCCCCCAGTGACCCACGGCAGAGGAGTAGAGCCATGGACAGAAATGCGCCTACCAAGGCACCATTAACGACTTCTAGACCTAGCCCACAGACGTCTAACGCAGGTCAACCCCAGAAAAGCAGCGCCACCACGTGTTTTAAATGCAAGGGTAGAGGGCACATGTCTCGCGAATGCCCTAACCAGAGGACCATGGTGTTGACTGCTTCCGAAGACTACGACTCCGCAGATGAGAAAGAAGAGGACCCACCCACGGCAGACCCCATGTCTGAAGGAGAAGTCGAGTACGCCGATTCAGGCGAGATGCTAATGATCAGGAGAGTTCTCAGCTCACGCCTAGATCAAGAGGAGATCGAGCAGCGTGAGAACATTTTCCATTCAAAGTGCACCATCCTCGGAAAAGTTTGTTCTCTGATCATTGATGGCGGATCCTGCACTAATGCCGCTAGCAAATATATGGTAGAGAAGCTTGGACTACCCGTGAAAAAACATCCAAAGCCATACAGGCTTCATTGGCTTAACAACAAGACGGAGCTGTACATCTCCGAACAGGTCCGAGTATCTTTCAGCATTGGACGATATCAGGACCAGGTTTTGTGCGACGTCGTTTCCATGTCAGCTGGACATCTCCTATTGGGACGACCCTGGCAGTTCGATAAGGAGACCACTCATAACGGACACACAAATTTCTATTCTTTCGTCCATGATAAACGTAGGTACAACCTGGCACCCATGTCCCCTCAAGAAGTGCACGGCATGCAATCAAAGATGGCAAAAGATCAGCATGCAAGAAAAGAAAACTTCCTCGTCAACGTAGCAGACATGAGGAAGGCGGCTAGCACTACAGGCACTCAGCTTGTCCTCATGCTCTATCAAGAGGTTTTGAGCGCATCCGAGGCCACCAGCAGCGTTTTGCCTGCGGATGTCCAGGCACTCCCGGAAAAAAATTCGGATGTTTTCCCAGACGAGATTCCACCTGGGTTGTCGCCTCTCAGATGTATTGAGCATCACATCGATCTCATCTCAGGACCCCAGCTGTCGAACAAACCAGCCTACAAAGTTACTCCGGAGGAGGCCAAAGAACTCGAGCGACAGGTTCAGGATCTCATGGCTCAAGGCTACGTCCGAGAAAGCCTTAGCCCCTGTGCCGTTCCCGTCCTCCTTGTGCGAAAGAAGGATGAAAGTTGGCGAATGTGCGTCGACTGTCGCGCCATAAACAATATCACTGTTAAATATCGGCATCCTATCCCGCAGCTTGATGACATGTTAGATGAATTAAGCGGAGCATAATATTCTCCAAAATCGACCTCAAGAGTGGATATCATCAAGTCCGCATGCGAGAAGGTGATGAATGGAAGACGACTTTCAAGACCAAGCAAGGTCTATACGAGTGGTTGGTAATGCCCTTCGGTCTGTCCAATGCACCAAGTACTTTCATGCGACTAATGAACCAAGTCCTCCGGCCATTCATAGGAAAATTCGTCGTGGTCTACTTTGACGACATACTCGTCTACAGTGCGTCTTATTCCGACCACTTGGAGCATCTGGAGACGGTAATTACGACACTTCAGAAGGAGCAGCTTTACGCCAACCTTAAAAAGTGTACCTTCTGCACGGATCAGGTTATCTTCCTTGGATTCGCCGTGAGCTCGCAGGGACTTCGAGTCGACGAAGAGAAGATCCGTGCCATTCAGGAATGGCCCACGCCAACTATTGCCAGCCATGTTCGGAGCTTTCATGGATTGGCAAGCTTCTATCGCCGATTCGTTCGAGACTTCAGTACGATCGCCAACCCGTTGACAACGACCATCAAGAAGAACCAAGATTTTAAGTAGGGCCCGGATCAAGAAAAGTCTTTCCAGTTGTTAAAGGAGCGTCTTACACAAGCGCCTGTCTTGACACTGCCAAACTTTGACAAGACTTTTGAAGTAGAATGCGACGCTTCAGGTGTAGGCATTGGAGCAGTCCTAACACAGGGTGGAAAACCAATTGCCTACTTTAGTGAAAAATTATGCGGCGCAGCTCTAAACTACCCTACGTACGACAAGGAGCTCTACGCATTGGTCCAAGCCTTGCAGACCTGGCAGCACTACTTGCTCTCACGAGAATGCGTTATACACACAGACCACCAGACACTCCAACACCTCAAGGGTTAGACGGCGCTAAAGAAAAGGCACGCTCGGTGGTTGGAGTTTATCGAGACATTTCCGTACGTCATTAAGTACAAGAAGGATGCAGATAATGTCGTCGCTGATGCACTATCCCGCAGACATAACTTGATCTCGGTCATGGAGTCAAAAGTTATGGGATTTGAAATACTCAAGGACCTCTACGCCGAAGACCACGACTTCAAGGAAGCTTTCACGGCACATGGACAGGGCAAGTACAACCGCTTCTACTTGTTTGACAGGTTTCTCTTTAAGGACAAGCGTCTTTGCATTCCCGGCGGATCAGTTTGCGAACTTCTTCTCAGAGAGGCTCATGGTGGCGGTTTGATGGGACATTTTGGTGTCGCCAAATCCTTGAGTATGCTCAAGAAACACTTCTACTGGCCGCGTCAACGCCGAGATGTCGAAGCCCATTGCGAGAAATGCCTTATCTGCAAACGGTCTAAGTCTAAGATGCATCCCCAAGGCCCTTACATGCCACTTCCGGTTCCGTCATCTCCATGGACAGATATCTCCATGGATTTCGTCCTTGGCTTACCCCAAGTCCATCACAAGGACTCTATCCTCGTCGTCGTCGGCCATTTCTCTAAGATGGCACACTTCATACCCTGCAGCAAGACGAACGATGCAATTCAGACAGCAAATTTTTTCTTCCGAGAAATCGTTCGTTTACAAGGCATTCCGCGGACCATTGTGTCAGACAGGGACACTAAGTTCCTCAGTCATTTCTGGCGGGTAATGTGGAAGAAACTTGCCACCAGTTTGCTCTTCTCTGCGGCATATCACCCACAGACGGATGGTCAGAATGAGGTCGTCAACCGAACACTCTCTCAGATACTGCGAGCGACAATTGGTCGTAACCTTAAGAACTGGCTCGAGTGCCTCCCCTATGTCGAGTTCGCCTACAACAGAACAGTCCACCCCGGCACCAAGAAGACACCGTTCGAGATCGTCTACGGCTTCAACCCCACTACTCCTATTGAATTCGCCCCCATTCCACTTGGAGAGGTTGTCAGCTTAGAGGGTGAAGCCAAAGCGGAGTATGTCAAGCGCTTGCACCAAGAGGTCAAAGAAAATCTGGAGCGGCGGAATTCTCAGACGGCAAAGCACGCCAACAAGGGCAGGAGGCACGTGGTTTTTAAAGAAGAAGATTGGATCTGTTTACATCTACGACCCGAACGTTTTCCACAACGACGCAAGAGCAAGCTGGCACCAAGAGGAGATGACCCATTCCGGGTCCTGCGGCGAATCAACGACAATGCCTACCAACTGGAACTTCCAGGTGAGTATAATGTTTTCACTACGTTTAATGTTGCTGACTTGGAGTTGTTTGATGCAGGGGAAGACTTTGCTTTGGAGACCAAAGCACCTGAAGAGGGAGGGAATGATGAGGATATTGTACCAAAGACTGTACCACGAGTTCCACCAGGACCATTGACACGTTCCAAGGCTCGAGCTTTAGGAGACAAGTTCAACCAGCTAATGGAGCAAGCAGGCGTCCAGGAACTCACGGATGACGAGCCACCAGACGGTTCAGAAGATCAGCAGGACCCGTTCGTTTCAGCTAAGGAGCATTGGAGGTTCCTGCTCGAAGACTCTTCCACCTTCGGTGTCTTTACCATAACCATTCGGTAAAGACACCCAAAGACGTGCTAGGAAATTGTACTCTTTTTCCTATCTTCGGTTTTGTCCCACTAGGTTTTCCGGAGAATGTTTTAATGAGGCAACACTCTTAGTGCGCATGACGACGAAGACTTGTTCACACAATCCGACACCTTCACAAGCCTTAGTCAATTCGGCCTTAGTTCATCTACAAGGCTTATCTATCCCATTTCTTTATTATTTAGACTAAGTATAAGTTTAGGGCCTTAAGCCCATATTTTATGTTTAAGTCATTAGGCCTTAAGCCATTGTTTTTCTACAGCAAAAAGAACTATATGTTGTTTTTATTTACACTACTTGTTGTTCGGGGTAAACATCATGTTGTTTACTCTAAGTTGTAACCACAAGGCCTATATAAGCCTCATTACTTACAATAAATGGAACAACTCGAATTTTAAAGAAACAAAACCCTAGACTCTTGTCAACTGATGGCTGCATCCTCCTTTGGAGAGTTGCCCACGAGTTCTTCTTGTTCTAAGAAGAATAACCTGGTGTATCACAAGTCTTCCGCAGCTTGTGTGGTCCTTTCAATCCACCCATTCCATTGGCCTTGCTCCTAAAGGTCTCGAGTTTCTCGATCAGCAGTTGCACCACCACCTTAGCTCATATCATGACCCATACCATTGCACTTGAAATACTTGATGCACGGGTTCGGGTGGAGCGATCAATGGCCTTGTCTTTTTCAGGAGTGGTCGCAATTGGATTGGCCTCAACCTTGGACGTGGATGGCTTGGTTTCATGCTGATAAATTGGCTTGAAATTTTGGTTATAAGCTGGCTTAGTGTTCATGGCTCCAGTTCCATAGGTGGGTCGTGGAAGGTCTCCTTTTGAGTTGTTGCTCGATTAGCAATGCTTTGTGATGCATCACTTCCAACTCCATATAATGCTGCATCTCTAATCTGTCTTGAATCTCACAGTTTAGCCCTCTAATGAATCGAGACATAGTAGATTATCTGTCTTCAAGAATATCTCTATTTCTTTATAGTACTTTTCAACACTACGGTTCTCTTGGTGTAACAATCTTAAAGGCTGGTGTAGGTCTCAGTGATAATGGTTTGGAACGAACCGTTTTGGCATGACCATCTTCATTTTCTACTAAGACTCAACAAGATATTCTCTATTTCTTCTTCTGGACGTGATAGGTTGATCTTAAACAACCTTAAACCACTGATTTCAAACAAACGTAAAAACAAGGGAGATTTATAAAATGGGATAAGCCTTGCTCCAAGACAAAATTCGGTCACACAAAGGTTGCGGATGGCGTTTGATTCGCCGAACTTGTGTTTATTGGATATGAAACATCAAAGGGGACACAATGGTTTATTAAACTAGCTTAGAATATTACACAGCTAAGGTGTACGAGGCTGTTTCATATTACACACTAACAGGTGATCAAAAATTTAGAAGAAGAAGCTTGCATTAAAAAATTTCATGCCTTACAAATGAGAAATCTTCAAGTACTTACAGAAGGAGAAGAGAACAAAACTTGGATGCTCGGAAAAACTTCCAAGAGCATGAAATAACATGCAGCAAGACAAAATCTAAATGCATTAAATATATAACTTCTCAACCACTAACTAACAACAATTTTTGGTGGTTGAAAGGGAGAAGGGCCGAACCTGGATTTAAATAATTGTGCCGATGAGTGGGAAAATGGTCTCATTAAAAAATCTACTTTGGTAAATCCAATGGGACAACCATAGTGTAAGGAAAAAGAGCACACATTTGACCACTTACCTAATTATCGATCTTCCTTGACCTGGATGAGTACGACTACGGACGTTGTTGGTTCTGGTCGGGTCATGGTCCGTATGGTCTTGAGAGAACCTTCTATTGCGTCCACAAGTTTTCTGATCCGGGCCCTGTTCATGGGATTGACTGGTGCTTTCCAAACGTGAAAGCCATTGTTGTCCTGGTTGTCCGTGTTCAGATTCGTGTTGTCCATGGAGTTATCCGTCCGGTCATCCGTTGTGTCGTCCGTGCTGTGTGCATCTGGGATGTCCAAGGTCAGCTTCTGGTCATTCGTGTATCCGTTTTGTCCGTCTGTCTGGACCATGATCACATCATGCGGCTTTGTCTAATGCAATGAATTATGATTCTATTGTTGATATTGTCAAAAGTGTTTGTTTGGAAAATTTCCAAGATACTGCCGCACACCAAGTATAAATACATATCCATTTATTCACTTTGAGTTTTTGGAGTCGGATATCCATTTAGCATCGTTGTATCATTCCAAAACTGCTGGTTCTGAACCGTATGCAATCCATAGCTTTTGGTATAGCATATGTAATTTAATACTCTAATTATAGCTTTTCAATGGGAGTATCATGTATTTTTCCTTTACATACTTAGTACATTTACCGAGTGCACTAAATCTGATTTAGTACAATTTTTCAGGTGCATCAATACTTTCTATCACTTAAGCATATTAATTTTGTGATACCACTGCACCAAAAAAAATTTTTAGGTGAAATGTAGTATCTACATGAGTTTTTGATATCCCACTTGAATAGTATTTAAATCTATAAAGCACCTTTTTAGCGTAATGTTGTTGAGATAATATGAAACTTGCAGGATGTCTAGTGATTTTAATCCCTAGAATTACATCTGTCAATCCCATACCTTTCATGTCAAACTTTCCTTAACATCATTTTAGCCTGATTTATGATATATTTATTGCTTCCATAAATAAGCATATCATTTACATATAGACATAACATGACATAACCATTTTTCGTAGTCTTTGAATAAACGCATTTACACATTCATTAATGTTGAAACCGCCTGACATCATGACGTTTTCAAAATTTGTGTTTTTGTCCAGGTATAGCATACCCTTTAGGTTGTTTCATGTATATTTCTTCTTCTATTTAGAAACAATTTTTTTACATCCATCTGGTGGATTCCAGATTTCGTAATGCCGCGATACTTACCAGCATTCTGATAGAAGTTATTCTTGTTATTGGATAATATGTATCAAAGAAATCCAAACTTTTTTTGGCAGAATCTTTGAATCACAATTCTAGCCTTGTACTTCTCGATTACAATCGGTTTTTAATTTTATTGTAAAAATATATTTGCAACCAAGAAATTTGAAACCTTCGGATAAATCGGTTATACCCCATATATGGTTTTGCATAATGGAGTCGGTTTCGCTTTTGACGGCTGCCTTTCAATAAGGTGTGTCAGAAGTAGACATTGATTCCATGAAGGTTTTTGGTTCATTTTCTATAATAAAAACCATTAAAATCTGCATTGAGAGATTTTTCCTTCCGAGTTCTTTTACTATGCCTAGGTTCATTTTCAACGTCTTTTTCTTTTTGAGAAACATGGTAGAAGTACTTGCTTCGTTTATTGAGGTACTTGCTTCATTTGTTGAGGTACATGCATCTCTTTCTTTCTTAGTATGCTTAAGGTTTAATATATCCTTACAAAAAATATTATAAAAAGCGCATTTCACAATTTCATTATTGTATTTACTTGAATATCTGTTATATCTGATTTGTGAACCAAAAACTGATAATAACTACTTCGTGTGCATAACTAATAAAAATATAGTCAACAGTTTTAGGTATGACTGAACCTTTTAGTAAGTGATACTGCAATTTTTGCTAATCATCCCACAATTTCTAGTATTTGTACGAGGGAACAATATCTTTCCAAAATTCATGTAGAGTTTTTTGTGTCACTTTGTGAATAATTTTATTGAAAATATAATTTGAAGTCACCAAAGCTTCCCACCCACATGTTATGGGTTATGCATGATTCCTGCAACATTGCATTCATCATTTCTTTTAGAGTTCGATTTTTACGTTCCACAACTCCATTAGATTCAAGTGAATAAAGAGCATTTGTTTGATGAAAGATTCTATTTTCTTTATAGAATGCATCAAAATGTCATTCCTATTCTCCATATCTATCATTTCAACTTGTTCAACATCTAGATTATATTTCTCGAATTTACCTTAATGCTTTATTTTTGCTTGTAACAAGTAAATATAACAATATTTTGTGATATCATCAATGAAAATCACAAAATACTTTTTACCTCATTTTGTAGGCAAATACTTTAAATCGCGCAAATATTTGTGGATTAGTCTCAAAGGTTATTTTGTTATCTTGAATTGTGGTGATGGCCATTTTGTAAGTTTTGCTTGTACGCATACTTCATATTTTTTTTTACTTGTTTTGCATTTTGATATTAGGTTTAAATTTATTAACTGGTTAAACGATTTATAATTTATGTCATAATCGTTCATGTCAAATATTAAAAGACTCGACCCAATAAAAAAATAAAGCATTAATATTAATAGAAGTTTTCATTATAATCTTTGGAATAATTGTTATTACATTCATTTTGACGAGTCCATCCTTACCAAATTCTTTTCCCAAATACTCACCATTTTTCCAAAGAACAAGCTTGTC
The DNA here is from genome assembly GCA_039880935.1 of Streptanthus diversifolius. Classification (NCBI taxonomy): domain Eukaryota; kingdom Viridiplantae; phylum Streptophyta; class Magnoliopsida; order Brassicales; family Brassicaceae; genus Streptanthus; species Streptanthus diversifolius. The sequence goes on along the minus strand of JAXGFM010000003.1, from coordinate 8,277,067 downwards.
ATACTGAAATTTGGCGCATAATCCAGCATTGCTCATGAGAGTGCCGAAAATCATGTTCTACCTCATCTTGGAAACGTGTTTCATATTGGTGAGAGTAATCTCATTTCCTGAGGATCACTTTACCACGTTCCGCAATATTGGATGACTTGGTGTTGCCCATTAAAACCTTTTCACCACTCTTGCATATCTGAAAAAATTTGAACATATCTTTATCAATGTATATATGAGTCGTATCATCTGTGTTGTACCACCACTCCAAAGAATTTCCCTTATTTGTATTGATCTGTTCAGTGACAACAGAGCAAAGATCTTTCTCCGTCAGATTGGCTTGATTCTGCCTTTTCGGGTTTAAGCTTGCTACGACAAACATCAGCCTTATGACCTATCTTGCTATAATTGTGACATTTCTCGTGATGTTTGTTTTTCACAAGCGGATTAATTGAGGCCTTAATGTTCTTGTTATGGTTAGTATATTCCTTAACTTGGTTCTTGTTGTGGTTAGTCTATTCTTCAACTTTTCCTTTACCCTTTGCCTTATATTGTTCGGCGAGATATGATTGATATTTTTTCTCCTCATTTTTCTGAGAGGTGAATTGCAGCATCATTTTGAAGCCTAGAGATCAGCGATTCAAGAGACATCTGCTTACGTTTGTACTTAAGATAATTTTTGAAGTCCACCCAGTTTGGAGAAAGCTTCTCAATTATGCAGTCTACTATGAATGCTTGAGGAAGATTCATGCCTTCAGATGCTATCTCATTATTGATCAGCTGTAACTGTTTGACTTGGTCCATCATAGATCTTGAATCCACCATTTTAAAGTCCAAAAGCTTTGCAACTGAATATCTCTAAAACCCAACATTTTCTTAATACGATTGTAGCTATTTGGGTTTTGAGTCCCATGACATAATGGTTAAAAAATGTAGCGATTACTCTACTACGAGACATTCCTAAGAGTGCAAGATCCCAAGAGTCCAAGAACCATGTAACAAAAGCGAACGGTGGTGGTGGTGAGCGCGTGTATGGGTTCTACTCTCACCCATGTACCAATTTAAACATGTATAGTTTATTCCACTATTATACTAGTGGAAAAAAATTTGTCTAAGCAATGTGAGACTTTTGCACTTCCAAATGATTATTTTGATTAGTCTAATTTTAATGTTCATTTCTCATTCACATATTTTATCATATAATAAGCCCAAAGCCATATAATTTGATCCAACAAGTTTAACGGTAATGCAGGCTGTGGAGATTTCAACGGCGGAGGTATATCGGATGAAAAACTTCAAGAAGAACAAGATTTTGAAGTAATCCAAAACCGGAACAACTTGAAGATTTAGAACCATACTGGCTGATGGAGATGTGGAACCTGTTCAATATGAATGAGATTCAACAAATCATAAGGAACGATAATCATCTCGGTTGTAGTAGATAGAGCCCAATGCTGATTTGCAACAAATAGCTCATGATCCTGGCATACAGCCGATAGAACATAATGGTGATTTACAGCCGGTAGAGCTTAATGGCAGTTTGAAAAAGATAGCTTATGATCCTGGTTTGCAGACGATAGAACATAATGGCGGTTTGCAGCCGATAAAGCATAATGGCGGTTTGTAGCAAAATGATAATGACAAGCACAATGCCAGTTTGCAATAGATAGAACCTAATGGTGGTTTGCACCATTTAACATAATGACGAGCATCCTGGCTTGCAACAGATAGAACACAATATTGTTTTCCTACATATAGACCATGAACTGGTTTGCAGCAGATAGAGAATAATGGCGATCATCTCTATTTGCAACAGATAGACCATAATAGCGGTTTGCAACAACAGATACGGTACAATGGTGGTTTAAAACAACAGATAGAATATAATAGTGGCCATCTCGGTTTGTAACAGATACCACATGTCCAAGATCCTAATTTGGTTGATAATCACTTAAACTTGGACTGGTTAGCTATTTTCAATTGAACTGAGAATGATGAACCAGAACCTGTTGCCGGTTTACAACCAAAGAATGGAGCTTAGGGAAATTTTAACGGTGTGGGGGAATCAGATGAAGAAGAAGAAGCAGCACATTTTGGAGAAATCGCAGAGCTAGAAGCAGAATCATTAGAATATTTGGGACTATACGGGGTTGATGATGTTGACAATGAGGAGGAGCAATGGAACTTGTTGAACATGAATCTCCTCCATGGGAGTTTTTGGATGGGGTAGACAATGATATTCAAGGAACGGTTGGTGGAGAAGACTGAAATACTTATCATTACTTCATTGTTTATATTACAACATTTTTGAAAAGCTATATCGTGATTGTGCATATGTAAGAGTCTCCAGTATCCACACTGGTCAACTTTCTAAGTGAGCTTTTTTATTTTTTTTTATAAGTTTTTTTTTCACTAAATGGATATCTTTCTTCATGTTTTGCAGTTTTGTGAAGCCGTGAGTGTAGCTTCCTTCCAATCTCAGTACTCATCCTAGTGCCTGTAACTAAGGTTATGCTGTTCCTAATCACAAAGGTGGTTCCTGCAAACAATCATGCATTTCTTTCCTTGAGTATCTATATCATTCATCTGTGTGCAACAACGCTAGTTTCAATAACAAACTTTAAGCATGTGAACACCTTGTATCAAAACAGATTATTCATGATCTTGTTCTGTATTAGCAGATTTACATATAGGATTACCATAATCTTTATTGTCAATGCTATTGTGACCCTTTTCTCCAACACTTGGCAATTTATCAGTCTCCAGCATAGATAATCCAATTTCAACAGAACTTGGTCCAAAGATGCAAAAACTAATCCATCAAACTCGTACCTGTTTTACTGTTTGCTTCATCTTCTTTAACTGTCTGATTTGCAATATCGCATGGGGAATTTCATTATCTCATGGCTTGAAAGTTCATAATCATAAAAAATTATCTCAAATCTTGGAGTTTGCATTCATCGGTTCTTCTGGACTCAGGAGGATAACTTCTCTTTTATCACTCAACATTATTACAAAACTACCAAAACCTGGGACAAAAACAACACTTTCCAATGTTGCACAGATTATCGTTAACCCTCTTCTTCAACAGCTTCTGATAAGCTGAAGCAGCACAGCCACGCAGCCTATCAAAATAAATTGCTGACACAATTATGAGCATGTTAAGTAAACTTAAGAATACTGTTAGATTAATGCATTCGAATATATCCTTCCATATCACTATTATATCGAAAGTAATACTAGAGCAGCAAGGTTGGAGTCTTAAAAAGTGAAATGCATACAAGATTATTCTACAAGGAGATGTGATGTTTTGAACCTTATGTTTCAGCCGTTGCAGCATGGATGGTTGAAGAGCTTGGTGAAATCGATTGATGATCAGAGCCTACATTCTTCTATTCTATAAGAGTGGTAAATTAAAGAGATGGTGGGCAACGTTGGCAACAACTAAAAAAGAATAAATCAAGATTAAGCGTCAATGTTAAGATGATAAGAGAAAGACAAGGAAAGAAACAGGAGCTGCAATGAGGTCCCTATTAACATGAGTTAGTGGGAGCTAACATAGTGTTTCAAGTCTACATTAAAGTTGAAAGATGCATTCTTAAAGCGATGTCCTTCATCAATATTAGTATAATCTAAGTGAATCTGGCTTGAAATGTCGTCAGAGCAAATCAACGATAGGATAATAACCAGACGGACAAATTTAATTAGAAGCTTTAAGTTGGACTTTAACAAAAATAAGATAGAGATCGAAACTGAAAACACAGACGAATTCTCAGATTAAATCATATTTGAACCATCTCGAGACAACATATTAATATGAGAAGAGAAGTTATTGAAGTCGTAGAAATAGTCTGTAATTAATTTTTTTTTTTGTAAAAGATGTATTGTAAATTGAACTCTTGAAGAAGAACGAGCTCAATAATTTGCAAGTAAATAAAAACGGAGAATTAAAAAAAAATTGGAGAAATTAACTTAAAGCAAACTAAAATCATGTAAAAGAAAATTAAAAAAAAAAACTCTATTATGGGCAATAATTGGAATGAAACAATATTATGCCCCCAATTTGAAGCTTCTGATCATGTTTTTTGGCGAGCAAGTTATTGCAAATATTGATAAATTGAGGTTTAGGTTGTGGTAGCTCAACGAAGATACTTTCAATTTGGAATAGTAGATGGTGCTAAAAGCATCCATAGATGTCACACTTGCCTTGAGCATATATTGTGTACCTGAAATATTTTATGCCAAGAAACATATCAAAAACTCGAATTTGGGTGCAAAACATATCGTGAACAAATTCAAACCTTAAGTTAAAACCCAATTTTCAATCATTGCAATAACTTACATACCAAGAAACAAGTAAAATAAATATAAACCGGATACTACGCTGTAATAATTCAGTCAATACAATTTTAAAAAATATATTCAATCTAAGAAACTTTGATTAATATTACACTACAATAAACATGTGTTTTTCCTATAGAAAAATCCGTCAGAAAACCATCATAAATAGTCGTTTCCGAAGGTTTTCCAACAGTTTATCATAGTCAGTTCTACAGCATCAAAACATTTAGATCTGTCGGAAATCTTTCAGAAACTTCTCAGAAATTTTCAACGGATTATGGTGGTCAGAAAAAATGAGGGATTTCCGATGTCAACCGGTTTCAAGGGATTTCTATCAAATATTATGAGGAATTTTCAAAAGAAATAAAAAAAAACTAAAAAAAAATAAAAAGAAAATATTTTTTTGATGGATTTCCAAAAAAAAATTTAAATTTTTGAAAAAATTATAAATTAATATTAAATAAAAATTAAAAAATATTTTTATGTGAAAACGAAAAAATATTTTATAATCAAAAACAAAAATTATTTTTAAAAAAATTATAATGAAAATTAGTTAAAGATAGAAAATTATAAATAATTTATATATAAAAATTATTTATCAAATTTTTTTTATAAATTTTTTTTCTTTTTAAAAAAATTTATTTATATGAAAAATAAAATTATTTATATTTAATGATATTATAATTTATTTCACATAAAACGAAAATATTATAATTCAAATTATAAAAACTATAAATTATTTTTATATAAATCATTTTTAGAAAATATAAATTTTAAAATATAAAAATTTGCAAAATTTGCAATATTATAAACTTTTTTATAAAGTTATAGATTTTTATAATTTTTTTTTAAAAATTGAAAATATGAGAGAAAGAGAGTGTATGAAAGAGAAGAAGACAGAAGAAATGGAAGAAGAAAAGGAGAAAAAGAGAAAGAAGAGGAAGAAGAGGAAGAGTAGGAAGAAAAAGAAGGAGAGTAGGAGAAGAAGGAGGAGAAAATGGAGAAGAAAGAAAAAAAATTGGGGAGGAGAGAAAGAAAGAAAAAGAAAAATAAAAAGAGAGAGAAAGAGAGAGAAGGAAAGAGAAAGAAAGAGAAGAAGATGAATAAGAAGTAAAGGAAGAAGAGGAGGAGTAAGAAGAAGAGAGAAAAGCAAAGGAGGAAGAGAAGGAGTAGGAGGAGAGAAAGAGAGAAAAAAAAAAAGTGAAGGGAGAGAAATGATGGGAGAGGAGAAAAAGATAAAAAATGGTAGGATAGTAAAGGAAGGAAAATTTGGGAAAGAAATTTTGTGGGAAAATTAAAATTTTTCAATTTTTTTAATTTTGTTTTCGAGGGATTTCTAACAAAAATTAGATTTTTGATTTTTTTTTAATTTTAATTTCCGACGAAAATTAAATTTTGAATTTTTTATTTTCATTTTAATATCAGTCGAAAATTCCTCAGAAATTTATGAGAAATTTCCGACGGTAATTAAAATAAAATTTTTAAAAAAATCAAAATTTAATTTTGGTCAAAAATCCCTAAGATATTTTCAAAGGAAAACCTTTTTAAAAAAAGATTTTTCTGTAAAAAATTCGTCAAAAATTCTTCAAAGTTTATGACGTACCTATTTCGGAAATTAGTAAAGAAACAAAACGGTGACAATAAACAATTTGGTTCATTTCGTTCACTACAGGTCCAAACAGCTCAAGAACTCTTGTGTTATGGTTTATCACTTAAAGTATTGTTCCAAAGAGGGATTTCCACAAGTCAGAAATGTTACACTATATCGCTTCCCTTACAAACCCATCCGCCTCTGAAACATCCGTGAAAGACCTTAACTTCTCTTCTAACTTTTTCAGCTCGTGGCTTTAGTATCGGAAACCAGACGATTTCACTACGCCACCATTTTTGAGAATCGTAACAATGAACTGTTTCCAGTGGAATGATTTGCCAACATTCTGATAGACTCCATTCTTGGGATTGATATGTGTTGCAAACACATATTCAATAACGAAACAACCTTCCAAAAACCGGGCAGTTAAAATTTAGCTTCCCTGGAATCTTAAATAGCCACAACATAGAACGCATGTCATCAGATAATAGAAACATTGTTTCAGCTACAAAGAGAGAGAGAGAGCTCAACTCCTACTCTCACAGCCTCCTCTTTCTGATCATCCTTGGTAAAATTAGTCCTGAAAAATGGGGAAATAGATAAATAAATTTTGTTGACTTTGTAAGTAAATGCAGAGTAAAAAAGCAAATGCTCTCACTGACCTTGTAGTATAAGGTGAATATTCAGGCGTAGGAAGCGTCTCGTTAACTTAGAGAACACGAGAGGACAAAAATCAGTGGAAGTAATCGAAGAGGGCTCATGATTCAATCTTTGGTGACTTTCCAATCAATGAATCGAAAAGGACAAAAATCAGATTTAAATTATGAAAATTTGTCAGCGCATAACTGAGAGAAGAACCTTGCTAGTTAGAGTTGTCAACAAGGTAGATTATATTGTATGTGATTTAGTCATCCTATGGGTTTATATGAGAGATATGAAAGATAATGTTAGAGTCTATATATAGTTTACAAGTCTTTTTTGGTAGTATTTTTTGCCATAATGCGATTAGAATTAGTTTTTTCTTCTCATATTGTTTGAGTGTTGTTTTGTTAAGACCATCATACATTTCCTTTGTCATTTGTAAATGAAAACATGTAGTAGAAGAAAAACATCATCAACTTATAAAACTTATCATAGACCTACTTACGCATCATTATATTTTGATATTTGTCTCATGTACTATGATACAAAATAAGTTTTAACTCATACCCCCAAGTGCACGGTAAGTCACTTTAATCAAAGAATCGATCCACAAGGAAAGGGAACTAACACAATAAGAATCTAAGAATTCGACCTAAGCTGAAGTAAACAGTATGATTTTGAGTTCGTAATGACCGTAATCGCTGCTTGCAATGATAATTCAAACCACATGCAATCAAACAAACAAAGCAAAACAAAAGACAAAACACTAAGCAAGCAATTTTCAAATTGGATTAATTAATGGGAAAGCAATGGCTCATGGGAATTACCAATTGATCAAGATGAATTCACAATGATTAATATTCAATAACACTTACAAAGCACTATCCTAGAATATGGATCACATAGACAAGACTAATCAACTTTCATAGCCTTCATCACTTTATTAATTACCAATTAAGCTAAATTTACATTCGCCAATTAAATAACCAATGAGCATTAACAAGGAAATACACTAAGTTCAATAATCACCATAACACCAATTTTCATTCTTTAGGGAAGAATAACCAATTTAGAATTTGGTTCCAGCATTTGACAAAACACAGTTTGGACGTGAAATTTCTAAGTTACTGGGCTCATGAGAATATTTTAATAAATGAAATGTGAAGTTGTGAGTTTTGTCCCACATCAATAGTGAGAGGTAAAATCCTTAACTATATAAAGGAGTCAAAAAATATCCTTAACTAAGCCAGGTTAAAATCCTTAACGAAGCCAAGTTCAGCTCAACTTGGCTTAGTGCGGATCTTGGGTCTTAGATTCTGGGAAATATGTTATTTTACGAGAAATATTTAATAGATTGAGTCTTTAATTGCCTTCAGATAATTGCAGAATATTAATGTTTCTCTCTACTTGCCAAACAAGGCAGAATACTCAGTGAAATATTCTTACTATTTTGCGGATCAAGCGACTCATTCATTCATTCATTAAACATGCCTAAGAGCAAAGCAAAAATTTCAGGAAACCTCCCACTAGTCTCTTCTTAAATCGTAACTGTTCAAAAGTATAACATAGTTATCTTAGTTTGCATATTCTGTTTCGGGCTTTGGAAAATAGTCTCACATACAATTGTATCTTAAATTTGAAAAATCATATTGTAGACTGATTTTATTTTAGAAACTTATCATATGTTTCTAACATTTTTACATGCTTCTGATCGTATTAAAAATTAAAGAGATTTTATATGCTTCTAAATTAATGAGTACTATGACAATTTTGTATTTTGTAGTTTATCACTATATTTTGCACGCAACTATTTCCATATCAATTAAAATGAGAAGCCATAGACTAGAACTTGCAGTGAGGAACAAAGAACTTGTGTATGCAATTGCAAATTTGAATTTGAACTGCTCAGGTTACATGCTCACTATAGTCAAATTTGATGAAGATCAAAATCTAAGAATTGTAGAGAATTATAAGAACAATTATTGTTATTGATTTAGAAATTTCTTAAAACTAAATCTCTCCCTTAGAAATTATGAAACATCTCTTCATTAGCTCTTTATTTATATAGAATCCTATGTAGAAAACGCTAATCATCTTATCATGTTTTCCTTTTTCCTAATTTCTTAAACGCAATTTATTTAGGAAACATTCATTACTTTAGAAAACATTCATTCTAATTAGTTTAGAATTAGCCAATATTCTCCTCTTAATTTCAACTTGATCTTGAGTTTGAATGATCTCTTCAACTCCAGTTAAGCTTCTCATTTCTTTGAACTTGATCCTTGATAATGGCTTGGTGAGGATGTCCACCTTCTGCTCGACTCCAGTATAGCCAGTAGTCTTTCTTGATCCTCCTCTCTTGACCATTAAACCATAAGTTAAAGTTCCTTGAAGATAATCAATTTTGGGTTCTTCTTGTGCTTTTGACATCTTAAATCCAAACTTCATTGGTACGTGAGTAGGATTGGAAGTGTCTAGTCCTGCTACCTTTACGATCTGTCAAACATAAGCCTTTTTTCTTCATCCCGTTTCCATCTTTACTTTGTGTGATCGTTTCTTACAATCAAATCCAGCTCTGCCTTCATAGCTTTAGCCATTCGTATAGACTCTCGGCTTCGTATAAGTTTTTGGGTTCTCCATCGATCGTGAACAAGAGCTTTTCATCTTTGAGATCTGCAAGTAAGACATATTCATTGAGATGTTTCAGTCGTGATGTTACTTGTCTAAACCTCCTAACTGTGGGTTGAGCTTCTTCTTCTGGGTTTGCATCGTTGGGATTAGTGTTCTCCCCATCTTCCTCGTCGGCGTTTATTGATTCATTGTCCTAGGCTTGATGATCACTATTGTGTTCATCGCTTCCTCTATTTTAAACAAGCCCACCATGAGAGAGTTTGAATATTTCCGATTCTCCGTCAGTTTATATGATAGTATAAGACCAATCCCAATATTTATTCTCATCAAAGGCAAAATCACTACTTACTATGATCTTTTTTGCTGTGGATCATACAAATTGTAGGCCTTGAACCCGGTTATGTTCCTAGGTTTATGATGCTCTTTGATCTTTCATCTAGTTTCTTGAGGTAAGCTACACATCCAAAAACTCTCAAGTATTCGATGTTTAGTTTCCTGGAAGTGAAAGCTTTTATATGGAGTTTGATTCTTCAAATCTTTTTTTGTAATCAGTTTATTAGGTAAGTGGCATGAAAAACAGCTTCTCCTCATAGAAAATTTGGAATGATCATTGCTTTCAACATACTTTTTGTCATCTCAATCAAGGTTCGATTCCTTCTTTCAACCACACCGTTTTTTTGCAAAGTATATGGTGCTGTAAGATGTCTCGTGAACCCATTTTTGTCTCAAAATTGATTAAATTCTAAGGAAGTAAACTCTCATCCTCTATTGGTGCAAATTTTTTTGATTGGTAAGCCAGTTTGTGATTCGATGCTTTCTTTAAACTTTTTAACGACCAAATCCTTCACTCTTGTCTTTCAGCAACATAATCCATATATATCTTGAATAGTCGTCGATAAGTACGAAGATATAGCTGTTTTTTTCCGAAGTGGTGGTGTAATTGGTTCACACAAGTTTCTATGGAGTAGCTCGAGGACTTGTGTTGCGCGATAATTTTCCTTGGTCAGAAACAGGTTTCGCGTTTGCATACCGACCAAGCATACATCGCAAAATCCTTTCTCATGTTCCGTGTTTGGCATTCTAACCACCATCTCCTTTCTCACCATGTTATTCATAACTCAAAAGCTTACATGACCTAAGCGTGAGTGCCACTTCCACGTTTCTTCGCGATTGTGAGTAAGATAACATCCCAAGTAAGCGATCTTCATCAGTATCTTGTATAGGCATTTTGGTGATCTCTTCACTTGCGCAAGTAGTCATTTGATTGAGTCTTTAAACGTTAAATAATCTTCTCTCATAATTATTTTGCAGCCTCCTTTCGTTTCTTTATGCTTTAACTCGGGAATCAGATAAATGCCTTTGTGTGCTTTGTTTTTGCCGTTTTTTCATTTAAACAGTATCGTCCCTTTCCCCTATATGTTTACATATGAGCCATCACCAAAACTCACATTAGCTTTAATTGTTTTCGTAGAATTAAGAAGAATCCTGTGTTTCTGGTCATGTGGTTACTTGCTCTGCTATCTAGATACCAAATGCTTGTTTCGTTTTTATTGATGTCAAATCTCGTTGGGAGTAACTTGTCTTTATTTAAATATATGATCTCATGGATATAACGGACATCAGATTCTTGTATCTCATTCAAGTTCGCCTCCTGATGTTTTACTCCTGTCTTGGGACAAGTCGTCGCGAAGTGTCCAGCTTTGTCGCATCTCCAACAAATCACTTTGGAGTGATCTTTCTTCTCCCTTTGATTGATATTTGCCGTTTTCCATTTCGGTTTTGGCCATTGGTCCTCTCTCGGCCCTGCCTCTACCGCATCCTGCTCTACCCCTTCCACGGAAACCACCAAATCCTCCTCGTTTTCATCAGTCGCTGTAGACGGAAGCTAGCAAACGATCGATCGCCAATTTTGGTAAAATGAATGGACACCATCGACAAAAGAGAAACACAATGAACCTTTGACCGATCACCCGTAGATTGCTCATTTGCATTGTTTTTCTTATAATAGAGTGAACCAATATCTAGGAACAACTGTGTTCTCCATGACAAAAGATGTCCACCGTCTAAATATTCTCCTTACACTTCAGGGTAAGTGTCAAAGATGACTTTCCTACTCATTTTACAAATTGTAAAAACTGCATTTTTCCCGTTTTGCAGCATTGATTTCACCAATGAAAAGGAGAGTCAGAAATCAAATTTTAGTTTGAATACAGGGGGATGTAGCCCCTTGCTCTTGATTTGGAAAAAATGTTGACTTATAATGGTCAAACAGCTCCTCTCGCTGCGACGTGACTGTCCTTTGTACAGGTTATTAGAGACACTGGTCGGGAAGTGGAAGATCCTAACTCGTTGGAGCAAATTCGGTTAACAATCATCAACAATCTCTTGAAATACCATCCGGTCTGCTTCTGTTTTCTTTATCTCTTTAATTTAATCACATTCACATTCAAAGAGGCTTGCATGTAACTTTGGATAATTATTTACGTTTCCCTCTGTTTGTTTTGCAGGAATGTAGCGAACAAGTTGCAATGGGTGAGACATTTGGTCTACTCTGCTTGTTATGTTGTACTTATTTGTCCTATGTTTTATAGACACTTTTCTTATAGCTAAATCTGGCTTTGAGACAGTTTGCAGTCGTTGTTAAAGGCCAGCTTTACTGATGTCTTAATTCTGTATTGGATTTATGTGGTGACAGATTGATGTCAACATCGCGACTCACATACATGTGAAAAAAGACGGACCAAAGAGAAGGTATATATTGAGCAGAACAATAGAACAATGAGCACAAGGTCACATTAAAGTAGCCTGATCAAATAGTTTACATATCACTTGCCTGCTTTGCATAGAGACGACGGACAGGCCAGGTCTGGCTGTAGAGATGATAAAAGTGATGGCAGATATCAAGATAGACGTAGAATCCGCAGAGATAGACACAAAAGTACTCAAAACTCTTAGCCTTCCATATACGTACATACAGTGTGATTCCATTTCTACACCACGATCCATTGTCTCAGGGACTGGTTGAGACAAACATGTTTCACGTAAGCTACTAAGGACAAGCGCTAAACAGTTCGTTCTCACAGGTGAATTTATGTTTACGTTTTTGTTACTTAGTACTTTAAACCTTAAAAAGAGAGAGCTAAAGAATCAAACTTCTCCTGCATGTGTTGGTGAACTGTCTGCGTTACTTTCTAAGAAGATCTGAAACTGACATCGACAGCTAATAATAAGCGTTTTGTTTGTGTCAAAACAAGAAAAAATGCTTTTTCTCCTTTTCGAAATCGTATATGTGCGATCTATCAAGTATTATGTTTTGAGTATTATGTGGAAACTCGTAATACCATGCTAAATATTTCGGTTTGATCTAAACAATTGGGGCTGGTTTGGTTCTTATGTCACTGAGCTATAATTGTTCCCTTCGCTGCATAGATCACAAATTCAATATCCCGAAATCTTATGTCGATTAATACGCTTTTGATTGCTTCAATAAGTTTTATCGACTAATTGTTTTGATTTTTTGATTAAGATGAACGTCGAGGAGGAATAATGATTGCATTGACTAATCGAGTGCATTAACGGAATATACACAAAACTTATTACAGATTAGCAATGAGTTATTTATAGAACATGCTTCAAAGGCCAAATGAGGGAGATCAAAAAACTACTCATTGAGCCAATAAATGCTGAAGCATTTTTCAGCAGTTTCAACACAAATTTTGGTGATATTCAATTAAGATGTCATATAATTATTTTAATTTAATATTTTCATTAACATATTTTGAATTTTTTATTACATTATTCGAAATAAATTCTTATAAAATTTTGTAAACAAATTTTGAAAAACAAAATCTAGAATATATGCAAAGATTTAAACTTCACATAATTGTTTTTTAAAAGATTTATTTCATAATACTATAAATAAATTCTTTTAACCATTTTGATACATTAAATTTTTTCCTACTTGAAATAATTCATTTACATATTTTTTTAACCGGCAACTCTTAACTGTTTATATATTTTACAAAAAAATCATGAATTATAAGAATCTTATGACACAAAAATTTGTTCAGAATCTTTTAACACGACATTTTTTACCAGTCTTAAATAATCATAAATATATAGTTGGATAATAGATCGAAAACGGATAACAGGTTTAGTGTTGAGGGTAGGATCTAAAAATTCGGATAATAAAATATGATTTGATAAAACCTTATACGATTGTAAAATCGGATACGTTAAATCAATTTGTAATACACAATTTGAGAAAACTATTTAGAAGAAGAAATGAAAGCAATATTTGATATCTTTCATTAATTTAATAAAGCGTCTGTAATATGACAGTTTTATTACGTTTTTTAATTTTCATAATACAATCATTTATAGACTGATTCGCTACAATCAAATTAGGAATCTGCGAATTAGTATATACGATATACTCAAGAAATAGTATTTGTTTCTGAAATAGAGAAAACGAAAGGAAGAGAAAGTTGGATTACTTGGCTGTGAATGTATGAGAGAGATATGTTTTTCTCGATTGGATTATCGAAAAACTATAACTGTTCGTCTCAACTTGATTAGATAGGAAGTTATGGAAATATATGATCGACTTGGAGATCATGCTAGTGGTCGTAAAATCCCCACACGATCAGATAGAATCTATGATCTCCATATTTTAATAGTGACTATCGACTACGAGACATTCCTATAAATCATAAATCACAAACTACAAACCACAAACCACATTCCAAAAACCACAAACTACAAACCACAAACCACATTCCAAAAACCACAAACTACAAACCACAAACCACGAACCGTGATCGCAAGCGAGTGGCGGTGATGGTGAAGGTGAACACGTGTGGATTTCTTGGTTCTCCCATGTACCAATTTGAACTTACATACTTTATTCCTATATATAATAGTGGAAAAGTTCTCCTAAAAAATGTGAGACTTTTTAACTTCCACTTACTTTGATGTGTCTTAATTTTATGTCCATTTTTCATTCACATTTGCAACATTATAATCCCAAAGTCCAAAATATTTTTGGTCCAACATGTGCTTATTATATGGTCCAAAGATCCCCCACATAAATAGAAATGACTCTAAATTGAGGATGACTTTGAAAGACTCATTAGAATCGAGAAAACTAAAAGAAAAATCTTTCCTGAGTAAATACGACAAGATAACCATATTTGAGTTGGTTGAATTTTTCGGCATTGAACCAATCAGTGTTAATATCTGTCAGATTTACTTAGCCAGAAGGTGAACATGATGTCTTGAACCAATCGGATGTTTGTGTAAACCTAAACAACAGTTATAACGCGGCTATATTTCCTCGTAGAACTTTGTTCTCTTATTGAGTTCGTTTTGGCTTTGAACATCATGATTTTTTAGGAGTGAATTTGGAGAATGTACCATTTCATTCATTCTCCTAAAAACAACCTCATTTCACACTCACAATGTGATTTTTCATATTTGTATTCTTTTCCTGAAGCGATCTGCTTCACTTCATTGGTAAAAATATATGAATTCATTAAAAGCCAATTTTTAACCTTTATATATGCATATAACATTGTTTGTAATTTTATGAATTGGGTAGAAATTCAACATTAACGGAATCAAACCAAACACACTTTGTATAAAACCAAACGCACTTTGTATAATGGAATCAAATTCACTTTTGACGGCTTCCTTCTAACAAGGTGCGTTTGGTGTATACATTGTTTTATCGAAAGTTTTTGGTTCATTTTCAGTGAGTAAAACTATTAAAAAATCTTCACCAAAAGTCTTCTTCTTTCGAACTCTTTTACTACGCTTGAGTTCATTTTCAGCATCATTTCCATTTTCCAGAAAAATGGTAGATGCACCTGTTACGTTTTTTGAAATACTTGTGTCACTTTTTCCCCTAGTGTGCTTAGGATTTAATTTATCCTTACAATAAAAAATAATTCAAATAAAGACGTATTTCGTGATTTCATTATTGTATGTATATGGATATCTGGTATATCTGATTTGTGAACCAAAAACCGATAAACACTATTGTTGTGTGCATATCCAATAAATATACAATCAACTGTTTTATGTCCGACCTTGACCATTATAAGAAATGGTAATGCAACTTTTGCTAAGCACCCCCACAGTTCATATGGCATTTGTATTTGTACGACGGAACAGTATATTTCCATAGTTCATATGGTGTTTTTCCTGTCATTTTCTGAGGAATTTTATTTAAAATATAATTTGAAGTCATTATAGCTTTTCCTCACATGTTATGGGCTATGTTTTATTCTTGCACCATTCCATTAATCATTTTTTTTTTAGTTCGGTTTTTACGTTCCGCAACTCCATTGAATTCAGGTGAATAAGGAGAAGCTTTCTGATGAATATTTTCATTTTTTTTGCAGAATGCATCAAACTGTCTTTCATATTTTCCACTTCTATCACTTTGAACTATTTTAATAGTTCTTTCGAGTTGATTTTCAACATCTAGCTTATATTTCTTGAACTTATTTAAATTCTCATTTTTGATGTGTAACAAATAAATATAGCAGTATTTTGTGCTATCATCAATGAAAGTCACGAAATACTTTTTACTTCCTCTTGTAGGTAAATACTTTAAATCACACAAATATGTGTGGATTAGTCATAGATATTATGTATTTATCTCTAAAGATTTATAATTCACATGTCATAATCGTTAATGCTAAATATCAAACGGTTTGACCAAATAAGCAACTAGAGCATTGTTATTAATCGTCTGGTTGGTTACAACCTTTGGAGTGATTGTTATTACATTCATTTTGATTAGTTCGTTCTTAACAAACCCTTTTCTCAAATACACCTCATTTTTTTAGAACTATCTTGTCAGAGTGAAACTTGTCGCAAAATTCAGCCTTGCTCAGAAGAGTGCCAGAGATTATATTTTTCCTCAAGTCAGGAATGTGTTTCACGTTGGTGAGAGTAATCTCATATCTCGAGGTCAGTTTTAGGATCACCTTACCCTTTCTTGCAACCTTAGATGATTAGGTGTTGCCCATCAGAACTTGTTCATCATTGTTACATATGTGATAAGTGTTGAAAATGTTCTTATCAATGCATATGTGTGTCATAGCATCTGTGTCATACCACCATTTTAGAGAATTTTCCTTAATTATGTTGACATGGTCAGTAACAACACAACAAATATCTTCTCTGTTAGGTTTTCATGATTTTATCTTTTTGGTTTAGGCTTGCTACAAAAACATCAGCTTTGTGACTCATCTTGCCATAATTGTGACATTTTCTACGGTACTTTATTTCACCAGCGGATAGCTGTTTGAAGCTTGTTGAGTCCATTACCTTGAGGTTTTTGTACTTTTTAGTCTTTTCCTCATTTTTTCATTTACTTATTTGCCTTATACTGTTCAACGAGATATGTCTGATACCCTTTTTCCTCAGTTTTTGAGAGGCAAATTGATGCTTCATTCAGAAGCCTAGAGATCAGTGATTCGAGATACAACTGCTTACGCTTGTGCTTAAGGTAATTTTTGAAGTACACTCAGTTATGCGGAAGCTTTTCAATCATGCAGTCACCTATGAAGGCTTTAGGAAGATTCATGTCTTCAGCTGCTATCTCGTTACTGATCAGTAGCAACTGATCGACTTGGTCCATTATGGATCTTGAGTCCACCATTTTAAAGTCCAGAAGCTTTGCAACCCCTATCTGTGAAATCCAGCGTTTTCAGATTTGTACTTTCATTCCAAAGCAATCCATAGATGTTTAGACGTGGGATAATCTTTATCCTTTTTGTAAACTGAATACAACGTGTCTACCATACGACTGACGATCCAAACTCTGCACAGAAAGCCTGAATACACCCAAGCTTTAATGTTGGAGGAGGTGTGGACATCAGTGGCTCAAGGAGGGGATTTTGGCATATCCTCCTTCAAAAACTTGGCAAAGTTCAAGCTGGTCAGGTAGAAGAACATCTCTAGTTTCCACGTTTTAAAGCCATTCACGTTAAACTTATCGGGAACCAGTACACTGGTATCAAGCAACACTTGAGGAGTCACTTGACTTGTTTATATTGCTACAACTTCATTGTTTTCGAGAGTATTCTCAGTGTTGGTTGCCATCTGTTTCACAAGAAAAACGATAGTTAGAAACTTTGTAATGTAAACCCAATTACATGCATTTTAAAATTATGATTGTTAAATTAACGATTTAAGTCATTTGTTTTAAGACTTAAAATGAATAGTAAACTCGCTGTAGAGTGTTCAGCGAAAGCGTTTATTTTAAACTTCAAAACGAATTGCAAACTCATTGAAGAGCATTTGCGGATAGCGTTTTGTAATCGTTTGAATAACGTTTTCCAATCTCGCTTTTAAGGCGTTTGCAGATACGTTTCGAAATCGTTTTTATAACCTTTTACAAACTCGTTTTTAAGCGTCCAGAGAAACATTTACAAATTGAAACCGAAATAGTTTTTTAATCCGGTTGTAGGTATTTGAAAGAAACAGATTTATTGAGTTAAGACTGTAGTAGGACCTAAAAATTTGGATAAGAAAATATGATTCAATAAAACCCGATACGATTGTAAAATCAGATATGTGAAATCAATTTGTAATACACGATTTGATAAAACGATTTAGAAGAAGAAACAAAGACGAGATTTGATCTCTTTCCTTAACTCAATAAAGCGCATGTAGTGCAACATTTTCTGTACACTTTTTAAGTTCTAGAATACAATCTTTTATAGACCAATTCGCTACACTCAAATTCAGAATCTGTGAACTAGTAGCTACGATATACTGAAGAAATAATATTTGTTTATGAAAGAGAAAAAACGAAAGGGAGAGAAAGTTGGATTTCTTTGCTGTAAATGTATGAGAGCTATATGTTTTTTTTTAATTGGATTATCGTATGATTAAAACTGTTTGCCTCGACTTGATTATGTAAGGAGTTGTGGCGAGATATGATCGACTTAGAGATCACGCTAATGGTCGTAAAATCCACATACAATAGAATCTAGGATCTCCAGAATTTATCTGATTCGATTTTGATATAAATAGGATTGCGTAAAATCTGCACGCAATCAAATAATATCTGAGATTTTATTTGACTCAATTTTTGATTTAAAAAATCAAAAATTTTAATTGCCTAAAAAGATAGGAACTACTCAACTTCGAAACATTCTCACGAACAAGTGGTGGTGATGGTGGTAGTGCACACGTGTGAATTATTTGGTTCTTTCAATGTAACAATTTGAATTTAAATATTTTGTTTCCATATAAATATTAGTGAAAAAATATTTTCCTAAGTAAATGTGTGACTTTTTAACTTCCGCTTATTTTAATAAACTTTAATATTATATTTATTTTTCATTCATATTTATAATATTTTATAAGTCTAATATCCAAATTATTTTTTTGTCTAACATTTACTTATGATCATCCAAGTTTGTGCGTTCATTGTCGGTATTATTCGCTGACGTTAACAAAACGTTTTTTAGTATTATCATGTTTGATATAAAAATTAAAGGTGAAAATGCACTCCATTATTGCCTAATTCATTAGATGTGTTATGTAATAGTCCAACATAAAGAATTAACTAGTTGGCGAAAAATAAATCATTTGGGACTGATTATAGTCTTCTTCTTTTCTAAAGATGACTAATTAATTATTAAAAACATATATTTCGATTAAGTATTTTTAATTGTATTGGTGACTAATTCTAGTTTTTTGTTTTGTTCTGACATCTGACTGATTCAATAAAATAAAAAGAAATTTCAGTATCACAACCAATATTTGATTTTCAGAAGAAAAAAACTCACTGGTTTGACAGATTCTCCAAAAGGACGTAATACATAAATGTGAAACGTCACATGTATATAAAATGGGACGGTCACTTAGAAATAAATGCGAAAATGTCAAAAGGAATTTGACAAAAAAAAATATCAAATGAATTGAATATGTACAGCATCTTTTAATTTAATTATACTGTCTCTATAAATGTTTAAACAAAAAAAATACTGTTTATATATGTTTCGTGAAAAAAGCGAGTTATAAAAAAAACAAAGTCAGACAAACAAAAGTAATCATATAATCAAAACAAGCTTCTTTTACCGCTACAAAAAATGTTAAAATATTATTAGGAAGAATATGATGACATGAGAGTAATTGCGCATAATTTATATTTTTTAAAAAACCGTTATAAATAGGAATCTCACTGTGCCAACTTTTCATCAAACTGGGAAACAGTTATTTTCAGAAGAATTTGAAAAAAAAAAACTCCCGATTTTTATCAGCATCAGAAGAAATGTCAGGTTCTTCAGGAAACATGTCAGCTAGTTCTTCAGGATCAATACCAGCTAGTTCTTCAGAACAAATGCCAGGTTCTTTACATAGCTCACTATTGTTTTGTCAGTAATTGTGGTTTTATTTTCATCATCTCGTCACTACTTAGGCACTTGTGGTTGTGGCAATTCTATGGGGAAACACAGCTCATGTTTCTTGTAACTTGTATTCTAAGTTTATGTTCCGCTTGTTTATTTATATGGATGCTGGCTCCTGGCTATAGACACATCATCCAGATTCAGCACCAAATATTGTTCCTTTCTAAGAAAATTTCTGCGTCTAAATGTTTCATATGGTTGTACTTTTGTTCCTTTGCTACTTTTAAACAATTTAGATGCAATTTATATTTAACTGGTCATGCTATTTTCTTCTTCACGTGCGGTTGTAATTTTAGGGGAAAATTGTGAATGTTCATCACTATCAGAAGCAATAAGCCGCGACGATTTGCAAGACATCTTGAACCAGCAGCAAGTCACAGCTGCTGCGTGGATCGAGGCATTCAAGACACCATTGCAAAAAGCATGTACTTGCAGTCCACTGGACATCGTCAAGAAGAAACTATTGCTTGAAGTGGCAAGGCTTGGCCAAACGAAAGATCGTTATTGGCAGAGCTTAGAGCTCGATATTGCTGCTAGTAACGGCAATTTAGATGTTATTAAGAAATTGTGCGAAAATAATCCCGACGTATTTCATATAGTGAATTCTTCAGTTCTCTATGGCCTAGCTATACCGGTTGTGCGGGCATCAAATGCAGGGCATGGAGAGGTCACTCGCTACCTTCATAAGAGAACACTTTCCAAAGTTCTGCAGGATGATGGAGGATACTGGGCTAATTGTCTCCTTCTGGATGCCATATTTTATGGATTTCTAGGTAAGTCTTTTGAGAACGTACTTGATAAAGAACAAGGCAATTATATCACACAACTGGTACTCTAGTACAATACGTAAACCTCAAATGCTAGGAATCTCTCCCATCGATTATTGTGAGAAATATATAAAAAGAGTGTCAATTCGCTCATTATCAATAGTTTTTGGGTTAGAAACTCATGAAACTTAACTATTAGTGTTAGAGAATAGGGGACATGATTTAGTAACCTCATAGTTTAGCATTGAAAGATATACTTAAACTTTGAAAGATGTAGTCGATAATAAACATGTAATTCAAGTAATTTCTTTTACGTTCTGCGATGAAAAGAACATGAACCTATGTAGTAATTGTACTTATATGTTGTCGTTGTTTCTAATATACTCAAGTTATATACAAAAGACTATTAATATATAACTTGGTTTTTTCATGACGAACTTTTAGACATTGCGTTGGCCATCTTTCACCAAATCCCGTCTCTGCCTGTGACTAAACATCCACTTCTAAGGTCATCTCCACTTAGATTCTTAGCTTTGAAACCTGACCTGTTTCGTAGCAACTGCGATCTTGGATTTTGGCAGCGCCTCGTCTACTCTTGTATCAGTTGTATGTATCTATCTTAAAGAAATTATAATACCTATTACTCCTTTTTTCCCATTTTTAATCTTCTTGACTTAATTGTTCTGACATAAATATTTCCTTTGGTAGGTAAAAACTTGGATTTTCCAACTGACTCTGAGACTTCGAAACCAAACCTATACCAACGTACGCCACCATGCACATCCAATTTTTGAACTTTTATCCCAAAAAGAAAACAAAATTAAATCTTAATACAGTATATAGATATTACTCACTGAATTATCTGTCTTTCCTTAATCAGGTCTAGTTTGGATGACACCAAAATGTCTTTCCAAATGGTTTGGTACGTAGGTCGAACTATCAATACCTAATGAATCTTATATATATGTATACTTGTTTCTTTTTCCAAGTCAAGTTAATTAAACATGTAACTAGTAGTCTAGTAGATTTAACTATTTGGTCAAGATCAAGACTAACTGTTCTAAAAACAAACTCTTAGCCACTACCGTATTCAAATGAATAAAATGTGTGATGACTCATGGGTATTCACGGCTTTGCATTAAAATGCAAGTATCAATGAGTAGGCTGGTGTATGTTCTATGTTTTTATTGGTAACCATGTTCTCTATATTATATATTTATTTATTTGTTTTCATGGGGACTCCAGTTCGTTGATCGGAGATTGTTATTACTTCTAATTTAGTAATAAAGCCACTTTTCTCAAATATTAAAACAAAATGAAAATTTTCTCTATGAACTTTTACATATTCCCCATTCCTTTGATATTACTTCAAATTTATTCGCTCTTTGTAACATCTCCTTTGTTCATTGACATAGGAATCATGCAAATTTATGAGCTAAAAGATAAACATTCTAAAGCTCAAAAGTTGCTACAAAAATTTTGTGGAGCAATTGAAGAGGTGAGTCAGAGAGAAGCGGTCCATGAAGCACTATTTGAAGCGGTAGAGAATGGGAACAAGGAAGTTTTCATTGAAATAATCAAATGTAAACCTGAACTTCTTTGGATCTCTGAAGCTGTCTCTGGTCGAAACCTCTTTCATCTAGCCGTACAATTCAGAAAAGAGAAGATTTTTAACCTCATCTATGGCTTAGATGATCAAAAGGTCATGCTGCTCCGATCTTACGACAAAAAACAAAACAACATTCTCCATATCACCGCTCATCTCTCTCGACCTAACCACCTCTCTATGATTTCTGGATCTGCCCTCAAGATGCAAAGAGAGGTTCAATGGTTTGACGAAGTAGGGAGCTTGGTATCAGAACGTGAAGTAGTGCAAAAAAACAATGAAAACATGACCCCGCGACAAGTATTCGAAGAGTCTCACGAATCTCTACGAAAAGAAGGAGAAGAATGGATGAAATACACAGCCACTGCTTGTAGCTTTGTCGCCGCTCTCATTGCAACTGTCACTTTTCAAGCCATATTCACTGTTCCTGGAGGTTATGATGGGACTCATGGTAAGCCTCTTCTTCTTGAGGACTTGCATTTCACGGCGTTCATCATATCAGATACTCTTGCTTTCTTCGCCTCTTGCACCTCTGTGCTCATATTCCTCAGCATTCTGACCGCAAGATACTCTTTCGATGACTTCGCTGTATCACTTCCTAGAAAGATGATATTGGGTCTAGCTATCCTATCCTTCTCCATCCTGTCGATGCTTGTTGGATTCATCACTGCGCTTTCCTCATCGATGCGTCAAAGGCCAAAGCTTGTAGTCCCCATGAAGCCACTCGCCGCCCTCCCTGGCATTCTCTTCTTGATGTTGCAGTATCCTCTTCTCAAGGAGATGATTTCTTCCACGTATTGCAAAGGAGTCTTCCACCGCCATACAAAACGTTGGTTGTTACCATTGAAGGATACTCAACCTGATCATGTAGCTTCCTTACATGAAGGATCGCATAGTCAACACTCCAATCAAAGCCAGTGATAATCAAGTTTATTTCCATGCTTTGTTATTGTAATTTGACAAGTTTGATGAAAGTTATGGAGCTAATGCAAGTTTAATATGTAGATTGTGTTTTAGAGAGATGTTGGTTTCAATGTTTATCATATCAATTTAAAAACGTTATCTTCATGAATTGATTATTGAGTGCGCTAATGGAATATATACAAAACTTTGCTATAAATTAACAATAACTTATTTATACGACAAGTTTCTAAGAGAGAGAATCAAGAACGTACTCATTGAGCCATTCCAATCTGAAGCATTTTTCAGCGGCTTCAATACGAAGTCCTAGAACTGCCTTCTCGACATCTTCCCAGATCCACAAAGTCTCTTTACCGCATATTGGCATAGAGAAGTTAATGAAAAAACAGAGATTGGTATGCTCGATAAGCTGCATTCTCTAATATCGATTTTCTCCAGTGGTCACAGCGTTCCTATATCTTCCGGAAGAAAACTCAGGCTTACACATTGAGAAATGTAAACGTACTTTAGTCCCAGCAGTTCACAGATTTCTAAAGGCATAGTTTTCAGCTCGGACAAGCGTATAGCCTCAGAAGTTGAAGGGCCTTTAGCTTACTCAGATTCTTTGGCAATTCATTGATCCGGAGACAATTTGTTATGTTGATAGAGTTGAGATAGGTGATCCCACAGATCGTCATGGTAGTTCCACAATATCATCACAATGATCTATTGTGAGATCAGACAGGTTTGGGAAGACCTGGGCCATGTCTACTGCTGTCTGATCAAAACTATTATTGATCTTGCACATGATCAGAGACTGTAAATTATTCTTAATGATTTCAATTTCTGAAATCTATCCCAAAACCGTATACACCATTTAAAATCCATAGAACTTTTATATTGATGATGAAAACCTTTTAATCTAAAACAATGGAGAATAGAGAACTTACGATTATCTACTGCTCATGAAATGTTGTATGCAATCCTTTGAAGATCACTTGTTGATCTTCTCCTCTATACCTTCTTCCTTTCTCAATTCCTTTGATGGAGATGAATTTCTCTTCTGGTTTTCTTATTGTTCTCTCTTTTCTTTTCTAAGAGTTTTGTCTTTAATCTCTAAAACCACACCCTCTCTCACTCCCTCTTATGTCCTTTTATATCTGTCGAATGGACACGAGGAGAGGAGAAAGATTGTGTCTTTTAACTTTTCTTTATTTATTAAGACATCCTTATACTCTTAATTTATTTCATATATATACACACATAATTAAAACCATTTTGTATGTGTATATACATATCTTTATGAGGACAATATAATGTTTATGGTTAGAGGAGAGGGTTTCAACGTATCCAGTCTAATACTCTTTTATCGAGACCGATCCATCACGGTTTCGCTTAAAATGTATTAGATACCGTAGATTTTACAAAGAACTTGAACTTTTATAATCGGACTGTTAATACATCGGCCACTTTACAAAAAATATTCTTACATTCTCCCACTTGGCCGTTGTGTTAACTTAGTTGTCCAATATCTTTTCATGCGCATTTTTACATCAAGTTCAATAAATTGTAAGTACCATAAATCCAGAGCTAGCCGAGTCATGGCGGTTGCCCATCATTTACTGCGATGGGGTCCCTTCCAAGCACCACACACTAACTATAGCTTTATTACTTCTTTTCTATTGAGATTTCACTTTAATTCTCAAAATAATTTATGTCGAGATAAACCATAATTCTCAATTTTATATATTATCTTTAAATAAAACTTTACATGGCATAACCATTATGATAACATATTATAATTGCAGAAAAACACAAACTTTAATGATATCATCTTTGAGTAACAACTTTACATGAGCTCAATCTATCATAGCAAGGTCTTATCTATTATGCCCATTTTCTCTACATGGCCAATAAATATACCGGATGGTAATCCTTTCGTCAAATGATCTGCCAACATCATGTCCGTCTTTATATGCTCAAAAGTTACTCTGCGTTTCTGCACTTCTTCCTTTACAGACAAGTATTTAATTTCCATGTGCTTAGCACCTTTTGAATACTTGTCATTCTTTGTGAAGAAGACTGCTGCGGAATTATCACAGTAAATTCTCAGCGGCTTGGCTATACTGTCAACAATTCCAAGCCCTGATATAAAGTTCCGCAGTCACAATGCATGAACCGTGGCTTCAAAGCATGCCACGAATTCGGCCTCCATGGTGGAAATAGCAATGACAGACTGCTTTTCCACACTTCCATGAGACTACTCCCCCAGCTAATAGGAACAAATAGCCAAACGTCGATTTCCTACTATCGACGCAACCAGCATAGTTTGAATCTGAGTATCCAACAACCTCTATACTGTCAGATATCCTATATGTAAGCATGTACTCTTTGGTGCCTTGCAAGTACCTGAGAACTTTCTTTGCAGCTTTCCAGTGATCCATTCCGGGATTACTTTGATATCGATCCAACATACCAACAGCAAAACTGATATATGGTCGAGTACATGTTTGAACATAATTCAAACTCCCAACCATTGAAGCATAAGGAATTCTTTCCATTTCTTTACGTTCCAATTAATTTTTTCAACATTGCATTTTACTGAACTTATGCCCTTTCTGAATTGGAGCCTTTCCAGTATAACACTTATCCATCCCATATCTCTTTAGAACTTTATTTATGTATCCTTTTTGAGACAAACTTAACAGTTTTTGTGATCTATCACAAATTATTTCTATTCCAATCAGATAAGATGCCTCACCCATATCCTTCATTTCAAAGTTACTAGAGAGATATTTCTTTACATCACTTAACATTCTCATATTATTCGTAGCTATTAATATATCGTCAACATATAATACTAGAATGACAAACTTGTTCCCGTTGACCTTCATGTAGATACATCGATCAACGATGATCTCTACAAAACAATATGACAAAATGGTATCATTGAACTTTAAGTACCATTGTGTGGAAGTTTGTTTCAACCCATATATTGACTTTCTCAGTCTACACACGAGATTTTCTTTTCAAGTGGCCACAAAACTTTCAAGTTGGTCCATATAAACTTCTTCCTCAAACTCTCCATTCAGAAATGTGGTTTTAACATCCATTTGGTAAAACTCTAAATCATAATGAGGTACCAATCCCATGAAAATTGTTAAAGAATCCTTCTTTGAAACTGGAGAGAAGGTTTCTGTATAGTCAATGCCGTCTTTCTCAGTAAACCCTTTAGCAACAAGGCGAGCCTTGTACCTTTCTATATTACCTTTAGAGTCCCGTTTGATCATAAATATCCATTTACACCCAACAGTTTTGAAATCATCAGGCAACTCTACTAGGTCATACACTTTGTTTACATTCATAGAAGAAATTTCTTCTTCTGCAGCATTGTACCACTTTTCAGAATTTTCACTTTCCATGGCTTCTCTAAATGTTTCTGGTTCTTCATCAAGACTAAGGTCACATTCATATTCAACATCGTAAACCTCATAATCATCTGTAATGGCAAATCTTCTTTCCCTTACAGATCGCCTCAGTGGTTCTTGTGGCACGATGTTCTGTTCTTGAATGGCGACAAGTTCATTTTTGGTTTCCTGATTTAGTGGGACCGTATGTTCATCATTTTCTTGTTCTATTGTGGTATTAGTATGTGCATCAACAATAGAAACAACTACTTGGGTTGGAACTACGGGTGAAGAATCTTCTACCAATTTCTTTTATGTTCACTCCCCTAGATTCTGAACTCCCACTAGTTTCACCATTTTCAATGAACCTAGCATTACCAGTCTCGGCTATTCGCGTACTATGGCTACGACAGTAAAAAAAAATTCCTTAGACTTTTATGGATAGCCAATAAAATATCCACTAACCGTTCTTGAGTCTAATTTCTTTTCATGTGGATTATACGGCTTTACTTCTGTTGGACATCCTCAGACACGTAAATGCCTTAAACTGGGTTTTCTTTCCTTAAATAGTTCAAATGGGGTCATTGGAACCGCTTTACTAGGAACCCGGTTTAATATATATGTCGCAGTCTTTAATGTGTATATCCAAAACGACATGGGAAGTTTGCAAATACTTAACATACTCCTAACCATTTCCATTAATGTACGATTACGCCTTTCAGCTACACCATTATCCTGAGGTGTTCCCGGCATTGTGTATTGCGCACAAATGCATTTACTTACTAAAAGTTTTGCAAATAGACCAGGACATTGTCCATTTTCGGTGAATCTACCGTAAAACTCGCCACCTCTATCCGATCTCACAACTTTCACTTTCTTTTCTAACTGCCTTTCCACTTCATCGATGAATAATTTTAAAACATTCACCGACTCAGCCTTATCATGCAGTAAATAAGTGTATCCATAATGTGAGTAATCGCCAATAAAAGTGATAAAGTATTTTTCACCACTTCATGATGGAGCATCGAATGGGCCACATATATCCTTGTGTATCAACTCTAAAAGTTGAGTACTTCTTGTGGCGGGTTTCTTTGTGATGTGTTTGGTTTGCTTTCTTTTAATGCAGTCGATACACACATCTAAGTCACTAAAATCTAATAAAGGTAATAATTCTTTCTTTATTAATCTCGTCATCTTTTCTTTAAGTATGTGACATAATCTTTTATAACACAAGAGTGCTGAATTTTCATTTGATGCACTACGCTTAATTCCTTGATTCTCAACATTAAACAAAGATCCAGAAAAACTTTTATCAAGATTAAACATGTACAGTTAATCAACCAAAATACCATTACCATAAAAGTAGTCTTTTCGGTACAAAGAAAATACACCATGTCCAAAGAGTTCATGATAAACTGAACCAAAAACGATTCATGCACCTCCATCCCCATGGACGTTAACTTTGATGCCAAGTTTGACATGTGAGTGACATGGTCATTGATTGTCTGAGACCAATCGAACTTTTCATAGTCAGATCACTCATGAGACTGCCTACGATCAATTTGTTAGCCATATCCGACTGGGATTGTTCCTTTATTTTTAGAATAAATTCTCTTGTTTTCTTTGTTTTATTAGGCATAGATGACTTTATACTTTCCGCCATCAACATCCTCATTAAGTTCAGGCACAGCCGGTTAGAGCGCTCCCAAGTCTCATAAAGAGAATTATCCAATTCTGAGCTCTCATCTTTAATGGCTGCTGGCTCTTACACCCAAAGAAAACACCGCGGTTACTGTTCACGACAGTTACTGTTCACCGTGACACTGTTCACCATCGTGGTTACTGTTCACCACCGCAATTACTATTCACGGTGACACTGTTCACCATCGCGATTACTGTTCATGGTGGTTACTGTTCAGGACAATTACTGTTCACCACCATGGTTACTATTCACCGTTAAAATCCATAATTTTTTTTTCTTGAAAAATTCATAACTTTTTATCTATTTAATGGATTTTAACATATAATATACCGTTGGAAAGATAATTTCACCCTCTACACATTGATACCAATCCTTAATGGGAGATTAATGGGTTCTATATGGCTCTGATACCACATGTAAATTATTCTTAATGATTTTAATTTCTGAAATCTATTCCAAAAACCTTATAAACTATTTAAAATCCACATAACTTTTATATTGATAATGAAAACCTGTTAATCTAAAACAATGGAGAATAGAGAACTTACGATTATCCATTGCTCATGAAATGTTGTATTCAATCCTTTGAAGATCACTTGTTGATCTTCTCTTCTACACCTTCCTTTCTCAATTTCTTTGATGGAGAGGAATTTTTCTTCTGGTTTTCTTCTTGTTCTCTCTAATCTTTTCTAACAGTTTTGTCTTTAATATCTAAAATCACACCCTCTCTCACTCCCTCTTATGTCCTTTTAAATCTGACGAATGGACACGAGGAGAAAGGTTGTGTCTTTTAACTTTTTTTATTTATTAAGACATCCTTATACTCTTAATTTATTTCATATATATACACACATAATTAAAACCATATATATGTGTATATACATATTTTTATAAGAATAATATAATGTTTATGGTTAGAGGAGAGAGTTTCAACGTACTCAATCAAATACTCTTTTATCGAGACCGATTCATCACAGTTTTGCTTATAATGTATTAGATACCGTAGACTTTACAAAGAACTTGAACTTTAATAATCAGATTATTAATACATCGGCCACTTTACAGGAAATATTCTTACAGAGACATCTTGCGGAGGTTTTTCAACGGAACCGTACTGGTAGAGTTCAGAGTTCAGGGACATGAACCCTCTCAAACCAGAGACTCTTGAGTTTGGTCAAATTGGTAAATATGGAGAAGTCATGAAGACGCGCAGGAGACATACGGTTGTTGATAATCACGAGCGCCCTAATAAGCCTTCAAATCTTAGCAATGAAAGATGGCAATACATAGCTGTTCACAGAGAATTTTAACACCAGAACTTCTGTCTTAGGAAGTTTCTTGTCAAACCACTCTCTCAGTCATTTTCTCTGTAATGACATAAACCTTATGATTCTAGTGAGAACCAAATCAATTGATTAGAAGATGGTTATGTAACTAATTCTAGCCTATGTGAATAGAAACTACTCGGGCATTCTATAGCGGGCATTGTGACATGATTCATATATTTGTTTCAGCTGCTACATATAAAGCCGTCCTTGGGCATAACCCAATTAAACATTGGCCTGGGCTCCCAAATTTAAAAAGTTAATTTATATAGACTAAAGACTCCTAAATTATAATCAATTTTTTTTTACTAAGACTGTAACTAAATTGTCTATAGCCCCTGAAATCTCAGGGCTGGCCTGCATAAGCCATCAGAGTTAGTATATTCAACTCCATGAAATTCTGGTTGGATCATTCTGAGGTTACCAACACTTGAGTTTTTTGTTAGATACCCAAGTCCCCTAACCTCATATAGTCATATTATATACGTTGATAACTGTTCATTGTATAATGTTTAGTACGAAACATTTTATATATGTGTAATTATTTCTATTTGGAATAATACTTTGTTTTTGCTCTGTCCTGCATTTTCCATGTGTAAGGTAGTAAAGAACTTAATTTTATCTCATCAAATGTTCACGCTCACGCACTTGCACACGTACACGCTTAGCCACTCGCACATGTGCGCAAATGCACGTGCGCACTCAAACGTGCATATGATATATCATAGTATTTTATGAGTTTTTTTATTATAATATATGATTTATTTGTAGATTTAAAAAAAAAATATTTCGTAATTTTTTACAATTTGTATAGGTTTAAGTACGTTTGAAGCTTATTTGAAGATTATAAAGTATTATAAAGTTAATTGAGAAGCTGTGCTGAAGAAAAAAAATCAGAAACAATTTTTTGGAGATGGCGTCTTGTCTACCGACACCAATTCTTGACGGCAATTGTAATACACACATTTTCAAGACTTGAAAATAATTTCTTTCCCATAGTTTTTCTGATTTGCAATTAAGTCCTTTATAAATTTTGAGTTATATATACGATTTTAAGGTCATTCTTTAGACATAGGCTTTATGTTTGTTCAAGAAATTTGTAGCAGAGTTTTTAAAGAGAAGAATTTAGACTCCTAAAAAGAATATTCAGAACTCTTTCACTTCTTCTATTGATTTCTTTTATGCTTTCTTTTCAAATTATAATTTGTGTTTCATTGATCATGTCTAAGTAGTTTACTTGATAGGGTTAGATTTTTAAAAAGGTAAAAGATGAATTGTTATATTAAATTAAATTGTTACGATAAATTATTAGATTTTTTCATCTAGATTGTGCTTAATACTTATTATAGCTTCGTGGCCTAGAATCTGATCTTAGGTTAACTGGTAGACACGAAAGTGTTAATACTTTCCTGAACTATCTTAGATAAGCAAAATATCGATTCACAAAAAAATTTATTTAAGGATGTTGTTAACAATTGAACCTGATTTTTAATGCTTGCCTAAAATGATTGAATTTACAAATAAATTTTGAAATATAGGTTTATCTATTGATAATCTTCATCGAAAGCTTTTGGTTTTACATTTGAGCTTTGAGTTCTAGAACACGTTTTTAGTTAAGTTCTAACATTCTGTTTTATGTACAATTTTTATTTACTTGAGAATTCCATGAACTTAACTTTTCTTCCATCGAATTTTAAACTGATATTCCCTTTATTTGGTTTAATAATCATATTGATTTTTTTTACTTAATTTAAATACTCAAACCTATTCAGTAATCTTGAGTCTCTGTGAAATTTGACACCTAAGTATTGCTTCATTTTCTTAATTTAGAGAGTAGCTTTAGGGATAATTTGAGCATATCAATACACAAACACACTTAAAAAAGAAGCCTTTGAAGCTTGCAAGTTTAACATGTGTATAATTTCCCTTATTTGGATTTGATATACATAGATTAGAAGATATAAAGGCCCCGCTTGAAGCCGTGCTTAAGAGGAAAAAAATTAAGGAATACTATGATAACAGCGTATATTATGATCATGAGCCATATTTTTGATGAAATTGAGGTGAGATGCTGCAGAAGAGCTCTTCATTCTCCATATACATTGACAAATGATTCATACATATTGTCATCAATTATGTTCCACAAAACCACATATGTTATTTAAATGTTCTCTGAACCTTGGAATATAGTCATGTTTTTGGGTAAAGGATGTTAAAGCACATGATAGCTAGCTCTCCTTGTTAAGTGACAATTGTAGCTAGATGCGTGAATATTCCACTGACCTCTGTCATTGTTGATTCAACACAATAAAGCACTACAACACTATGAAGCACTACGGTTTGGTTTTGGCTATAATTCTTTTGCATTTGGACTGTTTGTTGTAAAATGGATATCTCCATTTATTGCGTTGGGACTTTCTTGATCGTGAATTTCTGTCTGTTTTATGTCATGAACAAAACATGATATCTTTATACATGAGTTAACCTTAAAGAATAAAGTTAAACGAACATTATCAATAGTTATTTGCAAAAAGATCTTTATTACCACAATTTAACGGCGGCAGTCTGGTTGGTTATAGAAGACAAAACCTAATTTGATGGGAGCAACTGTTAATTAGAAGATATATTTGAACATAGGATACTTAACTCATAGTGGTTGTTGTAAATTCCCAGAAGGATTTAATGAACATGACAAAGGAGGCACGGCTCTGGTACAAATTATGCATTATTATAAGGTGAACTATCTACTATTGCATTTTTTTAGAAAAGAGTTATTTCCAGCCTTCATGTTCTGCATGAAGACAATATATTTTTCAATTGGATACTTACTAATATCGGATAATATGCATTTACAAATCAGTAGAAATTTGAAAAAATCTACAAAACAGAACCTCTAATATCACAGTTAGAACATCTGAAAATTGTTTTGTAGTTCCCATAAGTGCGTTTCCATTATCAATCTCCATCTTCTGAAGAGTTTAGCCTCATGATATCGTTTCTAATCAACATTGCTAATTCTTGTATTTGCACAATCCAGACATTGAAAATCAATAATTGTTTGCCACTGCGATTCATCAATAGTTTCAGGTAAACAAAAATTAGCCAAAGTCAAAAGAATAAGGCTGTCTTCAATTGTAATCACAACAACTCTGGAATCATTGCAACATTCATCTAGTACATGTAAACCCATAAATGACTTCCACAACAAGCAACATAAAAATTTCCATTTACCAAACTTCATTTCTTGTTGCTAGCTTGATGCCTAAAAGAAAAGGATCACATTAGGCCTTTTCTACAAGACAACTATTGGAAATAATGTCTCATTGTCATTAGAATTAAAATATCCTAAAGCTCTGGATTTGATATACATAGATTAGAAGATATAAAGGCCTCGTTTGAAGCCGCGCAGAAGAGGAAAAAAATGAGGAATACTATAAAAATAGCGTATAATATGATCATGACTCATCTTTTTGATAAAATTGAGGTGAGATGCTGCAGAATAGCTCTTCATGCTCCCTATACATTAACAAATGATTCATACATATTGTCATCAATTATGTTCCACAAAACCACATATGTTATTTAAGTGTTCCCTGAACCTTGGAATATAGTCATGTTTTTGGATAAAGGATGTTAAAGCACATGATAGCTAGATGTGTGATGCGTGAATATTCCACTGAGCTATGTTATTGTTGATTCAACACTATGAAGCACTACAACACTATGAAGCACTACAGTTTGGTTTTGGCTATAATTCTCTTGCATTAGGACTGTTTTTTGTAAAATGGATATCTCCATTTAATGCGTTGGGGCTTTCTTGATCGTGAATTTCTGTCTGTTTTATGTCATGAACAAAACATGATATCTTTATACATGAGCTAACCTTAAAGAATAAAGTGGAACGAACATTATCAATAGTTATTCGCTATGAAAATTTGGACATACCTGAGCTGCCTACCAGAAAGATCTTTATTACCACAATTTAACGGCGGCAATATGGTCGGTTACAGAAGACAAAATCTAATTAGATGGGAGCAACTGTTAATTAGAAGATATTTTTGAACATAAGATAACTCATAGTGGTTGTTGTAAATTCCCAAAAGGATTTGATGAACATGACAAAGGAGGCGCGGCTCTGGTACAGATTGTGCATTATTATAAGGTGAACTATCTACTATTGCGTTTTTGTAAAAAAGAGTTATTTCCAGCCTTCATGTTCTGCATGAAGACAATATATTTTTCAATTGGATACTTACTAATATCGGATAATATGCATTTACAAATCAGTAGAAATTTGAAAAAATCTACAAAACAGAACCTCTAATATCACAGTTAGAACATCTGAAAATTGTTTTGTAGTTCCCATAAGTGCGTTTCCATTATCAATCTCCATCTTCTGAAGAGTTTAGCCTCATGATATCATTTCTAATCAACATTGCTAATTCTTGTATTTGCACAATCCAGACATTGAAAATCAATAATTGTTTGCCACTGCGATTCATCAATAGTTTCAGGTAAACAAAAATTAGCCAAAGTCAAAAGAATAAGGCTGTCTTCAATTGTAATCACAACAACTCTGGAATCATTGCAACATTCATCTAGTACATGTAAACCCATAAATGACTTCCACAACAAGCAACATAAAAATTTCCATTTACCAAACTTCATTTCTTGTTGCTAGCTTGATGCCTAAAAGAAAAGGATCACATTAGGCCTTTTCTACAAGACAACTATTGGAAATAATGTCTCATTGTCATTAGAATTAAAATATCCTAAAGCTCTGGATTTGATATACATAGATTAGAAGATATAAAGGCCTCGTTTGAAGCCGCGCAGAAGAGGAAAAAAATGAGGAATACTATAAAAACAGCGTATATTATGATCATGAGTCATCTTTTTGATAAAATTGAGGTGAGATGCTGCAGAATAGCTCTTCATGCTCATTATACATTAACAAATGATTCATACATATTGTCATCAATTATGTTCCACAAAACCACATATGTTATTTAAGTGTTCTCTGAACCTTGGAATATAGTCATATTTTTGGGTAAAGGATGTTAAAGCACATGATAGCTAGATGCGTGATGCGTGAATATTCCACTGAGCTATGTTATTGTTGATTCAACACTATGAAGCACTACTGTTTGGTTTGGCTATAATTCTTCTGCATTGGGACTGTTTGTTGTAAAATGGACATCTCCATTTACTGCGTTGGAGATTTATTAATCATGAATTTCTCTCTGTTTTAGTATGACATGAACAAAACATGATATCTTTATATGAGTTAACCTTAAAGAATAATTGAAACGAACATTATCAATAGTTGTTCGCTATGAAATTTGGACATACCTGAGCTGCCTATCTGAAAGATCTTTACTACCACTATTTAACGGTGGCAGTCTGGTCGGTTACAGAAGACAAAACCTAATTAGATAGGAACAACTGTTAGTTAGAAGATATTTTTGAACATAAGATACATAACTCATAGTGGTTGTTGTAAATTCTCATAATGATTTTATGAACTT
Organism: Streptanthus diversifolius; assembly: GCA_039880935.1. NCBI lineage: Eukaryota > Viridiplantae > Streptophyta > Magnoliopsida > Brassicales > Brassicaceae > Streptanthus > Streptanthus diversifolius. Next base: position 8,242,206 of record JAXGFM010000003.1, on the reverse strand, counting down.
GACCAAAGAAACATGGTTCTGGTACATATTATGTATTATTATAAGGTGGACTATCTTCTACTGCATTTTTGTAGAAAAATGTCAAATTAATAGACTAAACCAAGTTCCGAAACAAAACGAAATATAGTTTGGTTGGGTGAAAAATATTCAAAACCATCAAAATTGACTTGAAAAAACTATCAGTACTAACAAATCTCTAATCTCTGTTCATCGGAATTTGAATAAATATAAGACGTTTTCTTAATACTGCGAAAAAGTATGATATCCATCATTCCACAGTCTTAAAACTAGACAAATGATATTACAATAAGACGAACAAGATTAAACTTACCTCAGTCATTGGCTTCCCATACATGCCAGCAAGTATTAAAGTGAAAACATTAAATCGATACTTAGGTACCGTTATATGCCCAAAATTTTTTCTATAAAAAATGATCACGATCATTACAATTTTCTTCTTTCTATTTGTTGGTCCTTCACGTAAAAACTAATAGCCTCGGACACTCTGGTTGAACCGAACAGAACTAAACTGGTCGTACCAATTTTTTTTGGTTTTTGATTTCTATTCGGTTTGAACCTCTAAACCGATTGGTAAATTTAGAAATAATTTTGGTTATCACTTTAGTTCGATTTTAAACCAAAATGTGGAAAGAAACAAAGATAGATTTAAGGTTTTCTTCTATAAATATATAATGCTTATGTTTGGTTCGGTTTTAAACCAAAAACCAAATCAAACCGAAGCATTATAGACATAGAAGAAACCCTAATTCTATCTTTGTTGCTTTGAAACAGCTAGCAGAAATAAATAAAAGAAGAGAAAAATTAAATGTAATTGTCTTTACTTCCAACCACCATATTGATCACAAGCAGAGGCAAGTTTGTTCTCAGCTGCTGCATTGGCCCAGTTGAACTATTATCATTTTGGAACAATTTAGACAAATGCGAGGCAAATATCAGTTGCTGAACTTGGCATTTGACAGGACAATGGATGATACAGAAACATGATGGAAGAAAAGAGTCCGAGTAGAGTATTCAAGAAGATTCATAGGAACTTACCTTTTATTTAGCACATTTTATTGTTGCGAAGCTCAGCAAGATGCTCACTTTTAACTGAAGCGCACCATTAAAAACATCCAGAAGCACAACAGAGCAGTATGAAATTAACAGTGTAAATGCGTGAAACAAACCTCTAAGAATTTTATGTTGGGAATCAAGCTTGACTATAACATCAGAATACCCATTCAATGGACCCACACGTATCCTTTATCTAAAAGCTAAAGCATCAAATCCAGCTGCCTGAGAAAAACAGAATGTCATCAAAACACGAAAATCTATCAATTGTATCAAAAGACAGCTGTAGGGACTGGGCTATCTTACTTTCTTATTGATTCTTCCTCACTTTCAGCATATAGAAATAAGATCCCTCTGTGTACTTGCTTTACAACTCCTCGTTTACCCTGAATTTGAAGTTTATGCATCAGAAGTAGCAAGCTTTTACACAATGTAGTTCACCTAATTATGTAAATGCAACAGAAACAAACAAGGATAGTAAATTATAAATCATACCTTAGATGGGCCTTTGGAAATCTTCACAACACCATTGATCAATATCTGTTTGTTATTTAGAACCAGGACAGAAAATTTTGAATCAAATGGTCCATCTTGCGCTTCCGTTTTTCAAATACTGACTACAACGGGTCCATCGGAACCTCTTTTCGAACCTGAGATATTATGCAACTCATAAGAGACAAGCCATTAATATGAGACGTTGAATAACTGAATATATACCTTGTAACCGTTACCTTTTGTCATCCACTCCCAATCAGACTAAAGTCTTTTCGACTACAAAGGGAAAGAGATGAAGTGCTTAACATATGAAATTACAACAAAGACTTACAAAGAATTCATTTACTTTCAATGTTGGAGCAATAATTATAATTGCCAAATTCTACAACATTTTGGATACAATATTGTTACTCAATTCATTTCATTTCATTGTTGACAATTTTATTTTGAAAGATGAATCCGTAGATAAGGAAATTTTTGAAGAATCGATGTTGAAATAACAAATACAATTATTACGAATAACTCTTATTGGTTGTGAAGTGAATTAGTCTAGTGAATATTCACCTTCAAATATCATAACATTGTCATTAACATTACATATCCATAATATTTTTTACGCTGATAGTTGGGAGTAGGGGTGGGCGTTCGAGGTCCCATTCGGGTTCGGTTCCAGTTTTTTAGGTTTTCGGATTTCAGGGTGAGAAGTCTAAGTCCTATTCGGGTATTTTTCTAGTTCGGGTTGAGTTCGGTTCGGTTCTGGTAACATTTTTAAGTCCCATTTTGTATCCAAATACCATTCGGGTTCGGTTCGGGTTCAGTTCTAACTTCGGTCCTTTGACTTTTTCTTTAGAAATTTTTACATATCCCTAATTTATAACTCAAAATCTTTAAATGTTTTATTTTTTAATGTTTTGATTATTTCAATCTTCAAATAACTGATAATTTCAGATTTATAATTGTAAATTTGGATATTTGAATTATTATAAACTTAAAATATAATTATTATATTCAGAAATAATAATTGTAGTTCAGATATTTCGGGTACCCAATCGGTTTTCGGTTCGGGTTCGATTCTTTGATTATAAAAGTTGAGGATCCGTTCAGGTATTTTGTCAATTTCAAATTCGGTTCGGATTCGGTTCGGATTTTCGGGTTCGGGTATTTTACCCAACCCTAGTTGGGAGCAGTAAACAATTAAGATTTTTATTGATTCATTGAATGTCATACCAAGACTTGCTATTCATGATGCAATTAATTCTTTCAAAATGACACACTTTATGGTAGATAAAATAGTGAAGAAAAAAAGAAAAATATGTGTTTGATTTGTCAAGAAATATTTGTGTCTGATTTGTCAAAAATAATATATTATTGAACAAGTTATCTTAAAGTTACTTAGAATCATGATTCGATACAAAATGTTCTCTACATGAGACAAATCATTGATGTCTTATTTGTGTTTTTAGTTACTCAAAAGTAGATAATTATATTAAATTTGTATTATAATTTTAATATATTTCTTAATTACACATATATTTGATATTTCACAATAATTTATCTTTACAATTAATAAATGATATATCTTAATAATTATTCACAAATATATATATATATTAAAATTATAACACAAGTCTTCCAAATAAAAAATTAGATGTCTTTTTATTATGAACGCTTATATTATTTATGGAAATTTTGATATAATAATTATAATTTTCAAAATATAATAAATTAAGAATTAAATATCTGTTTCCGCGCAAATACGGATGAGTTATATAATTTAGTATAAATAATACGATATGGTAAAAACCACAGGATTTACAACATATAATAATTAACATATAAATAGTATGATATGGTGAAAAATCACAGGATTTACAACATATAATAATAAATAAAATGCCATAAACCCTTATCCGTAATTCCCAGACATGCCCGAGGATTGATTAGTAAAGATTTTTGGCCCAGAATGGTTACCGAAAAAAAAAAGAAAGAAAAAAGGATATATATGAGCTCTTGAATATATATCAGATATAAAATTGTAGACCAATGAATTCAAGAGCGCAATCTCTTAACAGAAAGAAATATATAATTAGATAGATGTATGTGTAACCTTTGCCTACTCTCAGACCGAGACATGCGAGAGGCTTGAAGGTCTTTGAGCTCCAGAGAGGCAAGGTAAGCGGTCGTCTCCACGAACAAGGAAACATCACATGTATAGTGGGAGCCGCCGTACCAGTAACTTAAACATTCCGCCCTTTCCAGTGACGATGATTTGATGAGTATTTGAAAACTATTTCTTTGGTTATTGAAAATTGGTTTCAGTCGCCATATATTATATATATAACCAAAACAAGCGATCTCCTTCCATGCTGCCACCATCTTCATACGCTGGTAATATTGTCCAAGTGGACGACAAAATGTAATCTATTATATGATTAGGAATTTGTTTTTCTCATTAAGAGTGTATTTGTTTTACTTTTGTTTTGTATAAAAAAGTAAATTAAAATTTATCAGAATTGAAATCTAACAAAATCAAATGGAAAATGAATAACATGGTATTTTAATTAATTTTGAATTCTATCTAACAAATATTTAATTCAATAACACTGGATTTTAATCATTTTCATCAAATTCATAATTGAATAAAAGTGAATTTCACATTAAATCTAAAATTTATTTAATTCTATTAAATTACTATATTTTTAATACTACATTATCAGTTTAGTTTAAGCTGGTAACCAATAAAATTAATAAATTATCATCAAGATTGTGACCAACACTTAATAAATCCGACTTATATAGTTTTGAACTTATAGTTTGAAGTTGTTAATTAAATTTTAAGCGCGTAAATCAATATCCAAGGTTCAATAAAGTAATAATTAGACGTCTTGATATCAAGTAAATAACATTAAGAAAATGAAAGGTTTAATTCAAAGCAGAACACTGAAGTCATATTCATTAATGACACAGTTAAACCAACACTAATAAAAAAACACATATATCCATGAATATTTTGTGGGTAACTACACATAAATCCTTGAAAAGACACAAAAATAATTTGTAGGTATAGTGTCGTAGGTAAACATTTTCATGGCTTTTCGTTGATAGAGAGATCAACGAAAAGCCACAAATATTTCTGTGGGTATATTCTTACGAAAAGCCATGAAAAATTTAGTGGGTAACATCCCATGAAATACCACCAAAGCATTTGTGGGTAATCCACGAATACCCACAAAATATTTTGAGGATAAATCCGTACATACCCACAAATTTTTTTTGTGTGGATAAACCCGCAAATACCTACAAAATTTTTACAGGGTAAACCTGCAAATACACACAAAATATTTTTAATTTTTTTAAAAAAAGAATATAAAACTATTTAATTAATTATTTACAAGCAAATATAAAAATTAAAATTGTTTTACATAAATAGTTTTTTTTTAAAAATAAATAGTTTCAAATGATAATGAAAAAACGGAAAAAATTTTTTTACGAATCATCGTCGAAGTCGAATTGAACTGGAGGCAGTTGGCTTGGATCATAGTCAATTATAAAAACAAATGAAAATGTACCTCAACGTATGATTGGTTATTGACTTCCCGAAAAAGATCAGAAGTCGAACCAACTGTGCCTAGCGATTCCTGAAATTGAGTAGCTGCATCTTCTACCTATTTCATGAGCCCCCTCAATGACCTGATCTATATAAGTACCATCCACGCATGTACCGTCTTCTCTAAATCCAAAATCGATGGTGGTTCTGATCCTTGGGCCTTTTGCTTCTGCAAAAAAAAAAAAAAATTGATATATTTAAATAAATAATAGGTTTGTAAATTAAAATTAGGAAACACTAACCATTCTGAAATCAATCTTTGCGAAAGAATTAAGCCCATCAGTGTGTTTGTGCATTTATTTGCCGTCTAACTTGGTTTTACGGCTAACTGCTGCTGATTCACTCTTAGAAATGGCTTTCTCAGTCTACCGCTCTTCCACTAGCAACGCCCAGTCATTATCACTGATGTAGTTTATCTGCTTCCTCTGTCACTTCTTTCGACTAATTTCTTCTCAAGCACCTTTCTTCGTCTTTTTCTTCCATATATAAAAGACGATGTCCTCAAATATGGGTTCTCAGTAGTAGTTTTGCTTCATTTAAAACTAATTAATTGTAATTAGAAATATTATTGTTAATAACTATCGCTTTAATATTATATTTGAAATCATACCACAAATGTTTCCTACCAAGCTTGAATTTTTTCTGAAGCATTGTTTTTTACATTGCTCCAATTCTTCCAATGACCCTTAAAACTTTCCTGTCTAGTGTGTCTAATAAAGTTTGTGACCAAATCATCAATCTCAATCCTTATAAATATACAAACAAAAATTATTATTCAATTAGTAAAAACGTAAACTTTAAAATTGTAAAAATTAAGTGATTTACCATAAAACTTTGTTTTCTTTATACGGATGAAAGTGGGGTTGTGATCGTTTACTAACGCTTCGTATGCCGCCTATAAACGGTAACGATACTCTGTAAATACCCCGCGAGCAGATATCGGAAGGTTGACATAAATGTCAACTGACCCAGGAAAATGTGTACCAGACGACGCCATAACTATTTTAAAAAAAATTAATGAATTAATATTTGAATATTAAAATTGTAACCTAAAATCATATAATTTTGTTTAAAATTGCATTAATATTTGTAATTTTGTATTTGTACTAAAAATAATATATATGATATTTGTTTACAAATTTCACATTTAATTTTGAAATGTGAGTATTAAAATTTCAAAAAAATTAAATTTTTAAAAATATTTAAACTTATAGTTTCATATATGTGTAATTATTCATTTTTGATTATGTTAATTTTTTTTTAAAAAAAATATAAAAATTTATTAACTTACAATTAAAATTTTAAATTTCTAAATTTTTTTAAATTAATTCATTATTATTAAAACCACGAAATTCATGAATATTCTTTAATAAATTCTGAATTGTTTTGAAAAATATGAAATTTCATGTTCAAATTAGAAAAAACCATTTATAAATGATGAAAATTATGAAAATTCATAATTATTTTGATAAAATTCTATATAATTTTTATAAATTCCACACTATAGAGATATATAATTATAAACGTAAAATATTAAACACATTTAAAACTATTTAATAATTACAAAAGAAAAAATTAAAAATTTCATTCAAAAATATAGAACAATCTACATACCATCAACTAAATACAACAAAAAATCACTAAAGAATGTTTCATCAACCGATTTTTCTATAATTAAAGATCAAAACCCTAGAATGTGATATTTTTTTAAGAAATAAAAGAGAGAGAGGATTACTTACCAAACACAGGTTGTGGAGGATAAATCAGCAAGAATCGCGGGTTGGAAGGAGAAATCGGTCAGAATAGGCGAGATAGGAGAGAAGGCGATTTAATAGAAGTAAGAAGCAGTCGTCGACAATGAAAAACCAGAAAGGTTTCTTCTGGCGAAAAAATGAAGCTATCCACAAATTTTTTTGTGGCTTTTCGTGGGTATAGTTAAAAAGCCACATAAAGTTTTGTGGGTACTTCAAAAAAATCACGTTCACTCACGAATTATTTTTTGGGTAAATTGTAAAACCACGAAAAACCACAAATATTTTTGTGGCTCATTTAGAATTTAATTTTTTGCATTAGACGTGGTTCGAACTCGGGTCGTCCCGAGTATAACATGGAACATTACCAGTTGGGTTTAGAGAATTTGTTTTTTTTTTGTTACGGACAATAATATATAAACAATACGAACTAGGGATTAGTTTATGGGGACCAAATCTCGGGATGCCGAAACGGGAAAATATAAACAGTATGTACTACATATTAGTTTATTGTTTATTTTTTATATAACAAATAAAAATGTATATTATAATGTCAAATAATTTGAATAATAGAATCATAAATTTTAATTTTCCTTACAATTATAAATTTCCATTTATATTGTTTCATATATATATATAGTTTACTCATTTCTGTTTATACTGTTTTCCTTAAACAAATATTTTTCATAATATTTTTTCAAAAAAATATAATTTTTATATTTTTATATGTTTTATTTTCTTGTTAACTAGTGAAATTTATGATTAAAATTTTGTTGACATATTTATAATTTTATATGGTATGCATTATTTTAATATTTTGTTACAATTTTTAATAATTTTTGTTCAAATTACTTTTTAAAAATTTTAAAAAAATTTGGTATTTATAATGAAAATCAATTTATATAATGTGTTATTTTTATTTAATAATCACAATTATTATTAAATGTTACATTTAATTTTGATTAAACCGCATTTATGTATGCAAATTAAACCATCATAATTTCTGAATACTAAACCAGGTAATGTTCATATATTATTACATGTCAATAATAAAAAAAATATCAACTACAACTACTATTCGAACAAACCCGTGTTTGAATCTTGGCAGGTGCAAAAAAATTAAATTGAAAATACCCACAAAAATTCTGTAGATATTAGTGGGTGATATTAAAATACACATGATTACCTACAAAACATTCTGTCGATAATGGTGGGTAATATTTAAATACCCACATTAAAATTTTCGTTGGTATTTTCAATTTTAATTTTTGGCACCACAGGTTTATTTGAATAGTAGAGGACGCTTAACCATTGGAGCTGTAGTCGATTCTTGTTTATTATTGACATGTTATAATATATGAACATTATCCGGTTTAGTTTCGGCCTATTACGATGGCTTAATTTTTGAACATAATTGCGGTTTAGGTTTCAAATATTACTGTGATTTAATAAAAATACAATGCAACATTTGATAATAATATTGATTATTAAACACAAATAAAAATTATATATTATTTAAGCATAAACTTAAATACAACATTTTGAATAGTTACATTATAAAAGAGGAAATATTAAACATACGAGGTAATGAAATAAGTACATAATAAACTACTAAATTTTAATACATATTTCTAGGTCCACTCCAAACTTACCATTTTTGTTAATACCAAAATCTTTTATTTCCTTTTCGTTTTACTGGTGGAGAATCTAGAAAACCATCACACAATTCCCTTTTAATTGCATCCACATCAAGATTTAAGCTTAGACTTTCTTGTCTTTGGGCATCGTCATTATCATAGTAGTGATCCTTACCTTCACTTGAAGTACTTCTACCGTATTATGTGACTTTTCATTCGAACGAGATGGATCGCATCCTGGCTGTCGTACGTACAGATCTCGGCCGTCGTATGCAACAAGAGAGTACTTATTCCGCATATTGAGTAGGTGTGAAAAAGACATAAAATTTTGGTGTTTGTGTTAGAGGAACAACTGATACAGGATATTATGGCATTGTGGACAACATCATAATGTTTGAGTTCGATGGAAGAGTCGGGTTGAAGGTGGTTATATTAAAATGTTTTTGGTACGATATTACTAGTGGGAGTGAAATGCATAGAAGTCGACCAAGACTGATAGATGTTGCTGCAAACAAGACTATCGACAATATGATTCGTTTATTACTCAGCCTAACCCTATAAATTTAAGGCCTTATATACATATATAATATGCTGGGCCATATAAAAAAAAAATATTAGGGCCCTTTCATTTGGTAAAGTCTTAATTATTTATGAAAAAAAAAACTTAAAAACAGATCTGTGATCTAACTTTTCACCTAGTAAAACACATAACCATATCATTATGACAGTAAAAACACTTAACCATACGATTTATAAATTTATGATTTCACTTTTCACCTAGTAAACAGACCCGTGATTGTGTACAAAACGACAGCGTAATTTATAGAATTGATTTGACGATTTCTTTATTGTACACTAAAATGTAATGTCACATTAATTTTTTTTTGTTATTTTATTATAACAAATTAGACATCGACACGATTGTGCTTAAAATATCTCTCTATTATCCCTATATAAGTCCAAGTAATTCAACACAAAAATGATAACACAAAAATATTCAGTTTTAAAATGGCAAACCATGATATTTGGAATTACTATATGGAAAACAGAGACTCCGTTCAAAATCCAACAAACACAACTCGTGTTCCTTCAAGCCCTACATAAGATAATTTAAATGTTATTGATGCTCCACTGATAATTTCACTCCAACCAACTCACGATCGCAATACCAAACACCTATAATACCGGGACCTTGCCAACTCATACGACAATGACTGTTTCAAAAGAATTCTCACGATACAAAGTTGTTGCGAGGTGAAATTTATCAGACACGCCCAACAACAGATTTCATTCGTTAGGTCATTAATGAGTCACTTCAGGCCGACAAGGATTTAAGTATTCCTTGGTGGATTTCTACTATCGATTACATAATCCGTGAAAGTATATATAGAATTAAAGTTTTTACAATTACAATAATCATTAAATATGACAAATATTATCTATATTATTCGTAAATATAGGTTCTTATAACAAAAGGAAGACACCATTCTGAACCCATGTTGAAGAAATTCAATCAACGTTTTCCTAATTTGTGAAAGTGAAAATGGTATATGTTGTGTAGTAAATATTATTTTCATTTTCTAGAATAATTTTTATGACATGTAACTTGTATCTCACTTTTCAGATTGTGGATATGATCTCTACTTTGACCCCTAACGGCCAGGGAGATCTGCTAGTAACCCTAAATGATTCATCATGAAATATCAAGGAAAGCATGCACCATAACATCTTCATAAGTAACGAGTACAGACTCGCTACTGTTGTAGATGCGGTGGTTATTCTATAGAATGTGACTTGTATGCCGTTTTACCAAGAACTCTAAGTACCTCAACATAACAGATCACAATATTGTTAAGGTAGATTTTTTATAAGAGATAAACATTTCTGATTATTAGAAGCTGAAATCATTTTTCTAACAGATAATCGGTGCTAATTCGATGATTGCGGAATATGAATCAATCAATGAGCTACTATGAAAGAGGAAGATGAAGCAACTACTGGGTACGAATTTGAAACAGTTTCAGACTCAGATATTGATGAATAAATTATCGACCTGTTAAACAATATAATCCGTGTTAAAAATAAGCTTTATGAATAATGTTGTTGTAATGTTTAATATTTTCCTAGTTTCCATTGTACAAATTTTTAATAGTGTTGTTATATATAATATTTCATACTTTCTAATTTATGTACTGTTTCAAATGTTTATATTTTTTTATGCTTATGTGTAATGTAATATATAATAATATAAAAATTAATGTACTGTTTGTAGATCATCCTCTACACATATAAATTAAATATAGTTAACCGTAAACTCAATTTTTAATATTTTTGAAAAGATTTTTAACTTGTTCTGGTGTTAATATATTATTGAATGTTAACAAAAGATAGAAATTGTATGTAGCTCAATGGTAAAAGCATATCCTTTAATGTGTATCGAACCCGTCTTCGAACCACAACATCCACTAAAACAAATAAATTGAACCATCCACCGAAAAATGTGTGGGTTTTCGTGGGTATCAGCGCACCCACAAAATATTTTATGGGTGTTAGTGGATATTTCTGTACCCATGAAAGTTTTCTTGGGTGTTGGTGGATATTGTTGTACCCACGAAATATTTCGTGGATATTCATGGCAAGCCTATCCACGAAATACCACAAAATATTCGTGGGTTAAATATTTTCCATGAATTCCCACGAAAAACCACACATACTCACGTAAATCTACAAAAGAATTGTGGGTAATCAAATATTGTTCAAAATACTTTTTGTGAGTTTTTACTAGTGCAATATGGTTAAATTTGATATTTATTTTGATATAAAATTAATGATATATTAAAAAATTAATTGATTTGACTACAAATTATTAAATCTACTAAAAAATATTATTAAAAGTCAAATTAAACTGTCAGAATTATGTGGCACAATGGTGGTCACTTCTGAAATTCATAATACATGTCTAGGGTTCGAATCCAACACCAGACAATATTTTAAGCGATACTAAAGCTAATAAACTAAATTGACAAAAAATCAAATTAAACATAGTAAATAGAAACTATAAACAAAAAAAAAGATGAACAAAAGATGAGAATAACCAATTCTCAACACGCACACATTAGTCATTTCTTACTAAATTCACTACTTATTTTTCTGTTTTTATTCTTGTAAAATTGCTTTGAAGTTATAATATTAAAACCATTTCACCTTTATTTCTCTCCAAATTCACGTTCACTCTGTAATCTTACTCTTGAGCATAACTCTTGTATGTTTGTCCAAAAAAAACATATAACTTTTTGTTTTGCACTAAAAGAACCTAATCATTTAGCTATTCCTATTTATAAATATTGACAATTGTTAATTTTACTATTCTAATTTGGGTTAGAAAAATAAGGTTGGCTAGTCTAAACACCAAATTAAAAATAGTAATAGGTGACGGTCATAACATCCAAAAACCATCACTAAATTCCTTGAGAAACAAGGTTGGATCAGCAAAAACCAGGATGGAAAGATCAGCGAGACCATTGCTAACATGAATAAATAGATAAAAGATAACTGGTGAACAAACATTTTGTTTCAGACTACCACCAAATTGCATTCTGAAATGGCACGAGTGCCAGCCAAATCAAATAGTCCCAGTTACGTGGAAAAAATCCGAATCTAAGACACTAATAGGCGTTAGAGGAGGTATACCAACAGGTGCAAGTGAAACTTTGGTCATGATTTCAGCACGAATAAACTTACAAACTGTAGTTTTCATCACTACTGAAATTATAGTTTTATGCATAAATTTTTTTAAAGGTTAGTTAAGTTAATAACAATGGTTGACCATTTAATAAAAAAGGTGTTAATATATAAAGTGTATTTCGGTAAAAAAAAATAGTATTGTTTGGTTTTGTAGTCGGTTTTGTCTCTATGATGAGATTTTGGTGTAGGCAGCGTATTAAATGCTATGTCTCCTAAAAAGTTGCAAAATCTAGAGTGAAATATGTGAAAACACAGTACCTTCCTAATAGAAATCTTCACCACCTAATAAAAGTGTTACCACCACACAATAAATTCACATTACATAAGAGATTATGATCTAATAATATAAATGATAATTAAAATCTCTGAAAGTTTCACTTAAAGATGTCACTGCTCCCAAGATAAGATATGTATGTATATACATAATATTTTGTTAACAGAAATTTTTGCCGTCTAATGGAACAGTTACCACCATTGTGGACGCAGGTTACGATGGAGTCACGAGACCCGGCTAAATTTTGATTTTCTTTAAGTACTTAGTTCGAAATGATCATTTTCTTCAAGTAAAAAATTCGAAATCTATGATAGTGCCCTTGACTAATTCAAAATCAATGATAGTGCCCTTGACTAATTCAAAATCTATGATAATGTTTCCGGTTAAAAGTTTTTATAGATCCGTCTCTGGATACCACAAGTAAATTATGAATAAAAAAATTTGTAAAGTTCATTCACTTACTCTGCTCATATATTAATGTGGAGACAGTAATTACATCACTAACCAAACACTTTCCATTAAAATAAACTGATGCATGTGCATGTCGTTGGTTGGTGGAGATTACTTGGTAATTCAGCATTTATTCTGGTTATTGTGTTTACCATAGTGTTAACAGGTGTTATTGGTTTTGTTATTGTGTTTAATATGGGTTGTGTGTTAATAGTGTTGCAAATGAGGGTTATTCGAGGGAAATAGCTTAAAAGAGAGGGCGGTATGTGGTTCGATGACCCAGATGTAGAGGAAATTAACTGCATAATCAACCTAAGAAAGAATGTTGCTTTTAATGAAATGGTTATGGTGATAAGAGATAAGTTAAATGTAAACATGGTTGATGACATCTACATAAGTTATAAGTGACCTAGGTGGATGCTTATACCAGATTGGAGAAAGATAGAGCTGATATATATAAACAATGATGAAAATGCGTCATTGTTTATGGCGATACATGCAAATTTAAATGAGTTGTATCTCCACGTCCGGGTTATATTTGCTACCAAAAAAAATGAAATTCATAGTTATTTGAGAACTCGTTATAATAAATGAGATATTTGAGAAAATAGTACCAGAGGTTTAACAGTACTACTTATGTCTACCTTGCTTGTGGTACAACAGTGAATGGGCTCATCACGATCTGATACATTCACAAGCTCTTCATTCACACATTTTATGTAAGTCAGAGACCAGAGGTGTCAATGAGGAGGAGTTGAGGTTTCTTGCCTTGGGAGTGTAACCACTAGTTGGTGAGCCTATTAAAAGGCATGATGATTTTGGAGTGACTACTCTATTTTCTAGAGGCTTCTTTATTACCATGATTGGGCATGTGAGAAATTCATACAGGACCCTGCAGCAGATCATTGGTGGGTTGATCATACCCATCTTAGCAGCCCGAGGCACTGGATTGGGATCATTGACTCATGAGAATTCCAGGATCAATGAAGCCTACCTCAGCAGGAAAAGATTCCTCAGAAGAAAGTTTAGAGATTGGTTTACTTACATCTACCTAACTGAGCGGGACGAGCATGCTAAGATTCTTTTTCCACATGAATCACTTACATCTATCATGTCTAGGAACGATATTCTGTTCCTTCTGCATCCCAGCCATCTCTTTATCTCTTCCACATAGCCATTGGGTGCAACCATTGTCAGGGAAGAGGAGAGCAGCAGGTAGTTCATCAAAGGGAGACACATCTGCTAGTGATGTTGCAGATGACAGACATCTGATTCCTGAATATGATTGTCTTCAAAATCATTTTAAGCCTTCCGACGCTGTGTTTCTTGATGTTCCGCTCAAAGAAACTTATAGTCACATCCGCATAATTCAGCGATGGAACTATGGCCAGTTAAAATTGTTGGGAAGTTGGTGATTTTGGTCAAAAGCTTGAAGAAGGTTAAGAGTCTTACCACGAGGTTCTTAGGATCAGGCTCAGGTTCTTCTGCACCCCCTCCGAGAGATGAGCCGATGACTGAGGCATATGAGACTGGTAAGGAGAGGAAGCATTCTTAACATGGCGAGGCTAGCATTGCTTTGGGATCCACAGCTCCTCTGCAAGCCTCAGCTTATGAGTGACGCATATATGCTCGCAGACACATCCAAACACCTCCTTGCAAGTCCAGCAACCAGTTGCTTTCCATGGATAATCTATGGATAATCCAACGAGTCACAACCATCTACTACCCTCTGTGGTACCACTCCACACCTCTTTGTACATAGTTTAGTTTCCTTTTTTACATTTTATTTCTTTATTTTGCTGCTCTCTCAGATTTATTATAAATAATTATGGAGGAATGAATTGCTATTTGACATTGTGTTCTTTTTTGTTTTATCATTCTTCAGTCTTGTATTGTTAATACTTTTTTTTTTCAAAAACATAAATGCAAGAATCAAGAATGATAAAACAAAAAAATATAGATAGTTAAATAACCAGTCTCTCCAATAAATTTATTTCACAAAGTCTCTGTGTGAAAATAAAACTGAGAGAAAAAACCGAAAGAGAAAAATAAAATGATGAAATTCAATTAAAATATGTACAAAAAAGTGTGGAATGGTACCTCTGGAGGGGTGGAAACTCGTCAGAATCATCCGCATAAAGAGACTGGTTGCTGAACTCAGAAGAATGTGTCAGGATATGTCTCTGAGCATATCTGTCACTCATATGCTGAGGAACACAGAGGAGCTACGGATCCCAAAGCAGTGCTGGCGTCATCATGGTAAGAATGGTAAGACCAGTCACATATGCGTCAGTCATTGGCCCTTTCGAAGGGGCTGCAGAAAAATCCGAGCCTGATCCTCTCAGCCTCTCGGTAAGACTCTTAACTTGCTACTTCAAACTTTTGACTGAACTCACCAAATTTTCACTAGTCTTCTTCCGCCATTTGCTTTAACGTTGAAGTATACGGATGTGACTGTGAGCCTTTCTGAACAGACCATCCAGAAGGACAGCGTCGAAAGACTGGAAATGGTATCGAGCACTACCATATTCAGGAATCGAAGGTCCATCATCCGCAGCATCACTAACAGATGCGTCTCCCTGTTATAAACTACCCGCTGCTCTTCTCTTCATTGCTACACCGATTGCAACAATGGCTATGTGGAGGAGGTATAATGAAGGTTGGGATGCGAAATGAAGAAAATGTTGTTCTTCGACGTGAAAGATGTAAGAGACTCATGTGGAAGGTAAGTGTAAGCAAACCAATCTCCAAGCTTTCCTCTGAGGAATGTGGTTTTTCTGAGGTAGACTTCATCGATCATGGCATTTTCATGAGTCACTAGTCCCAATCCAATGCCTCGGGGAGCTAAGATGGGCGTGATCAACCCATCAATGCTCAGTTGTGGGTCCTGTCTGGATGCATCACATGCCCTATCCTGGTAACTGAGAAGCCTCCAGAAAATAGAGTGGTCCAAAATCACAATACCCTATTGATCAATAGGCTCACCGAGTAGTAGTCTCACTCCAAATGCAAGAAACCTCAACTCCTCCTCATTGACACCTCAGGTCTCTCGTCTTGTATAGAATGTGTGAGTGAAGAGCTTGTGAATGTACAAGATCACGTGATGGCGAATTTCTTTGTTTTTTTTGTTGTGCTCTGGTCAGTAAAACTCTACTACAGTGACCCACAACTTGTTGCGGGTAGTGTTATTACCGAGTTATGTATTGCCCCCTCCAGGAATCCAAGGACAGAACTGAGTCCTTATAACTCATCATATAAGCTACCATGAATATTGAAAGTGACGAACCCGTGACCATCTTCCTTTGTCAAATACAAACCAAGTCTTTTAATAAGGAATCAAAGAACTGGCAAGATACCTCTTTGTGGAACCGGATATGCCATGGGGAGAAGACTGTCCACTCCCATGTTTCGAAGAAAGGTCTGCACATCACCAAACAACCCAAATCGCTGAGGTATCTCAGGATCAGGGAATTTTGTTGACTGTCATGCAATCCTTTTGAGAGTCTAATACAGTTGAGTGTAAGTAGGAGGTTGTTTCTCATCCTTTTAAGGCTTCTTCTTACCAATCATATCCCTCCTTTGAATGGAAAGTTCATTGTGCTCACTCTCATTACTAATTTTAGCATTTTCACCACTTCAAGAAGCAATTTTCTTATATTTCCTCTGCCTCTCTTGTGATGATTTTCTCCTTGATGTTGTTCTTCGAGATGGTTTTGTTGGTGCTTGTTTCTGGGTTGATTGTGTTTCTCCTTTGTCTTTTAGAAGTAGTTTAGTTTAAGCCCAAGTCACCATCACAAATACTTCAAGAATGCAATAAGATTATGCTAACAATGGCCATCCACATGAGACATTGCCAAATTTAAGAATATTTAAGTAACTCATTCAAGCTAATCTCATTATTCTTATGCAAAAATGCATTTGAAACACTCACACAATCAAGTATTTATCATCAATCATTATCAATCTCTTATACATTGGTTAGTAAGTCTTTAATATGCATTTTTAAAAATATTTGTGAAATTGATGGAGGTTTATTTGTCTATTCGAGATTCACCTGAAAAATACTAGAGAGTATTCTCAAGAGTTTACCCGAATAGTAATCGCAAGTGCACAGTTAATGCCTCTTGTAGCTAAACGGGATCGATCCACATGGAAGGCTTATAATACAACATATTATAAGGATAAGTCTAAGCTAAAGATATTCAATGTTAGTTTTTGTTGGAACTTGTTCAATAACTAAACTAAATAACTGTGAAAGCAAATAAGAAAGCAGTAAAATTTAATTAAGAATGAATAGTGATTAAGAGAATTCAACCATAGATAAGGTGTTCAACAATTAAGGGTTGTGACAAGATGATGATTATGAATCATGCAAGTGTTATTTGTATCCCTAGATAAAGAGATCAAAAGTGGATTAATACATTCTCATGTAAGAAATTCCTATGCTTAGAATTCGATTTGATTAATTTCCATTGCAAACCCTAAAACTAAACAAACATTAAATTTCATCTCATGTTCTTTTCAAATGTCCAAGACAACTACTTCTGCATGCAATGATCAGAAGACTCACTAATTAGATTGACCTAAATATCCACTTATCCTTTTCAAAGGGTGAATTCAATAAACCCTAAATTGACTCTCCCGAGATCAACCTAGCATTAAATACATCTAAAAATGAAGGATTACACTATTGGAAACACATAAATCATCAAAAGGTCCCTTAATCATCTACCATATCCATGGCAAAATCTAAAAGATCTACTCAGATATAATTGAAATTGCAGAGAAAACAAATATAAAAGAGAAAAACATTCTTAATATGCAGAAAGGAAGAGTTTTACAGATTATTGTGTATGAAATATGATTACAGATGTCTTGTGAAAACCATAAACTCTTCAAATCAGACCTAAGGTTCTTTCTCTCATGTTCTCTCTGGGTGGCTGATACAAAACGTGATGCCTAGGTCTGACATAACATAGCCTATTTATAGGTTGTAACAATAAATATTTTTATTTAAGAAAAACGAAATAAAAAAAAAGAAAATTAATTGGGATCGATCGATCGGACGAAGGGATCCCCTTTACTAGACTTTGTTCCTTTTTTTTCTCATTTCCTTTTCTCTCCTGAAGTACGCACCTCCCTTTTTGTTTTTTTAAAAAAGATAGCTTATTTCGAAACCTATTAGTTACCCATTCCTTTCTTCCTATCAAGCTCTTACCTATTCCTAGTTGGCTCAAAAAGAGTAAGCTAAAACTACATGAGAAACTAATCCTGTCAGTTCCTACCTAAGACGTTCGACCAAGTTCATTCCGAAAAAGGCCTAAAACTCTCGCAAATAGATGATATGGTTTGAACAAAAGTTAGGCTGTGAGTAGGTATAATATACTTGGATCACAAAGAGTGGTAAGATGCTAAAAGAAATCCAAGTATATATAATTGAAATCCATGAGTTTAAATCCGATCGTCTAACATGATAATTCTATATCCATATTATGTTCTAATAGATAAGATATTGCATCAAATCAAAAGCATGTTTCTGCCAAAGTTAATCTAAAAATCAAGAATTCCAGGCATGGATCAATCTTATGTTTCAACGAGCGATTTATGCATCAAATAACCAGTAACTCATGAATTAAAACTAATAAGATGAGCAATAGACTAAATTAAGGCAGTTTCATCATGGTTCCTTATGCAAATACTATGTAGTCCTAAATGAATTATATAGAAATAAGTCATGAAAACAAAAACGTGAGTGCAAACAAATATCCTCCCCCAAACTTATTTTATATTGTCTCAGTGTAAAAATAAAACTAAAGGAAGATATAATACAAAATATAGTAAAAGTCAATACAATCAAAAGAAACAAAAGATAGAAATGTTACTAATGATCCTCGGGGCTAATGCTGCAACTATGTCCTGAGCGACGTCTGCGTCTGGGCAATCGAATATCTGGGTCGGACTCGGTATCATCTGCAGCAGCCTGTGTCATGTGTCCAACAACATCAGGAATATCATCTGAAGCCTCGGTAGCTGCATCGGTCTCTCTAGTCTGTGGGCCCCAGAAACTTGAAGATGGTGGCGGATATCTGATCCTAGCTAGTGCTCCCAATATCCGCTGCAACATGGTGTTTTTCTTCGCGTGGGCCTCCACCACCCTGATAAACCTATATTTTAGTGGTTTTAACTCATCATTTTGTTAATAACTCACTTTATTTTTCAATTAGATTTCATAAGATTGATCCATGCCTGAAATTTTTATTTCTAGATTACCTTTGGTTGAAACATGCTTTGATTTGATGTCATCTCTTATTAATTGGAACATAATATGGATTTAGAATTATCATGCTATATAACCGGATTTGGACTCATGGATTTCATCTATACATACTTGGATTTCTTTTACCTTTTTACCACTCTTTTTGATCCAAGTAGATTATCCTTGCCTTTAGTCTAACGTTTGTTCAAACCATATTGTCTATTTTTGAGTGTTTTAGGACTTTTTCGGAATAAAATTGGTAGAACGTGTTAGGTAGGAACCGACAAGATTAGCTTCTCATGTAGTTTTGGTTCACTCATTTTGGGCCAACTAGGACTAGGTAGGAGCTTGATAAGAAGGACGGAATGGGTAACTAATGGGTTTTGAAATAATAAAGAGAAGATAATAAAGGTAGACACTTCAGGAGAGAAAGAGACATGATAAAAGAAAGAGACAAGAGTCTAGTAAAGGGTATTTGAAAGAGTGATAATTTTTTTTTTTAGAAGAAAGGTTCTTGCAAACAAGTAAAAAATAACTAAAAAAAAAAAGAAATAGCAAGAACCAGCCATAAGAGAATCCAAACCCGCTAGACTGATTAGAATTAACCCCTCTCCTAAGAAGTAAAGTTCAAAAAGAATGAATTATGGAAGTTTTATGAGTGATCTTAAAAACATTAAAAAAACAGCAATGCATGTTTAAGGATAGAAATAGGATCATTCTGGGGAACAATATTTGTTTGGGTACAAATTTTCAGTGAGAATCTAGTCTTGTATGCATCTATTGGAGCTTACCTTTAGCATTCTTCTAAAGTTCATTTCATTTATCGAGAGATCCCAACATTTAGTTTTCAAAACCTATGGAAGAAGAGATCATTTTTATTTTTTGACCTTAGCCAAATGAGTTCATTGAAAGTGTCTAGCATGATTCATGAGTTTTATAATTTAATGAATGTTAAAAGAGTTGGTAGATTTGAATGCATTGCGTAGATTAAGGTTTAATCTGAGGTGACTTATGATGGGCATGGCTAAAATTTTTAAGTAAACTTGCATACCTTGCATTCTAGAACTATTAGCTTTGATGTTGAGCAGAATATTTGACCAATGTGTCTTGGCTCTGAGTTCCATGAGAGTTTATTATTTCTCCTATTTCTAATCATTTGCTTGATAACAAGCAAAAGACAAGTCTAGGGGAGTTGATAAACCTACATTTTAGTGGTTTTAACTCATCATTTTGTTAATAACTCACATCATTTTGCCATTAGATTTCATAATTTAGGATGCATTTAGGTTCATATGCATTAGAACCCTAGAGTGTTTTTCACTTTTTGTTTTCAGAGGATTCGAAGCAAGATAGGAGTGTTTACTGGAGTTCATGAGGATACTGGTAGCTAGTGCAACAATTCAGGACTGATTGAGGACATGTCATTTGGAGGAATAAGCTAAAAACGATGATCAAATTCAGACGATTTCCTGAGTGAAAAATAGAGATCGATCGATTCTCCATCAAGAATGATCGATCTGCTATCCGCAAAAGCGATCGATCGAAGCGTATTAATATCGATCAACTGTCTGTCCGATTCTGCGTCAGTTTCCAAGACCGACCAAACGAGCGAGAGAACGATCGGTCAAGACTAGATCGATTGATTTCCACCTGGATCGATCGATTTCACCTGGATCGATCGATTTCCACCTGGATCGATCGATCCATCAACCCAAAATTTCTATGACAGATCACAGGATCGATCGATCCCTTCGTCCGATCGATCGATCCCAGTAAATATATATATTTTTTTTATTTCGTTTTTCTCAAGTAAAACAGTTTTTGTAGCATCCTATAAATAGATTGTTTTAGGAGACCTAAGGGTATCACATTTTTATTCAGCCACCCAGAGAAAACAAGAGAAAAAGAGCCCTAGGTCTGCCTTTAACAATCTATGGTGTTTAGTAAGATAATTGTAGATTTTTCATTAAGGATTCCTTGTATTCTCTTCATCTCTGCAATCTAAGAATGTTTTTCTCCTTTATTATTGTTTTTTCTGCAATTTCAATCATGTATGAGTAGATTTTTTATATTCAGCCATGGATAGGATATATGATTAGGGGAATTAAGATCCTGTGATGATACCTAGGTCTAGAATTGTGTAATCCATCATTTTTGATGTGTTTGATGCTAGGTTAATCTCGGGAGAGTTAATTTAGGATTTATAGAATTTTTCCTTTGGAAAAGGGAAAGTGAATTCATAGGATAGTCTAACTAGTGAGTCTTATGCTCCTAGCCTGCGGAAGTAGTTGTCTAGGGCATTTGATAAAAATTGAGATGGAAGCCAAAACATGTTTAGTTTTAGGGTTTGCAATGGAAATTGATCAAATTGAATTCTAAACATAGGGGTTTTTACATGGGAATGTATTAATCTACTTTTGATCTCATTGTTTGGGAATATAATTGCACATTCATGATTTATAGTTATACCTTGGTCATAACCCTTAATCAATCTAACACCTTATCCATGGTTGAATTGCTTCATTTATAATTTATTCTTAGTTAAGTTTAATAGCTATTTATTTGTTTTACGATTCTTTAGTTTAGTTCTTGAATCTCTTAGCTTAGATATCATTCAAATAATCTATTGAGTTATAAGCCTTTAGGATCGATCCCGTTTATACTACAATAGGCATTAACTGTGCACTTGCAGCTACTATTCGGGTAAACTCTTGAGGATACTCTCTAGTATTCTCAGGTGAAACTCGAGGAGACAAATAAATATCCATCAAGTTTTTGGCGCCGTTGTCGGGGAAGAAATTTAGCCAATAGATTTAAGAGTTATCTAAGACTAAGATTGTTACTTTTACTACATTCTTCTCGTCGTTGACTTAAACTCGAGACGTTTCCTGTTTTGAAGGTTCATGAATTTGAGAAGTCAAGGACAACACAGCCTGCAACCGTTGATTCAAGAGATAGGGCACTTTGAGAGAGGAAACCGCTTAAGGATTCTAAGAGAAAGATTAGAACAATCTCCCATTCTGGACATGGAAGATCAGAGAGGAGAAGCTCAGCAATTCCCACAGGAGGAACACTAGGGTTGTGGGGTCGGTGCGCTGCCTGTCCCACAGGTGGATGCGAGAGCTCCTCGAAAGCGCATTGGAGCTTTCGATGAGCCAGGTGAAAGGACAATAATCCTTGGCTTTCCAACACTAACTGTTGCCAACAACAACTATGAACTCAAAACGAGCCTAATCAACATGGTTCAGGATTCAAAGTTCTATGGTCTGCCTAGTGAGAATCCACTCACTTTGATCCGTATACGGGATCGATCGATCCCTTGATCACATGCTAACACTTCTCCTTGATCAAGAGTCTTCACACCAATTTCTTCACGTAATGCTTCAAACCTTGTAACACTTAGGGGTTTTGTGAGAATATCAGCAATTTGAATTTATCTTGGACAATACTCAAGCTTGATCTTCTTCTTTTTTTCTGCTTCTCTAACAAAGTGATACTTGATGTCAATGTGTTTTGTTTTGCGATGTTGAACCGGATTCTTCCCTATTGCAATTGCTAACTTGTTGTCACAAAATATCTTCACTCCTTCTTCTGATTCAAACCCCATTTCTTTGACAAGTCTCTGCAACCATATTGATTGGTTTGCAGCAGAACAAACCGCAATGTACTCAGCTTCTGCGGTTGATTGGGCCACAATCTTCTGTTTGCTTGAGTTCTAACAAAATACTCCTGAACCAAGCGTGAAGGCATACCCACTTGTGCTATTCATATCTTCTTTTGATCCTCCCCAATCACTGTCTGAAAATGCCACCAACTCTGGTTCCTGCAATTGACTGAATTTAACACCATATGCGAAAGTACCTTTGATGTACCTTAGAACACGTTTGACTTCTTGAAGATGTTTCTTCAATGTTGCACTCATGTAGCGAGAAAGATATGAACTCGCATACATGATGTCAGATTTAGAAGCACACAGATAAAGAATTCCTCCAATCATGCTTCTGTATTTTGTAACATCTTCATAGTCCTCTTTTAATTCTTCTTCTTCTAATTTGATGTGAGGATCCAATGGTGTAGACACACTCTTGCAATCTTCCATCCCAAATTTTCTTAACAGCTTCTTTGCATACTTCTCCTGATGCCGAAAGATGCCATCTTCATTTTGAATAATCTCTATATCCAGAAAATAACTGAGTTCTAATCTCCATACCCAGAAAATAACTGAGTTCTCCCAGATCAGTCATTTCGAATTCACTCTTCATCTCCTCCTTAAATTCATTAATATTCTCTAAGTTTCTCCATGTGATGATTATATCATCCACATATAGATTCACCACCAAAATGCTTCTTGAATCCTTCTTCACATATAATGCAGGATCATTGAAACTCCTTTCAAGACCATTTGATGTGAAGTAGCCATCAATTCGTTCATGCCATGCTCTAGGTGCTTGTTTAAACCCATAGAGTGCTATGTGAAGTTTGAGAACCTTCTCTTCTTCTCCTTTTTCTATAAAGCCAGGTGGTTGCTCTATATAGATCTCTTCTTCAAGATCTCCATTCAGGAATGCAGACTTCACATCCATTTGGAATAACTTCCATTTATTTTGTGCTGCAATTGCCATAATGGTTCTTATGGTATCATATCATAATGGTTCATGAAGTACACCCATACCATTCTTGAGTAATCATCAATGAATGTTAGAAAATATCTACTTCCATTCATTGATTCTGTTTGCATTGGTCCACAAACATCAAAATGTATGAGGTTTAGAGCATTGCATGTTTTGCTCTGAGATATCTTTTGAAAACTCTTCCTTGATTGTTTTCCCAACTCACATGACTTGCAGATGTTTTTATTCACTCTGAACTTGGGAAAATCCTCCACTGATTCCTCCTTCTGCATCATCTCTATCTTGTTATGATTCACATGGCCAAGCCTCTTGTGCCACAAATCAAATTTCTCTTCTTTCTCTGCAACAGCCATATGAGTTTCTTCTTTTGTAGGTTTCCACTTGATTGGAAAGCTTTTGTTCTTCATTTTTATCTCCACAATCTTCATTACTTTTGTATCTTGAATGTTACATTTGTCATCTTTAAATGTAACTCGATATCCATTTGATATCATTTGAGAAACACTGAGCAAGTTTCTTGCTAGACTTGGTACTAGAAGAACTTCTCTTATTGTGTGTACTCCTCTGTTTGTGGGCACTTGAATGTCTCCTCTTCCTTCGGACATGATCAACTGACCATTACCCACTCTGATATTTGTCTTCTTACTGCGGTCTAAGTTGATGAAGTATCTTTCTTCATTTGACATGTGGTTTGTGCAACCACTGTCAATAAGCCAGGTTTCATCACTTACTTTTACAGATTCTTCTTCTTCTATGGCACTAAATATCATATGACTTGCTTTTGCATCTTCTTCAGTTTCTTCTAGACTCAAATATGCTAAAATTGATCATTCCTTTTGAGTCTGCAATCATTGGCTATGTGACCAGGTTTGTCACAGACATAGCACTTTCTCTCATTCTTCACACTCATTTGTGAATTGTTTCTTTTTTCTTCTTCCAACAATCTACCTCATTGTGATTGTCTTTCTTACACACGCCACACCATTTTTTGGTCTTCTCATGATGTTTGTGCTTCTGTTTGTTTCCCCTTTTTGAAACAAACTTCTCTCCATAGAAAGCACCCTAATTGGTACCTTCTTCTCTGAGATTCAAACGCTTCTCATGCGCTTTTAGAGTTTCCACTATCTCTGTTACAGAAACAGTTGAGAGATCTCTTGTCTGTTCAAGTACAGCCACAATGCTGTCAAATTTCTCTGGTAAGGAGATGAGGATCTTTTGCACCAGCAGATAATTCGTCTTCTCTTCACCATGAATCTTTAGTTGGTTACTCAGATTAACCAACTTAGTAGTGAAATCATTTATGCTTTCACTATCTTCCATCTTCAAATTCTCATATTCCCTTCGCAGGGTCTGAAGATTGATCATTCTCACTTGAGAACTTCCTTGAAACTCCATTTCCAAGGCATTCCATGCTTCTTCTGCACTTATTGCAGGTGCAATTCTCGGAAATATTGTGTCTGAGACTGCAGTTTGAAGGATTTGAAGTGCCATCATATCCTTAGTACATGCTTCTTCCCACCGGGTTCTAGATAGAACAGTTTCTGGACTGTGATCTCTAGACATTGGTTCCTCTGGAACTCCTTCTTCCACCACTGTCCATAGTTTTCTGGTTTTTAAGTAAGTCTTCATCTTGATCTTCCAAAAACCATAAGCTTCTCCATTGAGTTGGAATGACTTGGTGAATTGTTGTCTCACCTAGCTCTGATACCATGTTAGCCATTGCAGAAAGACAATGACTTATTTTGATCGGACAACAAAGAACAGATGTTACTTTGTTTCTCTCTTTGAGTTTTGATTATTTGTCCTTAATTTTGTGAGAATAACACTTAGTTGTTTTGAAAAGAACACACACATTTTATAAATCTCGTACAAACATTGTTTAAATAGACTAAAAACAAACAAATGTGAAGAAACACACTTCTTCACCACCAGTCACGACTTTTGACTCTGTTTTTTATGGGATCAATCGATCTTAGACAGGATCAATCGATCCTGTAAACTTACGCAAATTTTATTTTGTTAATGATCAATCGATCCGTATACGGGATCGATCGATCCCTTGATCACACGCTAACAGATAAATGGGGTTTTAGGAAGAAGCAAAAACACCAATATGGTAATTTCTTATATCACATATACATTTAATTTGACCCTTGTTTCAGAAACAAGAAAAGATTATGATTCAGTTTTACGTCTTATTCAATTGAACATAAATCCAGAGAAAAGACTAGTGACATGGCATAGTTATATAGCCACAAGATTTTTGAGTGGACACACTGATCACTCCACGTGTCCGCTCTGGAATATGTTCGTTCTTAGAGAGATGTTGATAACTAGTTTACGTTTTAGAGATAGGTGTATGACTGAATCTAACATTGTAAATCTTTTTTGCTTACATTCTAACAATGAAAATGCATCATATATATACAAAGATTTGGATTAATCAAATTTAACATCAAATTTATAAATTTGACATCAAATTTAAAGAATGTGCCTTTTTCACTATATTTGTATCATATTAGACATAAAAATATATATACAAGACAAATATACATGTATGTAAATATTTCTCTCTTGCTTGCTCTTCCCCATAAAGCATGGGTGGCAAGTAATCCAAATTTATTTTCTCTGTGATCTGATCAGCTTTGTTTCCATTTTCTCTCTCTCTAAGAGAAATTTGATAAATGGAGTTTTCTGAAGAAGCAAAAACACCAATATGGTAATTTCTTATATCACCTATACATTTAATTTGACCCTTGTTTCAGAGACAAGAAAAGACTGAAATTCAGTTTTACGTCTTTTCCAATTGAACATAAATCTAGAGAAAAGACTAGTGACATGACATAGTTATATAGCCACAAGATTTGTGAGTGGACACACTGATCACTCCACGTGTCCGCTCTGTAATATGTTTGTTCTTAGAGAGATGTTGGTAACTTGTTTATGTTTTAGAGATAGGTGTATGACTGAATCTACCATTGTAAAGCTTTTTTGCTTACAGTCTAACAATGAAAAAGAATCATATATATACAAAGATTGAGATTAATCAACCTTAACATTTTGGTGTTTCATATAAAGTTTATAAAATCTAACATTGAATTTAAAGAAATGTGCCTTTTCTACTATATTTGTATCATATTATAGAATAAAAAATAGATAATAAGACAAATATACATTTATGTAAATATTTCCCTCTCTTGCTTGCTATTCCCCATAAATTATGGGTGGAAAGTGATCCAAATTTCTTTTCTGTGTGATTTGATCAGCTTTGTTTCCATTTTTTCTCTCTAAGAGAATGTTGATAAATGGAGTTTTCTGAAGAAGCAAAAACACCAATATGGTAATTTCTTATATCACCTATACATTTAATTTTACCCTTGTTTCAGAAACAAGAAAAAACTAAAATTCAGTTTTACGTCTTTTTCAGTTGAACATCAATCCAGATAAAAGACTAGTGACATGGCATATTTATATAACCACAAGATTTGTAACTGGACACACTGATCAC
Organism: Streptanthus diversifolius; assembly: GCA_039880935.1. Lineage (NCBI taxonomy): Eukaryota > Viridiplantae > Streptophyta > Magnoliopsida > Brassicales > Brassicaceae > Streptanthus > Streptanthus diversifolius. Next base: position 8,214,782 of record JAXGFM010000003.1, on the reverse strand, counting down.
TCCACGTGTCCGCTCTGTAATATGTTCGTTCTTAGAGAGATGTTGGTAACTTGTTTACGTTTTAAAGATAGGTGTATGGCTGAATCTACCATTGTAAAGCTTTTTTGCTTACAGTCTAACAATGAAAAGGCATCATATATATACAAATATTAGGATTAATCAACCTTGAAATTTTGGTGTTTAATATAAATTTTATAAATCTAACATCAAATTTAAAGAATGTGTCTTTTTCACTACATTTGTATCATATTAGAGATTAAAAAATATATAATAAGACAAATATACATGTATGTGAATATTTCTTCTCTTGTTGGCTATTCTCCATAAAGCATGGGTGGCAAGTGATCCAAATTTCTTTTCTCTGTGATCGGATCAATTTTGATTTCATTTTCTCTCTCTAAGAGAAATTTGGTAAATGGGGTTTTCCGAAGAAGCAAAAATACCAATATGGTAATTTCTTATATCACCTATACATTTAATTTGACCTTTGTTTCAGAAACAAGAAACAACTAAAATTCAGTTTTACGTCTTTTCTAATTGAACATAAATCCAGAGAAAAGACTAGTAACATGGCATAGTTATATAGCCACAAAATTTGTGAGTGGACACACTGAACAATCCACGTGTCCGCTCTGTAATATGTTCGTTCTTAGAGAGATTTTGGTAACTTGTTTACGTTTTAGAGGTAGGTGTATGGCTGAATCTTCCATTGTAAATCTTTTTTGCTTACTGTCTAATAATGAAATCGCATCATATATATACAAAGATTTGGATTAATCAACCTTGACCTTTTGGTGTTTTATATAAAGTTTATAAATTTAACATCAAATTTAAAGAATGTGCCTTTTTCACTATATTTGTATCATATTTGACATAAAAATATATATATATATATAATAAGACAAATATACATGTATGTAAATATTTCTCTCTCTTGCTTGCTCTTCCCCATAAAGCATGGGTGGCAAGTAATCCAAATTTATTTTCTCTCTGATCTGATCAGCTTTGTTTCCATTTTCTCTCTCTAAGAGAAAGTTGATAAATGAAGTTTTCTGAAGAAGCAAAAACACCAATATGGTAATTTCTTATATCACCTATACATTTAATTTGACCCTTGTTTTAGAAACAAGAAAAGTCTGAAATTCAGTTTTATGTCTTTTCCAATTGAACATAAATCCAGAGAAATGACTAGTGACATGACATAGTTATATAGCCACAAGATTTGTGAGTGGACACACTGATCACTCAACGTGTCCACTCTATAATATGTTTGTTCTTAGAGAGATGTTGGTAACTTGTTTATATTGTAGAGATAGGTGTATGGCTGAATCTACCATTGTAAAGCTTTTTTGCTTACAGTCTAACAATGAAAAGGAATTATATATATATACAAAGATTAGGATTAATCAACCTTAACATTTTGGTGTTTCATATAAAGTTTATAAAATCTAACATCAAATTTAAAGAATGTACCATTTCTACTATATTTGTATCATATTATAGATTAAAAAAATATATAATAAGACAAATATACATGTATGGAAATATTTCTTCTCTTGCTTTCTATTCCCCATAAAGCATGGCTGGCAAGAGATCCAAATTTCTTTTCTCTGTGATCTGATCAGCTTTGTTTCCATTTTCTATGTCTAAGAGAGTGTTTATAAATGGGGTTTTATGAAGAAGCAAAAACACCAATATGGTAATTTCTTATATCACCTATACATTTAATTTTACCTTTGTTTCAGAAACAAGAAAAGACTAAAATTCAGTTTAACGTCTTTTTCAGTTGAACATAAATCCAGCGAAAAAACTAGTGACATGGCATAGTTATATATCCACAAGATTTGTGAGTGGACACACTGATAACTCCACGTGTCCGCTCTATAATATGTTTGTTCTTAGAGATATGTTGGTAACTTGTTTACGTTTTAGAGATAGGTGTATGGCTGAATCTACCATTTATAAGTTTTTTTGCTTACAGTCTAACAATGAAAAGGTATCATATATATGAAAATATTTGGATTAATCAACATTGAAATTTTGGTGTTTAATATAAATTTTATAAATCTAACATCAAATTTAAAGAATGTGTCTTTTTCACTACATTTGTATCATATTAGAGATTAAAATATATATAATAAGACAAATATACATGTATGTAAATATTACTTCTCTTGCTTGCTATTCCCCATAAAGCATGAGTGGCAAGTGATCCAAATTTCTTTTCTCTGTGATCTGATCAGTTTTGTTTTCATTTTCTCTCTCTAAGAGAAAGTTGGTAAATGGGGTTTTCTGAAGAAGCAAAAATACCAATATGGTAATTTCTTATATCACCTATACATTTAATTTGACCCTTGTTTCAGAAACAAGAAACGACTAAAATTCAGTTTTACGTGTTTTCTAATTGATCATAAATCCAGTGAAAAGACTAGTGACATGACATAGTTATATAGCCACAAAATTTGTGAGTGGACACACTGAGCAATCCACGTGTCCGCTCTGCAATATGTTCGTTCTTAGAGAGATTTTGATAACTTGTTTACGTTTTAGAGGTAGGTGTTTGCCTGAATCTACCATTGTAAATCTTTTTTGCTTACTGTCTAACAATGAAATTGCATCATATATATACAAAGATTTGGATTAATCAACCTTGAAATTTTGGTGTTTCATATAAAGTTTATAAATTTAACATCAAATTTAAAGAATTTGCCTTTTTCACTATATTTGTATCATATTAGACATAAAAATATATATATAATAAGACAAATATACATGTATGTAAATATTACTTCTCTTGCTTTCTATTCCCCATATAGCATGGGTGGCAAGAGATCCAAATTTCTTTTCTCTGTGATCTGATCAGCTTTGTTTCCATTTTCTATGTCTAAGAGAGTGTTTATAAATGGGGTTTTATGAAGAAGCAAAAACACCAATATGGTAATTTCTTATATCACCTATACATTTAATTTTACCTTTGTTTCAGAAACAAGAAAAGACTAAAATTCAGTTTAACGTCTTTTTCAGTTGAACATAAATCCAGCGAAAAAACTAGTGACATGGCATAGTTGTATAGCCACAAGATTTGTGAGTGGACACACTGATTACTCCACGTGTCCGCTCTGTAATATGTTTGTTCTTAGAGATATGTTGGTAACTTGTTTACGTTTTAGAGATAGGTGTATGGCTGAATCTACCATTTTAAAGTTTTTTTGCTTACAGTCTAACAATGAAAAGGTATCATATATATGAAAATATTTGGATTAATCAACATTGAAATTTTGGTGTTTAATATAAATTTTATAAATCTAACATCAAATTCAAATAATGTGTCTTTTTCACTACATTGTATTATATTAGAGATTAAAATATATATAATAAGACAAATATACATGTATGTAAATATTACTTCTCTTGCTTGCTATTCCCCATGAAGCATGAGTGGCAAGTGATCCAAATTTCTTTTCTCTGTGATCAGATCAGTTTTGTTTCCATTTTCTCTCTCTAAAAGAAAGTTGGTAAATAGGGTTTTCTGAAGAAGCAAAAACACCAATATGGTAATTTCTTATATCACCTATACATTTAATTTTACCTTTGTTTCAGAAACAAGAAAAGACTAAAATTCAGTTTAACGTCTTTTTCAGTTGAACATAAATCCAGCGAAAAAACTAGTGACATGGCATAGTTATATAGCCACAAGATTTGTGAGTGGACACACTGATTACTCCACGTGTCAGCTCTGTAATATGTTTGTTCTTAGAGATATGTTGGTAACTTGTTTACGTTTTAGAGATAGGTGTATGGCTGAATCTACCATTTTAAAGTTTTTTTGCTTACAGTCTAACAATGAAAAGGTATCATATATATGAAAATATTTGGATTAATCAACATTGAAATTTTGGTGTTTAATATAAATTTTATAAATCTAACATCAAATTCAAAGAATGTGTCTTTTTCACTACATTTGTATCATATTAGAGTTTAAAATATATATAATAAGACAAATATACATGTATTTAAATAAGACAAATTTATTTTCTCTGTGATCAGATCAGTTTTGTTTCCATTTTCTCTCTCCAAGAGAAAGTTGGTAAATAGGGTTTTCTGAAGAAGCAAAAACACCAATATGGTAATTTTTTTTTATCATTTATACATTTAATTTGACCCTTGTTTCAGAAACAAGAAACGACTAAAATTCAGTTTTACATCTTTTCTAATTGAACATAAATCCAGAGAAAATACTACTGATATGACATAGTTATATAGCCACAAGATTTGTGAGTGGACACACTGATCACTCCACGTGTCAGCTCTGTAATATGTTCGTTATTAAAGAGATGTTGGTAACTTGTTTACGTTTTAGAGATAGGTGTATTGCTGAATCTACCATTGTAAATCTTTTTTGCTTACAGTCTAACAATTAAAAGACATCATATATATACAAAGATTTGGATTAATCAACCTTGACATTTTAGTGTTTCATATAAAGTTTATAATTCTAACATCAAACTTAAAGAATGTGCCTTTTTTACTATATTTGTATAATATTAGACATAAAAATAGATAATAAGACAAATATACATTTATGTAAATATTTCCCTCTCTTGCTTGCTATTCCCCATAAATCATGGGTGGCAAGTGATCCAAATTTCTTTTATGTGTGATCTGATCAGCTTTGTTTCCATTTTTTCTCTCTAAGAGAAAGTCGATAAATGGGGTTTTCTGAAGAAGCAAAAACACCAATATGGTAATTTCTTATATCACCTATACATTTAATTTTACCTTTGTTTCAGAAACAAGAAAGGACTAAAATTCAGTTTAAGGTCTTTTTCAGTTGAACATAAATCCAGCGAAAAAACTAGTGACATGGCATAGTTATATAGCCACAAGATTTGTGAGTGGACACACTGATAACTCCACTTGTCCGCTCTGTAATATGTTTGTTCTTAGAGATATGTTGGTAACTTGTTTACGTTTTAGAGATAGGTGTATGGCTAAATCTTCCATTTTAAAGTTTTTTTGCTTACAGTCTAACAATGAAAAGGTATCATATATATGAAAATATTTGGATTAATCAACATTGAAATTTTGGTGTTTAATATAAATTTTATAAATCTAACATCAAATTCAAAGAATGTGTCTTTTTCACTACATTTGTATCATATTAGAGATTAAAATATATATAATAAGACAAATATACATGTATGTAAATATTACTTCTCTTGCTTTCTATTCCCCATAAAGCAGCATGGGTGGCAAGAGATCCAAATTTCTTTTCTCTGTGATCTGATCAGCTTTGTTTCCATTTTCTATGTCTAAGAGAAATTTTATAAATTGGGTTTTATGAAGAATCAAAAACACCAATATGGTAATTTCTTATATTACATATACATTTAATTTGATCCTTGTATCAGAAACATGAAAAGACTAAAATTCAGTTTTACGTCTTTTTCAGTTGAACATAAATCCAGCGAAAAGACTAGTGACATGGCATAGTTATATAGTCACAAGATTTGTGAGTGGACACACTGATCACTCCACCTGTCCGCTCTGTAATATGTTTGTTCTTAGAGAAATGTTGGTAACTTGTTTACATTTTAGAGATAGGTGTATGGCTGAATCTATCATTTTAAAGCTTTTTTGCTTACAGTCTAAAAATAAAAAGGCATCATATATATCCAAACATTTGGATTAATCAACGTTGAAATTTTGGTGTTTAATATAAATTTTATAAATCTAACATAAAATCTAAAGAATGCGTGTTTTTCACTACATTTGTATCATATTAGAGATTAAAAAATATATAATAAAACAAATATACATGTATGTAAATATTATTTCTCTTGCTTGCTATTCCCCAGAAAGCATGGGTGGCAAGTGATCCAAATTTATTTTCTCTGTTATATGGTCAGTTTTGTTTTTGTTTTCTCTCTCTAAGAAAAAGTTGGTAAATGGGGTTTTCTGAAGAAGCAAAAACACTAATATGGTAATTTCTTATATCACATATACATTTAATTTGACCCTTGTTTCAGAAACAAGAAACGACTATAATTCAGTTTTACGTCTTTTCTAATTGAACATAAATCCAGAGAAAAGACTACTGATATGGCATAGTTATATAGCCATAAGATTTGTGAGTGGACACACTGATCACTCCACGTGTCCGCTCTGTAATATGTTCGTTCTTAGAGAGATGTTGGTAACTTGTTTACATTTTAGAGATAGGTGTATTGCTGAATCTACCATTGTAAATCTTTTTTGCTTACAGTCTAACAATGAAAAAGCATTATATATATACAAAGATTTGGATTAATCAACCTTTACATTTTTGTGTTTCCTATAAAGTTTATAATTCTAACATCAAACTTAAAGAATGTGCATTTTTCACTATATTTGTATAATATTAGACATAAAAAATAGATAATAAGACAAATATACATTTATGTAAATATTTCCCTCTCTTGCTTGCTATTCACCATAAATCATGGGTGGCAAGTGATCCAAATTTCTTTTCTGTGTGATCTGTTCAGCTTTGTTTCCATTTTTTATCTCTAACAGAAAGTTGATAAATGGGGTTTTCTGAATAAGCAAAAACACCAATATGGTAATTTCTTATATCACCTATACATTTCATTTTACCCTTGTTTCAGAAACAAGAAAAAACTAAAATTCAGTTTTACTGTCTTTTTCAGTTGAACATCAATCCAGAGAAAAGACTAGTGACATGGCATAGTTATATAGCCACAAGATTTGTAACTGGACACACTGATCACTCTACGTATCCGCTCTGTAATATGTTCGTTCTTAGAGAGATGTTGGTAACTTGTTTACATTTTAGAGATATGTGTATGGCTGAATCTACCATTGTAAAGCTTTTTTGCTTACAATCTAACAATGAAAAGGCATCATATATATACAAATATTTGGATTAATCAACCTTAACATTTTGGTGTTTAATATAAATTTTATAAATCTAACATAAAATTTAAAGAATATGTCTTTTTCACTACATTTGTATTATATTAGAAATTAAAAAATATATAATAAGACAAATATACATGTATGTAAATATTTCTTCTCTTGCTTGCTATTCCCCATAAAGCATGGGTGGCAAGTGATCCAAATTTCTTTTCTCTGTGATGTGATCAGTTTTGTTTTCATTTTCTCTCTCTAAGAGAAATTTGGTAAATGGGGTTTTCTGAAGAAGCAAAAATACCAATAAGGTAATTTCTTATATCACCTATACATTTAATTTGACCCTTGTTTCAAAAACAAGAACAACTAAAATTCAGTTTTACGTCTTTTCTAATTGAACATAAATCCAGAGAAAAGACTAGTGATATGGCATAGTTATATAGCCATAAGATTTGTGAGTGGACACACTGATCACTCCACGTGTCCGCTCTGTAATATGTTCGTTTTTAGAGAGAATTTGGTAACTTGTTTACGTTTTAGAGGTAGGTGTATGGCTGAATCTACCATTGTAAATCTTTTTTGCTTACTGTCTAACAATGAAATTGCATCATATATATATACAAATATTTGGATTAATCAATGTTGAAATTTTGGTGTTTAATATAAATTTTATAAATCTAACATAAAATTTAAAGAATGTGTCTTTTTCACTACATTTGTATCATATTAGAGATTAAAAAATATATAATAAGACAAATATACATGTATGTAAATATTACTTCTCTTGCTTGCTATTCCCCATAAAGCATTGGTGGCTAGTGATCCAAATTTATTTCTCTGTGATCTGATCAGTTTTCTTTCCGTTTTCTTCCTCTAAGAGAAAGTTGGTAAATGGGGTTTTCTGAAGAAGAAAAAACTCCAATATGGTAATTTCATATATCACCTATACATTTAATTTGACCCTTGTTTCAGAAGCAAGAAACGACTAAAATTCAGTTTTACGTCTTTTCTAATTGAACATAAATCCAGAGTAAAGACTAGTGATATGTCATAGTAATATAGCCATAAGATTTGTGAGTGGACACACTGATCACTCCACGTGTCCGCTCTGTAATATGTTCGTTCTTAGAGAGATGTTGGTAACTTGTTTACGTTTTAGAGATACGTGTATGACTGAATCTACCATTGTAAAGCTTTTTTGCTTACAGTCTAACAATGAAAAGGCATCATATATATACAAATATTTGGATTAATCAACATTGAAATTTTGGTGTTTAATATAAATTTTATAAATCTAACATCAAATTTAAAGAATGTGTCTTTTTCACTACATTTGTATCATATTAGAGATTAAAAAATATATAATAAGACAAATATACATGTATGTAAATATTACTTCTCTTGCTTGCTATTCCCCATAAACTATGGGTGGCAAGTGATCCAAATTTATTTTCTGTGATCTGATCAGTTTTGTTTCCATTTTCTCTCTCTAAGAGAAAGTTGGTAAATGGGGTTTTCTGAAGAAGCAAAAACACCAATATGGTAATTTCTTATATCACCTATACATTTAATTTGACCCTTGTTTCAGAAACAAGAAACGACTAAAATTCAGTTTTACGTCTTTTCTAATTGAACATAAATCCAGAGAAAAGACTAGTGATATGACATAGTTATATAGCCACAAGATTTGTGAGTGGACACACTGATCACGCCAGGTGTCCGCTCTGTAATATGTTCGTTCTTAGAGAGATGTTGGTAACTTTTTATGTTTTAGAGATAGGTGTATGGCTGAATCTACCATTGTAAATCTTTTTTGCTTACAGTCTAACAATGAAAAGGCATCATATATATACCAAGATTTGGATTAATCAACCTTGACATTTTAGTGTTTCATATAAAGTTTATAATTCTAACATCACTATATTTGTATAATATTAAACATAAAAAATAGATAATAAGACAAATATACATTTATGTAAATATTTCCCTCTCTTGCTAGCTATTCCCCATAAATCATGGGTGGCAAGTGATCCAAATTTCTTTTTTATGTGGTCTGATCATCTTTGTTTCCATTTTTTCTCTCTAATACAAAGTTGATAAATGGGGTTTTCTGAAGAAGCAAAAACACCAATATGGTAATTTCTTATATCACGTATACATTTAATTTTACCCTTGTTTCAGAAACAAGAAAAAAACTAAAATTCAGTTTTACGTCTTTTTCTGTTGAACATCAATCCAGAGAGAACACTAGTGACATGGCATAGTTATATAGCCACAAGATTTGTAACTTGACACACTGATCACTCCACGTGTCCGCTCTGTAATATGTTCGTTCTTAGAGAGATGTTGGTAACTTGTTTACGCTTTAGAGATAGGTGTATGGCTGAATCTACCTTTGTAAATCTTTTTTGCTTATAGTCTAACAATGAAATGACATCATATATATACAAAGATTTGGATTAATCAACCTTTACATTTTTGTATTTCATATAAAGTTTATAAATCCAACATCAAATTTAAAAATGTGCCTTTTTCACTATATTTGTATAATATTAGAGATTAAAAAATATATAATAAGACAAATATACATGTATGTAAATATTTCTCTCTCTTGCTTGCTCTTCCCCATAAAGCATGGGTGGCAAGTAATCCAAATTTATTTTCACTCTGATCTGATCAGCTTTGTTTCCATTTTCTCTCACTAAGAGAAAGTTGATAAATGAGATTTTCTGAAGAAGCAAAAACACCAATATGGTAATTTCTTATATCACCTATATATATAATTTGACCCTTGTTTCAGAAAAAGGAAAAGACTAGAAATCAGTTTTAAGTCATTTGCAATTGAACATAAATCCAGAGAAAAGACTAGTGACATGGCATAGTTATATAGCCACAATATTTGTGAGTGGACACACTGATCATTCCACGTGTCTGCTCTGTAATATGTTCGTTCTCAGAGAGATGTTGGTAACTTTTTATGTTTTAGAGATAGGTGTATGGCTGAATCTACCATTGTAAATCTTTTTTGCTTACAGTCTAACAATGAAAAGGAATCATATATATATAAAGATTTGAATTAATCAACCTTGACATTTTTGTGTTTCATATAAAGTTTATAAATCCAACATCAAATTTAAAAATGTTTCTTTTTCACTACATTTGTATCATATTAGAGATTAAAAAATATATAATAAGACAAATATACATGTATGTAAATATTACTTCTCTTGCTTGCTATTCCCCATAAAGCATGGGTGGCAAGTGATTCAAATTTATTTTCTCTGTGATCTGATCAGTTTTGTTTCCGTTTTCTCTCTCTAAGAGAAAGTTGGTAAATGGGGTTTTCTGAAGAAGCAAAAACACCAATATGGTAATTTCTTATATCACCTATACATTTAATTTGATCCTGGTTTCAGAAACAAGAAACGACTAAAATTCAGTTTTACCTCTTTTCTAATTGAACATAAATCCACAGAAAAGACTAGTGATATTACATAGTTATATAGCCACAAGATTTGTGAGTGGACACACTGATCACGCCACGTGTCCGCTCTGTAATATGTTCGTTCTTAGAGAGATGTTGGTAACTTTTTATGATTTAGAGATAGATGTATGGCTGAATCTACCATTGTAAATTTTTTTTGCTTACATTCTAACTATAAAATGGCATCAGATATATACAAAGAATTCGATTAATCAACCTTGACATTTTGGTGTTTCATATAAAGTTAATAAATCTAACATCAAATTTAAAGAATATGCCTTTTACACTATATTTGTATCATATTAGAGATTAAAAAATATATAATAAGTCAAATATACATGTATGTAAATATTTCTTCTCTTGCTTGCTATTCCCCATAAAGCATGGGTGGCAAGTGATCCAAATTTCTTTTCTCAGTGATCTGATCAGCTTTGTTTCCATTCTCTCTCTCTAAGAGAAAGTTGGTAAACGGGGTTTTCTGAAGAAGCAAAAACCCCAATATGGTAATTTCTTATATCACCTATACATTTAATTTGACCCTTGTTTCAGAAACAAGAAAAGACTTAAATTCAGTTTTACGTCTTTTCCAATTGAACATAAATCCAGAGAAAAGACTAGTGACGTGACATAGTTATATACCCACAAGATTTGTGAGTGGACACATTGATCACTCTACGTGTCCGCTCTGTAATATTTTTGTTCTTAGAGAGATGTTGGTAACTTGTTTACGTTTAGAGATAAGTGTACGGCTGAATCTACCATTGAAAATCTTTTTTGCTTACAGTCTAACAATGAAAATGCATCATATATATACAAAGATTGGGATTAATCAACCTTGACATTTTTGTGTTTCATATAAAGTTTATAAATCCAACATCAAATTTAAAAATGTGTCTTTTTCACTATATTTGTATCATATTAAACATATATATATATATATATATATATAATAAGACAAATATACATGTATGTAAATATTTATCTCTCTTGGCTGCTTTTCCCCATAAAGCATGGGTGACAAGTAATCCAAATTTATTTTCTCTGTGATCTTTTTAGCTTGTTTTCCATTTTCTCTCTCTAAGAGAAAGTTGATAAATGGGTTTTTCTGAAGAAGCAAAAACCCCAATATGGTAATTTCTTATATCACCTATACATTTAATTTGACCCTTGTTTCAGAAACAAGAAAAGACTGAAATTCAGTTTTACGTCTTTTCCAATTGAACATAAATCCAGAGAAAAGAATAGTGACATGACATAGTTATATAGCCACAAGATTTGTGAGTGGACACACTGATCACTCTACGTGTCCGCTCTGTAATATTTTTGTTCTTAGAGAGTTGTTGGTAACTTGTTTACATTTTAGAGATAGGTGTACGGCTGAATCTACCATTGTAAAGCTTTTTTGGTTACAGTCTAACAATAAAAAGGCATCATATATATACAAAGATTGGGATTAATCAACCTTGACATTTTGGTGTTTCATATAAAGTTTATAAAATCTAACATCAAATTTAAAGAATGTGCCTTTTTTACTATATTTTTTTCATATTATGGATTAAAAAAATATATAATAAGACAAACATACATATATGTAAATATTTCTTCTCTTGCTTGCTATTCCTCATAAAGCATGGGTGGCAAGTGATCCAAAATTATTTTCTCTGTGATATGATCATCTTTGTTTCCATTTTCTCTCTCTAAGAGAAAGTTGATAAATGGGTTTTTCTGAAGAAGCAAAAACACCAATATGGTAATTTCTTATATCACATTTAATTTGACCCTTGTTTCAGAAACAAGAAATGACTGAAATTCAGTTTTACGTCTTTTCCAATTGAACATAAATCCAGAGAAAAGACTAGTGACATGACATAGTTATATATCCACAAAATTTGTGAGTTGACACACTGATCACTCTACTTGTCCGCTCTGTAAAATTTTAATATTTTTGTTCTTAGAGAGATGTTGGTAACTTGTTTATATTTTAGAGATAAGTGTATGGCTGAATCTACCATTGTAAAGTTTTTTTTTGCTTACATTCTAACAATGAAAAGGCATCATATATATACAAATATTTGGATTAATCAACCTTGAAATTTTGGTGTTTTATATAAAGTTTATAAATCTAATATCAAATTTAAAGAATCTTTAAAGAATGTGCCTTTTTCACTATATTTATATCATATTAGAGATTTAAAAAATATATAATCAAACAAATATACATGTATGTAAATATTTATTCACATGCTTGATATTCCGCATAAAGCATGGGTGGCAAATAATCCAAAATTTCTTTTCTCTTTGATCTGATCAGTTTTTTTTTTCCATTTTCTCTCTCTAAGAGAAAGTTGATAAATGGGGTTTTCTAAAGAAACAAAAACACGAATATGGTAATTTCTTATATCAACTATATATTTAATTTGATCCTTGTTTTAGAAACATGAAAAGACTAGAAATCAGATTTACGTCATTTCCAATTGAACATAAATCCAGAGAAAATACTAGTGACATGGCATAGTTATATAGCCACAAGATTTGTGAGTGGACACACTGATCACTTCACGTGTCCGCTCTATAATATGTTCGTTCTTAGAGAGATGTTGGTAACTTGTTTACGTTTTAGAGATAGGTGTCTCGCTGAATCTATCATTGTAAATTTTTTTTGCTTACTGTCTAACAATGAAAAGGCATCATATATATACAATGATTAGGACTAATCAACCTTGATATTTTGGTGTTTCATATAAAGTTTATAAATCTAACATCAAATTTAAAGAATTTGACTTTTTCACTATTTTGTATCATATTAGACATAAATATATATATATATAATAAGACAAATATACATGTATATAAATATTTCCCTTTCTTGCTTACTCTTCTCCATAAAGCATGGGTGGCAAGTAATCCAAATTCTTTTCTCTGTGATCTGATCAGCTTTGTTTCCATTTTCTCTCTCTAATAGAAAGTTGATAAATAGGCTTTCCTGAAGAAGCAAAAACACCAATATGGTAATTTTTTAAATCACATATACATTTAATTTGACCCTTGTTTCAAAAACAAGAAAAGTCTAAAATTCAATTTTACGTCTTTTCCAATTGAACATAAATCTAGAGAAAAGACTAGTGACATGTCATAGTTATATATGTATGTAAATATTTCCCTTTCTTGCTTGCTCTTCCCCATAATGCATGGGTGGCAAGTAATCCAAATTTCTTTTCTCTGTGATCTGATCAGCTTTGTTTCCATTTTCTCTCTCTAGAGAAAGTTGATAAATGGGCTTTTCTGAAAAAACAAGAAAAGACTAAAATTCAATTTTACGTCTTTTTCCAATTGAACATAAATCTAGAGAAAAGACTAGTGACATGTCATAGTTATATATGTATGTAATTATTTCCCTTTCTTGCTTGCTCTTCCACATAAAGCATGGGTGGCAAGTAATCCAAATTTCATTTCTATGTGATCTAATCAGCTTTGTTTCCATTTTCTCTCTCTAGAAAAAGTTGATAAATGGGCTTTTCTGAAGAAGCAAAAACACCAATATGGTAATTTTTTATATCACATATACATTTAATTTGACCCTTGTTTCAGAAACAAGAAAAGACTAAAATTCAATTTTACGTCTTTTCCAATTGAACATATATCTAGAGAAAAGACTAGTGATATGTCATAGTTACATGTATGTAAATATTTATTCGCTTGCTTGATATTACCCATAAAACATGGGTAGCAAGTGATCCAAAATTTCTTTTCTCTTTGATCTGATCAGTTTTTTTCCATTTTTTTATCTCTAAGAGAAAGTTGATAAATGGGGTTTTCTGAAGAAGCGAAAACACCAATATGGTAATTTCTTATCTCACATATACATTTAATTTGACTCTTGTTTCAGAAACAAGAAAAGACTAAAATTCAGTTTTACGTCTTTTTCAGTTGATCTTAAATCCAGAGAAAAGACTAGTGACATGGCATAGTTATATAGCCACAAGATTTGTGAGTGGACACACTGATCACTCCACGTGTCCGCTATGTAATATGTTCGTTCTTAGAGAGATGTTGGTAACTTGTTTACGTTTTAGAGATAAGTGTATGGCTGAATCTACCATTGTAAATCTTCTTTGCTTACAGTCTAACAATGAAAAGGCATCATATATATACAAAGATTTGGATTAACCAACCTTGACATTTTGGTGTTTCATATAAAGTTTATAAATCTAAAATCAAATTTAAAGAATGTGCCTTTTTCACTATATTTGTATCATATGAGACATAAAATTATATAATAAGACAAATATACATGTATGTAAATATTTCCCTCTCTTGCTTGCTCTTCCCCATAAAGCATGGGTGGCAACTAATCCAAATTTCTTTTCTCTGTGATTTGATTAGCTTTGTTTTTATTTTCTCTCTTTAAGAGAAAGTTGATATATGGGGTTTTCTGAAGAAGCAAAAACACCAATATGATAATTTCTAATATCACCTATACATTTAATTTGACCCTTGTTTCAGAAACAAAAAAGACTAAAATTCAGTTTTACTTCTTTTCCTATTAAACATAAATCTAGAGAAAAGACTAGTGACATGGCATAGTTATAAAGCCACAAGATTTGTGAATGAACACACTGATCACTCCACGTGTCCCCTATGTAATATGTCTGTTCTTAGAGAGATGTAGGTAACTTGTTTACATTTTTTAGATAGATGAATGACTGAATCTACCATTGTAAATCTTTTTTGCTTACAGTCTAACATAGAAAATGCATTATATATATACAAATATTTGGATTAATCAACCTTGAAATTTTGGTGTTTCATATAAAGTTTATAAATCTAACATCAAATTTAAAGAATGTGTCTTTTCACTATATTTGTATCATATTAGACATAAAAAATATATATAATAAGACAAATATACATGTATGTAAATATTTCTTCTCTTGCTTGCTCTTCCCCATAAACATGGGAGGAAAATGATCCAAATTTCTTTTCTCTGTGATATGATCATCTTTATTTACATTTTCTTTCTCTAAGAGAAAGTTGATAAATAGGATTTTCTGAAAAAAGCAAAAATTCCAATATGGTAATTTCTTATATCACCTATACATTTAATTTGACACTTGTTTCAGAAACAAGAAAAGACTAAAATTCAGTTTTACGTCTTTTTCAGTTGAACATAAATCTAAGGAAAAGACTAGTGACATGGCATAGTTATATAGCCACAAGATTTGTGAGTGGACACACTGATCACTCCACGTGTCCGCTCTGGAATATGTTCGTTCTTAGAGAGATGTTGGTAATTTGTTTACGTTTTAGAGATAGGTGTATGGCTGAATCTAAAATTGTAAATCTTTTTTTGCTTACAGTCTAACAATGAAAAGGAATCATATATATACAAATATTTGGATTAATCAACCTTGACATTTTGGTGTTTCATATAAAGTTTATAAATCTAACATCAAATTTAAAAAATGTGCCTTTTTCACTATATTTGTATCATATTAGGTATAAAATATATATGTATGTAAATATTTCCTTCTCTTGCTTGCTCTTCCCCATAAAGCATGGGTGGCAAGTAATCCAAATTTCTTTTCTCTGTGATCTGATCAGCTTTGCTTCATTTTATCTCTCTAAAAGAAATTTGATAAATGGGGTTTTCTGAAAAAGCAAAAACACCAATATGGTCAGTTCTTATATCACCTATATATTTAATTTGACCCTTGTTTCAGAAAAAGGAAAAGACTAGAAATCAGTTTTACGCCATTTCCAATTGAACATAAATTCAGAGAAAAAAACTAGTGACATGGCATAGTTATATAGCCAAAGGATTTGTGAGTGGACACACTGATCACTCTACGTGTCCAATCTGTAATATGTTAGTTCTTAGAGAGAAGTTGGTAACTTGTTTATGTTTTAGAGATAGGTGTATGGCTGAATCTACCATTGTAAATCTTTTTTGCTTACAGTCTAACAATGAAAAGGCATCATATATATACAAAGATTTGGATTAATCAACCTTGAAATTTTGGTGTTTCATATAAAGTTTATAAATCTAGCATCAAATTTAAATAATGTGCCTTTTTCACTATATTTGTATCATATAATAGATTTAAAAAATATATAATAAGACAAATATACATGTATGTAAATATTTCTTCTCTTGCTTGCTATTCCCCATAAAGCATGGGTGACAAGTGATCCAAAATTTCTTTTCTCTTTGATCTGATCAGTTTTTTTCCATTTTCTCTCTCTAAGAGAAAGTTGATAAATGGGGTTTTCTGAAGAAGCAAAAACACCAATATAGTAATTTCTTATATCACGTATACATTTAATTTGACCCTTGTTTCAGAAACAAGAAAAGACTACAATTCAGTTTTACGTCTTTTCCAATTGAACATAAATCCAGAGAAAAGACTAGTGACGTGACATAGTTATATAGCCACAAGATTTGTGAGTGGACACACTGATCACTCTACGTGTCCGCTCTGTAATATTTTTGTTCTTAGAGAGATGTTGGTAACTTGTTTACGTTTAGAGATAAGTGTACGGCTGAATCTACCATTGAAAATCTTTTTTGCTTACAATCTAACAATGAAAATGCATCATATATATACAAAGATTGGGATTAATCAACCTTGACATTTTTGTGTTTCATATAAAGTTTATAAATCCAACATCAAATTTAAAAATGTGTCTTTTTCATTATATTTGTATCATATTAAACATAAATATATATATATAATAAGACAAATATACATGTATGTAAATATTTATCTCTCTTGGCTGCTTTTCCCCATAAAGCATGGGTGACAAGTAATCCAAATTTATTTTCTCTGTGATCTTTTTAGCTTGTTTTCCATTTTCTCTCTCTAAGAAAAAGTTGATAAATGGGTTTTTCTGAAGAAGCAAAAACTCCAATATGGTAATTTCTTATATCATCTATACATTTAATTTGACCCTTGTTTCAGAAACAAGAAAAGACTGAAATTCAGTTTTACGTCTTTTCCAATTGAACATAAATCCAGAGAAAAGAATAGTGACATGACATAGTTATATAGCCACAAGATTTGTGAGTGGACACACTGATCACTCTACGTGTCCGCTCTGTAATATTTTTGTTCTTAGAGAGTTGTTGGTAACTTGTTTACATTTTAGAGATAGGTGTACGGCTGAATCTACCATTGTAAAGCTTTTTTGGTTACAGTCTAACAATAAAAGGGAATCATATATATACAAAGATTGAGATTAATCAACCTTGACATTTTGGTGTTTCATATAAAGTTTATAAAATCTAACATCAAATTTAAAGAATGTGCCTTTTTTACTATATTTTTTCATATTATGGATTAAAAAAATATATAATAAGACAAATATACATATATGTAAATATTTCTTCTCTTGCTTGCTATTCCTCATAAAGCATGGGTGGCAAGTGATCCAAAATTATTTTCGCTGTGATATGATCAGCTTTGTTTCCATTTTCTCTCTCTAAGAGAAAGTTGATAAATGGGTTTTTCTGAAAAAGCAAAAACACCAATATGGTAATTTCTTATATCACATTTAATTTGACCCTTGATTCAGAAACAAGAAATGACTGAAATTCAGTTTTACGTCTTTTCCAATTGAACATAAATCCAGAGAAAAGACTAGTGACATGACATAGTTATATATCCACAAGATTTGTGAGTGGACACACTGATCACTCTACGTGTCCGCTCTGTAAAATTTTAATATTTTTGTTCTTAGAGAGATGTTGGTAACTTGTTTATATTTTAGAGATAAGTGTATGGCTGAATCTACCATTGTAAAGTTTTTTTTTGCTTACATTCTAACAATGAAAAGGCATCATATATATACAAATATTTGGATTAATCAACCTTGAAATTTTGGTGTTTTATATAAAGTTTATAAATCTAATATCAAATTTAAAGAATATTTAAAGAATGTGCCTTTTTCACTATATTTATATCATATTAGAGATTTAAAAAATATATAATCAAACAAATATACATGTATGTAAATATTTATTCACATGCTTGATATTCCGCATAAAGCATGGGTGGCAAATAATCCAAAATTTCTTTTCTCTTTGATCTGATCAGTTTTTTTTTCCATTTTCTCTCTCTAAGAGAAAGTTGATAAATGGGGTTTTCTAAAGAAGCAAAAACACGAATATGGTAATTTCTTATATCAACTATATATTTAATTTGATCCTTGTTTTAGAAACATGAAAAGACTAGAAATCAGTTTTACGTCATTTTCAATTGAACATAAATCCAGAGAAAATACTAGTGACATGGCATAGTTATATAGCCACAAGATTTGTGAGTGGACACACTGATCACTTCACGTGTCCGCTCTATAATATGTTCGTTCTTAGAGAGATGTTGGTAACTTGTTTACGTTTTAGAGATAGGTGTCTCGCTGAATCTATCATTGTAAATTTTTTTTGCTTACTGTCTAACAATGAAAAGGCATCATATATATACAATGATTAGGACTAATCAACCTTGATATTTTGGTGTTTCATATAAAGTTTATTAATCTAACATCAAATTTAAAGAATTTGACTTTTTCACTATATTTGTATCATATTAGACATAAATATATATATATAATAAGACAAATATACATGTATATAAATATTTCCCTTTCTTGCTTACTCTTCTCCATAAAGCATGGGTGGCAAGTAATCCAAATTCTTTTCTCTGTGATCTGATCAGCTTTGTTTTCATTTTCTCTCTCTAATAGAAAGTTGATAAATAGGCTTTCCTGAAGAAGCAAAACACCAATATGGTAATTTTTTATCACATATACATTTAATTTGACCCTTGTTTCAAAAACAAGAAAAGTCTAAAATTCAATTTTACGTCTTTTCCAATTGAACATAAATCTAGAGAAAAGACTAGTGACATGTCATAGTTATATATGTATGTAAATATTTCCCTTTCTTGCTTGCTCTTCCCCATAATGCATAGGTGGCAAGTAATCCAAATTTCTTTTCTCTGTGATCTGATCAGCTTTGTTTCCATTTTCTCTCTCTAGAGAAAGTTGATAAATGGGCTTTTCTGAAGAAGCAAAAACACCAATATGGTATTTTTATATATCACATATATATTTAATTTTGACCCTTGTTTCAGAAACAAGAAAAGACTAAAATTCAATTTTACGTCCTTTTCCAATTGAACATAAATCTAGAGAAAAGACTAGTGACATGTCATAGTTATATATGTATGTAATTATTTCCCTTTCTTGCTTGCTCTTCCACATAAAGCATGGGTGGCAAGTAATCCAAATTTCATTTCTATTTGATCTAATCAGCTTTGTTTCCATTTTCTCTCTCTAGAAAAAGTTGATAAATGGGCTTTTCTGAAGAAGCAAAAACACCAATATGGTAATTTTTATATCACATATACATTTAATTTGACCCTTGTTTCAGAAACAAGAAAAGACTAAAATTCAATTTTACGTCTTTTCCAATTGAACATATATCTAGAGAAAAGACTAGTGATATGTCATAGTTACATGTATGTAAATATTTATTCGCTTGCTTGATATTACCCATAAAACATGGGTAGCAAGTGATCCAAAATTTCTTTTCTCTTTGATCTGATCAGTTTTTTTCCATTTTCTCTCTCTAAGAGAAAGTTGATAAATGGGGTTTTCTGAAGAAGCAAAAACACCAATATAGTAATTTCTTATATCACATATACATTTAATTTGACCCTTGTTTCAGAAACAAGAAAAGACTACAATTCAGTTTTACGTCTTTTTCAATTGAATATAAATCAAGAGAAAAGACTAGTGACATGACATGGTTATTTAGCCACAAGATTTGTGAGTGGAAACACTAATCATTCCACATGTTCGATCTGCAATAGGTTTGTTCTTAGAGAGATGTTGGTAACTTGTTTACGTTTTAGAGATAGGTGTATGGCTGAATCTACCATTGTAAATCTTTTTTGCTTACAGCCTAACAATGAAAATGCATCATATTTTTACTAAGATTTGGATTAATCAACCTTGACATTTTGGTGTTTCATATAAAGTTTATAAATCTAACATCAAATTTAAAGAATGTGTCGTTTTCATTATATTTGTATCATATTAGACATAAAATATATATAATAAGACAAATATATATATATGTAAATATTTCCCTTTCTTGCTTGCTCTTCCCCATAAAGCATCGGTGGCAAGTAATCCAAATTTATTTTCTCAGTGATCTAATCCAAATTTATTTTCTGAAGAAGCAAATACACCAATATGGTAATTTCTTATATCACCTATACATTTAATTTGATCCTTTTTTCAAAAACAAGAAAAGACTAAAAATCAGTTTTACTTCATTTACAATGAACATAAATTCAGAGAAAAGTCTAGTGGCATGGCATAGTTATGTAGCCACAAGATTTGTGAGTGGACACACTGATCACTCCACGTGTCCGCTTTGTAATATGTTCGTTCTTAGAGAGATGTTGATAACTTGTTTATGTTTTAGAGATAGGTTTATGGCTGAATCTATCATTGTAAATCTTTTTTGCTTACAGTCTAACTATGAAAAGGCATCATATATATACAAAATATTTGGACTAATCAACCTTGATATTTTGGTGTTTCATATAAAGTTTATAAATCTAACATCAAATTTGAAGAATGTACATTTTTCATTATATTTGTATCATATTAGAGATTAAAAAATATATAATAAGACAAATATACATGTAAATATTTCCCTTTCTTGCTTGATCTTCCCCATAAAGAATGGGTGGCAAGTAATCCAAATTTCTTTTCTCTGTCATCTGATCAGCTTTGTTTCCATTTTATCTCTCTAAGAGAAAGTTGATATATGGGGTTTTCTGAAGAAGCAAAAACACCAATATGGTAATTTCTTATATCACCTATATATTTAATTTGACCCTTGTTTCAAAAACAAGAAAAGACTAAAAATCAGTTTTACGTCATTTCCAATTGAACATAAATCCAGAGAAAAGACTAGTGACATGGCATAGTTATATAGCCACAAGATTTGTGAGTGGACACACTAATCACTCTACGTGTGCGCTCTATAATATGTTCGTTCTTAGCGAGATGTTGGTAACTTTTTACGTTTTAAAGATAGGTATATGGCTGAATCTACCATTTTTAAATATTTTTTGTTTACAGTCTAACAATGAAAATGCATAATATATATACAAAGATTTGGATTAATCGACCTTGACATTTTGGTGTTTCATATAAAGTTTATACATCTAACATCAAATTTAAACAATGTGCCTTTTTCACTTTATTTGTATCATATTAGACATAAAAATATATAATAAGACAAATATACATGTATGTAAATATTTCCCTTGCTTGCTCTTCCCCATAAAGTATGGGTGGCAAGTAATCCAAATTTTTTTTCTCTGTGATCTGATCAGCTTTTTTTCATTTTATCTCTCTAAAAGAAAGTTGATAAACGGGGCTTTCTGAAGAATCAAAAACACCAATATGATATTTTTTTAAATCACCTATATATTTAATTTGATCCTGGTTTCAGAAACAAGAAAAGACAAGAAATCAGTTTTAAGTCATTTCCAATTGAACATAAATCCAGAGAAAAGACTAGTGACATGGCATAATTATATAGCCACGGGATTGGTGAGTGAACACACTGATCACTCTACGTCTCCGATCTGTAATATGTTCGTTCTTAGAGAGAAGTTGGTAACACCAATATGGTAATTTCTTATATCTTCTATACATTTAATTTGAGCCTTGTTTCGGAAACTAGAAAATACAAAAATTCAGTTTTACGTCTTTTCCAATTGAACATAAATCAAGAGAAAATACTAGTGACATGGCATAGTTATATAGCCACAAGATTTGTGAGTGGACACACTGATCACTCCACATGTCCGCTCTGGACTATGTTCGTTCTTAGAGTGATATTGGTAACTTGTTTACGTTTTAGAGATAGGTATATGGCTGAATCTACCATTGTAAATCTTTTTTGTTTACAGTCTAACAATGAAAATACATCATATATATACAAAGATTTGGATTAATCAACCTTGATATTTTGGTGTTTCATATAAAGTTTATAAATCTAACATCAAATTTAAAGAATGTGCCTTTTTCACTATATTTGTATCATATTAGAGATTTAAAAATATATAATAATACAAATATACATGTATGTAAATATTTATTCTCTTGCTTGCTATTCCCCATAAAGCATGGATGGAAACTGATCCAAATTTCTTTTCTCTGTGATCTGATCAGCTTTGTTTCCATATTCTCTCTCTAAGAGAAAGTTGATATATGAGGTTTTCTGAAGAAGCAAAAACACCAATATGGTAATTTCTTATATCACCTATACATTTAATTTGACCCTTGTTTCGGAAACAATAAAAGATAAAAATTCAGTTTTACGTCTTTTCCAGTTGAACATAAATCCAGAGAAAAGACTAGTGACATGACATAGTTATATAGCCACAAGATTTGTGAGTGGACACACTGATCACTCCACGTGTCCGTTCTGGACTATGTT
The DNA here is from genome assembly GCA_039880935.1 of Streptanthus diversifolius. Lineage (NCBI taxonomy): Eukaryota > Viridiplantae > Streptophyta > Magnoliopsida > Brassicales > Brassicaceae > Streptanthus > Streptanthus diversifolius. The sequence continues at coordinate 8,191,860 of JAXGFM010000003.1, read as the reverse complement.
CATTCTTAGAGTGATATTGGTAACTTGTTTACGTTTTCGAAATAGGTGTATGGCTGAATCTACCATTGTAATTTTTTTTTGTTTACAGTCTAACAATGAAAATGCATCATATATATACAAAGATTTGAATTAATCAACCTTGACATTTTGATGTTTCATATAAAGTTTATACATCTAACATCAAATTTAAACAATGTACCTTTTTCACTTTGTTTGTATCATATTAGACATAAAAATATATAATAAGATAAATATATATGTATGTAAATATTTCCCTCTCTTGCTTGCTCTTCCCCATAGAGCATGGGCGACAAGTAATCCTAATTTATTTTTTCTTTTATTTGATCAGCTTTTTTTTCCATTTTCTCTCTCTAAGAGAAAGTTGATAAATGGGGATTTCTGATGAAGAAAAAAACACCAATATGGTAATTTTTTATATCACCTATACATTTAATTTGACATTTGTTTCAGAAACAAGAGAAGACTAAAAATCAGTTTTACGTCTTTTCCAATTGAACATAAATCCAGAGAAAAGAATAGTGACATGTCATAGTTATATTGCCACAAGATTTGTGAGTGGATACACTGATCACTCCACGTGTCCACTCTGTAATATGTTCGTTCTTAGAGAGATGTTGGTAACTTGTTTACGTTTTATAGATAGGTGTATGGTTGAATCTACCATTGTAAATCTTTTTTGCTTACCGTATAACAATGAAAAGGGATCATATATATACAATTATTTGGATTAATCAACCTTGAAATTTTGGTCTTTCATATAAAGTTTATAAATCTAACATCAAATTTAAAGAATGCGCCTTTTTCACTATATTTGTACCATATTAGACATAAAAAAAATATACATGTATGTAAATATTTATTCTCTTGCTTGCTATTCCCCTTAAAGCATGGGTGGCAAGTGATCCTAATTTCTTTTCTCTGTGATCTGATCAGCTTTGTTTCCATTTTCTATGTCTAAGAGAAAGTTGGTAAATGGGGTAATTTCTTATATCACCTATACATTTAATTTGACCCTTGTTTCAGAAACAAAAAAAGATTATGATTCAGTTTTATGTCTTTTTCAATTGAACATAAATCCAGAGAAAATACTAGTGACATGGCATAGTTATATAGCCACAAGATTCATGAGTGGACACACTGATCACTCCACGTGTCCGCTCTGGAATATGTTCGTTCTTCGAGAGATGTTGGTAACTTGTTTACGTTTTAGAGATAGGTGTATGGCTGAATCTACCATTGTAATTTTTTTTGCTTACAGTCTAACAATGAAATGGCATCATATATATACAAAGTTTTGGATTAATCAACCTTGACATTTTGGTGTTTCATATAAATTTTATAAATCTAACATCAAATTTAAAGAATGAGCCTTTTTTTTACTATATTTGTATCATATTAGAGATTAAAAATATATAATAAGACAAATATACATGTATGTAAATCTTTCCGTCTCTTGCTTGCTTTCCCCATAAAGCATGGGTGGCAAGTGATCCAAATTTCTTTTCTCTGTGATCTGATCAGCTATGTTTCCATTTTCTCTCTCTAAGAGAAAGATGATGAATGGGGTTATCTGAATAAGCAAAAACACCAATATGGTAATTTCTTATATCACTTATACATTTAATTTGACACTTGCTTCAGAAACAAGAAAAGACTAAAATTCAGTTTTACTTCTTTTCCAATTGAACATAAATCCAGAGAAAAGACTAGTGACATGGCATAGTTATATAGCTACAAGATTTGTGAGTGGACACACTGATCACTCCACGTGCCCGCTCTGTAATATGTTCGTTCTTAGAGAGATGTTGGTAACTTGTTTACGTTTTAGAGATAGGTGTATGGCTGAATCTACTATTGTAAATCATTTTTGCTTACATTCTAACCATGAAAAGGCATCATATATATATACAAAGATTTGGATTAATCAACCTTGACATTTTGGTGTTTCATATAAAGTTTATAAATCTAACATAAAATTTGAAAAATGTGCCATTTTCACTATATTTGTATCATATTGGACATAAAAAATATATATTTATGTAAATATTTATTCTCTTGCTTGCTATTCCCCATAAAGCATGGGTGGCAAGTGATCCAAATTTCTTTACTCTATGATCTGATCAGCTTTGTTTCCATTTTCTCTCTAAGAGAAGATTGATAAATGGGGTTTTATGAAGAAGCAAAAACACCAATATGGTAATTTGTTATATCACCTATATATTTAATTTGACCATTGTTTCAGAAACAAGAAAATATTATGATTCAGTTTTACGTCTTTTTCAATTCAACATAAATCCAGAGAAAAGACAATTGACATGGCATAGTTATATAGCCACAAGATTTGTGAGTGGACACACTGATCACTCCACGTGTCTGCTCTAGAATATGTTCGTTCTTCGAGAGATGTTGGTAACTTGTTTACGTTTTAGAGATAGGTGTATGGCTGAATCTACCATTGTAAATATTTGTTGCTTACAGTCTAACTATGAAATGGCATCATATATATACAAAGATTTGGATTAATCAACCTTGACATTTTGGTGTTTCATATAAATTTTATAAATCTAACATCAAATTTAAAGAATGAGCCTTTTTTACTATATTTGTATCACATTAGAGATTAAAAAAATATTTAATAAGACAAATATACATGTACGTAAATATTTCCCTCTCTTGCTTGCTTTCCCCATAAAGCATGGGTGGCAAGTGATCCAAATTTCTTTTCTCTGTGATCTGATCAGCTTTGTTTCCATTTTCTCTCTCTAAGAGAAAGTTGATGAATGGAGTTTTCTGAATAAGGAAAAACTCCAATATGGTAATTTCTTATATCACTTATACATTTAATTTGACACTTGTTTCAGAAACAAGAATAGACTAAAATTCAGTTTTACGTCTTTTCCAATTGAACATAAATCCAGAGAAAAGACTAGTGACATGGCATAGTTCTATAGCTACAAGATTTGTGAGTGTACACACTGATCACTCCACGTGCCCGCTCTGTAATATGTTCGTTCTTAGAGAGATAATGGTAACTTGTTTACGTTTTAGAGATAGGTGTATGGCTGAATGTGCCATTGTAAATCTTTTTTGTTTACAGTCTAACAATGAAAAGGCATCATATATATACAAAGATTTGGATTAATCAACATTGACATTTTGGTGTTTTATAAATCTTTCATCAAAAGATCATCAATCCGTTAATCATATACCCTATCCATGGCTAAATCTAAATGATCTACTCAGACATAATTACAATTGTAGAGAAAACAATATAAAAGAGAAAGACATTCTTAATATGCAGAAAGGAAGAGTTTTACAAGTTATTGTGTATGAAATAGGATTAGAGATGTCTTGTGAAAACCATAAACTCTTCAAATCAGACCTAGTGTTCTTTCTGTCATGTTCTCTCTGTGTGGCTGACAAAAAACGTGATTCCTAGGTCTGACATAACATAGCCTATTTATAGGTTGTGACAATAACTGTTTTTATTTAAGAAAACAAAATAAATAAAAAAGAAAATTTATTGGGATCAATCAATCGAACGAAGGGATCGATCGATCCTGTAATCGGACGTAGAGTTCTTGGTTGACAGATCGATCCTGTAATCGGACATAGAGATCTTGGCTTGAACGATCGGTCTCTCGTTTGTTTGGTCGGTCTTGGAAGTTGACGCAGAATTGGACGGGCAGTCGATCGATCTTGGCGTGTATCGATCGATCGGTCGTGTTGGAGGGAGGATCGATCGATCCTCATGTTCATCGATCGATCCATTTATTCTCTCGGGGAATCACACGGATTTGATCATTGTTTTTTAGCTTATTCTCTCAAATGGCATGACCTCAATCAGGTATGAATTGTTGCATTTGTCCCTAGTAACCGCATGGACTCCAGAAAACACTTCTATCTTGCTCCAAATGTATTGAAAACAAAAATGAAAAGCATCATAGGATTCTAATGCATATGAACCTAAATGTGCCATAAATTATGAAATCTAATGGCTAAATGATATGAGATATGTACAAAATGATAAGTTAAAACCACTAAAATGCATGTTTATCAGAAATAAAAATGATTTAAACATTTTAATTAATTGCATATTCTAAACACCCAATTACATTAAAAATAAAAAATCATAATCAAGCATTTCTTCCACAGTTTTCGAAAACCCCCAAGTTGACAGAAGCCCTAAATTTTAAACTCAAATTTCTTGATATTTAGAGTGAACTGGTCTTGGGTTTTAAAAAAAAATACACACTAATGACAACTTTTCTAGCCAAACAAGCATAATGCAAGCCACAATTGACCAAGAATTCGAGTTTCAAAATTCTTGTCCATTTCAAAGTTTGAAAATGTACCTTGTCCAATTCAGTGGAAAATGCTTGAAAAATGCAGGAATTACTAAATGGAAGATGAGAATTCGTGAATGTAGCAAAATACCCACCAAAATCGAGTAGAAATATAGAGAGTTGTGGTGTTTTTTTGTGTTTGAAAGAGAATGTGTGAATGTGAGAGAGATAGAGAGAGGAGGCGTGTAAAGGGAGAGTTAAATTCTAAAACACTCTCCACATGGAGAGAGTGTGTCAAGTGTACTCTCTATGTTGCTAAAACACCCTCCATGTGGGTCCATCCATATTTTCATCTCATTCTTCCATCGATTACCCTTCCTTCCTTCTTTTTTTTTTTAATATTTATAATTCAATCACCAGATCAACATTCATTCTCTCCTCCTTTTATTTAATTTAATCAACTACTTTTATGGGACCCACAAAAATTACCCCCTCCTTCTTCCTTGGCCATTAACGTGGTACACCTAACTCATGCTCATTTTTTTCAATTTCTTCTTCTTCTCTCTTTCTCTTCTCTTCAGTTTATACATGCAAACTTGTGTACACTCTTCCAGAAAAGCTTGTTCGTCCATTCTGCAACTCCGAAAACTCATTTCTGCCATTAACGTGTAGCTCCACTTGGATGATTTCTGATTTTGGCGGTTGAAGTTAATTTGAGCGGGATTCGAGCTCTGGTTCTTGATTTCATGTTTTGTTCATCATTTAAATGTCCGTTTCAGTTTTTAGATGAAGTTTAGTGATAGGATTTGAAATGTATATCATTTTATTTATTACATAGAACGTATAACTGAATGTTAGAAATATACAACTCAATACAACTATTTTGGAAATGTATAACTGTATACAATTGTATACAACTACGGGTTATATTATACAACGGAGTATAACTATGTTTAACATATACAACTAAAACCAACCGAGTATTAATAATGTTGAATTTTATTGTTTTCAGGTTATAATGAATCGAAAGCAGCGCACTCTGCTACACATTGACTACGGTGGACATTATGTAAAGAAGGGAGATGATGTTGTATGGGTTTCAAGAGAAGATGTTCATCACGCTCTTGTGATGAAAAAAAAAGATTGATGAGGTGATGTATGTGCTTTTGGTTGAAGATATATGCAAGAAGATGGGAGTGGATGAATTTAGGACTGCACTGAAAATTAGTTACATCCCACTTCTAGTAGACCCTAAGAAGCCAATTTATATCTTGGATGATGAATGACTTCTGTGTTACTTGGATCTCTATGAAGATCATGCGAAAAGTGTGTTGCATGTGGAAGCTGTCAGTAATCAGAGCCATTTGTTGCAAGTAATTCAGACATGATTTCTAGTGCAAGGGAAGATTATGGCAATACGAATCAAGCTGCAAGTGAGTCATCGGAACATAATGCTATTGTTGTACACGATAAAGAAGGAAGAAATATGGATACCTTGTTTATGAATGAAGTCATTGAGGTCACACCTTCGATACAAGGAGATGAGCCTGCAAATCTCGAATGGGAAGATGGTATGAATGTGGAAATTGGCCAACAATTTGAAAGCAAGGCACACATGCAAAAATTAGTAGAAAGAGCTGGACATTTAAACTATTTTCAGTATGCTGTTGTTAATACCGATAAAAAGTGGTATGTGGTCAAATGTTGTGGAACAGAAAGAGGTTGCAAGTGGTATTTGCGGGCTACGAGGCATGCTGATTCGAGTTTCTTCTCGATCAGAAGGTACAACAACATTCATACGTGTTTGCGTGCATCTTCTAGTACAAGTACAGGGAGAAGATGTGGCACAACACGGTTAGTTGCTTCTGTTTTGCATGATGATTACCCAGGAACTCTTGATACACCGAGTACAAAGAATATCATTGATTTGGTACCAGGAAGAGTAGGAGTGAAAGTATCTCGTAGTACCGTGTGGAGAGGAAAAAACAAAGCTTGTGAAGATGTACAAGGTTCTCCGGAGGATAGCTATAAGATGTTATTTCCTTATATGTACATGTTGGAGAAGATGAATCCGGGTACTGTTACTTATGTGGAACTGGATGAAGAAAAGAAACTTTTGTACTTATTTTTCACGTTGGGAGCAAGCATTGAAGGCTTTTCAGCCATGAGGAAAGTGATTGTTGTGGATGGAACTCACATTAAGAATGTAGTTGGTGAAAAGCTAATAGTTGCGACCGCACAAGATCCTGATCATCACCACTATCCGATTGCTTTTGGTGTTGTTGATGGTGAGAAAGATTTAAGTCTTACTTGGTTTTTTAGTAAGTTGAAATTAGTATTACCGGATAGTGGTGATCTAGTATTTGTAACGGATAGACACATGAGTCTTATCAAATCAATAGCTGAGGTGTATCTGCTAGCTCTGCATGGTTATTGTATTTATCACTTATCTCATAACGTGAAGGGAAGCTGCTCGTACGTCAACAAAGAAGCACTTGCAAAATGGTTCAGGACAATGGCAGAAGTGTACACGGAGTGTGAGTTTCAAAGCAATACAGTGCTTTTATTAAAAGGTATCCAGCGGCAGGGGATTATCTTGATAAAAGTTATCCTGAAACTTGGAAATGGGCAAGATGTTATTTCCCGGGAGATACGTACAACATGTACACAAGCAATGCATGTGAGTCTATTAACGCGGTGTTGAGAGAAGCAAGGAAGTACTCTCTTCTGCCGATGATCGATGTCATTGTTTCAAAGATTGCTGAGTGGTTCAACAAGAATCGACAAATTTCTCTCAAAGATGGGACGTTGGTGCCTTTTATTGAGAAAAAGTTGCATTCTTTGTGTGCTGCGGTGGAGAACTTAAATGTGACAGTGTTAAACAGTTTTTTCCTTGAGTTTAACGTGTGTGGAGAAGATGGTAATGTTTATTTGGTTGACCTGAGAATGAAGAAATGTACATGCATGCGCTTTGATCTTGATAAGTATCCATGGGTTCATGCTATTGCGGCCTTTATGGAAGCAAAGAAGAAGAAATACACCGAAATTGAAATACATGATATATGCTCCAAGTATTATTGGATGATGAATTGGGCATTGGCTGATTGCAGGACGATATATGTCTCAGTGGATAATTGCTGATATGGTTGTCCATCCTCCGGATTATGTCGCCAAAGGAGGAAGACCCCAAGTAACAAGATTTCCATCAGTTGGAAAATATCAGAGAAGGAGAAAAATCACTTCCAGGGGAGGTTTGTATTCGTACTTTGATTGTAGTAGTGGTGGTAGTGGTATAAGAGATTGATACAACTATATATTATTGGGTATTACTCGTAAAACTATGTAATAGAACGTACAACTGTGTATTATTGGTACAACTATGTTGTAGGGTTTGGTTTAGGGTTTAGGGTTTATGGATTAGGGTTTGGGTTTAGGGTTTAAGGTTTAATAGTTTGAATCATGCATTTAGGATACTAAAACCAGTATTTAGCCTATTTATGATGATATCCAGTTATGAATCAAGAAAAATGTGAAAAATAACATGTTATAATCTAATAAATCTTAAACATATATGTGTGTTGTTAGCTGTTTGATTATAAGTATGTGAATTGCTCAAAATTTGTAATTTTAAGAATGTGTTCCTATGAAAGTTTTTTAATCCAAATTTGATAACCTAATGAAGTCGATACAACTAATAAAATTGACTAGAAATATTAATATAACTGAAAAGACTAAAAACTGATATTTATACAAATACTTGTTATTTATACAACTATGTAAAACTACAATATGAATGCTCTAGTGTGAACAAATGTGAACGCAGAATATTTTTTATTTTTTTATTGAACAGTAGTGTGAACACGCGGGATGGGGCCTGTTGGCGATAGTGTGAACACGCGGGGTGAGGTCTGTTGGCGCGTGTGATGCAACACCAGTTGTATTTAGTTGTGTACAGTTGTATTTTAAAAATGTAGTTGTATGCATTTATGTTCAGTTGTATTATCAAAAAGTAATTTTAAGAATGTGTTCCTATGAAAGTTTTTTAATCCAAATTTGATAACCTAATGAAGTCGATACAACTAATAAAATTGACTAGAAATATCAATATAACTGAAAAGACTAAAAACTGATATTTATACAACTACTTGTTATTTATACAACTATGTACAACTACAATATGAATGCTCTAGTGTGAACAAATGTGAACACAAAATATCTTTTATTTTTTTATTGAACAGTAGTGTGAACACGCGGGGTGGGGCCTGTTGACAATAGTGTGAACACGCGGGGTGAGGTATGTTGGCGCGTGTGATGCAACACCAGTTGTATTTAGTTGTGTACAGTTGTATTTTAAAAATGTAGTTGTATGCATTTATGTTCAGTTGTATTATCAAAAAGTAGTTGTGTTCTCAAAACAACAAGAACATTATAATAGAGTTTAACACCTAAAATAATATAATAGAGTTTAACATCTAAAATAACACAATAGAGTTTAACACCTAAAATAACACAATAGAGTTTAAAACCACAAAACAACAAGAACAAACTTTAAACCACAAAACAACAAGAACAAAGTTTAAAACCACAAAATAACAAGTACAAAACAACACATAAAAGATAAAGCATTAACAAAAGGGCTTTGCCTAAATTTAGAAGGACATTTTTTCCTTTTCAGCATCTTAGATGGACTATGGCTATCCTCATCACCCTCTTCATCATCGCCACCACCATCACCACTAGCACCACCACCACCATCACCACCATCCACACCAACACCACCACCCACATCACCACCACTCACATCGCCGCCACCATCGCCACTAGCACCACCACCACCATCACCACCATCCACATCACCACCACCACACACATCGCCACCACCCACATCGCCACCACCATCACCATCCACGTCTCCACCACCATCACCACCCACATCTCCACCACCACCAACACCATAACCACTATAACAACCTTCATCATCCTTACCCTCACCCTCAATCTTCTTCTCCAATAAATCAATCCTTATCTCCAGCGCATCAAACCTCTTGTTGATGTTGTCAAACCCTTCTTCCATCATCTTCAAAAGTCTTTCATAACCCTCCACCACTTCCTCAGCATCAGCGCCAACTTTCTCCCCTTCAATCATTTCTGGGAGTTTCTCCTCTCTCCTCACAGTCAATGCTCGACCAGCTTTGTCTAACTCGAAGATGTCTTTCCAGAAAATCTTCTTCCCATCAACCAACCACTGGTTCCAGCTCAGAGATAAGAAAGAATCTCCTTCATCATCAAAGTTATCTTCGAAAATGTGTGACAGAAGGTTTTACTCATATACATCAGGTTCCAAGATGGTTAAAATTCTCTGTGCATCAGTCTGCAAAACCAGTAGTCAGTCCACACATTATTAATACAAATAGGTATTACTAAATACAACTAAGTACCTTTGTTGATCCAAGTGCTTCATTAATCTATTATAACAGAAATCCTTTAAGATAATTGCCACGTCTTTTTTTCCGCCATCTTCGTTTTCACATCCTCGGACATCCACGGTCAGCTGTGGGGTCATCTTCGCGAAACTTCAGTCCCAAGTCTGGAATGGCTTCACAAGCCAATAGCTGCAAATCACTTACATTAAGCCAACCGTGAAAATTACTAAAAATACATTAAACTATACGAAGAAGTTTACCTCCAACGGAATGATGAATCCCGGAAAGCACCATGTGGGTTTAGCAACTCCTTTGAAATGATCCATCATATGAAAAATCTCTTCAATACAATCATCAAAGGTGTATCGCCCCCATGGAAATGTGCTACATGCTTCGAGATCGTCCACAATTCGAAGAAGGAAAGGATCAATAAATCCATACCTTTTTGATCCTTTGATGATGGTGCACAAGAACAATAAAACCGCCATTTTAAGTCGCTCTCTATCGGGTGCCATTTTCTTCAGTTTTGCTCTCACTTCAGAACACAGTTATTTTCTCAGTCTTCTTAAAGTGTCGCTTCAGAAACCTCAAGCTCCCAAGTGTTTAATACGCTGGAGGATAGGAACGACAGTCTAATCCACTGATCAATGCATGTTCTCTCAGCGAATACCGCACTGGGACACCACTAACTGCAAACCAGCACATCTTAGGGTTCTCCACTGGGACTCTGCGTAAGAGTAGCATCCACATTCCCATTAACTTGTGGTTATTGTTTCTCTCCTTATGCCAAATGTGTTGGAACTGATGATGATTTGCAAACCATCCCGGTTCTAGTCCCACTTGTCGTCCATTCTTAAGACCAGCAATCTCATTCAGCGTGTTATAATCCTCACACTTAGACGCAATCTTGCAGATTGTAACATAATCGATGTTTTTAAAGAAGAGTGTTCCGAGACCAGGCGGCTCATGAACCTGCAATCCAAACATATTTCTAGTTTAGTTATATATGTTGATATTCAATTATATAAAACATGTATTTGTACCAATTGATACTAAGTTATATAAACACATGTAGTTGTATCGATTGATACTCAATTATATAAAAGCATGTAGTTGTACCGATTGATACTCAGTTGTACAGAAACATCTAGTTGTATAAATTGATACTCAGTTGTACAAAATCCTCTCATGGTATAAATCGATACTCAGTTGTATTACGGTTACTAGCATACAATACCAAATTCCTTCAAATCAACTACTAATATATGGTCTAATTCCGCCTAATTTCACCTAAAATAAGCTACATTGATTAGGGTTTATCTCGGTATCCACCGATGTGTGAGATGCCGCCAGTTGCGCTGTCGACGGTCTGCTGCCACCGGTTCTGATGCCGCAAATGTTGGAGTGGAGTCCATTGTTGGAGATGGCGGATATGGAGATGGCGGATTTGGATGAGATTTGGAATTGGAGGAGATGGAGGTTTTGGAGAAGATGGAGGACTTGGAGAAGATGTAGTAGTTGGAGGAGATGGCGGATTTGGAGGAGGTGGAGGGCTTGGAGAAGATGGAAGGCTCGGAGAAGATGGAGGAGTTGGTGGAGATGGAGGATGAGGCGTCCAAACAACCATCCGAAGTTCTCTCAGCGGAGATGGAGTTGGTTCTCTCGCCGGAGGAGGATTTTTTCTCTTCCGCTTCGCGGGTGGCTTCTTCCTCTTTGCGGGTTGCTTCTCGGTACTCGTTTTCTTCCCACTTTGCGGAAGAACCATTTTTAGGTTTATGATTTCACTCGAATTTAAGAAGGAGAAGCTTAAATTTGGAGGATTGGTGCAATTTCAATTTTGCCGGAGAGAAAGGGTGAGAGCTGGAGGAGAAGAGGGGGAGAGGGCGACAGGGACGAGGTCGAGGAGGAGTGGGGTGAGTTTGACGAGACTGAGTTGTGGGTCCCATGGGTCAAAATTTTAATTTTTAAAATTTAAAATTTTTGGGTCGGGTCGGGTCAACGGATAATCCGCTGGATCATAGTATGGATTGTAATTAATTTAAATTGCAAAGGTTATATCGTAATTTTGTTATTTTTCAATATAAAAAAATCAAAAAATAAATTTAAATGGGTAAGAAGTGTTTTAGAACATATTTTGAGTGTTTTAGAATTTGTTTCCTGTGGGGGAAGAAGAAGAAGAAAAAACTCAAATTTGGTATATTAAAACCAAACTGGTCAACGCGTGTAGAGAAGTCATACTTACATGGTGCAGGCAGCGGTCTGCGTTTCGTCGCAGAGGATGTCCGCTGTTCGTTCGCAAATCACAGCTGTTGGTATGGCTTCATCGATTATACTTTTTATAAATCATTGATGATTCCAACCACTGTTCTGTAATAGAATCTGAATTTTGACGTGATTTGTTCAATTTTCTAACTGAAAAGCTGCTCAGACGAAGAACTATAATGGTTCTGGGCATGAAGGTGTTGTAAAAGTGCAAGCTTTGAACAGATATCTGAACATGGAAGATCTTACGAAACCAATGGTCGAAGAGAATATTTAAGTTAAGCCTGTATTTAAGTCTTGTGCTGTTCACACAATTTGAGTAATCAATTTTCTTGCTTGAAAGAAGTTGCTGTTTTTTATTATTTTTTTATTGAAACATGTTCATAGCCAAGCTTGATTCTCTTGTTACGGGGACCTCAATTATTAATACCTAGAGCCTGCTATCTTATAACTTTAGATCTTTTTGATGTCAGCTTAAATGCATCCATATTGCATACCTCTGACCTTTGATCTGCTAATGCTGATATTTCCTATATTCGCAACAGGTAATTAATAGACCAAGATGGATTTGTGGACTGGTGATCGGAAAAAAATCATCTACGAAAGAGTTCTGTTTCTTGGTGAGCAAGTTAATCTCAACAAAAGAGGTCCTCCAATCACTTGCCTTCTGCAGGGACCTAATGAAAGGTATCTTACATAGTTTATGGCACTCGGTTGTTTTAAACGTCATTTCTGCGTTTGTGTTTACTATATTTAAAATAAAACACACAGATTTTTGTACAATAAAAAACACACTAAACAAACGCAAACATAAACAAACAGTCAAATCATATATTCCCACATAGTGTTTCCAGCTTTTGGTATTTTTAAAGATTTTTAGCCAGTGGACTGAATCAGCCGTTACCGTTAGCATGGACAGCTTGGTCCCATATGTTAAAATAACAAGTGTCACTCTTTCGTTCATTCTACTGGTTTGTTATTTTTGGTCCCTTGTAAGATTTTGACTGTTTTGTTTCACCGCTTGGCTAGGTCTCTGCAGAGACGTACAATTACTGGTCTTCAGGAGAGCACAAAAGATACATGCATTACAAAAGTCCTATCTTCAAAAGTATTTCTACTTCTTTATTTCGTGTTCCATTGTTTAATAACACTTGTTTTCGTGTGAATGAACAGTTCTATGTAGATGCATACAAACCACCATTGAGCATAATTATACTTTGACAAAATTGAAAGCCTGGCCATACATTCATGCCTTCTACTTTTTGTTTCCTTCCAAAACTTAATGGGTTTTAGGAGTTTTATTTATATCTACTTTGGGAGTTTTTCAATTACCTATCTAGTATCTATAACAATGTAGGTTGTTGGAATAGGAATACTCAGAAATTGGGCCACGACTTTCAAACACGATATTTCTAACATTGTCGGTCTGTCTCAAACGGCTTCCTCCAGAGGTTTGTTTTAAAAAATTTTGCTGCGCGTGGATGCAAAATTCAAGTAATTTTCATAAATGCTACAAATTATATGAGTTTCTTTCTTTGACAGGAGAGCAGAGTTCTTGTACTAGGTACAACAAGTGAATTAACATTTTTAAAAGCTGTTGTTCTGTCTAAATTTTTTCCCCGTATCTCTTTTTCTTTTGCAACTCTAAAGCATTTCTCTCTTACGTTCTTAGAAGAGGGTCATAATTAGGTTTCTAATGGAATTGTTATGGTGTGGCGACAACTCAGATTGCATTGTCAATATTGATCGTTTTTTCTCGTATGCAAATCATAATCACACTACAACCCTGGATCAATGTAAAAACTGTACAATACAATTGAGGGTATCGGCTAGGCTCTCTTCTTTTCTAATTTCTCTCCACACACTTAATAAGTACACAGACCTACATGTATTGCTTCATTCTTACGCCAAACCAAATTCTCTATAACATAACCTTCTCAGTATGAAAACTTGATATAGTCAACAATTTAGGACAAGGCCATCTCTGGCCTAAGGCGTTGAAATGACCCTTCTCCAGACTCTTTGTCCTTGCCTTTTTCTGACTGAAGTGAGGCAGATTGGAAGGATAAAGAGAATGAAAGAGAAATGGTCCGTCGATTATATCGGCGACCATTAGGAAAACCTCTCCTCTGGCTCCCAACACTACCACTCCTATAGCCTTGCCTTGAACTCCTGGCTTGTGGTAACGTCCTCTTGCTCAACTGTCTCCTTAGCTCTTCTGGTAACTGCAGTGTAAATCTGTCTAGATTCTCTCCTAACGGGATCAGAGAATGCCCCGTCGAGTGAGATCTTGGGAATAATAACTCTGTTATTCGCCAGTTTGATGACCCTGTCGACCTCGATCGAGGTGGTCTGCTTGCCCCGTTGCTATTGCTCCATGTCATTCTATCTAGCAAACGCACTTCTGGAGATTCCAATACACTTCTTCTCGCATTTCCCATTTCAAGATCCAAATCTTGATTGGTACGTGGGCGTATAAATGGATAAACAAAGTTTTGATCGCTGCCCGGTTTGGGAACGATATTAGCGCGGCAAACGGGACATGTGGAGCGAGAAGAGAGCCAAACATCGATGCACTCAGCATGAAATGCATGGCTACAAGGAGGCATCAAACGCAGGGCTTCCTCATCCTCAAACTCGTTCAGGCAGATGGCACATTCCACGCCACCTTTGCCTATCTTTAGCCCTTTAACTTGTGAGTAAAGAAAGGAAGGGAACGAAATTATGACATCCTTTTCAAGTCCACGGCTTGTTCTCCTTGTCCACGCTACTCCTTCTCCTCCTTGACCTGCTTCATCGGTATCAGAGTTTGTTCCAGGAGGATATGTCCTTGTGTATTTATAGCAAACGCAGCAAGCGATCATACTGAGTAAGAGCGTGAATATAAGCATCCCAATGATTACCGCTGGTATTTGGTTTGATCTATATTGGCGACCATATGGACCAATGGTTCCAGGCTGCGGCTGGCCCGTGACTTGGAGAACAAGCAACAATAGATAGACAACATGATAACGTGGCAGGATTAGACTCGTTCGGATTGCCATCCTGCAAAGCGAAGGACTTTTTCGTTTTGTTATGTTATCACTCTGGATTATCTCTTGAACTCCATGTTCGAAAGGTAGGAAAGAGGTCACAATGCCATAAAAATATATTTTTGGGTGAAGTGCTCATCACGTTTGATCGTGACAGAGTATTAATTGAATTATAGGTTACTGAATATTCATTTTACTAGGTCGTAATGATTGGTTCGGCGTTGTTCATCTGACATTTAGACTTTGAAGAAGTCGTAGGTTTTCCCCTCTCTCTTTTAATTAGCTTTTTGGTAATCAACTTGACTTTGTCACACAAAAGCTAAGTTTTGACTTAGTTCGATGGTTAATTAAATTGAAAAGGTTCTACATATCCTTCATACGCATCAACACCCGTCCAGCTTCTTCGTGTGCTTTTATTTTGATTCCATTTCTTCAGCGTTTGGAGTTGTTTAAGTTAAATGTAATTGGGATTTTTCAATATATATAGTATATAAAAATTTCCATACTAAAATGATTTTTCAATAAATATAAAAAATTTATACTAAAACATAACCAATAAATTGACAACATATTTTAGAAGGTCACAGTTATATATTATAAAAAATACTGACTATTGATAATCCATTTAATTTTAAATTTTACATAATTATAATATTAAATATTATAATTTATCTAAAATAGTTAATTCATGGATAACATATAATTTTGTGGTTAAATATACTATATATATAAATTATTATGATTATATATATAAAAGTAGTATATCAATAAATATTGCTGATAATATATTTTTATAAAAATGTATTAAGACAATCTCACACATTGAACATGTCCACCTAGGATTTAGAATAACCTGTAAAGTTATATAAAATCAGCATCTTAATTAAATCTTAATTAATATTCCACACAAAAAAATCATCTATTTCTGAAACAGAAAATCAGAATAAAATAACTAAATTAAAAATAGTAATTTAAAACGAAATTAACAAAAATGTCAATGTTTCCAAAAAAATATAGAAATTAATATAAAATTGTTAAATTAACAGAAAAAATAATTTAATAGAAAAATTTGACCCTATAAACCATTGAGGATGTCTACATAGAATTTAAAACCACCAATCAAATTGTGTCAAATCAACATCTTAATTAAATTTTAACAAAAATATCAAATTTTCTATAAAAACCACCTCTTTCTAAATAAAATGGAAATCAATATTAAAAAGTAAATTAAAAAATTAATTTAAAAGTAAATTAAAAAGAATGTCAGATTTTTAAAACACAAAATCATCTCTTTCAAAAGAAAATAAAACTCAATAACAAAAATTTTATATTAACGAAAACTCTACACTACATAAAATTTGAGGTTATAATCTATTGAGAATGTCTATATAGGATTTTAAACCACTAATCAAATGATGCGAAATCAGTATTTTATTAAATAAAAATTCAATTTTTCCAAAAAGTCATATATTACCAAAATAAAACAAAAAGGAATAAGTAAAATAGAAATATATATAAAAACTAACTGACAAAAGAAAGATCATCCAAAAGGAAATTATTATTTTTTTGCAAAAACTTAAAATTAACTTGATATTTAGGTTACCTCTTTGAAAAAATAAAAATAAAAATTTTGACTAAAAATGTAAAGCTGTGTTAGAAAGTATGATTTAAAAAAAATCATATCTATCAAAATAAAAGGAAAATGAAGAAAATATTAAAAAAATAAATTAAATTGAAATACAAATAGAAATAGTTATTATATATTTAAAATAAAAAATAAAAAATCATCTACAAATTCAATTAGCTTAAATTTATTCTTTTCCTATAGTTTTGGTATCAATATAAATACAAATTTAAATATACAGTATGTTACATAATTTTCTAAAACAAGTATTGTTTTAAATGATACAAGAGCTTTTACTAAAACAATGGTAATTTCGTTTTTTCATCAAATGTTTTCTTTTTTTGGATTTTAGTGAGCTTACAATATGTTTTATTAGAATTTTTTTACTAGAATCATCCATTTATAGAAAACACAAAATATTATTTTGAACACCATAAAGACACAAAACTTAAAAAGAAATCATTTACTTATGATTTTTCAATTTTTGTATTGATCAATATATACTGAATATTCTATTTAATGATCACCAATTAAATTGGTTATTCACAAAAAAAGCAAACTACAAAGTGACTTCTTATAAGTTTATAATCTAGTTCACTCATGCTGAATTTAATGAATTATTTAACATATCATAAATTGAAAATGATCTCAGACATTGTATCAAAGAAAAAAATATAGAGAAGAATGTTTACAACATATAAAGTTAGATGATTTCCTACAAGTTTTTTCAAAGAAAAACATTTAGAAGACAATGTCTCTAGCATATATGAAAAAAATAGAGAGTCTAAAGAGACTCAAAAACTAAGTTATACAAAATTCCCAACTAAAAGATTTACGAAGAAAGAAAACCGAAATGATTATAGGAAAAATAGTCAAATTCACATTCATAATTGGAAAATATACTATATGATGATATTAATTAGCAAACCAAAAGAACCATATAATTTTGATGAAATTGTAATAGTTAGAGATAAAGAATTATATCTATTTCAAATCAACATGCTATGCTAGAGATTTATTAGACTATTTGCAGACAGTCTAATAGATCTCTAAGCTTTTATAAATCTCCATATAAAACTATAAATAGTAAACAAGTATTATAAACATTACCAAAAATTAATATAGAATACTTTTTTGTAGAAATAAAAGTCTGATTTATTACAATGCATTATACTGTCGTATTAGCTTCACTACTATATACCTGAGTGAATCAAATCACATAGAAGATCACAAATAATACTAGATATTAGAGAAAATAAAATATTCCTTAATATCATTTACAAGTCATCAAATATTTATTATTATTTCATGTTATTTAACCAAAGAACTATTTAACATTAGTTAAAATTCATCATATATTTACTGTAAAATATCAAATCCAAAACTCGAATATTATGATATGAAACAGATATTTAGTATGACTTTTAGGCACACATGTGTACATAGTAAATATATAACAATCATACATTTATTATGAATCCTAATTAAATACAAGTAGAATTGAACATATGGATACAAAATAATCTTTAATTAATTTAAATAAAGAGATAACTTAATGTTATAATAATATCCACAATATTGTATTGGTAGTAGTTTTTAGAAATGCTACACAAATAACATTTAAAAAAATAAGTTAAAAATCTATTATTATATATATATAGATATTATTGATATCTGAAAAAACACAAACAAAGAACATATGAGTAACACATTCTAAAATTAAATTATGATGTAGTTATGAATCAATCTCAAATTATCAAACCATGACAAGTTATTCAAATAAAAACATGGATAAAAAATTCATGACTTAAATAATGCAAAAATTACAAACCATCTTAAAGGTTTGAAAAAGAATGATCTAATATTAGAATGCAAATAAAACCGATATAAAAGAAATTTTTTTTGAGAGATATACAATAAACAAAAATTTGTAGAACACATGATGGAAATGCAAGAAGCTCGATAACATGATCATTTTCTTCGATTGCATCAAACATATATGAATGGTGCTCAATCTGCATCTGAATGATCAGTTTTTCTCTTTATTTATATTATATTATACATTCACATTAAATAAATTGATGAAATAACAATATTAGTTTCAAAAGAATACAAATTTAGAATGAACATGAATCAAAAAATTTAGATGTACATATACGCACGTCATTTATATATTCAATTAAATAACCAAAGTTTTGAACACAAACTTTAAATAAAAAGAAATTTAGTTGTTTTGGAATTAAAATAAAGCAGTTTGAAAAATTATTTTTCGTTTCTATTTTCATAAATTTTTTTTTAAAATCAAATATATAATAAAATAAAGTATATAAATTGTAAATGTAAAAACGGTTATAAGAATATTAGCAAGAGACATCTATTATATATTAAACACGTATGCTCTTTGACCAAGTCAAGGTTTGACAATACTCTCTTGTGAATATGAGAGAGTTCCAACTTGAATTTGGATTTATATATGATTTAAATGGTGATGATAATTGATCATAGCATAAATATAACGACTAATTAACATATTTTCAAAAAAAAAATCTGATATTTAAAAAAAAAATAAAAAACTGTTGAGAAATGAATAATAGTATAACTACACCAGTACATTAGAAATATTTTCCAAATTTTTTTTAAATAATAAAAAATTGAACAAAGTTTTAATATAGAATTTAACATAACGCATTTGAAAAGTCTAGTCTATACTATATAAAAGTTGAGACTAAAATCTATTAAGTTCATCAATATAGGATTATGAACGTGCAATCAATATGAGTCAAATTAGGCTATTAAATAAATTTTCAAAATATGTCAAAATTTATATATTATATAAAAATTGAGGTTATAAGCCAATACATCGACATAGGATTTTAAATGTCCAATCAAAATATGTCAAATCAGGCTCTTGACTAAATTTTTAAAACATGAAAAACTTTCTATCGAAAATCGTATTTTTAAAAAATAAAATGAAAATTAAAAATAAATAGTTGAATTAACAAAACAAAAAAAATCAACTAAAAGGAAAATAATTTAATATCTAGATTAATTTTATTTTGGAAAATAAAAATAAAAGCATTAACTGAAAAAAAAATATCTTAACAAATAAAAAATTAAAAAATCTATACTATTTAAAATTTGAGGTTAAAGTCATTAAATGTGTCTACATAAGATTTCAAGCGTCCAATCATGATGTGCCAAATCATCATCATAATTAAATATTTTTAAAATGCTAAATTTTCCAAAAATCATATATTTCCAATATAAAATAAAAATGAACAAAAAAAATTAAGTAACTAAGGAAAAATCAACTAAAAGAAATTAACTTGATGTACAGCCTACCTTTTTGGAAAATTAGCATAAAAACTTAATTAAGAAAAAATAGTCTTAAAAATATAAAACTTCCAAAAAATAATATATATATATATATTTCAAATAAAATAAAAACTAATATAAAAATAGATAAGTAAAAAGGAAATTACATTGACATTTACTATAATTTTTTAGAAACTAACATAAAAACAAGTAAAAATGTCCTAAAGTATATCAAAACACACAGAAAACCATATCTATTAATTTGTTTGTTTATAAATTTAAAGGCAAAATTTTGTAAAAAAAATAAACTTATTTTCGTTTTCAAAACAATGTAAAAATATATTAAAATAAAGAAATCACAGAAAAAATTATCGTACCATAATCTCAGTAAAAAGACATCATTCTTTAGATATGTTTCGTCTAAAATAATTTTCGTAAATCTATTAGATTTTTGATAATTTAGAAATTGTTAGCCACTGAACGCATCCATATAGGACTTTAAATGTCAATTCAATATGTGCCAAATCAGACTATTAATTTAAATTGTAAATATGTCAAAATTTCTACGAAAAATAGTATTTTTTTAAAAAAATGGAAATTAATAATAAAAAGTCAAATAACTAAAGAAAACATCAACTAAAATGAAATAAATTTAATATCTAGACTATTTTTTTGAAAAATCAATATAAAAATTTTAACTAACAAAAAAATATCTTAAAGAATAAAAAACTTTGAAAAAAATCTTTACTATATAAAAGTTAAGGCGATAAGTCATTGAACATGTTTATATAGGATCTTAAACGACAAATAAGGATATGTTTAATCAATATTTTAATTAAAATATTTTTAAAAAAATTATAAACTTTCCAAAAAAATCACAGTTTCCAAAATAAAATAGAAATAAATATTAAAATAATTAAACAAATAAATTGACAGTTTCTGAGGAAAAATAAAATTAACTTGATATATAGGTTACCTCATATAAAAGAAAAATAAAATACTAAATTAAAAAAATTATATCAGAAATGCTTACTTTAAAAAAATCATATCTATCAAAATAGAATGAAAATAAAAAGTTGTAGACTAACAAACAATGATTAAAAATAAATTAACAACAAAAAAATAAAAAATGTATCTCAAAAAATGTTGAAAAATTAAAAAAACAAATGAACCTGTCAAAATAAAATAGAAAATTAATATAAAAAAACTAAACTACAATAAAAGTTTCAAAACTAATTACTTTGAAATTTAGTCTAAAAAGATACAAATGCCAAAATTTCAAAAAAAAAATTGTATATTCTAATATAAAATATAAACTAATATTAAAAATTTAAGTTAACAAAATAAAAAATTCATCTTAAAATATAATTAAACTGAAACTTAGTATAAAATTATTTTTTCTAAAGTATTTGTAGGAAATATAAATATAAATAAAAATATAAAAAGTTATATGAAATTATAAAAATATATATTTTAAATGATATATTGTCAATTCTTCAAAATAGAATAGTAACATTGGA
Source organism: Streptanthus diversifolius (assembly GCA_039880935.1). Taxonomy (NCBI): domain Eukaryota; kingdom Viridiplantae; phylum Streptophyta; class Magnoliopsida; order Brassicales; family Brassicaceae; genus Streptanthus; species Streptanthus diversifolius. The sequence goes on along the minus strand of JAXGFM010000003.1, from coordinate 8,170,377 downwards.
ACAGTTTGTCGTACTACAAAAACAAGACATTGTGATGTAAGAACTAAGGGGTGGTTGTCTTTCACCGAGAAGCTCAGGTTGCTCAGGTTGCTGGTTGACCACACAAGCTGTGAAAGGGGATTGTGATATTCCAAAAACTTCAACCAAATGAGGTTGAAGTTGGCTGCTACAAGGAGGTTGGAGGCGCCTGTTTTAGGTCTTATACACTAGTCTTAGGTTTTGTCAAAATGTTTGTTATTTTATTAAAGTGTAGACAAAAGGCTTATATAATGCTTTGTTACAACTTAGGCTAAACTACAAGGTGTTTAGCCTTACAAGAATTAAAACAACATGTAGTTCACTTATTGACAATTAAATAGAAAATGAGCCCTAAATAGTCAACATGAATTAAACCCAAATAAATACTTAATCTAAAAAGAATAGAAATAAGATAGAAAAGCTCAATAATACTTAGGCACAGAATTCGCAGGAAGACTTGTGAATGGGATGGAACTGTGAACAAGTCTTCACCGTCTTGCGCACTAAGAGTATTGCCTCATTAAAACCTTCTTCGGAAAATCCAGTGGGATAAAACCGAAGATAGGAAAAAATAGTACAATTTCCTAGCACGACTTTTGGTGTCTCTACCGAATGGTAATGGTAAAGACACCAGATGAGGAAGAGTCTTCTAGAAGGAACCTCCATGGTTCCTTGTCTAGCTGGAACGGGTCAGTGCTTGGACCGGTCGTGGACGCGTGGGACGGGCTGGTCGTCACGGACGTGTGGCTTGGGAACAGCTGGGACGGGTCACCTGGACGCAGGCTGGTCGGCATGGTCAGCTCGGGGTCCTCTCTGGTTCTACTCTCCAGGAGCATGCTGAGCTTGTCTCCTAAGGCTTTTCTCTTGGACGGCGTAAGAGGTCCAGGTGGAATGACTGGTGCAATGGCTTGCTCGATGTCCTCATCATTCCCTCCCTCTTGAAGTGCTTTGGTCTCCAAAAAGAAGTCCTCACATGCATCAAACAACTCTAAGTCAGAAACATTGAAAGTACTAGAGACGTTATACTCACCTGGAAGTTCGAGCTGGTAGGCTTTGTCGTTGATTTTCCAAAGAACGCGGAATGGACCATCTCCCCGGGGTGCAAGCTTGCTCTTCCGTCGCTGGGGAAATATCTCTTGTCGCAGATGTAGCCAAACCCAATCTCCCTCCGTGAAAACTATGTGTCGGCGGCCTTTGTTGGCGTTCTTGACGTTCTGGATGTTCCGTTGTTCCAGGTTTGCCTTGGTCTTTTCATGAAGTCGCTTGATGTAGTCCGCCTTTGCTTCAAGGTGCGGATGAGACTGGTAACGGCATGTAAGGACCCTGCGGATGCATCTTGGATTTAGTCCTTTTGCATATGAGGCACCTTGCACAGTGTGCCTCTACATCTTGTCGCTGGTGGGGCCAGTAGAAGTGCTCCTTAAGCATGCTTAAGGTCTTTTCAATGCATAAATGACCCATGAGACCTCCACCGTGGGCCTCTCTAAGAAGCAGTTCTTGAATCGATCCTCTTGGAATGCAAAGTCGTTTGTCTTTAAAGAGGAACCCGTCGTGAAGAAAGAAGCGGCTGTAGTTGCACTTGTCGTGCTCCAAGTAAGCCTGAGTGAAATCTGCATCATCAGCATACAGCTCTTTGATCATCTCGAAGCCCATAACTTTTGACTCCATGACGGAAATCAGACTTTATCTTCGAGATAAGGCGTCGGCGACAACTTTGTCTGTTCCTTTCTTATACTTGATGACGTACGGAAAGGTCTCGATATACTCCAACCAACGGGCATGTCTCTTCTTCAGCGTAGAATGTCCTCTAAGGTGCTGGAGCGTCTGATGGACGGTGTGAATGACGCACTCCCGGGAAAGAATATAGTGCTGCCACGTCTCCAAGACGCGGACTAGGGCATATAGCTCCTTGTCGTATGTCGGATAATTAAGTGCAGCTCCACTTAACTTTTCACTGAAGTAGGCGACAGGTCGTCCGCCTTTTGTGAGGATGGCTCCAATGTCGATCCCTGAGGCATCACACTCGACCTCGAATGTCTGAGTGAATTCCGGTAGGACTAGAACTGGGGAGTGGGTGAGGCATTCCTTCAGAAGCTTGAAAGACTTATCCTGCTCGGGTCCCCAATGAAAATCTTGATTCTTCTTTATCGTCGAGGTTAATGGACCAGCTATCGTGCTGAAATCTCGGACGAACCTTCTGTAGAAGCTGGCGAGTCCGTGGAAGCTAGGAACCTGGCTGGCGGTCTTCAGTGTGGGCCACTCCTGTATGGCTTTAATCTTCTCGTCGTCCACCCGAGTCCCTGGAAACTTACGACAAAACCAAGAAAAACGACTTGGTCGGTGCAGAATGTACATTTCTTGAGATTTGCGTACAACTGCTCTCTCTGCAGGGTGGAAATCACGGTCTCTAGGTGCTCCAGATGGTCTGAGTAGGTCGTGCTGTAGACAAGAATATCGTCAAAATAGACCACTACAAACTTGCCAATGAACGGACGAAGGACTTCGTTCATAAGGCGCATGAAAGTACTGGGAGCCTTTGATAGGCCGAATGGCATCACTAGCCACTCATAAAGACCTTGCTTGGTCTTGAATGCAGTCTTCCATTTGTCTCCTTCGCGCATCCTTACTTGATGATATCCGCTTTTCAGGTCAATCTTGGAGAAGACTGCAGCTCCGCTGAGCTCCTCGAGCATGTCGTTCAGGCACGGAATGGGGTGTCGGTACTTGATTGTAATGTTGTTGACGGCGCGACAGTTGACGCACAACCTCCAGCTCCCGTCCTTCTTTGGTAATAGAAGAACCGGAACGGCGCAAGGACTAAGGCTTTCTCGAACGCAGCCTTGAACCATGAGATCCTGGACTTGTTATTCCAACTCTTTAGCCTCCTCGGGGTTTACTCTGTATGCAGGACGGTTGGGTAACTGAGCTCCGGGAACAAAGTCGATATGGTGCTGATCCCTCTGAGAGGTAGGAGGCCAGCTGGAATTTTGTCCGGAAACACGTCGGCATACTTGTCTAGCAGGGCGCGGATCTTGGCAGGTAATGGTGCCTCAGTGCTAGTCATGTGGAGGCTCTCTCTGTAGAGCATTAAAATGATCTGGGTGCCCTTGGTGCAAGTGGCTTTCCGCATGTCTGCCAAGTTTATTAAGAAGTTCGCCTTACAGGCATGTTGATCTTTTGCTATTTTAGATTGCATTACTTGAACGGCGTGCACAGACATTGGTACGAGGTTGTATCTACACTTGTCATGGACGAAAGAATAGAAGTTTGTTCGCCCGTTATGCGTAGTCTCTTAATCAAATTGCCAAGGTCGTCTGAGCAGAAGATGTCCAGCTGACATCGGGAAAACATCGCAGGTGACCTGGTCCTGATATCTGTCGATGCTGAAAGATACCTGAACTTGGTCTTAGATGTACAACTTTGTCTTGTTGTTCAGCCATCGTAGTTTGTAGGGTTTGAGATGCTTGGTCACAGGCAATCCCAGTTTCTCCACCATGTATTTACTGGTGGCATTGGTGCAGGACCCTCCGTCGATAATCAACGAGCACACTTTTCCAAGTATTGTGCATTTAGAGTGGAAAATGTTCTCTCGCTGATCTTCTTCTTCTGGCTCGAATCTCAAGCTGAGAACCCATCGGATCATGAGCATTTCTCCGGAGTCGGCGTACTCAATGTCATCGTCAGACTGATGGTGGGTCGGAAACGCTGGCTCCTCTTGCTCATCCTCAGATTCGTAGTTGCCTGAAGCAGTGAGGACCATTGTCCGTTGAGTGAGAAATTCCCGGGACATGTGTCCTCTGCCTTTATATTTGAAGCAGACGATCTCGCTGCTTCGCTGAGGCTGGGTCGTGGGCGTGGTGCTAGGCTGCTTTGGGGCGGCTGGAGCTGGTCTGGGAGCTGAGCTGCTGGCCATGGATTTGCCCTTGAGGCGTGGATCAATGGGCTGAGTCGTCCGCTCGAATGGATTGGAGCCGGTGTTCCTAGTGTTCTTGGGTCGAGAAGGTGCGGCAAGTTTACGTTTATGGCACTTCTCGATCTGGACTGGTAGGTGGAACAACTCTCCGAGGTCGTGGTATGGCTGCAATTCTAATTTTCTAGCGATGGATTCATGTAAGTCATCGATGAACTGGGCCATGAGGCTCTCCTCGGACTCGTCAACACCAAGTGGGTTGCGTAGATGCTCGAATTCATCGAAATATTCGGACACCGTCTTGCTTCCTTGTGTTAGACGTCGGAAACGCCGCTGAAGCTCGCGGTGGAAGTGGAGCGGGACGTAGCGTCTCCTCATGATCTGGGTGAGTTTGACCCATGAGTTCAAAGGACTCATCTGAGCTCTCCTGCGAGCGGTGACTTCTCGATCCCACCACGCCAGTGCGTTGTCAGTGAATTGCGCCGTTACTAGGCGACTTTACGGGGATTGTCATAGTTGTAGTACTCAAAGAGGAGCTCCATTCGTCTCTCCTAGTCTAAGTACTCTTCTGGATCAAGTTCTCCCGAAAAGGGAGGTGGGTTCATCTTAACCTCGGGATAATGCAATGGTGGACGAGGTGGTGGCATAGGCTCGTCGTAGTATTGATGTCGACCCATGGATGGTTGATCGTGGTGATAAGATGGTGTGGCAGGTGCTGGCGCGGGCTGCTCTAATCTCTCAAGGCGAGTCGTTACGGTCGACATTTGGGCAGTCAAAGTTTACAACAGATACATCATAGCTTGACTGTGCTGTCCAGATGTGGACTCGTCATTCCCTCACATATTTCTTTTTCCGAGAAAATTAAATTTTGAAAAGGAAAGTTTCCCGGAAATGAAACTTGCAAGATATGGAAACATTTCTTAAATGAAAAATTTTCACAGATATTATTTTTATTTTCTTTATATGATTTATTAAAAAAACTATCTAAAAACAAAAGGAAACAATCAAAAAGGAAAATATCCTAAATCTAGAAAGAAAATCTAAAAATAGAAAATATCGTAAAAAAAAAATGGCTTAAAAACAAAAGAAAACTAACTAAATAAAAAGATCCTAAATTAATTGTCTAATCTAATAAAATGAAAATTATATTAACTAGGAGAAAATCTACTTATTTCCTAATTCTTAAATGAAAACTTCCTAAAACTAAAAGGAAAATTAATTATTGTCTAGTAAAATTTAGGAAAGCTAGCTAAGATAATCTAGAAAACTTTCTAAACTAAAAAGGAAAATTAATTATTGCCTAGTAAAATTTAGGAAAACTACCTAAGACAATCTAGAAAACTTCCTAAGGGAGGACGCGGTACGGGCAGGCTCTGGACGCTCACGCATACACGCAAGAGCACACTAAGCAACCTAGACGCGGCTACAGACTCGAGGGGCTTTCTAACATAGACCTAACACAGCAAACAACACGAAAGAGGAGTCTAGCCTAAACGCATGACCAACTAGAACCGAATGGCTACTCACGACTAGGAACACAGGTTGCGGATGGGAGCTAAGGTTAAGAGAGTAACCTAGCAACCAAGAAACAGTTGCGTGTGGACCAAACACTTGGTCACACGATTTCTCAAAGTGAAAGAGTGTTCTAGGTGAGTTTCTAAGGTTCCTAGATTGCTTTTAAACAACCTAAACAATATTTTTTTTTGTCTTAAAAAAAAAAATTTAACAACAAACAAGCAATAAAATAAGCAAATTTCTTCTCCTTTTTTCTTTTGAAAATATGAAAACAAATAAAAGAATTGATAGAACCTGATTTTTTTTTGTATTTTGTTTGTGGTATGTGACTTGATTCCTCTCCTTCTTACCGAGAACCTAAGGGAAAAGAGAAAGAAACACAATCAAAGCCAAAAACTATTGCAACAAACAAAGGAAAAATCACCAAAAACAAAAGGATAGAATCACCCTGATGAGCAGGAGCTTTAAGCTCTGATACCAGATGATATAAGAACCAAGGGGTGGGCTGTCTTTCACCGAGAAGCTCAGGTTGCTGGACAGAAATCGAGGGGAAGGAAGGGGTGGATCGAAGGGACCACACATGCTGTGAAAGGGGCTTGTGATACTCCAAAAACTTCAACCAAAGAAGGTTGAAGTCGGCGGCTACAAGGAGGTTGGAGACGCCTATTTTAGGTCTTAGACACTAGTTTTAGGTTTTGTCAAAATGCTTGTTATTTTATTAAAGTGTAGACAAAAGGCTTATATAATGCATTGTTACAACTTAGGCTAAACTATAAGGTGTTTAGACTTACAAGAATTAAAACAACATTTAGTTCACTTATTGACAATTAAATAGAAAATAGGTCATAAATAGTCAACATGACTTAAACCCAAATAAATACTTAATCTAAAAAGAATAGAAATAAGATAGAAAAGTCCAATAATACTTAGGCACATAATTCGCAGGAAGACTTGTGAATGGGATGGAATTGTGAACAAGTCTTCACCGTCTTGCGCACTAAGATTCTTGCCTTATTAAACCTTCTTCGGAAAATCCAGTGGGATAAAACCGAAGATAGGAAAAAGAGTACAATTTCCTAACACAAATTTTGGTGTCTCTACCAAATGGTAATGGTAAAGACACCGGAGGAGGAAGAGTCTTCTAGAAGGAACCTCCATGGTTCCTTGTCTAGCTGGAACGGGTCAGTGCTTGGACCGGTCGTGGACGCATGGGACGGGCTGGTTGTCACAGACCTGTGGCTTGGGAACGGCTGGGATGGGTCACCTGGACGCAGGCTGGTTGGGATGGTCAGCTCGGGGTCCTCTCCGGTTCTACTCTCCAGGAGCATGCTGAGCTTGTCTCCTAAAACTTTCTTCTTGGACCGTGTAAGAGGTCCAGGTAGAATGACTGGTGCAATGGCTGATTCGATGTCCTCATCACATTGTCTATCATATAATATTATATCTCATAAATATGGCTGAAGTATTAACGTTTCAACTATTATAGTTTAAGTTTAATGAATGGTTAATGGTTCCGGTATATAAAAGATATGGTGATGGACCGAATCAAAGAAAAGATATCGGAATGGGTTTGATGTCAACCCTTTTACTATGCCACTAAATTCTTTCCTCTAATGTTCATATACATTCCTATACAATGGTTTAATTTAATATAAATATATATGTATAAAGTATATTTTATGTGTTAATTAATGAAGAGGTGTGTCTAATAGAAGACACAACTCTTTCCCTCCTCACGTGGACCTCTTTTTAAATATAAGGGGTAGGGAAATTTTTCATGGAGTGGTTTTTTATTGAGAGATAAACATTAAAGGCATAAGAACACATAAAAGAAAAGAGAGATTAGGGTGTGATCCAAGGTAGACTCCATCGAAGGGACATCACACTAAGGGAGGGAAGGAGAAGAAAAAACAATAATCAAGGTTCGATCAATCATCATGGCTAATGAGAAAGGTATGTTATTATTCATTCTCATATTAGAGAATTCATCATTATAAAATTGGTTGTTTCAAATGTTCTAGGAAAAATTCTGAGATCAATTACATGTATGTAATCATTAATTATGTCTTATATATGTTATCAGAGCCATCCTAAAAATATATTTGTTACAATTTAAATCACATTGATGAATGAACTGAAAATCACGTTTTTCTAATATCAATGTGTAAGGGATAAAAATATCTTTCATATTGTATAAAATTTGTTAAATTTCATATAGTATATCAAAAGTTATGAATTTTACAAATTTTATGGATTTTAATAGCAGTTTCGTCAAACGAAGACAATGAATAATTACCGCAGAGAAATATTTTTTCCTAGTCTGTTAAAAGTTTCTGGTGCCAACCGTAAAGTAATTAGACTAATATATTATGAAATTTTAATACATATAAAAATTTAAAAGCCTATTAATAGTTCATACAACTTATAACTTGTTAATCACCATTGGTGCAGCTCTGGTTGTTTTAAAACCAAAGGATCGTCTTGAAGGAAGGTGATCTGGTTAAGGAGAAGGCTACTAGTACTTCTCTTGGCAGCGGATTGATTAGAGAATGGATTGGAGGCTACTAGCTCTCCAATTAGGTGTATATGATGATGGATTTGATTCCACTAGCACAGGTTCACCCTGCAAAGAGCTATGGAATTTCACAGTAGATTACTCTACTCCTTAGTGAATTAGGATCAATGTTCTTAGGCTGAACAGAGAAAGCAAAAGGAAGCAAAAATGCTTTAAGTTTATGTTTATAAAATTCGATGTGTATTTACAAAGGGGGTGGAAGTCTTTTTATAGGCATAAATCCCTAACAAGATTATGCCTACAAAAAGGAATATCCTAACTACTTTATTCTAACAATAAAATCCTAACTAATTAATTCCTAATTTTATGCCAATAGATTTCTTGGCCTAATCTATTATTCTGGTTTAAATTAAATGACTAATTACAAACCAATAAATTAAATTAAACCAATCTAATTGGTTTACTCTCTTTGGGCTTCCTTTTCCTTCTTAGACAAACCCAAATCACTTGCAGAATGAGTTTTCTTTGGATTTTAACTCTGAACCTGATTATTGGGCCAAACCACACTTCCATGACTCCTTGGGTTTGGGCTGCTTAGCTTGAGTCTTCTTCTTGGGCAGCATTAGTTGAATCTTCTGTTTCTTGGGCCGCTTGACTTGCTCCTCTCTGAGCTTGGTTCAACTCCACGTCCATGGGCTGCTTCTCCAGCTCCTTCTCACTTGCCCACACAGCATTGATGGGCTGTTCCAAGCTTTCCAAGCCTCTGAAGCCCACGTTTTCCTTGTTCTGGTCCAACTTCATCTGATCAAGATCCTCTTCATGTCCAGGTCGCTTAACATCCTTATTGGGCCTTTCTAGTATCGCACCATCCCCTCCTCCTTTGAAAGGATTTGACCTCAAATCCAATTCATCTGCAAAACAAGAAAACAAGTTAAAATCTTTGGAGGTATGATTAATGGTGTACTTACCTTGGAATGTTGGAAGTGGTTGCCAAGTAAGAGCAAACAAGTGTTCCTTTGGTCCATAATCAACTTGTTTGTCCAGACCCTGAATCCTCCTTGTTCTTGGAACAAACTCCATAACCTGTCTATCCTGCTTTTTTTAAACACTAGGAAAACCACATCAAATGTGCAACAGAGATAGACAACTGAATTCCCTTGGTTTAAGATCTTAAAAACAAGATTAAGGTTCCTAGAATCACCATCTAAGACAAGATCATAAATCATTCTAGCATTAGAACACTCACTGGAACAAAACGGTTCTTTTGAACACAAACCAAACAAATAAATCATTGTTAGCAAACAGATTAGATTGTGCTAACTTAGAAACTCTCTCAACATATTCAAATTCAGAACTTCTCTTAGCTCTAAGTAGGTCATGCATGTTCCTAGACCACCATTCTAGCAATGCAAACTCATGATCTAACTTGGACAAACTCTCAAAAATGTTTTCTTTCAAGGCTAAGTTCAAATCACAAGGTTTTAAAACCCAAAAATCTTCACAGCACAATTTTTCACAGCCTTTTCTAACTAAATTTGAATCCTGCAACCTTTTATTAGAAAAACATTCATCATTCACAAGATCTGCATCAATCCTCACCGATTTTTGCCTAATGTTCTCCTAATCAACTTATAACTCAAAGCAAACTCAGAACTCTCAGTTTCAGCAATCAAAGAACATTCTGATCTAGAAAACACTTCATGCCTAGGTGCTTCAAAGGATTGAATCATCTTATCAAAAATAAACCTAGAAACACAAAGTTTTTTAACATTCTCTAAACCAAATTGTTTCTCTTCTTCTCGTGTAACAATCACAAACAAACTAGGTAAAGAATTTGTCACACCAATATCCTTACAGAGTTTGAGATGACTTTCATCAATAAAAGAAGGAATGAATGACTTGAACTCCCAGCTAGTTGTAGCCACCAACTTACTATCCAAAGACAATCTCCTTGGTGATTCGCTCAATAGCTTCTCTTCAGGGTCCTGCAAGGAAAGCTCTTTGCTACTCGGTTGCACCGGTTTAAGATTAGTAACACTTATATAAGTATCATCTAATACTCTAGCTTATGGAATAGAGAAAATATATTTGTCAAGCTCACAGAGATTTTCTTTTACCAACAGTTCACCTTCAGCTAGTGAAGTCTCACTCTTAGGCAAATTTGGCAATGGATCAGACATCTCCCTTCTTCCTCTAACTCCATTGGCGTCCTTAGCAACTTCCAGAATCTCCATGCCGCTGGCTGGTGGTGCTTTCTTGGGTACCTTTCCTGGAATCTCCTCCTCAATGTCCTGTGAAGAGAAAACAAGGCTACTCGGACTCGCCGGTTCACAGATGGTTAGTTCTCTACAAAACTTTTTTTCCTTAAGAATATAATCAATTTGAGAAGATGGTAGAAAATACCTAGCTGGGATTGAGTCACTTAAGAGCTCTTCCGTCTCAGAAAACTGCCTAATCGTGGCTTCATTATGAAAAGGTGATGTTTCTAAAATTTCTTTCCTTTCCTCATTGTTATTCTCAGCACTCTCCACAAACAATCTTCTAGGACTTTGTTTCCTTTGTACATAAAAGATTCATTAGAGAAATCTTTTAAATTTGAATTTTGTTTCTTACCTCTGCATATTGGACTAAAATGATTTATTTCTGGCTGTTGGAAGGCCGGTTTTTCCTGAGAACACCTATGCTCCTGGCATGTCAACTTGGCTGATGATGGGCGTATGGTTAGTCTCTCATGTGATCTTCTTAGGTGTCTGTCCTGCACATAACCAATTTTTTTATAATCTGGAGCAAACCTCTTTTTCATAACAAATTTCATCTCAAACCAAGAAGCAATCTGAGGTTCTCCATGGTGCCTCCTTGTGGATGCAATCTGATCCCACCAATGGATGGCATGACCACTGAATCCACTTGTTGCAAGTTTGATCTTCTTTGCCTCAGTGTAGTGATAACAACTGAACACCCATTCCATCTCTTCTTCCCATTCCAGATAAGCTTCAGGATCAATCTTCCCATGAAATGATGGAATCCCAAGCTTGGATTGACTAAGGTATTCTTCTGCTCTATGGTGACAATGGTGATAAGAGTTAACTCTTGCTTTTCTGCCTGCAGAAATTGAAAAGTCATGAAACTCATTAGCATGGTTAGTCCTATTGAAATCTTTTTGCAGCTTCCTAGTGATCTCAGCCATCATAGCATCACATTGGAACTGATCAAGATGAACAATCTGATCCATTGAATTTTTCCTTGCCATGAAGTTCCTGAAACAAACTCAGCATACAGATTAGAAATCCTCTCTCTCTCTCTCTTTTGGTTCTCTCAGTGTTCAATCCTCTTGCTATTCCAACAAGTTCAGAATAGATCAAAGCCCAATCACCTAAGATCTAGAGCTATAGCCTACTGTGATTAAGATAGAAATATTGCAAGATTTTTTTTTGTCAGCTGATTGACCTATTCCTAGCAGGGTTTCTCTTCTGCTCTTTTTTTTTTCTTCTGAATTTTCGATTTTTTTTTATTTTAATTGTAGATCCTTTTCTTAGATCTTTTTTTTTGTAATTCAGGAAAGGCTCAGCTGACTTACAACAGATAGAAAGAAAATAATTTGTTTATAAAACTAAAAAAAAAATTGAAAAAAATTGATGGTGGTTTTGAAATCAAAGTGATTTCACAAACCCTAACCTTCAATAGGCTCTGATACCACTTGGTGCGGCTCTGGTTGTTTTAAAACCAAAGGATCGTCTTGAAGGAAGGTGATCTGGTTAAGGAGAAGGCTACTAGCACTTCTCTTGGCAGCGGATTGATTGGAGAATGGATTGGAGGCTACTAGCTATCCAATTAGGTGTATATGATGATGGATTTGATTCCACTAGCACAGGTTCACCCTGCAAAGAGCTATGGAATTTCACAGTAGATTACTCTACTCCTTAGTGAATTAGGATCAATGTTCTTAGGCTGAACAGAGAAAGCAAAAGGAAGCAAAAATGCTTTAAGTTTATGTTTATAAAATTCGATGTGTATTTACAAAGGGGGTGGAAGTCTTTTTATAGGCATAAATCCCTAACAAGATTATGCCTACAAAAAAGCAATATCCTAACTACTTTATTCTAACAATAAAATCCTAACTAATTAATTCCTAATTTTATGCCAATAGATTTCTTGGCCTAATCTATTATTCTGGTTTAATTTAAATGACTAATTACAAACCAATAAATTAAATTAAACCAACTTAATTGGTTTACTCTCTTTGGGCTTCCTTTTCCTTCTTAGAAAAACCCAAATCACTTGCAGAATGAGTTTTCTTTGGATTTTAACTCTGAACCTGATTATTGGGCCAAACCACACTTCCATGACTCCTTGGGTTTGGGCTGCTTGGCTTGAGTCTTCTTCTTGGGCAGCATTAGTTGAATCTTCTGTTTCTTGGGCCGCTTGACTTGCTCATCTCTGAGCTTGGTTCAACTCCACGTCCATGGGCTGCTTCTCCAGCTCTTTCTCACTTGCCCACACAGCATTGATGGGCTGTTCCAAGCTTTCCAAGCCTCTGAAGCCCACGTTTTCCTTGTTCTGGTCCAACTTCATCTGATCAAGATCCTCTTCATGTCCAGGTCGCTTAACATCCTATTGGGCCTTTCTAGTATCACACCATCCATGGTGGTTTGGTTATGTTTAATGTGATGATAAAGTAAAATTCATAATTAATCATGATTAAAGGATGCTAAAAGACATGAATTTTTTTTTCTTTTTTATTGATCAATTGTTTGCTTAGTATATCCTAGGAGATAACCCGAATGTGGATCATTGGGTGTATTAAGTAACAAATAAAGTATTAATCATCCATACTACGGTTGATATATACACATACCCACTGGTAGCATTGCTATCAGCTGTAGGTATGGATTAATTAATTATTAAAAAATATAAACTAGCATCACTTTGAGTGTATGTGTTTAAAGAATTTCTTACTTACAATAAAAAAATTTAGATTATTTATTGTATTGTTTTTGAATCTATTAAATTCTCAAAGCACTAATTAAAATACTACAGCTTCATCAACTTTTCTTCCTTCAGCAATTTATATTATAAAGTTCAACGGGCTCAACTATGAGGAGTTTTCTGAACATATTAGGTTCTCTTTGGGTGTAATATCCCTAGACCAGACTATACGTACAGATGAGGAGCCGACATCCATTATGGATGAGAGCTCAAAATTGGAAAAGTCTCGTTATGATACATGGGAGCGCTCTAACCGGCTGTGTCTGAACTTGCTTATGATGTCAATGGTAGACTACATTAGGCAATCCATTCCTAAGACAGAGAAAGAAAGAGAATTTATCTTGAAAATTAAAGAACAGTGTCAATCGGATGTCGCCGACAAATTGAGAGTAGGCAGTCTCATGAGTGAGCTGTTTCTACGAAAATTTTCTATTGTTCTCAGAAAATCCATGATCATGTCACTCACATGTCAAAATTTACACCAAGGTTAACATCCATGGGGATAGAAGTGCATGAATTGTTATTGGTTCAGTTCATAATGAACTCTCTGCCTCCTGAGTATGGCCAGTTCTAGGTGAATGACAAACCATTAAGGATAAGTGGAACTTTGAGAAATTGAAGGCCATGCTCGTTCAAGAAGAGACTAGGTTAAAGAAACTGAAATACCAAGTTGAACTCATTATTGGATTAAATAGAGCCAGCAGTTTCAAGAAACTAAATAAGGACTTTATAACTTCAATCTTGACAAAAAAATTATGAATCCTTATTTAATGTTGAGTATCAAGGTATTAAACATAGTGCATCTAATGAAAAATCAACAATTTAATGGCATAAAATGCTAGGTCACATATCCAAAGAAAGAATTGTGAGGTTAATGAAGAAATATTTATTACCTCAATTGGATTTTTTGAAGATTTATTACCTCAATTGGATTTATATGACCTATATGTATGTGTTGAATGCATTAAAGGAAATCAAACTAAACACATCACAAAGAAATAAGCTACAAGAAGTATTGAACTGTTAGAGTTAATACACACAAATATATGTGGCAATTTGATGTTCCATATTGGCGGGGAGAAATATTTCATATTTATGGATGATTACTCACGATATGATTATACTTATTTGTTGCATGAAAAGACTCAGTCGGTCGATGTATTGAAAGTCTTCATTGATGAAGTGGAAAGATAACTTGAAATGAACATAAAAGTAGCGAAGTCTGACAGAGGTGGAAAATTTTATAGTAGATTTAGAAAAAGTGGATCATGTCTAGGTTCATCCGTAAAACTTCTGGAAACTAAAAGCATTTGTGTGCAATAAAAAATATTGGAAACACCTCAGCAGAATGGTGTAGCTGAAAGGCATAACCGAACATTATTGGAAATGATGATGATCATGTTAAGTAATTGCAAATTATCCATATCAATGTGGATATACACATTGAAGACTGCAACATATATATTAAATTGGGTTCTTAGCAAAGCGGTTTAATAATGCTATTTGAAATATTTAAAGGAAGGAAACCCAGTTTAAAACACTTTTGTATATAGGGATATCCAGCAAAATTAAAGTCATAAAATCCACATAAAACAAAATTACACTCTAGGACAGTTAGTAGATTTTTCATTGGCTATTCGGAAAATTCTAAGGGTTTGTATTCTACTGTCCTAGTCATAGTACAACAATCTTTGAGATGGGTAATGATAGGTTCATTGGAAATAGTAAAACTAGTGGGACTCCAAAATCTAAGAGAGTGAACATAAAAGAAATTCGGGTAAAGATGTTTCACCTGTAGTTCCAACCCGAGTTGTTGTTCCCATTGTTTGTGTAGAGCCAAACACTGAAATAAAAAAACATAATGAGGAACATATGGTCCTACTAAATCAAGAACCCAAAAATGAACTTGATATGAGTCAGGCCATCTGGTCAGGAGGTGGTCGCTGGGATGAACAGTATGGTCGGGGAGTGTGGTCGGTACGGGTTGGACCTTGCTGCGAGGGTGAACAGGGTTATGACCTCGGCAGGATGAGAACAAGCGGCTGGTTGTGGGTCATGAAGGCGAACGAGGGCCTTGGCTCCGGTCAAGAACACGATCGGTGGGCGACCTTGCGGACGAGGATACAAACGGCAGGACGGGGCCTCGGTCGTGATTGCGAACGACGGGTCAAACAACACGAACGAAGAAGCGACGGGTGTAAAGCTATAGAACGTGGGTTGAACGGATGAGTTTTTGGAAACGATTTGAAAGGTGGATTGAGGACAACACACCAAGCTATGGCAGGCTTGGATACAGCCTTCCTTGAAGAGAGACACACTCAATCTTCAAAGGAACTTTCTTCCTCCCTAGGAGACACACTCACACACAAGGAAGAAGATAAAGACCTAGGCGGCCATGGAAGGGTTATGAATCTAAAAATTGTCTCCTTAAAATGAGGAAGGGTTTTGCCTTTTATAGGCTACACATGACCTAGTATACCACAAGACTCGCTGTCAACAAAATACCTAAACCCAAATTAGATTAAGTCTTTAAACAAGTTATAAGACTAAACATAAAAGGCTAAACAAGTGCCTAAGATAGAATCAAGCCTAATTTATTTTAAATGGACATATCCACATTAAAACCAATGGGACACTAGGCTTGATGCCTTACACTTTCAGGTCTCATTAAAAACCTTTCCAAGAACCCATTATGGTAAACTTAGAAAGGAAAAGAGTACCTTAATCATCTAAGGTCTTAAGGGGTGTCCTCACTCAAGGATAGTAAGGACACACAAGACCTTATCCTTAAGGCTGTGTGCATGGATGTTCTGGTCAGGAACACCCAGCTGATCAATGGCAAAAGTCCGGCTGGTGTCTTTAGGCTCCCCTTTTTCTCCTCGGCCCTGTGCTTGGACTAGGTTGACTCCGGCTTGATCTTCACGAGTTTGGTCCTGGTCCCGGCTCCTGTATTGCACTCCTTGGGCAGCTCTGCTCCTTGTCATGATGCGGTGAGACACATAAGGGGTTGCCTGGACCTCATCCTCCAAGTACCGGGTTGGTGTAGCTTGGATGACCCCATCATCCCCACCCTCTTAAAGTGCTTTGGTCTCCAAAGAACCAACATCCTGCACATCAAAAGGGGACAAATCAGAGACATTGAATGAAGAAGATACATTATACTCACCTGGTAACTTTATCCTGTAGGCATTGTCATTGATACGTTCCACCACTTGAAACGGCCCATCTCCTCGGAAATCCAGCTATTGCTTCCTTTTGTTGGAAAAACGCTCTGGTATTAGGTGTAACCACACCCAATCTCCTGGCTGGAACACTAGCTGCTTCCTCTTCTTATTGATCCTTGTCTTGATCTGGTCATTCCTCTTCTCAATCCGTCCATGGACTTGCTCAAAGATCTTCTTCATTGTCGCGGCTTTAGCTTCCCTTTCAAGGTCCATGGTTTTGGCTGGAGGCAAGGGTGCCAAGCTCAAGGGTGTGTCTGGGTTGCGGCCATAGACAGCTTCAAAGGGAGACATGCTGGTTGTGGAGTGCTTGGCTGAATTGTAGGCAAACTCTACTAAAGAAAGGCTCTCCACCCAAGTTGTCAAATGGCGTCCAATGGTTGATCTCAAGAGAGCCCATAAGGTGCGGTTCACCACCTCAGTCTGTCCATCCGTCTGAGGGTGGCAAGTAGTAGAAAACAAGAGCTTGGTGCCAAGCTTCTTCCATAAGGTCCTCCAGAAGTGGGACAAGAATTTTGTGTCCCGGTCAGACACAATAGATCTTGGAATGCCATGGAGCCTCACCACCTCCCTAAAGAACAAGGTTGCGGTTTGGGATGCATCATTAGTCTTGGAGCAGGGGATGAAGTGAACCATCTTGGAGAACTGGTCTACCACCACAAACACTGAGTCCTTGTGCTGAATCTTTGGTAATCCTAGGACAAATTCCATAGAGATGTCCACCCATGGTAGTGTGGGAACCGGCAATGGCAAATATAAACTGTGAGGTTGGAGTCTAGATTTGGCCTTCTTGCATGTGATGCATCTATCACAATGAGTAGTCACCATCTTCTTCATCTTAGGCCAATAGAAGTATTCTTTAAGGACACTCAGAGTCTTCGCAATTCCAAAGTTCCCCATAAGACCACCACTGTGAGCTTCTTCCACAAGCAACTGCCTCATTGAACATTGAGGAATGCACAATCTCTTGTCTTTAAAAAGGAACCCATTGTGGAGGAAAAACTTAGTGTATGCTCCTGTTCCATGCTTCTCATAGGCGGTCCTAAGCTCATGATCTTCTGGGTACGAAGTCTTCAAGTATTCAAACCCAAGAACCTTAGCATCCATGGTTGCTATCAAGGCATGCCTCCTTGACAATACGTCTGCTACTACATTTTCCTTCCCCTTCTTGTACTACATTGCCCTGACCAAGGCATACAACTCCTTGTCATAGGTTGGGTAGTTCAATGTAGCACCAGTCAGTTTAAATAAGTTACTGGCCTTCCTCCTTGGGTTAGAACCGCTCCAATGCCTACTCCTGAGGCATCACACTCCACCTCAAAAGTCTTCTCAAAGTTAGGTAAGGCAAGGATGGGAGCATGAGTCAGCTGGTACTTAAGCTCTAAGAAGGCCTTTTCCTGAGCCTCTCCCCATTCAAAACCAGTGTTCTTCTTGATCAGAGATGTCAAGGGAGCAGCTAGGGTGCTGAAATCCTTCATAAACCGCCGGTAGAAACTGGCCAATTCATGGAAACTACGGACCTGGCTGATGGAAGTTGGTCTGGGCCAGCCAAGTATAGCCTCTATCTTCTCTAGATCCACCCTAAGTCCCTGTGAGCTAACAAAAAAACCAAGGAAAACAACTTCTTCTGTGCAAAAGATACACTTATCTAGATTAGCAAACATATGTTCTTTCCTAAGGGTGTCTAATACTTGTTCTAAGTGCAACACATGATCAGATAGACAAGAGCTATAAATCAGTATATCATCAAAGTAAACAACTAAAAACTTGCCCATGAAAGGTCTAAGGATATGGTGCACGAGACGCATGAATGTGCTTGGGGCATTGGAGAGCCCAAACGGCATGACCAGCCATTCATACAACCCATGCTTGGTCTTGAAGGCTGTCTTCCACTCATCACCTTCTCTCATCCTCACTTGGTGATATCCACTCTTCAAGTCCACCTTGGAAAAGATAGTTGCTCCACTGAGTTCATCCAACAATTCATCAAGTCTTGGGATTGGGTGGTGGTATTTGATGGTGATGTTGTTTATGGCTCGGCAATCCACACACATCCTGTAGGAGCCATCCTTTTTGGGCACCAAGAGCACAGGCACGGCACATGAGCTGAGACTCTCCCTCACATATCCCTTGTCCATGAGGTCTCTGACTTGAGCCTCAGGTTCCTTAGCTTCGGCTGGGTTGACTCATTAAGCTGGCCGGTTTGGAAGTTAATGCCTCTCAAAGGGGGTAATCCAGCTGGTATCTCCTCTGGAAAGACATCCTTGTACCTGTCAAGAAGAGCTTGGATCTCCCTTGGCAAGACCGCATTAGTGTGTCCAATATTCAACAAGTCCTTATAAACAATTAAAACTACTTGAAAAGTGGGATCAAAGAGTGAGCGCCTAACATCACTAGGTGCAATCAAGAAGTTAGTCTTAGTCATGCATTTCTCCTTAGCTAACTTAATTTGCATCTCATAGACTTGGGACGGCAGCAATGGGGCTAGACTAATCCGCTTTTTATTCATCATTAGAGTGTACTTATTAGTTCTACCATCATGAACAACCTCCCTATCAAATTGCCAAGGTCTGCCTAACAAGATATGAGTGGCTTGCATAGGAACTACATCACAAAGAATCTCATCAACATACTTGCATATGCTAAAAGAAACCTTGACTTGCTCACTAATCTTCAATTCAGTCCTATCATTCAACCATCTTAATATATATGGTCTAGGATGCTTGGTAGATGTTAAATTTAATTTATCTACCATGTATGCACTGGCCACATTGTCATATGAACCACCATCAATGATTAAGGATTATACCTTGCCACTTACCACCTTGCCACTCCCTTTGGGCTGTCTCATCCGGTTCTTGGATGGTGCTGAGAACTCTCCTTGAGAACAAGAGATCACCCATTTCAGGGTAGGCTACTTCATCCTCCTCTTCATCAGCTTCCTCAGAAGGCTCCATCTCATCCTGAGACTCATAATCACCGGCTGGAGTGATGATCATGGCCCTTGGGTTCGGGCAATCCCTGGCATAGTGCCCTCGGCCCCGACATTTGAAACACATAATATCTCTGGTCTTAGGTCCAGTGGGGGCGGTTCTAACTTCAGGCCTTAGGGCAAGGGTGGTTTCTCTAGGCTTGTATGGTTGTCTTGCTTCTTGGTTTATTGCCTTGTCACGGTCAGATTGCCTAGGAAAAGTCGGGTTGGAGCTAGATGCATGCGGGTTGGAACCTGAGGCAAAAGGTCTCCATGGGTTATTGATCACGGCCCTGGTCCTGGTCTTTCTCTTGAGCTGACTTTCCACTTGTGTGGCCAAGTGTAGTAGCTCATTAAGATCATTGTAAGAATACATCTCCACATTGCTAGCAATCTTCTCTTGAAGACCATCCAAGAATTAGACAATGAGAGTCTCCTCGGCATGTTCTAATCCAAGCCGGTTCCTCAGATGTTCAAACTCTCCAAAATATTCTTCTACACTCCTTTGGCCTTGACTAAGCTTTCTAAACTTCTTCTGGAGCTCCCTGTGGTACATGGGTGGGATGTACCCCCCTTTCATCATGAACTTCATGATCTCCCATGATCTAACCGGCTCCTCTCCTCTCCTTCTTCTCTTGGCTGAGTCTTGATCCCACCAAGATAAGGCATGGTCAGTAAGTTGGGCTGCTGCATAATCTACCTTCTTTGGTTCTTCAAACCCATAAACATCAAAGATATGGTCCATCCTTCTCTCCCAATCCAAGTATGCTTCCGGGTCTACCTTGTCGGCAAAGGTGGGAGCGTGATCTTAAGGTGTGGGGAGTCAGCTCTAGGTGGGTGATGATGGCCCCTCTCTTCCGGAAACCTCCTTTGTCTGTGCCTTGGCCTTCGGAAATGAGGTGGGAAAGCTTCTTCCTCGGACAGACCCTCCATTTCATGTTATGGCCAAAGTGGTAGGGCTCTCGGTTGTGGTGGTGGAGGCGCTTGAGCTGGTTGGGGTTGAGACTGCTCCACTCTGCCAAGTCGGTCTCCTAACTGCTGAAGCTGGGTCTGGAGACTAGTGAGTATATCCGCTAGGGCTGGATCAGCCATCTTATCCCAGGTACCTTGCACACCAAGAAATTCAACTAGTCAACGACACTTAGGTTAATTACCTTAGGATTAATGCTAATGACCTTTACTAAAACTTAGTTTAATTTTAAGCTAGCAAACTAAACTTGAATAACTTAGACATGACTAGATAGAGCTACCTAGGAACCGCCAAAAGCTAAAACAATTTCGAATTCAAATTTAAACCTGCAGGGAACAACATGACGTCACCCAGTGTGGACCACTAGTGAATCACCCGACCAAAGGACTGTACGGTCCTGGTCAAAAGCGGCCTTGACCACACCAAACTCCTTCTTCCCCAACGAGTTAATTAATGACGGATGCTAACTCAGTTCTAATCAAGCTAAACAACTTACCTAAAACTACCTAACTCACATAAATTAGCAAATCTAAATATTGGATTCAATCCGCAAGATAACAAACCCTAACAAGCGCTCAAAAATTTTCAAAACCCTAAAACTAAGAGATGGAAAGATGCAACCTTTTCTTGGCAGGAACTTGAGCTCTGATACCAAAAATGATATGAGTCAGGCCATCTGGTCAGGAAGTGGTCGGTGGGATGAACGGTATGGTCGGGGAGTGCGGTCGGTACGGGTTGGCCCTTGCTGCGAGGGTGAACAGGGTTATGACCTCGGCAGGACGAGAACAAGCGGCTGGTTGTGGGTCGTGAAGGCGAACGGGGCCTTGGCTCCGGTCAAGAACACGACCGGTGGGCGACCTTGCGGACGAGGATACGAACGGCAGGACGGGGCCTCGGTCGTGATTGCGAACGGCGGGTCGAACAACAGGAACGAAGAAGCGAGCGGCGGGTGTAAAGCGATGGTATGTGGGTTGAACGGATGGGTTTTTGGAAACGATTTGAAAGGTGGATTGAGGACAACACACCAAGCTATGGCAGGCTTGGATACAGCCTTCCTTGAACAGAGACACACTCAATCTTCAAAAGAACTTTCTTCCTCCCTAGGAGACACACTCACACACAAGGAAGAAGATAAAGACCTAGGCGGCCGTGGAAGGGTTTTTAGTCTAAAAATTGTCTCCTTAAAATGAGGAAGGGTTTTGCCTTTTATAAGCTACACATGACCTAGTTGACCACAAGACTCGCGGTCAACAATATACCTAAACCCAAATTTGACTAAGTCTTTAAACAAGTTATAAGACTAAACATAAAAGGCTAAACAAGTGCCTAAGATAGAATCAAGCCTAATTGATTTTAAATGGACATATCCATATTAAAACCAACGGGACACTAGGCTTGATGCCTTAGACTTTCAGGTCTCATTAAAAACCTTTCCAAGAACCCATTATGGTAAACTTAGAAAAGAAAAGAGTACCTTAATCATCTACGGTCTTAAGGGGTGTCCTCTCTCAAGGATAGTAAGGACACACAAGACCTTATCCCTAAGGCTGTGTGCATGGATGTTCTGGTCAGGAACACCCAGCTGATCAATGGCAAAAGGCCGGCTGGTGTCTTCAGTCTCCCCTTGTTCTCCTCGGCCGTGTACTTGGACTAGGTTGACTCCGGCTTGATCTTCACGAGTTTGTTCCTGGTCCCGGCTCCTGTCTTTCACTCCTTGGGCAGCTCTGCTCCTTGTCATGATGCGGTGAGACACATAAGGGGTTGCCTGGACCTCATCTTCCAAGTATCGGGTTGGTGTAGCTTGGATGACCCCATCAGAACTTTTCGCCATTCAAGAATATAACATAAAGCCACAAGAACCACTAAGGCGATCTGTAAGAAAAAGAAGATCTGTCATTACAGATGACTATGTGGTTTACGATGTTGAAAATGAATGTGATATTAGTTTTAATGAAGAACTCTAATGCTTCATAAGAATAAATGTGGGACCTAATAGAGTTGCATGATGGTTTCAAACCATTAGATGTAAATGGATCTTTTTGACCAAACGGGAGTCTAAATGTAACACAAAAAAGTACAAGGTTCGCCTTGTTGCTAAAAGGTTTACTCAGAAAAATAACATTGACGATACGAAAATCTTCTCTCGAGTTTCAAAGAAGGATTCCATAATAATTGTCATGGGATTGGTAGCTCATTATGATTTAGAGCTTCACAAAATGGATGTTAAAACCGCTTTTTAATGGAGATCTTGAGGAATAAGTTTATATGGAGCAGCCTGAAGGCTTTGTTGCTACTGGAAAATAAAATTTTGTGTGTAAGTTGAGAAAGTCAATATATGGATTGAAACAGGCCTTCAGGCAATGGTACTTAAAGTTCAATTATACCATTTAGTCATATGTTTTCATAGAGATAATTTTTGATCAATATATCTATATGAAAATCAGTGGGAGCAAATTTATCATTTTTGTATTATATGTTGAAGATATATTGTTTGATGCAAATGACATAGGTAGGTTAAGTGACTTTAAAATATATCTCTCCAAGAACTTCAAATGAAGGATATGGGTGAGACATCCAATTTGATAGGGATAGAGATAATCTGAGACAGATCACAAGGATTATTGAGTTTGTCTCATACATAGATAAATTCTTGAAGAGATATGGGATGGGAAATTGTAAGTTAATCAAAACTCCAGTTCAGAAAGTGGACATGTTTAATAAAGGTCATTGTCAAAAGAATGAATTAGAGTGGAAAGAGATGGAAATGATCTCTTATCTTTTGGTGGTTGGAAGTTCGAATATAATTCAGACATGCACTCGACCAGACATCAGTTTTGTTGTTGGTGTCTTGGGTCAATATCAAAATAATCATGGAAAGGACCACTGGAAGGCTGCAAAGAAAATTCTCAAGTACTTGCAAGACAAAAAAGAGTTCACTCTTAGGTACAGGAGATCCGACAATATTAAAGTAATCGGATACTCAGATTCAGATTTTTTGAGTGCATTGAGAGTAGAAAATTGATGTTTGGCTATTTGTTCCTATTAATTGGGGGCAGTATGATGGAAGAGTGGAAAATAGTCTGTCATTGCTACTTCCACTATGAAAGCAAAACTCGTGGCTTGCTTTGAGGTCATGATTCAAGTATTGTGGCAGCGGAACTTTGTCTAAAGACTTGGATTATTAATAGTATTGTCAAGCCACTAAGAATTTACTGTGATAATTATGAAGTATTCTTCTTCTCAAAGAATGACATGTATTCAAAAGGTGTTAAGCACATGGATATAAAATAATTGTCTGTAAAAGAAAAAATGCATAAACACAGAGTAGCATTTGAGCATATAAGAACGGACATGATGGTAGCCGATCCGTTAACCAAAGGACTCACTCCTAGTATATTTGTTGGCCATGTAGAGAAGATGGGTATAATAGAAAAGAATTTGATGTTTTAAAACTATGCTATTGTAAAGTTGCTTACTAGAGTTAATTTGAATTCAATAAAGTTTTATATGTGTTTTCTGTAAAATAAACATGTTATCATAATGATATGTATATGTAATGTTTGGATAACATATGAGTTGAGAATGTAATTGACCTCAACATATAAAATTTAAAAATAAAAGTAACATCTCAAATATTAAAGAAGTAGTAAGATTGGGATTGGTTGTAGTGATTGAAGAGAACCTATCACATTAAGAGATAGGAGACCACCTCATTCAGTCGATTCTGATTTTATAGTACTTAAAAGAATTATTAAACATAATGAAATGCGCACATTAAAGAATGTTGTACCTTTGAGTTAATACTACAACCAATTAAAGAATAACCAATTAAGAGAATATAAGACTATTTTCTGTAAGTGTGGCCGATGTATTAACGGTCCAACTATTATAATTTAAGTTTGATAAACGGTTAATGGTCCCAGTATATAACAAGATACGGTGATGGACCGAATCAATGGAAAGAGACAAACTGGGTTTGACGTCAACCCTCGTACTCCACCCACTAAAGTCTTTGATCTAATGTTCATATACATTTGTATAATATGATTTAATTTAATATAAATATATATATATATATATGCATAAAGTATTTTTTATGTGTTAGTTAATTTAGAAGTGTGTATAATAAAAGACAATTCTTTCATTTCTCAAGTGGACCTCTTATAAATGTAAGGGGGAGGGAGTTGTTCATGGAGTGTTTTTTCTATTGAGAGAAAAACAATAAAGGATAAGAACACATACAGAAAATATAGATTATAGTGTGATCAAAGGTAGACTCTCTGCTTTACCGAAGGGTAATCACATTAAGAAAGAGAAAAAGAAGAAGAAATAATCAAGGTTTCATCAATCATCATGGCTAATAAAAAGGATATATTTTTCTTCATTCTCATATTAGAGAATTCATCAATATACAGAATAGTTGTTTCAAATGTTCTATGAAAAATTTTGAAATCGATTACATATATATAATCATTAAGTATGACTTCTATATCACGCAATAACTATTGTATGCTGCAACACCCATATTAATAAAAAAACTCTATCGGGTTCCATCTACCTTCCTTGGGATTGTAAACACCAGACCAGTTCTCAGCAAACAGGTAGAGTTCTCCTCCAAGTCCTAAGCTTTTGAGCAACTTCCATCACGTATCTCCGCGTCAGGGCTCGTCACAGAGCTCCAAGTTTGAGTCTTTGGATCAAATACTTCCATCCAGTTCATGGAGTTGTGATCATCGCAACCTCCTGCTGCTTATATCTTTCTGTCAAGTAAGTTAACTGTGGAGGATGACTTATGAACCATCCGCATGCTTGGAGTCTCATGCCATGTATGAGTCTTACTGTCCAAGACAGAGACTCTGGAAGAATGCACATCCCCGCTAATATTATAGATATTCAAACCAATAGAAACGAGATTCAGATTCAACTATTACGTAGAAGATGGAATTGGGACTGGGACCCAAAGATTGCAACTTGAATTCTTCTTCCTTTCGTCAGGTATCCGGCAGAGAGTTTACCAGCGAGGGTTAGGGTCAGGAGGGAACCATATGCACACATAGAGGAAACTCTTGGTGGCGTGGCCTAGAAGGTATCTGAAACGACCCAAATTCTCCGAAAATAATAATAAAAATAATATTCTCAAAATAATCCAGAATATTTTATAAAATAATTATACCAAAATAACTTAATGTAAAAATAACCAATCGAAATTCGTTTTAAATAAATAATAAATAATCCAGAAAATATTGTTCAAAAGTAGAACAGCTTCGTCGACTTCAACGCTACTCGGGTACGACGACATGCTCACCTGAAAGATTGGGGAGGGAATGAGTAATTGGATTACCCAGTGAGAAATGAGTCTAAGGACTCATGAATCCACCAGAACAACTTATAACAATAATCTAAAGCAAGTCTAAGGCTAAAACATGTAAACAATCATAGTGTCTAGAACACTCAAACATATGACCACTAAGTGTCACACACACAAACCAGGGGACACGTTTTCATGCAGGGCACGCCTCACATGACAAACGGCCAGACGAATCTTCATGCAGGGCACGCCATACATGACAGAAACTCCTTCCCTTCACAAACACACGAAAACATGCACGTCCTCATGCAGGGCACGCCGTACATGACAAACGGTCATGTGGATCTTCATGCAGGGCACGCCATACATGACAGACCATCATCACACCATATCTCAATCCCACATGATTCGAAAGTCTGGGTCTAAATGCCACAGCACCACTCTCGAACCAACCTATCGCGAGCTCCTAACGCTCGTATCTAGCACAACACGTCAATACAACTTAGCATGCTCAAACAACCAATCATCACGCAAAAGTTGTAGTCCTTTAATTCTATGAATTCTATGTGATATATATATATTTATATATTTGTTTACATAATATATAATTTATACAATCACAAACAATAACGCGTCTATTATTAATTAGACCTGTTACATACATATTTTAAACAAAGACTCCAACTAGAGATTAACGGCTATAAGAATGAACTAATGGAAACACTCGACGAATTCCTCACCTTAGCAATAGAAGAACGAACTTTCCTTTTATGGAAACTGCCAAAAAGGGAAACTTTCCTTAAATAGAAACCGGAAAATTACGCAGATCGGAGATGTT
The DNA here is from genome assembly GCA_039880935.1 of Streptanthus diversifolius. Taxonomy (NCBI): domain Eukaryota; kingdom Viridiplantae; phylum Streptophyta; class Magnoliopsida; order Brassicales; family Brassicaceae; genus Streptanthus; species Streptanthus diversifolius. The sequence goes on along the minus strand of JAXGFM010000003.1, from coordinate 8,144,125 downwards.
TCAATTTTTCCGGCGAACCTTCCGGCGGCGTTTGACGGCGCGTCCGGCGACCGATTCCGGAGCGTCCGGTGTGTCTGGCTTCGTCTCCGAGAGATCTCACGACTCCGGCGAGCTGCGGTGCTTCTGACGACGGCGGAGACTGTAGCGGCGGCGACGAATCCAAAATTTGACAGAGCTTCGCTGGAAAAGGAGTGTGTGAGGCAGAAGGGGCTTTGCTTCTCCTTTTATAGACTTTAGGAAGAGGAGATACCCTAGGGTTAGACAATTGGGCCTCAATTTCTCGTGGGCCTTGGGCTGGGATGTTACAATTCTCCCCCACTATAGGAAAATTCGTCCCCGAATTTAAACCCAAGTCTTGTCCCTCTTCAGCACACTCAACAAACAACTCCGGATAATCTTCCCGCATAAACTGCTCAGGTTCCCAAGTTTCTTCACTAATACCATCTCTTTCCCAGCGGACTAAAACTTTCCACACATTTTTCCTATGCTCTTCTTTTTCACAACGCTGCAGGATCTCTCGCGGTAAACTTCGGGCTGTCAGATCCCGATTCAAATCTGTCGGTGGCTGTGATAAAATCAACTCAGGTTCTCGAACTACTTTTCGGAGAACTGAAACATGGAAGACATCGTGGAAATCAGCTAACTCTGTCGGGAGCTAAACGATAAGGTGCTCTCGATATAGGAGTGGTACCAGGCTCCAACTCAATTATGAACAGCTCACTTCTAGGCGGTGGCGGTCCTTGCAAAGGCTCGAAAACATCTGCATAATCTGATGCTACTGGAATCGTGCTGAGATTCAACTCCGAACCCTCCCCCAATATAAATATAGTCGCCAGATAAGCTTTATTACCCTTAGCAAGTAAGTCCTCCGCATGAATCATCGATATAAGCGGAATACCAATGCTAGCTCGAACACCTTGAAAAACTAACTTCCCACCCTCTCTCGGAATTAGCACTCTAGTGCGATGGCAATCCAAGGACACCATATGCTTAGATAACCAGTCCATCCCGAGAATAACTTCATAATGGTTTAGCTTCATCTCGACCAACTCTCCCAGCAATTCAGTTTCGTTAATTACAATCGGAACATCGATGTAAACTCCGGAGGTCTCCATGACTTGTGTACCAGCCGTATGAACTCTTTTTGCCTTAGGTGTGAACGTTCCGGAGAAAGACCACTGCTTTGAAAATTGAGGATTAACGAAGCTATGAGTAGCTCCGCTATCAAATAAAGTGTAGGCATACACACCTCCTACTAAAACCGATCCTACACGATTTTATGCAATTCAGGCAATACAAACAATATTCGAAAAGGAATAACAAGGCGTGCACGACAAAAAAAAAATTAATGGACATGCCGGCGATCGGCTCAGCTCCTGCTAAGGTCTCCAAAGCAAAAACGCGAGGTCCAACTGCCTGACGCTTAGGAGGAGGAGGCAAATTATCCCTTGCTGGACTAGCTGCTGGACGTGCTACCTGCTGCTCGACTCTACGAAGCTTCTGACAATACGCAGCAATATGACCTCTCTCTCCACAGTTAAAGCATTGAGGTGTACCTCTACCCCGGGGACACTCGGTACTCTTATGACCCGGCTGGTTGCAGGAATAGCAAATGACCTGCTTCTGGATCTTGGCTGCTCCACCTGCTGCTCCCTGAGCTACACCCCAAGTCTTCTTTTGATTATCATTTCCTCTAGGCGCCTTGGATGATGAACCCCTGAGATATCTCTGCTCTTCAGCCAAACCTTCCTCCTGCATAGCTGCTCGCTCAACCAGCTCATACATCGAAGAATAATCTCTCACTGAACAACGGTTCCTGATCTCAACCCGCATTCCTTTCAAGAACCTCCGAATCAACTCCTGTTCGTCATGGTAACGACCAGCAAACCTCCTCAAACGAGTAAATTCCACCTCATAGTCGCGTATCGAGTGACTCCCCTGACGAAGATCCTGGAAGGCACTCTCCATCTTGTCCATCATCTCCCGTGAAAAATAACGTTTCGAAAACTCCGAGTTGAAATCCTCCCAAGTCAAGTGCTCACAACCACCGGCTCTAGATACGACTCCATCCCACCAATACAAGGCGCTATCCTTGAGGTACTGTACCGCTAAACCCAAACGATACTCTGCCGGACATCTCGTATTCTCGAAATTCCTCTCCAGCCTTCTCTTCCAGTTATCAGCAGCTAAAGGGCCTGACTCCCCAGTAAAATACTCAGTACTCATCTCCTTCATGTGCCTCAAAGCATCCCAGTAAGATAACTCAGGCCTCGGAGCATGGTTGGGTGGTGGCGGTTGTGAGTAATACATTCTGGCCCCAGCAGGCACATAACCAGTTGGTGGTGGAGGTGGAATAGGCCCTCCCGCCCCAACAGCAGGCTCACGAGGAAGAGATCTCTCCTTCGAACGAACTTCCTCAGTTTGCTCCTCCCACATCTGCTCTCCAAACCTCTGCTGGTACCTCAACAACTCGGCCTGCAACGCCTCAATCTGCGACTGAGAACTCTGATTCTTTGCCTCAGAAGAGTCACCCTTAGAACCAGATCCACGACTCGGGTTAGACTTCTCTGCAACGCTCCCAGAAGATGCAACAGAGGCAGTGACTCTAGCAACATGAGTTCTCTTTGCCACTTCCTTTCCCTTAGGCGGCATCTGAAAGATTAAACGAAGATCAGCACGACGAAACACAAATTCTAAAAGCACAGCGGAAGAATATTTAAGTAGGTCGATGAGCTGTTCCCCTTTGTTTTTTTTTTTTTTTTTTTTTAAAAATATATTTTCGAAAACCACTTAAAAAAAACATTTTCTCAGGACTGTCTATCCGGGTCAGCACCGGTTTGACAAACCTGGGCTCTGATACCAAGTTGAAACGACCCAAATTCTCCGAAAATAATAATAAAAATAATATTCTCAAAATAATCCAGAATATTTTATAAAATAATTATACCAAAATAACTTAATGTAAAAATAACCAATCGAAATTCGTTTTAAATAAATAATAAATAATCCAGAAAATATTGTTCAAAAGTAGAACAGCTTCGTCGACTTCAACGCTACTCGGGTACGACGACATGCTTACTTGAAAGATTGGGGAGGGAATGAGTAATTGGATTACCCAGTGAGAAATGAGTCTAAGGACTCATGAATCCACCAGAACAACTTATAACAATAATCTAAAGCAAGTCTAAGGCTAAAACATGTAAACAATCATAGTGTCTAGAACACTCAAACATATGACCACTAAGTGTCACACACACAAACCAGGGGACACGTTTTCATGCAGGGCACGCCTCACATGACAAACGGCCAGACGAATCTTCATGCAGGGCACGCCATACATGACAGAAACTCCTTCCCTTCACAAACACACGAAAACATGCACGTCCTCATGCAGGGCACGCCGTACATGACAAACGGTCATGTGGATCTTCATGCAGGGCACGCCATACATGACAGACCATCACACCATATCTCAATCCCACATGATTCGAAAGTCTGGGTCTAAATGCCACAGCACCACTCTCGAACCAACCTATCGCGAGCTCCTAACGCTCGTATCTAGCACAACACGTCAATACAACTTAGCATGCTCAAACAACCAATCATCACGCAAAAGTTTTAGTCCTTTAATTCTATGAATTCTATGTGATATATATATATTTATATATTTGTTTACATAATATATAGTTTATACAATCACAAACAATAACGCGTCTATTATTAATTAGACCCGTTACATACATATTTTAAACAAAGACTCCAACTAGAGATTAACGGCTATAAGAATGAACTAATGGAAACACTCGACGAATTCCTCACCTTAGCAATAGAAGAACGAACTTTCCTTTTATGGAAACTGCCAAAAAGGGAAACTTTCCTTAAATAGAAACCGGAAAATTACGCAGATCGGAGATGTTTCAATTTTTCCGGCGAACCTTCCGGCGGCGTTTGACGGCGCGTCCGGCGACCGATTCCGGAGCGTCCGGTGTGTCTGGCTTCGTCTCAGAGAGATCTCACGACTCCGGCGAGCTGCGGTGCTTCTGACGACGGCGGAGACTGTAGCGGCGGCGACGAATCCAAAATTTGACAGAGCTTCGCTGGAAAAGGAGTGTGTGAGGCAGAAGGGGCTTTGCTTCTCCTTTTATAGACTTTAGGAAGAGGAGATACCCTAGGGTTAGACAATTGGGCCTCAATTTCTCGTGGGCCTTGGGCTGGGATGTTACAGTATCTGGTCTGGTTAAGCTCCGGCGAAACGAGGAGTGATCGTAAGCGCTTGGAGACGAGAGACACAATCTCGAGACCCGTGCAATGCAGCTCAATAGCAGATCATCAGGAAGTGACAGATATGGGTCGGTTGCAGCGTTGACAGGAGCACCGTCGCCGTCTTACTCTTGGTCGATTTTGGCTTCGGCGGGATTACAAGTTTCGTTGTCGGCTTCCTCTTCTTCTCAGGTCCGGACATCGAGACTGAACCATTGGTTGATCAAAATTTCAGATTTCTTTAGGGGTTTGCTGGGAGACAAAATCTGATATGCCCCTCAATCTAGATTTATAGTTTCATATATCATGTTTTAAATTTAATTGGTAAAATTATTATTTTACCTCTATAACAGGTTATATATTTGTGAATGTAAAATATACCAACGAAAACACGCTAGCGCAGATGGTAAGATTCTTTTTGCGTGATCCAAGTAACATGGATTTGAACCTCAGATCTGTAGTATATCTGGTATAACCGGACCTAGTTGTATTCCAGTTATATAATTTGGTATAACTAGGTATCTAGTTTTACTCCAGTTGTACAACTCGAGTACAATTAGGTATAACTCGGATACCTAGTTGTACTCCACTTGTACAATAAGGTATAACTCGGGTACCTAGTTGTACTCCACTTGTACAATAAGGTATAACCTGAGTATCTAGTTGTACTTTAGTTGTACAACTAGGTATTACTTGGGTACTAGTTGTACTATAATTGTATAACTCGGTATAACTTAGGTATCTAGTTGTATTCGAATTGTTCAACTCAAATATTACTAAGTATCTAGTTGTACTCAATTTATATAACTGAAGTATTACTAATATCAGTTGTATTTTTGGCTATAGTATTACTAATAATATTTTCGTCTTTGTATTATAGTCAAAAATATTGTTGGATTTTCAATAATTGATGGATATTCCAAATTAAAAATATATAAAAGATTATTATTCTCTCAATAAGAATATATGAGACTATAACTCGTTTGCTAGTCCTGACTCCTGAGAGCTGTCGAGCACGTGTGATCAACTCAGAATTAGTTTTTATAAAAGTCAGTTTCATCCAATTTTAATGAGCCTCGAAACCTAAATTTGATCATATCTTAATGGAGAATGGGCCTGAAGCCCAAGACGAGTTTTTCGTACTTAGAGAAAACTGAACACATTCTGATTCCAAAGCTCTTGATTGTGTATCAATGAATAGTTTCTCTGAGATTAGCCGTGGATGATAATTAGCTGAACAATTACATATCTCTTTTACAGAAATCTTAAACTGGACTATCTACTTGATACATTGGCCCGTTAGCTCAAAGCTTGGTAAATACAAGTTTCCCATTAAAAAAGATGATTTTCTGCCAAAGGATTATGAAGCAGTTTGGTCTGAAATAGAGGAGTGACAGAGACTCGGCCTTGCAAAGTGTATAGGAGTAACCATCTTCACGTGCAAGAAGCTCCCACGCATCTTCTCTATCGCCAAGATCCACCTTTTCACATAAAGTTCAGTTTTTCTTGTGTTAAGAAAGAGTCTATTAGCTGAAACATGTGTTTGTGAATGGATATTGAAGGGGTGGAGATTAGTCCAGTATGGCTACAGAGAAAGCTAAAATGCATTGTTATGACAGCTTACTCGGGGTTGGGATCAAGAGGAGCCTTTTGGGGGAACTCCCAAAGTCATGGAGTCTGATGTTCTCAAAGAAATTGCTGAGGCCAAGGGAAAAACAGTGGCACAGGTTTTATCAAAAGAAGCCTATTGGTTATTAGATGATAAAGTTGTTGACAGGTGACTATGAGATGGCTGTACGAGGAAGGAGTGAGCATGGTGGTGAAGAGCTTTAATATCGAGAGCTTAGAGCAGAATTTGAAACTATTAGAGCACAATTTGATCTCGACAGAGATTCCTCAGTGCATGACCATTGTGCGAGATGTTTAGCATAATTAGCAACGTGAAAGTTAAGAATAGTTATATGGATTCACATGAATGAGATTTATTTCTTTTAAATAAATAAAAATGCTCTTGATATCAAAAAGTGCTAACCAACACCGACATGGAGAATCTTACTATGCAATAAGGTTTAAGAGAAAACATCTTGGATGAGTGTGAGAAGAATACTATTATTAATGAAGAAAGTTTTACACAAGAGAAACAAATAAACAAAATTGATATTGCTTCTATTAGAATAACATATTCCTGGATGGAAGTATCGAAATATTTCACATGCGCATATATTATATTAGAAGATTCAGACAAAATTAAATGCCTATTGACAAAAGTGAGAAAGGGTCACCTTGGGCAAGAAAGTAGACCTTCAGCTTTCTACTATTTCACGTTCTTCCAAAAATATACATTTTATATATAAAATAAACAAAGCATAATCATTCATGGATTCTTGATAAAAGAATACTGTGTTGCATCTGCTCTTTCACTTTGAGCAACAATGGCAGCAACGTTCATCGTTGACTTTCAAAACTGTTTCATCTTTATCCTTCTATGCCTCTTTTCATTCCTCTGTTACTATTTCTTCTTCAAGAAACCAAATGACTCACAAGACTGTGATCTGCCACCTAGCCCTCCGTCTCTGCCTATCATTGGTCATCTTCATCTTCTCCTCTCTCTTCTAGTCCACAAATCTTTACAGAAACTCTCCTCCAAGTACGGACCTCTCCTCCATCTTCGTGTCTTTAATGTACCCATAGTCGTCGTCTCCTCTGCCTCAGTAGCCTATGAGATCTTTAGGGCGCAAGACGTGAACGTTTCCACTCGCAGCCTCCCTACGAACGAAGGGTCTCTCTTCTTTGGATCTTCCGGATTCGTTACCGCACCATACGGAGATTACTGAAAATTCATAAAGAAGCTCATAACAACCAAGCTCCTTGGACCTCAGGCACTCGAGAGGTCACGAGGTGTCCGTGCAGATGAGGTCATTCGGTTTTACTTGAACCTTCTAGACAAGGCAATGAAGAAGGAGAGCGTTGAGATTGCTGAGGAAGCTATGAAGCTAATTAGCAACAACATATGCAAGATGCTCATGGGAAAGAGTTTTTCCGAGTACGATGAAGCAGAGAAAGTGAGGGGCTTAGTGACTGAAACTGATGTCTTGTCGAAGAAGTTTTTCTTGGCGGCCATCTTGCGGAGGCCACTTGCGAAGCTCGGGATCTCACTTTTCAAAAAGGATTTATTAAGTATTTCCCGTAGATACGACGAGGTGTTGGAGAAGATTCTTGTGGAATATGAAGAGAAAAAGAACGACCTGTTGGATCATCAAGGTACTGAGATGTTGGACGTACTATTGGCAGCTTGTCAAGAAAAAACAACAGAGTATAAGATCACTAGGAACCATATCAAGTCCTTGTTCGTGGTATATTTTCTTGTTTATGAAGTTTTAGAACACACTTATGTTTAGAATAACTCTCTTATTTTATTAGCTTAAGAATCTTACTCCAAACTCAAGCTTTTTGTAAATCTCTCTCTCAACTCATATCTTGTCACACATGATCGACAAGTATATATATATACAGGTTTTGATAACTCCAAAACCTGATGAGATAAACATTATCACTTATTCTTATCTTATCTAGATAACTCCTAACTAATTGGACTAGATAACTCCTAATCTCAACAAGATTTATTCTTCAAGCTTATCTAACATTCTCCCCCATAAGCTTGACTTCCCGCTTTGAAACATCCTTAACCCCGATCAAGTCTCGCATCTCTTTAAACTTCGTCTTTCCCAATGCCTTGGTTAATATGTCAGCTCTTTGCTCTGTACCCGGTATATGCTCTACTTCTACTTGCCCATTTTCTACACATTCGCGAATAAAATGGAATCTTGTATGAATGTGTTTGCTTCGACCATGAAAAACAGGGTTCTTTGTCAAAGCGATAGCAGATTTGTTGTCTATTCGAATGACCACTTTCTTACTCGGACCTCCTGTAATCTCACTACTCAACTCTTGAAGCCATATTGCCTGTTTTGCTCCTTCAGTGGCAGCCATGAACTCAGCCTCACAAGAAGATAGAGCCACAGTATCTTGTTTTTGCGAGCACCAAGTAATGGGACTGTTTCCAATATAGAAAATGTGTCCAGTTGTACTTCTACCGTCGTCAGGATCCACATTGTGACTACTGTCACTATATCCCGTAATTGAGAAGCTATCCAGTCTCTTGTACTCTAGTCCATAGCTTACGGTTCCCTTTAGGTACCTCAGAATTTGTCTCATTGCAGCTCCATGTGAAACCTTTGGTTGTTGCATATAGCGACTCACAACTCCCACGCTATAAGCAAGATCAGGCCTAGTATGAAGAAGATACCGGAGACAACCTACATTGCGTCTATAGAGAGTCTCATCAATAGCTTGTTCATGCGTAGACTTGGCTAGTTTTAACGCAGACTCCATTGGCGTATGTACGGCATTGCAGTCTTCAAAGTTAGTTTCGTTTAGGATTTTCAATGCGTAACGCTCCTGCCTTAGAGTTATTCCTGCAGCATGTTGAACAACTTCAATCCCAAGATAGTATGTTAGTAGTCCGAGATCACTCATTTCAAACTTTGAAGACATCTCTGCTTTGAAATTGATAATCATGCCAAGACTAGATCCTGTCACAAACAAGTCGTCTACATATACTGCGACAATAAGTAATTCTTCCTTCTCCATCTTTCGATACACTGATGGCTCCTTGGGACATTTTCGGAAGTGTAGTTCCATGAGTATTTGATTTAACTTGTTATTCCATGCCCTCGGGGCTTGTTTTAACCCGTATAATGCCTTATTTAGCTTGTAGATTTTGTTTTCGTGTCCCTTCTCCACAAATCCATCTGGTTGTGTGACGTAGACTGTCTCCTTCAATTCCCCATGAAGGAATGCGGTTTTCACATCAAGATGATGTATTTCCCATCCATTTGAGGCAGCTAAACCAACAAGATATCGAATTGTTTCAATACGAGCTACTGGCGCAAAAACCTCGTCAAAATCAATTCCGTGTTTTTGCACATATCCTTTAGCTACAAGCCTTGCCTTATACTTATTTATGCTCCCATCCGAGTTTCATTTGATCTTGAACACCCACTTAAGACCAATCGGTTTTATTCCTTTTGGAGGATCACATAAATCCCACGTGTGATTCTTTTTTATCGAATATAGCTCATCTTCACATGCTATAATCCATTCTCTTGTTTCACTTGCTTCATCAAAATTCATCGGTTCCTCGTTTATTAACATCAGAAGTCTTTCTCCTTCTTCTTCAATAGTTAAAACAAAATCATCTAGGTAGCTTGGCTGTTTTGTTTCCCTAGTAGATCTTCTCACAACTTGAGGCACCTCATCTCTACTTTCATAATCCTCTTTGTAAGCTACATCGTGATCATACAGTTGTTCATTTTCATCATCTACAGGAATAACAGATACGGTTGCTGCACCTGCATCTTTTGCTGCAATCTCTACTGCAACCTCCCCTGTTCCAACTTCCCTTGTTTCGTCTAACTCTCCCCCTTCATGGTTTTGTAAGCCATGATTCCCGTAATTGCCAAGACTTAGCTTAAAAGTTCCAGGTCTGCTGTTATCTATATCCTCGCTCCTACTCCAGTTCCATCCTTTACTTTCATCAAAGACAACATTTCTGCTAACTATGATCTTCCGTGTTGTTGGATCAAGTAAGCGATAGGCTTTGGAACCTGGTTCAGTCCCAAGGTGTACCAAAACTTGAGACCTATCATCTAGCTTCTTCAGATTTGATGATTCTGTCTTTGCATAGCTAATGCACCCGAAAACACGTATATGTCCGATATTTGGCCTCTTATTCTTAAATGCTTCATAGGGTGTTTTATCTTTCAGTGTCTTTGTTGCTAGTCTATTGATCAGATAGGTAGCATGTCTTACAGCCTCTCCCCATAGATAATTAGGTACACGCATGTGTTTGAGTATGCTTCTGGTCATCTCCATGAGTGTCCTATTCCTTCTTTCAACCACGCCATTCTGCTGAGGCATGTATGGAGCAGTATAGTGTCTCTGTATTCCAAATTCATCACAGAAATCCTTAAACTCCTGAGATAAGAATTCTCCTCCTCTGTCTGTTCGAAAAGTCTTAATCTCCTTTCCAATTTCTCGTTCGACCAAGCATTTGAATCTTTTGAACTTAATGAATGCGTCGCTCTTCTCTCGCAATAGCACAGTCCACATGTATCTGGAGTGATCATCAATGAGTACAAAGACATACTTGTTGTTTGCGGATGTTGATGGTGTAATGGGACCACAAAGATCGCCATGTATAAGCTCGAGTACTTGCGATGCTCTGTACATAGTTTGTTGTGAGAAAGCTTTCCTCGCATGTTTTCCAAGTAAACATGATCCACATGTTTCGGTCTTATCACTCAGCTTAGGAAGTCCTATGGTTAATTCCTTTTGACTCATATTTTTTATCTTCTCAAATCCGGCATGCCCTAACCTTGCGTGCCAATTTTCTGTCTCGTTCCTTGCTTTTAACTGCAGACACTTCTCTGTTTTCAACTGCAGTGGTGAATCCTTCAGTGCCATGCGAACCTTGTAGAGTCTGTTATTCGATCGATGCGCTTTAACCAATAGTTTTCCATGACGATCATGAAGAATTAAGTGGTTTCCTTTCATATTCACTTCGCAACCTGCTTCAGTAGCCTGTCCGAGGCTTAAGATATTACTTCTTAACTTAGGGATGTAGTAAACATCAGACAAAGTCTTTTGTTCTCCATGTTTGTCCACAAATGCTATAGCTCCTTTCCCCTTAATATCGATTTGAGAATCATCACCGAATCTCACTTTTCCAGAGATTTTTTCGTCAAGCTTGCAGAAATACCTCTTGTTTCCTGTCATATGATTAGACGCTCCATTGTCTAAATACCACATATCCACATTTGCATTCTGTGTTTCGAAATCTCTTGGAATAATATTTTTCTCATTGAGAAATACGACCTCATGCATCATCAATTCATCAGCATCTTGTGTCTCCTCATTCTCTGTTTCAAGCGCTTCTTGTAGCTTTAGCATTCTCTCGGGACATTCCGAGGCATAATGACCATTCTTGTCACATCGATAGCACACTATGCGTGACTTGTCTCTCCTTTGATTATTTGAGTCTTGTTGAGAACCAAATCTACCTCGTCCTCTTCCTCTGTTTCCAAAACGTACTCCACGTCCTCTGTAGAAGGAATTTGTCTCCATGTTAGCATACAACAACTTACTTTGATCCTCTTGGCTTTCCTTTTCTTCAGTAATCCGCTCCTCATACGCTTTTAATCGTCCTACAATATCTTCGAAACTGGTTTTGTTGAGATCAAGTACTTGCTCTAAGGCTGCGACAATATGAATATATTTCTGTCGAGGTAAACTCTTAAGAAGTTTCTTGACTAACTTTGGTTCCTCAAACGTTTCTCCTAATGCTGCCGATTTTGATGTTAGTTCAGACAACTTTCCCACAAATTCATCAATTGAATCTGTATCCTTCATCTTCATCCTATCAAAGTCAGCCATTAATGTTTGTAGTCTTGCCTCCTTGACTCTTTCAGCACCAACATGTCTGGATTTTATTGCTTCCCATACAGCTTTAGCGTTTTCGAGTTCTCCCACTTGTAAGATCAAAGTTTCGGGTATAGATTGAAAAAGGAGTGCCATAGCCATGTTGTTTTTTTCTTCATCATCTACTCCTGGATCTATTGCTTCCCAGACCTTGTAAACCTTCAGAGTGATCTTCATCCTCATGGACCAGACCGTGTGATTTGTTGCATTCAACATTGGGCATTGGATTGTTGATGAGCCCCCTTCTTTTGTTTTTCTGACAACAATGGATTTTTCGTCCATGGTTGTGAGTGAGTCGTTTGTTTTCTCCGGTTTCTGTTCGTTGCTTCTGTGTAGAAGTTCGGTCCTTCAGCTTCTTAATCAAACGATAGTTTTTTTTTTTTTTTTTTTTTTTTTTTTTTTTTTTTATTTGAATTAAAAGAGAACTTGAAACAGAATAGTTTCCTTCTTACTAGCTCTGATACCAATTCTTGTTTATCAAGTTTTAGAACACACTTATGTTTAGAATAACTCTCTTATTTTATTAGTTTAAGAATCTTACTCCAAACTCAAGCTTTTTGTAAATCTCTCTCTCAACTCATATCTTGTCACACATGATCGACAAGTATATATATATACAGGTTTTGATAACTCCAAAACCTGATGAGATAAACATTATCACTTATTCTTATCTTATCTAGATAACTCCTAACTAATTGGACTAGATAACTCCTAATCTCAACAAGATTTATTCTTCAAGCTTATCTAACATATTTTCCTCTGTTTATGTGGATGCATTAATCAAGAAACCAATCCAGTACCATTAGTTGTCCTGACTAAGGAATGTTTGCTTCTACAGGATCTTTTCATTGCAGGCACTGACACGTCAACGCACACTATACAGTGGACTATGGCTGAGATTTTCAACAACCCAAAGATTCTGGAGAGATTGAGAGAAGAGATTGATTCGGTTGTAGGGAAAGCAAGGTTGATTCAAGAAACAGATCTACCAAACCTTCCTTATTTGCAAGCTGTCGTCAAAGAAGGTATGAGATTGCACCCACCGGCACCTCTTGTGGTAAGGACCTTCCGAGAAGTGTGTAAGGTCGGAGGCTTTGATGTACTGGAAAATACAACACTTGTTGTTAACTGCTATGCTGTAATGAGAGATCGAGATTTTTGGGAAGACCCTGACGAGTTTAAGCCTGAGAGGTCTTTAGCTTTTTCATTATCAAGTCAACAGGACGACATAAAATAGGAAGTTTTAAAATACATTCCTTTCGGGAGTGGAAGGAGAGGCTGTCCTGGATCAAATCTAGCTTATCTTTCTGTAGGAACTGCGATTGGAGTAATGGTGCAGTGTTTTGACTGGAAAATCGAAGGAGATAAGGTTAACATGGAAGAGGCTCGTGGGGCAATGACGTTAACCATGGCTTATCCCCTTAAGTGCACTCCTCTTCTTCGAACTATAAACCATTTACCTTCCATTCTGCAGGTTCCCAGTCTGTGAGTTCGAGAGTTCACTCTATACTCGCGGAAGGAGGAAGGACAAATGTGTTTACATGCCATTTTTGGTTTATGCCTACATCCAAAGAATCATTTCACTCATGTAAGGCCCTGTTTACGGATTTTATATAAAATGCAGTAAACAAGATAGATACTTTAAACTTTATAAACGCTTTCATACCCAAAAAAAAAAAAAATTAGTGTTCAATAGGTTCAATTAATGAAGCTATGGTCGGAATCTCAGTTTTCAAAAAGGATATAAAATAGATGTCCCATGATAGAGATGATTCTTGTACAACACGAAGACAAAATGGAGGTATGGATTTAATAAACATGTTGTTAGAACGTTATGGAGAGGGAAAACGCAGAGTTCAAGATCACTAGGAACCATATCCAATCCTGTTTTTTTGGTCTAAACCACATCAAGTCCTTGTTCATGGTACACGTTACTTGCATTGGGTGGTTTCATGAGGTTTTCCTCGGAGGCACTGCCACTGAGCCAGTGACACGTATTCTAAAAAAAAGATGAATAGAGTGGGGAAAATGTCAGATATCATTAACAATTCCATCGCTCTTGAGAAATCAATTTCGTTATTGAGATTAACAAGGTTGTATCAAGAAACGGATCTACAAAACCTCGTCTCGTTTGGTTAGGAATTCCCAAGAGAGGGATAACAAAATTTCGTTCTTTCGCTGTGGTGTAAGACCCTATGGAATTTAAGCCGGAAAGACTAGTCGGTTGTTCTCTATTTTACTGTATCATCTCGCAGACGTTTTCTAGTTTATTAGTTTATTATTAGTTATGAAAGAAATAAAAAAGTGTCATCTCCTCTCATTGATCATGTTCCCTAAATAGTCTTATGAGATGAATTTATAAAGAATAGAAAAATGTTTTTTTATTGAATTTACTTTTTACATAAATAATATATATAGTAAGTAATATAATATAATAGTTACTAATAGTTGTAATTAGAATATATACTTAAGAAATAATATTATAATCTAGAATCTAATAGTTACGACTATAATATATACAAAACAGATAATATCGTAATCTAAGATATATATGATATTATCTCAATACGCTCCCGTAAGATGAACGTCCAGATGAGAGACCAATCTTGTAAGAATTAGTGTCGAGCTGAGCAAGGGAGATAGGCTTGATAAGAGCGTCTGCTAGCTGATCTTTGAACGAGACATGTGCAACCCTGAGAACTCTACACTGCACTAGTTCCCTAATGAAATTATAGGCGAGTGCGACATGCTTCATGAAAGACTGGATTGCACTGAGATAAGTTGCACCAATATTGTCACAGAAGATGACCGGCTGTGTTCTTGATTTGAGCCCAAACTCTTGAAGTAAGGACATCATCCAGCATAGCTCCGACGCCGTGCTGCAACTGCTCTATACTCAGCTTCAATGGACGACCGTGCGATTGTTTTCTGCTTTTTGCTAGACCATGACAATGGATGTGAACCAAAATATACAATATACGCCCCCGTGAATGTATAATCTTTTCTGTTGCCTCCCAAATCTGCATCAGAGAAGGCATGTAAAGATTCAACATTATTGCATTTTAAGAAAATGCCACGATCCTTGGTGCCAGAGAGATAGCGGAGCAGACGCTTAACGGCTAGCCAGTGAGATGCATAAACTGAGATAGTTTGTTCACCGCAAAAGCAATGTCAGGCCGAGTGAAGTGCAGGTATTGGAGACTGCCTACAACTTGTTGATAAATAGAACTGTCAGGAAGGGGAGTACCAAACGTGAGTTGTAGATGATCTTTCGTAACCATTGGGGAACTGGCTGGTTTAGCATTAGCCATAGTGGTTTTGTGGAGTAAGTCAATAATGTACTTCCGTTGATTAAGAAGAAGTCCTGAGGCCAAACGAGTGGCTTCAACACTAAGGAAATAATTGAGTTCATCGAGATCCTTAAGAGAGAATCGATTGCTCAAAAGATCAATGAAATCTTGGACTTTTCGTGAATCACTGCCAGTTACAATGATATCGTCCACATACACCAATACATAGATAACGATTCTGCCAGACTTAAAAGTGAACAGAGAAGTATCAGCGAGAGAATTGACAAACCCAGCACTGAGAAGAAACATTTAAGCTCTAAGTATCACGCATGTGGAGCTTGTTTAAGACCATATAGAGCCTTACGCATTTTGCAGACATAGTCCGGTTTGTACTTGTCAACAAATCCAACTGGTTGTGCCATATAAACATCTTTAGTGAGATTGCCTTAAAGAAAAGCATTATTAACATCTAGCTGTTTGATTATCCAATCTCTAGACACTGCAGTACCAAGAACCATAAGCACAGTGGCCAGTTTAATAACCGGGCTAAAAGTATCCAAAAAATTGATGTCTGATCTTCGATGGAAACCCTTTGCCACAAGCCTGGATTTGAACTTGTTGATAGTCCCATCCGTGTTCTTTTTATTCGAAAAACTCATTTGTTGCCAATTAAGTTGTAACTCGGAGATGGTGGAATGAGATCCCAAGTTCCGAAATCATGCTTTGAGTTGAATTCACTAGACATTGATGTGCACCACCGTTTGTCTTTCAGAGATTGGGTCATATTTTGTGGCTCTTCTTCAGAGAGTGGTGGTACAGTCGCTAGTAAAGACACTTTCTGTTTTGGTTTGTGAAATATAGATTTTGCTCGAGTTTGTATAGGATGTACATTCTGGTCCTGAACAGGTCCGAAATCATGCTTTGAGTTGAATTCACTAGACATTGATGTGCACCACCGTTTGTCTTTCAGAGATTGGGTCATATTTTGTGGCTCTTCTTCAGAGAGTGGTGGTACAGTCGCTAGTAAAGACACTTTCTGTTTTGGTTTGTGAAATACAGACTTTGCTCGAGTTTGTATAGGATGTACATTCTGTTCCTGAACAGGAGAAGAGTTCCTTGGAGTTGAAGTAGGAGTGTACTCTGTGGAGCATGGCTGCGAGTCGGCTGCAAATTTAACATTGGAAACAGAGGTCTATGTGTCATGTATATTATTAGCAGGTAAAGAAGGCAAACCTATTGCGGTGGAAGACACTTGAGCAGGTGGGTTGAGAGGCTAAGCAACGATAGTGGTGACTGGCGGACACCAATGTGCTAAAGATGATTTGCGAACAGGCAATGCAAATGATAAAGTATGAAAAGGAAATCATGTTTTAATGAAATGAACATGACGACTTATAAAGACTTGAGTGGTGGAAGGTTCCAGACAAAAGTAAGCACTTTTACTCACGGAGTAACCTAAGAAAACATAGGGCTTGGACTTAGGTTCTAATTTTTTTATGATTGTATGGCTTTAGACAAGGAAATCATATACAGCCAAAGACTTTAAGCTTAGAGTAGTTTGGAGATGTGCGAAACAAGAGGCTAAATGGAGTGGAGTTGGACAGAGTTGGGGTAGATGAAAGATTATGAGATTAAGAGATTCAGAGATTTAGAGATTGAGAGAGAGAGATTAGAGAGAAAAGTGAGAATGAATATTATTGAGAATATGAGAAAAATGAATTTCTTACTTACAAAGGAAAATACAGATAGCTATTTATATTAATCTAGTCTATGCTTGTTTGGATACTATAATAGCCTAATACATGTTTGGCTACAAGGATAACATATCATTAATAATAAACAAGCCTAAGACACTCTATTTGATTCCTAAGTATTCACGATTTTAACCTTGAAGTCTAAGGCCATACTTTCTTCAATTCTTCTCTTTGGCTTCATTATTCTTCTTCATTCCAACACTGCCCCTCAAGCTCAAGTCATGGAGAATGCCTAATCTTGCAACCATGAAGCATTACCTCATTAAAAACCTAAATAAGAAAAACCCAATTGGGACAATAGCTTCTCTCACCTTATGGCAATCTACCTCAATATGCTTGGTTCTTTCATGAAACACAGAGTTAGAATCAACGTGTATAGCTGCTTGATTGTCACAATGGACAGTGATAGGAGACTCCAAGCTCAGGCCAAGAATTTCAAGGAGGAGTTGATTCAGCCAGATGCTTTCAGTGGTAAGCTTCCTCATAGCTCTGTATTCAGCTTCTGCACTGGAGCAAGATACAACCTTCTGCTTCTTGGTCTTTCAAGTCACAAGATTACCTCCTATGAAGGTGCAGTAACCAGTTGTGTTTCTCCTATCTTATCTGTCTCCTGTCCAATATGCATCACAATAACCTACAACTTCTGTGCTTCCATTACAACCCACCCATATACCTTGTTCTTTAGTGTTTTTCAAGTATCTCAAGATGCGCATAATCATGTTCCAATGTCTTACCTTTGGGTCTTGCATATGTTAAGACACCTGATTCACAGCAAAACATAAGTCAGGTATAGTGATGGTTAAGTATATGAGTTTACCAACCAATTTTCTATACAGCTTTGCATCATGGAACTCGTCATTTCCTAGCTTCCCCTCATGTTCTATCTTGTAGCCTTCTTCTAGGGGTGTCTTAGCTGGTTTAGCTTCCATCATGCCTGTAGAGGTTAGTAAATCCCCAATATATTTTCTCTGAGATAAGAAAAGACCTTCTTTGAACCTACACACTTCAATTCCTAAGAAGTATTTGAGTTCACCTAGATCCTTGATATCAAAAACACTCTTTAAATAAGTTTTAGCAGATTCAGTGCATACTTTATCACTCTCTGATATGATTGTGTCATTCACATAAATGAGTATAACCACAATACATTCCTTACTCTGAAGTGTAAAGAGAGTGCATTCAACTTTTGATCTTTTGAACCCTTTGTCCCTTAAGGTCACATTCATCTTATGGTACCAAGCTCTTGGGAATTGTTTTAAACCATAGATAGTCTTCATGTGAGTTATGAAATCTAATGGTTAATTCATGTGAGTTATATACAAATGATCGATTAAAACTATTAAAATACAGGTTTATCAATTATATATATATAGTTAATTATAATTTATTAATATCTGTTTCATCATATTTGATTATTAGTAAGAAAATCATTTTAATTATAATTTGTTGGAGTATTGAGAGAGGGACGAGAGTATGAAAGATGAGATGAGAGAATATGAGAAATTACAAAAGTATCATTTAATTAAAATAAAATAAAAAATAAGATTTATAAAAAATTTGGTTAACAACGTTTTATTAGGAAGAGATTTTAAAACTGTTTCAAGAAAATTTATGTCATGTGTTTTAATATTATTAATTTATTATTTAGTTAATAATATAATGTGTAAACTTTAATAAAATTAAATAAAAATATTAAAAATATTACTTTTTTAGAAACTCAAATGATATCAGTGATGATGCTGATTTTCTAAATTCACTTTATCACCGAATATTAGCAATACCAAAAAAACGAATAGAATGTAAACCAAACTCAAATTGTATTAGTTTCCATATTGAGGGAAAAAAAACGAAAATTGAAATTCATTTAATCATATAATCCCCTACTTTGTTTTCCAACCGAGTCCAACTAACCTATAAACAAAGTTTGGTTTTTTATTTATTTAGATCTTGTGTACGAGAAACCATTACACCCGATTGCATAAGTGAAAAGAATCGTAAATATCCAATCCCAACAAAAGATACGTAAGAAAATTAAAAAGCAACTTACTGATCACAATAGTTCCTATGTTTTGTGATATGACCCTTATTTTCCTTTTGTCCCCCTTTGTTATACACCTGAACTGAAAGGCTGAAACACACAAGAAAAAAAAATCGTCAGTGAATTTTAAACTAAATTTCAATTTCATAATTAAATGTAATGAATTAGTCACCCACAACGGTGGTAAAAACATGATACACAAAATTTTATCTCTAATAACTACAGCAAGTGTATAATAAATGCTAATAGTATATAAAATTTCGAATCCAAATAGACCAAGCATCAAATTACGGTTAGGAGAAAATGAATAAAGTTAACACAGCAAATGGTTTGTTTGTTGATTTTATAAAATAATAACTAAATATATATATATATATAAATTAATGTATTCAATTGAAGAAACGTAAAGTTAAAGAAATTTTACAGAAACTCAAAATAACAAATCAAAATAAATAAAGTGTATTCTAGAACTCAAAAAATTAATTTATAATTATGATATAGTTGCCATATCAATTGCTATATTTTTTATTTTTTTGTCAATTTAGCATAATGTCTTTAATATCGTTTTTAATATTGTGGGGTGTTGGATTCGAATCCTAGACATGTCTCATGAATTTCAGAAGTGATCACCATTGTGCGAGATGATACCAACCAATTGCTATATCTATCTTTTGGCTGTGGGCTTCTTGCTTGAGTGAAGCCCAAATCCCAATGCACACCAAGGATGTTGCCTCGTTAAAACCCCCTCCGGAAAATCCAATGGGACAAAACCGTATGTAAGAAAAAAAGTACAATTCCTTGGTGCGTCTTTGGCGTCCTTATCCCGGGGTGATGGTAAGGACACATGAGTCGGCGTTTCGTCGACTAAGCAATTCCCATGAAAGGGCCGGGTCTTGGTTGGGTCTTGGGCCGGGTTCGGACATCAGCGGAAGAACCTCAAGACAGCACCTGACGTAGTGGTTGACCTTGGTTCCCAATGCCTTAGCTCTCGATCGGGTCATAGGTCCGGTCGGCACGAGTGAGACGGCTTCGTCAGGTCCCGGATAGCTTGGGTCAGCTGCTGGGTCGAGGAAACAATCGGGACGGTCTGGGTCGAGTTCTGGTCCACTTGGGCCGTGGGCGTGGTTAGCTGGGTCCGGGGCGTCATCATCCCTCCCCTCTTCAAATGGTTTGGTCTCCAAATCAGCATCCTCACCTGCATCAAATAATTCCAAATCAGATACATTGAACGTCGGGGAAATGTTAAACTCACCTGGCAGTTTGAGTTGGTAGGCATTGTCGTTGATCTTCTTCAGGACTCGAAATGGCCCGTCTCCTCTTGGTGCCAGCTTGTCCTTGCGCTTCTGAGGGAACCTCTTGGGTCGCATGTGTAGCCAGAACCAGTCGCCTTCCTTCAGGATGGTTTGTTTGCGCCCTTTGTTGGCTTGTCTAGCGTACGTCTCCGTCTTCTTCTCCAGATTCTCCTTGACCTTCTGATGCAGCTTCTTGACGTATTCGGCTTTGATATCTCCTTCCAAACTCACGATCTCAGCTGGTGGTAGGGGCGTGAACTCCATTGGTGACAAAAGGTTGAAACCGTAGACGATCTCAAACGGGGACTTTTTGGTCGCAGAGTGGACGGTTCGGTTGTAAGCGAACTCGACCAGCGGTAGACACTCGAGCCATGACTTCCAGTTACGTCCGATGGTTGCTCTCAAAAGGGTCGATAGCGTCCGGTTCACTACTTCGGTTTGTCCGTCAGTCTGAGGATGGCAAGTCGTCGAGAACACCAGTTTGGTTCCAAGATTCTTCCACAGGGTCCGCCAGAAGTGGCTGAGGAACTTAGTGTCCCGGTCGGAGACAATGGTCCGGGGGATTCCATGTAGCGCACGATTTCTTTGAAGAACAGGCTCGCCGTTTGTGTCGCGTCGTTAGTCTTGACGGACGGGATAAAATGAGCCATCTTCGAGAACCTGTTTACTACGAAGAAAATGGAATCTTTGTGGTTGATCTTAGGCAAGCCTAGCACAAAGTCCATAGAAATGTCAGTCCAAGGGGTAGTAGGAATAGGTAGAAGAAGATATAACCCGTGGGGGTGAACTCTGGACTTGGCCCGTTTGCAGACTAAGCAGCGATTGCAATGGGCCTCAACGTCTCGCCTCAAATGGGGCCAGTAGAAATGCTTCTTGAGTAGGCTCAAGGTTTTGGCCACGCCAAAGTGATCCATCAAGCCTCCTCCGTGGGCTTCTCTCAGCAGCAGCTCCCGGGTCGAACCCTTAGGGATACAAAGTCTCTGGTCTCTGAAAAGGAACCCATCAAACAAATAAAACTGTGAGTGGGTACCAGTACCGGCGTAGTCGAATGCTTCCTTCAGGTCGTCTTCTTGGGCATATAACTCCTTGAGTAGCTCGAACCTGAGGACCTTGGCTTCCATGACCGAAATCAAGGAATGTCTCTGGGCCAGTGCATCTGCGATGACATCCTCTTTCCCCTTCTTGTATTTGATCACGTAGGGGAAAGTTTCAATGAACTCCAGCCAGCGTGCGTGTCGTTTCTTCAATTTGGTCTGGCCTCGTAAGTGTTGCAGC
The DNA here is from genome assembly GCA_039880935.1 of Streptanthus diversifolius. Taxonomy (NCBI): domain Eukaryota; kingdom Viridiplantae; phylum Streptophyta; class Magnoliopsida; order Brassicales; family Brassicaceae; genus Streptanthus; species Streptanthus diversifolius. Next base: position 8,122,677 of record JAXGFM010000003.1, on the reverse strand, counting down.
GTCCGGTGATCAGTGTGGATGACGCATTCTCGGGCCAGGAGATAGTGCTGTCAGGTGTCCATTGCTCGAACCAAGGCATACAACTCCTTGTCGTAGGCGGGGTAGTTGAGCGCGGCTCCGCTTAACTTCTCGTTGAAATAAGTAACGGGTTTGCCTCCTTGGGTCAGGACGGCTCCAATTCCGACGCCAGATGCATAGCACTCCACCTCGAAGGTCTTTTGGAAATCCGGTAAGGCTAAGACCGGGGCGTGAGTGAGTCGGTCTTTGAGCATGTTGAAGGCTTTCTCCTGCTCGGGTCCCCAGTTGAATGCTCGATCCTTCTTGATCACGGAGGTCAAAGGACTGGCGATGGTGCTGAAGTCCCGGACAAACCTTTGGTAGAAGCTTGCCAAGCCGTGGAAGCTCCGGACTTGGCTGATGCTCGTGGGCGTGGGCCATTCTCGTATGGCCTTAATCTTCTCCTCATATACCTGTAAGCCCTGAGAACTCACGACAAAACCTAGGAAGACTACCCGGTCAGTGCAGAACGTACACTTCTTTAGATTGGCATACAACTTCTCCTCTTGAAGTGTGTATATAACCAACTCTAAATGAGTGACGTGGTCGGCGTAGGAAGCACTATAAACGAGAATATCGTCAAAGTATACTACGACGAACTTATTGATGTACGGTCTAAGAACATGGTTCATCAGCCGCATGAAGGTGTTGGGGGCGTTGGATAGGCCGAATGGCATGACGAGCCACTCGTAGAGACCCTGCTTGGTCTTAAACGCCGTTTTCCACTCGTCTCCTTCTCGCATGCGGACTTGGTGATATCCGCTCTTCAGGTTGATCTTTGAAAAGATCGAAGCTCCGTTTAGCTCGTCTAGCATATTGTCGAGACGTGGAATGGGGTGTCGGTACTTGATGGTGATGTTGTTGATGGCTCGGCAGTCTACGCACATCCTCCACGAACCATCCTTCTTTGGCACGAGCAGAACATGCACAGCACAGGGACTGAGGCTTTCTCGTATATAGCTTTGGTCCATGAGTTCCCGAACTTGGCGTTCGAGCTCCTTAGCTTCCTCCGGGTTAACACGGTAGGCGGGTCGGTTGGGCAGTTGAGCTCCCGGGATGAAGTCGATGTTGTGCTCGATCCCTCTAAGTGGCGGCAGTCCAGGTGGGATCTCGGCTGGGAAGACGCCTGCATAGGTCTCCAAGACCTTGGCGACTTCTGGTGAGGGCGGTGGATTGGTGCTGTCTGCGTGGAAGGACTCCTTAAAGATCATAAGGATGACGTTAGTATCGTCCCTACTTACTGCTTTGCGGATGACCCTGGAGTTAACGAGAAAATTCTCCTTTTGGGGTCCCTTGGTGGAATTTGTTCTCAGTTAGATATCGCGGACTTGCTGCGGGGCGAGTGGTGCTAGATTAAACATGCGCTTGTTGTGGACAAAAGAGTACAGGTTATTCCGCCCATTGTGCGTGGTTTTCCTGTCAAACTGCCATGGACGTCCAAGAAGGAGGTGTCCAGCTTGCATCGGGACCACGTCGCACAAGACCTGATCGATGTAATGGCCTACGCTAAAGGGCACTGTCACCTGATCGGTTATGCCTATTTCGGTCTTATCATTGAGCCACCTAAGCCCGTAGGGCCGCAGGTGCTTAGTCCTCTCAAGACCGAGCTTATCAACCATGTATTCACTAGCGACGTTGGTACAGGAACCTCCGTCGATAATCAGAGAACATACCTTGCCCTTGACAGTGCACTTGGTATAGAAGCGATCTCGTCAGGGTCAGCTATAGTGTTGAGGACGCGGCGGAACATCAGGAGCTCTCAGGAATCGGGGTACTCGATGTCGTCTTCTGCTTGTTCTGGTTCTTCTAAAGGCTCCTCTTCGCCTTCGTCGGCGGATGGGTATTCTCCGAACGGGGTCAGGATCATTACCTGTTGGTTCGGACAGTCTCGCGCCATGTGTCCTCGCCCGTTGCACTTGAAACAGGTGATGTTTCGGCTCCGTGGTGCAGCTCCAGTGGGTTTGGCCGGCTGGCCTTGTCCGGTCGTGGATCGGGTCGGCTCATGGGGTCTAGTCGGCGTGCGCGGGTCGGGGCTAGGGCCAGGGGGCCAGTTGTACGGCTTTGGCCAGTTGGTCTTGGGCCGTTGGTAGCCTGCAACCTTTCTCTTGTTGGCTTGTTCCACCTGATTGGCTATGTGGTATAATTCTCCGAGGTCGTGGTACTGCTGTCTCGACCTTCCGGGCGATCTTTTCTTGAAGTCCGTCAAGAAACTGAGCCATGAGACTCTCCGGGGAGTCAGTGATCTCGAGTCGGTTTCTCAGGTGTTCGAACTCGTCGAAATACTCACTGACTGACTTAGTGCCCTGGGTGAGTCGTCTAAACCGTCTTTGCAGCTCTCAGTGGAAATGGGGTGGAACATAGTTTTTCCGCATTAAATACGTGAGCTCGTCCCATGAAGTGAGGGGTCCGAATCGGCTCCTCCGTCGTTCAGCGACTTCACGGTCCCACCAGGTCAAGGCGTGGTCCGTGAACTCGGCGGTGGCAAGGGCTACTTGCCTGGGGTCTCCGTATCGGTAGTAATCAAAGATTAACTCCATATGTCGTTCCCAGTCTAGGTAAGCTTCGGGGTCGACCTTACCAGCGAAAGGCGGCGGGTTAAGCTTGACGTCTGGGGATTGGTAAGGGGGCGGTCGGTCGTGTGTTCCATCGTAGTGTGGGTCGCGGTCATAAGGGGTGCAGTAGGGTGAATCGTCGGGTGGATCCTCTTCTCGCGGGTCGCGAGTATATGATCCGAAGTAGTGCGTTTGTCCATTCGTGGTGGCACATCCGTTGCCTCGGTGGGACGCCTCGGGGATGTTCGGTCGCAGGGGAGGACCCGGCTGCTCCAGTCGTTCCATACGACTTGTAAGCGTGTTCATCTGAGCCGTAATCTGGCTCAGCATCTGCATTACTGCAGCTGATCTTTGGGGACTTTCGGATACGTCCGAACTACTAGACATGAATATTTATAGAAAGACTTTCCACAAAATAGACTTTCCTAAAATGAAAACCTTCCTGATCTATAAACTTTCCTAAAATGGAAACTTTCCTAAATTGGAACTTTCCTAAAATGGAAACTTTCCTAATCTAGAAACTTTTCTAATGTAGAAACTTTCCTAAAATGGAACTTTCCTAAACTAGACTTGAAAGCTATCCTAATTTTAGATACTTTCCTAGACTAGGAAAATCAAAAATATCCTAAAGGAAATATTCTAGCCTTAAATTCCTTCCTATTTTGGTTTTGGAAATCTTCTAAGTGTAGGAAAATTGCCTAATTTTCGAAAAGGAAATTTCCCAAAGGGATTTTAGAAATATTCCTAGGCGATTTTAATGCTAAGGAAACTTCCTAAACCTAAAATGGCAAAAGTCTAAGCGGATTCAATGCTAGGGGAAACTGCCTAAACCGAAAAGGAAAATGGCCTAAAGGTTTCTGGCAACTATCCTAAACGATCTAAGGCCACTTAATGCTAAGATAATCTTTCCTAAAATCAACTTAGGACAGGGGAGTGGGCAAGGGTGGCGGCTGTTAAACCTAATGGTTTCTAGGGTAAGCGACTGCTCACTGGTTGCACTAGAGGGCGACTACGAGGGTTAGGGAGCACCAGTTCTCGCGCGCATTCTCCTAATGGTGCTAGACGCTGGGACGGCTAGAAACGAAACTCGGCCCTGGTCTAGTTAAGGGACACACGCGAATGCATACAAGGAAACCTAGCTACACACGCGTGAAGGCAAGCAAACACAATTAAAGGACCTAGCTAGCAAGCGCATGAAGCAAAGGAGCTTGTTTCACGATTTCTCAAAGTGATATGCCTTAGGTTGGTTTCTTTTACCTAATCCGATTTTAAAGACAACCTAAACCCTTATTCTCTCTTTTTTTTGTTTTAAATGCAGACAACCTAATCAACCTATCAAGCAAGCAAATTTTTTTTTTTTTTGAATTAAGCGAATATAAAGAAAACAAGAGAATGAGGATAGAACCGGTTTGAAGGATGGATTTGTTGTAGCGCTCCTAATGAGGCTTCTTTTTTCAAAAAAAAATTTGAATCCGACTCTTCTCAACCTTGCAGGTTAGAAAAGCAAACGAATCAAAGCTAGATGTTTTCAAATAAACAAAACGAAAACAAAAGAGATAACTAAGGGGATAGGAACAACCGGGGTCAGGAACTTTTGAGCTCTGATACCAGATGATGTGGGCACGGACGCAGGCTAGAACCAGTGGAAGTTCTTAGGACGCGGTCGTGGGACCTCTCCAAGGGAGAGGCTCGACCGTGGACAGGCTGGGACGCGGACAGGGAGAGTCTCGACCAATCAGCACGTCAGGGAATGGGGTGAGGCGAATTGGACCACGCGGCTATGGAAGGACCGCGATACACCAAAGAGGTTAAAACCGGGATTGGGTCAAGCCGGCGGCTACCGAGTACAAATTAGACTAGGCGGCACTTGTATCAAGTGAAAAAAAAGGTTTTTGTTTTCTGTGTAATGTCTGTCTATTATTGATGAAATAACTTGGCTTATATAAGGCCTAAGTCTTAGGGTTTTTACCCTTACAGAAAAACAACATGTAGTTTAAGTTAAAACAACAAAAACTTTCAAATAAAACAACAAAGACATTTTAATGGCTTGGGTTGCGGCCCTAAGGGCTTAGCGTAGGCCTAAGTTCTATACTTAGACAAAATAACAAAGAAACATAAAGAGAATGACTTGGCCGTGGGCTTCTTGCTTGAGTGAAGCCCAAATCCGAATGCACACCAAGGGTGTTGCCTCGTTAAAACCTCCTCCGGAAAACCCAATGGGACAAAACCGTAGGTAGGAAAAAGAGTATAATTCCTTGGTGCGTCTTTGGCGTCCTTATCCCGGGGTGATGGTAAGGACACATGAGTCGGCGTTTCGTCGACTAAGCAATTCCCATGAATGGGCCGGGTCTTGGTCGGGTCATGGGCCGGTTTCGGACATCCACGGAAGAACCTCAAGACAGTGCCTGACGTAATGGTTGACCTTGGTTCCCAATGCCTTAGCTCTCGGTCGGGTCATAGGTCCGGTCGGCACGAGTGGGACGGCTTTGTCAGTTCCCGGATAGCTTGGGTCGGCTGCTGGGTCGAGGAAACAATCGGGACGGTCTGGGTCGAGTTCTGGTCCACTTGGGCTGTGGGTGTGGTTAGCTGGGTCCGGGGCTTCATCACTAGTTCTCCCCCATCTCTCTCCCAACACAACAGCAGCCGCACACAAAATTTTTGTTTGCCTTTCCGATGGCCAGCTCCGTCCGTCACCGTGAGAGGGCTTCCCCTCTTCTTTCCCTCCTTGAATCTTTGATACTCTCTGATGCTGGTTCCTCTAACCGTTTTATCTGAGCTTTGGGCTCGACGGAGTGAGGCGGAGTACCTCCGTGCAACGGTGTTTAGTGGTGAAGCGAAGCAGCGGCGTGCGGCGGTGGGACGCTCAGTGGATGGGACTCTCGAAGCTTTCTCGTCTATCCTAGCCATTCATACGTTTGGTGTTCTGGTGCTATGCGTTAAGTGACAGCGTTCGGTCTGTGCGTTTTCACCTGTGTTTGGCGACTGCGTTTGGCGACTGAGCTTTTGGCGACTGCAGATGCGTTTGGCGAGCGGTATTGGCGTTCCATCTGTTCTTGACTTCAGGCTTTCGGATCCTTGAGGACGGGATTTTGAAGATGATGTTCTTATACTGGTGGTTCTCTTCGGATTGACGCACCTTGAATGATTGGATAGCAATTGGACTTTTGTTTGGGTTCCATCTCCAGTGTTTGTGAGAAAGCGGTGTTAAATTTAAGCGACATCCAATACTTTAGATATCTATGGTGTTTGCGATTAGGCGGATTGGAATCTGATGAGTACAAAATTTGAAGATGTTTAATCATAAACAATGTGAATCTTTGGGGTTAATATTACTATTAACTGATTCTGTGCTGGTAATAGTAGTTTTTGGATTCTCGGTAAATTATCGCCTTTTGGAGAGTCAATTTTTATTTTGTTTTTGTATTAGATGTGATAGAGTCATTTGGGTTAAGTCTAAATTATTCCTTAGTGAAGATAGATAATTCCTAAATAAGTTGATACTTTTGTTGACTATTTCGAGTCCATTTAAATCGTGACTTCAGCATTGTATGATCTATTTATAGGTTTTGATATCGTTAATGAAAATAGTATTTGTGTTAAAAATAAAATAAAGAAAAGAGACGCGTATATCTTGGATTGTTCTTAGATATTTCAAGATTCACCTTTTCTTGTTGAGTTTTAGATTTCAGTTTTGGGTAATTTGGCATACCTTTGTTTCGTCTTGAGTACTTCTTTCAAATAATACGTTATGTCGTATTGGTGGTGTGTGCAAAATTTTCTAAGACTTTTTAGCATTATTGTTAAGGCCATTACTGTTATTAATTTCTCTCTTCCAGTTTAAAGATTGCTTTCTTGGTTTTGAACTCTTGAAGCTCCTCAAAAAGAAAGATCTTATAACTTTTTTCGCATTTTAGATACACACACCCAAAAATGCGTCTTAAGTACAAATTGGGTATATGCCGTCAATGTTATTTTAAAATGTGAGATAAGTATTTGCAAATAATTTAAGAAAAGAAAAAATTGTAGTACACGAGGAGGGTCCGATGTTCAAATTATTGGAAGTTTCAAAACCAATAACAAAAAAAAAAAGAAAGAGAGAGAGTAGATAATATATAAATATCCTGCTATAGATTAGCACTCAATAATACCTCATGTTCGGGAAGTAAATATATAATACTCACCATTTTATCGCACTGGTTTTTCCCTCATTTTATTTAACGAAATTCTTGATTCGTGAATGTAACTAGAATTTTAATCGTCACACACAAAAAAAAATTCATTGGAATGCAATGATTAATCCAGAAGTAATATATTGAGAGTAAATATATCTATTCGGTGCAAAGAGTTAAATTATTATTATTTATGGGGAGTTTTGATAATGTTATAACAGAACTTACATTTTAGGTCGACAATTATTATAGTTTAAAATTTTAGGTGAATTAGTGCAGAGAGTTAGGTTGCCACTATAAACCGGTTTTCCAGTAATACCACTATTCACCCGGCGTTTCACTAATGTCACAACATAACCCGTAAGCTACATCAAAAGTTATCGTTTAAAATCTCTGGTGAACATGGGCGGATGTGACAAGAAATCTACTCTAAAATGTTTATACGCTTATAAAAAGCAGAACAAGCCAAAGATAGCCATAGAAAGAAGAGGGAAGAGAGCCTAAGAAAAATGCAAATGTACTCAAAACCATATGAAATAACGTTAGAGAGCTTTTCCTTTCTTGTGTTCTTTGTTGGTTGGATTAAACAGTATGATAACAGACGTTGCTTTGATCGCAAGACAAAGTAACTAACGAGTCATCCCACATAACTTTCAAAATACACATATTCTTAATTAATCGATGATTTAACTTAGGCTTTAGAAAGTTTTGGAGAAATTTTTTTTTTCTTTTCTCACATACGACTCAGAATGATGTATTTACTCTTTGTGTGTAGACATACATAACTTAAATAGTCGAACAACAGATGATCTTCCAATGGAGCAAATCGTTATTGTAAAAGTTATTATAATCGGGAACAAACCGTGAATAATTAACATACAGATCAAATTATATGAATAATTCGACGAAATCTATTATTATTAAGAAAAATGAGAAAGGAACGGGGGCACGTGATAATCATAACGATAACTTGAATTTTAGTTCCTAGTAATAAAAATCAATTTAATCTTGAAACCATGTCATAAACTTTGGAAAGTCTGCGAGCGTTATCGAAAATAGCGCGTTGTTATTGTTGGTAGGGGTCGGTGTAGACTAGCTAAATCCATCCTACGGCACATAATTCATTTGGCTACTTTTGATGTGTCTTTATTTTTAGGATAAATAACTATAATGCCCTATATATTAGTTGTATTTATCTAGATAACTTATTTTTTATATTAATTACTAAATTAACTTTCACATTTTTAAAAACCCAATTGTATTCTTATTGGAATGTTGTAAAAAAACTTTATTACGATATTGTCACCGCATTCATGTTATCACAGAATTTTTTTCGCAGAATTATTTTTATGTTATCGAAGAATTATTTTCGCAGAATTATTCTCAAATTATTGCAGAATTATTTTTATGTTGTCACAGAATTATTTTCTCGCAGTTTTTTTGTAGTTATCATAGAATTGTTTTGCAGAATTATTTTTATGTTGTCGCATAATTATTTCTCGCAGTTTTGTTGTAGTTATTGCAGAATTGTTTTGCAGAATTATTTTATGTTATCGTAAAATTATTTTCTGACAGTTTTGTTGTAGTTATCGCAGAATTGTTTTGCAGAATTATTTTATGTTATCGCAGAATTATTTTTTATGTTATCGCAACATTCTTTCCTCGCAGTTTTGTTGTAGTTATCGCATAATTGTTTTGCAGAATTATTTTATGTTATCGCAGAATTATTTTCTCATAGCTTTGTTGTAGTTATCGCAGAATTGTTTTTGCAAAATTATTATTATGTTATCGCAGAATTATTTTTATGTTGTTGCAGAATTATTTCTAGCATTTTTGTTGTACTTATCGTAGAATTATTTTGCAGAATTATTTTTGACGTTGTGGCATATTTATTTTCTAGGCTGTCTGAGATGACAAACCATTAACATGTTATTATACACTGTCTAACGTGACAAACCATTAACCTATTATTGTAAGCAGTCTGACGTGACACATAAATTTTTTTTCATTTTTCTTGTTTTTCTATTTCATTGACACTTGTAAATTATTTATTAGATATCTAGATTTTGTGTTTTTTTATCCACACTTATCTTTAAAGTCAATTATTTCTTGATAAATAAAAAATTTATATTTTATTTTAATATCAAAATTTATCATTTTTTAAATTCTATAAATAGAAATTTGTTTTATTTAATTTGAACACAGTAAAAAATAAGTCTTTTTAAAACACGAATCATAATAATTAACTTTAAAATATTTAAAATTCTTCTAATTATATATCTAACTAATTATGTATGTTTTATGATTTGTGTGTAATATTCAAAATTCTAACGAAGTTAATTATGTATGTTTTATGATTTGTGTACAATATTCTTCTAATTATATATTCAAAATTCTAACGAAGTTAACGAAGATGTATAAATTAGCCAAATTCCATATTATTCAGGTTTTAAATTTGAAAAAAGAATAGTTCATATTAAAAAACGCATGATGTCAAAATTGAAGTATGAAAAAACGTATCCAAAATAATACGAGTTGATTTAGGCCGTTTTCCCCGATTAATACCACATACTTGATGGTGAGTTAACATTTTCTTTAAGAATTAAAGTATTTATGATAGAAATGTTCAAACAGGATTAGAATTCGTTTAAATCTGTTTATCAGAGTTGGGTTTAAATGGGTTATCTAGCTCAGTCAATGCGAATGAATTGATTCCGATTAGAATAGAAGATGCTTTTTTAATTTAGAAGATGATTTTTTTATATAAAATGGATTAGTTTTCCATATGTTTATCTCAAGTGACAGACCAGAACTTAGATGTGTGGCAGGACAGACCAGCAATTAGCACGTGTACCTACTTCAGCTGCACCCGAGGTCATTTTCCGGAAGGATCTTAAAAATTATACATTTGACATCATAGTCTTATAATAGAATTCACTTTTGTCCCTTCATATTTTCCATTAGTTATTATACACTTGATTCTTAAAGAGAGTTCACAATTTTTTAGATGCAGGAGAATATTGAATTAATAATTAAATAGGAGATTGAGAGGCTAACCAAACAAAAGGATGGGCTATTTGCGACCCAAAAAACATCAAAGAGCCGATCAACCTATGAAAGCAATTAGTCTTTTCTTGGTAGACTTGGTAGACTGCATGGAATTTTTAAAGAAGCATCCCATCATATATGAAATTTGAATTAATATTAAATGATAAATGGCTAATGAAATCTATCTAACCTAAGTTAAACCAAATAACTGATTTTAAATACCAGTAAATTATTTTTGCAAATATAAGTTCATAATTCGTATAAATGAGAAACTAAAATCAAATTAATACGAAAGTAAAATCTAAGTCTAACTTGAACAGAAATTTGATATTTTGTTAGTACTATATTTAGTTTAGTACTAACAAAAAAACAATACTATATATTTTGTTAGAACTATATTACGAGAACAAGGAGAAGAAAACAAAAAAAAACATAGCGATTTTGGAAATTTTTTTGTCTTTTAAAAGAGCAATCAATTTAAGTCAACAAGAATTTAATTAAAAAGCCTCTAGAAGAAATAAAAATGGATTTTAGTTGCAGGTAATTAGTAGTACGTAAACAACTCTGAAAATTGGTTGTTTGATTTGGGCTTAATCGCAGAGTATTTTAGTGGAATAATTAACAATCGGTTAGATGGTTAAGCACAAACCATATACTATTAAAACAGAATAATTATTTACAAATAATCATCATTACATAAATTGTCATTAGACATATATACTTTCATTAGATTCTCATTAAAGATAGTTATAGAAATTAAAATTATATTAATTCAACCTATTTCCGATCAATATACTTATTAAATTTATTCAATTGCTTTGTAAGAGCCATGTTGTAAATTGTGCATATTATCGGTGATTGGAAAAATTATATGATAGGAGATGTGACAATGAGGAATGACAATGTTATGACACTAATTCTACGAAATATGTTAGGGTCATGAGTTATATTTGAATTATTTCATTATGTTTTATCGCAGATTTTAAAATGTGTGTGTGTACTATTCAACAACACCTATGACATCTATATTAACATATCAGGCCGGATTTGTTACTTGTACCACACAAGTAATAACAACCATATACAAAAAATACTAGGGCGATAAAATGATATTTTTTTCGTTTCTCAGTTTTTTTTATTGAGTTATTGAATCTTATAACTTACTCTTAAACAGTGTGAAATTTGGTATGATTTTTATAAATGAATTTGTAGACCTTTATAGTTATTATAATTTATTTTGGTTAAAACCTCATTGGTAACATATGTAGCGATTTACTATTTTGTAGATTTAAGTGTACATCTATACATTTTTGCCACTTCGCAACATTGATGCTATACAATTAGTGAATGATGAAATATTTTTCTCAAATAACCAAATGAACTCTCAAACGATTTTTTCCAAAGCATAAACTACTCTAGTGATTGGTGAAATAAATAAATTGTTTTTTCTGTACATTAATGTTTTAAATTTATTTATGTTCTAGTTGATGAATTTGCTTTATTCTCTTAGTATATGGTGGTTAGATAATTTCGATAGTGAGATAATGTGACTCTTAAATACTTAAAATAATTGTCTTAGGATAAAACATAGATGTTAATTATCATAAAACCATATGTCCATAAACACCAAATGTAAACGATAATATATTCAACTATTTATCTATTGATAACATACCAATTAAGTTTAAAAAACTACCAACAATTGTCATGGTTGACTTTATATAAATGACCTCATTTATATGACAACCATGGAACACTAAAACACTTTTATTTTAAAAAGAAACTAAACAACAAGGTATGATTCTATTTGTTCTTTAAGTGATATAACGATGAGTCCGACGACGAGTACTGGGTGTGGGATTTCCACCCATAATATAAAATTGCAATAAAATAACTATCAATTATAGTATTTTAAGAATAAATCTACGATAAATTTAAACTATAAATTTTATTGATAAGAATTAAGGAACATAGAATAAATTATGAGGTTGTCTTTATTTTACTGAAACTAATGCATTATTAAAAAAGTAAAGTGAAAAAGATGTTGGATGTCAAAAATCCTTAGAAGTTTATGGTATCTAGACATCAACAACTAAACATACAAAAAAAATTCATCATAGAATTTGAAGCACCACAATTCAACAATTTCACTTTTGATGTCTAACATCAACTCATAAAACTGAATCTAAATCATATTTTGGTAAGCATGTGACCAGAATCAAAAAGCAAATATAAAATTTTTGAGCAAGAGCAAAAAAGGAATATAAAACCTAAACATTTTGAACAATAGAGAAAAAATAAGATAAGATCAAAGCTTGCTCAAATACAAAAATTTGAGCAAGAACATGAAATAATATACAGATGTTTGTTTAGCAACAAACTAGAGGTTGTAGACCTCCTATATATAAATCAATCAACATCAATCGTTGGAAGTTGAATAAAGAAGATACTTAGTAAAATAAGAAAAAGAAGATGCTGAAAACCAGAAAGAAAACATAAGATACTTAAGTAACCAAAGAAAAATAAAATCGAAGAAAATTTTTTATGAGGGCAAGAAAAAAAAAATTGGGCAAAAAAAAGAAAACTAGATGAAGGCTTGATCAAAACAATAAAAAATTTAAGAAAAATACATATAAAAAAGAGTTAATATAAATAAATAATATAATAATATATAAAGAGAATTTGAGGTAAATTTGGAATGTCGACTTTGTTCCAAACATATTTTGTTAGAAATTGAACATAGATATATTATATGACTCTAAATCATGTTTAATTATCATTAGTGATTATGATAATATCAATTATGACATTTTTCATGAGAAACCTTGTTCACTCCATTATTATCACAGAAGCTGGAGTCTAGATATAGTTTTCATAATTGTTTATGATTTTGTGAATCTTAAACACAAATTAATATTGAGACTTATCGTAGAGAATTCAAACTTGGAGTCTATAGTTATTCTAAAATTTAAAGCTAAACTCATGGAAAAAATATAATTTGGTAAAACTAATATTTGTGTTTTTTGCATTTTTCTTCAATTTATATTTTACAATTATTTTATATAATGCACTGGTTTTGTTTGTGCAGGATATTCCAGCGCGTGCGGAGAAAAACATAACCTTAGATTTGGTAACTTCCTAAAAAATATTTTTGATGAAAATAAAGCTGCTAAAAGAAAAAGATCTAAGCAAGATAAACATGGAAAACTTGTTTGTTTCAAAGGATGAATACAGATTTATGAAGATTATAGATCTAGAAATCATCAACTACGAGCTTCTTCACAAAAGAAATATCATTTATACCATCAAGATCTTTGTTACTCTTGGAGCTACTTGAACTATTTGAAATAGATCATATATATGAAACAACAACTGATATCTTTATTACATTAGTTTTTTTTTCAAAATTTTGTTACATTATCTGAAATTATTTTCTTTTGTTCATTTCAATGATAATAAAAAGGATTCTACCTCTGCTAAAAATAGATTAATTATCTAATCTTAGATGAATTTTTTTGTACCGGCTTTTCTTTAGAATAGTAACTCATAGGAAATATTAGAACATTAAAATATAAATGAACATAACACAAAAAATCACTCTTTGAAAACTTATCAGTGTCCGGTTGTTATTATTTTTCTATTTATGGATCTAAGGTTATTTCGGATTACTGATTTGGAAAATATTGATGCTTTATATTCTGTTGGTCAAAAAGATCAATCCATGTATTATATAGAACTTTAATGTTTTAATGTACAAAATCATTTAATCTGATAAGTTTTATATATTTATCATAATTTTTTGTTCCTTTCCATCTATAAATAATTTTCAATAATCTGAAAAATAAGGAGAATCATGTTATTTTTTCTAGTTAGGAGAATCGTTAGGAGATAGTATTAATCATGAGGCAGTAGGTCAGAGTCTCTTAGTTTATGTGTTGCTGATCAGGTACCTCGGTTTGTCTCTTATTACAAAAGCGATGACACAACATACTAGAAGCCTTTGGTTGAGAAGATTCGGGTTTCTTAGATGGTCAAGTAAGTACTTATCTTTTGTATGTCATGCACAACTGATACAGTCTATCAACTCAAGCATTGCTAATTTTGGTGCTCTCTTTTTTTTTTTGTTTACCCAAACGTTGCTTTGAGGAGATTGAAAGCTTGTGTTGTGTTTTCCTATCGAGTAGGTCACCGAATATAAAAGGCAAGGAAAAATATCATCCGAAGCAATATTCTGTCCACCTGAGGAGGGTAGTCTTGGTACAAGACATTTTCATTATGTCACTCTGTTATTTGCTCTTATCTGGAAACTGTTTACCATGTCGGGTTCTCTTTGGGTGGTGTGGATGAGGCATTATCTGTGGAGGCAAGGTTCATTCTAGGATGTGCATGTATCCTCGTCTGGTTCCTTGATTTGGAGGAAGTTACTAAAAATGCGACCTATTCCGGCTGAGTTTCTGCATGCGGATCTAAAAATGGCCATTCTGTGTTCTTTTCGTTTGATTATTGGCGTCCTTTGGGTCGTTTTATTGACATTACAGGAGAAATACATGAAGGCTGGGAGTCTGGAAATTTTATCAAGTTTCAGAGGTAATAGTTTGCTTGGCGACTAAGTAGTTGTCGTGATGATGCATTTCAACAATTGATTGTACAGATTCGTAACATGCCAATACCAGATTAGGATAATGGAGATGATGATATCATGTGGTGTTATTGTCGAAATGACTACCGCCCATGGTTCTCTTCACATAACACTTCGTACGTGGTTCGTTTATATAGGCAAAATCAGTTGTAAATTATAGTAGTATGGTTTCAGCGAGTTCAGCGCTTTGGGTTCATTACTTGGTTGGTAATTTAGGACAGACTTTCGATAGCAGCATTCAATCATAGTTAGCGTTGCATTCATGCTTTTTTATTTTGTGGAGAATCAAATGAGACAAAAGACCACATCTTTTTCACTTACCCATTTATTTGACGCTTTGGAGGGATTGTTGAAGCATAATCAAATCTTGTATAATACAAAGTTCACGTATACATGTTGCGGTTATGCATGAAAGGTTCACACATATACATGTTCGTATAAATTGTGTCTATACGAACATGTCTTTTGGTCATCTATATAAACCTAAGTACGTGTATCTTTGAAAACACAAAAGTGTATAATACAACTATCAAGTAATAAAAGCTTTGGATTCTATACTCTGTTTTTTTTGTGTAAATTGTAAATACCTAAACACCAACATGGTATCAGAACTTTACAATTGAGTAGACCAAAAACAAAGAATAAGTGAAGAGACAATGAAAGGCTCTTCACATCAAATGATCCCTATCTTCGATGGGGAGAAGTATGACTCCTGGAATATAAAAATGACAATCATTTTCAAAAAAAAATGTGTGGGAAGAAGCATCTTCAATTGATACAATGGCTTTGCAAATTTTGCAAACCGCTGTGACAGATCATATTCTCTCAGACATTGCATTAGAAACCTCATCAAAGGAGGCATGCGACGCATTAAAGGCTGAGTATGAAGGTTCTCCTCAAGTCTGATTGGTTAAACTTTAAACCTTACGAAAGGAGTACAAAAATCTGAGGATGTTTGATAACGAAGATATCAAGACATTCACTGATAAATTAATTGTTTTGGAAAATCAATTAAGTTATCATGGTGAAAAGAAGTAAGATTATCAACTCATACAAAAGCTACTTATCTCTCTCTCAGCCAAGTTTGATAGCCTTGTAAGCGTTATGGAGCAAACTCGAGACATGACTTCACAAACGATGACAGAGCTGATTAGTATCTTGAAAGCACATGAAGCAAGAGTGACTGCGAGAGAAGAAAACACTAGTGAAGGGGCGTTCAATTTTCAAACAAAAAATTAGAATTCTGGTTTCAAAACAAATAACTCCAAGGATCGTGTTTATCAAAGCAGAAGTGGTGTGAATTCTTCAAACGTAGAACCCACACACAAAATGAGTGTTGGAAGAAACCGAGAAAGATGATCAAGGCAAGAATCAGAGAAGTAACAAGGAATATTACAAATGTGGTAAGATTGGCCACTATTCAAACTTGTGTCGCTTAAAGCCAAAAGAAAGAGCATACATAAGTCTTGAAGATGAAGACTGGGAAGAAGAACACATGTTTTTTTGGTGAAATTGAAGAAGCAATAACACCGGTGAGAGAGGACATTTGGTTAGTAGATAGTGAATGCACTAACCATATGACCAAAGGAGAGAACTCTGAATCACCAATAAGGGGATACAAGTCCATAAACGAGATCATGCAAATAACACCAAGAGTAGATGATATAGAAGCAGCACAAGTAATAGAAGCTTGTCTTCTTGCATATGAAGAACCTTTATCTTTCAACGAAGCTTCTGGCACCAAAGAATGGACAGAAGCAATGAGTAAAGAAATAAAGATGATTGAGAAAAACAAGACATGGAAACTAGTAGACAAGCATGAAGATAAAAACGTGATAAGCGTTAAGTGGATCTATAAGATCAAAACAGATGCAATGGGGAATACAATCAAACATAAGACAAGACTTGTTGCAAGAGTTTTTTCTCAAGAATATGGAGTTTAATACCCTGAAACATTTGCCCCAATCTCAAGACATGATACAAATACTTGCATATGCGGCTCAAATGGAGTGGAGAATGTATCAAATAGACGTTAAGTCAGTTTTTCTCAATGGTTATCTAAACGAAGAAGTCTATGTCACACAGCCGCCTGGTTTTGAGATTGAAGGAAAGGAAGAGAAGGTGTTAAGGCTATACAAAGCCTTGTATGGTTTAAAGCAAGCCCCACAGGCATGGTATGGAATAATAGACTCATACTGTATACAAAATGGGTTTGAAAGAAGTATGAACGATGCGGTGTTGTACATTAAAAGGAAAGGCAAATATGTGTTGATCATAAGTCCATACTTGATGACATTATCATTACAGGCAACAAATTTCATCAAATCAAAACATTCAAGGAGGATATGAAAAAAGAATTTGAGATGACAAATCTGTCAAGTTACTTTCTCGGAATGGAAATAATACAAGACGACGAAGGCATATTTCTTTCACAAGAAAAATATGAGAAAAACTTATTGATAAGTTTGGGATGAAAGGAAGCAAGAGTGTAAGTACTCTACTTACACCTCAAAGAAAAAGAGAAGAAGATGACAGAGAATATAAAGATCCGACAAAATACATAAGTATTGTTGGAGGTTTTTTATTTTATGTACATCAAGACCTGATGTGGTGTACGCAAGCTCCTGTCTCGTAAGATATAGCTCATCACCATATATGAAGCACTATTAAGAAGCCAAAAGGGTCTTAAGATATGTTAAAGGAACATCCAACCATGGAGTTTTTTTTGTTAAAGTGGAAACACCAAGGTTGATTGGCTATTCAGATAGCAGTTGGGGAGGCTCTATTGAAGACAAGAAAAACATTATAGGCTATGCTTTTATTCTTGGATCGACCATGTTTTGTTGGTAGTCAGGTACGCAGCAAACAATGGCTCAATCAACTGCAGAGACATAGTACATTGCCGTGTGTGCAACCACAAACCAAACTGTATGGTTACAAAGGCTTTTGCAGGATTTTGGATTGGAATTTGAAGAAGGTATCCTCATCTTATGTAACAATAAGTCAGCAATAACAATTAGAAAGAATCTGAGACATCATAGAAGAACAAAACACATAGAGATCAAGTATCACTATGTACGTGAAGTTGAACAAAAGGGACTAATTCAGTTGGAATATTGCAACAGAGAAAACCAAATCGCCGATGTTTTCACCGTTTTCACCATGCGTTAAGTTTTTAAGATTTAAAGACCTTAAAAGAAAGTTCGGAGTGAAACCGAGATATGGTTAAGGGAGAGTGTTGAGGCATAATCAAATCTCGTATGATACAAATTTCATGCACACATGTTGCGGTTATGCATGGAAGGTCATAATGGTTCACACATACACATGTTCGTATAAATTGTGTCTGTACGAACATAAATTTTGGTCATCTATTGATAAACCTGAATTTTAGTGATTTTGCTTCATCTTTATGTACATATTTCATAATTTTAGACACATTTTAGGTTCATATGCATTAGAATCCTAGGATGCCTTTCACCTTTTATTTTCAGTACATTTGGAGCAAGATAGAAGTGTTCTCTGGAGTCTATAAAGTTACTGGAGACAAGAGCAACACTTCAGAGTTGATTGAGATCATGTCATTTGGGAGAATAAGTTAAAAACTGTGATCAAATTCGTATGATTCCCCGAGTGAAGAAAATGATCGATCGATGAACATCAGGATCGATCGATTCTCCCTCTAACACGACAGATCGATCAACGCACATCAAGATCGATCGATCGGTTGACCGTCACAAATCTGCGCCCAATTCCAAGACCAACCGAGCAAGGGAGAGACCGATTGTTCAGCCGAGATTGATCGATTCCCATTAGGATCGATCGATCCACCAGCGATTAAATTTACGAGTGTCTACAGGATCGATCGATCTCCTCGTCCGATCAATCCATCCAAATAAATTTTCTTTTTTTTTCCGTTTTTCTTAAATAAAATATTTTATGTCTCTTAAATGAAATTGTATCACGAAAATTATCAGCCACCCAGAGAGAAAAAGAGAGAAAGAACCCTGGGTGTGCCTTTGAGAGTTTATGGTGTTTGCAAGACTATTCTAGACCTTTTCGTAAACAATACTTTGTAAACTCTTTCCTTCTGCATCTTAAGAATGTCTTTCTCCATTATTTTTGTTTTCTATGCAATTTCAATCATGTCTGAGTAGATCCTTTAGATTCAGCCATAGATAGGGTAGATGATTAGGAGAATGATGATCTTGTGATGATATATATATGTTTTCAATTGTGTAATCCTTCATTTTTAGATGTGCTTAATGCTAGATTGATCTCGGGAAAGTCAATTTAAAGTTTACATAATTCACCCCTTGAAAGAGGTTAAGTGAGTTTTTAGGTTAATCTAATTAGTGATTCTTATGATCTTTGCCTACAAAAGTAGCTGTCTAGTGTTGGAATGAAGAAGAAGTGAAGAATGAGTGCCTTAGACTCTTAGGAGAAGGCCCTATTTGTCTAAGCTACCAAAGGGAGTGACTTAGGCTTGTTTGGAATTAATGTTATGTTATCCTTGTAGCCAAACATGTATTAGGCTATTATAATATCTAAACAAGCCTAGACTAGATTATTAATAAATAGCTTTCTCTATATTCCTTTGTAAGCAAGAAATTCATTTTCATAAAATCTCAATAATATTCATTCTCACTTTTCTCTCTACTCTCTCTCTCTCTCAATCTCCAAATATCTAAATTTATAAATCTCTTAAACTCTTAATCTTTCATGGTATCAGAGCCAGGTTTCATTGATCTGACATAAGAATTCCGCAAATCTCACCATCTTGCACGCGATTTCCTCTCAGTCTTGAAACCAGATCCGTCGCGAGATCATCATGTTTTCCTCAAGGTTTCTGGCAAGAAATCGAGTGTTCTTGCCATTTTCTTCATCAAAGGTTGTTTTCCGGCCTGTTCTGAGCATTTCCCGGTGATTTCATCCAATCTTGTGGCCTGAGTCAAAAGTTACAAACAATCTCCTCCGTTGGTGTCGCGATCGCCTCTGCCGCGAGTCCTGCAAATTGAAAAGATCATATCCCATTCAATTTTTCATCAAATCACGTGATTCCAAAGCCTAATCTCAAGTACAACAAGTTTAGTTGATGATTCGAGAGGTCTGCTTTTCTCCTTTTCACGTTTAGAAGCTTTCTTGATCAATCTTCTTCAACAGGTCAAGACTCGGCCTATTTGGGGTATTTGGGTTAAAAACCTCAATTTTTCTTAATCTTTTGCGAATCTTGGAAAATCAAAACTTATTTAAAGATATTTTGGAGGGTCTAAAGAAGTTTCATCTCAATCCAAAGAGTTTTAGACTTCAAGAAATGTTTTCTTGAAAGTTGTTAAAATTCTATTTGTTTCTAAATTGGAGGGAAACTAAAATTTAAAATTGGTTAGGCTGTTACAACCAATTATAAATTGTTGAATTATATTGTCTTGAGGAGTTTAGGGCTGGTAAATCTGTTGTGGTATCAGTTGATTGGTAGTTGGGAGACGGTTTCTCTGTCTACACGTTGTTAATTGCGCCTAACTTGCACTAGGATAGCGTGTGTGGTCCTTCCTTGGTCTCCTCTTCTTTGCAGGCTTTAAAAACATGTCTGATGGAGCTCCAAGCGAATATAAGAGCCCCTGTTATGCTTCAGGGAGCAAATTATCTCCTCTGGTCCAGAACTATGAGGACAACTTTGTGCAGTAAAGGCATATGGAGCCATACTCTTCAACCGAGTCTTCAAGTGATTGATGAGGAGGCTCAGACTGAAAACTATGATAAGGCTTTATGGTTTCAGAAAGATCAAATGGTACTCTCTATACTTCAAAACTCTCTTGCTAGTTCTCTTTTGGAAGCATACTCATATTGCTCTAATGCTAAGGAACTTTGGGAGACTTTGAAAATAGTATATGGCAATACCACTAACCTCTTAAGAATTTTTGAGGTAAAAAAAACTTTGAATGAGCTTAAACAGGAAGATGTTGAGTTCACTAAGCACTATGGATCATTCAGAGCATTGTGGGCAGAGATAGAGATGCTTAGACCAGACACAGTTGATCCTATTACTCTCCAAGAAAGGATAGAGCAAGATAAGATGTTTGGGTTACTCTTGACTTTAAACACTAACTACACTGATTTGATTAAGCACATTATTAGGGAGGAAAAGCTCCTTAGCTTAGAGGATGTCTGTGCAAAGATTTAGAAGGAGCAAGGGTCTCTTCAGCTGTTTGGAAACAAGGAAGAACCGGTGGTTGTCCATAAGAGTTTCTTCAAGCCTGCTCCAGCTGAATCCAAGAAGAAGAGAGCCGTGTGTGATCACTGCAAGAGAACCGGTCACACTAAGAAGGATTACTGGGTGCTTCATCCTGAGTTGAAGCCAAGCTGGTTCATTGACAGGTCCAAACCTTCATCAACAAACGCCACTAGCTCCTCCAACCTAGTGCAAACATCCGCCTCTTCATTGGGCTACAATCCGGTCCTAGCTCCTTCATCTGAGTTTGTTAAGAAATCAGACTTGGAAGCTCTGTTCAAAGCCTTTAGCTCTGGTACGTGTTGGGTAAATCTCTTCACGCTTTTTTTAAACATCCATTGCTTCTAACCCTTTGATTGTTGATTCTGGAGCTTCGCATCACATGATAAGTGATTTAGGTTTACTAGAAAACTTAGAACCTGCCTTAGGTAGTGTGGTAATAGCTAATGGAATCAATGTGCCAATTAAAGGAATTGGAAAGCTTAAATTGTTTGATAAAGAATCTAAAGCCTTTTATATGCCATCTTTCACATCTAATTTGTTGTCTATTAAGAGAGCTACTACTGATCTTAATTTTCAAGCTATATTTGGTCCTAATAATTTATACTTTCAAGATATTGAAACAAGTAGGAAATTTGGACAAGGAACAACAAAGAATCACTTGTATGTGCTTGAAGACTTGTCCATGCATTCCTTTCAAGAACTGTGTGCTAGTAGTGTAGATATCAATGTCACAGCTGAACTTTGGCATGCTAGATTAGGTCATCCTGATCCTAGAGCTTTAGAGCTCTGGAATTAAATTGCAAAATAATTTGTGTGAATCACATTCTTGGAAAATATTGTAAGACTGTTTTTGAAAAATCAACTCATTCATATAATAATTGCTTTGATTTGGTGCATTCTGATGTTTGGACATCTCCCTTTCCTTCAAGAGAAAACCAACATATTTTGTAACCTTTATTGATGAAAAATCTAAGTATACTTGGGTTACATTGCTTAGTTCCAAGGATAGGGTGTTTGATGCATTTATTAATTTTCAGACATTTGTTACTAACCAATACAATGTCAAGATTAAATACTTTAGAACAAATAATGGAGGGGAGTACACTAGCATTAAGTTTCAGCAACACTTCGCCAAGCATGACATTGAACATCAAACAAGCTGTCCCTACACTCCACAACAAGATGGAGTAACTGAGAGGAACTACAGACATTTGATGGAAATTGTGAGAACAATGATGTTCCACAAGAAGGTTCCCAAACGATTTTCGGGAGATGCTCTAGTAGCTGCATGCTACTTAATCAATAGAACTCCAACTAAAGTTCTAGATGATTTATCTCTATTTCAGGTATTAAACAAAATTAAACCTAATATTGACCACTTAAGAGTATTTGAGTGTGTTTGTTTTTGATGAGGACATCGAGCCAGCCACTGCACCAGTCATTCCACCAGGACCTCTCACACGGTCCAAGAGGAAAGATCTAGGAGATAACCTCAGCAAGCTACTGGAGAGTGGAACTGGAGAGGACCCCGAGCTGACCATGCCGACCCAGACTAGCTCCATCCCTACCAGCCCGCGTCCGAGTGCACCATTCCAGCCGTCCAGACCATCCGACCAGCCCGCGTCCGAGCAAGAGTACCAAGCCCCAACCATCCCAAGACCACCTGACCCGCTCCAGCTGGACAAGGAGCCATGGAGGTTCCTTCTAGAAGATTCTTCTTCCTCTGGTGTCTTTACCATTACCATCCGGTAAAGACACCAAAAGTCGTGCTAGGAAATTGTACTTTTATTCCTATATACGGTTTTGTCCCATTGGGTTTTCCAAAGAAGGTTTTAATGAGGCAATACTCTTAGTGCGTAAGACGGTGAAGACTTGTTCACAATTCCATCTCATTAACAAGTCTTCAATCGATATCTAGCCTAAGTGTTATTGGGCTTTTCCTATCTTTGAATTCTATTTTCTAGACTAAGTATTCATTTGGGCTTATAAGTCATGTTGACTATTTGGGGCCCAATTTCTATTTTAATTGCCAATAAGTAAACTACGTGTTGTTTAAATTCTTGAAAGGCTAAACATCATGTAGTTTAGCCTAAGTTGTAATAAGGCATTATATAAGCCTTTTGTCTACACATCTAACAAGCATTTTGACAAAAACCTAAGACTAGTGTCTAAACAACAAAGCGCCGCAAAGTTCCCCCTTGCAGCTGTCGTGTGCTTCAGCCTAGTTTGGCTGAAGTTATTGGAGTATCACAAGCCCCTTTCACAGCTTGTGTGGTCCCTTCGATCCACCATTCGCTTCCACCTATTCTGTCCAGCAACCTGAGCTTTTCGGTGAAAAGACAGTCACCCACGGTTCTTGCATCATCTGGTATCAGAGCTTAAAGCTCCTGCTCATCAAGTTGATTCTATCCTTGTTTTTGGCGATTTTTCTTTGTTTTTGGTTGCAACAGTTTTTGGCTTTTGATTGTGTTTCTTTCTCTTTCCCCTGAGGTTCTCGGTACAAAGGAGGAGGAATCAAGTCACATACCACAAATACCAGAAAAAAATATATACAAAAAATCAGGTTCTATTATTCTTTGTCTTTGTTTTCTTACATTAAAAAATAGAAAAAATTTGCTTGTTTATTTGCTTGTTTAGTGTTAATTTTTTTTTTAAAAAAGATAAAAGAACAAAATTAAAAATATTGTTTAGGTTGTTTAAATTCAAACAAGAGTTCTTAGAAACTCACCTAGAACACCTTCATCACCAAACTTGGAATCCATAAGAATCTTGTGTGTTGCTGGTTTGTTGCTTAAGTTCTTTTGGGTTAGGTTTCTGTTAGCTTCTTGTTGCTTGTGTGCCGCAAGGAAGCTAGGTGTTTGGCATCATCTGTGTGTCCCCCTAGGTTAAGTATCCCGCGTTTGTTGTTTGCGTGAGTCCTAGGTTTAGGTCCGTTCTTGTCCCTGTTAGTCAAGCCGCTCCTAGGTTCCTCCTTGTGTACCGCGAGTAGCATCCCGTCCCAAGCAACCATAGTAGCCTTCCCCTCACCCTCGCTAGTCCTAGGTTCCTCCTTGTGTACCGCCATCCCATTCCAAGCAACCATAGTAGCCTTCCCTTAGGTTCAAGTCGCTAGACCATAGCTCCATAGCGTCCCGTATAACCCACTCGCTAGCCTTCCCGTACCGGGCAGCCCTCCCTAGCTCCCCTCTAGCAACCCGTGAACCAGCCTGCAGTCCGAGTCCTTAGGCGGCTAGGGTTGCATAGTTGTGTCTAGATTTTTAGCTCTTAGTTTTAGAAAATTTTCCCTAACAATTAGACAGTAGATTAGTTAGTTTCAATAATTTTCTAAGCTAGGAAATAGTTTAAGAAGTTTTCTAGAATCACTTAGGTAGTTTTCCTAATTTTATTAGGACATTAATAGTTTTTCTTTTAGTTTTAGGTAGTTTTTCCTTTTAGGAAATATGCTTAATTAGTTTTTCTTTTCTTTTTCTAGGATAGTTTCCTTTTTGGAGTTAGGAATTATTAGATTTTTCTTTTGTCTAGTATAGTTTTGTTTTAATTTAGACAGACAATAAATTTTAAGATATCTTCTATTTAATTAGTTTTCTTTATTAGATTTAGGCAATAATTAAACTTTAGGATATTTTCCTTTTTCTTGTATTTTTTTTTTTCTTTATTTCCTTTTTTGCAAAATATTTAGTTTCCATTATTTTATAAATAATAAAAAGAAAATAAAAATTATATCTCTTGAAATTTTCCATTTAAGGAAAGTTTCCATATTTGCTTTTCTTTCCGGAAAACTTTCCATTTAAAAAAATTTCATTTTCTCGGAAAATGAAATATGTCTGGAAGTGACGAGTCAACATTAGGGCAAAACGGTCAAGCGATATTGCAGCTTCTCCAAGCTTTGACGACCCAGATGACGACTCTAGCGTTGCCTCTCGAGCGTCCGAAACATCATACCCACCTTATCCACACGATCGACCACCAATGGGTCGACATCAGTACTACGACGAGCCTATGCCACCACCTCGACAACCAATGCACTATCCCGAAGTGAAGATGAACCCGCCTCCCTTTTCGGGAAAGGTTGACCCCAAGGAGTACTTAGACTGGGAGAGACGAATGGAGCTCATATTTGAGTACTACAACTACGACGATCCCAGTAAAGTCGCCCTAGCAACAGCGCAATTCACTGACCACGCATTGGCGTGGTGAGATCTAGAATTAACAGCTCGCAAGAGAGCTCGAATGGATGCTTTGACCTCCTGGATCAAACTCACCCAGATTATGAGGATACGCTACGTTCACCTCACTTCCACCGCGAGCTTCAGCGACGTTTCCGACGCCTTATCCAAGACAACAAGACGGTGTTCGAATATTTCGATAAATTCGAGCACCTCCACAACCGACTCGATGTAGACGAGTCCGAGGAGAGCCTAATGGCCCAATTCATCAACGGCTTGCACGAGTCCATCGCCAGAAAGATCGAGTTGCAGCCATATCACGACATAGGCGAGTTGTTCCACCTAGCAGTCCAGATAGAGAAGTGCCATAAACGTAAACTTGCTGCACCTTCTCAACCCAAGAGCACCTGGAGCACCAGCTCCAAGAAATTCGAGCGGACGACCTAGCCCACTGAGCTACGACTCAAGGGCAAAGCCGTGGCCAGCAGTTCAGCTCCCAGACCTGCCCAGCTGCCCCAAAGCAGCCTAGTACCATGACCACGACCCAGCCTCAGCGGAGCAGCGAGATCGTCTGCTTCAAGTGTAAAGGAAGTGGACACATGTCCCAAGAATGGTACTCACTGATTCAGGAGACTACGAATCCAAGGACAAGCAAGAGGAGCCAGGATTTTCGACCCATCAGCAATCCGACGAGGAGATTGAGTACGCCAAGTCCAGAGAGATGATCATGATCAGACGATTTTTCAGCTCGAGATTCGAGCCTGAAGAGGAAGAACAGCGAGAAAACATTTTCCACTCCAAATGTACAATACTTGGAAAAGTGTGCTCGTTGATTATCAACGGAGGGTCCTGCACCAACGCCACAACCAAATACATGGTGGAGAAACTAGAATTGCATGTGACCAAGCATTCTAAGCCCTATAAACTACGATGGCTGAACAACAAGACGGAGTTGTACATTTCAGACCAAGTTAAGGTGTCATTCAACATCGGCAGATACCAGGACCAGGTCACCTATGATGTTGTCCCGATGTCAGCTGGACATCTTCTGCTCAGACTACCATGACAATTTGACCAAGAGACTAAACGCACAAAGTACGAACCAACTTCTATTCATTTTTCCACGACAAGTGTAGATACAATCTAGCACCAATGTTTGCACACGCCGTCCATGAAATGCAATTCAAGATGGCGAAAGATAAACATGCCTGTAAGGAGAACTTTTTAATAAACATGGTAGACATGCGGAAAGGCACCCTACCAAGGGTACCCAGCTTGTTTTGATGCTCTACAGAGAGAGCCTCCACACGTCCAGCACCGAGGCACCATTACCTGCCGAGATCCAAGCCTTACTAGATAAATATGCCGACGTGTTTCCGGATGAAATCCCAGCCGGCCTCCCACCTATCCGAAAGATCGAGCACCACATCGACTTTGTTCCCGGAGCTCAGTTGCCCAACCGTCCTGCATACAGATTTAACCCCGAGGAGGCTAAAGAATTAGAATGGCAAGTCCAGGACCTCATGGCTCAAAGTTACGTCCGCGAGAGCCTCAGTCCATGTGTTATCTTGGTCCTACTCGTACAAAAGGACGGGAGCTGGAGGATGTGAGTCGATTGTCGCGCCATCAACAACATCACAATCAAGTACCGGCACCCCATTCCGCTCCTGGACGACATGCTGGATGAGTTAAGCGGAGCCACGATCTTCTCTAAAATTGACATTAAGAGTGGATATCATGAAGTCAGGATGCGAGAAGGAGACGAATGGAAGACTGCGTTCAAGACCAAACAGAGTCTTTATGAGTGGCTAGTAATGCTATTCGGTCTGTCAAACGCTCCAAGTACATTCATGCACCTTATGAACGAAGTCCTTCGACCGTTCATTAGCAAGTTTGTAGTAGTATACTTTGACGATATTCTTGTCTACAGCACGACCTACACATACCATCTGGAGATCCTATAGGCCGTGATTACCACCTTGGAGAGAGAGAGCAGTTGTACGCAAATCTCAAGAAATGTACATTCTGCACAGACCAAGTTGTTTTTCTTAGATTCGTCGTGAGTTCCCAGGGACTCCGGGTGAACAAAAAGAAGATCAATGCCATACAGGAGTGACCCACACAGACGACCGCCAGCCAGGTCCGTAGCTTCCACGGACTCGCCAGCTTCTACCGACGATTTGTCCGAAACTTCAGCACGATAACTGGTCCATTGACCTCGACAATAAAGAAGAACCAAGACTTTCGTTGGGGACCCGAGCAGGATAAGTCTTTCAAGCTTCTGAAGGAACGCCTCACCCACGGTCCAGTCCAAGTCCTGTCGGACTTCACTCAGATATTCGAGTTCGAGTATGATGCTTCAGGGATCAGCATCGGAGCCATCTTCACCCAAGGCGGAAGACCTGTCGCCTACTTTAGCGAGAAATTAAGTGGAGCTGCACTTAAAAATCCGACCTACGACAAGGAGCTCTATACCTTAGTCTGCGCCTTAGAGACCTGGCAGCACTATCTCCTTACCCGGAAGTGCGTGATTCACACCGACCATCAGATAATCCAGCACCTCAGAGGAGAATTCACGCTGAAGAAGAAACTGTTGAAATGAAGGAGAGAAGAAGTGGTTTTAGACAAAGAAGAGAGTATGAAGTGTTAGAAAGAAGAAGTGAGTAAATACTCTAAACCAAAGGGAAAGTATGAAGGAGCTTCTAAACCTATAACCAAACAAGGGCATTAGGCACCTAATAGAGAGTGTTTGGACACAAGGATTGTAAACTCACTATATAAACACTTGTACTCCTCATTTGTAAGTAAGAGAAAATAATTCTCTCATTATGAATAAAATATATTTTCTCTCATTCTCTTGTCTCTAAAACTCTCTCTATTCTCTTGATCAATGTTGAATCTAAATCTATCATTCTTTCATGGTATCAGAGCCAGGTTGCCTCAAATCTGGGTAAATTTCATCATTCATTCATTGATTCAAGAAGAAATCATCTTCTTCTTCATCTTTTTCTTAGTCGAATTCGAACGTCATCTTGTAACGCAAATTCCGGCCAAACAACGACTCGTTTTGACGATCTGCTTTCTCTGGATTGTACATCGGGGAGTTCTGAAGCTACGCCATTTTTAACTGCATCATTTGACCCAGGAAATAAAAACTTACGAATTTTCTTGCAAAGGACCTTCGCGAGTGCCCTCCGCCGCAAACCTCCGTGTTTCTCAGGTCATTCCAACGTCGATTCTTCATCAGATAGTGTTTTTCTAAATCCCAAACTCAAGCCCTTTGAGTCTAGTTTATGTTTAAAGAAAACAGAACTCAATTCCAGTTAGGTTTAAGGATTTGCTTGAGGTTTTCCTCAGAGATGTCTAAAATCGTCCATATCAAGATCCTGGTGATAAAATTCTTATTCTTTCTCAGTTTTCTTCAAATATTTGAATCTGGAAAGTTATATAAGTATCTTTTTAGGGTCTCCACGAAATTTTGTTTCAATCAGAAGGGTTTAAGTCTTCAAGATTGATTTTCTTGATTTCTTTATCAAACTTTGAAATTCTGAAAAATGAGGAAAACTTGAAATTTTGGATTGGTTTAATAATAAAATTCGAAAATTTTATTTGTTGATCTTGGTTGTGAAGATAAGGACTGTTAGGAGTTGATCTTGTTGGTTGGAGTTAGTTAAAATCTGTTGCAGGAGTTGGTTAAAATTAGTTGAAGGAAATTAGGTTGTTGACTTGGTTGGCAAGAAACTACTCACTATCAGCTCCTCAAACTATCTTATCCAGAAGAGAACGAGGGTCCATGCAAAGACAGTTGCTTTAGCCAAAGACGTGGACAGAAGCATGGAGTGGCTTGTTCACTGAGTTCGGTGGAATCATTCCAAAACGACCTGTAGAGGATCTTTGCTGATTACAGAGAGGATCTCAAAAGGAAGTATTTTTTTAGCGACTGGTGAAGAACCAAGTAATGAAGATTCTGGAGGAGGAAGATCAGTGGAAGAGAATTCAAATCGACAAAGAAGTCAATCAGAAGCACTTGCGGAGTGGCGTTCGTCTGATCAATTTGAGAATGGGACTCCTTCGATGTTGCCCCCGTATTGGGACATTGATGAGGAAATCAAGAAACGCGAGCTCCGTGGTGACGTTTTTTTGAAGTTGGGGGCTACAAATGGTATATTTTAATATATCCACAAGGGTGTGATGTTTGCAACCATCTCTCTTTGTTTCTCTGTGTTGCAGATCATGAAAGAAGAGAGAAAGATCAAATAAGGGCTTATAGAGTTTAAGGCCACGTATTGCAGATTGTGGGCTTTCTAGTTTAAGTCCACTTACAAGCAACAGTGTCAAGCTTCGGGCTTCAGAGATAGCTATACAAAACACTGGCTACATTGCACCCGAGCATGGACAACCAGGAAGCAGTGGCACAAAGAGTGACACTTATGCACTAGGCGTGCTACTCTTGGAACTATTAACATGAAGGAAAGCATTTGACAGCTCACGACCCCAAGGAGAACAGCTACTAGTGGAGATGGGCAGACAACTCAGGACCTTGCGGAAGCTCCTTCAACTGGAGATCATGAGGATGTCAAGTCTGATCCCTTTGGGCTCGATGCCTGGATTCCCACTTGTGGGAAGAAAAATGGTAAAACAAAGATAAGAAAAGACTTATCAACTGCAGACGTGGAGAATAAGAAATTTCTCATAACGTGTCAAGGTTCACATTACAGCAGAGACAAGCAGTGGAGAAACTCTGTTTTTTTTATTTTGTTCGAGAACAACATCTGCGCAGGAAACAAGGTAAATCAGTAACAGGAAAACTCAACGTTACTGCCAACTTACGATCAGAGCTCCAAGTGAAAGAAAAAAAAAAGAAAGCAACATAATGAAAGAGAGTGTTTAGATCAGAACCAGTTCCTAAACTCAAATGCAAAGACTTAGTATCAAAGTCTTATGCATTCATGCTATTTCTAAACTTTTATCCAACTATTTTATTGATTTCATTGATGATTGTGTGAGTTAGAACTCTAAGAAATCTGGTTTCTAGGTGGATAGTAAATCATGAATTTTATTGAATTTTATTCATGTATTTAGAAATTGGTAGAATGAGACATTTTGAACGTAGTTTAGCTAGATGAATCATTTGTTCATGAATTGCATTGATCCTAGAGGAAGAGAACATTGTCTTTTACTTAGAACAATAAGTTTAAGAAGGCATGTTGAATCTAAAAGTCCTTAGGCAGTGTAAAATTAAGTTTGGTTACTCTTAATCAATCTCTTTCACTCACTATCTTTTGTTTAGAATCTGCCTATTCTCAACAGGTTCAAAGGCTTAAGATGGGAGTTGATGTTTTGCTTCATTGTCTAACAAAGGCAAACGAGAGCAAGTGAAAAAGGCACATCACATGAAGAAGAAGTTAGAACCAATGGTCACCAAGACCAGCCACCACAAGGAGTGGAGAGGAAAGACTGGTGGAATATGATGAATCAGCTCTACCATGGAGTAATGTGACCTTTGGTGTGTGCTTGAAGAGAAAATCAACAAAGTACACATGTTGCAAGTTCATATCATAATCAATCACAAAGGAGGAAACTCACAAAGACTTATCAAAGTCTTTGCAAATGCTATCTCTAAACCTTCTACTTATTTTTTGATTGATTAAAAATTTCTCATCTAGAAATACTCATAGGATGAAAGAGAACCTAGGAAGACTATGCATTGCATTTAGAACCTAGATGAATCCACAATTCACCTTGACATTCATCATAATTCTCTATAATTCTTCATCACTAATACTTTTAATCTCCAAATCTCTTATTCTTCATATTCTGCAATACTTCAAATCTCTTAATTCCCAAGATACTTACAATCTTCTTCTTTATGTTTAAAGGATAAAGAAGACCAATTTAAGACATTCATTCTGTGTATGCTCATTCTTCCAAGCATGACTCTCAATCTTAGTGTCAAGCTTGTGGGGGGGGCGAGAAAATGAGCATTCCAAGTTGGCTCATTCACAGTTGAGACCTAAAAATCCAAGCTGTCCGTGCTGGTTCCATACGAGGACGAGGAGATTCCAAGCTGGCTGTGCTGGTTCCATACGAGGACAAGGGCCTTTGCAGGTACGAATATGTGAAGTCTTGACAGAAGCATGGCCACATGCGTGAAGTCTTGACCAAGTGACCTGGCCGTGTGACCAAGTGACCCCAAGGCCGTGAAGTTTGCAAGCGCAGAACAAAGTGGTTCCAAGTTAGAATAAGTTGGCTCAAGAAGTGTGATGATCTAAGCACAAGAAGTGTGCTCAGTCTGATTCTTTCATGGAGGCTGTGAATAAGGTCATCCAAATCTCTTGTCATTAACTGAGGATAGAACCAATGGCCATCAAGCTACCAAGTCTCATGAAGAAGGAGTAAGCTGGTGGAAAGTGATGAATCACCTCAGGACATCAAAATTCTCTCATCACAGGTTCTATCTAGGATAAGTTCTCTAGCTCTATGATTTTAGGTTGAGAATTTGGCTAGATATTATACTTGATACATGCATGCATATGTATATGTGAAACAGGTTTAATGTTTGTTTTTGGAATACTAATCTTTGTTTTTGAGTTGCTATGATGTTTTAGATTAGGAAGTGATGAAAACAGTCATAAGCATGACTTACCCTACATCAATTAGTGGAATCATGATGGGAAAGTGTATTTGGAGATAAATGCTCACTCTACTAAAGCTTAACTCTACAATTTTATTCTCTTGAGTTAGGCTTATTGAAAGTAGAAAGTGAAGCAAAATGAAGCTAGCCAAAGTGGATCCTAAACATATAAGGGAAGAGAACCATGTGATCATGATGAATCCAGAAAAGAACCATGTGATCATGATGAATCCAAAGACCTTAATATGGAGTCCTTAGAGAACCAGACTGGTCTAGTTCATATCATCCACGCCGCCTATAAAATGGAAGTTAAAATCATTCTTATATTATAATGCATTGGTTTATCTTGTGAGAATTGATACATGCATGTATATGTGTATGTGAAACAGGTTTAAATTGAAGACTTTAAGGAAAGCTCGATCAAAATCACCTCTTAAAGATAAGGAGTCAAAAGAAAGGGGGAGAAATGGACCAGACTTAGAAGAAGCTTCAAAGCAGTCACTCACATGCAATTTCAACAATGGCCAATCCCTAGCTAATAAAACTTCACTCTTTTTCCCTTAATTGATTTTGTCCCAAAGGTTTTCCATACTAAGGTTTAATGAGGAAGTTCTTTAAGGTTACAAGCTTGGTTTCTATGAACATTAATCAAGCTTGAAAGGGAGTTAAGGGGAAGAAGGAGGAAGTCTCTTCATCTTTGCAAGTTCAATCATTCACCCATGCTTAAACTTGAGGGGGATTGTTGAAATGAAGGAGAGAAGAAGTGGTTTTAGACAAAGAAGAGAGTATGAAGTGTTAGAAAGAAGAAGTGAGTAAATACTCTAAACCAAAGGGAGAGTATGAAGGAGCTTCTAAACCTATAACTAAACAAGAGCATTATGCACATAATAGAGAGTGTTTGGACACAAGGATTGTAAACACACTATATAAACACTTGTACTCCTCATTTGTAAGTAAGAGAAAATAATTCTCTCATTATGAATAAAATATTCTTTCTCTCATTCTCTTGTCTCTAAAACTCTCTCTCTATTCTCTTGATCAATGGTGAATCTAAATCTATCATTCTTTCAGAAACATGCCCGTTGGTTGGAATATATCGAGACTTTTTCCTACGACATTAAGTACAAGAAGGGAACAGACAACATTGTGGCTGACGCCTTATCCCGCAGACACAATTTAGTTTTCATCATGGAGTCAAAAGTTATGGGTTTCGAGATGATCAAAGAGCTGTACGCTGACGATGCAGACTTCACTCATGCCTACCAGGAGCACGACAAAGGCACCTACAGCCGGTTTTACCTGTTTGACGGGTTCCTTTTTAAGGACAAGAGACTCTGCATTCAGAGAGGATCAATTCGAGAGCTGCTTTTGAGAGAGGCCCAAGGAGGAGGTCGTCATTTCGGAATAGACAAGACCTTAAGCATGCTTAAGGAGCACTTTTACTAGCCCCATCAGTGACAAGATGTAGATGCACACTGTGCTAAGTGCCTTATCTGCAAACGGTCTAAATCCAAAATGCATCCGCGGGGTCTTTACATGCCATTACCAGTCCTATTTGCGTCATGGACGGACATCTCCATGGACTTCGTACTACGCCTGCCGAAAATCAACCACTAGGACTCCATCTTCGTAGTGGTCAACCGATTTTCAAGATGACGCATTTCATCGCATGCGACAAGACCAATGGCGCAAGCCAAACTGCCGACCTGTTCTTCAAGAAGATAGTACGACTACACGGCATCCCCAGGACGATTGTGTCCGACCGGGACACCTAGTTCCTCAGTCACTTCTAGCGATCATTGTGGTATAAATTAGGCACCAACCTTTTGTTTTCCACCGCATACCATCTCCAGGCTGACGGACAGACAGAGATTGTCAACCAGACATTGTCCCAGACCTTGAGAGCGACAATCGGCAGAAACTTAAAGAATTGGTTGGAGTGCCTTCCGTACATCGAGTTTGCTTACAACAGGGCTACACACTCCGGCACGAAGCGTTCTCCATTTGAAGTCGTCTATGGCTTCAACCCGACAACGCCTATCGAGTTCACACCAATACCATTAGGAGACGCCATCAGCTTAGAGGGAGAAACAAAGGCGGAATACATCAAGCGTCTTCATGCAGAGACCAAGGTAAATCTGGAGCAACAGAACATCCAGAACGTCAAGAACGCCAACAAAGGCTGCAGGCACATGTTTTTCAAGGAGGGAGATTGAGTTTGGTTACATCTGCACCAGAGCGATTTCCCCAACGACGAAAGAGCAAACTTGACCCGGGGAGATGATCCTTTTTGCGTTCTTTGGAGAATCAACGACAACGCCTACCAGCTCGAACCTCCAGGTGAGTATGAAGTGTCTAGTACGATCAATGTTTCTGACTTAGAGTTGTTTGATGCAGGTAAGGACTTTGCTTTGGAGACCAAATCACTTCAAGAGGGAGGGAATGATGAGGACATCAAGCCAGCCACTGCACCAGTCATTCCACCAGGAACTCTCACACGGTCCAAGAGGAAAGCTGTAGGAGATAAGTTCAGCATGCTACTTGAAAGAGGAACCGGAGAGGACCCCGAGCTGACCATGCCAACCTGGACTAGCTCCATCCCGACCAGCCCGCGTCCGAGTGCACCGTTCCAGCCGTCCAGACCATCCAACCATCCCGCGTCCGAGTGCACGAACCAGGTCTACCTCGGCATGAACCGGGCCCACTTTCTCCTTGGCAAGAACCGGTTTCCTCTAGTCCACCTGATCTTCATTCTCTTGATCATGAGGGGGAGAATCATCTACACATGCTCAGGATGATTCAGAAAGAGAGGACACCATTCTAGTTTCCGCTTCTAAAAGACTAAGGGAACAAGCAAATCTTGTGCTAGCTTTAGAAAAAGAAGAACATTCTGCCATATGAAACAACCAGTGGCACTTAGAAGAAGTACAAGGCAGAGATTTCTACCTAACTTCTACTACAACAGCAATGTAGTAGTTCATCATGATCAGGGAGCATATAATTTAGTTCATATACCTGAGTCTCATGTTGCATTTATCCTAAGTCTTGATAAAGAGCAGATTCCAAAAAGCTGAGGAAGCAATGAAGATAAATGATTGGGGAGAAGCTATGATGCAGAGGTTTTGCGTATCAAATAAATCAACAATAACCTACAATTTCTATTGCAAGTAATTGAGGATCGAATCAACAGAGAATCTAGAATAGCACACTAAGATTGTATGATTTCGATTTAATCTAAAGTGACAATAAATGGTTGTTGTTTTGATTGTAACTTGAATTGAAGACGAATCTAAACTGGTTAACTAAATAAAATAAACTTGACTCACAATTAAACTAGGAGAATGGCTTTAGGAAAGACATTGATTAGACAATGATAAATAACTGATTGAACTTGCAGAGTTTTCATTAAGCTTCTCCTAGAACTATGAACAATGACTTAAATCAATACACTCTCATGTCATTGATTACTATGCTAAATAATCATTCTAACTAAAATCTCATTTGGAAGATCAATCATTTGCATGCATTAGTTTCTGGTTCAATTGGTTCACTAATCACCCTAACATCATCTCTCAATGGATAGGAATGAAGAGCTCTTAAATGACTTAGTTCTGGAATTTCATCAACCATTCAAATGGAATTACTCACTCATCATCACAGATAAACAAAATGAATTCATAGAAAGATTAAACATGAATAAAAAGATAAGGGATTAAGAAATTAGCCAAGATATTTCTTTGATTGTCTTAAAGAGGATCTCCAGAAATCCAAATCTCAACTCTAGGTCTCCTCAATCACCTGGTGGCTGCAGTTTTTTTCTCTAATCTAAAAACTTGCTAAAAAATGACCTAGGGTTGGGTATTTATAGTTTAAAACTAAACCAACCCGACTAAATGAACTAAACTGGTTTAATTACAAATTTTCGGCCAGATCATTAAACCGGATCGATCGATCCAAATACGGAACAATCAATCGTGCAATGAATCAGTCGATCTTGGAGGGTCTTGGTCGATCTTAGATATTCTCGCAAATTTGAGCATATGAGATCGATCGGTCTTAAAATGGACGATCGATCTTGGTAATCTTCACTGCTTTTTAGCTCCTTAGCCCTTGCTTCATGCTTCTTTTTCATCTCTACTCGAGTCCATTGCATGATCTTCATTCGGGAGACTCCAAAGCTCCTAAAAAAGACTCAAAACACTCCAAATATGCAAATGCATGATCCTAAACACTAAAATGCACAAATGAGATAAACTACCCTAGAGTGATGCTATGTGAATAAAAAATTTATACAAAAACATATGAAATACAAGATTAAACAAGCCTAATATGTACATATATCAACTCCCCCAGACTTGCCTTTTGCTTGCTCTCAAGCAGACAATTAGCATAGTGAGAGAAATGATTTATTCTGAAACTCGAAGCCAAGTCATATTGGTCAGATCTCAAGATCAATATCTAAGTTAGGAGTTCTATAACACAAGTTAAGAAAGTTTACTCAAAATTTTTAGCTATATCCATCGCAACTTAACTAAGATCAAACTTCAAAATACACAAGTATTCATATCAACCATCTCTTTTTAACATTCATTAAATTCTAGATCGTGAATCATACTAGGCATATTCAGCAAACTCATTTGGCCATGGGAAAGGTCAAGAGATAAAAATGATCTCTTCTTCCATGGGTTTTGATGCACAGAGTAGGGATTTCTCAAAAATTAGAATGAACTTTAGAAGAATGCTAAAGGTAAGTTCCAATAGGTGCATAG
The DNA here is from genome assembly GCA_039880935.1 of Streptanthus diversifolius. Classification (NCBI taxonomy): domain Eukaryota; kingdom Viridiplantae; phylum Streptophyta; class Magnoliopsida; order Brassicales; family Brassicaceae; genus Streptanthus; species Streptanthus diversifolius. The sequence continues at coordinate 8,086,411 of JAXGFM010000003.1, read as the reverse complement.
AAGACTAGATTCTCATCTACCCAAAATATACTACCCTCTTAAAACTATACCCAAGCTCAAAACTTCCCTTAATGATCTTTATACTTCCCTTTTCAAGGTATTGTTGTCTGTTATACCATTAAGATCAATCTAAAGCTCCCACAATCCATTCTTCTAGCATATTTACTTCTAGGATAGGGGTTAAAATCTTAAACGTTCTAGCGGGTTTAGATTTTCTAATAGCTGATTCTTGTCTAACTTTTTTTTTTTAATCTCTTTTTTTTGTTTGCAAGAACCCTTTCACCTTTTTTTACACTTTTAAATCCTTTCACTAGACTTCGAGTCTTCTTTTCCTCGTTTCCCTTTCTCTCCCAAAGTTCTTCTCCCCTTTCCCTTCCTTTTTTAGTTAACTTCTAAACTTACTAATACCCATTTTCTATTCCCATCAATCTTTCACCTAGCCCTAATTGGATTAAAAAGAGTGAACCAAAACTACATGAGAAGCTAATCCTGTCGGCTCCTACCTAACACGTTGTACCAAGTTCATTCCGAAAATATGGATTAAAACTCTCACAAACTGGTGACATGGTCTGAATAAAAAGATAGGCTAAGGGTAGAAAAAAACTATTTGGATCACAAAGGGTGGTAAAAATGGTATAAGAGATCCAAATATGTATATGTAGTATCCATGAGTTCACATCATACGCAAAATATGATAATTCAAAGACCAAATTAAGTTCAAATAGATAAGAGATGGTATCAAATCAAAACATGCTTCAATCAAAGTTTACCTAATATCAAGGATTCCAGATATGTATCAATCTTATAGTTCGACTAGTAGTTTATGTGTCATATAGCTAGTAACTCGAGTATTAAATCTAATGATAAGAGCAATAGACTTAATAAAGGCATTTTAACCATAGTTCCATATGCAAATGTAATGCAATCCTAGATGCCTATCTAAGATACAATAAGTTTAAAAATCCAAAATGCAAATAAGTACCCTCACCCAGACTTACTTTACACCGCCCCGGTGTTAAGATAAACTGAAGGAGAATACAATCAGAGTATATACAATGAAAGAAAAGAAAAAAAAAAAGAAAATACATTATCAATGGTCCTCGGGGCTGACGCTGCGACTCTGTCCGTGGCGACGTCTGCGTTGGGGCAATCTGACGTCGGGGTCCGACTCGGTATCATCGGCATCATCGTGTGTCCTGTGTCCAGTAACATCAGGAACATCGTCGGGTACCTCAGGAGACTCGCCTGTCTCTCTAGTCTGGGAGCCCCGAAAGCAAGAAGGTGAAGGCGGGCATCTGATTCTAGCCAGTGCTTCCCATATCCTCCGCAGCATGGTGTTGTTCTTCAAGTGAGCTGCTTCCACCCAAGCCTGTTAGTCGTCGGCTGTAGCATCTATAGTCAGCGGATCAAGATCATACAAACCGGTATAAGGGGGAAGGGCATACTCCTATCCGTCAGTCTCCTGCGACTGCTGGGGCTGCTGAGGCTCGTGACTTGGGACTCTATCGTCCTCCCGGTGATGCTGAGAAGTGGAGGCCCTAGACGAACTTCCCCGTCGTCTAGACCCGGTGCAGGGGTGATGTAAGCGCTCCGACGGGACAGTGAACTGAAGGTTGTCCCTAGAGGTGAGGGCTATGAAATCGCGAAGTGGGAGCTTGCAAAACTGAGTGACTCCCTCGCGGTCCTGCAACTGGTAGATGAACCCCGACTTGAGGATACTGCTGTTCCGGAAGTACTGCTCGTCAAAAAGTGCGATCTTGGTCTCGCTTGGTGTGGAGTTAAGATTGATCCTGTGATGCATGAAGAGGGGAGTCAGTAAACTCCCAATACGCTTGACCTTCTTGTTCACCGTGTTTACGCCGCTAGTCTTCTTGGAGACCAGGTTCTCCGAAAATATAACACCCAAGTTAGTGCGTAGCTCTGAGGGAGGTGGGCTGGTGTAGATGCCCTTAACAAAAGATGGAAGCCCGAAGTGCAATAGCATCAGCTCGTCCTTCCTAATGGCTCCGGATTCCTCCTTGGCAAACAATATGTTGCCAATGATCTCAGCGACCACACGAACCACGGGGTTTCGAATGTGGGTCAGCTTAGCCGCTCTCGACTCCACGGCCTGAGGGAAGTCTGAGGGCCAGCTGCAACTCTCTGCAGTCCTGTCAAACCCGTAAAGATCGCAGAGCACCCAGAGAGAAATCTCGTAAAGGACCCCACGAGAGAAGTAGGAAAGGGTCCCCTCACTGGCAGCAAGAATGGCTCCATCTTGGTATCGGAGCTCGGCGGAGGCGAGGAACTGGCAAACTAGCTCCGGGTAGAGAGGGTACGACTAATAGGCTATCGTATCCAGTTCTAACCGCTGCAGCACGGTGCAGACCTCTTCCCTGATGCCCATCCGCTCGAGTGTGCGCTCGCACAAGAAGCGTGTGGGTACCATCTTGACCCTCAGCAAGCCATTGTAGAAGGTAAAATGGTGATGCGTATACGGGTTACCATGCCTGAAGTTTTGATATCCCATCTCCCTCTGAATCTCTCTCAATGTTGCACGCGGGAACGTTCCCCAGTACGGTTCTTCATGCGGTGAGAACGGTGTGTTATCCGATCGCAGCCATGGGTAGGAAGTGGTTTCCGACTCGTCTGTAGCTGCCTGACGAGAAGAGGATCCTATAGCTCTGCCTCGTCTCCTGTGTGTCTGTGCCCCTCTAGTCATATCTGCAAGATTAGGAAACCAAAATTCTATTAAAACGACGTCAAAAATTATATGAGAAAAAATATTATCATGAACATGAGGAATGATCGATCGAGGTTGGGATCGATCGATCCCAAAACCTTACGGCCTAAAGCAACCTTCTTGATCGATTGGTCCGTAAGTCGACCGATCAATCTCAAACCTATACGGGTTTCCATACGATTTCCGAATGATCGATCCCTGTACGCCCGACGAATCCTAAGTCCAAATTTTCTAATTTCTAGCTAAAAATTAGCAAACTAGTATGGGTTAAACTCCAATCAAACTAACAAAACTCTATTAACCATCTATTACATCTAATACAACCTAAAAATCATGATTTTTAAGGTTTTTTTTATCATAAAAACCAAATGGAAAAATAGGAAAAAATAGGAGCATACCTTTATAGATTAAAATCGGGATAGATAGAAATGGAAAGAGCTCACGAATTCGTTCGGGATAGGCTCGAAAATCATTCAATTTCGTGAAGAATTGAGGAAGTTATGAAGGTTTGAATTTTTTTTTAGTTTTTCACCGAAAAATCGCAAGGGGGAGAGGTCGATCCGAAATTTTGGTTTTTGATTTTCAAAATCGTGTTTTATGTTTATAAAATCTATTTTTCAGTTTAAATCAAGTGAAAAATAGACCGGTTTACTTACCTGGACAGTCGATCGATCGATCCAGACAAGGATCGATCGATCTTAGTTTCTCACGGCTTTTATTGCAAGAGCTAATTGATCGATCGATCGATCCTGTGTCCCCTGATTGATCCTGGAATTTGACATATTAATATCTCCACCTTCTGATCGATCGATCCCAAAGAGGACCGATCGATCCTGATTTCTCACGGTCGTTTTTTTCTTTTGAGGGGATCGATCGATCTTTGGTACAAATCGATCGATCATAATCGTTGTATCTCGTTGGTTGCTTAATCTGTGCAATAGACAAGACCTTATTTTCTAACCTGAAAATGAAAATTCATAAAATCAACTAAAACTAGAAAGAAATGTAAAATTATGTACAAAGGATATTCATGGGATTGCCTCCCAAGTGCGCTTGTTTAACGTCACTAAGCTTGACGTGGTTCATCAGCTTGTTATACGGGGATGGGATTGGAGAGCTGTGGTCGCATCATCATATCCTCCCCATTAAGACCTTTAATCTTGTTTGGCTTGACTTTGCACCATGAAGTCATCCTTGTTTTCCTTCAGTCTGTTTGAATGAAAAAGAAATGATGAATTTAGAGAGCCCTTGAAGTTCTTTATACTTGGCGTGAGTTATATTGTCAAAGGGGAGTGTCTAAGGCTTGTTTGTGTTTTAATATAATATTATCCTTGTAACCATTCATGTATAAGGTTATACTTGTATCCAAACAAGCCTAGACTAGATTAGTATAAATATCTATCTCATTTCTCATTTGTAACTAAGAATTCATAATTCTCTTTCTCTTAATAAAAATCATTATTTTCTCTAATTCTCTCTAATCTCTCAATCTATCATTCTACAAATCTCTTAATCTTATAATATTTCATGGTATCAGAGCTAGATTGCATCAAATCTGTGTAAATTTCATCATTCATTCACTGATTCAAGAAGAAATCATCTTGTTCTTCATCTTCTTCTTGCTCAATTTCGAACGTCATCTTCTAACTCGAATTTCGGCCAAACCACGACAACTTTTGACAATCTTCTTTCTCTGTATTTTACATAGGCGAGTTCTGAAGCTACGACAATTTGAATTGCATAATTTGACCTAGGGAACCGAAAGTTAAGATTTTTCTTACAAAGGACCTTCGCGAGGGCCTCCGCCGAGAACCTCTGTGTTTCCCAGGTCATCCAGACGTCGATTCTTCATCAAATCGTGTTATTCTAAATTCTAAACTCAAGCCCTTCGAGTCTAGTTTCTGTTTAAAGAAATCAGATCTCAATTCCATTAAGATTGAAGGATGTTCTTGAAGTTTTCCTCAGAGACGTCCAAAATCGTCCTTAACAAGATCCCGTTGATAAAATTCTAAACGTTTCTTAGTTTTTTTTAAATCTTTGATTTTGGAAAGTTTAATAAGTATCTTATTAGGGTCTCCTTAAAATTTAACTTCAATCTGATAGGTTTAAGACTTCAATATTGATTTTCTTGATTCTTTTGTTAATCTTTAGAAGTTAAAAAGGTGAAATCTTGAATTGTTTAGGATCTGCTAAATAATAATAGAATTCGAATTTGGTTGATTCTTATTGTTAGTAAAAGATAAGATTCTCTTGGATTAGGTGGTTGGAGTTAGTTGATTCTTGTTGCAGGAGTTATTCAAAAGTTGTTGTAGGTTGCTGAGGTTAGTTACAAGTTGTTGGACTTGCTTGAAGTACAAGCACCTTGGTGAGTTCTCTTCACGCGACTGTTCATCCTTATCACAGCTGCCTATCTCGCATTCCTTTGGTGTGTTCAACGTCCGTGTGCCGCGTTCTTGTGCACTCTTTTGGAGTTGTTCAAGATCGTGACCGGTTTGCTTATTTCCCTGTCACGGTTTTACTTGTCCCGACCAATTGTGACCTTGTCCTGGCGTGTACACCTCTCTGAAGTGTCCTGTCTGGTTGGCGTGCCCTTGACCAGCTGTGCTCCTTTCCTGTCCTGTTCGTGATCAGCTCGCGTTCCAGATCCTTGGATCACACGCAACAAACTTTGCTGCCTCCCGACCAGCGATCATTCCGACAGGCCTTCCTCCTGTCCCGACCAGCACGAAAAACCGTCTGTTCTAGCAATCACACCTGACCAAGCTTTTTTCCTTGTGCCGTAGCCTACTACGGGCTATAATCATGACCAGACCAACTCGCATGTACCTTGTCCCGGCAGGCTGACCCGACCAACTCTCCCGTCCGACTAACTCTCATTCCAACCAGCTTTCTGTCCCGACCAACACACACGGTCCACATTCAATTTTAAAAGGCATGGAGATTCAAACTTTATTCAGAGCTCCAGTCATTCTCCATGGAGAAAATTACCTCTTGTGGTCTAGGACCATGAAAACCACATTGGGTGGTAAAGGCCTTTGGAATCACATTTCTACAAATGGTCTTGAAAAAAATGAAGTGGCTGAAGTTAGTGAAGCTGTGGCTACTCAGGCCAAATGATATCAAGAAGACCAGTTGGTACTTTCTATACTTTAAAATTCTCTTGCTAGTGATCTTTCATCTTTTAGAGGCTTATTCATTTTGTGAGAATGCTACGGAACTTTGGGACACTTTGCAAAAGATGTATGGAAACACCACTAACCTTTTAAGAATTTTTGAAGTGAAAAAGGCTTTGAATGATTTAAGGCAGGAGGATGCAGAATTCACAAAGCACTATGGCTCATTCAGAGCATTGTGGGCTGAGCTAGAGATGCTAAGGCCAGCCACCATTGAACCACTTGTCCTCCTTGAGAGGAAAGAACAAGATAAGGTGTTTGGGTTACTTTTAACACTTAATACTACTTACTCAGATATTTTTAAGCATATTCTCAGGTATGATAAGCTTCCTAGCTTGGAGGATGTTTGTGCTCAAATACAAAAGGAGCAAGGATCTCATGGATTATTTGGCAACAATGCTGAATTGGTAACTGCTCACAAAATCTTCTTCAAACCAGCAAATGATTCTAGGAAGAGGAGACAAATATGTGACCATTGCAAGAGAAATGGTCATACAAAGAAGGATTTCTAGGTACTCCATCCTCATCTGAAGCCAACCTGGGCCTCACGGCCTCAACAACCCACGGCCACGGCCAGTCAAGCTCACGGCCCTATGATTGTGCCTTCAAAGGCGTGTGGAAGTAGCTCATTTTCTCACTCAGCCTCCACTAGTACCATGTCACAAGCATCTAAATTTGTGATAAAATCAGACTTAGAAGCTCTTATCAAGGCAATAAAGGATAGCAATGTGATGGGTAAAACTTTTCATGCTTCTTTTCAAACTTCTTTTACTTCTAATGCTCCTAAATCTTTGGTATTTGACTCTGGTGCTTCTCATCACATGATTAGTGATCTAGGATTGCTAGAAAATGTAGAACCTGCCCTAGGTAATGTTCTCATTGCTAATGGAATTAAAGTACCAATCAAAGGCATATGAAAATTGAAGTTGTTTGGTAAAGAATCTAAAGCATTTTACATGCCTTCTATTACTTCTATTTTGCTTTCAGTTAAAAGAGCTACTATTGATTTAAATTGTCATGCTATATTTAGTCCTAATGATTTCTATTTCCAAGATATTGAAACTAGTAGAAGATTTGGACAAGGAACCACAAGAGATGACTTGTATGTGCTTGAAAACATGGCAAGTTCTAGTGAGTTAGAAGCGGTTTTTCAAGCTAGTGAATTTAGTACTGATTCTGATCTTTGGCATGCTAGAATAGGACATCCTCATCCTAGAGCTCTTGAATTAATTGTTCCTGGATTGAAAATACCAAAGGAGTTGTGTGATTCTTGTATTCTTGGGAAGCATTGTAAAACAGTTTTTGAAAAATCTATGCATACTTATGATAATTGTTTTGAATTGGTGCATTCTGATGTTTGGACATCTCCATTTTCATCTAGAGATAACCATAAGTATTTTGTGACATTTATTGATGAAAAGTCCAAATATACTTGGGTTACTGTACTTAGCTCTAAAGATAATCTTTGATGCATTTTTAAACTTTCAAGCATATGTTACTAATCAATACAATGCAAGTACTAAATTCTTTTGAAAAGATAATGGAGGAGAATACACTAGCACCAGACTTCAAGAACATTTAGCCAAGCATGGCATTGAGCATCAAACCAGCTGTCCTTACACTCCACAACAAAATGGAGTAGCTGAAAGGAAGAATATGTATTTGATGGAAGTTGTGAGAACAATGATGTTCCACATGAAAGTACCCAAACGATTTTGGTGGGAAGCACTTGTAGCTGTATGCTACTTGATTAATAGGACTCCTACAAAAGGCCTAGATGACCTGTCTCCATTTGAGGTACTAAACAAAACTAGACCCAATATTGATCATTGAGAGTTTTTGGTTGTGTTTGTTTTGTATTAGTTCCAAGGGAGCAAAAGAACAAGCTGGACCCAAAGAGTACCAAAGCTATGTTCATTGGGTATTCTTCTACTCAGAAAAGATACAAATATTATGACCCAGATACTAGAAGAGTCTTGGTATCTAGAGATGTTAAGTTCCAAGAGGAAAAAAGTTTCTATGAAGAAGGAACTTGGGATCAACAAGATCAGATCCAGCTGAATACTTGAGGAGACTTTTGGAAAGCATTGGGATACAATCTCCTAAGGCTCAGCAGTCCCCAGCCACGGCTCCACAAGCACCACCTGCTGGTGTGCCCAGTCCTAGCCATTCTGCCGTGACCAGACCATCTGACCCACGACCATCTACAATATCTACATTCGGCCATTCCCTCCAAATGCCGCCAGATGCCTTCACTTGCCACTAACCTTGAATGGGAGTGATGGCAAATGGATGTCAAGAATGCTTTCTTACAAGGTGAGCTAGATGAAGAGGTATACATGTCACCACCACCAGGTCTAGAGGAGGAGGTTGGAAGCGGCAATACTCTCAGACTAAGGAAGGTTATCTATGGCCTTAAACAATCTCCAAGAGCTTGGTACCACAAGCTAAGTGTAACCTTAATGGATAGAGGCTTCAAAAGATCTGAAGCTGAACATACTCTTTTTACACTAAAGAGTAAGGAAGGTATTGTGGTAAATCTTATCTATGTAGATGATATAATCATATCTGGTAGTGATAGTGTTGGTATTGCATCTACTAAAGATTACTTAAAGAGTTTCTTTGATATTAAGAATTTAGGAGAACTTAAATACTTCTTGGGAATTGAAGTGTGTAGGTTCAAGGAAGGTCTCTTTTTATCTCAAAGAAAGTATGTTGTAGATTTACTAACCTCTACAGGTATGATGGAAGCTAAACTAGCAAAAACACCCTTAGAAGAAGATTACAAAATCACAACTAAGGGGGAGCTATAAGAGGAAATTGATTTTCATGATCCTAAGCTCTATAGGAAAGTGGTTGGTAAGCTTATTTATCTAACCATCACAAGACCAGATTTATGTTTTTTTGTGAATCAGGTATCTCAACACATGCAAAGACCAAAGATGAGACATTGGGAGATGGCCATACGGATTTTAAGATACCTAAAGGGAACACATGAACAAGGTATATGGATGGGTAGCAATAAAAACACAAATGTGGTTTGTTATTTTGATGCAGATTGGGCAGGAGATAGAGAGGATAGGAGAAGTACCACAGGCTATTGTACTTTCATTGGAGGGAACCTTGTGACTTGGAAAACCAAGAAGCAAAAGGTGGTATCATGCTCTAGTGGAGAATCATAATATAGAGCAATGAAGAAGCTTACAACTGAATGCATTTGGCTGAAGCAACTTTTGGAAGACCTGGCCGTGAAGTTTGAAGATCCTATCACCATTCATTGTGACAATCAAGCTGCATACACATAGCCTCCAACTCTGTGTTTCATGAAAGGACCAAGCATATAGAAGTGGACTGCCACAAAGTAAGAGAAGCTATTGGGAAAGTATCATCTTGCCTTGCTATACAAGAAGTGATGACCAATTAGCTGATGTATTCACTATGGCAACATCTCTGAAGAATGGCGCCTCCATCTATCCAAGGCTTGGATTTATGACCATTCCACATCAATGATCCCAACATGGAGTGTTATACTATTTTTCCCAAGAAAAGGTTTTGTCCCAAGTGGGTTTTCTTTCTTTAGGTTTTTAATGAGGTAATACTTCATGGTTGCAAGCTAAGACATTCATCATGTCTTAAGCTTGAGGGGGAGTGTTGGAATGAAGAAGAAATGATGAATTTAGAGAGCCCTTGAAGTTCTCTATACTTGGCGTGAGTTATATTGTCAAAGGGGAGTGTCTAAGGCTTGTTTGTGTTTTAATATAATGTTATCCTTGTAACCATTCATGTATAAGGTTATACTTGTATCCAAACAAGCCTAGACTAGATTAGTATAAATATCTCTCTTCTTTCTCATTTGTAACTAAGAATTCATAATTCTCGTTCTCTTAATAAAATCATTTGTTTCTCTAATTCTCTCTAATCTCTCATTCTCTCATTCTACAAATCTCTTAATCTCATAATCTTTCACAGTCTTCTGATCACCTTTCTCAACATTTGTGTCCCCCCTCCTTCCTCCTGATTGTTGGAATGAAGAAGAAATGATGAAATATGAAAGCTTTAACCTTGTATAAAAGTGTGAGTTATCTAGGTCAAAGGGGAGTGGCTAAGGCTTGTTTGTGTTCTAGTGTTATGTTATCCTTGTAGCCATTCATGTATAAGGCAATCCTTGTATCCAAACAAGCTTAGACTAGATTAATATAAATAACTATCCCACTTCTCATTTGTGACTTAGAAACCATTATTCTCATTCTTAATAAAATCATTCTTCCCTCTAAATCTCTCTAATATCTCATTTTCTCATTATAAAAATCACTTAATCTCATATTCTTTCATGGTATCAGAGTCAGGTTACATCAAATCTGGGTAAAATTCATCTTTCATTCCTTGAATCAAGAAAAAAGCATCTTCTTCACAATCTGCTTTCAGTTCTATTTTGTCTGTCAACTTTGATCGTGAATTCCGGCCAAACTACAGCAGCTTTTGACGATTTTCTTTTTTGGGGTTGTTCTTCGGCGAGTTCTGAAGCCAAAAAAATAGGATTTGCATCATTTAACAAAGGGAATAAGAAGTTACAAATTTTCGTGCATCGGACCTCCGCGAGTGCCTCCGCCGCAAACCTCCATGTTTCCCAGGTCATTCCGTCGTCAAATCTACACTAGATTGCGATTTTCCAAAATCTAAACTCAATTCCATTGTGTCTAGTTTCTGTTTAAAGAAAGTAGAACTCCATTATCTTATGTTTGAAGCAAGTTCTTGAAGTTTTTATCAAAGACGTCAGAATTTGCCTCTCACAAGAATCTGGTGATAAAATTCTAATCTTTTCTTAGTTTTCTTTAAATCTTTGAGTCTGGAAATTTATATAAGTATCTTGTGAGGGTCTACACAAAATTTGGTTTCAATCTGACAGGTACAAGTGTTCAAGATTGATTTTCTTGATTTCCTTATCAAACTTTAAAATTCTAAAAAAGGAGGGAAACTTGAAATTTTAGATTGGTTTATTGATAAATTCAAAGTTTATGCTTGTTGATCTTGTTGAATTGGATAAGGACTGTTAGAAGTAGATCTTTTTGGTTGGAGTTTGTTAAAATTTGTTGCAGGAGTTGGTTGAAGTTGTTGAAGGAAGTTAGGTAGTTGTCTTGAAGGCCAATAAACTACACGCGGGCACAAGGAAGGTTGAGCAGGCGCCTTGGCATCCCTTTTACATGTACCTGGCATCTCTGTGTGCTAGACTTGACCAGATCAGATTAGCTTTCCGTGATTCTGGTAGCAGAGCTTACGCACACACCCGCCTACACGCCGAACACGCGATCATGCATCCTCGTCTGACCAGACATCCCAAGACTTCTTGCCTCTTGTCGTGACCGTGCTCCGTGACCAGCTGTTCATGACCTCACCCTTCCACAAACACGCCTTCATGACCACGAGTATATGTGACCAGCTCGCTTGCGAGATTCTTGGATCACACGCGACCGCATTCATCCGGAACACGAGACCGGCGTTCGTCCCGATAAGCCACGCTCCTGCTTGTCCCGCATCATGAGTCCGTGTCCTAGTCGTTTCTTGTCCTGGCAAGCTGTCCTCGTCCCGTCCCGACCAACTCAACCCGACCGGCTGCACATTCAGACCACCTTCTAACACATGGAAATTCAAGCTACATTCAGAGCTTCAGTTATTCTACATGGAGCAAACTACCTCTTGTGGTCTATGACCATGAAAACAACATTGGGTGGTTAAGGTCTATGGAATCACATTTCTACAAATGGCTTTGAAGAAAATGAAGTGGCTGAAGTTAGTGAGGATGTGGCTGCTAAAGCCAAACGGTACCAAGAAGACCAGTTAGTACTCTATATACTTCAAAATTCTCTTGCTAGTGATCTCTCAGAGGCTTATTCATTTTGTGAAAATACTAAAGAACTTTGGGACACTTTGCAAAAGGTGTATGGAAACACCACTAACCTTTTAAGAATTTTTGAAGTGAAAAAGACTTTGAATGAATTAAGGCAGGAGAATGCAGAATTTACAAAGCACTATGGCTCATTCAGAGCATTGTGGGCTGAGCTAGGCCAGCCATCATTGACCCAATTGTTCTCCTTGAAAGAAAAGAACAAGATAAGATGTTTGGGCTACTATAAACTCTTAATACTACTTACTCAGATCTTATTAAGCATATTCTCAGGTCTGATAAGCTTTCTAGCTTGGAAGATATTTGTGCTCAAATCCAAAAGGAGCAAGGATCTAATGGATTATTTGGCAACAAGGCTGAATTGGTGGTTGCACACAAGAGTTTCGTCAAATCAGCAACAACAAATGAATCTAGGAAGAGGAGACACACTTGTGACCATTGCAACCATACAAAGAAGGAGTGTTGGGTACTCCATCCTGAGCTGAAGCCAAGCTGGACTCCTCGGCCACAACAACCCACAGCCAGCCACACGCAACTGCAAGCTCACGGCCAACCGCCGGTTCCTTCAAAGGCGTGTACCAGCTCCTTTCTTCACTCAGTCCCAACTAGTTCCATGTCTTCATCATTCTGAATTTTTGACAAAATCAGATTTAGAAACTCTTATCAAAGCAATTAAAGATGGTAATGTCTTGGGTAAAAAATTTCATGCTTCTTTTCAAATTTTCTTTACTCCTAATGTCTCTAAATATTTGGTGGTTGATTCTGGTGCTTCTCACCATATGATTAGTGATCTAGGATTGCTAGAGAATGTAGAACCTGCCTTAGGTAATGTTGTCATTGCTAATGAAATTAAAGTACCAATTAAAGGCATAGGAAAACTTAAGTTGTTTGATAAAGAATCTAAAGCCTTTTACATGCCTTCCTTTACTTCTAATTTGCTTTCAGTTAAAAGAACTACTACTAATTTAAATTGTCAAGCTATCTTTGGTCCTAATGATTTCTACTTTCAGGATATTGAGACTAGTAGAAGATTTGGACAAGGAACCACAAGATGACTTGTATGTGCTTGAAGACATGACTAAAGCTAGTGGGTTAGAAGCGGCTTTTAATGCTGGCTCTTTTAGTAATGATTTTGATATTTGGCATGCTAGATTAGGACATCCACATTCTAGAGCACTTGAACTGATTGTTTCTGGTTTAAAAATGCCAAAGGATATGTGTGATTCTTGTATACTTGGAAAGCATTGTTAAACAGTTTTTGAAAAATCTTTGCATACTTATGATAATTGTTTTGAGTTGGTGCATTATGATGTTTGGACATCCCCATTCCTATCTAGAGAAAACCATAAGTATTTTGTGACATTTATTGATAGAGTATTTGATGCATTTTTAAATTTTCAAGCATATGTTAATAATCAATACAATGCAAGTATTAAATGCTTTAGAACAGATAATGGAGGAGAATACACTAGCACCAGACTCCAACAACACTTGGCCAAGCATGGCATTGAACATCAAACCAGCTGTCCTTACACTCACAACAAAATGGAGTGGCTGAAAGGAAGAATATACATTTGATGGAAGTTGTGAGAGCAATGATGTTCCACATGAAAGTTCCCAAAAGATTTTGGGAGGGATGCTCTTGTAGCTGCACACTACTTGATTAATAGGAATCCTACAAAATTCCTAGATGACTTGTCTCCATTTGAGGTACTAAACAAAACTAGACCTAATATTGACCACTTAAGAGTTTTTGGTTGTGTTTGTTTTGTATTAGTTCCAAGGGAGCAAAGGAACTAGCTGGAACCAAAAAGTACGAAAGCTATGTTCATTAGGTATTCCTCTACCCAGAAATGATACAAATGTTATGATCCAGAGACTAGAAGAGTCTTGGTATCCAGAGATGTCAAATTCCAAGAATCCAAAGGTTTTGGGATCAATTCAAGGACATCTCCACAACAAGATCAGACCAAACTGAGAACTTGAGTAGGCTCTTGGAGAGCATTGGTATAGTTTCATCTCATGTTCAGCAGCCCACGGCTCCTCAGCCTGTACCAGCTGTGTCCAATCCCAGCCAGTCAGTCGCAGCACATCCAGCTGAGCCAGGGCCATCCACACCATCCGGTCATTCCATCCATCCGCAGCCTGGTGTCTTCAGTTCTCCTGGCCTTCCTCTTTTTGAAGATGGGGGGGAGACATCTACTCATATCCAACAAGACTCAGCAGGAGAAAAGTCAATTTTAGTCTCAGCTTCCAAAAGATCAAGAGAAGTGCCCACTCTTATTGAAGTTTTAGGTGAAGAAGAGGATCCTATCTAAGAAGTTCCATCTACAGTCCTAAGAAGGAGCACAAGACAAAGGAAACCACAAGTGTTCTACAGTGGGAATGTTGTGGTTCATCATGATCAGGGAGTTTGTAATATTGCTCACATACCTACTAATCATGTTTCTTTCATTTCAAGTCTTGATAAAAAGCAGATTCCAAAGACATATGAGGAAGGTATGACCAAGAAGGAATAGAGGAAAGATATCCTAGCTGAGAAACAAGCCATGGAAAGGAATGGTACCTATGCTTCAGCTACTTTACCTAACGGAAAAAAGGCTGTAAGTTCTACGTGGATTTTTAACATTAAATACAAAAGTAATGGTGAAATTGATAGATATAAAGCTAGGTTGGTGGCTAGAGGATTTAGTCAGACATATGGTGAAGATTATAGGGATACCTTTGCACCTATAGCTAAGCTTCATTCTGTTAATGTTGTTATTTCACTTCCTACTAACCTTGAGTGGGAGTTATGGCAAATGGATGTTAAGAATGCATTCTTGCAAGGTGAACTAGAAGAAGAGGTATACATGTCACCTCCACCAGGTCTAGAAGAGGAGGTAAGAAGCGGCAACATACTTAGGCTGAGGAAGGCAATCTATGGCCTTAAACAATCTCCAAGAGCTTGGTACCACAAGCTAAATGTAACATTGATGGATAGATGCTTCAAAAGATCTGAAGTTGAACATACTCTTTTTACACTAAAGAGTAAGGAAGGTATTGTGATAATTCTCATTTGTGTAGATGATATAATCATATCTGGTAGTGATAGTGTTGGTAATGCATCTACAAAAAAATATTTGAAGAGTGTCTTTGATATTAAGGATTTAAGGAGAACTCAAATACTTCTTAGGAATTGAAGTGTGTAGTTTCAAGGAAGGTCTATTTTTATCTCAAAGGAAATATATTGTAGATTTACTAACTTTTACAAATATGATGGAAGCTAAACCAGCCAAAACATCCTTAGAAGACAATTATAAAATCAGATCTAAGGGGGAGAGAGAGGAGAAAATTGATTTTTATAATCCTAAGCTCTATAGGAAAGTGGTTGATAAACTTATTTATTTAACCATCACTAGATCAGATTTATGTTTTGCTGTGAATCAGGTATCTCAACACATGAAAGGTCCAAAGATAAGACATTGGGAGATGGCAAACCGGATTTTGAGATACCTAAAATGCACTCATGGACAAGGTATATAAATGGGTTGCAATAAAAACACAAATGAGGTTGGTTATTGTGATGCAGATTAGGCAGGAGATAGGGAGGATAGGAGAAGTACCACAGACTATTGGGTTTTCCTTTTTTAGGTTTTTAATGAGGTAATGCTTCATGGTTGCAAGCTTTGGCATTCTCCATGTCTTAAGCTTGAGGAGGAGTGTTGGAATGAAGAGAAAATGATGAAATAAGAAAGTCTTTAACCTTGTATAAAGGCGTGAGTTATCTAGGTCAAAGGGGAGTGTTTAAGGCTTGTTTTTGTTCTAGTGTTATGTTATCCTTGTAGCCATTCATGTATAAGGCAATCATTGTATCCAAACAAGACTAGAATATATTAGTATAAATAATTATCTTCCTTCTCATTTGTAACTTAGAAACCATTATTCTCATTCTTAATAAAATCATTCTTCTCTTTAAATCTCTCTAATCTCTCATTCTATCATTCTACAAATCTCTTAATCTCATATTCTTTCACTGATAAGCTCTAGCTCTTTTGTGGACTGCTGCAGTGTCTTCTCTTGATGCTTGGGTGTCTGTGGGTTTGACCATCGAGACTTTTTGTGGAGGATCTCCATCTAACATCTCCTCAAGTGGTTCACCAACCAATGCTCCAAGTTCATCTATGTAGAAAACTTGAGTTTCTATGAACGGTTAATTCACTTCCTTGATTATGTTAAACTTCAGCATTTCATTTCCTAGTTGTAGGTATATTTTCCCTTCCTTGACATCAATTAGAGCTCTAGCAGTAGCCAAAAACTGACGTCCAAAAACGATAGGGTCTTTAGGCTCTTCCTCCATCTCTAATACTACAAAATCTGTGGCTACTGTAAAGCCTCCTATCATCACAGGTAAGTCTTCAAGTAACCCCACTAGATATCTAGCTGACCGATCGGCAAGCAAAAGAGATATTCTACACTCTTTGAATTGTGTAAAGCCCAAACTTTTCGCAGTAGACAGGAGAATAAGATTGATGCTAGCTCCTAAGTCATACAGACACCTAGGGAATAAAAGGGGTCCTGAAGTGCACGGTAATGTGAATCTACCTGGATCATTTTCCTTATCCATGATAACTTTGGTCTGAATTATGGTCGTGTTCCTTTGGGTAACCATCTTTGCTTCCTTAAGTTCTTTTTTTTTCTCTCTGAGAGCTTCCTTCAGAGGCTAGGGAAACTTAGGATTTTTGACAGCAGTTGTTCCAAAAGTATTTTTGTGCCTATATGATAATTCATTCTTCAATCTTCCAAGGAAGCCAAGCATTCTAATTCATATTGCTGTTGGTGACTCATCATCAGTTGCATTCTGGTTGGTTTCATTCATTTCAGTACTTTCTTCTTCACTGTTATGTTCACTGTTCATCATCAACTCGTCACTTATACATGAATCATAACTATTGAGGTCAGTGGAAACATCTCTTCTATATTTTGTACTTCAATGACGTTGACATACTCTTTCTGGTCGGTGTTAGATTTTCCAAAGGTACCCAAAGGTTGTTCGGCTGTAGTAGTTACTTGAGCAATCTGATTATCCAAAATCTTCAAATGGGAATAGATATCCTCAAACATAGCTTGTGACTTTGCATGATTTGATGCAATCTTGCGCTCAAATTTCTCTAGCTTTTCTTTCAATTCAGCTTGAGCTCTAGCCTGCCCTTCCATAATCTTCTTCATCATGCTTTTCATATCATCTTGCTCATTACCTTGAACTTGAGGATATGTGTTCTGCCTATTCTGCCATTGGGGTCAAAATTTGTTATCCTCCTGATATCCAATTACTTGAGATGACCCTTGGTTTTCTCTCTGAGATCTCCAGGGAGCATTGTTTTGCTGAGAGGGCTTGAATTGATGTCCTAGGAGGACCCTTGGTAGATGGTGCTGATCCTCGGGGTTCTCCACATTGTTGCTCCTGTAAGAGAGGTTATTGTTTATGTAGTTCTGGTTGAAGAGGCGATCCTGATAACCTCCTTGGTAGTTGTTCTAGTTTCCTAAGTAGTTAACTTTTTGTTCTCCTTGATTACCATCACATCCTCCTTGGTATCCATGTTGTTCTACATCATCCTCTCCAACGTAGTTGATGGATTTTTGGTTTACCAGGAATACTTTGCTCAGTCTGTCAATCTTGTCATTGAGTTCCTTGTATCTCTGGTTCTCCAAGTCTTGATCTCTCATACTTCTGTCATAGTCTCCTATGTAACATGTTTCAGTCTGTGCCAGATTCTTAATCAGTAATTCTCCATGTTCTGCTATCAGATTATCAAAACATACATAGCTGGCTGTGTCCAGAGCTCTCTTGTACTGCAATTGCTCCTCTCTAGAAGATTCCTAGGAGATTTTCTTTGGAAACTCCATGATGAGCGCATTTCTAGTGTAGTCCTTGAGCCTCTCTTACGCTTCATAGATGTTCTCATGAACTCCTTGCTTGAAGCCAATAATGTCATTGCGAAGTTTAACAACTTTCTGTTTAGGATAGAACTTTGTGATGAACTCCTTCTTTACATTTTCCCAAGTTGAAACCAATTATGATGGCACATTCTTCTCCCATTGAGAAGCTTTGTTTCCAAGTGAGAAAGGAAACATGATCATTTTGATGGCATCTTCTGGGACTCCATTCATCTTCACAGTTCTGCCCAACCTTTCAAATTGATCCAAGTGATCCAGAGAATCCTCCAGAGGGAGCCCATTATACTTCTGATTCTGTGCCATAGAGATCAGGCTTGATTTCACTTTGAAGTTGTTGGCGGCTATTGTTGGAGTTAGGATGCCTTGCATGACTTCTCTCAAGTTGAGTTCATAAAAAGCTCTTATTAGCCTAGCTGCTGGTCTTCTCATGTCCTGAACATTGGGTTGAATCCCAATTCCTTGTACACCTCCCATTTGAGGCTATTCATTCCCAATTGCAGGTGGGTGATTGTTCTCTTGGTTTTCCATAACACACTGTCTTGATTGATCCTTCTGTTCCTTAGCTCGTCTTTCTTTGGCTGCTTTCTTGTTTGCTCTCTCAATAGAACCAATATCAGGGATGCAATCAAGTGTACTACCTTTCTGACTCTTTCGTTGCATTCACCTGTAGAGGTGACAAATGGTAGGCAAACTTTAAAATTCAGTAATAAGTAAAAGAAAGATAGAAAACTATAGTCTCAAATAAAATCAAAATCTTAATGGCTAGTTGCTTAGATTCCCCGGCAACGACGCCAATTTGATGCAGATGTTTTGCGTATCAAATAAATCAACAATAACCTACAATTTCTATTGCAAGTAACTGAGGTTCGAATCCACAGAGAATCTAGAATAGCACACTAAGATTGTATGATTTCGATTTAATCTAAAGTGACAGTAAGTGGTTGTGGTTTTGATTGTAACTTGAATTAAAGACGAATCTAAACTGGTTAATTAAATAAAATAAATTTGACTCACAATTAAACTAGACGAATGGCTTCAGGAAACATATTGATTAGGGAATGATAAATAACTGATTGATCTTGCAGGGTTTTCATTAAGCTTCTCCTAGAACTATGAACGCTGACTTAAATCAATACACTCTCATGTCATTGATTACTATGCTAAATAATCATTCTAACTAAACTCTCATTTCGAAGATCAATCATCTGCAAGCATTATTTTCTGGTTCAATTGGTTCACTAATCACCCTAACATCATCTCTCAATGGCTAGGAATGAAGAGCTCTATAATGATTTAGTTCTAGAATTTCATCAACACCTCTCGGATAACAAATTTCCTAGGTTGTAGATTTGATTCTCTCAAGCCAAACCTAGAATTAATTTCAGTCATCAAGAAGGATCTAATAACCTAAACATCTATCAATTATCATTTCATCCCTAATCTACCAATCCCTAAACCATTCAAAGAGAATAACTCACTCATCATCACAGATAAACGAAATGAATCCATAGAAAGATTAAACATGACTAAAAAGATAATGGATTAAGAAATTAGCCAAAATATTTCTTTGATTGTCTTAAAAAGGATCTTCAGAAATCCAAATCTCAAACTCTAGGTCTCTTCAATCACCTGGTGGCTGCAGTCTTTTTCTCTAATATAAAACTTGCTAAAAAATGACATAGGGTTGGGTATTTGTAGTTTAAATCTAAACCAACCCGACTAAATGAACTAAACTGGTTTAATTATAATTTTTTGGCCAGATCATTAAACTGGATCGATCGATCCAAATACGGAACAATCGATCGTGCAATGAATCGGTCGATCTTGGAGGGTCTTGGTCGATCTTGGATATTCTCGCAAATTCAAGCATATGAGATCGGTCGGTCTTAAAATGGACCAATCGATCTTGGTAATCTTCAATGCTTCTTAGCTCCTTAGCACTCGCTTCATGCTTCTTTTTCATCTTTACTCGAGTCTATTGCATGATCTTCATTCGGGAGACTCCAAATCTCCTGAAAAAGACTCAAAACACTCTAAATATGCAAATGCATGATCCTAAACACTAAAATGCACAAATGAGATAAACTACCCTAGAATGATGCTATGTGAATGAAACATTATACAAAAACATATGAAATATGAGATTAAACTAGCCTAATATGCACCTATATCAAGCTATTCAAGCTGAAAGACAAGCTATGGAGAAGAATCAAACCTATGCGCCAGCCACTCTTCCAAAAGGGAAAAAGGCTGGAAGTTCTAAGTGTATCTTCAACATTAAGTATAAAAGTAATGGTGAGATAGATAAGTATAAAGCTAGGTTGGTAGCTAGAGGATTCACACATACTTATGGTGAAGATTATAAGGATATTTTTGCTCTTGTAGCTAAATTACACTCTGTTAATGTTGATATATCTCTTGCTGCTAACATTGATTGGGAATTATGGCAAATGGATGTTAAGAATGCATTCTTACAAGGAGAGCTAGAAGAGGAAATATACATGACACCACCACCATGTTTGGAAGATCAAGTAGGTGACGGCAATACACTGAGGTTAAGGAATGCTATCTATGGCTTAAAACAATCTCCAAGAGCTTCGTACCATAAGCTGAATATGACCTTAAGGGACATGGATTCAAAAGGTCAGAAGTTGACACACTCTCTTTACACTTCAGATTAAGAAAGGTATTGTGGCTATACTCATTTATGTGGATGACATAATCATATATGGGAGTGATAAAGTAGGCATTGATTCTACTAAAGCTTATTTAAAGATTGTTTTTAATATTAAGGATCTAGATGAACTTAAATACTTCTTAGGAATTGAAGTGTGTAGGTTCAAGGAAGGTATCTTCTTCTCTCATAGAAAATATATTGTGGACTTACTAACCTCTACAAGTATGATGGAAGCTAAACCAGCTAAGACACCCCTAGAAGAAGATTACAAGATAGAACCTGAGAAGGAGCTTGGAAATGACGAGTTCCATGATGCAAAGCTATATAGAAAAGTGATTGGTAAGCTCATATACTTAACCATCACTAGACCTGACTTATGTTTCGTTGTGAATCATATTTCTCAACATATGCAAGACCCAAAGATAAAGCATTGGGACATGATTATGCGCATCTTGAGATACTTGAAAGGCACTAAATAACAAGGTATTTGGATGAGTTGTAATAGAAGCACAGAAGTTGTAGGTTATTGTGATGTAGATTGGGCAGAAGACAGATAAGATAGGAGAAGCACAACCGGCTACTGCACCTTCATAAGAGGTAATCTTGTGACTTGGAAGACTAAGAAGCAGAAGGTTGTATCTTGCTCTAGTGCAGAAAATGAATACAGGGCTATCAAGAAGCTTACTACATAATGCATCTGGCTGAAGCAACTTCTCCTTGACATACTTTGCGTGAGCTTGGAGTCTCTTATCACTGTCCATTGTGACAATCAAGCAGGTATACACATTGTATCTAACTCTGTGTTTCATTATAGAACCAAACATATTGAGGTGGATTTCCATAAGGTGAGAGAAGCTATTGGAAATGGAATCATCTTACCTTGCTACACAAGGAGTGAAGATCAACTAGCAGATGTGTTCACCAAGGCTACTACACTGAAGACTGGCGGCTCTATCTACCCAAGGCTTGGCCTCATGTCCATTTCACAACACTGATCCTGATCATAGAGTGTTATACTCTTTTTCTCTAGAAAAGGTTTTGTCCCAATTGAGTTTTCCTTCTTTAGGTTTTTAATGAGGTAATGCTTCATGGTTGCAAGCTTAGGCATTTTTCATGACTTAAGCTTGAGGGGGATTGTTGGAATGAAGAAAAAGTGAAGAAAGAGTGCCTTAGACTCTTAGGAGAAGGTGCCATTTGTATAAGCTACCAAATGGAGTGACTTAGGCTTATTTGGAAAAAAAAAATGTTATCCTTGTAGCCAAACATGTATTCGGCTATTCTAGTATCCAAAAACCCTAGACAAGATTAATATAAATAGCTTTCTCTCTCTTCGTTTGTAAGCAAGAAATTCACTTTTCTAAAATCTCAATAATATTCATTCTCACTTTTCTCTTTAATCTCTCTCTCTCTCTCTCTCAATCTACAAATCTCTAAATCTCTTAAACTCTTAATCTTTCATCTAGGATGTTTGATAAAAATATAAGATGAATTTTAATGTTTTTTTAATTTTAGAGTTTGCAATGAAAATTGATCAAATCGAATTCTAAGTATAGTGATTTTTTACATGGAAATGTATAAACCTACCTTTAATCTTATTGTCTAAGAATACAATTTTCACCTTCATGATTCATAATCATCATTTGATCACATTCTTTAATTGGTTTAACACCTGATCCATGGTTGAATTGTCTTAATCATAATTCATTCTTAGTTTAATTTAACTGCTTTCTTATATGCTTTTACAATTAATTAGTTTAGTTCTAAATAAATTCCAAACAAACCAATCTTGAATTTTTTTAGCTTAGACTTTATTCCTATTATCTATTGAATTATAAACCTTATCTGTGGATCGATCCCGTTTAGATACAAGAGACATTAAATGTGCATTTGCGGTTATTATTTGGATAAACCTTTGAGAATATTCATTAATATTTCTTAGGTGAAACTCGATGAGACGAATAAACCTCAACCATCTATATAAACCTAGGTACATGTGTCTTTAAAAAAAAAGAGATTGTAATATAATTATCAAGTACTAAAGTTTTGTATACTCTGTTTTTTTCTCTTATTTTTCTGCAAATTGTAAATACCTTGACATCATCAGGGATGTGGTTGGTTATCTGCCAAATATCTTGTCAAACCCTGATTGGGAGGACACATTTCTGCCTATAACCAATCACTTGTATGACCCTCTCTCCTATTTTTTGTGACTTTTATTTAAGACATCTATCTATCATATATGGCGAGACTAGATTGAGAGGTGACAAATAATTCCTTCGATCCATAAATCTGGTACGGTTAATTTACAAAACAATCCAATATAAGTAAATAGTGATCATATATTTTGAAAATCAAAGCTCCTAGGACTTTCCGAATGCTGGTTTAGAGCTCGTGAAGCTCGTGGGATGAATCACTAGCTTCGTTTTCATTGTTACATTGTTTTATGGGTGCATTCAAGGGTGAAATTGTTAGAGTTAAGATGTTCTTACTTTTGAAGTGAACTCTAAGCTCTGTAATCTTTCTGAATAATATGTTACTTAGATTAAGATAGTCTCAGGTAAAGTTTAGAACGCGTACATCTACGATCGCACATTGATCGCCTTCTTGCTCATAACGCAAGGCTCTCTCTCTCCACCACATAAAAACATGAGAAAACAGGGAACCATATGAAGTCCCTATATACACAATACTTCTGGCAAACTTATTTATAAAACTCTCTAAACACATTAGAGGCTTTTCCTTAGTTTATTCATCACTCTATTCCATTCCACTCTTGCACCTTCCTTTGCTCGGTTCCCCTTCATCAAAGACCACGGCTGTAGCTTGATCTACTTGTTTGCCTTCCTTCTTCTTTCTTCTGTATTAAGTCTGATGGAACTTATCAATACGCTCCCCTTCGAAACCAAGCTTGTCCTCAAGCTTGTAAGAAGGAAAACAATCCCGAAACTCCCTTGACGACATCCTTGAATCCTCTGTCGCCGACTTATCCTGCTAGTGAACTAAACACTCCCGACCTCCAACAGCATTAAAACGCATCGCCAAAATATCAGCAGGTTGAAGATCTCGTTCCATATTAACCATGGAATCCGGTAATGTCGATTGGACCAGGTTACCTTCACCAAGCGCCTTCTTCAATTGGGAAACATGGAAAACCGGGTGCACACGCGACTCTGGTGTTAATTGGAGATGATAAGCGAGTTTCCCCACACGTTCTTGCACAACATACGGACCAAAGAAATTAGCTGAATTTTTCTGTGAGCTCCTCTTAATCACCGAAGTTTGAAGATAAGGTTTGAGTTTCAAATACACATGATCACCTACTTTAAACGAGACATCACGTCGATGCTGATCAGCTCTAGCTTTCATCTGCTGCTGTGCCTTAGTCAACTGCAACTTTAATTGAATTAACATAGCATCTATGTTCTTCAATGACTCTTCTAAATCAAAATTGGTTGTAGAACCATGCTCATAAGGGAGAAGAGTTGGAGGCTCCCTACCATAGACCACCACAAACGGAGAAGTCTGAAGAGATGTATGATAAGAAGTATTATACCAATATTCCCCCCCAGCACAAGTATTGCGCCCAAGTGCGCGGATGCTGAGAAGCGAACATCTCAAGTAAGTTTCAAGGAAACGGTTGAGCACTTACGACTGACCATCCGTTTGGGGATGAAATGTCGTGCTATACTGCAACTTAGTCCCCGCCAGACGAAATGCATCTCTCCAGAATTAACTCAGAAACAATGCGATCGCGATCGGAAAACCATGTAAACGAACTATCTCCAACACAAAATGCTTAGCAACATCCAAAGAAGTAAACGGATGTTTAAGCGCTATAAAATGAGCATATTTGCTGAGTCGGTCGATCATCACAAGTATTACATTCACGCCCATTGAAGTGGGCAAACCTTCGATAAAATCCATGTTTATGTCTTCCCAAATCCGAGTTGGAATCGGTAATGGTTGCAGTAAACCAGCCGGTGACAGAGTAGAGTACTTGTGAGTTTGACAAATTGTACACTCGGCTACAAACTTCCAGACGGCAGTGATCATTCCCACCCTATAGAACGATTGCTGAACCCGTTTCAATGTCTTTAAGAACCCTGAATGTCCTCCCATGGGACTGTCGTGGCACTCACTGAATATTCAAGGAATAAAGCGAGAAGTCTTAAGAATAACCAAGCTGTTCCTCCACCACAAACGACCGTCCACCACCGTAAAGCGAGGTATGGCGGTGCCTTGAGCTAAGACTTGCTGAAGTAACTTTTGCAGCTCAACATCACCAGCAATTTCCTCAAACAAATCCTGCCAATGGAGGACTGTAGGGTTCGTCATGGTCAAAAGCAAGGTAGAAATCGATACACTTCTAGATAACCCGTCAGCCGCTTTGTTTTCACATCCCGGTTTATAAAAGATGTCAAAATCAATGCCCAATAACCGAGTAAGCCATCTTTGATACTCCATATTGACTTCCTTTTGTTCCAGCAAGTATTTAATGCTACGATGATCGGTATGCACTTGAAATTTCCTGCCCAACAAATAATGTTTCCATTTGAGAATGGCCATAACCACAGCCATTAGTTCTCTTTCATAAGCAGGCATCAGCTGTTCACGATGCGTTAAGGCATGGCTGAAGAACACAATAGGTCTTCCTTCTTGCATTAAAACCGCCCCCAGACCGATACCCGAAGCATCCGACTCAACAATAAACATCTTGTGAAAATCTGGTAAAGCAAGAACCGGCGCTTGACACATCCTCTGTTTCAACATTTCAAAGGCTTCATGCACTTCTCTCGACCAATGAAATTGATCTTTCTTGAGTAATTGTGTCAAAAGTCTTGCCAAAATACCATAATGCTTCACAAAACGTCTATAATAACTTGTGAGTCCCAAGAATCCCCTAAGTTGTTTGACTGATGTAGGGGTCGGCCACTCCCTCATAGTAGAGACTTTAGCATCATCTTTAGCCACTCCATTAGCAGAGATAACGTGACCAAGATAATCAACCTGCTCTACGCCAAAAGAGCATTTCTTGTGATTGGCGAATAACTTCTGTACTCGTAAAACTTGCGGTAGAAAGTAACAGCGCGGTATGATCCCATAGATTTCACTGTCACCCCATTTCCCAAGATCACATCGCAGCTATGTGCATCACAAATTTTAAATCGTAGCTGTTGCACCACTTCAGGTGATATAAAGTTGTGCGAAGCTCCACTATCAAGCATTATTATTACCTCTCGATGATTGATACAACCACACAATTTAGTTGTTAGCCCATCAATTCCCAAGAAAACGTGCAAAGACAACCTCATGAGCTCTTAAGAAGGCGCAGGACAGTCGTGCTCATCAAAGTCACTGCATGGTTCTAGCACCTCCATCTCCAATCCATCAACAACTGTAAGGACATGTAAGTCTTTATTGGGACAGAGATGAGATCGAGACCAAGGTGCTCTGCATTTAAAACAGAGTTTCTCCCTACACAACCGGTCCAATTTCGTATCTGAATATTGCAGTCGTTGACGCGAACCCCTACGTGTAGGAGGATTCTCCTTAGCAATAGGCAGAATTGGTCGAGGTTGTTCAGCCACACAAACAGGAGTGTGTGGCAAGGTTACTTTCCTAGGAGATTGATAGCGCTGAAACGGCGGGGTAGGTGTATGAGAAACATCCCCTACCATCCTGCAAAAAACACTAGATTTCATTCTCATCACTGTGACAATATACTCAGCCAGCCCATGCGGATCTTTCATCTTAATGAATTCCTTCATCTCCGGATTCAAACCATTATAAAAGATTTTCTCAAGATGAGAATCATTCAAACCCGAAACTTGAGAAGAGATATCTTCAAATTCGGAAACATATGCTACTATAGAACCTGTTTGCTTGATTGCAAACAATCTGGTACTAGGTTCTTCATCAATGGATTCAGCAAAACGCAACACCAAACGTTGACGGAAATCCCACCAATCACGAAAATCACCACGCCGTAAGACTCACACATACCACTTCTTTACACTTCCTTCGAAACATAAGGGTACTAAGTCCAAGCGATCCGCATCCCGGAAATCCCCAATGTGAAAAATGTTCAAAATCCACCAACCAATCATGAACATTACTTCCATCACAGCAGGGCATCTCGACTTTCTTCAACATATTCTCGCGAGAAGCGACGTTGAAATGACCTGCGCGATAGCCTCCCTGATGTTCTTCACGGGTTTGGAATTCCGGGGGATTCTCAAACAGCGGATTCTGCACCGAGGAGCGACGCTCCGAAGTTTCAGCAGCGTGGAAAGGAGTGTGTGAACCTGCTTGGGTTGGCAAGAGGGGTGCAGCTGAAGGACTAAATTGATGTTTGCTCAGCATCTTGGTAAGGGCTTTGAGTTTCTCATCAATGGCTGAAAACCTTTATTTACTTTCAGCCGCTTCTTATGACAACTGTTCTTCCACTGCAGTAAACCGATGTTTGTTCTCCACAGCCTGTTGTAGCAACCTGATAGCTCCCTCTGAGAAAAGAAACATCCGTATGAATCGGGCTGTCAATCTATGGCGATGCAACATTGCCTGCACTTTCGGGTGAATAAGACGAAGACATTCCCCACAATCCAAACAAAAATAACCCACTGATCGATCAAAAATGCAAGAACCAGCAATGGAAAAGTGATTACGATGCGAAACCCCACAGAAAGTGAAACTTGCAACCCGAAGTAGACCAGCGACTAAGAACACCAAGAATCCACGAAATCCATGCCGAATAACATACTACCCAGAAACGTCACTAATCGAAAGCAACTTCAAACCCACTACGCACGCGATTGGCACTTACGAATCCAGAATGTAACCAACACCAACGAAAACAAACGCAACATTTTGATCGCTCTGGGAACCCACGGAGAACCTGATCGGAGATGGAAAACTGACCCAAAACTTGTACACAACGAAGATTCCCAAAACCCACACGGAAACAAGCTATGAGAAGAAAACCCACTTTTCCCACACTCACACCAGAACTGATCGTCACCAAAAACAAACAAATCCAGCACTAGAAAGATGAAAAAATGGCGAAAGATCGAACCTTGCTCACCGCACCATTGTTAGAGTTAAGATGTTCTTACTTTCGAAATGAACTCTAAGCTCTGTAATCTTTCTGAATAATACGTTACTTAGATTAAGATAGTCTCAAGTAGAGTTTAGAAAAACCAGTGGCAAACAAGAAGATGCGTACATCTACAATCGCACATTGATCGCCTTCTTGCTCATAACGCAAGGCTCTCTCTCTCCACCACATAAAAACATGAGAAAACAGAGAAACATCTGAAGTCCCTATATACACAATACTTCAGGCAAACTTATTTATAAAACCCTCTAGACACACTAGAGGCTTTCCCTTAGTTTATTCATCACTCTATTCCATTCCACTCTTGCACTTTCCTTTGCTCAGTTCCCCTTCATCAAAGACCACGGCTGTAGCTTGATCTACTTGTTTGCCTTCCTTCTTCTTTCTTCTGTAGTAAGTCTGATGGAGCTTATTAGAATTCTGAGGATAATGGCTGGTGATTACCCTCCGTGAGGTCCCATCATGCCGCAGTTACCGCATAGCGCTTCTAGAAACACTGGCCTCCCACCCTTCACAAGGACATATATCTTTGTATGGGGGTGGAAGATGGATATAGACTACATGGGCCGAAGTCGTTTGGTTCAAGCGCTCAATCCCTCGACATGCCTTCCACTTCTGGGTATGTACTCTAGACAGACTTCCTACAAGATCTCGATTGGCTAGCTGGGGTGTTCCTGTTGATGAGGCTTGCTGCCTTTGTTCAATGGCTTCGGAATCTAGGGACCACCTGCATTGCCAATTTTCTCTCTCGGTTTGGAAGCTCACACTCCCAAGACTGAACTCCCCTGCTGGTATGATCTTCTCTTCTTGGCCAGACCTTCTTCGTTGGATGCAGGCTCCCTATCGATCAGTCTCCAAGACTCTGATCATGCTTATTGCTCAATATACGATCTATCTTTTATGGAAGGAAAGGAACAACCACATAAACTCCAATGATGTTCTATCTCTGGAGGCTGTTTTCAAACTTATTGACCGGTGTGTTAGGGACTCTTTCCTTGCAAGGGTCTACAAAGAGGGATGCAAGGAACTTTCTCCCTCCTTGGCTCATTCATGCCTTGTCAACCTTTCATAACTATCGCAAAATTTAGTTTTAGTCCGGCCTTTTTTTGGACCCCTGAAGCTGCTTATTATAAAGCCTTGTGAATTTTTACTCTGGTTTCTTTTGGTAATATATTCACATTTTATCAAAAAAGTCAATTCGTTTATATATAAATTTTTTATTATTTAATCAATTTAACATTTCATCCAAAAAAGGCTAGAGGTTAAATATAGTTTTCAAATAGAAAATGAAATTTGTTGTGTTAGAAATGAAAAACGATCGATTTGGTTCTATATAAATACAATTATAGCCATGTTTTGGCCACAAAAGTTTTCGTGGCTATATTTTATCACGGTTTTCTCTTGATTATATGAATTCGAATATTTGCTCTGCTCCACCCTTTGAATTCTATTGTCAATAAAAGGGATGTAATATTTTTTAGGTGAAATAGCTACGAACTACCCGTTATTAAAAATTTTGAGTACTTGATTTGATCACTCGACTGGACACATAAATTTCGT
This sequence comes from Streptanthus diversifolius, assembly GCA_039880935.1. Lineage (NCBI taxonomy): Eukaryota > Viridiplantae > Streptophyta > Magnoliopsida > Brassicales > Brassicaceae > Streptanthus > Streptanthus diversifolius. The sequence continues at coordinate 8,057,326 of JAXGFM010000003.1, read as the reverse complement.
GAATAAATTGTGACAACTTTATCTAGCCACGAATTATTTGTAACAAAACGTGACTAATTTGGTCACATTTAATCTGTGACTAAATCGTGGCTATATTTGTCACAAATATATCACGAATTTTTCACATTTTATTGTTTTAGTTATGACTATATCGTGACTATATTTTCAAATATCCACGAAGTGATCGTGATTTTTTTCATGGCTATAGAAAACACTTGTACTAATGCGTGTCTACTTATTTTTAATAATTTTATATATACACTTTTTAGTACAATTTTGTGGGATTAAATACTAGTTCTACCTAGAGGATCAACTAGCAAACTAGATTACAAGAAAGTCGGACATAATGTTCAAAAAAAAGTCGGACATGTAAACTGGAGTCCCTGATCTCATGTCGGTATAATCGTGATCCTTAGAGACATAACAATTGCGATAATCTAGGGGAAAATATGGTACACGTCTAGATAGAGTCAAATTCTAATTAAAATTTTCACCACATTTTCCATTTTTTAACTTTTTATTTTCTTTTATTTTTATTTAATTAATAATCATTCCCTCTCTCCTCTTTTCATTAAATAAAAAATACTTTTGTAGGATCAAACAAAAAATAATCTTCTTCTTCCTTGACCATTAATGTGGACACACCTACCTAAACTTTTTTTTTTTTTTAAATTATTCTTCTATCTTCTTCTTCTCTTGAGTTTATACATGCACACTTGTGTACACTAGTCCCCCAAAACATGTTAGTCCGTTCTCCAGCTCTGAAAACTCCTTTCCGCCATTAACATAAAACTCCAAATTGGTTAATTTGTGGTTTTTCCGTTTGAAGAGGATTTGAGCGTCATTTGAGCTCCGGTTCTTCCTTTCAGGTTGTATGCATCACTTAGATATCCGTTTCAGGGTTTAGTGATAGTTTAGTGATAAGATTTGAAATGTAGATCGTTTTATTTATTACAGAGAAAGTAAAGGTATTACAAAAATACAACTGAATACAACCGCATACAACTACGATTAGATAATACAACTGATTATAACTAGAGCAAACTAATACAACTGATTACAACTATGGTAAACGTATACAACTGAAATTAACCGAGTATAACTAATATTTAGTTTTATTGTTTTCAGGGTATAATAAATCAAAAGCAGCACAATCTGGTACAAATTGATTAAAGAAGGGAAACGATGTTGTATGGATTTCAAGAGAAAATGTTCATCACGCTCTTGTGATAAAAAATGTAGTTTCAGACATGATTTTATAGTGCGAAAGAAGATTATGAAGATCATGCAAAAAGTATGTTGCATGTGGAAGTTGTCAGTAATCAGGCCAATTCATTGCAAGTAATTCAGACATGGTTTCTAGTGTGAGGGAAGATTATCCTGCGACAGGGGATTATCTTAATAAAAGTTGTCCTGAAACTTTGAAATGGGCAAGATGTTTTTTCTCGAGAGATAGGTATAACATGTAAATAAGCAATGCATGTGAGTCTATTAACGCGGTATTGAGAAAAACAAGGAAGTATCTCTTCTATTGTTTCAAAGGTAGCTGAGTGCAATAAGAATCGACAGAATTCTCTCAACGATGGGATGTTGTTGCCTTTTCTTGAGAAAGAGTTGCACCCTTTGTGTGCTGAGGCGGAGAAGTTGAAAGTTATATTGTTAAAAAGTTTATTCCTTGAGGTTAACGTGTGTGGAGATGATGGTAATATTTATTTGGTTGATCTGAAAAAGAAGAAATACATACACGAGCGATTTGATCTTGATAAGTATCCATGTGTCCATGCTATTGCAGCCCTTATGGAAACAAAGAAGAAGAAATATATCAAAATTGAAATACATGATTTGTGCTCCAAGTATTATTGGATGATGCATTGGGCATTGACTAATTGCAAGAGGAAACTATTGTGTATTACAAGGTATTAACCGGTTTCAGGGTTTGAAATAACTGTGTATTACTCAGATAACTATGTGTTAGAAAATACAACTGTGTATTACTGGTACAACTACATTGTAGGGTTTAGGGTTTAAGGATTATGGTTTGGGTTTAGGGTTTTAGTTTTATAGATTATAATAATCTATTTGAGATATTAAAACTAGCGTTTATCCTATTAATTATGAAATCCAATTATTAATCTAGAAAAAAGTAAAAAATAACATGTTTTAATCTTACAAACCCTAAATATATGTGTGTTGTTAACTTGTTTGATCATTAGTATGTGAATTGCTGAAAATTTTTAATTTCAAAAATCTATTACTATAAAAAAATTTTAATCCTAATTTAGTAACCTAATATAACTGATACAACTCAGAAAATTGATTAAAAATATCAATATAACTGAAAAAACAATAATATGATATTTATATAACTATGTGTTATTTATACTACTATGTACAACTATAGTGTGAACACTCTTAGTATGAACAAGTGTGAACGCATAATATTTATTATTTTTTTATTAAACTATAGTATGAACGCGCCGGAGGACGCTTGTGATTTAGCACCAGTGGTACTCAGTTGTATTCGTACTACTAAGTTGTAATCTCAAAACTCAGTTGTATTCGTAATTTACATAGTTGTATTTAATTGTATTCTCAAAACTCAGTTGTATTCAGGACATGCTTTTTTTTTCAGCCACTCTCACCATCACCACCACCACCATCACCATCACCATCACCTTCACCACCACCACCACCATAACCACCTTCTTCACCACCACCACCATCACCACCATCCTCACCACCACCATCATCATCTTCAACCTCCTCATCACACTCACCCTCACCTTAATGTTCTTCTCCAATAAATTAAATCTTCTCTCTAGCGCATCAAACCTCTTGTTGATCTTGTCAAACCCTTCTTCCATCATCTTCATAAATCTTTCATTACCCTCTAGCACATCCTCAGTTTCAGCGCCACTTTTCTCCACTTCAATCAAAATTGGGAGTTTCTCCTCTCTTCTCACTATCAATGCTCGACCAGCTTTGTCTAAATCGAAGATGTCTTGCCATAAAATCTTCTTCTTCCCATCGACCAACCATTGGAAACGTGCAAGTGTTAACACCAACATCCACATAAAGCCAAAAGTACCTAAAGACGTAAAGACATAAAAAGTTCATCATAAATACATTAAAAGTTTGTTCATCCTTATGTGCGGCAATCTCAGTCAATGTGCTGAAATTTTTATACTTTGATGTTAGCTTGTAGATTTTAGCATACTCAGTAGTTTTGAAGAATAAAGATCCCGGTGCAAGTGGTTCAGTATCCTGCAATCTATGGAATCCAAACACATTTTATGTTACTAGTTGTATCAATTGATATTTGGTTATACAATAACGTGTAGTAGTATCTATTAATACTCAGTTGTACACAACCACATAGTTTTATATAACATACAATTCACATTTCATACTAATCAACACTCCTATATGTCTATTGAGCATGTGACCATTGAGGAAGTCACAATCGTTGGAGATGCGGTCATTGTTGGAGATTTCACCATTGTTGGAGATGAAGGATTTGGAAGAGATGTAAGACTTGGAGGAGATGGAGGAAGAGGCGTCCATCTATATTATCTAATATAAGTATAATTTAATTATAATCTAGATAATTTAATTATAATTTTAATATAAATGTAACTATAAACATTTATAATTATAAATTATTAACTAATTAATTTTATTAATAATAATGTGTTTATAATATTTACAAAAAACACATCAGCTCAATTGGTTAACTCTCCACTATTTGAACTCAAGGGTAACGAGTTCAACTCCCCTATTTGCTAATTTTCAATAATTATATATTATATATATTAAATATGTGATACATACAAAAACATTGATTTGGTCTAGTGGTTCAAGTTATATGCTCTTACGTGGAACCTGTGTTGAAGTATAGGTGTGTGATTTTTTTAGAAGAAAAAAGTAATGGACCCCACCTTCTTTTTTAAAAAAAAGGAAGAGTTTAGCGATTGATCTGGCCATTGGTGGGTCCCACCACAAATTTTTTTATTTTTAATTTATTAGTTTCAACTGGTTTGAGTTTGGATCAATGCGGGTTACCCAATGGATCGCGGTATGAGTCGTAAATAAATTTAAGTTTGTTGGTTTTTTGGTAATTGTACAAATTTTACTTATAAAAAATCAAAAAAAAAAATCATAAAGAAGGAAGAGTGTTTGAGAAACACTTTTAACTTTGAGGAGCTTTTTAGAAATTGAGATCAGTCTGCATAAGGCATTAAAGAATCAAATCTATTCATAGCACAATGGAATTAAATCGACGAAGGGAAAAAAACTTTCGAGCTAAACCTTGTGATTCGATGAACGAATGTACCGGAAGAAATAAACGACAAACTGAACCAAATTCTATTGAGATAATATCGTATATATCTTAGATTACAAATTACGCTATTATCTGTTATGTATATATTCTAGTTATAATTATTGAATTCTATTAGATTGTATTACTCATTATATATATTCTTTTATTGTATCCATGTTTAAAGTAAGATAAATAAAGAACATTTTTCTATACTCTATATGGTATCATAGCCATTTGGATCACTTGAATCCTCACTTCTGTTTTTCAAATTTTCACTACAATGTCAACTGGCTCTGCAATTTATGTTGATGTTCTCAATTTCGGCAGCACAACAACGCTTGTTTCGTTTAACATGATTGACGTAACAAAGCTAACATACTTCATGTTTTAAACATAGCACATAATTTAATCTCGGTGAACAAGTTGTGTTATGACAATCATGTTTCTGTGGAATTCTTCCCATATTTATTTCAGGTGAATGATCTAAGCTCGGGGATACCAGTGGTAACGGGGAAAGCAAGTAATGGTGGGTATGAGTTTCCGCATCACAAATTCATTTCCAACTCCATCCATGCCTATTCCACAGTTAATAAGAATCCTTTTTTCAATCTGGCACTCCTGTCTCGGACGTCCAGCTCTCCATGTTTTAAAAAATGCTATTTCGCCTTTGATGCTTTTGAATTCTAGTAAATTATTTTTATGCTCCAATTGTTTCTCTAATAAAATGCATAAACAACCTTTTTCAAGCATTTCCTCTCTTGTTTCTACTAAACCTTTGCAGCTTGTTTACTCAGATGTCTGGACTTCCCCTCTAGTATCTATTGATGGATATAAATACTCTGTCATATTTGTGGACCATTTCACTCACTACAATTGGCTATACCCCCTGAAAAATAAATATGATGTCATATGTTCATCAAGTGGAAAGCTCTTCTGGAAAATCGATTTGATCAATGTCTGATCACGTTATATTCTGACAATGGTGTTGAATTCATGGTCTTACGAGACTAACAAGCCTCTCAAAGAGTCACTCATTTATAAACCCCACCTCACACACATAAGCACAATGGATTCTCAGAGAGGAGACATCGTCATATTGTGGAAACAGGACTCACCCTATTGTCGCAGGCAGATATGCCACTAACTTACTGGACATATGCACTCTCCACAGCCTTTTATCTCATAAATAGATTACCTACTGTTGGAATGAATAAAAATGATGAAGACAAAGAGAATAATTGAAGAAAGTATGGCCTTAGACTTCAAGGTTAAAACCGTGTATACTTAGGAATCAAAGGGAGTGTCTTGGGCTTATTTGTTATTAATGATATGTTATCTTTGTAGCTAAACACGTATTAGGCTATTCTAGTATCCAAAAAAGTCTAGACTAGATTAGTATAAATAGTTATATCTCTCTTCCTTTGTAAGTAAGAAATTCATTTTTCTCATATTCTCAATAATATTCATTCTCACCTTTCTCTCTAATCTCTCTCTCTTTCAATCTTAAAATCTCTGAATCTCTTAATCTCATAATCTTTCATGGTATCAGATCCAGGTTACATCAATCTGGCATAAAATTTCCGCAAAATCTCTTTCCTTTGTTCACGTTGTCTTCACGGCTCCAAAACTAGAGCAGCCGCGTGATCACTGTGTGTTCCTTGAGTTTTCCGGCAATAAATCAAAATTTCTTGCCATATTCTTCATAAAGTATTTTCCTCCGGCGTAATCTGAGCATTTCCCTGGTGGTTTCATCCAATTTTGTGGCCTGAGTCAAAAGTTACAAACATTCTCCTCTGGTGGTGTCGCAATCACCTCCACCGCAAGTCTCACGATTTGCAAAGGCCATATCTCATCAAATTCTTCATAAAATCACGTGATTCCAAAGTATATTCTCAAGTAGAACGAGTCTAGTTGATGTTTCAGGTGTTCCTCTCTTCCCATTTTCAAGTTTCGAAGTTTTCTTGATCAGTCTTCCCAGGCGTGTCCAGATTAGACCTCTTTGGGGTATTGGTGTTCAAGATTCTAATTTTTCTCATTATTTTTCAAATCTTGGATGATAAGAAGTTATTTCAGGATCTTTTAGAAGATCTCAAGAAGTTTTATCTCAATACAAAGAGTTTTAGACTTCAAAAAAGGTTTTCTTGAAAGTTAGAAAATTCTTTTTTGTAAAAAAAAAAAATTGACGGGAAAGTTGGATTTAAATCTATTTGAGGTTGGTTTGGTTGTTGTAACTAATTTAAACTGCTGAATCTTCTGTTCTTGAGTATTTTATGACGGTTGAAGCAAGTTGTTGGTGGTTGGAAAACGGTTGCACAAGGTTGTTACACGCGCCCGCACCTTGTATAAATGTGTAGCTCGTGTGTGGTTGTCTTGGAGTCTTTGTTCTTGCAGGTTACAGGACATGACTGATGGAGTTTCAAGAGAATCTTAACGTCCCTTTTATGCTTCAGGGTGCAAATTACCTTCTTTGGTCAAGGACCATGAGGACTACCTTATGCAGCAAAGGCTTGTGGAGCCATGTACTCAAAGCAGCCATACCAGCAATTAAAGGGACTACTTCAGATGAAACTGCTTCAGATGATCATGATGATCAAAGCCAATGGTTTCAGGAAGACCAGATGGTACTCTCTATAATCTAAAACTCACTTGTTGGTTCTCTCTTAGAAGCATATTCATATTGTGAGAATACAAAAGATCTTTGGGAAACATTAAAAACAGTCTATGGAAACACTACTAACCTCATGATAATTTTTGAGGTAAAGAAAGCTTTGAATCAAAGAATTGAAGTTAGAACCAAACTCGAACCAAACCCGAATGTTATTTGGATATAAAATAGGACTTAAAGTATGTTACCAAAACCGAACCAAACCCGAATCAAACTAGATAAATATCCGAATTGAATCTAGACTTTTTATCCCAAAAACCCGAATATCCAAAAAATCCAAGTAGAATCCAAACGGTACCCCGAACAGCCACCCATAAAACTTGAGGCTTTGTTTAAACTAAACCCTAAAAGAAAAATTTGTGATAGAGGTTATAGAGATTGTTTCTGATATCTTTTGTGTTTACGACCCCTTGGTTTTAACATACGAATCTTTGTTGATTAGGAGGAGTTGACCATCGACGAACAAAACACATTAAGAGCTATTGTCATTTTGTCTCTGATGTCGTGGCTAGTCTTATTATCCCAAACTATAATCAACGATGAATGACATATATTTTTACGGAACCTTTTGAGTCGTCAAGAATTTGAATATCTTCTTGTTGAGTTGGGCATCGCAATTGTTATAATCACCCTTCAAGGAGGCTAGGAGAGTGTTGGGATGGATCATGTCAAGGACTAGATTAGACTAATTTTCTTTAGGATTAACTTAAACCTACCTTTGATTACTATAAATATATATCTTTGTTAATAAAAATTGAATAAATCACATTTTTCGAATTTTTTTGACATATTCAAAGCGGGTGTGATAGACTAACAACTTCTTTTAAATAAAGGTTGAAAAAAAATCAGCTTGTCTCATATGTAATGCATCAAATACATCTTTGCTCTTTGGATCGATACAACATGTCGTTATGATTAAAAACTTTAAGCAAAAGAACCAAAAGAATATTATTGCTTGTTTTTCATGTGTACGTCAAAATTAAATAAATTATTGTTGTATGTTACGAACAAACCAGAAGAATTAATATACTTTTTAATATATAATATATTGAGTGTGTATATGAATTACAATGTTTCGGACTTTCTGCGCGCGCCCACCAGACATGGAATTTTCTAGTCAGTTCCACTGACTTTGTTAAACCTCATCTAAGCCGTCACTCGATCTCCTGCACTCATCTCAACCGTTGATATTTCTTTTTCCCGACCCACACGACCTGTCAACAAAAATATACAAAAGGTCCAGCTTCAAACTTTCCCGGAAAATCCCTTGAACCTCCAACGAACCATCTAAGAATCGGAGACCAAATCATTTTCTACAATTTTAATATATATATATATATATATATAAACACTTAATATTTCATCTACCAACCCAAGTAGATGAAGAAATGGCGAGCTTGAGCACGAGTTTGCTCGGGATAAGACGAGCGTCCAAGGCACAAGAGAAGACGAAAAACGCAGCGTTTTGTAAGAAGCACCCAAAGCACAGGCAATCACCTGGTGTATGCTCTCTCTGTGTTAACGAGAGGCTCTCTATCTTTATCAAAGCAGTTTCTTCTGTTTCTTATTCTTCTTTACGTCGACGAAAAGCCCGTCAAATCATATGCTCTTCCTCAACTACGTCTTCTCTCTCCTCCTCTTCCTCCGTCTCTTCTTGCCCGTCTCCTCTTGTGGATCACCGATGCTACTTGTTAATGCCTGGAGGAAGTGGTAGAGAGAAAGGAAGTTTGTGGATGAAGAAAAGTCGATCAGTGGCTTATAAAGTGGATGATGAGAAAAGAAAGAAGAAGGCGACAAGAGGTGGTACTTTCTTTTTTCGGTTTGGTGGATACAAGAAGAGAGAACAAGAGAGTGTTGTAGACAATTAGATTTGATAGTTGGTTTTTTTTAAAAACAGTTTGTAATGTTTTCTTGATTATTTCATTCAGATTAATTGGTAAAGTACTTCACATATAAAAGACTAGAGTTTAGTTTTGTCCCTTGGGCGACATCCCATAAAACATTAGGGTTAGCGTTTTAAGCTTTTTGTATTCGGTGTGTGCTAGCTTCTCTATTTACAACCATGGGAACTACAAAAAAAAAAAAAAACATTAATCCGAACTTGAATTTAATCTGTTAACTAATTATGATTTGAAGGAAAGAAAAAAAGAACCTTACAGAACATAGATGCATATATTTATTTATTTCCTAGAATTTAGATATTATTTGTCTTTCTAAACACATAAGACTATATTTCGATCTTAGATTTTACAGATTTTATAATATATTTATAGATTATTTTATTGAAAGAAAATATATAAATTTATATTTTTAATTTAAGTAATCTAAAACTTTTTTATACCGAGTCGTCGCCTTGGAGCATTGTTTCGTATTCGTCCCTAGCCAAAAGGAAACAATCAACCCAAGTCGTGTCTTGCCTCCTTTCCTGGAGATGTTCATCTCGCCTCCGCCTCAGATCGTTCATTTTATCTTCATCCCATGCTGCTCGTGACGCCTTTCCTCTGAGTCGATCAAGCTGTGTTGGTCCCGAGCCAAAGGAGAATAGACCAAGCCGTGCTTCACCTCTTCTCACCCGATCTGTTTGTCTCACCCTCGTCCAGAACCGATCATCTCATCCCGAGCCAATCTCGTCCGCAATATTCTGAGCCAATTTCCTCATTGTCCTTCTGAGTCGCAAGAATCCAGTTGTTGCTCAAGGCGGTGATGATAAGTTCCTTCCGAGCCGGACGACAAAGATGCACCCGAGGCGATCGCTTTGATCAATCATCTAGCCGGTACGCTTTCGGAGGAACCCTACCATGAAAGTATCAAGACATTTTTGAGTCGATGCGAGATGAAAGGAATCTGGATGATTGCCATCATCACCTACCCGAGTAGGTGACAAGAGAATGACACCGAGCCAATGAAAAGAGGATGAGCCCAAGCCCATTACCTCCCTACAATTCTGAGCTGACTTGCTTGTTTCCATTGTTCCCGAGCTATTTCATCTCATCCTTTGTCTATGAAGGTAGATCCAAAACTTAGCGTTATTTTGCAAAACATCACATCATTTTAAGAAGAATACGTCATGTTTTACTTATTCGAGTTTATAAACAAACTGGAAGCAAGAGACGGAAATTGGGGGTGAGCTGACTGAGCAAGACACTTTGGGCTGAATCAACTTATCGAAGATTCTCAAAGTTTCCTTAAAGTCAGCTGAAGAACAAGAAATACAAGGTTACACATTGATAATTTAACTTTTTAGAGATCAAAGTTATTGAGTATATATATATCAATGTAAAACATTTTTAAACAATTCAATTTCCCGTATTCAGTAGCTTAGGCATTAGATTTCTATTTTGCTTACGAACTTTGTATGAGACTCTATCACTAAAAATCTATCTCTTTTCTTTACGATTTTGTCTTATTTTTCTTATTTCAAGAATTTTGGTTTCTCGAGTCATTTCTTTCCTAAAATACAATGCAACGAATTTTGGTTCCCATAATTTGGCGCTAGAAAAGAGAGTACTGAAAAATTTTACTCTTAAAAATGAAAGAGATGGCTTTTGACGGAGAGTGAGACATCCCAAGCAACCAGCAGGCCGTGAAAGAAGGAGATCCAGCAGAAGTGACAAAGGCTTCGATTGCAGAGCTGAAAAGTGCATCTGAAGCTATGCAAAAGAAGAACAAAGAGAAAGAGAATCTCAACAGCTCATTGACCTAACGATTGAATATCTTGAAGAAGGAAGCTAAATCAAAAGAAAATCCTCTCCAAGGAAGACATCTCAATTTTACAACTCTGCTAGGTCAGGGTAGAACCTTTCCAAAGCGTGACCCCCTAACACAACAATAAATAAACTCCTTTAACTCAAAGATCTGATCTACCAAATCCACCACCACTGCAACAAATTGCAAGGGCAAACCAACACTCAGGGGAGCCAACCTCGGTGAGTACCGTTTTCAACGACCTTCATAAGGACAAAAATCCTTCTCCCAAAAATCAACCTGATGATAGGGAAGAGAGGGAATATGATGAGGATACCTCTGAACAAGACGTGGAACTGATGGAAGAAGATTGGAACCTCTTGTGGGCGCAACATGAGCAGGACGAAGAACCAAAGAGTACGATACCTAGAAAGCGATCAGGTGGAGCGAGTTGGACGAGCTGCACAAGCAGTTGCAAATAGACATTGTTCTCGAAAAGACTCAGAAAACACCGTTTATTGAGCGGATCATAAAAGAAGAACTTTTCAATCTAGGAAAAGTAAAGATTTCGTGTATCGATGGAACTTCTGATCTAAAAGCTGTTGGAACAATATATTAATAAGCAATTTTTGGACTTATAATATATAGTTAAATTGTGAATAAGAATTTGCTTAGAAGGAACTTTTTCCAATAATATATATTATGGAACAAAGTCACTAAGAAATAAATGGTATAAAGGAGATCAAATTTAAATTCAAAAAAAAAAATTTTCATAACTTACAAATATTTGAAGTTAAAATCAAATTAAATTTGACCATTATGGATCAAATTAAATTCAAAGATTTTCATAACTTACAAATATTTTGTAATTAAAAATCAAATTAAATTTGATCATTATGACTCTTGACCACCAAGTCTCATTCCTCTCCTATAAATACCAAGCTACCTAGAAGGAAAAATCCATCCCATTCTTCATTTTGCAAAAGAAAACACCATTAGACATAATTTAGATATTTTTTGAGAAGTTTCTAAGTGTTGAAGCTCTCTTGAAATATCTTGTTGGTTCTTGGTGTAGGTAGCTAAGTAATTCACAAGTTAAACAGGTTTTAACTTTCTCCCTCTTCTACTTTTATCTTTCAAAAGTAGATTATTGTTCTTGAGTATATGGTAGAATATTAGCTTGTAGATTCTAACAAGAATGAAGCATGTTAGTCTTAATTGTTTGGTTGTATCCTGGGATTCAAAGAATGCATATAAACCGTCTCATTGCGGGCATTTTATTGAGTTAAGGAAAGGGATCATCCCGCCTCCAAATGGTTTTCATGATTTTATAAAATCTGTTTATTGTTCAAATTTTATTTCCACACATATTGTTATTTTAATCCATGTTTATGTTATTCTTTATTTAAGTTGTCAATATTAAAATAATGGTCATGAAATTATACATTTTTAATATTGAATCTAAGAATTATGTTCATGAGATTAATATATATGTGAATTATGAAACTACAATTATTTGTCAAAGAATAAAATTAAATATGTTAGTTTTTATGCTCTTACTAATAATTATGATGGTCAATCCTAGAATTGATAATATGAGTAATTGCATGGTCAATATTGAATTTATTATTCAAGGTCAAAAAAAAAATGTTATACTTAAATATATAATTTAATATTGTTGAATTATGTAAATGAAATTATTATTTGTTAAAATAAGTTATTTCTACATAAATGTCAATATTAATGTTTGTATATATATGTGTAGATATTAAAATATGTATATATATATATGTGTATATAATAGTTTATTTCAATTTCAAGAAATAAATTGTATTGCAAATTGATATTTCCAAAATCCGGTTTTATAAGGTCCTACAATCTTAACTCAATAAAATCCCACACAAAGTGACGGGAAAAACGCCATATGAACTGTGGAAAGGTATAGTCCCTTCATACAAATACATGAAAGTGTGGGGGTGCCTAGCAAAAGTGGCAGTACCTGTTCCGAAAAAGGTCACAATTGGACCGAAAACAGTTGATTGTATTTTTATCGGATATGCGCACCATAGTAGTGCTTATCGATTTCTGGTTCACAAATCAGATATTCCAGATATCCATGTAAATACAATTATAGAATCGAGAAACGCATCTTTCTTTGAAGATATTTTTCCATGTAAGGATAAAATACATCCTAAACGGACTAGGGAAGAAAGAGATGTAGGTGAAACAAGCAATTCTGCCATTGGTCTAGACAATGGAGAAAACGCTAAAATTGAACTCAGACGTAGCAAAAGAGCTCGAAAGGAGAAAAATTTTGGTGATGATTTTTTGATGATTTTACTCACAGAAAATGAACCAAATACCTTTACGGAAGCAATGTCTACACCTGATGCTCCTTATTGGAAGGAAGCAGTCAACAGTGAATTCGATTCAATTATGCAAAACCATACGTTTTACATAATGGATTTACCAGAAGGGTTCAAAGCTCTCGGTTGTAAATGGATCTTTAAGACCAAACTAAAAACCGATGGGACTATTGACAAGTATAAAGCCAGACTTGTGGTCCAAGGATTTCGTCAGAAAGAAGGTCTAGACTTCTTTGACACGTATTCTCCTGTGACGAGAATAACTTCTATAAGAACTATCATATGCATCGCAGCATTACGAAATCTGGAAATACACCAGATGGATGTAAAAACTGCCTTTCTTAATGGAGATCTTGAAGAAGAAATATACATGAAACAACCTGAAGGGTTTGTTATTCCTGGACAAGAAGACAAAGTTTGTAGACTTGTCAAATCACTGTACGGACTTAAACAAGCTCCCAAGCAGTGGCATGAGAAATTTGACAAAGTTATGATGTCAAATGGGTTTCGCATAAATGAATGCGATAAATGTTTGTACTTCAAAACTACGAAATATGCATACATTATGTTATGCTTATACGTAGATGATATGCTTATCATTGGAAGTGACAACGACATTATAAATCAGACTAAAACCATGTTACATGGACAGTTTGAAATGAAAGATATGGGACTAGCTGATGTAATTCTCGGAATTAAGATCACTAGACATCCTGGAGGATATATATTATCCCAGCAGCATTACGCTGAGAAGATACTTGATAGATTCAAGAACTATTCAACTAGAACCTCCACAACACCTGTGGATACCACACTTCACCTGACAAAAAATTCAGGTGCATCAGTATCACAGAATGAGTATGCTCGAGTAATCGGAAGTCTAATGTACTTGACCAATTGTACTAGACCAGATTTAGCTCACTCGGTAAATGTACTAAGTAGGTACACGAGCAATCCAGGGCACATCCATTGGAAAGCGATAACGAGAGTATTAAATTACTTACGCTTTACCAAAAATTATGGACTGCATTACGGTTCGGAACCTGCCGTGTTAGAAGGAAAAATCCATCCCATTCTTCATTTTGCAAAAGAAAACACCATTAGACATAATTTAGATATTTTTTGAGAAGTTTCTAAGTGTTGAAGCTCTCTTGAAATATCTTGTTGGTTCTTGGTGTAGGTAGCTAAGTAATTCACAAGTTAAACAGTGTTTAAACAGATGGCAAACACAAGTAACAATGCTGAGATTGCACCAATGGTGACAGCTCAAACCACCCTTGTGCCTGTCAACACAAATGGGCTACTTCCCGAGAAGTTTGACGGGGCTGGCTTCAAGAACTGGCAACAGAAGATGTACTTCTACTTGACATCTCTGAACCTGATAAAGTTCCTCAAGGAGGACAAGCCTGAAACTCCCGAAGAAGGAGAGACAGATGTGCGCACGTTAGCCACATTGGAGGCTTGGAAGCACTCTGACTTCCTATGCAGAGGTTGGATCCTAAGCCGACTGGTGGACAACTTGTACTCTGTCTACAACAATGACAAAGAGTACTCCACTTCCAAGCATCTTTGGATAGCTTTGGAAAGGAAGTACAAGTCTGAAAATGCTGGTTTTCAGAGATATGCTGTGGCAAAACTTCTCGACTTCAAAATGGTGGACTCAAGGTCTATAATGGATCAAGTTGAGCAATTGCAGCTGATCAACAATGAAATTGCAGCTGAAGGAATGATCCTTCCTGAAGCTTTCATCGTTGATTGTACTATTGAGAAGTTACCGCCAAGCTGGGTGGATTTCAAGAATTACTTGAAACACAAGCGAAAGCAAATGTCGCTTGAATCATTGATCTCAAGACTTCACAATGAAGCAACGATTCGCCTCTCCAAGAATGAAGAGAGAGGGTATCAGGCTTACCTTGCTGAACAGTTTAAGGCAAAAGGCAAGGGAAAAATGGGAGAAAAGAACTACACATTCAAGAACCCCAGAGCCACTAGCTCCACGAGCTTCAAGAAGCATACTTCTGGTGCAAAGAAGTTCAGTGGAAAGTGCCACAAGTGTGGCAAGATGGGTCATAAGGCAGACATGTGTCGCACCAAGACCATACAGAAGCGACCACATAATGCCAACCTCACTGAAGCAGATCTCTGCTGTGTTGTGACTGATGAAGTCAATTCAGTGGAGGGAAACCCACTGGACTGGTGGTATGATACCGGTGCAACGGCCCACATCTGCAAAGATAAGGCAATGTTCAACACCTATCAACAGTGCCACACAGATGAGGAAATCATGATGGGCAACATACATTCATCCAAGGTCGTTGGACATGGAAAGGTGATACTGAAGTTGACTTCAGGACATGAGATCACCCTCACAAATGTGAGACATGTGCCCAACATAAGGAAGAACCTCATTTCTGGTACTCTCCTGAGTAAGGCTGGATTTAGCATCAACTTTCACGCTGATAAGTTGGTACTTAAGAAAAATGGGGTGTATCTGGGCAAGGGGTTTGTTAAGAATGGACTGATCAAAATGAATGTAATGACAGTCACTCCCAAAGTTGTAACAAACTCTGAAATTAATAAGAATAATCCAGTTGTTTATTTGGTTGAGTCTTCTACTATTTGGCATGAAAGATTAGGACATGTGAACTATAAATCATTAACTCGGTTAATGGATTTAAACCTAATTCCGAAATGCAAATTAAGTAAAGATAAATGTGAAGTATGCGTACAAGCAAAACTCACAAAACGACCATCTCCAAAAGTTGAGAGAACCACCGAACCTCTGGGTTTAATCCACACTGATTTGTGCGATTTAAAATATTTACCCACTAGAGGAGGTAAAAAGTATTTTGTGACTTTCATTGATGATAGTACAAAATATTGCTATATTTACTTGTTACAAAGCAAAAGTGAAGCTTTGGATAAATTCAAGGAATATAAGCTGGAAGTTGAAAATCAACTGGACAAAACTATAAAAATAGTTCGGAGTGATAGAGGTGGAGAATATGAAGGGCAGTTCGATGCATTTTGTAGAGAAAATGGCATCATTCATCAAACAACTGCTCCTTACTCACCAGAATCAAATGGAATTGCAGAACGCAAAAACCGAACTTTAAAAGAAATGATGAATGCAATGATGCAAGAATCTGGCGTAACCCAGAACATGTGGGGGGAAGCTTTAATGACTTCGAAACAAACAGTGCTGGCTAGGTCATCAATGAAATCTGAGTTCATTGTGTTGGACAAAGCAGCAGAAGAAGCAGAGCATCTTCGAAATTTTCTGGAAGATATTTCGATGTGGGAAAAACCAGTGTCATCGATTCGGATACACTGCGATAACCAATCGGCTATAGCTCGTGCTAACATTAGCTTGTAAAATGGCAAGTCACGTCACATACGTAGACGACATAAGACCATTAGACAATTGATCTCAAGTGGTGTAACTTCGCTAAATTACATCAAATCAGCTGATAACTTAGCAGATCCTTTTACGAAAGGTCTGACCCAAGATCAAGTATTGAAATCATCAATAGGAATGGGTTTAAAGCCTATGATTTAACGATGAAATTTGGCGGTAACCCCACCTATACTTTCTAGGTTCAAAGGGACAACTAAGTCAAATTAATTCTAAGAAAACACTGTGAAACTTATGTTTCTAACCAGTTCCTAATAATGATAAACAGTGTTGTCTGCAAAATTGAGGGTAAGCGTAAGCTTTTAATGATTTCATCATATTTATTTCAAGGAAGTAAAGCAGAATACTTCGAAATAGAATACGAGAATCACCTGTTGAGTGTGAAATGGGGCCGTTTCTAGGAGAATAAGGGAAGGCTGTATTCTCCAAATTCACTCAAGAAATACCAGGCATGTTCAAGGCCAAAATGAACACAACGAGAGAGCAAAAGTTCTACTAGAAAATATAACTGTGTTATATCTATTGTTTCAGTTTACACTAGAAATCCGGATGGTTCAAGACATCGTGTTCACCAACTGGGCTTGTAAACTCGATAGATTATAACAGTGATTGGTTCAACGCTGAAAAATGCAACCTTTTCATATACAGTTATTTTTCGTATATACTCAAGAAAGTCTTTTTCAGCTTAAATCTATCCTAAAAAGGTTTTCAAAAACATCCTCAGTGTTTTAGAGTCAATTCTATTCATGTGGGGGATTGTTGGAACAATATATTAATAAGCATGTGGACTTATAATATATAGTTAAAATGTGAATGAGAATTTGCTTAGGGGAGGTCAAAGATTTTTTGTAACTTACAAATTTTGGTATTAAAAACCAAATAAATTTGGCCATTAAATCTATTTGACCACCAAGTTATTCTTCTCCTATAAATAGCAAGCTACCTAGAAGGGAAAAATCATCCTTTCATTCTAAAGCAAAGAAAAACACCATTAGACACATTGTAGATATTCTTTGAGAAGTTTCTAAGTGTTGAAGCTCTCTTGAAATATCTTCTTGGTTGTTGGTGTTAGGTGCTAGTAGCTAAAGAATTCACAAGGTTTAACAGGTTCCTTCATTCTCCTTCTTCTACTTTTATCTTTCAAAAGTAGATTCTTGTTCTTGAGTATATAGTAGATAATTAGCTCGTAGATTCAAACATGAATGAAGCATGTTTGTCTTAATATTTGGTTGTATCCTGGGATTCAAAGAATGCATATAAACCGTCTCATTGCGGGCATTTTATTGAGTTAAGGAAAGGGATCATCCCGCCTCCAAATGTTTTGTTTTTGTTCTTATGATTCAAAACCGAATTTTGTTCATGTTCTTATTAAGTTGTCAAAATGATTATCTTGAAATCATGTTTTGAAAATACTGAATATATAAACATGTTCATGAGATAATTTTTAGCATATAATTAATTAATTATTATTAGTTTTTATGTTCTTGCTAATAATTATGATGGTCAAATGTTAAATTTAATTATATAATTTAATATTATTAATTTATGTATATGCCATTATTATTTGTTGAAAATAAGTTACACCCATATTGCCATAATGGCAATGTTAATGTTTATATGTATATATCTATATTAAAATATATATATGTGTGTTTAATAGTTTATTTCAGTTTCAAAAAAATAAATTATATTGCAAATTGATATTTCTAAAATCCGGTTTTATAAGGAATGATCCTTCCTGAAGCTTTCATCGTTGATTGTACTATTGAGAAGTTACCGCCAAGCTGGGTGGATTTCAAGAATAACTTGAAACACAAGCGAAAGCAAATGTCGCTTGAATCATTGATCTCAAGACTTCACAATGAAGCAACGATTCGCCTCTCCAAGAATGAAGAGAGAGGGTATCAGGCTTACCTTGCTGAACAGTTTAAGGCAAAAGGCAAGGGAAAAATGGGAGAAAAGAACTACACATTCAAGAACCCCAGAGCCACTAGCTCCACGAGCTTCAAGAAGCATACTTCTGGTGCAAAGAAGTTCAGTGGAAAGTGCCACAAGTGTGGCAAGATGGGTCATAAGGCAGACATGTGTCGCACCAAGACCATACAGAAGCGACCACATAATGCCAACCTCACTGAAGCAGATCTCTGCTGTGTTGTGACTGATGAAGTCAATTCAGTGGAGGGAAACCCACTGGACTGGTGGTATGATACCGGTGCAACGGCCCACATCTGCAAAGATAAGGCAATGTTCAACACCTATCAATAGTGCCACACAGATGAGGAAATCATGATGGGAAACATACATTCATCCAAGGTCGTTGGACATGGAAAGGTGATACTGAAGTTGACTTCAGGACATGAGATCACCCTCACAAATGTGAGACATGTGCCCAACATAAGGAAGAACCTCATTTCTGGTACTCTCCTGAGTAAGGCTGGATTTAGCATCAACTTTCACGCTGATAAGTTGGTACTTAAGAAAAATGGGGTGTATCTGGGCAAGGGGTTTGTTAAGAATGGACTGATCAAAATGAATGTAATGACAGTCACTCCCAAAGTTGTAACAAACTCTGAAATTAATAAGAATAATCCAGTTGTTTATTTGGTTGAGTCTTCTACTATTTGGCATGAAAGATTAGGACATGTGAACTATAAATCATTAACTCGGTTAATGGATTTAAACCTAATTCCGAAATGCAAATTAAGTAAAGATAAATGTGAAGTATGCGTACAAGCAAAACTCACAAAACGACCATCTCCAAAAGTTGAGAGAACCACCGAACCTCTGGGTTTAATCCACACTGATTTGTGCGATTTAAAATATTTACCCACTAGAGGAGGTAAAAAGTATTTTGTGACTTTCATTGATGATAGTACAAAATATTGCTATATTTACTTGTTACAAAGCAAAAGTGAAGCTTTGGATAAATTCAAGGAATATAAGCTGGAAGTTGAAAATCAACTGGACAAAACTATAAAAATAGTTCGGAGTGATAGAGGTGGAGAATATGAAGGGCAGTTCGATGCATTTTGTAGAGAAAATGGCATCATTCATCAAACAACTGCTCCTTACTCACCAGAATCAAATGGAATTGCAGAACGCAAAAACCGAACTTTAAAAGAAATGATGAATGCAATGATGCAAGAATCTGGCGTAACCCAGAACATGTGGGGGGAAGCTTTAATGACTTCAAATTACATTCTAAATAAAATCCCACACAAAGTGACGGGAAAAACGCCATATGAACTGTGGAAAGGTATAGTCCCTTCATACAAATACATGAAAGTGTGGGGGTGCCTAGCAAAAGTGGCAGTACCTGTTCCGAAAAAGGTCACAATTGGACCGAAAACAGTTGATTGTATTTTTATCGGAAATGCGCACCATAGTAGTGCTTATCGATTTCTGGTTCACAAATCAGATATTCCAGATATCCATGTAAATACAATTATAGAATCGAGAAACGCATCTTTCTTTGAAAATATTTTTCCATGTAAGGATAAAATACATCCTAAACGGACTAGGGAAGAAAGAGATGTAGGTGAAACAAGCAATTCTGCCATTGGTCTAGACAATGGAGAAAACGCTAAAATTGAACTCAGACGTAGCAAAAGAGCTCGAAAGGAGAAAAATTTTGGTGATGATTTTTTGATGATTTTACTCACAGAAAATGAACCAAATACCTTTACGGAAGCAATGTCTACACCTGATGCTCCTTATTGGAAGGAAGCAGTCAACAGTGAATTCGATTCAATTATGCAAAACCATACGTTTTACATAATGGATTTACCAGAAGGGTTCAAAGCTCTCGGTTGTAAATGGATCTTTAACACCAAACTAAAAACCGATGGGACTATTGACAAGTATAAAGCCAGACTTGTGGTCCAAGGATTTCGTCAGAAAGAAGGTCTAGACTTCTTTGACACGTATTCTCCTGTGACGAGAATAACTTCTATAAGAACTATCATATGCATCGCAGCATTACGAAATCTGGAAATACACCAGATGGATGTAAAAACTGCCTTTCTTAATGGAGATCTTGAAGAAGAAATATATATGAAACAACCTGAAGGGTTTGTTATTCCTGGACAAGAAGACAAAGTTTGTAGACTTGTCAAATCACTGTACGGACTTAAACAAGCTCCCAAGCAGTGGCATGAGAAATTTGACAAAGTTATGATGTCAAATGGGTTTCGCATAAATGAATGCGATAAATGTTTGTACTTCAAAACTACGAAATATGCATACATTATGTTATGCTTATACGTAGATGATATGCTTATCATTGGAAGTGACAACGACATTATAAATCAGACTAAAACCATGTTACATGGACAGTTTGAAATGAAAGATATGGGACTAGCTGATGTAATTCTCGGAATTAAGATCACTAGACATCCTGGAGGATATATATTATCCCAGCAGCATTACGCTGAGAAGATACTTGATAGATTCAAGAACTATTCAACTGGAACCTCCACAACACCTGTGGATACCACACTTCACCTGACGAAAAATTCAGGTGCATCAGTATCACAGAATGAGTATGCTCGAGTAATCGGAAGTCTAATGTACTTGACCAATTGTACTAGACCAGATTTAGCTCACTCGGTAAATGTATTAAGTAGGTACACGAGCAATCCAGGGCACATCCATTGGAAAGCGATAACGAGAGTATTAAATTACTTACGCTTTACCAAAAATTATGGACTGCATTACGGTTCGGAACCTGCCGTGTTAGAAGGATATACCGATGCTAATTGGATATCAGATTCCAAAAACTCGAAGTCCACAAGTGGTTATGTGTTTACACTTGGGGGTGCTGCAGTATCCTGGAAATCTTCAAAACAAACAGTGCTGGCTAGGTCAACAATGGAATCTGAGTTCATTGCTTTGGACAAAGCCGCAGAAGAAGCAGAGCATCTTCGAAATTTTTTGGAAGATATTCCGATGTGGGAAAAACCAGTGTCATCGATTCGGATACACTGCGATAACCAATCGGCTATAGCTCGTGCTAACAATAGCTTGTATAATGGCAAGTCGCGTCATATACGTAGACGACATAAGACCATTAAACAATTGATATCAAGTGGTGTAATTTTGCTAGATTACATCAAATCAGCTGATAACTTAGCAGATCGTTTTACGAAAGGTCTGACCCGAGATCAAGTATTGAAATCATCAATAGGAATGGGTTTAAAGCCTATGATTTAACGATGAAATTTGGCGGTAACCCCACCTATACTTTCTAGGTTCAAAGGGACAACTAAGTCAAATTAAGTCTAAGAAAACACTGTGAAACTTATGTTTCTACCCAGTTCCTAATAATGATAAACAGTGTTGTCTGCAAAATTGAGGGTAAGTGTAAGCTTTTAATGATTTCATCATATTTATTTCAAGGAAGTAAAGCAGAATACTTCGAAATAGAATACGAGAATCACCTGTTGAGTGTGAAATGGGGCCGTTTCTAGGAGAATAAGGGTAGGCTGTATTCTCCAAATTCACTCAAGAAATACCAGGCATGTTCAAGGCCAAAATGAACACAACGAGAGAGCGAAAGTTCTACTAGAAAATATAACTGTGTTATATCTATTGTTTCAGTTTACACTAGAAATCCGGATGGTTCAAGACATCGTGTTCACCAACTGGGCTTGTAAACTCGATAGATTATAACAGTGATTGGTTCAACGCTGAAAAATGCAACCTTTTCATATACAGTTATTTTTCGCATATACTCAAGAAAGTCTTTTTTCAGCTTAAATCTATCCTAAAAAGGTTTTTCAAAACATCCTCAGTGTTTTAGAGTCAATTCTATTCATGTGGGGGATTGTTGGAACAATATATTAATAAGCAATTTTTGGACTTATAATATATAGTTAAATTGTGAATAAGAATTTGCTTAGAAGGAACTTTTTCCAATAATATATATGTTATGGAACAAAGTCACTAAGAAATAAATGGTATAAAGGAGATCAAATTTAAATTCAAAAAAAAAAAATTTTCATAACTTACAAATATTTGAAGTTAAAATCAAATTAAATTTGACCATTATGGATCAAATTAAATTCAAAGATTTCATAACTTACAAATATTTTGTAATTAAAAATCAAATTAAATTTGATCATTATGACTCTTGACCACCAAGTCTCATTCCTCTCCTATAAATACCAAGCTACCTAGAAGGAAAAATCCATCCCATTCTTCATTTTGCAAAAGAAAACACCATTAGACATAATTTAGATATTTTTTGAGAAGTTTCTAAGTGTTGAAGCTCTCTTGAAATATCTTGTTGGTTCTTGGTGTAGGTAGCTAAGTAATTCACAAGTTAAACAGGTTTTAACTTTCTCCCTCTTCTACTTTTATCTTTCAAAAGTAGATTATTGTTCTTGAGTATATGGTAGAATAGTAGCTTGTAGATTCTAACAAGAATGAAGCATGTTAGTCTTATATGTTTGGTTGTATCCTGGGATTCAAAGAATGCATATAAACCGTCTCATTGCGGGCATTTTATTGAGTTAAGGAAAGGGATCATCCCGCCTCCAAATGGTTTTCATGATTTTATAAAATCTGTTTATTGTTCAAATTTTATTTCCACACATATTGTTATTTTAATCCATGTTTATGTTATTCTTTATTTAAGTTGTCAATATTAAAATAATGGTCATGAAATTATACATTTTTAATATTGAATCTAAGAATTATGTTCATGAGATTAATATATATGTGAATTATGAAACTACAATTATTTGTCAAAGAATAAAATTAAATATGTTAGTTTTTATGCTCTTACTAATAATTATGATGGTCAATCCTAGAATTGATAATATGAGTAATTGCATGGTCAATATTGAATTTATTATTCAAGGTCAAAAAAAAAATGTTATACTTAAATATATAATTTAATATTGTTGAATTATGTAAATGAAATTATTATTTGTTAAAATAAGTTATTTCTACATAAATGTCAATATTAATGTTTGTATATATATGTGTAGATATTAAAATATGTATATATATATATATGTGTATATAATAGTTTATTTCAATTTCAAGAAATAATTTGTATTGCAAATTGATATTTCCAAAATCCGGTTTTATAAGGTCCTACAAAAGCTCATATAACAGCTTTTCAGATCGCGATAGGACACACCAAATTCTGGAAGGAGGAAGAAGAGGCAGGCTTCTTTCTTTTGTTCATCGAGAACCTGTAGGGGAGCAGCTATGGAATGGTTCTCTCGACTAGAAAGATATTCTGTTGATAATTTTGGATAGTTTTCCGTGGCTTTTGTTAAACAATACTTGATATTTATAAGCCGAGAGACCTCCCACGCCAACCTGTAGACTTTCATAGAGCTTTTCAAAACAGTGGTGTCCAAAATCAATGGCCTCATTGACAAGGCTGCACTCAAAACATTAAGGAAAGCGTTGTGGTACGAATCGTGTTTCTGAGAGGAGATAGCACTGAATACCCCTCTCAAAATCCAAGACGCTCTGCACAAAGCTTTGGGTTTTATAAAATACAAAGAGATGAGAATCCTTCCTAGAAGCATTGGTATTCAAAACCGACAAATCTGGATGCACTGCTAGCTCTGACTATCCCATCCAACAAGAGAGGAAGTCAAAACAGAGGTTACATAAACATTGAAGATAATAACTCAGGGAAGCCCATAACTACCAAATAGGATCAGAGTGACCATCTTCTGGATCCGAAAGACCCTAAACCAGTGCTGGATATAGAAAGGGTCCTTGAAACACTTGGACCCGAGGCACAAACTATGACGAGGAAGCTTTCTACGAACATCACTAAGCCTATGGACACTCGACCATGAACTGTCGCAGTTTGAAGATGAAACTAACCACTAAATTTCTAGCTGGCAAACTCGGAGATTTGATAAAACTCCAAGACTTAGGCCGTAACGAGCAAAACAATACCGACAAGGCAAATGCTGATGAACCCCAAAGTTCTCGACATATATCACTTCATCTCTCAAGTTATCTTCGAAGAAAAAGAAACAAGATTTGCAAAAATTTACCCTCTTGTCCATTGGTGGCTACAATAGAATAAATGATTCAATCAAAAAATTTATACGGAGTAGTGGTTGTTGAACATCTAGCCTCGAATATTATAAGCGCGATATATAAGGTCGGGTATATCGCTATCTAATGTCTAAAAGATATAGATTGGATGACATTCATTAAATTTATCTTTAAGAGTGACATTTAAATCGAAAGCTCTCGAGTCTTAAAACTCAAACTAAACTCTATAAATCCAATAAACACCGTCCAAGTACACTTGTCTATGATATCTTGTAAATACAACGCTATGTTCTCCGCTATACCATTATTGATAACTCTTGCTTTACTTGATCATGTTTGGAAAAAAGACCTCATTAAAGTCAACAGGCTCGTCTTTGACTCCCACATTAGAAGGCTCACCGCCTTCATTACTCAGCAAATTTGCAGCAGTATGGCAATCACGCCCATCAAAGTTCATTTTTTGATTCTCATGATACATCGGTACGCTCATATCCTCTCTATCCATTGAAGAAAATTTTCAAAGTTGAACCAATTGATGAACTTGAAGACATTTCTTTCGAAAAAAATACTAAGCAGAATCTAGAGAGAAGGAAGAGCTACCTTAGTTCTCTTGAAGAAGGATGAACTATTAGAAGTATGAGAAGGGGAGAGCTTTCTTATATGGAGGAAAGAGTGTGGGTCCTTGAGGAGACAACACCAGAATCACTATAGTACAACGAGGCACTGTTTATCTTGAGAAAAAGACAAAAAACAAAGACCTAACCAAAATTTTATCTTCTTGTCCTAAGGTAAAACCAAAAAAATATATGCTAAACTCTTTTTTGGAAAACGTCTTCACTAACTTTTCATCAGAGAAAAGCGAATTCACAAAAAAATTATTCAAGGGAAAAAACTCACTAGCCCAAATGACAGCTCGGGATCCTTGCCTACTCTCAAACGGCTTGGGTCCAGCTTCCCTAGAGAAGCAGCTCGGATCTCTGAGTATCCTTGAACAGCACCTCGAACATGTTTCAATTAGAAAATATGAAAAATCAAGAATGTTTTTCTTATACAAAAGATCATATAAGTTTCGGATCTTAACTTTCCATCGGAAAAACAGCTGGTCAAAACTTATCTGCAACAAAGTGTACCATGCAAAACACACCAAAACACTTGGTCTCAACAATCAGCGTCCGAAAAACTCATGGGAAGGGAGACAGCTCAGGTCCTACTCCCGCAAAAGCTTGACAAAGTCTCCTCTACCATCCCTTCACGAGTTAGTTCGTTTAATGTCACCAAAAGTTTGCCAAAGTCACATCTCCATTCCCATCGAGGGACAGCTTGTCTCTATCTTTCCTTGGCAAGGAATTTGAGCCTCTTCTCGCCTCACATCATGAACAGATCGGAACTGGTTCATAGGCAATAGTTTGGACGTATCCACTCGGAAAAATTGGCTTTCCTCTTAAAACGGATCGTCCACTTTCTTGCAACAAGAGAAGACATATTTTATGAAAAATGGATAAATAACACTTTAAGGTCCTTAATTACATACCCAAATCATTTATAAACTCGCTGCTACTGCATACGAATCCAACGAGTTGGGGCCTAACTGTTGGGATTAAAATCCACTTTCAGGATTAACATGTAAAAAGTATAGATAAAAGTATCCCTAATTAGATATTTTCCGTAAAAATAAGGAAAATATATCCGGACATCAAAATGGGACAAAACAACGACAAATACTCAAAGCAAGGAATCATGAACTGGCTCAGAGGGTTCACCTCCCTCTTTCCCGAGCCATGGGAAGGGTCACCTCGGAGCATTTTTTTGTCTTCATCCTGAGCTGAAGGGAAAAAATCAACCTGAGCAATTTCTTTCCTCCTTTTCCCTGAGCTGTGCCTTGCTTCATTTCCCCAAGCTGTTTATCTTGCCTCCACCTCAGATCATTTTTATTATATTTATCCCATTACATCTTTGCCTTGAGATGATCATGCTGTCTTTTTCCCGAGCCGAAGGAGAACAGACCCAGCCGTGCTTTACGCCTTCTTTCCAAAGCCGTTTATCTCACCCTCGTCCCAAACCGATTGTCTCATCCCCGAGCTGATCTTGTCTGAGATATACCGAGCCGGTTGTCCTCACCATCCATTCAAGCCACGAGAATCCAGTTGTTGCTCAATTTGGTCATGATAAGTT
Source organism: Streptanthus diversifolius (assembly GCA_039880935.1). Lineage (NCBI taxonomy): Eukaryota > Viridiplantae > Streptophyta > Magnoliopsida > Brassicales > Brassicaceae > Streptanthus > Streptanthus diversifolius. The sequence goes on along the minus strand of JAXGFM010000003.1, from coordinate 8,030,669 downwards.
CCTCCCGAGCAAGATGACATGAATGCACACGAGGCAATCACCTTGATCAATCACCGAGCCAATACGCTTGTGGACAAACCCGAGCAAGCAAGCATTGCGACATCCCGAGCCAATGCAAGAAAAAATGAATCAGGATGATCGCCATCACCACCTATCCACGAGCTGACCACAAGAGGATGACCCCGAGCAAACAACGAGAGGATGACCCTGAGCATATTACCTCGCTAGGATTCCAAGCTAAATTGCCTTGTTTCCATTCTTCTCGAGCCATTTCATTTCACCTTTTGTTCCCAAATCTCGATTCAATACTTAGTTTTATTTTGTAAAAACATGTCATCGTTTTACTTCACGCGATGTTTTAAAAGAATCGATACAAAACGGACAAGAAACCAAACCGATACTCTTGACATAAGTCATGACGAGCTAAGGATCATACCAGAGAAAAGATATGAGAATTGGGCCTAGCCGACTGAGTGAGATACTTTGGGTTGAGTCGACTTACTAAAGATTGTCAAAGTTTTCTTAAATTCGATGGAAGAACGAAGAATAGAAGGTTCCACATCGATAATTTAACTTTTTAGAGATAAAAGTTGTTGAGTATATATATATATATATAGTATATAACGTTTTCAAACAGTTCAACTTTCTTGTACATAGTGGCTTAGGTATTCAACTTCTTTTTTACTTACAAACTTTGTATAGAACTCTCTCTGAATAAAAGTATCTCTATTTTCTTTTCGATTTTGTCTTACTTCACTTATTTCAAAATTTTGATTTTTTGAATGATTTTTTCAAAAATAGATAGTGGCGAATTTTGGTTTCCACATATGGTAATGGCGAAGTAGTGGTTGTGTAAGTATTTAATTTTTTTCTGAGTTTTGATTTATATATAACAAAATTAAGTAATCAATTATTAGTGTATTTTTTATAATGATATTATAATAAAAAGGTTATTTAACCAATAATATATGTTCTATGTTATGATAACTATATTAGCACAATAAATTACATATTTTATATTTCAGATTTTATTTTTTCTAGGGTTTAATTAATTGATAAGTTTTTTTATAATAAAGTTAGTTAATAAGTTTTATGTATAATTTTGTTATAATAACAAAATTAGTTTGATAAATAACACATACAAATATGATATGGTAACTGTGCTAGCACGTTAATGTTTTAATTTTTATTTTTTCTTTTATATGGTATAAAATTAAATGGAAATAATGTTATAATAAGATAATTAGTTTTTTGTCAACATAATAGTTTTAATATCCATCGAAGCTCAGATATATGTCATGAATTTCAGAAGTGACTACTATTATATCATATCATTTTGATAATAAGATAATTAATTTTTTTGTCGACTAAAATAATTTGTTTAGTATAATAATTTTATATTTTTATGATATACTAACTGATTTAACAAAAATATAATACTTATGTAATATACTAACAGAATAAACACGTTAATTACATAATAACACATTTGTGATATCGTAACTGTTTTTCGATGAACAGTATTCATCGATAGATGATGAACACTATCACCGGCTTATTCCATCGTAAGATCAATGATATTTTTCACAATTATCTAAACTAAAAAGACCGTTTAATTTTATTTTTACTCTCTTTTCTAGTTACTTAATTATCAAATTATCATTAGTCTAAAGTTAATTTTTTAGTTTGATATTATCTAAAATCACCATATTGTAATAGGAATACTAAGCTGGTAACACGTGTCCATTTTCTTAGAGTGAAACTCGTTAACTTTCCCCATCTCACACAGTTTTTTGGAAATGATCTCTTTCTCTTTTTTCTTTTAGACCTTTACTTTTTATATTTTATTAGGAAATACTATTCAGATATCTCGCGCGCTTTTTAAATAACTTTTTGGTGATTCGTTAGTTCATTTTTTTGAGTGATAATCTCATATGGAACAATTTCTGAAAAGTTTTTAAAAGTTCAAAATGTTTCTCAGATATTATATTTTTTTAATATTTTTTTTGATTTTTTTATAGTTAAAATTTGTATAATTACAAAAAATCAATAAATTTAAAATTATTTACGATCCATACCATAATCTATTGGATAACCTATACTATCCAAATTCAAACCGGGTCAAAATATTAAATTATAAAATAAAAATTTATAGTAGGGCTCACCAAATTTTTGTTTATGCCAAAACTCCTCTCCTCCTCTTTTCGAAACTCCTCATTTTTTCCTAAAAGATGGGGTCTACTAATTTTTATTCTAAAAATTGCATATACCTATATTTGAACTCATGTTCCAGAAAAGAAAACAAATAACATAATCACTAGACCAAACTGATTTTTGTGTGTACATCACATATTTAATATATATATAATGTAGAATTTCTGAAAATTAGCAAATAAAGAAGTTGAACTTGTTACATTGGAATTCAAAAAATGGAGAGTTAACCAGTTTAGATGATGCATTTTTTTGCAAATATTACAAACATAGTAGTATTAATAAACTCAGTTGTTTAATAATTTAAAATTATAATTGTTTATAATTATCTATATAAATTATAACTAAATTAAGTTTATCTATATAAATTATAATTAAATTAAACTATCTAGACTATAATTAAATTATACTTATATTAGATAATATAGATGAATGTCTCTTCCTTCATTTCTTTCAAATCCTTCATATTTTCCAAATCCTCTATCTCAAACAATGGCGGAATCTCCAACAATGACTACATTTCTAACAAGTGCGACATCATCAATGGTCACATGCTCAATGGCCATATAGTAGTAGATTATTGATAGTTAATTTGAAAAAATGTGAATTGTATGTTGGATAAAACTATGTGGTTGTGTATAATTGACTATTAATTAACCAGTAGTTGAAAGAATATGAGATTAAGAGATTTGTAGAATTAGAGAATGAGAGAATGAGAGATTAGAGAGAAGAATGATTGTATTAAGAAAATGAGAATAATAGTTTCTAAGATACAAATGAGGAGAGAGATAACTATTTATACTAAACTAGTATAGGCTTGTTTGGATATAAGGATTGTCTTATACATGAATGGCTACAAGGATAACATAATACTAGAACACAAACAAGCCTTAGACACTCCCCTTAAATGACTTAGACCACACGCCTTTAATACTAGAGTTAAGGGCTTTGTTCCTTCATCATTTCTTCTTCATTCCAACACTCTCCCTCAAGCTTAAGACATGAAGAATGCCTAAGCTTGCAACCATGAAGCATTATCTCATTAAAAACCTAAAGAAGGAAAACCCAATTGAGACAAAATATTTTATAGGGAAAAAGAGTATAATACTCCATGTTGGGATCATTGTTGTGGAATGGTTATAAGGCCAAGCCTTGGATAGATGGAGGCGCCATTATTCAAAGTTGTTGCCTTGGTGAAGACATCAGTTAGTTGATCCTCACTTCTTATATAGCATTATTCCTTTTCCATTAGCTTCTCTTACTTTATGGCAGTCTACTTCTATATGCTTGGTCCTTTCATGACACACAGAGTTGGAGGCAATGTGTATAGCAGCCTGATTGTCACAATGAATGGTGATAGGATCATCAAAGCTCACGGCCAAGTCTTCAAGAAGTTGCTTCAGCCAAATGCATTCAGTTGTAAGCTTTCTCATGGCTCTATATTCTGATTCTGCTCTAGAGCATGACACCACCTTTTGTTTTTTGGTTTTCCAAGTCACAAGGTTCCCTCATATGAAAGTACAATAGTCTGTGGTACTCCTTCTATCCTCCCCATCTCATGCCCAATCTGCATCACAATAACCAGCCACATTTGTGTTTCTATTAAAACTCATCCATATACCTTGTTCATGAGTGCCTTTTAGGTATCTCAAATCCGGTTTGCCATCTTCCAATGTCTTATCTTTGGACCTTGCATGTGTTGAGATACCTGATTCACAGCAAAACATAAATCTGGTCTAGTGATGGTTAAATAAATAAGTTTACCAACCACTTTTCTATAGATCTTAAGATCATAAAAATCAATTTTCTCCTCTAGCTCCCCCTTATATCTGATTTTATAATCGTCTTCTAAGGGTGTTTTGGCTGGTTTAGCTTCCATCATATCTGTAGAAGTTAGTAAATCTACAATACATTTCTTTGAGATAAAAATAGACCTTCCTTGAAACTACACACTTCAATTCCTAAGAAGTATTTAAGTTCTTCTAAATCCTTAATATCAAAGACACTCTTTAAAAATTCTTTTGTAAATGCAATACCAACACTATCACTACCAAATATGATTATATCATCTACATAAATGAGAATTACCGCAATAGATTCCTTACTCTTTAGTGTAAAAAGAGTATGTTCAACTTCAGATCTTTTGAAGCCTCTATCCATCAATGTTACACTTAGCTTATGGTACCAAGCTCTTGGAGATTGTTTAAGGCCATAGATAGCCTTCCTAAGTCTAAGTATGTTGCCGGCTCCTACCTCTTCCTCTAGACCTGGTGGAGGTGACATGTATACCTCTTCTTTTAATTTACCTTCTAAGAATGCATTCTTAACATCCATTTGCCGTAATTCCCAATCAAGGTTAGTAGAAAGTGAAAGAACAACATTAATAGAGTGAAGCTTAGCTACAGGTGCAAAGGTATCCTTATAATCTTCACCATATGTCTGACTAAATCCTCTAGCCACCAACCTAGCTTTATATCTATCAATTTCACCATTTCTTTTGTATTTAATGGTAAAAATCCACTTAGAAATTACAGCCCTTTTTCCTTTAGGTAAAGTGGCTGGAGCATAGGTACAATTCATTTCCATGGCTTGTTTCTAAGCTAGGATAGCTTCCCTCCATTCTTTCTTAGTCATAGCTTCATCATATATCTTTGGAATCTGTTCCTTATCAAGACTTGAAATGAAAGCAACATGGTTAGTATGTAAGTGAGCAATGTTACAAACTTCCTAATCAACCACAACATTCCCATTGTAGAAGACTAGTGGATTCCTTTGTCTTGTGCTCCTTCTTAACACTGTAGGTGGAGCTTCTTGGATAGGCTCCCCTTCTTCACCTAAAGCTTCAATGAGAGTAGGTACATCTCTTGATCTTTTGGAAGCTGAGACTAGAATTGATTCATCTCCTACTGAATCTTGTTGAACATGAGTAGATGCTTCTCCCCCCATGTTCAAGAGGAGGAAAGCCATGAGAGCTGGAGGGAAAAACAGAAGACAGCCACGAATTGGATGGACCGGCCGGGGTTGATGGCCGCGGCACGGCTGGCCGTACCGGAGCAGGGGCCGTCCTGGGGCTGGACGCGGCTGGTACAGGCTGAGGAGCATTGACTGTGGGCTGAGGATGAGGAGAAACTATGACAATGCTCTCCAAAAGCCTCCTCAAGTTCTCAGCTTGGTCTGATCTTGTTGTGGAGATGTCTTTGAATTGATCCCAAGTTCGTTCTTCATAGAAACCTTTGGATTCTTGGAATTTGACATCTCTGGATACTAAGACTCTTCTAGTCTCTGCATCATAACATTTGTATCCTTTCTGGATGGAGGAATATCCAATGAACATAGCTTTGGTACTCTTTGGTTCCAGTTTGTTTCTTTGCTCTTTTGGAACTAATATAAAACAAACACAACCAAAAACTCTTAAGTGGTCAATGTTAGGTCTAATTTTGTTTAGTACCTCAAATGGAGACAAGTCATCTAGAACTTTTGTAGGAGTCCTATTAATCAAGTAGCATGCAACTACAAGAGCATCCCCCCCAAAATCATTTGGGAAATTTCATGTGGAGCATCATTGTTCTCACAACTTCAGTCAAATGCATATTCTTCTTTTCAGCCACTCCATTTTGTTGTGAAGTGTAAGGACAGCTGGTTTGATGTTCAATGTCATGCTTGGCCAAGTGTTGTTGGAGTCTGGTGCTATTGTATTCCCCTCCATTATCTGTTCTAAAGCATTTAATACTTGCATTGTATTGGTTAGTAATATATGCTTGAAAATTTAGAAATAAATCAAATACTCTATCTTTAGAATTAAGCAAAGTGACCCAAGTATATTTGGACTTTTTATCAATAAATGTCACAAAATACTTGTGGTTTTCTCTAGATGGGAATGGAGATGTCCAAACATCAGAATGCACCAACTCAAAACAATTATCATAAGTATGCAAAGATTTCTCAAAAACTGTTTTGCAATGTTTCCCAAGTATACAAGAATCACACATATCCTTTGGTATTTTTAAACCAGGAACAATTAGTTCTAGTGCTCTAGGATGAGGATGTCCTAATCTAGCATGCCAAAGATCAGAATCATCACTAAAAGAGCTACTACTAGCTATCGGTTCTACCCCTCTTGCATTGGTCATATCTTCAAACACATACAAGTCATCTCCTGTAGTTACTTGTCCAAATCTCCTACTAGTCTTAATATCCTGAAAATAGAAATCATTAGGTTCAAAGATAGCTTGACAATTTAAATCAGTAGTAGTTCTTTTAACTGAAATAAAATTTGAAGTAAAAGATGACATGTAAAAGGCTTTAGATTCTTTATCAGACAACTTAAGCTTTCCTATGCCTTTAATTGATACTTTAATTCCATTAGCAATGACAACATTATCTAAGGCAGGTTATATATTCTCTAGCAATCCTAGATCACTAATCATATGGTGAGAAGCACCATAATCAACCACCAATTATTTAGAGGCATTAGGAGTAAAAGAAGTTTGAAACAAAGCATGAAAAGTTTTACCCAACACATTACCATCCTTTATTGCTTTGATAAGAGTGTAGAATATCTCTTGTGCTTGCCGATCGGTCAGCTAGATATCTAGTGGGGTTACTTGAAGACTTACCTGTGATGATAGGAGGCTTTACAGTAGCCACATATTTTGTAGTATTAGAGATGGAGGAAGAGCCTAAAGATCCTCTCATTTTTGGACGTCCGTTTTTGGCTACTGCTAGAGCTCTAATTGATGTCAAGGAAGGGGAAAAACACCTAAGACTAGGAAATCAAATGCTGAAGTTTAACATAATTAAGGAAGTGAATCAACCGATCATAGGAACTCAAGTTTTCTACATAGATGAACTTGGAGCATTGGTTGGTGAACCGTTTGAGGATATGTTAGATGGAGATCCTCTACAAAAAGTCTCGACGGTCAAACCCACAAACACCCAAGCATCAAGAGCAGGCGCTGCAGCAGTCCACAAAAGAGCTAGAGCTTATTAGTGAAAGAATATGAGATTAAGAGATTTGTAGAATGAGAGAATGAGAAATTAGAGAGATTTAGAGAGAAGAATGATTTTATTAAGAATGAGAATAATGGTTTCTAAGTTACAAATGAGAAGGGAGATATTTATTTATACTAATCTAGTCTAGGCTTGTTTGGATACAGTGATTGCCTTATACATGAATGACTACAAGGATAACATAACACTAGAACACAAACAAGCCTTAGACACTTCCCTTTGACCTAGATAACTCACGCCTTTATACAAGGTTAAAAGCTTTCTTATTTCATCATTTCTTCTTCATTCCAACACTACCTCTCAAGCTTAAGACATGGAGAATGCCTAAGCTTGCAACCATGAAGCATTACCTCATTAAAAACCTAAAGAAGGAAAATCCAATTTGGACAAAACCTTTTCTAGGGAAAAAGAGTATAACACTCCATATTAGGATCACTGTTGTGGAATGGTCATAAGGCCAAACCTTGGATAGATGGAGGCGCTATTCTTCAGAGTTGTGGCCTTGGTGAACAAATCAACTAGTTGATCCTCACTCCTTGTATAGCAAGGCAAGATGATTCCCTTCCCAATAACGTCTCTTACTTTGTGGCAGTCTACTTCTATATGCTTGGTTCTTTCATGAAACACAAAGTTGGAGGTAATGTGTATAGCAGCCTGATTGTCATAATGGATGGTGATAGGTTCTTCATACTTCACGGCCAAGTCTTCCAAAATTTTCCTCAGCCAAATGCATTCAGTTGTAAGCTTCCTCATTGCTCTATATTCTGATTCTGCACTAGAACATGAAACCACCTTTTGCTTCTTGGTTTTCCAAATCACAAGGTTTCCTCCTATGAAAGTACAATAGCCTGTGGTACTTCTCCTATCCTCCCTATCTACTGCCTAATATGCATCACAATAACCAACCACATTTGTGTTTTTATTGCAATCCATCCATATACCTTGTTCATGAGTGTCTTTTAGGTATCTCAAAATCCGATTTGCCATCTTCCAATGTCTTATTTTTGGACCTTGCATGTGTTGAGATACATGATTCACAGCAAAACATAAATCTGGTCTAGTGATGGTTAAATAAATAAATTTACCAACCACTTTTCTATAGAGCTTATGATCATAAAAATCAATTTTCTCCTCTAGCTCCCCCTTATATCTGATTTTACAATCGTCTTCTAATGGTGTTTTGGCTAGTTTAGCTTCCATCATATCTGTAGAAGTTAATAAATCTACAATATATTTTCTTTGAGATAAAAATAGACTTTCCTTGAAACTACACACTTCAATTCCTAAGAAGTATTTAAGTTCTCCTAAATCCTTAATATCAAAGACACTCTTCAAATATTCTTTTGTAGATGCAATACCAACACTATCACTACCAGATATGATTATATCATCTACATAAATGAGAATTACCACAATACCTTCCTTACTCTTTAGTGTAAAAAGAGTATGTTCAACTTCAGATCTTTTGAAGCTTCTATCTATCAATGTTACACTTAGCTTGTGGTACAAAGCTCTTGGAGATTTTTTAAGGTCATAGATGGCCTTCCTCAGCCTAAGTATGTTGCCGCTTCCTACCTCCTCTTCTAGACCTGGTGGAGGTGACATGTATACCTCTTCTTCTAGTTCACCTTGCAAGAATGCATTCTTAACATCCATTTGCCATAACTCTCACTCAAGGTTAGTAGCAAGTGAAAGAACAACATTAACAGAATGAAGCTTAGCTACAAGTGCAAAGATATCCTTACAATCTTCACCATATGTCTGAGTAAAACCTCTAGCCACCAACCTAACTTTATATCTATCAATTTCACCATTGCTTTTATATTTAATGGTAAAAATCCAATTAGAACTTACAGCCCTTTTCCTTTAGGTAAAGTGGCTGAAGCATAGGTATCATTCCTTTCCATGGCTTGTTTCTCAGCTAGGATAGCTTTCCTCCATTCCTTCTTGGTCATACCTTCCTCATATGTCTTTGAAATCTGCTTTTTATCAAAACTTGAAATGAAAGCAACATGATTAGTAGGTAAGTGAGCAATATTACAAAATCCCTGATCATGATGAACCACAACATTCCCATTGTAGAACTCTGGTGATTTCCTTTGTCTTGTGCTCCTTCTTAGGACTGTAGGTGGAGCTTCTTGGATAGGATCCTCCTCTTCACCTAAAACTTCAATAAGAGTGGGCACTTCTCTTGATCTTTTGGAAGCTGAGACTGAAATTGACTTTTCTCCTGCTAAGTCTTGTTGGACATGAGTAGTTGTCTCTCCCCCCCATGTTCAAGAGGAGGAAGGCCAGGAGACTGAAGACACCAGGCTGCGGATGGATGGAAGGACCAGATGGTGTGGATGGTCGTGGCTCGGCTGGATGTGTCGCGGCTGATTGGCTGGGATTGGATACGACTGGTACAGACTGAGGAGCCGTGGGCTGCTGAACATGAGATGAAACTATACCAATGCTCTCCAAGAGCCTCCTTAAGTTCTCAGCTTGGTCTGATCTTGTTGTGGAGATGTCCTTGAATTGATCCCAAGTTCCTTCTTCATAAGAACCTTTGGATTCTTGGAATTTGACATCTTTGGATACCAAGACTCTTCTAGTCTCTGGATCATAACATTTGTATCCTTTCTGGGTAGAGGAATACCCAATAAACATAGCTTTGGTACTTTTTGGTTCCAGCTTGTTCCTTTGCTCCCTTGGAACTAATACAAAACAAACATAACCAAAAACTCTTAAGTGGTCAATATTAGGTCTAGTTTTGTTTAGTACCTCAAATGGAGACAAGTCTTCTAGGACTTTTGTAGGAGTCCTATTAATCAAGTAGCATGCAGCTACAAGAGCATCCCCCCAAAATCTTTTGGGAATTTTCATGTGGAGCATCATTGTTCTCACAACTTCCATTAAATGCCTATTCTTCCTTTCAGCCACTCCATTTTATTGTGGAGTGTAAGGACAGCTGGTTTGATGTTCAATGTCATGCTTGGCCAAGTGTTGTTGAAGCCTGGTGCTAATGTATTCCCCTCCATTATCTATTCTAAAGCATTTAATACTTGCATTGTATTGGTTAGTAATATATGCTTGAAAAATTAGAATGCATCAAATACTCTATCTTTAGAACTAAGCAAAGTGACCCAAGTATATTTGGATTTTTCATCAATAAATGTCACAAAATACTTTTGGTTTTCTCTAGATCGGAATGGAGATTTTCAATCATCAGAATGCACCAACTCAAAACAATTATCATAAGTATGCAAAGAGTTTTCAAAAACTGTTTTGCAATATTTCCCAAGTATACAAGAATCACACATATCCTTTGGTATATTTAAACCAGGAACAATTATTTCTAGTGCTCTAGGATGAGGATGTCCTAATCTAGCATGCCAAAGATCAGAATCATCACTAAAAGAGCTAGTACTAGCAATCGGTTCTATCCCTCTTGCATTGGTCATATCTTCAAGCACATACAAGTAATCTCTTGTGGTTCCTTGTCCAAATCTCCTACTAGTCTTAATATCCTAAAGTAGAAATTATTAGGACCAAAGATAGCTTGAAAATTTAAATCAGTAGTAGCTCTTTTAACTGAAAGAAAATTTGAAGTAAAAGATGGCATGTAAAAGGCTTTAAATTCTTTATCAAACAACTTAAGCTTTCTTATGCCTTTAATTGATACTTTGATTCCATTAGCAATGACAATATGCAAGTTATAAATTCTCTAGCAATCCAAGATCACTAATCATATGATGAGAAGCACCAAAATCAACAACCAATGATTTAAAGACACTAGGAGTAAAAAAGGTTTGAAAAGAAGCATGAAAAGTTTCACCCAATACATTATCATCCTTAATTGCTTTGAGAAGAGCTTCTAGATCTGATTTTGTCACAAATTCAGATTCTGAAGACATGGAACTGATTGGGGCTGAGTGACAATGGGAGCTGATACACGCTTTTGAAAAAGCCGTGAACTTTTACATGCCATGGCCGGCTGCTTGCAGCTGAGTGTGGCCGGTTGTGGGCTGTTGTCTCTCAAGGGCCCAGCTTGGCTTCAGCTCAGGGTGGAGTACCCAACACTCTTTCTTTGTATGGCCACTCGTTTTGCAATGGTCACAAGTTGGTCTCTTCTTCCTAGGTTCATTTGTTGTTGTTGGTTTGAAGAAACTCTTGTGTGCAGCCACCAATTCAGCCTTGTTGCCAAATACTCCATGGGATCCTTGCTCCTTTTGCATTTAACACAAACATCTTCCAAGTTAGGAAGTTTATCAGACCTAAAAATATGCTTAATAAGATCTGAGTAAGTTTTGTTAAGATTTAATAGTAACCTAAACACCTTATCTTGTTCTTTTCTTTCTAGGAGAACAATAAGGTTAATTGTGGCTGGCCTTAGCATCTCTAGCTCAGCCCACAATGCTCTAAATGAGGCATAGTTCTTTGTGAATGCATCCTCCTGTTTCAATTCATTCAAAGAATTTTTCACCTTAAAAATTCTTAAGAGGTTAGTGGTGTTTCCATACACCTTTTGCAAAATGTCCCAAAGTTCCTTAGCATTCTCATAAATTGAATAAGCCTCTAAGAGATCACTAGAAAGAGAGTTTTGAAGTATAGAGAATACCAACTGGTCTTCTTGATATTATTTGGCTTGAGCAGCCACAACCTCACTAACTTCACCAACTTCATTTTCTTCAAGACCATTGGTTGAAATATGATTCCAAAGGCCATTACCACCCAATGTGGTTTTCATGGTCCTAGACCATAAGAGATAGTTTGCTCCATGTAGAATGACAAGAGCTCTGAATGTGGTTTGTATTTCCATACTTTTCAAATGGTTCGGATGAAGCTTGTCGGGACAAAACTGGTCGGGATGAGCTGGTCGGGACATGGGACAGCTGGTCGGGACGTGATGCGATCCAGGTCGTGACAGATGACGTTGCTTCGACTGTGAACGACGAGACAAACGATCAGCACGAACAAGCCCTCGACCGGATAGAGGTTACGGAAGGTCGTACAGGCAAACTGACGGATGGCCCAGCTCTCGACCCACAAACGTTCCTCGACCATGGCCCGCGCACGTCCCACGAACACAGCCCACGTAAGTCCCGCAACCACCACCCATGTATGGCTCCCGACCAAGACCGGAGTTCCAAGCCTTCAGCCGACCAGATCACCGACTGCGACCCATGAACCATTCCAAAAGGTCCAATGACGTGTTCCACGATCAAGGCCCTTCAACAAGCCATTGACGCCCTATTAGCTCAAGATTCAACTCAAGACCTTAAAACTCAAGGTTTGCCAAATTTAAGTCAAGCTAATTGAATTAAGTGTTTGTGAAGGATTTTCTTTCTAATGCTCTTTTCCTTGTCTGTTTTTTGTTCCATTGGGTTTTTCTAGCAAGGTTTTTAATGAAGCTTTGAAAAATTATCCAAATGTGCAACACTTAAGGCCTTTACCAATTTTGAATCGAATTTGGGCAATTATTCTTTTAAGGCTCAGCCCAATTTTCATTTCTTAGGGATAAATTTTCAATTTGACTTAATTAAATTTTGTGGTCAAAGTTTTTCTTGCATAAATAATGCATGGTCTTGGAATTTGTGCCGACCATGCATGGCTTTGACCCATTTAATTTCTGTGTGATTATCTTGCCTATAAAATTTGGCCTCAGGCCTCACTTGTACTCCTTCTTTTCATCGAAATTTTGAGTGAAATCTCTCTTTGTCTAACCAAAGAAATTCGGTCTTTTTGCCAGTGTGTAATATCTGTCGCTTGTAGAACCCTTTTAGGTGTGTAGTATCCTTTAAGCCATTCTACAAAATCCTTGTTCCTTCCTTGGGTGCGTCATATCCTGGAGAAGAACAAGCTGGTATATCAAGGGTCATATCCGCAGCCTTTGTGCATTCCATTCAATCCACAAGCTCCAACACTTCATTCTCTCTCTCACTGACCACCCACAATCCTTTCATTCACCTCAATCTGAGTTCTTCCCTGTTGTGACGGTCTTGGTTGGTGATCTCCTTATCGAGATCGCATCAAGTGCTATCAGAGCACCACATCAGGCTAAGGATTTTTTATCGTTCCATTTAACTTTTGTTCTTCATTCAAATTTTTCATTATAATCAGTTCATTGAGTTTTTGTGACAAAACCGTTTGTGACCTTTCAAATTCTTTGTTGACTTTGGCTAGATCTTTTGTTTAAACTTGAATCCGGTTTATGTCCTTTGATCTTGGAAGTTTAAGAGAATTGCTTAGATATCAACTCTTAATTCTTCTTTTGTTTCACTTCAAAATTTTCCAAAGAAATCTTAACTGGCTGGTTGGCATTTTAATATTTTTCAAGATCCAATGGGCGATTCAGAAGATGAAGAATCCAATCACACTCGCATGATGGAGACACTCACGATCCGGTTAACCTCCATGCAAGCCAGACTGCGTGATGGACTAATTGAGGACCTGAGGCGTCTTATACCAGAACCTAGACAAGACCGCCGACGGGTCTTGTTCCTGAGTCACCTAGACAAGGCAGACGTGCCCATTCATCTGAACGGCGTGGAGCCAATCCTGATGAACGCGACCATACGCCTAAACGACGAGGTGATGTTTCGTCTAGAGGAAGCCATGGACGACACAGCTACTATGGAGATGATGCCGCGGCTCAGTTCTATCAAGGAGGAGAAGGATCTGACCAAAGCATTCAAGGACGTCCCAGGCGTTACCGTGAACATAGACCACCCCATTTTCCACAAGACAACATCAACAACTTGAAGCTCAAAATCCCTCCCTTCCATGGGAAAAATGATCCGACCGCCTACTTGAATGGGAGCAGAAAATTGAACTAGTTTTCAATTTTCAATATTATTCTAAAATTAACAAAGTTAATATTGCTGTGACAGAATTCTATGACTATGCTCTTAGTTGGTGGGATCAGATGGTGACGTCTAGGAGGCGCAATGGCGAGTATCACATTGAGACCTGGAACGAATTGAATCAAGTCATGAGAAGGCTCATTGTTTCAAGCCACTACCACCGTGATCTATATCAACGGCTTAGACAACTACGCCAAGGCAGTCGTAGTGTAGAGGAGTACTTCTAAGAGATGGAAACACTTCTAATCCAAGCAAGCGTGACCGAGGACCGTGATGCAACCATGTCTCTGTTCTTGGGTGGACTCAACCGTGATATTCAAGACTGACTTGAGATGCATCATTATGTTGAACTTGAAGAAATGCTACATAAAGCGCTTCTTATAGAACAACAAATTAAGAGAAAGTCTCACACTCGTCCTTCTTTTGGCGCAGGTACCGTAGGCCACAAGCCATCGTTCCAACGAGATATCAAACCCATTTGCGCCGGTGAATCAAAGCCGTTTATTCTTAAAACTGAGGCTAATCCAACCGCCCCTAGAACAGACAAGGAAAAAGCCGTGGAACGAACTACCAGGACTCGGGACATCCGGTGATTCAAATGCCAAGGACTGGGCCACTACGCCAACGAGTTTTCCAACAAGAAGGTCATGGTCCTCATGGATAATGGAGAAGTTCAGACTGAGGACGAGGAAGATTTGAAACAACTGTCTAATGAAGGAGAAGAACCACCAGTCCAAGGCCAGCTCTTAGTTGCTAGATGTTCCCTAAGCGTCCAATCTAAAACCAACGAGCAGGAGCAAAGGAAAAACTTATTCCATTCCTGATGCATGGTCAAAGGCAAGGTCTGTAACCTAATTATAGACGGCAGTAGCTGTACTAATGTTGCCAGTGACTTAATAGTTAGGAAACTCGGCCTTAAGGAGATAGAGCATCCAAAACCGTATTCGCTTCAATGGCTCAATGATTCCTGAGAACTAAGGGTCCCTCATCAAGTTATGATACAATTGAAGATCGACAAGTATGAAGATGAGGTGCTTTACGACGTGTTGCCTATGGAAGTCTGTCATATTCTTCTTGGAAGACTGTGGCAATCTGACCGAAAAGTGAGTCACGACGGATTCACTAATCGCCATAACTTCATTTACAAGGGCCGCAAGACCACACTCATTACCATGACCCCTCATGAGGTATACCTTGACCAGGTTCAATTGAAACAGCAAAAGAAAGAATCAAGTAAGGCCAAGATACCTAAGAGTAAATCCAAATTCTTTATTAAACCTGCTCAGATAAATCGTAGCTTGGCGACTAACATACATATCCTCATGTTAGTTTATAAAGAAACTTGTCTAACGGTCTCTAACCCTGAGCCGGTCCTCTCGAGCAAGATGAATGATTTTTTGCAGGATTTTAAAGACATCTTTCCAGAGGAATGTCCTGATGGCCTACTGCCAATACGCGGAATTGAGCATCAAATTGAGTTTGTCCCTGGAGCGACTTTACCAAATAGGCCCGCATACCGAACTAACCCATTGGAGACTAAGGAACTCCAGAAGCAAGTGGACGAGCTTATGCGTAAAGAGCACATCCGTGTGAGCATGAGCCCATGTGTCGTGCCAGTACTGCTCGTTCTAAAGAAGGATGGCTCCAGGCATATGTGCGTTGATTTCCAAGAAATCAATAATATTACGGCAAAATATCACCATCCAATACCAAAGTTAGATGATATGTTGGACGAACTGCATGGGTCTAGTGTTTTCTCTAAGATAGATCTTAAAAGTGGTTATCACCAAATCCGAATGAAGGAAGGTGATGAGTGGAAAACCGCTTTTAAGACAAAACATGGTCTTTATGAGTGGTTAGTGATGCCATATGGCTTAACCAATGTGCTTAGTACATTTATGAGACTCATGAACCATGTTGATATGAACCAGGCCATCTGGTCAAGGGGGTGGTCGGTAGTGTGAAGGCACGGGTCGACGAGTAGTGGTACGGACGGACACGACTGCCGGGTCAAGAGGTATGCGGTCTCGGGACTGGAACGCGGACGAACAAGCTGGCCTGAGGGACGTGGGTGTGAACGGTAGAGGTCACGGCCGAAACTAGTGTGTCAGGACGGTCACGGGCGCGACTACGAACGAAAGAAACGACCACGCGGACGAGAGTACGAACAGCTGGTTGAAGGTTCGATCGATTGAGCGGACGAGGGCGATTGGAACGTGGACGGTACGAAAGGAACTTAGAAGCGATTTGAAGGGTGGATTGAGGGCAACTCACCAAGCTATGTCAGGCTTGGATACAGCCTTCCCTGAAGAGAGACACACTCAATCTTCAAAGGAACTCTCTTCCTTACTTGGAGACACACTCACTCACAAAGAAGAAAGGAAAGACCTAAGCGGCCGCGTGAATAGGTTTTTGGGTTCTAAAACTGGTTGCATAAAATGGAGAAGTGTTTGCCTTTTATAGGCTACACATGACATAGTTGACCACAAGACTCGTGGTCAACAAAACAACTAAACCCACATTAGACTAAGTCTTTAAACAAGTTATGAAATAAGACATAAAGGCTAGACAAGTACCTAAGATAGAATCAAGCCTAATTGATTTTAAATGGACATATCCACATTAAAACCAATGGGACACTAGGCTTGATGCCTTAGACTTTCAGGTCTCATTAAAAACTTTTCCAAGAACCCATTATGGTAAACTTAGAAAGGAAAAGAGTACCTTAATCATCTAAGGTCTTAGAGCGTGTCCTCACTCTAGAATAGTAAGGACACACAAGACCTTATCCCTAAGGCTGTGTGCATGGATGTTCTGGTTAGGAACACCCAGCTGATCATGGTTAAACGGCTGGCTGGTGTCTTCAATCTCCCTTTCTACTCCTTGACCGTGTGCTTGGACTATGTTGACTCCAGCTTGATCCTCATATGTTTGGTCCTGTTTCCGGCTCTTGTCTTGCACTCCTTGGGAAGCTCTGCTCCTTGTCATGATGCGGTGAGACACATATGGGGTTGCCTGGACCTCATCCTCCAAGTACCGGGTTGGTGTAGCATGGATGACCCCATCACATGTGCTTAGAGATTTCATAGGCTATTTAGTTGTGGTCTATTTCGATGATATTTTAGTCTATAGTAAGACTTTAGAAGTTCTTAGGAAAGAACGGTTATTTTTCAGTTTAAAGAAATGCACTTTCTGCACAGATAATCTTGTGTTTCTAGGTTTTGTTGTAAGTGCAGATGGTGTTAGGGTCGACGAAGAGAAGATGAAAGCCATTCGAGAATGGCCAAGACCCAAGACCGTGGGAGAAGTAAGAAGTTTTAATGGCTTGGCCGGATTCGGGATTGATCTCTGCAGATTACATGAATCCAGGCGTTTTGTCAAGGACTTTAGCACTTTGGCTGCCCCTTTGATGGAAATGATTAAAGAGGACGTTGGGTTCAAGTGGGAGCGTGCTCAAGAAGAGGCGTTCCAGACGCTAAAAGACAAACTGACTAATGCCCCACTTTTGGCTCTTCCAAATTTTTCTAACATCTTTGAAATTGAGTGTGATGCCTCATGTATTGGTATTGGAGCCGTCCTCATGCAAGACCGCAAGGCGATTGCCTATTTTAGCGAAAAAACTTGGAGGCGCCACTTTAAACTACCCGACGTATGATAAAGAGCTCTATGCTCTAGTCCGCGCTCTTCAAACATGGCAATACTATCTTTGGCCCAAGGAGTTTGTTATCCACACTGACCATAAATCGTTAAAACATCTTAAAGGCCAGCAGAAACTTAACAAGCGACATGCTAAGTGGGTTGAGTTTATTGAAAATTTCCCATATGTAATCAAATATAAGCAAGGTAAGGACAATGTGGTCGCCGATACATTGTCCCGAAGGTACACTCTTCTTTCTACCCTTGAAGTTAAACTTATGGGTTTTGAGCAGATTAAAAAATTATATGTCACTGACCCGGACTATGGAGAAATCTATAAGTCCTGTGATAAGAATTATGTAGGTCACTACTTCAAGCAGGACGGATTCCTATTCTACGAAAATCGCTTGTGTGTTCCAAACTGTTTTCTTAGAGAGCTCTTTGTGAGAGAAGCTCACGCTGGTGATCTCTTGGGTCATTTTGGCGTCACTAAGACCATGGGAATCATGAGGGAACACTTTGTTTGGACACACATGAAGAGAGATGTGGAGCGTATCTATAGTCGCTGTACCACTTGTATAATGGCCAAGTCTACGGCTTTGTCGCACGGTTTGTATCATCCTTTAACTATTCCTCAGCATCCTTGGATTGACTTGTCAATGAATTTAATTTTAGGATTGCCTAGGACTAGGACAGGAAAAGATTCAGTTTTTGTGGTGGTTGATCGGTTTTCGAAAATGTCTCACTTCATTGCCTGTAATAAAACCGATGATGCATCCCACATTGCTAGCATGTTCTTTAGGGAGATAGTGTGTCTTCATGGCATGCCTTGGTCCATCGTGTCTGATAGAGATACAAAATTCCTTAGTTACTTTTGGAAGACCTTGTGGTCTAAGTTAGAGACTAGGTTGTGTTTCTCGACCACTTGTCATCCCGAAAGTGATGGACAGACCGAAGTCGTTAATAGGAATTTAGGAACTTTATTTCGATCATTTGTTAAGAAGAATCTTAGGACATGGGGAGAAGTCTTACCGCATGTAGAGTTTGCTTATAATCATTCGGTTAATTCTTCGTCCAAATTTTCTCCTTTTCAAATTGTTTATGGATTTAGTCCTCTTTCACCTTTAGATCTAATGCCATTACCTTTGACTGAAAGAATTAGCTTGGACGGTGAACAAAAGGCCGAGCTTGTTAAAAAGATGCACAAGGACGCCTGTGACAACATTAAGGCCAAGACCAAGCTATATGATAAGAAGGCCAACAGAAATCGCAAAGAAATCATCTTTGAGCTGGGAGACCAGGTCTGGATCCATTTGAGGAAAGAGCGGTTTCCGACCGAAAGAAAATCCAAGCTACTGCCTAGGATTAACGGACCATTCACCGTTGTCAAACGCATCAACAACAATGCCTACAAACTTGATCTCCGAGGTAAGTATTTTGTTAGTTCTAGTTTTAATGTTGTTGATTTGCTCCCTTATTGTGCAGATGAACATGATTTGAGGGCAAATCCTTTTCAAGTGGGAGGGAATGATGCGATCCAGGTCGTGACGAACGACCTTGGTTCGACTGTGGATGACCAGACGAACGATCAGCACGAACAAGCCCTCGACCGGATGGAGGTTACATAAGATCGTACAGGCGAACTAATGGATGGCCCAGATCTCGACCCGCAAACGTTTCCCGACCATGGCCCGCGTACATCCCGCGACCACCACCCGCGTATGGTTCCCGACCAAGACCGTAGTTCTAAGCCTTCAGCCGACCAGATCACCGACTGCGACCCATGGACCATTCCAAAAGGTCCAATGACGCGTTCCAGGATCAAGGTCCTTCAACAAGACATTGGCGCCCTATTAGCTCAAGATTCAACTCAAGACCTTAAAATTCCAGGTTTGCCAAATTTGATTCAGGCTAATTGAATTAAGTGTTTGTGAAGGATTTTCTTTCTAGTGCTCTTTTCCTTGTCTGGTTTTTGTCCCATTGAGTTTTTCCAGCAAGGTTTTTAATGAGGCTTTGAAAGACTATCCAAATGTGCAACACTTAAGGCCTTTAGAATTTTTGGATCGAATTTGGGCAATTATTCTTTTAAGGCCCAGCCCAATTTTCATTTCTTAGGCATAAATTTTCGATTTGACTTAATTAAATTTTATGGTCAAAGTTTCTTGCATAAATCATGCATGGTTTTGGAATTTGTGCCTACCATGCATGGCTTTGACCCACTTAATTTCTGTGTGATTTCCTTGCCTATAAAACTCGGCCTCAGGCCTCACTTGTACTCCTTCTTTTCATCGAATTTTTGAGTGAAATCTCTTTTTGTCTAACCAAAGAAATACGGTCTTTTTGGCAGTGTGTAATATATGTCGCTTGTAGAACCCTTTTAGGTGTGTAGCATCCTTTAAGCCATTCTAAAAAATCCTTGTTCCTTCTTTGGGTGTGTCATATCCTAAGAACAATCTTCTATATCAAGGGTCATATCTGCAGCCCTTGTGTGTTCCATTCAATCCACAAGCTCCAACACTTTATATCTCCCTCGCTGACCACCCACAATCCTTTCATCCGCCTCTTTCTGAGTTATTCCCTGTTGTGACGGTCTTGGTTGATGATCTCCTTACCGAGATCGCATCAGGACGCGGAACAGATGGTCGGGACACGGTACTCAGGACGTGATAGCGTGCACGAAGGCCGCGGGTTCAGAAAATATAGCAACTTGGAATGAACGTGGACGCGTGTGCATCTTGACTGGTCGGACACGGGACAGTGCAGGAACGTGGTGAGGAAGGCGGGCGCGTACGTGAGCTGTGGAAAGGTGATACTGTGGACGCGTGGTCTTGGGCGCGTATGTGGGTCGGGAGCAGGGACACGGGACACAGGATAACCAGCACGCAGTGGAGTCACCAAGGATCACGAAGCGTGTAACTTCTTTACCAACTAGGCCAAAACAACCTAACCTCCTTCAACCAACTTCAACCAACTCCTGCAACAGAATTTAACCAACTCCAACCAACAAGATCAACTTCTAACAGTCCTTATCTTCACAACCAATGATGATCCAACAACAAATATCGAATTTTACTAATATAACAATCCAAAAATCAAGTTTCCCTCTTTTTTCAGAATTTCAAAGTTTGATAAAAAACTCAAGAAAATCAATCTTGAAGACTTAAACCCTTCTGATTGAAACCAAACTTCGTGGAGACCCTCACAAGATACTTATCTAACTTTTCAGATTTAAAGATTTGAAGAAAACTGATCAAGGATAATAAGTTTATCACCAGATTCTTGTGAGAGGCGATTTATGACATCTTAAGGAAAAACTTCAATAACTTCCTTCAAACGTAGGATAATTGATTTCTGCTTTCTTTAAAAATAAACTAGACTAGATGGGCTTAATTTTAGGATTTTTAAAATCACGATGTGGTGAAAATTTGACGACGGAATTCTCAGATAAACATGGAGGTTCGCGGCGGAGGCAATCGCGGAGGTCCGATGCAAGAAAAATCGTATCTTTTGATTCCCGTGGTCAAATGATGCAAATCCAATTGGTGTGGCTTCAGAACTAGCCTAAGAACAATCGAGAAAAATGAGATTGTCAAAAGCTATCGTGGTTTGACTGGAATTTGCGATCAAAAAGGACAGACGAAATAGGAATGAAAACAGATTGTGATGAAGATGATTTCTTCTTGTTTCAAATATTTAATGATGAATTTTACCCAGATTGTTGTAAACCTGGCTCTGATACCATGAAAGAATATGAGATTAAGAGATTTGTAGAACTAGAGAATGAGAGAATGAGAGATTAGAGAGAAGAATTATTGTATTAAGAAAATGAGAATAATAGTTTCAATGATACAAATGAGGAGAGAGATAACTATTTATACTAATCTAGTCTAGGCTTGTTTGGATACAAGAATTGCCTTATACATGAATGGCTACAAGGATAACATAATATTATAACACAAACAAGTCTTAGACACTCCCCTTAAATGACTTAGACCACACACCTTTAATACTAAAGTTAAAGGCCTTCTTCCTTCATCATTTCTTTTTCATTCCAACAGTAGTATCATTACAACTAAGTATCAATAAATACAATTATATGTTATGATATAACTGAATATAAATAGTGAAAGAATATGAGATTTAGAGATTTGTAGAATGAGAGAATGAGAGATTAGAGAGAATTAGAGAATAAGAGAAAAGAATGATTTTATTAGTGAATGAGAATTATGAATTCTTGCTTACAAAATGTGAAGGGAGTAAGGTATTTATACTAATCTAGTCTAGGCTTGTTTGGATACAAGGATAGCCTTATACATAAATGGTTTACAAGGATAACATTATTCTATAATACAAACAAGCCTTAGACATTCCCTTTGACATAGAAATAAATTGCCATTTAATATGCATTAAAGGCTTTCGTACTTCATCATTTCTTCTTCATTCCAACACTCCCCCTCAAGCTTAAGATGTGAAAAACATTTAAGCTTGCAACCATGAAGTATTACCTCATTAAAAACCTAGAGAAGGAAAACCCAATTGGGACAAAACCTTTTCTAGGGAAAAAAAGTATAACACTCCATGTTGGGATCATTGGTGAGGAATGGACATAAGGCCAAGTCTTGGATAGATAGAGGTGCCAATTTTAAGAGATGTTGCCTTGGTGAATACATCATCTAGTTGGTCCTCACTCCTTGTATAGCAAGGTAAGATGATACCTTTTCCAATAGCCTCTCTTACTTTGTGGCAATCCACTTCTATATGCTTGGTCCTTTCATGAAACACTGAGTTGGAGGCTATATGTATGGCAGCCTGATTGTCACAGTGAATGGTGATTGGATCCTCACACTTCACGGCTAGGTCTTCTAGGAGTTGCTTCAGCCATATACATTCAGTTGTGAGCTTCCTCACTGCTCTATATTCAGATTCTGCACTAGAGCATGAAACCACCTTTTGCTTCTTGGTTTTCCAAGTCACAAGATTTCCTCCTATGAAAGTACAATAGCCTGTGGTACTTCTCCTATCTTCCCTATCTCCTGCCCAATCTGCATCACAATAACCAACCACATTTGTGTTTTTATTGTTACCCATTCATATACCTTGTTCATGTGTGCCTTTTAAGTATCTTAGAATTCGCATGGCCATCTCCCAATGTCTTATCTTTGGTCCTTGCATGTGTTGTGATACCTGATTCACAGCAAAACATAAATCTGGTCTAGTGATGCTTAAATAAATAAGCTTACCAACCACTTTCCTATAGAGCTTAGGATCATGAAAATCAATTTCTTCAACTAGCTCCCCCTTAGTTGCGATTTTATAGTCTTCTTCTAAGGGTGTTTTGGCTGGCTTAGCTTCCATCATACCTGTGGATGTTAGTAAATCTACAATATACTTCCTTTGAGAGAGAAAGAGACCTTCCTTAAACCTACATACTTCAATTCCTAAGAAGTATTTAAGTTCTCCTAAATCCTTTATATCAAAGGCACTCTTTAAGTAATCTTTAGTAGATGCAATACCAACACTATCATTACCAGATATGATTATATCATCTACATAGATAAGGATTACCACAATACCTTCCTTACTTTTTAATGTAAAAAGAGTATGTTCCACTTCAGATCTTTTGAAGCCTTTATCCATTAAGGTTACACTTAGCTTGTGGTACCAAGCTCTTGGAGATTGTTTAAGGCCATAAATAGCCTTCCTTAACCTCAGTATATTACCGCTTCCAACCTCATCTTCTAGGCCAGGTGGAGGTGACATGTAAACCTCTTCTTCTAGTTCACCTTGCAAGAAAGCATTCTTGACATCCATTTGCCACAATTCCCACTCAAGATTAGTAGCAACAGTAAGCACAACATTGACAGAATGTAGCTTAGCACCAGGAGAAAATGTATCCCTATAATCCTCACCATATGTCTGAGTAAAACCCCTAGCTACCAACCTAGCTTTATATCTATCAATTTCACCATTGCTTTTGTATTTAATGGTAAAAATCCATTTAGAACTTACAGCCTTCTTCCCTTTTGGTAAAGTGGCTGAAGCATATGTACCATTCCTCTCCATGGCTTGTTTCTCAGCTGAGATAGCTTCCCTCCATTCCTTTATACACATAGCTTCTTCATATGTCTTTGGGATCTGCTCATTTTTAAGACTGGAAATAAAAGCAACATGAGTAGAAGGTAAGTGTGCAATATTACAAACTCCCTGGTCATGATGAACTACAGCATTCCCATTGTAGAAGACTGGTGGATTTCTTTGTCTTGTGCTCCTCCTTAAAACAGTAGGTTGAGCCTCCTCTTCCTCTTCACTCAAAACTTCAATGAGAGTAGGTCTTGATCTTTTGGAAGTTGAAGCTAGAATGGAATCATCTCCTGCTGAGTCTTGTTGGACATGAGTAGATGCTTCTCCCCCCCCCATGTTCAAGAGGAGGAAGCCCAGGAGAATCAAGAGATGTTGGCCGAGACAGTGGCCGAGAGGACGCGGCTGGTCCGGATGCATCCGCCGAGCCGGAAGGGCCGGGATCTGAGCAGACGTGTGGATTGGCCGGGACTGAGGGGCCTGGACTACATGCT
This sequence comes from Streptanthus diversifolius, assembly GCA_039880935.1. Taxonomy (NCBI): domain Eukaryota; kingdom Viridiplantae; phylum Streptophyta; class Magnoliopsida; order Brassicales; family Brassicaceae; genus Streptanthus; species Streptanthus diversifolius. The sequence continues at coordinate 8,006,395 of JAXGFM010000003.1, read as the reverse complement.
ACTGGGGCATTTGACTGAGGGGATGAGGCTGTCTGCTGACTACCTCCTATTCCAATACTTTCCAAGAGTTTTCTTAAGTATTCAGCTTGATCTGTTCTTGTTGATGAGATGTCTTTAAATTGCTCCCAAGTTCCTTCTTCATAGAAACCTTTTTCTTCTTGGAACTTTACATCTCTAGACACCAAGATTCTTCTAGTCTCTGGGTCATAACATTTATATCCTTTCTGAGTTGATGAGTATCCAATGAACATATCTTTAACACTCTTTGGTTCAAGCTTGTTCCTTTGCTCCCTAGGTATTAACACAAAACAAACACACCCAAAAACTTTCAAATGATTAATAGTGGGCTTATTGTTGTTTAATACCTCAAATGGGGATAGATCATCAAGGACTTTTGTAGGTGTTCTGTTGATTAAGTAGCAGGCTGCTACAAGTGCATCCCCCCCAAAATCGCTTAGGCACCTTCATGTGGAACATCATAGTTCTCACAACCTCCATTAGGTGCCTGTTCTTTCTTTCAGCAACTCCATTTTTCTGTAGAGTATAAGGGCAGCTTGTCTGGTGCTCAATGCCATGTTTAGTGAGATGTTCCTGAAGTTTGGTACTAGTGTATTCTCCTCCATTATCTGTTCTAAAGCATTTGATTCTTGCATTGTATTGGTTAGTAACATATGTTTGAAAATTTAAAAATGCATCATACACTCTATCTTTAGAACTAAGAAGAGTAACCCATGTATATTTGGACTTTTCATCAATAAATGTCACAAAATATTTATGGTTTTCTCTAGATGGAAATAGGGATGTCCACACATCAGAATACACCAAATCAAAAAAAATTCATATGTATGCATAGATTTTTCAAAAATTGTTTTACAATGTTTCCCAAGAATACAAGAATCACACAACTCTTTTAGCATTTTTAAACCAGGAACAAGTAAGTCAAGTGCTCTTGGATGAGGATGTCCTAATCTAGCATGCCACAAATCAGAATCAGAACTAAATGAACTAGCCTGAAGAGCCGATTCCAATGCACCAATACTAGTCATGTTTTCAAGCACATACAAATCATCTTTTGTGGTTCCTTGTCCAAAACATCTCCTAGTTTCAATATCCTGAAAATATAAATCATTAGGACCAAATATTGCATGACAATTCAGATCAGTAGTAGCTCTTTTAACTGATAGCAAGTTAGATGTAAAAGATGGCATATAAAATGCTTTACATTCTTTATCAAACAACTTCAATTTTCCTATGCTTTTGATTGGTACTTGATTCCATTAGCAATAAGAACATTCCCTAAGGCAGGTTCTACATTCTCTAGCAATTCTAAATCACTAATCATGTGATGAGAAACACCAGAATCAACAACCAAAGATTTAGGAGCATTAGAAGTAAAAAGAGTTTGAAAATAAGCATGAAAAGTTTTACCCATCACATTGATATCCTTTAGTGCCTTGATAAGGGCTTCTAAGTCTGATCTTGTCACAAATTTTGATGCTTGTGACATGGTATTAGTGGAGGCTGAGACAGGAAGTGAACCGCTGCTTCCAACTGCGCTTGATGACCCACTACCGTGAGCTTGCCTGGCCGAGGGCATGGCCAGCTGCTGTGGAGGGCGTGAAGCCCATGATGGCTTCAGATGAGGGTGTAGTTCCCAGCAATCCTTCTTTGCATGGCCATCCTTCTTGCAATGATCACAAAATTGCCTCCTCTTCCTAGAAGCATTTTTTGGCTTGAAGAAACTTTTGTGAGCAGCAACTAGTTCAGCTTTGTTGCCAAACAATCCATGTGATCCTTGCTCCTTTTGAATTTGAGCACACCCTTCCTCCAAGCTAGGCAACTTATCAGACCTGAGAATATGCTTATAAGATCTGAGTAAGTAGAGTTAATAGTTAAAAGTAACCCAAACACCTTATCTTGTTCCTTTCTTTCAAGGAGTACAAGTGGTTCAATAGTGGCTGGCCTTAGCATTTCTAGCTCAGCCCACAAAGCTCTGAATGAGCCATAGTGCTTTGTGAATTCAGCATCCTCCTGCCTTAATTCATTCAAAGCCTTCTTTACTTCAAAAATTCTTAAAAGGTTAGTGGTTTTTCCATACACCTTAAGCAAAGTGTCCCATAGATCTTTTGCATTTTCACAAAAAAAAAAGCTTCTAAAAGATCACTAGCAAGAGAATTTTGTAAAATAGAAAGTATCAACTGATCTTCTTGGTACCATTTGGCTTGAGCTGCATCACTCACTTCAGCCACTTCATTGTCCTCAATGCCATTTGTCGCAATGTGGTTCCAACGTCCTTTACCACCTAATGTGGTTTTCATGGTCCTAGACCACAAGACATAATTTGCTCCATGTAGAATGTCTGAATCTCCATGCTGGATAGGCAAAATAGGTCAGTATGTCAGGACAAGAAATCGTGATACCAGACAAACCTGTGGTCACGATCTTGATCGGCTTGGTCACGCTGATCACGGGATCAGCTGAAAATGCGAGACTGTAGTCGGGACACGCTTGGTCGGGACACGCGAACCTGTCTCGATCAACACTGATCACACGAACCTGTAACTGCAAGTTACAGAATGCTATACAAGAAAGAAGGCTATTCGAATCTTGACCTTGTGTATATCCAAAGAAGTCAACCAAAGAAGTCAAGTGAGGTGCAAGAAAAAGAATTAAAAAAAAAACTTGCAGTTCAAGTAACTACCAACAACCTATAACTACTTGTAACTGACTTTAACCAACACTTGCAACAAGATATGACCAGATTAAAACAGCCTAACAAACAACCTTATCCAGATTTTATCACCCAAATTCAAATTTATTACTTTGAATCAGTTTTAGTTATCAAGAAATCAAATTAAGACTTTCCAAAAATTAACAAAAATTGAACAAAGAATTCAAGAAAATCAACCTTGACACCTTAAACCTATTGGATTGATCTGAAAATTCGTAGAAACCCTCTCAAGACACTAATTAAACTTTCCAGATTCAAAGAATTAACAAAACTGAGAAAGAATTATATCACCAGGATCTTGAGACAGGTGTTTTTAAACGTCTTTGAGGAAAACTTCAAGAAAACTTTTATAACTCAATGGAATCGAGTTCTGCTTTCTTTAAACAGAAACTAGACTCAAAGGACTTGAGTTTAGGCTTTTGAAAATCACGATTTGAAGAAAACATGACGTCGAGATGACCTGGGGAATATAGAGGTACGAAACGAACGCGATCGCGAACACCTCTTGAAAGAAAATTTGTATCTTTTGATTTCTTGGGCCAAATTATGCGACTCAGGTGGCTGTGGATTCGGAATTCGCCGATGCACACTCCAGTGAAAGCCGATCGTCAGTTGGAGTCTTGGATTGATCGCAATTTGATTTACAAGATGATGTTCGAAATTGATCCAGAAACATATGAAGAACAAGATGGATTCTTGTTGAATCAATGAAAGAATGATGAAATTTACCCAGATTTGATGTAACCTGGCTCTGATACCATGAAAGAATATGAGATTTAGAGATTTTTAGAATGAGAGAATTAGAGATTAGAGAGAATTAGAGAATAAGAGAAAAGAATGATTTTATTAGTGAATGAGAATTATGAATTCTTGCTTACAAAATGTAAAGGGAGTAAAGTATTTATACTAATCTAGTCTAGGCTTGTTTGGATACAAGGATAGCCTTTTACATAAATGGCTTACAAGGATAACATTATTCTATAATACAAACAAGCCTTAGACACTCACATAGAAATAAATCGCCATTTAATATGCATTAAAGGATTTCATACTTCATCATTTCTTCTTCATTCCAACAAATAGATATAATTTCACATTATTGTACAACTGAGTATCAATAGATACTATTACACGTTATTGTACAACCGAGTATCAATTGATATAATTACTAACAGAAAATATGTTTGGATTGCATGAATTGCAGGATATTGAGTCACTTGCACCATGATCTTTATTCTTCAAAACCATTGAGTATGCTAAAATCTGGAAGCTAATATCAGTGTAAAAATTTCAGCACATTGACTGAGATTGCCGCACTTAAGGATATACAAGATTTTTATGTATTTATGTTGAACTCTTTTGTATCTTTATGTCTTTGTACTTTTGGTTTTACGTGGCTATATATGGATGTTTACAGAATTTTGATTATGTCTTTAGGTACTTTTGGTTTTATTTTAGTTTTATGCGGTTTGTATAACTATGTTTTACAAATACAATTAAATAGTATGAATACGACTGGGTACAACTACATTTAAATAATACAATTGAGTAGTGTGAATACAACTGAGTACAACTATGTGTATGCATTAAAATATTATTAAAATAAGTGCATTCACACTTGCACGTTCACACCTACGCGGACCCCACTTGTGCGGGTCCCACTAATGCGTTCACACTTGTGACATGTTCACACTAGTGCGTTCACACTGCTGTACAAAAAAAATTATCAGATTTACAAATAGTTGTATAATTGCTACTTTCAAGTTTTTTAGTTGTATCAGTATTTTTAGTCATTTTTCCTAGTTATACCGAGTATAATAGGTCAATAAACTAAGATTAGTAAACTTTCATAATAATGTTTTCCTGAAATTACAAATTTTTGAAAATTTACATCATAATGGCTATAGTAGTTAACAATACACATACATGTTTAAGATATTATAAGATTAAAACCAGACATTTTTTTTTATTAGTGTGAAAGACATGATAATTAATAGCACTAACAGTGGTTTCAATAACACATATGCATAATTATAATTCATAAAACATAAACCCTAAACCCTAAATCCTAAATCTAAACCCTAAACATTTCCAATTAAATGTAATAATTATTTTAACAACATTGGTTCCAATAACTAATATAATATGAGTTTAAACCTTAAATCCTAAACTCTAAACCCAGATGTACCAGTAATATCCAATGGTATTTTTAATACATATTTGTACAAGTAATATTCAGTTGTATTCTTGATACATAGTTGTACGAGTAATACTCAGTTTTATTCTTAATACATAGTGTCACTACTTCACTCCATTTAGCTACTACTACTAGACTCAAACCTAGAATACAAACCTCTCCTCGAAGAATGTTTTCTCCTTCACTGATGTTCTCTTACTGATGGAAATATTATTACTTGGGGTCTTCATATTTTGGTGTCATAATTCGGAGGAAAGACAATTATATCGTGTATGTGGTCAAGCACTGTCCACTTAGACATATGAGAAACTAGATATATCGCCCTATAATAAGCTAATAAGACATATAGTGAACTGATATTCACAATAGTATATTAAAAATAATTCAAATGTGATCAATATTTTCTCTAGAAATCTATACAACTTTAACTCATTTTCGTATATAATCTCCTCCATAGTTGTACCAGTCATACACAATTATGATTTTAAGATTTTTCTAGTTGTATTAGTTATATCAATAGTATCCGGTTATACACAATATCTTAGTAATACTTTTAGTGTCCAGTTGTACATAATATCTTAGTTATACTAGTAGTACCCAGTGGTACATAATATATTAGATATATCGGTAGTACACAGTTGTACACAACATATTAATTATATTCAGTTGTATTCGTTAAATATAGTTGTATGCGTTAAACATAGTAGTACTCAGTTTCATTTGTAATACACATTTGTATTTTATCTGTTATACACAAAATTGAGCTGCATTTTACAATTCTCATCACCAACTCAGATACGGACATGTAAATAATGCACATTATTTGAAATGTTGAACCGAAACCTAAATCTTATTTAAACATCAAACCGAAGTAGAACCACCTTCAAATGCCATTTTAATGGCGGAAATTCAGCTCCAAAGGCAGACAGCGGCCAGCAGACAAGTGAAAACGAGAGCTTTACGAGTTTAGTGTGGTCGTTTAATGAAGAAGAAGTTAAAGAATGAAGCAAAATCCAAGAAAAGAGAAAATATGGTTAACTTTCATATGAGAATCTTATGAGATGAGTAACTTGAAGAATGGTGGAAAGCGGTGTTCAATTGCAGATGAGAGTTTATAAGTTTGCTTGCTGATTGATTAATGGAGAATAAACTGAAGAATAGAAGAAAATTAAAAAAAAAATGTGGTTGAGTTTGTTAATTAAGAGAAGAAAATAAAGTGATGAAGAAGAAATAGAAAAAGAGGAGTGGAATGTTAGTTTCGAGAAAAAAAGTTTATGTGAGGTCCATTTTTTATTTAATGTAAAGAAAAAAAAAAGTAAAATAAAGAATGAAATAGAAGAATGGTAAATCGAAGGATAAATGATGAAAAGTTTAATGGGGTCCACATAAAGAGTGTTTGAGAAATAAAAAAAGTATTTAAAAATGTACTCCACATTTATGAGTGTTTTAGAAATTGACTCAATTTCATATTGCCTCTATTGAGGAAAGAGTAATTTATTATACCTTTTATTAATCTGGAATGTTCTTCGATTAATAAAAATCCAAAAATACCTATAATCTTGGTATAAAGACAAAAATATATTTGATTTCGGTAAAATTGATTTTAGTAATACTCTATGTATCTAATTGTACTCTAGTTGTACAAGTGAAATATAACTAGGGTACCTAGTTGTACTCGAGTTGTATAACTGAAGTCAAATTAAATACCCTAGTTATACCAAGTTGTACTACCCAGTTGTACAACTCGAGTATAACTAGATACCCTAATTATACAACTCGAAAACAACTAGTAGAACTAGGTAACCAGTTGTACAACTCATGTATAACTAGTACAACTGGGTATCCGAATTATTCTAATTATACTACACAGCTAAGGTTTGAAAACGGGTTATTTGAATCGTGAGAAGCGTTTCTTACCATCTGCGCTAGCGTGTTTTCGTTGGTATCATTTACATTCATAAATATATAACCTGTTATAGGGATAAAATAGTAATTTTATCAATTTAATTTATAATCGGGATATATCAAATCATCGAATAAGAGAAAGGGACATTTGAGATTTTGTATCTTTTTTTTTGCATGGAAGAATTAATTAGATATATGCCAATATTATATGGGTTTTGTGTTTTTACAGAACAAAAAATATACATAAATATTTTTAAATAATTTTTTCTTCATTTTAATAATATTAGAAAGAGGGATGACCCAAATAAAGATCTAGGTTGAACTGACCAGGCCCACAAAACATGCATAATCACCAAAATTAGTAGCCTAACCAATACGACACTACAACTAAACTTCCAAAAACCTACACAATAGAACGCATTTAAGCAACACTAAAATAGGACTGTAACATATCCTGAGTTGTGACGCTTTGAGCGATGAGACAAACACCTCTGTTTGCTTCATTCTTTTCCACCTCTATCTTCTACTCAAAAAAAAATTTCAGCAAGAAGAGAATTTCCACCACTTTAAACTGGAAAGAGGGCCACACATTTGGCCCTAAGATCGCCTCCAACAGGCTCTTTGCTTCCGATGCGAAAACAACTTTTGTGATTCTACGGCTATGCATGCTTTAAATAGCCCAGACCATACTATAGAATCATGTTTCCTCCCAAGACTCTACACTAACAAACGCCCTTTGGCTGTGCAACACCACACATCCATTAGAGTCTCGTAGCATCCATGCCACACCCCCAACTTTTACCTTTTTCCCAAACCACTCCTATATTACACTTAAACCATGACTCTGGAGGTGGAGTCCATCTTTGAAATAGTTTAACAAGCCTTTGATACTGGTATGCTGGGTCCACCTCTTCTAGCTGTTGCACCATGAACCAGTTCGCTGCTTCCTCATTGATTTCCGGACTGAGTCAGATGCTAAGAACTGAACTCCTTCAAAGAGAAACAAGTTCTTATTCTTCCACAAATACCAAAGAATCCAAGAAAAAGAAAGCCTCAGATCCTTTGAATAGCGACAGTTATTTGTAACTCCCAGAAAATGATCCAAGTTCGCAAATAGAGACAGTTTTTTTGAGTTCATCTTCTTTTGTTACTAGTAGTTTTCTTTTTGTGTTTCGACATTAGCAAACTCGCCTGCGTTGTTTTCAGTCTCGAAATCAATGAAGTTATCAGAGATTTGTTCGCATTGGCCTTTGTGTCCTATTACCGTGATATTTATAATTTATTCCTGTGAGAAATATCTGTGAGATCACAACTGAGCTCCAATTAGTTCATTGCTAAAGAACAAACATTTCCCAATTGCCAAAGGTTCACTGCAAGAATTTGTGTTCAAATAGCAAACGTGCCATTTTCAAGAACGACTTTAAATGCAAAAGCCTAGACTTCTTCAGGACAATGTTGTTTTCTTGTTGCAATGTATGATCCGTAGACATGGTTTGTTGTTACAAAGATCTGAGAGTGTGAGAGATTTTCATATGTTCTCTTTCGTACTTGAAAACGTCTCATGAATCAACAAGTCAAAAGCTCGTATAGAATCTGAATGTTAATTTGTAGTCATCGACTGTAAACTCTTCTCCAATTTCTTACGGATGCATAGGCAGAAACAAAACATAAGCAGGTGTAGTCTTGCAAATAAATTTTGCCCGTAAAACTTAACTTATGTTACAACTTACAACATATTTTAGGACTTCGCTTTAAGCTTACATCCAAAGACTAATATCAATTCACTTTTTGTGATCTCCTTCCTAGTGATGATCGGAAAGAGCATTCATGTTTGTTGATTGTAGATGCTTAACTCCGCATGTGTTTCCTTGTAACGTTGGGTAAGGTATGTCGAACATTTAATTGCTGGATATCTATACAAGCATCAAAATCATTTATGAACATTTGTTTACACTCAAAGGTCTCAGTAACACAAAGATATAGTCTTACTTGGGAACGTTGCCTTCTGACTTGCAGGTTGGAAGACACTCCACAAGACAGTCATGATTCGGTTCCAAGAAGAATGGAATCTGCGTTCACAAAACATTTGATGCAACGCCAATGTTATACATAATCTCAATTTGCTAGAACCTGTTCTGAACATGCCAGATCACAAAACTAACACTGTTGAGAATGTTATAAGTAAGCATTGATCATATGACTAAAAACATCTCCCTAATGACAATGCCAAAATAACCATCACGTCCATAAAGACACACATGTAGGATTAGCAAGAGCTTACAGAATATCGTTCCTGACCGTTCCCAAGAACCCGATGTAACGTGGATCTGTAAGGTGAAAATGCATGTGATAAAAAAAAAAATGCCATATGACTGTCAAAACACAATCACTAGTTAGTTAGAAGTATTACTTGAAAAAGCCATTGCTCCAACGTTCCAGCATATCGCCAAGATTCACAATAAATGCTCTGTAGACAGAGAAAGAAGTAAATCAACCAAATTGACAAATACTAATATCGATCACATGCTTTGAGTACAACATGTAATCAACCAAATTGACACATGCTCGGACTGGAACACATCACACATAAGATTAACAAAATATTAATCTTAAGCTACTCAATATAGCAATCAAGGTTAATAGATGATGGACCAAATGAACAATAATGAGAAAGCTTCTTCATTATACCCTTTAATTGGCGGTACATATTCCCACTTCTGAGGCTTCGCGTTCTTATCTTTGCATATCTGACATCAAGTATTAGCAATTTCTCGAAACTAACCTCCCCGTGACAAAAGCTATATGAATAGAAAAGACTGTTCTGGTTAGTACCTGGAGTCCCATTACACCATCAGTGGCTAACAAAGTTATCATTCCATAATCAGAATGTGCTCCACATGCATATATTCCTTTTGAAGGATCAGAAACTCCTAAAGGTAAGGAAATGGTGGGGGTGACATACAAAGCTTAAGAAATTATAATCTTCATAAGAAAATATATATTACCTTTATAGTGCAGCAATCGCATAGTTGCAATAGGCTTACCAAGCATCTCTAGCTTATCAAAGTAATTCACATCCAAATCAAGTGCTAACGCCAATAATCTTGCAATATCCTTTGAAACCCTCCTGATATAGCAGAAAAAGCTTATCACATACAAGAAGAAATATTTCTAACCAGAAACAGAGGAATATTCACAACTAAACCTGTCGAAACAGAAATTTTAAACAAAAAGATGAGAACTTACAATGCTTCTTGTTGATATTTCTCCATGGTTTCTCGCCACCGAGGTAAAACATCTAAAGAAAAGAACATGAAAACTTATTCAAAGAAAATGGAATTAACAAAGACAAAAGAAAAGAAAAGAAAAACACTAACCAGAATCAGGCCAAGGGTTAGGGCCATAGAATGGCTTATCCCAATCAGGATCATCTTTAGGAACTTCAATGCCAATGTAATAACCCTCTTTATGATCTCCTAAAAAGACCCAAAAAGGTTACAAAATAAAAAAGATTAATCAATGAATCAAGAAAACACCTTTTGATTTTTGAAACTGGTCACACATGCACGAACCATTGACTTGATTATCAGGATCTAAGATCTCATCAAGAACAGGTGTATAGCCTCTGTGCTTTGCGTTTCTCAAAACTTTCATCTTCTCTTTCAAAGGAAGAGCGAAAAACTTCTTGCTCTGCTCGAAAACATCTTCCATGAACTCCTCGTTTATTCCATGATTGATCACATAGAAAAATCCACAATCCAAACATGCCTGAAGCAAACAACAAACAATTTCCCGCTCAAATTATATATAAAAAAAAAAAATTTAGAGAGTAATTAAATTTAATGGAGACATAACCTGTTTGAGGGAAACAACTGAATGATGAAGATCATTGTTAGCGAGATCGATGCAATTAAGAGATGAAACTTGCATGGTCGAATCTTGCAGCTCCTCTTTGGTGTGATTCTCCATCATTTCCTTTATTTCTCTTTCTCTCATGAAGAAATGGCTTTGTCGGTTTTTATTTATTCTTCTCTACACCTAAAAAGAAATGTCTTTAAGTTTGGTACAAAGGAATTTGGTAATAATTAGCTTCTTCTGTGCGGCTGTGCTACTTCCCGTTATACGTAGACATCTCAAACCAGTCCCTCCCGTCTAATTGTGCCTGAATGCCCCCACCAATCCTTTTCTTTTTGTTTGGTAGACTGAAATAGTTTTTGTGGATCATTTTATTGGGTTGGGCGTTCGAATTATTTTATTGGCTTTGGGTTGGGTATTTCTGGTATCAGATATGGTTCCGATTTGGATTCGAACCAGTTCATATTTAAATTTAAAGAATCGAATTTTTTAATTTTGATTTGGATCTATATTTTATATCTAAATATATTCGAAAATATCCAATTTCTTAAAAAATATTCAAAATATCTAATAATAACGAACATATTCGATTTTAAAATTATAGTTTCAGTAATTAGGTTACTAAAAGTATTAACATAACTAATATTTTTAGGTTACATATTTATATTTTGGATATTTTTGAGTATCTAAAATTTTTTGTTTCAGTTCAAATTTGTTTTGGTTCTGTTTTGTTTTATGGATATACAAATTTTTGGCCTATTCGGATATTTATATATGTTGGTTCTGGCTCCATTTGGTTAGGTACTTTTTTTTTGGATTGAATTTGGTTAAAAAATTTGGATTTAGATATTTTGTTCAGACTTAATCAATCTATATATGCATAAGAATTATGTGGCACAAAATAGTGATTATATCTGAAATTCATCGCAATATTAAAATTGATATTAAATTTAATAATTTAATTTGATAAAAAAAACAGTCTATATCCGCTATGGTGAATATTAAATATTTTTTATATTGAACTGTTTTTTTATAAATTGATATGGAATGTCTACACTCGTGCGAGAAAAAATCAATGGAATCGAGATAATACCTAAATATGCCGATCAAAAAAGCTATATATTATTTATTTGATAAACCGAATGGAAGTTACGGCAACATATGAGGAATTTAAACAGATCTGATTAGAAGAACCATAATCTGTAATTGTTGGTCAGAGAATATACGGGAAGAGGAGATTAAAATGGGCAAAAACAAGTACTAGCATGGCTTCACAAATTGTCACACTAAATGTTATCGAACATTCAAGGCAAAGATATCCTTCACATCCTTTTTCAGACTGTCGTAAATCTTCGAATCTCTCAAGTAAACTTTTTAAAAAAAAAAAAAAAACTTAGAATTCTGATAAAATGAGGTACGATTGCTGAATCATGCAGACTTTTGTTATACTCTTTTTAAAGAATATTTTCAGTTCATCTTCAATGTTATGGTTTCTTGTTCTCCCTGGCAACTCGTGTTCAAATGAACCATCATAATTAAGAATTATAATATTTATCTACCGCAGAAGCATTTCCTTGAACGACCGTAATTGAATGTGTAGTAGTTAACTGAGATTAGTATACCTTAAGCAAAACATTACTGTCATAGGATATAAATTGTCATAATTAAGATATAATACAACATAAATAACAAAAAACCTAGATTTTGACCTTTAAAGTTCGGATTATTTTCTTTTACAAATTTAATATAATCAAAAGTTAAATATCTTTTAATATTTTATATTTTGTTATTCTTTTATAAAAAATGTTTTATAATATGTAATCTTCAAATGTGTTAACAATTTTCTTTTGATATATATTTATTAAATATTAACTCGTTCTCATTTTTTAGATTAATTTCGTTTTTATGTTTTTTGTTGTATAGAAATTATAATTGAAGATGTACGGATAGTTTTATTTTGGTGTAGGTGATGGTATTATGTAATTTGTAATTAGTTTTCTATTTTTAGTATGATTATATGACTAATTTTTAATATATATATATATATCCAATATTTCTAGTTTTTAATATATAATATATACTGTACTATTTTATTTTATATAATATTTTATATTTTTTTGCTATTCTGTTTTTTTATTTTGTAGAAGTCAAAATTTAAGACATGCACTGCACTAAAAAAGATTACCCTTTTGTCTAACAAGTTATTTAGTGTGTTGGCATTTGTTTTAATTTTTAATTATCAAAATGAGATAATCAATCATTTTAATATGTTGTGTCCATTTTACCGTGTCCAGTCACAGTGCGAAAACGTGGTACATTTGTACGAGAGCTATTCTGTCTAGCTGCACGGCTGGATTTAGCTCGTATGACACACGAGAGCTTTTCCAAGGTCAGCCTGCAGGACTCTGACAACCTGCTTTGGGTGCACGAGTTAAGGTTCTAAAAATAGGTTACTCACGAAGAGTAAGAGGAACCCGACCATCCTCTGAAAACTCACTCTAAAGAGATAAACACTCGTACCATAACGTTCTTCTGGCCGCCGGTGAAATAACCAAACAAAAATTTACACCCACCATCCGTTAAATCTACCATTGGTTGTTCGATGCCCTGACTTAGATATCAGAGGGTTTTCGGATGGAAAAAAACTCATTTTATTTCTCGTTTAGACCAGTTTTAGAAATGCTTGTCTCCTATGACTTTTAAAGAGATAACCAAAAGTACATCGCAAAGACTCATCTTGGCCATCCCGACTAACTGGTCATTCTCACCAGTGGATGAAATGATATTTTTCCACCACTCACCATCTATTCTAGAAGATTCTGGACGATCGACATCGTCAAAGATGGACCCATAGAAAAGCTGGACAAAAAAAATCTCAAACAATTTTAAATATTTTGCATATATTGACAAAACAACCTATCAAAAAAATTATAAAATATCAAACCTAACCTGTCACACTATATAATCTAATAATATAAATATTAAATAATTTTAATATGTTAATTATATTGTCAAATTTAAATATTTATAATAATATTTCCATCAGTTTAATTACAAGATTTAAATAAATAACTTAATTAATATAATAAAAATTTAAAATCTAGTCATAAATTAAATCATGTGTTCTATTTTTACGATTTCTTAGCAGTTGTATTTTTAATAAAAGTGGATCCATAACATATATATACAAAAAAGTTTTAAATTTTTTTATATAAATGATATACTTTTAAATAAAAGTAAAATAAGAAAAATGAGAAAAGAAATATAATAATTAGTATATTATAATATATGGTAATTAATGTCTACATTATCATATGTGATCAAGTGATGAAATTTATTCTAATCTATATTTTTAATTGTATGTTTATTGTAATTTAGTCTTAATGAAATTATATTTTTCATTAAATTTACTGAAATTTTCAGTAATATAACACAAGAATAAAAGTTAATAATAAGTAGTATTTTTTATTTTAGTATTATAAACTAGATTTATGTCCTGTCTTAAGGATGATTTTTTTTTTAATATTTATTTTTTTAATTATTTGTTTTTTTAATAATATGTATTTGTAAATTTGAAATTTTAAGTTATGTTAGCAGTTTTATTTTGTATAAACGTATTATATTGTTTCACTATGCTCTGTACGATATTTTTTTTAGTTTTTTAGTTTTATTTTTCTAATTTGTGTGAAACAATTATTTGTGGAAATCATAATTTGAGATGTATTATTTTTATTTTGAAGTAGATTATAGTATGATTATGTAATATGCTTATTGACTTATATATACACATTCATATTTATAGTTTTTAATATATTATATGTTGTGTTATTTTAATTTTTATAATATTTTATTTTATATAAAATATTATTTTAATTTAAATGAATGTAATTTCTTATTTATAAATATAAAATAGGCTAACCTGTCAATTTTAATCTGTTCCGTATCAGATAGTTATAATTTAAAAAAATTTGACCAAACAATCCGAACAAACATATTTATAGATATTTTTTGAATTTTTAATATTCTTAAAATTATCCAAATACTTTCAATTATTTATTTACTTTTCAAATAATTATATTTAAAATTAAAGTAAAAATTTTAAATGTGGGACCAATTATAGTTAGATTTTTTGGATACATTTTTATTACATTATTTGGAAACATTTTTAATAGAGATAATGTTATTTTGTATAATTATCCTTAATGATTCTCTAACAAAATCATTAACACTCAATGGCAATATATATAATATAATATATGGATAAAAAAAATTAAAATGTATTATGTTTTAATAGTATCGATTAAACTGTTTATCAAAGTGGAAAATAAAATTATGTATTTTGGCTGAATCCACATAATCAGTTGTAGAACGAGGAACAATTACAGCGAGGAAGAATGAAGAGATCTACACGAAAAAACAATTTTTGAGACCGATGTGAGTCTATTGAGAGGGACAAAAACGAGGCCAAGAATATGAAGATATAGACTGCAACATATGTCTAATAAAACCACACCATGTCAATCAAATTAACTTCTTCTTTGGGTTCTAGTAATACACTTGGCTCCAGGTTTTTATGTGGGGTTGCAACTTACATTGATATGAGTCCACATAAATTAGCATTGCATATATAACCCCTTTCCGAAAATAATCGGAATTCCGTGAGCATAGTTTG
The DNA here is from genome assembly GCA_039880935.1 of Streptanthus diversifolius. Taxonomy (NCBI): domain Eukaryota; kingdom Viridiplantae; phylum Streptophyta; class Magnoliopsida; order Brassicales; family Brassicaceae; genus Streptanthus; species Streptanthus diversifolius. The sequence goes on along the minus strand of JAXGFM010000003.1, from coordinate 7,991,035 downwards.
ATTGGCCAACGAGTTGAACAAGAATGAACCATTGAAGTTATTATCAAAAAATGACAAATACTCCAGCGCTGACAAACATTTGGTGTTGTGATTGAGGACAGGATCAATGAGTTATTTGTTGTTCCTTTTTTGTATATACTAATAAGTGTCTCGTGAATAGATTACATATCCTGTTAGAACAATCTTCTACCAGCTGGTATTTCTTGAGATGTATATACATAAAAAAGAGTGGTGGAATCTACTTACGCTCATGCTTGATAACTAAAAGTTCATTGATGTAAGACATTTCATTATTAGTTAGCTAGCTATTGTTGATGATCTCTCGTTGGGGTTAATTTTGAAGGTCTACTAATAAAGTACATTGCATTTCCCTGTTGTAGCATTCATCTCATCAGTCAAATCTGGTTTCTTACAAGAAAAATAAGGACTCGGGGAAATGGAATCGACCAAAGTATGTCCCTGAATGTTTGTTGTCCCATCTCGAGACATTTGTGTGGACAAGGCACGATTGGATAAGAGAATAAGAGAAAGAAGTGATCTTATATGTAGCGCAAAACGGTTGAAGAAGGCAACTTTCTTCATAGTTGGAAAAAAGACGACAAATGCTCAACGAATTGCCTGGTGTAGTCATGTTAATTTCCAGGTGATCTTATATGTATCGCACACTTTTATAAAAAAAATTCAATATTCTCTTCCTTGTTTTTAATGCTGTGGTCTAGTGATCTTTTAGCTTCTACAACCATGAAAAGACCAAAGTTTGAAACCTGAGTTCTAGTGTCATAGGAAACAGAAAACTGACCATTACAACTGGTGTCTCCCGACAAATTCAATATTCTCTATATGCACAAAATTCATTATTCTCATTATTCATTATTCTGCCTAGTAACTCATTTTCAACTGAACCATCATAAACTAACCATTACAATTTGAATCTACCGCAGAAGCATTTTCAACACAACCAAATATGTTTGTTCCACGGGATCATTGTATTATACATTAGGATCATATGATATTTAGATTGTCTTATTTGGAAAATAATACAACACAGATAACACCAAACGTTACAGTTTTCATCAAAGAGGAAATTAAGATAGTGTACCTTAGCTGAACCCACAATCAGTTCCCGAAATAGGAATGCTTGTAGCGTTGAAGATGATGAATGAAGAGATCTACACGATAAAACCATTCTCGAGACCAGCGTGAGTCTATGCAGAGGAACGCAAACAAAGCCAAGGACGTGGAGATGTAGACTGCACCACAAGTCCAATAAAACCACGCCATGTCTATCACACCATCTTCTTCCTCTTTGGCCTGCAGTGATACACTTGGCTCTGCAACTCTCGCAGGGTTGCAACTTATATTGGTAGGAGGTCCACATAGATGAGCATTGCCTTTATAACTCCTTTCCTCAAAAGTTACAAGATGGCCTTTGAAAGGGATCTCACCAGATAAATTGTTGTATGAGACATTGAAGTATCCTAAACTGTTGAGATCGGCTAACGCAGGAGGTATGTTTCCACGTAGCTTATTGTTGGATAGATCAAGACTCTCTAAGTCCTTCAGCTTTGAAAAGCTATCTGGTATGGAGCCTGTGAAACGGTTGCTTGAAAAGTTCAAGGATCTGATATACTGAAGATTTCCACATTCAGCTGGAATTGGACCTGATAAGTCGTTGCTTGACAAATCCAAACCAGACATATAATTATACATACCAACTTGATATTCTTCATATCTGCTTTTCGTTAAAAAGTTTACTATCGCTGATTTTTCTTGAGAAAGATAGGTTATCATTTTGAAACTGTCTGAATCATAATCGCATTGTGCTGCCAATGTAGGTAAGTCAGCTGATATAAGTGACATTATTAAATGTAGGTAATCACCACCAAAATCCATGTTACCCAAACATGGAGGTATTGGACCTTTGAATTTATTGTGAGACAAATCCAGAATACTAATTTTACTCAACTGGCATATTTTCTCAGGGATATAACTTTGTAGGCTGTTATTCCCCAGAAGAAGAAAAATTAAATTAGATCTCTTACCTATATTGTTCAGAATCTTCCCAGAAAAATTGTTGTTCCGCAAATCAAGTAATTGTAGTTCCTCAGCCTTGAATAAAGTGTCGGGTATCGATCCGTGAAACTCATTGTTCTGTAATCTTAATACACTAAGAGATGAAAAATTCATGTTCCTTGGTATCACTCCAGAGAAGCTATTGTGTGACATGTCCAAAATCCGAAGCGGTAGACTCTGTAGTTGATGAGGGAAATGACCTTTTAGTTGATTTCCCCTCATGTTAAGATCCCCAAGGTTTGGCATTGTACCAATCCAAAGTGGGAGTGTGCCAAAATAGCTATTGTCTGATATGTCTAGAAGAGATAGATCCTTTGAATTCAACAAACCCTTTCCAAGACTCCCATTAAAATTGTTTCCATCAAGAAATAACATCATTAAAGCAGTAAGATTTGCATGCTCCTGAAATATTTCCCCATGAAATTGGTTGTTGGAGAGCACTAGAATCTGCAACGAGTAGCAACCATTTAAAAAAGGTTTAGGTAGCTGACCAGATAGACCATTTGAAGACACGTCCAACGATTCTAGACTTTTCATTTCTCCCAAAGAAGATGGAATGGTTCCATGAAATTCATTTGACGAAAATTTCATATACGCTAACTTAGGAAAGACAATCCCAATGTCTTCTTGAATTGAACCATTTATCTTATTACTCGAGATATCCAGAGCTTTTAAGCCATGTACAAACCTAGGTAGCTGTAGCTTTGTCAACGAATTGTTATTCAGTAAAATAATCTGCACTCCTGTGTTATTCTGCACAAGCCAAGCTGGAAATGCTCCAGTTAACTCGTTATGTGAGAGATCGATGTAGCACAAGTAACGTTGATGAACAAGAAACCCAGGAATTGTGCTGCCAAGAATGAAATTCTGTAGCTTTAGTATCTTTAACTGAAACAGAGGAACCCACGAGCTCTCAGCCTGAGCTTGGATCATACCAGCTTTTGATGACAATTGGAATACCTTGAGCTTTGTTTGATTGCCCAACGAGTTGAACAAGAATAAACCATTGAAGTTATTACCAACGAGTGACAAATACTCAAGCGTTGATGGTAGGCGAGACACAAAGGAAGACAAGTCTTTTGCGAATTGGTTGTCTGATAGATCAAGAGTTCGAAGACGGCTTAAGTTACCCAGACAATCAGGCATACTTGTCAAAGCATTGTTGCTTAAATCGAGCTCTTCAAGATTCATTAGCCCACAAAGCTTTGAGTAGCCTGAAATTATTTCTCACAACACATACATGAATAAATTCTTAAAGAGTTTAGGAGAGATCAAATGATTTGTAGTTTCTCACCTTTTTGGGTCGAAGTCAATTGGTTATCTTTGAGATCCAATACCCTTAAAGATGGAGGAAACATCAAACCTGCAAGTGGAAGGACATATAAGTAGATAAAGAGGTCTTGCATGCTCCATTAGGCATCTGAAATAATGAAAATATTTAGAAACCAAACAATATTCAGAATCCTTATCATACAGTCTGCTTTTATTCTATTTCACTAACCGATCTAGATGGGTTAGATATGCTCAGCATGCACTCGAATGCTCTTGCATGATATATCATATTTGTACTCGTTAAACAACTTCCATTTTAATCTTTGTCTAATTCTAATTAGATTCATTTGACGTGTATGTTCAACAAGAAAGTTAGAAGAACATTAACAATTATGCTTAGGGCAAGTGAGTACTGCACCAAAAAAATTATTATTCTTATTATATAAACATTCAGTTTCCTTCCTTAAAGACGTTAGTCTCTTCCTACAACAATATTTTGCAAAGCTTAAGACTTCTAACTCTACAAGATTTTCTAGAACTGGAGATCCAAAACACACAAGTTACACCTATGTTTAGAGCCGGTTAGACTCAGTTCTTGCAACCTTGGCATATCTTTGAGTACTGCACCAACACAATTATCATTCTTACTATATAGTTGGCCAAAGATCCTATTTGTTATATTTTAAAATTTATGCCAGTCTATATACCTTTAAGTCGGGTGGTGTCTGAGAATTTGTTTCCGCCAATATATAATTTTTTCAGATTCATCGTGCTTAAACCTGCACCAACAGATTATGCAATCATGAACGATGTTTATAAGCCAACAAGAATATCTTCCATTTCTTGTTTTTGATTTCTCACCTTCACCAGCCTCGACGTCGTTTATACCATTGTTACTTAGATCCAATTCTTCCAACTCCCTGAAATTGATTAAACCTGCACAAGAGTGTCTCCCTTAGTAAACCAACTTATTTGTTGTCTTTATTATTATATACAATGTATAAAAATGAGATTCAGAACAGATAGTCAAGTATTTTCGTTGCTTTGGGTTCATCATCCCTAGCATGCTTATCAAAGTGATCCTTCATTACCATTCAGAGGAATCACACCTTTCAATCTATTGTTACCAAGATTGAGATTCCTAAGCAATCTTGCTGCACTTATAAAAGGGAGAACATTGTTGTTGAAATGATTGTTCGACATATTTAAAGTCTCCAGGTTCTCAAGTCTCTGAAGACTCTTATAACCTGAAACCGTAAAGAACAATTAGGATAAACTGAAAAACAAAGTGGTGGCTTCCTTGAAAAGAGGTAAGAATGTACCATGGATGAGATCAAACAAGTGATCGAATCTATTAAATGAAAAGTCAAGGGTTTTGAGTTGAGGGAAGCTATGGAGCAAAGAAAGATTAAATGCCCGAGACTGATAAAAATTGAGATTAATATTTGGCCACCAATAATAATCAAGATAATCAAGTGAGAGATCGATGATGTGGCCACCAATAGCGTCACTGCACTTTATTTTCTCCCAATTGCAGCAGTCACTCTTAGGATCATCATCACTCCATGAATCGAGAATAGTTTCTTCTGCAGGACTACGAATAGAGTTGAAATACGACTTGAGCTGCAACAGACCCATCCGTTCAGTTTCCACACAGCCTACACATCCTTTCATTTGGAATTGGAAAATCATTGTTACTGTTATCAACACCAAAGCCATCTGCTTCTTCTGTTTAACCCACCACCAGATTCTCTCGTATTGAGGAAAAGTCTTTTTGTGTCCTGTATTCAAAATACTAAGATTAGAAGTTTCAAAGACTGAGGATATGGTCTCATTATAGAGTCCAGCTTAAATAACAACCACATGAAATTAATGAAGATTGATCATTGACTATTATCTTCTAAAGGAACGTGGGCTTTGGGCAAGAAGACTTTTCGAGTGACTTGGGTCCACTTGAACTGAATTATTTAAAAAAAAAAGTTGAATCACACTAACCTTTTGCTACTTCTGTCTATACCAACTTATTTTATACTAATTAATTAGATCTACGCAGAACTTCAACTAGATAGGTTAGAAAAATTGTTATCTTCTATTCCTATACCTATCTATCTATACCTAGGCCACAATTCAAACAGTTATTTCGTACTAAATTCTGCACCAACAAACACATTATGATACAATTAGGCTAGTTAACATATTTACCACTGAAACTGTTGTTCTTCAAGTTTTAACACTCTCAGTTTTGTCATGTTTATAATTTCAGCCACACCAGAAAGAAAACAAGAAGCTACTAACAAAGTTCTCTTTCGAGATACTGAGGAAGATCTTGGTAGAGTGATTCACAGTCTCATGGCTCCGTTTTAGCTAGCGTAGTCCTCTCTTAGTGTTGGTTCTAGGCTGGTTTAGATGAGCGTAGTTTCCTTGATACTGAGGACGGTCTGGAACAAGCCTCTCTTAACCCCTTAGAATAATGCTCTCTGTTCAGGCTGCCGGATGAAACAACTGCTGTTTTGCATAGTTGGCGTTTCTTTGGTCCGTCTCTTTGTTTTTCTCTTATCATCTCTTCTCGGATTTAGCTCTTCTTTGCGATTTCAAGTTAGTTATTGCTGCTAATTGATATCATTTCCACCAAGCTAAGATGTCATTGAGTACCACTTTTGGACCATGGCAACCTGGAAACTTTAGAGCCTGTAGGCAGGAGGGTTGAAGAGGAGGGAGAAAGACGAAGAAGGTCGCCGAAGAGGAAGGAGAAAGACGAAGAGGAGGAGGAGATATGGAAAGAGAGGAAGTGAAGAAAAATGGAAGAGAAAATGAGAGATTCTGCAAGAAGAGAAAATAAAGTTTTAGGTTTTTTCTTTTTGTGTAACAGTTTTATTTAAACTAACTTATAATTCTTTTTTATTAGAGCATCATTATTGGTGATATTCATAAGAATATCATTAGATTAGTTTAATATTATATTTTAATAATAATTTATTATTTAAGACTCAGTTACAAACTTTAAATTTTGACTGTGCAATGGTGAAACTTAAGTAAATTTCTAAAAATATTTTTAGGCATCTCCTTATTAATGGCATTTTTGGCCACAGACCTATCTAGATTGACCTTGATAATCTCTCTAAATCATAAACACACACAATCAGTGCATTTGTCATCTTTCCTTTAGCATCTGTTGTACTCTCTTACTTTGATTTCCGATGAAGAAGATGAGCAAACGAAGCTCCAATTCCAAAGAAAGAAATAGAATAAGAATGAAAAGAATGAAGAAGAACGCACAAGACACGATTTATTTACCCGGTATTCGTGAACTTTCCGTTAACGATAAAGCCACTACTCACCGGGGCTCCACCGTCGCAGAGCTTCTCTTTATACTTGCTCTAAAACCGAGCTACTGTTTACAAATATGAGAACAAGATCTAATCACTCACCCGATCTCTCTCAATCTCTCAGTTACAACCCTTTTCTCCCCAGAAAAGATATTAAAAACAGAGTATCTTTGAACGGATAATCTAACTGACTCCTTTATGACTCGGATTCGACTGTTATACAAACCGAGTCCTAATCCGTCATTAATAGATTTACTAAAACCAGATACAATACCCTAAGAAAACATGTATTTATCTGAAGACACTAAACCGGAGATGATTTAAACTTTGGCGGCAACCTATCAATTCTCCACCTTTGCCCCAAAGTTTGAATCCAACGTTCGCACGATCATATCTCCGAACCTGAGCTAATCCTCTCCTGAAGTTCTTGACTTTCCTGAACTCAGTTCCTCCACCTCAGATACGACTCTTTTGGTTCCTTGTTTAAAAGAGTTTTCTAAGTAACAACACCACTTAGCCGAAAAAAAAAAAAGTTAGATCACAGATCAATACTTAACCTTTCCTTACTCTGAGAAGCTCTAGAGCTTCCCGAAATTTCCTGATTGGAAGAACCTTTGTCAGAATATCTGCAGGGTTGTACTCCGTGGCAATTTTGACAACCTGCACATAACTTAAATGAATTAGATCTCTTATAAAATGGTACTTGACTGCCATGTGCTTAGTACGCTCATGAAAAACTGCATTCTTCGCCAGTGCGATTGCACTTTGTGAGTCGCAGTTAATGGTTACAGTCTCCTGCTTGAAACCTAGTTCATTCATAAGACCCCTTAACCACATTGCTTCCTTTGCTGCCTCTGTAAGAGCTATATATTCCGCCTCTGTTGTAAACAGAGCTACAACTTTCTGGAGTGTAGATTTCCAGCTGACTGTGTTACCACCTACTGTGAAAACAACTCCCGTGATAGATCTTCTTCTGTCAAGATCAGCTGCGTAGTCCGAGTCACAGTAGCCTGTGATTTCAAAGTTTCCTTCGTTTGTGAAGCATAGTTTAACTTCACTAGTTTCTTTTATGTATCGCAGTATCCATTTTACTGCTGACCAGTGTTCCTTAAGTGGTTTACTCATAAACCTACACACCATACCTGTGGCATAACCCAAATCGGGCCTAGTACCAATCATGGAGTACATAAGACTCCCAACTGCACTCTGATAAGGAATTGCTTTCATTCTTTCTTGCTGTTCTGCAGCTTCTTTCTCAGTGGCTGATCTTAGACTGAAATGGGCTCCTAGAGGTGTAAGGACTCCTTTTGCTAAGTCTAGACCAAAATTTCCGAGAACTTTCTGCAAGTATCCTTCTTGTGATATTGTTAGAGTTCCCTTCTCACGATCTCGAGTGATCTCCATTCCTAGGATTTTCTTTGCTGCACCCAAATCCTTCATCTCAAATTCATAGTTTAAGATTCCTTTTAACTCATTAACAGCCATCTTATTCACCGAAGCAATTAAGATATCATCAACGTAGAGGATCAAATACACATAAGTATTATCCTTTAATCTTCGGTAATAAACACATGTATCATATTCACTGCTTTTGTACCCTTTAGAAACCATGTAATCATGAAACCTCTGATTCTATTGCCTTGGTGATTGTTTTAAACCGTAAAGGGACTTCTTAAGAAGGCATACCTTATTTGGATACCGTGTACTTACATAACCTTCTGGCTGTTGCATATAAATTGTTTCCTCTAAGCTTCCGTGGAGAAATGCTGTTTTCACATCCATTTGCTCCAATTCCATGTTATGATGAACTACTGCAGACAATAAAAAACGAATTGAAACATGTTTCGCCACTGGTGAGAAGATTTCCTGGTAATCTACCCCTTCCTTTTGTGAGTATCCCTTAGCTACTAAGCGAGCTTTGAAACGAGGAGCTTCTACTCCACTTATCCCTGATTTTCTTTTGAATATCCATTTACACCCTATTGCCTTTTGAGTTTTCACCGGATCAACTAGAATCCAAGTTGCGTTCTTCTTTAAAGATTGCATTTGCTCATCCGTAGCGCCAAGCCAAAGATCTTTGTCTGGATCTTCTAAAGCATCTTGAAAGTTTGCAGGTTCTGGTCTGCCTCCATCTTCAAGTACAAGGTAAGCATACCCTGCAATATCCTCATCCTCCGAATATATCATGTAATCTTTGAGTTTAACTGGAGCAGTTATACTTCTTCTCTCACGATCTCTTGCCAACAGGTAATCTCCAAGATTTCCTGTGATTTCTTCGTTACTAGTTGTGATTTCCTCTTCTAATTTGTTCTCCTCATCCTCTAGAGGAACTCCACCTTGAGAATAACCATCTATATCCTTGTCTTCCACTATAAACTCATTAATCAGACCTTTATTAGTAAGAGAGATGTCCTTTAATTTTGATATGTCTGACTTCATGTCTGCAGTAACATCTTTGTAAACAGTTTCCTCTCTGAACACAATATTTCGACTGATTGTGCATCTTTCTTCTTCAATCAGCCATAGTCTGTAACCTTTAACTCCATCAGGGTAGCCAATGAACACAGCTTTCTTGGCTCTAGGATTGAGTTTTCCTTCATTTGAATGAACATACGCTAGACAACCAAACTTCTTAAGGTGTGTTAGATCCGGTGTTGCAGAGGTCCATCTCTCTTCAGGTATCTGAAAATTTATTGCTGAAGAAGGGGATCTATTTATGAGATAGACTGCTGTTGAAGCTGCCTCTGCCCAAAACTTCTTTTCAAGTCCACTCTCGCTGAGCATACTACGAACCTTATTCATTATTGTTCGATTAAGCCTTTCCGCAACTCCATTTTGCTGGGGGGTATAGGCACACGTCTTGTGTCTCACAATCCCATTTTCTTTGCAGCACTGATCAAACCTTTGATTGCAGAATTCTAGGCCGTTGTCTGTTCTTAGGCTTTTAATCTTTCTTTCAGATTGTGTTTCCACCATAGTCTTCCACTCATTAAACCTTTCAAACGCTTTGTCTTTGGTTTTGAGGAAATATATCCACACCTTCCGTGACCAGTCATCAACAAAGGTAATGTAGTATTGATTATTACCTATGCTATAGGGTACATTTGGAGAGCCCCACAAATCTGAATGTATGTAATCAAGCTTGACTTTTGTAGTGTGTTTTGCTTCTTCAAAGCTTAGTCTTTGAGCTTTTCCGAGTATACAGTCTTCGCAGAATATAGATTCTTCTAACTTTTCCTTATCAATGCACCCCTTTTGTCCCAGTATCTTTAGTGCTTTGTGTCCTGCATGTCCAAGCCTACTATGCCAGAGTTTAGTATAATCTTGTTTTGACTGACCTTTGCTTTCTCTAGATGTTACATTGCAGGCTTCTGCAACACGAGCGTGACCTTGAAGGATGTAAAGCGTGTCTGATTCCTTCCTGTACCCTTTCATTATAACAGTACATCCTTTTATGACTTTAAGAGTCCCATTTGAGCCTTTAAAATCGCAGCCTTTAGATTCCAAAGTTCCTAGAGAGATCAAGTTTCTCCCAATGTCTGGCATGTACCTTACTTCACAAAGTAAGAAAGTGGTTCCATCAGGATTTTGGAATCTTACAGATCCAATACCTTTCACATCTAGGCTTGCGTTGTTTGCAACTCTTACCTTTCCCAGCTCCACCTCCTTTAGGTCCAGAAGTATTTCCTTTCGTGGTGTCATATGAAAAGAACACCCTGAATCCATAACCCATTGTTCTTTATCTGAGACTTCTTGAGACACATTTACTTCAGATACCAAAAGTCCTGCAAGATCTTGCGCATCATCTCGTGCGATCGAGGCTTCTCCCTTTTCACGAGATTGGTAGCTAATTTTTTTCTTGTCTAACCATTTGTAACACTGTCTTTTGAAGTGCCCCTCTTTTCCACAAATCCAACATACCTTCTTCCTTTCAGCAGATTTTGATCGGAAGCGATTGTTGTTTCGATTCTTGTTGGTGTGTCCTCTTGATTCAGATCTTCCTCTTACGAAGTATCCCTCTGATGTTGATCTGGAACTAGAATAATTCTTGACCTCCTTTTCCTTGGATCGTGCTGCACTTGCCACATCTTCCAATTTTAACACATTACGGCTGTACTTCAGAGTTTCCTTGAGATGATCATATTTGGGAGGAAGAGCATTCAGAACTAATATCGCTTGTACTTCTTCTGGCACATCAATGCTTAGATGTTGCAATTCTCTAACAATCTTGAGGAAATCGTCAATGTTTTCGTTGATTGATCTCTTATCTTTCATCTTAAAACCATAGAGTTCTAGTTGAGCGTGAACTCTATTTGGTAAAGTCTTTGGCATGTATAATGCTTCAAGCATAGCCCACGTCTCTGCCGCTGTCTCACATTCCTCAATTTCCGAAGAACGTGATTCCCCACGCTGAGAAAAATGATGTTCTTGGCTTTGTCGCATCTTTCTAACCTTAGCTCGTCTTCTGCAGTTTTTCTTTTCAGCTTCTCAGAGTCTTGGTCTTGTTCTTTCTCATCATCTGATTCTGATGATAAAGGTTTATGCATGAGAACATCCTTTAGCCCTGAGACACTTAGGTATGCGAACATCCTTCGCTTCCACATTGAAAAATCTCCATCACCGTCGAACTTCTCAATATCAAACTTTGCGCCTGCCATACTTGAGTGATTTGTTCTGCGATCGTCTTCTTCTGAAACTTACTTTTCCAAGAACTGTGCTCTGATACCAATTGTTGTACGCTCTTACTTTGATTTCCGATGAAGAAGATGAGCAAACGAAGCTCCAATTCCAAAGAACGAAATAGAATAAGAATGAAAAGAATGAAGAAGAACGCACAAGACACGATTTGTTTACCCGGTGTTCGTGAACTTTCCGTTAACGATAAAGCCACTACTCACCGGGGCTCCACCGTCGCAGAGCTTCTCTTTATACTTGCTCTAAAACCGAGCTACTGTTTACAAATATGAGAACAAGATCTAATCACTCACCCGATCTCTCTCAATCTCTCAGTTACAACCCTTTTCTCCCCAGAAAAGATATTAAAAACAGAGTATCTTTAAACGGATACTCTAACTGACTCCTTTATGACTCGGATTCGACTGTTATACAAACCGAGTCCTAATCCGTCATTAATAGATTTACTAAAACCAGATACAATACCCTAAGAAAACCGGTATTTATCTGAAGACACTAAACCGAAGATGATTTAAACTTTGGCGGCAACCTATCAGCATCGTTTTGTGAAAACACAAACAGATTTGGTGTAAACTCAAAAAGGTCATATTAATCAGACAATACCCATGCTCAGACATCCAAACTATTCCATCTTTTTGAAATAAAATAAAAATACAGAGTTGCTTACCTCGCCCTCTTTCTTCACATGATCTGCATCTTGTCTAACAAAGGTGATGCTACCATCCATTGTAGCTCCAATCGCAACAAATGCAACCTGTTACAGACAATAAGCTGAGGTCAAGTTCCGTAATAAGATCGGATTTCATTATACAGCTTTGTTTATGAATTACAGCATCAATGAGTTCATAGCAGCAAGCACCGTGATAATTGAGAAATAATTTATTTCAGCACACAAAGAAAATACTCAAACGAAACTTGTTTACACCACCCATTAAACTTTAAAACTGATATTTAACTTCTAACGTGTAAGTCATCCTCAACAACATAAACTTGTTTACTAAACTAGCAAATACTCAAAGATTACATAAACTCAGAATGCACATATTTCGAGATGGATAAGCCAAATTTTAGCACCTGAACCAAAACCACGATCTAGATGATAACCAGGCAGTGTCCCATCTAGGCACACTGCAACAATTCACAATTGAACAGAATACTAATTTATTATCACCAAACATTCCTAGAGAGGAGACTGAATTCTACTAAATCGCTTCCATTAATTAATAAGAATGAATCAATAAATGATAAATCACAAATTCGAAGAGCCAAATGTTTTTCCATTTTTTTACGCAAAAAAAAAAATAAACAATTGGTTTAGCATCTGATAAACCAAAGGAGGAACAGAAATTGAGATTACTAAAGCAGCCCAGATATGCTGAAACACAATATATGCAAGGAAGATAGACTAGATGAGCAACATGCAAAATCAAATTACAACATCTGCATAAGCATTTCCTCAAAATCTCCATATGGGCAAAGACCAAGAATGAAAGAGAGAGAGAGAGAGAGAGAGAGAGAGAGAGAGAGTTCCAGCTCCTTTGGATTCAGCTCCTTAAATCAAGGTGAGAGGCACCATTGCAACCTCCGATGCGTGGTCTAGAAACGATATCGCAGTCTCAGTGTCTCTCGGTTCCTCAAATCCATTGTTAAATGGTGCAGGACATCGTGCTCTGCAACTTATACTCCTCTGGATGTTCAAACAAACAGACAGAGTCTCTTTGACGTAATTGATTCGCATTAATAAGAAAAAGCGATTAAGGAACAAATGTACGTGGTTTTTAAAAGAACAAGGAAGCTTAGAGAATTGAGAAAAAAGTTTGTATTGATAATTTTCGTGTGTTTTCTTTGATACAAAGCTTAGCTATTTATAATCGAAATAATCATATCTTCATGGCTATCGTAACAACCAAATCATCTCCATATTTTTCGTAACAACCTTATCTTCATATATGTATCGTGGATCTTATCTTGCTACGTATGCTGCATCAAATCCCCCCTGCTGCAGAACCTTGACCACAAGGTTGAAACTGTGGATACTTCTGCTGCAAGTCATACAAAAACTCCCACGGGGCTTCGTCGATTGTCTCCGTAGTTCACTTAACGAGTACCATCGTAGCTGGCTTGCCCTTCCGTTCCACCATTTTTCGTTGTAATATAGATTCAGGTTCTCATACAAGTACATCACCAAGTGTTGTCGGTCGGTATTGCTGTTTATGCAGAATACGACCCCACCATCTGTTTTAGCTGTGAAACATGGAAAACCGGATGAATGGAAGTTGTTGACGGAAACTCCAATTTGTATGCCACTGTTCCATACTTGTCCAAAACCTTATACGGACCGTAATACTTAGGCGCCAATTTCTGATTAAATCGGACCACTAATGATTGTTGTCGATAAGGCTGAAGCTTAACATAAACCCAGTCGCCAATTTCAAAACTTCTTTCAGACCTATGTCGATCTGCCAACTGCTTCATTCTATGTTGAGCCCGCTGCAAATTGAACTTTAAAATTTGTATCATTTTTTCCCATTCTTGCAAACAACGTGCAACCACTGCAATCTTAGATTCTCCGGGCAAATAAGGCAAATGAATCGGAGGCTGTTGTCCATAAACAATTTCATATGGAGTTGTCGCGGTAGCAGTGTGATAATTGGTGTTGTACCAATACTCTGCTAACGATAGCCACTTACTCCACAAAGATGGGTTAGTATGACACATACACAGGAGGTAAGTCTCGAGACATATGTTGACAACCTCTGTTTGACCATCACTTTGATGATGATAAGTTGTTGATCGATGCAATGAAACTCCTTGCAATGCGAATAGTTCCGTCCAAAACGAACTTAAGAACACGGTATCGCGGTCACTTACAATCGATTGTGGCAACCCATGAAGTTTAAAAACATTGTCTAAAAAAGCTTGAGCTACTGTAAGAGCGGTATACGAATGACTTAGTGCCATAAAATGGGCCGCTTTGCTCAACCGATCGATGAAAACAAATATTACTGATTTACCGTGAGACAGAGGAAGTCCTTCGATAAAATCCATTGAAATATTGGACCAAACTGGAATTGACAGAGTTTGTAATAATCCTGGTGATGCTGCATTATCATACTTGCATCGTTGACATACATCACAATTTCTAATGAAGCTGTGCACATCCTTCCAGAAGAATAGACTTTTAACCCGATGAATGGTGACATCCCTACCCGAATGACCTTCCAAACTTGATCATGCAACCATTCGAGAATGTGAGTCCGAATACTAGCACTCAACAGAACCACTATTTTGTTTCGCCGCCGCAATACTCCTTGTGACCACGTATAAAGGCGAACTGAAGCTGCATCCTGGAAGGAGTCTGTTGATGATTGATTGAAGTGCTAAATCTTCAGCGTATGCTTCCTTAATGCTGCTAAGCAGATCCAATTGCGATGTATTAATAGCCATGTGCAATACCTCAGCTCCTTCCATCCTAGACAAGGCATCTGCAGCTTTGTTCTCGGTCCCTTGTTTGTAATTGATTTCATAGTCAAACTCCAATAGTTTTGGTAACCATTGTTTCTGGATGGGAGTCTTCAGTCGTTGCTCCAACAGGTATTTGATACTTCGCTGATCTGTTCTGATTATAAACTTCCCTATCAACAAATAGTGCCTCCATTTCTGCACCGCAAAAATCACTGCAAGAAGTTTTTTTTTCATAAATAGACAACAAGAGTTGCTTCCCTTTTAAATTTGTGCTTATTTATGAAACAGGATGGCTGTTTTGCATTAAATAGGCGCCAATGCCATGTCCTGAGGCGTCCGTTTCCACCACAAACTGCTGATCAAAATGAGGAAGAGCTAAACCTGGCGCTTCACAAAGTGCTTGTTTGAGTTTGAGATTATTTTTGGTGGAAATTATTTTTCTTTGTTAACTCTGTCAAAGGCTTTGCAATTTCCCCAAACCCTTTGATGAAACGACGATAGTAACCAGCAAGACCCAAAAATCCTCGTAATTGTTTCACATTCACATGCACCACCCAATCCCTTATCGACTGGATCTTAGCAGGATCCGTAGAAATTCCCTCTTTAGAGATGAAGTGTTCCAAATACTCCACCCGTGTTGTTGCAAATTCACACTTAATACGCTTTGCGAACAATTTGTTTTCCAACATCAACTCAAAAACTTCTTTCAAATGTTGTAAATGATCCTCAAGCGATGGGCTATACACCAATATATCATCAAAAAAATCAGCACGCTTTTCCTTAACAGGGTACAAAACACTTCGTTCATCAATCCTTGAAAGGTGGCTGGCGCATTAGTGATCCCAAATGGCATCACCACATACTCATAATGACCACTATGATTCTTGAAAGCAGTTTTATGAATATCATTGGGCTCCATTCTGACTTGATGGTACCCTACACGTAAGTCAATTTTTGAGTATACTTGTGATCCTCCTAATTCATCCATCAAATCTTCAATAAGAGGAATAGGAAAACGATTCTTGATAGTCATGCTATTGAGTTGTCTGTAATCCACACACATTCTCCACGTCCCATCTTTTTTCTTTACGAGTACGATAGGAGCGGCATACGGACTGGAACTTCTTTGTATGACCCCATTTGTAAGTAATTCCTTCACTAGTTTATCAATCTCGTCCTTCTGATGTAATGCGTACCTATAAGGACGCAGGTTAACCGGATTTGATCCCTCCAACAATGGTATTTTGTGATCGTGAGTGGGTCAAAACGGTGGTAACGACTTAGGCTCTTCGAAGACTGCTGCGTAGTGCTTTATCAATTTGTTGATTTCTGATCAATCTTGCTCTTGGTGATCTTCCATAGTCAAATCGCAACAGACCAACGTGTTATCTGAAGTTACTTCTTCCACAAACAACATAGATAACTGAGCTTGATTAGTCATGTGCTTCCCCAACTTGTTAGCTTTCACCTCTCGGACAGATCCCTGATGCATGCCTTTTAGGATCATCTTCTTCTGGTTCCATTTAAAATGCATTTCAAGTGTCTTGAAATTCCATTTAATTGGGCCAAGCGTTTCTAACCACTGGACTCCTAAAACCATGTCGCAATCATTAAGGGTGATGATCATGAGGTCTGTTTCAAACCTTTAATCATGAAACTTCCATCCAAAATTTTTGATCTTCCCCTTGACATTAAGTTTTCTGCCATCTGCAACCGAAACTCGCGCTAAACCAGGATCACTTCTCTTACAGCCCCATTTTAAAGCTGCTCTTTCGTCAATGAAATTGTGTGTCGATCCTGAATCGATGAGGATGTAAAGAACAGAGCTGCCATAATGTCCCCGTACCCGCATTGTGTAATAATCTGATACACCATTAACCGCATTCACAGAAATTTTGGCAATGTCAAATAGTTGTTCTTCCTCAATGATCTCTTCTTCTGTGCATTCGTCATCTTCCTCTTCCACTTCCAGCATATATAGCTGATTGCGCTTATGCTGAGATAGGAAATGCTCCTTGGTGTACTTTTAATCGCAGTAAATACATAATCCCTTGGCTTTTCTCTCTACTATCTCCTCATTAGACAGCCATTTCCTTCCTTTCTCCGCCTTCTTTATTTCAGGTTCCTTCTTATATGTCAATAACCCTTTGTCATAATTGTTCAAACAACGATTGCTGCTTGCAACTGCCCCCATTGGTTTATTAGGATGCGCCTGCTCGTACAATTTTCCCAACATTAAGCAGTCCATGATCGTTTTTGGCATGAACATGCGTATGTGCATCTGTGTGTCCAACCGAAGATCCGCCAAGTATTGGCTTACCAAGTAGGTCCCTGGAAGATTGACTCTAGTTCGAAGAAGTTCAAACTTTCCATGATAGTCCACAATCCCATTAGTTTCTTGGAGCTTTTTTAGGTCTGCAATTGGATTGTCTAAATTTCGCTAAAACGCCCCATCAATTCAGCTTGGTAGCTGTTCCAACTGCGGCAAATGTTAGCTCCGGAGAAGGATAGGCATAAAGAGCGATGCCAGGTTGCCGCAGCACCATCGAAATGTATTGACGCGAGTTTGAACTTAGTCCCATCTTCTGTGCCATCCATCTCGAAAAAATGCTCCACTTTAAACAACCAGTCTTGCACGTTAGATCCGTCAAATCGCGGAAAATCGATTTTTGGAAGTCGAGTAATTCCGCCGTATGATTGGTTTGATTGCCCACTCGGAGAATCTTGTATTGGTGTATGCAAGGTTTCACCTTGAGCCGCCATGTTATGTTGTTGCATTGACCCCCACCTGTTTATCGTCTCCATCATGTCCTTCCTGAACTGATTAAATTCGTTTCTTAGGACTGTGATAGCCGGCTGTGGTTCTTCTTGTTCGCTCATCTGATTCGAACCCCGATTTGCGTTTGTCTTTGATCGTGTTTCCGCCATTGATGCCGGGAAGGTTAGCTCTGATACCACTGGTGCAAGACGTCGTGCTTTGCAACTTATGCTCCTCTGGATGTTCAAATAAACAGACATAGTCTCTTTGATGTAATCGATTCACGTTGATAAGAAGAAGCGATTACGGAACAAAGGTACGTACTCATGGTTTTTAAAAGAACAAGGAAGCTTAGAGAATTGAGAAAGAAATTTGTATTGATAATTTTTGTCTGTTCTCTTTGATACAAAGCTTAGCTATTTATAATCGAAATAATCATATCTTCATGGCTATCGTAACAACCATATCATCTCCATATTTTTCGTAACAACCTTATCTCCATATATGTATCTTGGATCTTATATTGCTAAGTATGCCTATGAAAACTTCCTGCATCATTAAATCCCCTCCGAATAATCGCCGCGACTAGACATAGCGAGCACACAGCCAACGCAATCCACAACAATACGCTATTCATCTCCTCCCCCGGCGAAACAAGTCAGCTCCGGATAAAACGAAGAATTTGGGCTTAATGATTGTGCGAGACGTCTCACGGGTTTGTTTGTATAGAGAAGTCTCACGCTTTTTCTAATTTTTATTTTATTTTTTTTCTATGAGACGAAACGCTCATTTTATGACCTTTGAGGATTGTTTTAGTTTTTTAAATGTTTTAAACTAAATTAATGAGGTAAAATTTTAACACTATTATGATTTATAATTTATAATATCTCAATTTAATTAACATAAGGTATAAATGAAAAAAATGCATTATGTATCTTTTTAGCTTATTTTCTTTTGAATGTTTATAAAAAAACATGTGGTACTTTCTCCAATGATAACACGAAGTGCTGATATATCGCTCATTTGGAGATAGTTAACCTTTTTTGCATATAAGATGTGGAGTTTTAGTTTATATATCTCTATTTAGTTTATCGTTGATATATATTTTATTTCATTGATAATTTTGGTTTTTAAACCTCTAGGATGGTGTAGGATCCTCAATTTGTTTTTCACTTTTTCTTATTTTTTAGTATGCTTTTTTCTATTTTTGTAATTTGAATAGTTTATCTAGATATAGTATTTGAGTTTGATTCATAATTATCTCATATTTAAATTTTTGTGATGATTTTATTCTATGTAAATTTAATTTTTCGTTATTGATTTTTGTTTTAGTTGTATTGACATTTTATAAGACATATTTTTTATCTTAAATAATTAGCATAAATAGCAAGTTAATTTACTATTAGATGATTTTAATTTGTTAATTTGAGTTTTCTATATTAATTTCTATTTTAATTAAAAATTTTATTTACATTATATTTTTGTGTTTTAATTTAATTAAATTTTAGTTATTTTTAAATTTTTGGTAAAATAAAAATGCTTATTTGGACCAATGAAATTGATTTTTTTTCAATCATAGATGTACTTTTAATGGCTTAATGCATAAATTTTAACTTTTATTAGTTAAAACTCTCAACTTTTTAAAACATTATTATTTGTTATATTCTTAGTGTAAAGTTATGTATTTATTGTTTATCTTTGTTAAGCAGTTAGGGTATTAATCTTTGTATACTTAAAAATATGATTGATTTAGAAATTTGTGTAAATCTTTTTGGTTGCTAATTAAGATCATCATATAGTATATTATCCAGTTTTTGAATGAGAGTTAACTATTTTTCTTATCATTTATTTCCGTTATCATTCATACCAAACATTATTGTCGTTTCATGTAAATCTTGTTGAAAATTCTATATAACTTAGTTGTTGAGTCTCTTTAGCCTCTCTATTTTTTTTCATATATGCTGGAAACATTGTTTTCTAAATATCTTCCTTTGAAAGTACTCATATGAGATCATCATTAACTTTATATGTTATAAATATTGTTCTCTAAATATCCTTTTTGATATATTCGTCTACGATCATCTTTAATTTGTGGTATGTTGAAAGCTTTATTAAATTTAACATTTAAAACAGATCCTAAAATTTATTGAGTGAAATAGATCAGAACTTGTGAAAAGTCACCATATAGCTTATTTTTGTGAATAACCAAGAAAACTTTAATATTGTAGATTCTACCAACTAAAATTTGCCTCATAATAGCCTATTTGATTAGCTGAATGATTGGACTATAGTTGATTAAAAAATTTATGTTAAAATAAAATATAACAGTGCTGATTATATATTTAATTGGTGCTCAGTTAATAGATTTGTTAATATTTATTGATCAATAAAAACATTTAAAACACATAAATAAATTATTTATTTTTATGTTTTGTGTCTTTCTGATGTTAAAAAGGTTTAGTATCTTCCATAAATGGATGAATCTAGTAAATATTTTTTCTAATAAAATATTTTGTAAGCTCGCAGAAATCCAAAGAAGAAAATAGTTGGGCTGAAAAAAAAAATCAAAATTACCCATTCTTTTAGTAAGCTCTTGTATTATTTACAGAAATACTTATTTTAGAAAATTATGTAATCTATTTTATATTTAAATTTTATTTGTATTTGATACTGAAACTCTAGGAAAAACCTAATTATAAACTAAATTTAAGTCAATTGCATTTTATATGATTTTTCCTGTTGTTAGTTTAACTTTTTAATATTGATTTCTATTTTATTATGGACGATATATTTTTTAGAAATCTTGAAAATTAAATTTAGACTAAATTTCAAGTTAATTATTTTTTCGATAGATATGATTTTTTAAGTTATACTTTCTAACATAATTTTACACTTTTAGTTAGATTTTATTTTTATTTTTCAAAGAGGTAACCTAAATATCAATTTAATTTTTATTTTCTGGACAAAAAATTAAATTCCTTTGAGATGATCTTTCTTTTGTTAGTTTATTATTTAATAAATATTTCAGTTTTATGTATTGATTTTCGTTTCATATAGGTAACATATGACTTTTTGGAAAAATTGACATTTTAAATTTTTTATTAATATACTAATTTGGCATAATCTGATTACTGGTTGTAAATCTTATATAGGCATTCTCAATATTTTCTAACCTCAACTTTTATGAATTATATATTTTTAATTTAAAATTTCTGATATTGATTTTATTTATTTCTGAAAGATTTGATTTTTCTGATTTGGAAATCGTGACATTGTTTCGTTTTATTATGTTATTTTAATTTAGTTTTTTTATATATTGATTTCCAATTAATTTAGGAAGAATTATTTTCTTAAAAACAAATTGTCATTTATCGAATTTTTAATTAAGATGATCATTTGGCATACCTTAATTTATTGTTAATTTAAAAAAATTTATATTGATTTCCATTTTATTTTGAAAGAGATATTTTTTTGGAAATCATGAAATTTTTTGTTAATTTTGTTTTAGTTATTGTTTTTAAATTTCTTTTTTAATATTGATTTCTATTTTATTTAAAAAGAGATGGTTTTTATAGTAAATTTGATATTTAAAAAAAATTAATTAATATGCTGATTTAGCACAATTTGATTGGTGGTTTCAAATATCAGGTATATATCCTGAATGACTTATAGCCTCAAGTTTTCCTATTAAATTATTTTTTGTTAATTTAACAGTTTTGATATTGATTTCTATTTTCTTTTGCATTGAAAGAGATAAATTTTTGGAAATATTGATATTTTTTGTTAATTTGTTTCAAATTATTTTTTTAGTTTAGTTTTTTTGTACTGATTATCATTTATTTATAAAGATATCATTTTTCGAAAATTAGATATTTTAAGATTTAATTAAAATGATGATTTGGCACAATTTTAGAGGTTATTATAAATCTTAGATGGATGCCTTCAATGACTTATAGCTGCATCTTAAATATATAGATTTATTTCTTTAAACATGTTGTTATTGAAAACCTATTAAAATATACATGGTGTTTTATACGGTGAAACATACCAGTGTTAATTGACTGTGAAATGAAAGTTTTACTTGTATTTCTTCAAGATGAAAGATAAACTTGCAAATAGATAGATTTTTTTTAAGAAAAAAATTCCACGAATCATTGAAACTATTAATTTGTCACTATATAATTATAAGTATTATAAGCAGATTCAATGTAAATTATTTATAAATTTGATTTTTTATAATTTAGTCTACTAGTTTTAATATTTTTTAATATTATGGGATAATAGGCTAGAATTTCAAAAAGTTGTGATGAATTTAAAAACTGATCACTATTGTGCTACATAATTCTCATAATAAATTTAGTTTTATCAAAATAATTTTTGTTTTGTTTTTTATACTGTAGGAAACTATTTTAATTTATCAATCATGTGACATCACTATGATTCTATGAGCTTCAACCTATGAACGACTTAACCCGTAAGCTGATGTATACACACAAGAATTAACGTAGGGGGGTTCATCATGTAACAATATCACCGCCAAAAACACCTTAAATAGAAATATGCAAAGGACTTACCATCTTCAAAATTATAAGTAAAAAATTCAAAATTAACATCTTTCAATCTTTAATTTTCCTTTCAATTTAGACATAAAAACAAAACAAAATAGTTTTGCATCATTTTACTAATTCATCTTTTTATTTTTGTGAAATCAATGAATATTAAAATTTTCATTTGTTTTATACAAAATTAGAGTTAATATCTGGTATTTTCACAAATATCCAAAATTTAAAAAAATTTAAAATTTTGAATCTGGATACAAAATTTTTAGATCTAGTAGATCTCAATTCAATTCCAATATTATGAAAAAACCGGATGTCTAACCTGTATCCACCCGTAATTGAAACTAGTCTTCCAAGTATTTCGATCGTTTATTCCACAAGTCGGTATATGGTAAGTACAATCCCCTTTCAGCACCAATTAACAAAAGAAACCATAAATTCTAAAAACATAACCAACTAACTATGGATTCGGCTCTGTCTAAACAAAAACGATCAGTTTAAATTGTGAAACCCTAGTTTCTTCAAATTTTCGATTTCATTTTCTCAATTAAGCTGCAACTTCGATTAACCAAAACCAAATTGAGGCAGTTTTTTATTTTTGTTTAACGGAAGTTTTCAAAAATAATTATAAAATTAACCGAATTTAATTTCAATTTGGTTTCATTTTTTTGTTGGTTAATTTAGTTTTAGTTTTTTTTAAAAAAACCAAAATTAACCATTTTTGATAATTTGGTTTAAAACAGTTAAATTTGGGTATTTTTGGTTATATTTAATTATTTTGATTTGGTTAAATTAATATATTGATTTAAGCCAGTCTAAATTTGGTATAAACCTGTTTAACTTTGGAATAAACAGTTAATTTCAGTATAAACCAGTTAATTTTTTATATAACAAGTTTAATTTTGGTATAAATCGGTTTAATTTGGGTGTAATTTAATTAAAACAATAATAAAAAATTAGTGAACCGAATCAAACTGAATTAAATTTTAAAATACGCCAAATTGAACTAAAGGTTTGGTATTTTCAGTTTGGTCCAAATTCGCAGGACTAGTCGAGACATAGTTCCATATGCCCCTCTGAAGAGAAATTTAATCTGTTATACCCCTCATTAATCTAAAATGCCTCCTAAATATAGAATATCGATTTTCCCTTTATGAATAATAAAAAAAAAAAGAATGCTTCCTCACGCGTTGGACGTTCTCACTCTCTCTCCTCTCCACCCTCTCTCTCATCCTCGTCTCCACGCGAGCTCCATTTCGAGCATTCTAGATTATTAATCGCGAGCGAGCTCCTCTTCTCCTCCTCAGCTTATGCTTCACTTCTCCTCCTCAGCTTCAGTTTCGCATCTCCTTGTTCCAGCTATTGCTTTGCTGTTCCGTCGACCTCCCTCCATCTCTGTAAATCGAGAAATTTCAATTTGAAATCAACAACTCTAACAATTTTAATTTCAATTGTAATCTCTCGATTCAACAAGTTTTAACAATATTTTATACGTTTATTAGGATTGGCATTTTAAATCGATGTGGTAAAATTATAGTAAACTGGAGTATTGAAATATGGGTTTTTGCGATTGTTTAACTAGTAAAACTTGTATAACTGCGATGACTAGTAAAACTACTAAAACTAGTAAAACTAGTATAACTAGTAAAACTAATCAAACTAATCAAGCTAGTAAAACTAGTACAAATAGTGAATATAATAAAACTAAATGGAAATTAAAAAACTATTAAAAAGACTAACATTTTATTATAATGAGCAATATATTGATTGAAATAATATTACTGTGAATATATTAGAGGGAGTATAACTAGGGATAACTAGTAATACTGATTGAATTTTTTTATTGTTTTAGCAGGTGACAATGAGCAACAACGTCATCATACATTTTAGATGTGGATCGCATATATAGTTTAATGATCAAGTCATTAGTGGAAGATATAACTTTACCGATGGTAGAAGATAAGATATACAAAAAGGTTGGATTATATTAAATGTAGTGAAATTAAAATTGAGTTACATTCCATTGTTGGTGGGATGTGAGGAACAATTTAGTATTTTTGATGATGAGGATCTTTGTGTTTATCTAACCTCAATTGATAAAGAGAATCATAAATGTATGTTCTCTGTGGAATTTATCAGTATATCGGAGGTAACTGAGCAACTTTCGAGAGTAGACAAAGGAAGTTCTTGTGGTATGAACTATGAGGATAATGCCATAACTCTGTATGTAGGCAATGGAGAAGATAAACAACAAGATGAGGCCGTGGATGATGAGGCCGTAAAGGATGAAGCCGTGGAGGATGAGGCCGTGGAGGATGAAGCTATAGAGGATGAAGCCGTGGAGGATGAGGCCGTGGAAGATGAAGCCGATGAATATATGGATAATAGTATTGGTAGGTCGGATATGTGTCATTAATATCTTCAGCTTATACCTATTATAGAATCAAGTCAGTTTATAGAGGAATGAGAAGACAGTGTGTGTGTGTGTGGATATTCGTCAAGAATTTTCAAATAAAAAGGCAGTCAAAGAATTGGTGGGGTATAGCTGCATTTATGATCTGTTTTAGATATGTTATAAATAAATCAGATAAGAGCAGATTAGTGCTAAAATATCGTCAAGAAAGCTGTGAATGGAGTTTACGAGCTGCAAAAAAAGGGAAAACAAATATTTTCTCGATCAGAAGCTATGCCAAGATGCATACATGCTCTCAAGCTAGTAAGAGTGATATCAACCAGAAGAGAAAAGGCATACATGGATTAGTTGCAACGCTTTTGATTGACGATTATCCAGGGCAAATGGAAACTCGCAGCTCCTAAAAATATTATGGATCTTGTTAAGACATAATTGGGTGTGAATATATCACACTCCACTGCTTTGAGAGGGAAAAAAAGTTATTAGTGATTTATGTGGTAGTCCAGAAGAAATCTACAAGATGTTGTATAGTTATTTGTACATGTAAGAGAAGGTCAATCCTGATACAATTACAAGTGTGAAAGTGGACGAAGACAACAAATTCAAGTACTTATTCATCGCTTTGGAAGCTAGTATTGAAGGGTTTCAAGTCATGAGAAAAGTGATAAGTGTGGATGCAACTTTCCTCAAAAAATGATATGGTGGTGTACTTGTGTTTCCAACATGTCAAGATCCTAATAGTAATCATTATCCCATAACGTTTGTTGTTCTCGATGGTGAAAATAATGCAAGTT
The DNA here is from genome assembly GCA_039880935.1 of Streptanthus diversifolius. Lineage (NCBI taxonomy): Eukaryota > Viridiplantae > Streptophyta > Magnoliopsida > Brassicales > Brassicaceae > Streptanthus > Streptanthus diversifolius. The sequence goes on along the minus strand of JAXGFM010000003.1, from coordinate 7,965,680 downwards.
GGTACTGTTTTTTTTTTAGATTTTTAAAACAATAGTACCAGACTCGTTTGAAACAGATTTTATACCCGACAGAAATGCCAAGCCTCATCGGTGTCATATTTATTGTGTATCCGAACGCTCATCATGCATATTGTATATGGCATTTGTTAAAAAAGTGTACAAACATCAACAAAGATGTGGTTGCATGGAGATTCATGGAGTACAATAGGCTTTACACAGTGTCTGAGTTCAACTGTGGTAATAGTGTTTTTAAGACGAGATTTTTTTCTGCGGCCAACTATTTGGAGGAGACCACAGTGAAAGAAAAATGGGAAATGTGTTGTATTCCAGGAAATAAATACAACATAGACACAAGAAACTGTGTGGAGTCTCTGATCAGTGTTTCAAAACAGCACTAAAGTACTCCTTACTCCCTATGGTTGACACAATCATTAAAAAAATTTCCAAATGGTTTAATGATCATAGGAAATATGCCGCTTCTGGATCAATAGAACGGAAACTGTTGCCGTTAGTGGAGAACTATATGCACGACGCATGGTCTACTGTTGAAATATTAATTACGACCAAGCTAAACAGTTACGAGTTGGAGTACAATGTCATTGGTAGTGATGGAAAGCCATATTTGGTGAACTTAATCTAAAAAATTGTAGTTGGGTATTCGATATTCAAAAATATTTGTGTGTGCACGCGTTAGCCGCTTTCATTGATATCAAAAAGCACGAATATGGAAGTTATGATATTCAATTACATGATTTGTCTCAAAATACTATTGGTCAGAGCTGACATTGACGTATTACAAGACAATTTATGTAGTGCCAGATATAGCAGAGTGGGTAGTCCCATATTACATCAGAAAATTGGAAATCATACCTCATGATATCATCAAAAATAAGGGTAAAAAGAAATCTAAGAGGTTTCCATCAGCTGGAGAACGGCGTCCAAGGGCCAAAAATAAAATGTGTCCAAGACAAGGATTTCATGGTTGTTATTTGGGGGCATTTGAAATTTTGTGTTGTGTAAAACATTGTAAATATGAGCTTTTGTAAACGTAGTTTGACTTAATTTTTTGGACAACTATTATTAGTTTTATTAATTCTACTTTTTTAGTTTGGACAACTATCGTTAGGTTTACTAGTTCTATTTTTTTTTTTTTTTCGACAACTGATTTAGTATAACTGGTATAAATGATATAATTGTTAACATTTAGTATAAATGATACAACTGTTATAACTGGTACAACTGTATAATTGTTTAAATGAAATACCTAGTATAAAATAGTAAAATGTTTTGTTAGCAAGGATTGTAGACAAAATGACATTAAAATTAATGTTATGAAGATATTAAGAATAACATGATAAAAATTATATTTCATAAATTCGTTATTATAAAATAATATAGACAGCATAATCCTTACACTTTTGATGCTATTCTATCAATTATACCCAAATTAATGGGAAAAATTTGAATTCATATACTTTCACAGGCATAAAACACTCAGAATTGTAAGCCAGTCGACAATAATCAACTATAAATTGGCAAAACAAAATATTTAGCAAGGTAAAACTAATTAAACTGAAAAAACCCCGAAAAGTAAATATATGCATTTTTATACAACTACAATCTTCAGTTGCAATTTTTTTAGAGCCTACCTGTGAAACTTTTTTCGCCCAAATGTTAAAAGTTTTGAAATTTTCCCCCAAACCAAATTTCCTTATTTCATGGTCAACCAAAATCCAAAATATTTTTCTCTCTCTCCCGCTCTCTCTGTGTGTTCTATCTCTCTCTCTCTGCGTGTTCTCTCTCTCTCTCTATGCGTGTTCTTTCTCTTTCTTTCTCTCTCTATCATCCCATGGATCCTAGCTACAAGGACGAAAAGAGGTTGAATGAGTATTATGACATGCTTCACTTTATGGCCGATAGTGACGAAGGAATTCCGAAAGTTTGTCCATATGGTGGACAAATCGTCTTCGTTGATACAACTGAAACCAAAACCGATACCACAATGAAATAATTCATTTGACATCAGTTTGAGGTTAGAACATCATTGCTCATTTGTCTTTTAAATATTAATATATCTTATACTCATAGATTTTTATTTTCAGGATGATGAATTGCATCGTAAGAGAAATTGGTTTGATAGTGTCCAAGAAGAGATTGGTAAGATCAAAAAGGAGGTTTATTCCCAAAATTCAAAGATCCGAAACTTGGAACGTTAGCTTGAGGAAATTTTTAAGGAGATAAAAGCCTTACATGAAAAGTTAGGGGAAAACTAGTAAAACTGGTTGTATTTTGCTTTGATTTGATGTTGCAAAACTGGTTTCTCATTATCTTTGTTCTACTTTAAATATTTGTTATAATTTTCAGTTGCACAACTAATCTCGCTAGATTTACTCAGTAATACTTTATTTGCACAACTAACCATTTTGGTTTTACTTAGTAATATTTTCATAGTCGCCTAGTTCTACTATAGTTCTACTGTAGGTCTACTTTCACAAAATCAGATATTAGTAAAGAGTTCAAACATAAACTACAATAGGAGTTCAAACAAATAGCACAAAACTACTTCAACCATAATTAACTTTAATCAAATATTAAAATAAGTTCAACATATACAACTTAATCACTCCTCCTTGGCTCATTTTTTGTCCTTATGCCTTGCATCACTCGCTTTACCTTCAAGGTGCTTAACTCGTGCTACCAACATATCCACTTTCTCCTCAAGATGCTGACCAAACATATCCACTTTATGCTCCAGTTTCTGAATTCTTGCTTCTAATGAGGATTGCGGTGGCTGAGTAGCTGGTAGTGGACGAACAATTGGCCTATTGTTTCACCTCCACATGGGCAGCCACATCCTCTTCAAGCATATTTTGAAAGCAAATATGATGTCCGACTCTAAGACTCGTTATCCAACACTCGACAACAGCATCATGTGTATCATCGTAATCACGCTCCGTCATCTCATGTAGGATATCTTCTTCACCGACGGCTGGGACAAGCATGTTCTCAATGAGCTTTGTATGTAAACGATAAAATAGTTATACCGGTTATACAAAACAGCAATTATACAGTATTATTAGTCACAATTGAATATAGTTGTACGTAGTTGTACCTTAGTAGTTCTGAGTGCTTCATATATGCTTGAAAGAGGAAACCCCTTCATTACGCCTTTTTGAACTTTGACTTGCACGTCCTGGGATAATTCTCGTCAGGGCCTACAATACGTTCTCAGAACATCATATGCAAGTCTGGAATGGCCTCAAATGCCAACAGCTGCAAAAAAACACACAAGACACTAAAATTTAGAGTTATCAATAATTAAAAGAAGTAAGAACAATGACTTAGACCACAAATAAAAACTTACCTCCATCGGTGGTACGATCCGGAATGCACCGGATTTAATTGCAACTCTAGAGGACTTGGATTCAACTGAAGAAGAGGAAGACATGGCCCAAGACATGGCCCAATATCAGACCCAAGGAGAATTATCCTGTCCAAGGGCAACTATTGGTAACTAGGAGAACCTTAAGTGCACAACCTAAGATACAAGAACAAAGGGAGAACTTGTTCCATACTCGATGCTTCATTCAGGAAAAGGTGTGTAGCTTGATCATAGATGGAGGAAGCTGCACCAATGTGGCCAGCCAAACACTTGTGGACCGGCTCAACCTGGTCACTCACAAACATCCTAGACCATACCAACTACAATGGCTCAATGAAGAAGGCGAAATGAAAGTTACAGAACAAGTGGAAGTACCTTTAAGCATTGGGAAGTACCAGGATCAGATCATATGTGATGTGTTGCCCATGGAAGCAAGTCACATTCTTTTGGGAAGACCCTGGCAATATGACAAACGAGCCATACATGATGGGTACACCAACCGGCATTCATTCAAACACAAAGGAAAACAGATCACATTAGTGCCACTCACGCCCCAGGAGGTTCACCAAGATCAGATGCAGCTAAAACAAAGAAGAGAAGAAGCCAAAGCTTTAACACCAACAACTCACGGCTATGAACACCCTAAGGTAAGTCATCATAGTCTCTTTGCTACTCCTAGTGAAGTTAAACATCCCTAAATGAACAACAATTCATGATGTTACTAGTTTGCAAGGAATTGCTAGCTAGTAGTACTAACCTGACTCCGGAAATACCGAGAGAGATTGAGTTTCTTTTGCAAGAGTACAAGGATGTGTTTCCAGAAGATCAACCAGTGGGATTACCTCCTTTCAGAGGTATAGAACATCAGATTGACTTTGTACCAGGCGCCACTCTTCCGAACAGACCAGCTTACAGGACCAATCCTGTAGAGACAAAGGAGCTACAAAGACAGGTCAATGAGCTCTTGGAGAAAGGACATATCCGCGAGAGCTTAAGCCCTTGTGCAGTACCTGTTTTACTTGTACCTAAGAAAGATGGTAGCTGGCGCATGTGTGTAGATTGCAGAGCCATTAATAACATAACAGTTAAGTACATACATCCTATTCCTCGCTTAGATGATATGCTTGATGAGTTATATGGATCTTGCATTTTTTCTAAGATAGATTTGAAAAGTGGTTATCAACAAATTAGAATGAAAGAGGGAGATGAATGGAAAACTGCTTTTAAAACAAAGTTAGGATTGTATGAATGGTTAGTTATGCCTTTTGGACTTACTAATGCACCTAGTACCTTTATGAGATTAATGAACCATGTATTAAGGGCATTCATAGGGCGATTTGTAGTAGTCTATTTTGATGATACCCTAATTTACAGTAAAAACATGGCAGAACATCTTGATCACCTTAGACATGTCTTAGATGTTTTAAGGAAGGAAAACTTATATGCAAATCGAAAGAAATGCTCTTTTGGAACAGATAACTTGGTCTTTTTAGGTTTTGTTGTTACTTCTCAGGGTATTCAGGTAGATGAAGAAAAGGTGAAGGCAATCAGGGAATGGCCCACGCCTAAAACTGTAGGAGAAGTGAGGAGCTTCCATGGACTTGCTGGATTCTATAGAAGATTTGTGAAAGACTTTAGCACCATTGCAGCTCCACTCACAGAAGTCATCAAGAAAACCGTGGGATTTACTTGGGGACCAGCCCAGTCTGAGGCATTCGAATTGCTAAAAGGGAAGTTGACTAATGCACCTTTACTTGTGTTACCAGATTTTTTGAAAACTTTTGAAATAGAATGTGATGCCTCAGGAATTGGAATTGGTGCTGTATTGATGCAGGAAAGGAGACCTATAGCTTACTTCAGTGAGAAGTTAGGAGGAGCTACTCTTAATTATCCTACTTATGACAAAGAGCTTTATGCTCTAGTTAGAGCCCTACAAATATGGCAACATTACTTATGGCCTAAGGAGTTTGTGATTCACACAGATCATGAATCTCTTAAACACCTCAAGGGACAACAAAAGTTAAATAAAAGACATGCAAGGTGGATGGAATTCATTGAAACTTTTCCTTATGTCATTCACTATAAACAAGGTAAGGAGAACATTGTGGCAGATGCTCTCTCAAGAAGGTATGCTCTTTTATCATCTATGGAAACCAAATTACTAGGTTTTGAACATCTTAAAATTTGTTACACTAATGACCCTGATTTTGGAGAGTTGTATAAGGAAACTAGTTCTCATGCTCAAGGACGATTTTATCAGTTCAAAGGATTCCTATTTCGTGACAGTCAGTTGTGTGTACCATGTGGAATCGTCAGAGAACTTTATGTTAGGGAAGCCCATGGAGGAGGTCTAATGGGACATTTTGGTGTTGCTAAGACCTTAGCCACGATACAAGAACACTTGTACTGGCCCAACATGAAACGAGATGTGGAAAGAATCTGCTCAAAATGTGTTGAGTGTAAACAAGCCAAATCTAAGGTACAGCCCACGGGTTTGTATACTCCATTACCTATTCCTGATCATCCTTGGGTAGACATTTCTATGGACTTTGTTTTAGGACTGCCTAGAACTAGGAAAGGAACTGACAGCATCTTTGTAGTAGTTGATAGATTTTCAAAAATGGGTCATTTTATTCCATGTCATAAAACAGATGATGCAGTTTTAGTGGCTGATTTATTCTTTAGGGAAGTTGTTAGGTTACATGGAATGCCTAGAACAATTGTGTCAGATAGGGATTCTAAATTCCTTAGTCATTTCTGGAGGACCCTTTGGTGAAATTTAGGCACTAAACTATTATTTTCCACAACTTGTCATCCACAAACTGATGGTCAAACAGAATCAGTCAATAGAACCCTTTCTACTATTTTAAGAGCTATTATTAAAAAGAACATTAAAACTTGGGAGGATTGCTTACCTCATGTTGAATTTGCATATAATAGATCAGTCCACTCAGCAACAAAAATGACACCTTTTCAAGTTGTATATGGGTTTAATCCATTGTCTCCTTTAGATTTGTTTGCTTTACCTTTAAAGGAACAGACTAACCTTGATGGCCAAAAGAAAGCCGAGTTTGTTAAATCTTTGCATGAACAGGTTAAGAAGAATATTGGTGAAAGGACTAAAATGTATACTAAAAAGAAAAACAAGGGTCGAAAAGAACTAGTTCTAGAACCTGGAGATCTTGTGTGGATCCATCTAAGGAAAGAAAGGTTTCCAAATGAGAGAAAATCGAAATTAATGCCAAGAGTGGATGGACCTTTTTCGGTAATACGCAGAATCAACAATAATGCATACCAAATAGACCTCCAAGGTAAGTATTCTATAAGTTCCACTTTTAATGTTTCTGACTTAATTCTTTTTATTGCAGATGAAGTGGATTTGAGGTCAAATCCTTTTAAAGGAGGAGGGGATGGTACGATCCGGAATGCACCGGATTTAATTGCAACTCTAGAGGACTTGGATTCAACCAAAGAAGAGGAAGACATGGCCCAAGATCAGACCCAAGGAGAATTATGGCTTGGTCCAATGACAAGATCAAGAAGTGAAGCCCAAAGGGAGGCCCTACAGGCCTTAACCAAATTCGACCACCAAGAGGAAATAAGAAGGATCAAACCAGTCCAATGGTTTAATTTACTGGTTTGTAATCACTTAAATTAAACCAAAGGAATTAGGATAAAGTAAGATATCTTTTGAAATTAAATCTATTAAATCAAAAGATATTCTTGTTAGCTTAAAATTAGGATAAGAGTATAATATCTTTTGACATTAATTAATTAAATCAAGGATATTCTTGTTGTATAGAAATTAGGAAGGTAGTTAGGATATGATTTAGATAGGATTTTCAGCCTATAAAAAGGCTTCACCCCCTCTTGTAAAACACATCGAATTTCATAAGTAATTTCAAAAGCTCTTTTGCTTCTTGCTTTCTCTGTTCAGCCTAAGAACATTGATTTTATTCACTTAAGGGTAGAGTAATCTACTGTGCAATTCCATAGCTCTTTGCAGGGTGATCCTGTGCTAGTGGAATCGTAACTCCTTACCATTCATCTCAATTGAAGAGCTAGTAGCCTTCAAAATCATCCACCATTCATCCGCCATCAATACAAGGAAAGCTAGTAGCTTCCTTCCATACATTCATCAATCCGCTGCCTAAGGAGAACTAGTAGCCTCCTTCCATATCAATTCATATCCGCGGCTATTTGGAGTGATAGTAACCTCCTTCATCATCATTCATCCTACTTTCAAATACCTTTGGAGTGATAGTAACTATGCTCTGATACCAATTTGTTTTGTTTTACAAATACCTTTGAGAAGGGAAACAAGGGGTAATGGTCGTTCGTATCTAAATTCAAGACAAGATAACGCCAGCAGCCGGTGCCTGCGGCAAGAGCAAACGACTTAGATACAAAATGACCTAACACCTCTTGCCCTTTGCAACCAGTCACAAGTATGTTGGGTTCTGTACCATTTTGTGGTCATTACTCTGTTCGTGATTGATTGTGATTGATTGTGTGATGCATGCTGATGCATGTAATGAGTTAGACATGATGGTCATGAGATGTTATTGCATGTTTGATGTTTGATTTGTGAAAGTGAATGCTTGGTGTTGGATTTGCTGTAAATGCATTTGTTTGGATAGCTAGGCTTGGATGTGTTGGCTTATGACAGTAGCATTCAGGTCTGGTTCGGGTTCTAAGAGATCAGTCGTGCATGTTCTTGTTTGATTGTTGCATGATTGATCGAATTCAACTTGGACCTAGACCAGAGTAGCATGACTAAGTCAATAATTGGTCGTGCATGTTCTTGTTTGATTGTTGCACGATTGATCGAATCAACCTCATCATGAACCTGAATTTGTATGAATTACAGATTATACACATTCAAATATGTTGGTATTAAGTGGTTACAAATCAACAAAGTCTGAAATACTTATTCACCCAGCCGGACTTGAATCTGAGACAGTGACATTGGATGATATTCCTTGCGAACTATGATATGAGGATTCAGTATCATCCGGAAAAGGCCAACATTGTTGCAGATGCATTAAGTCGTCACCGAGTCGATAGTAGTACAACGAATGATGTGGAAGCTTTGGCTAATGCACTTAAGATGGTCACATTTACGGTATTAGTTGGATAACAAGTCAACCTCTTGGAGTGCAAGCTGTTAATCATGCAGGACTGATTTATCGGATTAGAAAAGAGCAAGGAAAGGATATGAATCTATAAAGGATTATCGAAGAGTTACGGGATAACAAAGGAAGAAATGATAAGGGATATCATTTGGCCGAAGATGGTACGTTGCTCTTGAATGGAAGAATAAAGGTTCCTGCCCAGAAAGAGATGAGATTGTGCGCCTACACGAGTACCGCCAGCATTGCATTTGATCGAGACTTGCGGTTTACCGCAAGGTTCTGGTGAGCTTTGCAGGATGCATTTGGGACAGAGCTTCAAATTAGTACCAATTTTCATCCCGAGACCGATGGCCAGATTGAGAGGACTATACGTAAACTAGAGGATATGTTGCGTATGTGTTTTCTAGATTCGAGCATCGGGATGTCATCATATGAGGCTTTATATGGACGTCCATGCTGAACACCTATGTGTTGGACCAAAGTAAGCGAGAGAAGAATGTTCGGTCAGAACATAGCTCATGAGACCACCAAGGAATCAGAACCGTTAAGCGGAATATGAAGAAGCCCTAGGATCGTCAAAAGAAGTATGCGGACCAACATCAAAGGGACTTGGTATTTGCGATTGGAGATTAGGTCTATTTTAAGGTTGAAGCGCAAAAAAGGAAAGACCGGTTTAGAAAGGTCAGGGAGTTAGCCATTCGATTTATTGGACCGTACAAGATAGTAGGAAAAGTTTGCGAATTAGCTTATTGCTTAGAACTTCCTTTGGACATGGTGCATCCGGTATTCCATGTTTCAATGCTACAGAGACATATTAGAGATCCAACAAAAATAGAACCATAAAGAATGGAGGACTTGAGGACAAATCTTACCTATTCTTAAGGACCAATCCAAATAGTAGAATGCCGCATTGAGAAGTTGAAAAACCGAGAGAAACACAAGTCCAATTCTTTTGGGGGAAGCAACAAAGAATTGTTGTGACTAAGGAAGAAAAAGAAGAATTTTGGAAAATTTATCCTGAGTTATTTATGGATGAAGCTGAAGGACAAACCTGAGAATTTGGGACAAATTCTTATAAGGGGGAGAATGTAATGACCCGCACCTTAGACTGGACTTAGACCAGCCATCCAACTGTCTGTCTGTCTGTTGCTCTGTATGTTTATGGACCGTCCGCACCAGTTATGTTCGAGCAGACAGTCCTGTGGTCGAGCGAGAAGGCAGTGGTCGTGAAAGACGACCCTCGGTCGAGACCCGAGGCAGTGCGGGCAGTGTGTGGTCGAGTGACTCACCTGCTTAATTTCCATCGTGTTTGATTCCTGTCATGCTTAGTTCCCGTTATGCTTGATTCCCGTCATGCTTAGTTTTCATCGTGCTTGATTCTCGTCGTGCTTAGTTCCCGTCATGCTTAATTCCCGTCATGCTTAGTTTCTGTCGTGCTTGTTCCACGTCGTGCTTGGTGACTCACCTGATGGATGTCACACATGCGTGTGTGCTCGTGACACACAGCCACCTGCTTGCGCTGAGTCACCAGCTGGGTGTCACACATGCGTGTGTGCTGGTGATACACGGCCAGCTGCTTCACACCTAAGGGGCTGTGCATGCGCCATGCAGCAGCATGTGTGCTAGCCTGCTTCCAACCTATAAATACAAGTAGTTAGCTCACATAAAAGTTTTATAAAAATTCCCACACTTAGAAATTTTTTGTTTAAGAAATTTAGAGGCTAGATCCGTACAACAGTGGTTAGAATGCGCTAAGCCCGTGGTACGCCCGTGAGCACTGCTGAAATGGTCCATTGTATGCGCAATCTCCTGAAGCATGTATTCAAAGGACAATCTCCCCCAAGGAAATGCATGCAATAGTTGCAGATCATCCACAACTCTAAGAAAGAATGGCTCCACTGAAGAGGCATCTTTCCCGGTATTTGTCTACCCATCAACGATGTCATACAAGAAGTATAGGACCAACATCTTCAGCCGATCCGCTGAATGCCCCATCTCTAACCACATCCGCTCCTTTTTGCTCATTAGAGGCTGCAACTTCTTGAGAGTTTTCAATGTTTCATAAATGGACAACCTCGTCGAGATCTTGATCTTCTTATGGTATTGGCTGGGATAGAAGTGCATTGCCAAAGGAGTTATCGCCTCACAATCTCCCATGAAATCTTGCAACAAACAACAAACAGTAATACCTAGTTATACCAGTTATACTAAATAAATTTAACTAAAGTTATGTCTAGACCTACCAAAACTTTTACACAGTTTTACATAAATATTATGCAGTTTTACTACTTCTACCAAAACAATTAAACAGTTTTATTATCACATGTTCACTAGTTTTACAAAAATTAATCAAGTTTTACAAAAACATTCACATTTTCACTAGTTTTACAAAAATAAATCCGGTTTTACTAAAACAATCACAGTTTCACTAGTTTCATAAAAATTAATCCAGTTTTACTAGTTTTAATAAAACATTCACAGTTTCAGTAGTTTAATAAAACATTCATCGTTTCACTAATTTTATAAAATTAAACCGGTTTTACTAGTTTTACTAAATTAAACCAGATTTTACTAAATTAAACCCAGTTTTACTAGTTTTACTAAATAATAATCCAAATTATATCAGTTTTACTAAATAATATTCACATTTTCACTAGTTATAAAAAAAAAATTAAAGGGTTTTACCTCCGTTGTTCTCTCGTCGCTAACGGTGCGATTGGAGCTTGCTCTGGCGACGACAACTTCTACTTCTGTCGTTGGGACTTCACCTTCTTCTGGTACAAGTCCTCCATCTCTTTTGAGTTCTCTTTCTCCTTTATCTTCTTATTTTTCCTCTTATCCTTCTACTTTTTCATCTCTTTCTTCCGACGCGGAAGCTTCTCCTTCTTCTTCATTTTTTTCTGTTTTCCTTCTTTTATTTCTTCATTCTTATCTGACGACAGGGAAGCTCCTTCTTTGTCGAATCCTTCTTCGGCTTTTAATTCCACAACTGACGCCGATTTTGGGCTTTAAATACAACCATCTAGCGATGGTTGTTTTCCTCAACCATCCGCGCATCCACGGCGCCTCCTCCGCCTACATGGCTGCCTCACTGCGCAAACTCTCACCGCGCTACTTTTTCTTAATCCGATTTCTAATCTGTTTTTCAGTTTCTATGACGATCATCTTTCTCTTCGTTCTTCGAGTACACATCACCATTAAAGAAATTAGGGGTATGTTTTACTAGTAGTTTGAGAGGAATTCTTAGGATTGGATTCTTAGTTTTATTTTAGTTTCAAGGAGGAGATCGATAGTGAACTTGAGTTTAAAAGGGAAAGAGAAATGGGAGACAACAGTATTTTTGTTAAAAAAAATTTTTTTTTTAATTTGAAGAGGGCAAAATGACCTTGTTCTATTCATAGGTTTAACCGTTTCAAACTATTTTATAAACGGTTTACTATCTAATTGGATTAATCCGATTTGAAATGTTGTTTTCATTTAGGTTTTTGGTTTTTTGAAGCGTTTTTTAATTTTAAAAAATGAATAACAAATTCTTTTAAGCTAAAACGCATATGGGAAAATGGATTGAGAAAAAATGGCATATGAGTAGAATCCTCGGACTAGTCTCAATATTTCTCGTTTGCGTTTAAGGTTCGTAATATGGTGGGAGAATGGGTAAGGAACGAATCTGAAGCAATTGTTGCAGAAAATGGAACAATGGTTTGTTTCTCTGTTTCGTTTATGTCTTTTAAATGTATCCTCTATGAACTGTTCTTTACCGTAAATCTTAATCTTTTCTTCTTTGATTTTATTTTAGTAGTAGAAGTTTGAGAGGACAGGATCAGTGAGTCACCTGAAACTTTGATTATGCAGATATTGTCTCTATTCCCAACAAAACTTTTCATAGCCACAAGTGTTCTGTCTAAATGATGGCAGTCTGTTTGGAAAATGGTGCCAATTCTCCAGTGTGAAACTAAAGACAACATACAGAAATTTTCAGAAAATGTTTGCAATTCTTTGCTTTCACATAAAAAGCTCCGGTCTTGGATACTACATGTGAGGATGTATATATTGGAATATGGGCTGGAATTGCAATTACACGCCATGTGCGCGAGTTCGTGCTTGGTCTTCATTTTCTTTGTGGCTCACCAGTCAGATTCCTGAGTAGCTTGTTATGTTTTGATACACTTGAGTTCTTGAAACTCAAGGATTACGTTATTCTTGACATCCTCGTCTGGTTTCTATGAAGTCCCTTAGAACTCTTCACCTTCATTCTTTCGTGTACAAGGACAATGACTCTGTTCGTAACCTTTTCTCTAGCTGCCCTAAGCTTGAACATTTGGTTGTGCATCGAGGTTTCTACAATAATGTTGTAGTGAATTTCGTTATTGAGGCGCCATCTTTGAACACACTATCGCTTCACGATCACACTTTTGGACAAAAAAATGGGGGCTATGTGATAAACGCTCCGTCATTGAAATACTTGAATATTGAAAGGTTATGATTTTTGTCTGGTTGAGAATGTGTCTGAGCTAGTAAAGGCAGATATTATGGGATCTCTCAAGTCAGCCAAACGTCTTTCCTTGGACTTATCACCTTTGCAGGTAACTTTGTGGGTTTTGTATCGCATTAGAATTATTTGTTTGTTGTTCCTTTTTTATATACTAATAAGTGTCTCATGAATAGATTACGTATCCTACAGGAATTATCTTATATCAGCTGGTATCTCTTGATATGTATACACATAAAAGGAGTGGTGAAATTATCTTAGGCTCATGCTTGATAGCGCTCCTAAACTATAAGTTCTGAAGCTCATTGATCTAAGAAATTTCATTATTAGTTAGCTAGCTATTGTTGATGATCTCTCGCTGAGGTTAATTTTGAAGGTCTACTAATAATGTGCATTGCATTTCCCTTTTATAGCATTCATCTCAACAGCCAAAATCTGGGTTCTGAGAAGAAAAGTATGGATCCGGGAAATGGAATCGACCAAAATAATGGTCCTGAATGTTTGTTGTCCCATCTGTGTGGACAAAACACGATTGGATAAGAGAAGAAGAGAAAGAAGTGACCAGATACATTCTAAGCAAATTGTTTGATATGATATTGTCTTAGTAACTTATGTTAAAATGAATCTACCGCAAAAGCATTTTTCAACACAACCATAATAAAATATGTTTGTTCCATGGGATCATTGTATTTAAGCAATACATATTATACATTAACATCATAGACCAAACGTTAAAGTTTTCATCGAAGAGGAAATTAAGATAGTGTACCTTAGCTGAACCCACAATCAGTTCCCGAAATAGGAATACTTGTAGCGTTGAAGATGATGAATGAAGAGATCTACACGATAAAACCATTCTCGAGACCAGCGTGAGTCTATGCAGAGGAACGCAAACAAAGCCAAGGACGTGGAGATGTAGACTGCACCACAAGTCCAATAAAACCACGCCATGTCTATCACACCATCTTCTTCCTCTTTGGCCTGCAGTGATGCACTTGGCTCTGCAACACTTGCAGGGTTGCAACTTATATTGGTAGGAGGTCCACATAGATGAGCATTGCCTATATAACTCTTTTCCTCAAAAGTTACAAGATGGCCTTTGAAAGGGATCTCACCAGATAAATTGTTGTATGAGATATTGAAGTATCCTAAACTGTTGAGATCGGCTAACGCAGGAGGTATGTTTCCACGTAGCTTATTGTTGGATAGATCAAGACTCTCTAGGTCCTTCAGCTTTGAAAAGCTATCTGGTATGGAGCGTGTGAAACGGTTGCTTGAAAAGTTCAAGGATCTGATATACTGAAGATTTCCAATTTCAGCTGGAATTGGACCTGATAAGTCGTTGCTTGACAAATCCAAACCAGACATAATTATACATACCAACTTGATATTCTTCATATCTGCTTTTCGTTAAAAAGTTTACTATCGCTGATTTTTCTTGAGAAAGATAGGTTATCATTTTGAAACTGTCTGAATCATAATCGCATTGTGCTGCCAATATAGGTAAGTCAGCTGATATAAGTGACATTATTAAATGTAGGTAATCACCACCAAAATCCATTTTACCCAAACATGGAGGTATTGGACCTTTGAATTTATTGTGAGACAAATCAAGAATACTAATTTTACTCAACTGACATATTTCCTCAGGGATATAACTTTGTAGGCTGTTATTCCCCAGAAGAAGAAAAATTAAATTAGATCTCTTACCTATATTGTTCAGAATCTTCCCAGAAAAATTGTTGTTCCGCAAATCAAGTAATTGTAGTTCCTCAGCCTTGAATAAAGTGTCGGGTATCGATCCGTGAAACTCATTGTTCTGTAATCTTAATACACTAAGAGATGAAAAATTCATGTTCCTTGGTATCACTCCAGAGAAGCTATTGTGTGACATGTCCAAAATCCGAAGCGGCAGACTCTGTAGTTGATGAGGGAAATGACCTTTTAGTTGGAATGAGAAGCGATCCCGAACGACCGACCGATTTAAGCTCGGGTCATCGATCGCAGAAACATCCGCAATGTTGGATCGATCGATCCATATTAAGATCGATCGATCCACGAGCATTTTTCTCCAAAACATTCCATAAATATATTCTCTGAGTTGTATAAATAAGGGTGTACGCCCTAATTGTAATGTGCAGCCACAAAAACTCTTCTAATGACAAAATAATGTTTCTAATCTTTTCTTCACTTCAATCTCCTTAATCTTCTCAAAATCTCACATGGTATCAGAGCCATAAGCTCCTAATCTTCGTTTATTCTCACAAAATTCCGCATAATCTCTGATTTTCCTTTCTAAATCTCTCTAATCTCTCTAAAACCTTCGAATCCAACCTGCAAATCATCTATGAGAACATGGAAAACTCAAGACAGATTTTTGTTCCAGTTACTTTGAAAGGGTTAAACTATCTCCTATGGTCAAGGACTATGAGGACAGCCCTTTGTAGTCGTGGACTCTGGACTCATATTGTTTTAAATGAAGCCCCACAGGAGACAGCTGAAGAAAAGGCACAAGGTGATCAAGGAATGATCATGCCTGGAGTAGAAGACAAATGGTTTCAAAAATATCAGATGGTAATGTCTATTATTCAAAACTCCCTTGAAATTTCTCTCTTGGAGGCTTACTCATACTGTGAGACAGCTAAAGAGCTATGGGAAACCCTGAAAAATGTTTATGGGAACTCATCAAACCTATTAAGGATATTTGAGGTGAAAAAGGCCCTCAATGATCTTAATCAAGAAGACATGGAGTTCACCAAGCATTTTGGCAAGTTCAGAGCGCTATGGGCTGAACTTGAGATGTTGAGACCAAACTCAATTGATCCCAAAAGTTCTCAATGAAAGACGAGAGCAAGATAAGGTGTTTGTACTTCTTATGACACTGAATCCAATCTACAATGACCTCATTAAGCACCTTCTCAGAGATGACAAGCTTCCTAGCCTAGAAGATGTGTGTGCCAAGATCCAGAAAGAACAGGGCTCACATGGGTTGTTTGGTGGCAAGAGAGAACTCATCATGGAAAACAAAGGGGTGTACAAACAAGAGGATAAAAAGGCATGGTTCTGTGATCACTGCAAGAAAAAAGGACACACCAAAGATAAATGTTGGATACTTCAACCACATCTCAAGCCAAGCAAGTGGAAGGATCAACCAAGAGCTCATTTATCGCAAGAAGCTATGATCAACCACAACAAAGGAGATGGTTCAAGTAGTGGTTTCCAAGCTCATGGAGAGGAAGCCAGAGCTATGGTGTCTTCCCAGCATGAATATGTTAAGAAAACCGATCTAGATGCACTCATCAGAGCCCTAAAGGAGAACTCTGGTAATGTTATTGGTAAATCCCTTCATGCTTCATTTAATGCTACAATTATCTCTAAGCCATTGATTGTAGACTCAGGAGCCTCTCATCACATGATTAGAGATTTAAACTTGATAAGAAATATAGAACCGGCTGTAGGAAATGTTTTGATTGCAAATGGAACTAAAGTTCCAATCAAAGGTATAGGGAACCTTAAGTTGTTTGATAAGGAATCTAAAGCCTTCTATATGCCTTCATTTACATCTAACTTGTTGTCTGTTAAGAAAGCCACCACAGATTTGAATTGTCATGCTATCTTTGGGCCTAATGATTTTGTCTTTCAGGATATTGAGACACATAAGATTCTTGGAAAGGGTGTGACAAAGGATGACCTATATGTTCTTGAAGACTTTGCTCCAAATTCTTTAGTTTCTTGTTTTTCTAGCTCTAATAATTCAGAAATTAAGGGTGATCTATGGCATGATAGGCTCGGACATCCTCATTTTAAAGCATTGGAATTAATGTTTCCTAGGATAAATTTTAATAATGATATTTGTGAAGCATGTATCCTTGGAAAACACTGCAAAACTGTATTCTCTAAGTCTATGACAGTTTATGATCATTGCTTTGAATTAGTTCATTCTGATGTATGGACTTCACCAAGTAGTTCTAGAGAGAATCATAAATACTTTGTCACTTTCATTGATGAAAAATCTAAATACACTTGGGTCACTTTACTAACTTCTAAGGATAGAGTTCTTGAAGCATTCATTAATTTTCAAACCTATGTTACTAATCACTACAATGTTAAGATAAAGTGTCTTAGATCAGATAATGGAGGAGAGTATATCAGTCAAGCATTCAAGCAACATCTCACTAAACATGGGATTGTTCATCAAACCAGTTGTCCTTATACTCCACAACAAAATGGTGTGGTTGAAAGGAAGAACAGACATTTGATGGAGGTTGCTAGGTCCATGATGTTTCACATGCACGTCCCTAAGCGATTTTGGGGAGATGCTTTAGTCGTTGTCTGCTACTTGATAAATAGAATTCCCACCAAAGTTCTGCAAGATATCTCTCCGTTCGAGGTACTCAATAAAACTAAACCTAATCTTAATCATTTGAGAGTGTTTGGATGTGTTTGTTTTGTACTCGTACAAGGGGAACAGAGAAATAAGCTAGATGCCAAGAGCACCAGGGCTATGTTCATCGGCTACTCTCCTACTCAGAAGGGTTATAAGTGCTATGACTCTGAAACAAGGAGAGTGTTAGTTTCCAGGGATGTGAAATTTATTGAGTCTAAAAGCTATTATGAAGGAAGAAATTGGGATAGTATCAAGGATATAGCCTCAAACTCATCTGATCGTGCTGATAATCTAAGGAGAATCTTGGACAGTTTTGGAATATCATCCCCTGTAGAACATGATTCAAGTTCAGATTCTTCATCAAACAGTCACAATCCTCTTAATCATGAAGGGGGAGGAACAGATTCAGAAGACAATCCATCTGGTGGTCATGATCAAGAGGATTTAGAAGATAATCAACTCCCTCTCACTCCCACTCCAGATACTTCTCCTAGTGACTCACAACCTCCCTCTCAGTACATCAACAATCAGAACCAAGAGGCAGCTCCAATATCTCTACGCAGAAGTACTAGACAGAAGTTTCCATCAAAATGGACAAACACAGAAGTCTACTACAACAACAATGTTATTGCCCATCCAACTCAAGTTGTATGCAATCTGGTTCATATTCCACCAGAACATCAAGTCTTCGTGGGAGTCTTAGATCAAGAACTAGTTCCAAAAAGTTATGAAGAGGCTAAAGAACTGAAAGTTTGGAGAGTTGCAGTGCAAGATGAGCGTGGTGCTATGGAAAGGAATCACACTTGGGATGAAGCTTATCTACCAAACGGAAAGAAAACAGTGAGCTCGAAATGGATCTTCACTATCAAATATAAAAGTAATGGTGAAATAGAAAGATACAAAGCTCGTCTTGTGGCAAGGGGATTCACACAAACATATGGAGAAGACTACAGAGATACATTTGCTCCAGTGGCTAAACTACATACTATCAGGGTTGTTCTCTCTTTAGCAACGAACTTGGAATGGGAGTTGTGGCAAATGGATGTCAAGAATGCCTTTCTTCAAGGGGAATTGGAAGATGAAGTCTACATGATGCCTCCACCTGGTTGGAAGACTCGGTGAGTCCAGGAAAAGTGTTAAGACTGAGGAAAGCGATATATGGTCTCAAGCAGTCTCCAAGAACTTGGTACCATAAGTTGAGCGTCACCTTGAGAGACAGAGGCTTCAGGCGATCAGAAGCTGATCACACCCTCTTCACCATGCAAAGCTCTGAAGGTATAGTTGTCGTTCTTATATATGTGGATGATATAATCATCTCTGGAAATGACAAGGTAGAGATTTCATCCACAAAAGAATATCTAAAATCTGTGTTTGATATCAAAGACCTTGGAGAACTAAGATATTTTCTAGGCATTGAAGTGTGCAGGTTTAAAGAAGGTCTATTCATATCTCAAAGGAAGTAGGTTCTGGATCTACTAACCAATGCAGGGATGTTGGACTCAAAGGAGGCTAAGACTCCATTAGAGGATGGATACAAAGTAGAGCCTGAGGGGGAGCTTGCCAAAGAAGAGTTCAAAGATCAAAAGCTGTATAGGAAGATGGTTGGTAAGCTAATCTACTTGACTATCACTAGACCTGACTTGTGTTTTGCTGTAAACCAGGTAAGCCAACATATGCAAAATCCCATATTGTTTCACTGGAAAATGGTGGAGAGGATACTAAGATACTTGAAAGGAACTCACGATCAAGGGATTTGGATGGTAAACAACAGTAGCACTGAAATTGTTGAATATTGTGATGCTGATTGGGCTGGAGATAGAAAGAACAGAAGATCAACTACTGGCTACTGCACATTCATTGGTGGAAACCTAGTAACTTGGAAAACGAAAAAGCAAAATGTGGTTTCCTGCTCAAGTGGTGAAGCAGAATATCGAGCAATGAGGAAGCTAACAACAGAATCAATATGGTTGAAGACTCTTCTTCTAGACTTGGGAATTGAGACCAAGACTCCCATCACTATACACTGCGACAATCAAGCTGCAATCCACATTGCCTCAAATTCAGTCTTCCATAAAAGAACAAAACACCTTGAGGTGGATTGCCACAAGGTGAGAGAAGCAGTTGAGAAAGGAATAATCCTCCCGTGCTACACAAGAAGCTCAGATCAATTGGTTGACATCTTCACAAAGGCAGCAAGTCCAAAGGTTTATGAGTTCATCCATGCAAAGCTTGGACTCACAAACATTTCATGTTCTTGATCCCCTTATCATGAGGTTCATACTCTTTTTCCCTTAGAATGTTTTTGTCCCACTGGGTGGATTCTCATGGTATCCAAGTTCAATCATTGAATCATGATTAAACTTGAGGGGGAGTGTTGGAATGAGAAGAGGATCGATCGATCCAAATTAGATTGATCGATCCCGAACGACCGATCGATTTAAGCTCGTGCCATCGATTGCAGAAACATCCGCAATGTTGGATCGATCGATCCAACATTAAGATCGATCGATCCTGATTGCACCTACGAGCATTTTTCTCCAAAACATTCAATAAATATATTCTCTGAGTTGTATAAATAAGGGTGTACGTCCTAATTGTAATGTGCAGCCACAAAAACTCTTCTAATGACATGTTTCTAATCTTTTCTTCACTTCAATCTCCTTAATCTTCTCAAAATCTGACAATTACTCGAGATATCGAGAACTTTTAAGCCATGTACAAACCTAGGTAGCTGTAGCTTTGTCAATGAATTGTTATTCAGTAAAATTATCTGCAGTCCTGTGTTATTCTGCACAAGCCAAGCCGGAAATGCTCCAGTTAACTTGTTATGTGAGAGATCAATGTAGCACAAGTCATGTTGATGAACAAAAAACCCAGGAATTGTACTACCAAGAATGAAATTCTGTAGCTTTAGTATCTTTAAATGAAACAGAGGAACCCACGAGCTCTCAGCCTGAGCTTGGATCATACCAGCTTTTGATGACAATTGGAATACCTTGAGCTTTGTTTGATTGGCCAACGAGTTGAACAAGAATGAACCATTGAATTTGTTGATAAATTTTGTAAATAATTATGGTTTTTAATACGGTGGTTGACTAAGCCAAATATAGAAAAACGATGTTTGAAATTGATTAGGAATTTTTCACTTACTGTTTTAATCACTGTTTGATTCAGAGAAATTTAGCTCAGTGCTCTGTTCCAAATAATTGTGATCTGGTGAAAAAAAATTGAATTGTTGTTTAATTTTCAAGAAATTTCAAAAAAATTTTACACGAGTGTTTTGAGAAATTCCTTAAATTTTTCAAATAAAGAAAAAAAAACAGAAATCCAGAAAATTTGGGATTCTAGTAGTTCAATTCGATTGTATATATTGTGTAGTTGTTTAGATTCTTGGATGCATTACTTTGACTAAAGTTTTCTAATTTACTCTTATTCTGTTATTACAGTAACGAAGTCTAACAGAGATAGCATTGTCTCTGCTTCGGAAGAACATGAATGGTTTTGATATTGTCATCAGTGATGTTCATATGCCTGACATGGATGGATTCAAGCTCCTCGAACATGTTGGTCTAGAGATGGATTTACCTGTTATCAGTACGTTTATCAATCCGTCTATTGGCAAAACATGTATCGTTTTATTGTTCTCTTGAGATCTGAAAGTTTGAAATCTTTTGGTTTAATGATGTCTGCAGATGATTCAAAGAGCGTTAAGTTGAAAGGAGTGACTCACGGTGCAGTCAATTACCTAATCAAGCTGGTACGTCTGGAGGCCTTGAAGGTGGGGAAGAAGCGGAACGAGTGGAATGTCTCGGAACATTCTGGAAATACCGAAGAAACTGGTGGAGACAGGCAGCAGCAGCAGCAGCAGCATCAACTGAGAGATGATGCTGATAACAACCCGTCTTCAGCTAATAATGAAGGGAATTGGAGGAGCTCAAGGAAGCGGAAGGAAGAGGAAGCAGACGAGCAAGCTGATGATAAAGAGGGCACATCGAGTGTGAAGAAACCACGTATGGTTTGGACTGATGAATTGCATCAAAAGTTTGTCGCTGCTGTGAATCAGATCGGCATTGATAGTAAGTTAAAAAAAAAAAACTTGTTTGCTTATGCATTTGTGTTTGTAATGTTAGATTTTTAGTTTAATTTTTATTCAATGTAGAAGCGGTTCCTAAGAAGATCGTAGAGATTATGAATGTATCGTGGATAACGAGAGAAAACGTAGCCAGTCACCTCCAGGTAAGATATGTGACTGAATAGTACTACATTTTCGTGGTCGTTGATGCGTGGCAACACCTAATATTTGGTGACATTGTGGAATTGCAGAAGTATCGGA
The DNA here is from genome assembly GCA_039880935.1 of Streptanthus diversifolius. Lineage (NCBI taxonomy): Eukaryota > Viridiplantae > Streptophyta > Magnoliopsida > Brassicales > Brassicaceae > Streptanthus > Streptanthus diversifolius. The sequence continues at coordinate 7,943,954 of JAXGFM010000003.1, read as the reverse complement.
TATATCTAAGATGGCTTGGAGGAGTATCTCAGCATCAGAGAAACATGAACCATTCGTTTATGACTGGTCAAGATCCAAATTTTGGTCCACTTTCTACGGTGAATGGGTTTGATCTTCAAGCTCAAGCTGTTGCGGGTCAGCTCCCGACTCAGTGCCTCCCACAGCTTCAAGCAGCTGGCCTTGATCAGCCTTCACTCACTAAACCAGAGATGTCTATTTCCCCTCTTGTTAATCAAAGAAGCAACTTCAGCTTTGAAAACCCAAAAATAAGATTCGGAGATGGACATGAACATGAACATGGACATGGGCAGACGATGAACAGTGGTGGCAATAAGCAGATGAGTTTGCTTCACGGTGTCCCAACGGAATGGTATCCAAGTTTAATCATTGAATCATGATTAAACTTGAGGGGAGTGTTGGAATGAGAACAAGATCCATCAATCCAAATTGGATCGATCGATCCCGAACAACCGATCGATTTAAGCTCGTGCCATCGATCGCAGAAACATCCGCAATGTTGGATCGATCGATCCATATTAAGATCGATCGATCCTGATTGCACCTACGAGCATTTTTCTCCAAAACATTCCATAAATATATTTTCTGAGTTGTATAAATAAGGGTGTACGCCCTAATTGTAATGTGCAGCCACAAAAACTCTTCTAATAACATGTTTCTATTCTTTTCTTCACTTCAATCTCCTTAATCTTCTCAAAATCTCACAATGACTCGAGATATCGAGAACTTTTAAGCCATGTACAAACCTAGGTAGCTGTAGCTTTGTCAATGAATTTTTATTCAGTAAAATTATCTGCAGTCCTGTGTTATTCTGCACAAGCCAAGCCGGAAATGCTCCAGTTAACTTGTTATGTGAGAGATCAATGTAGCACAAGTCATGTTGATGAACAAGAAACCAAGGAATTGTACTACCAAGAATGAAATTCTGTAGCTTTAGTATCTTTAAATGAAACAGAGGAACCCACGAGCTCTCAGCCTGAGCTTGGATCATACCAGCTTTTGATGACAACTGGAATACCTTGAGCTTTGTTTGATTGGCCAACTAGTTGAACAAGAATGAACCATTGAATTTATTATCAAAGAGTGACAAATACTCAAGCGCTGATGGTAGGCCAGACACAAAGGAAGACAAGTCTTTTGCGAATTGGTTGTATGATAGATCAAGAGTTCGAAGACGGCTTAACTTACACAGACAATCAGGCATACTTGTCAAAGCATTGTTGCTTAAATCGAGCTCTTGGAGATTCATTAGCCCGCAAAGATTTGAGTAGCCTGAAATTATTTCTCACAACACATACATGAATAAATTCTTAAAGAGTTTAGGAGAAATCAAATGATTTGTAATTTCTCACCTTTTTGGGTCGAAGTCAATTGGTTATCTTTGAGATCCAATACCCTTAAAGATGGAGGAAACATCAAACCTGCAAGTGGAAGGATATATAAGTAGATAAAGAGGTCTTGCATGCTCCATTAGGCATCTGAAATAATGAAAATATTAAGAGAACCAAACAATATTCAGAATCCTTATCACACAGTCTGATTTTATTCTATTTCACTAACCGACCTAGATGAGTTAGATACGCTCATCATGCACTCGAATGCTCTTGCATGATATATCATATTTGTACTTGTTAAACAACTTCAATTTTAATCTTTATTGAATTCTAATTAGATTCATTTGACGTGTATGTTCAACAAGAAAGTTAGAACAACATTAACAATTATGCTTAGGGCAAGTGAGGTTATTATATAAACATTCAGTACCCTTCCTTAAGACGTTAGTCTCTTCCTACAAAAATATTTTTCCAAGCTCAAGACCTATGTTTAGAGCCAGTTAGACTCAGTTCTTGCAACCTTGGCATATTTTTGAGTACTGCACCTACACAATTATCATTCTTACTATATATTTGGCTAAAGATCCTATTTGTTATATTTTAAAATTTATGCCAGTTTATATACCTTTAAGTCGGGTGGTGTCTGAGAATTTGTTTCCGCCAAGATATAATTTTTTTCAGATCCATCGTACTTAAACTTGCACCAACAAATTATGCAATCATGAACGATGTTTATAAGCCAACAAGAATATCTTATATTTCTTGATTTTGTTCTTCTCACCTTCACCAGCCTCGATGTCGTTTATGTTAGCCATTGCAGAAAGACAATGACTTGTAATGATCGGACAACAAAGAACAGATGTTACTCTGTTTCACTTTTGTGTTTTGATTATTTGTTCTTAATTTTGTGAGAATAACACTTAGTTGTGTTAAAAAGAACACACATACTTTTTAAATCTCGTACAAACATTGTTTAAATAGACTATAAACAGAAACATGTGAAGAAACACACTCCTTCACCAACAGTCATGACTTTTGACTCTGTTTTTTATGAGATCGATCGATCATACACATGATCGATCGATCCCGTAAACTCACGCAAAAATTATTTTGTGAAGGAACGATCGATCCCGTATACGGATCGATCGATCCCTTGATCATACGTTAACACTCCTCCTTGATCAAGAGTCTTCACACCAAGTTCTTCACGTAATGCTTCAAACCTTGAAACGCTTAAAGGTTTTGTGAGAATATCAGCAATTTGAATTTCTCCTGGACAATATTCAAGCTAGATCTTCTTCTCTTTTTCTGCTTCTCTAACAAAGTGATACTTGATGTCAATGTGTTTTGTTTTGCGATTTTGAACCGGATTCTTCCCTATTGCAATTGCTGACTTGTTGTCACAAAATATCTTCACTCATTCTTCTGATTCAAACCCTATTTCTTTGACAAGTCTCTGCAACCATATTGCTTGGTTTGCAGCAGAACAAACCGCAATATTCTCAGCTTTTGCAGTTGATTGGGCCACAATCTTCTGTTTGCTTGAGTTCCTACAAAATACTCCTGAACCAAGCATGAAGGCATACCCGCTTGTGCTCTTCCTATCTTCTTTTGATCCTCCCCAATCACTGTCTGAAAATGCCACCAACTCTGGTTTCTGCACTTGATTGAATTTAACACCATATGCCAAAATACCTTTGATGTACCTTAGAACACGTTTGACTTCTTGAAAATGTTTTTTCAATGGTGCACTCATGTAGCGAGAAATATATGAACTCGCATACATGATGTCAGGTCTAGAAGCACATAGATAAAGGATTCCTCCAATCATGCTTCTGTATTTTGTAACATCTTCATAATCCTCTTTTAATTCTTCTTCTTCTTATGATTTGATGTGAGGATCCAATGGTGTAGACACACTCTTGCAATCTTCCATCCCAAATTTTCTTAACAGTTTCTTTGCATACTTCTCCTGATGCAGAAAGATGCCATCTTCATTTTGAATAATCTCCATACCCAGAAAATAACTGAGTTCTCCCAGATCAGTCATTTCGAATTCACTCTTCATCTCCTCCTTAAATTCATTAATCTTCTCCGAGTTGCTCCCTGTGATGATTATATTATCCACATATAGACTCACCACCAAAATGCTTCTTGAATTCTTCTTCACATATAATGCAGGATCATTGAAACTCCTTTCAAGACCATTTGATGTGAAGTAGCCATCAATTCGTGCATACCATGCTCTAGGTGTTTGTTTAAGCCCATAGAGTGCTTTGTGAAGTTTGAGAACCTTCTCTTCTTCTCCTTTTTTTATAAAGCCAGGTGGTTGCTCTATATAGATCTCTTCTTCAAGATCTCCATTCAGGAATGCAGACTTCACATCCATTTGGAATAGCTTCCATTTATTTTGTGCTGCAATTGCCATAATGGTTCTTATGGTATAATATCTAGAAACAGGAGCAAATGTTTCTAGATAATCTACTCCATACTCCTGTGTGAATCCTCTGGCTACCAATCTAGCCTTGTGCTTGATTGCTTCTCCACTTGCATTTGTCTTTAAGCGAAAGATCCATTTAACACTTATAACATTTTTGTTATCTGGTCTTTCTACTGCTTCCCAAGTGTTGTTTTTCTTGATCATTCTTAACTCTTCTTCCATTGCCTTAACCCATTCTCTGTTGTTCAAGGATTCTTCCAGTGCTTGTGGTTCTTCAGCCATCATTAAACACATTTCTTGGATTTGTGCCATCTCTACAATTCCTGCAGTTTCTGTAACAACATCTGTTTGTTGCATTAGATCATTGATTGATCTCAATCCCCTTGGACCAACCGATGTCTCTCCTTCCTCTTGTCTTCCTCTGTTTGAGATATGTAATCGATCAAACGCTTAACTCACATTATCAACTTGTGAGTTTAAGTAAAAGTCTCCTTCTTGACTTCTTTGGTATTCTCTGGTTTTGATCTGAAGTGGTGAGATCATTACCTTCTGAGATTTCTTCTTCTCCCAATTTCAAGCTTTGTCTTCGTCAAATGTGACATCTCTTGACACTTCAACCTTCTTGTCTTCAAGTAGATAAACTTTGTATCCTTTTGATTCATTTCTGTAGCCAATGAATATCCCCTCTTTTGCCTTATCATCGAGTTTCCTTCTCTTCTCAACTGGAATATGTACATAGCATACACATCCAAATATTTTCAAGTGTCTCACACTTGGTTTGATTCTTCTCCATACTTCCAATGGCGTTACTCCTTTCTCTAATGCCTTTGTTGGTACTCTATTTTGCAGATAAACAGATGTTGCCACTGCTTCTGCCCAAAACTGATTTGGCAATTGTTTCTCCTTCAGCATGGTTCGTGCCATTTCCATGAGGGACCGATTCTTCCTTTATGCAACACCATTCTGTTAAGGAGATTATGGTGTTGTTACTTCGTGCTTAATCCCTTTCTCTTGACAGACTTTGTTGAATTCCTTTTGCATCTTGAATGTTACATTTGTCATCTTCAAATGTAACTCGATATCCATTTGATATCATTTGAGAAACACTGAGCAAGTTTCTTGCTAGACTTGGTACTAGAAGAACTTCTCTTATAGTGTGTACTCCTCTATTTGTGGGCACTTGAATGTCTCCTCTTCCTTCTGACATGATCAACTGACCATTACCCACTCTGATATTTGTCTTCTTACTGCGATCTAAGTTGATGAAGTATCTTTTTTCATTTAACATGTGGTTAGTGCAACCGCTGTCAATAAGCCAGGTTTCATCACTTACTTTTGCAGATTCTTCTTCCTCTATGGCACTGAATAGCATATGACTTGCTTTTGCATCTTCTTCAGTTTCTTCTAGACTCAAATATGCTTGATCATTCCTTTTGAGTCTGCAATCTTTGGCTATGTGACCAGGTTTGTCACAGACATAACACTTTCTCTCATTCTTCACACTCATTTGTGAACTGTTTCTGTTTTTCTTCTTCCAACAATCTACCTCGTTGTGATTGTATTTCATACACACGCCACACCATTTTTTGGTCTTCTCATGACGTTTGTGCTTCTGTTTGTTTCCCCTTTTTGAAACAAACTTCTCTCCATAGAAAGCACCCTCATTGGTACCTTCTTCTCTGAGACTCAAACGCTTCTCATGCGCTTTTAGAGTTCCCACTATCTCTGTTACAGAAACTGTTGAGAGATCTCTTGTCTGTTCAAGTACAGCCACAATGTTGTCAAATTTCTCTGGTAAGGAGATGAGGATCTTTTGCACCAGCAGATAATCCGTCTTCTCTTCACCATGAATCTTTAGTTGGTTACTCAGATTAACCAACTTAGTAGTGAAATCATTTATGCTTCCACTATCTTCTATCTTCAGATTCTCATATTCCCTTCGAAGGGTCTGAAGATTGATCATTCTCACTTGAGAACTTCCTTGAAACTCCATTTCCAAGGCATTCCATGCTTCTTCTGCACTTATTGCAGGTGCAATTCTCGGAAATATTGTGTCCGAGACTGCAGTTTGAAGGATTTGAAGTATCATCATATCCTTAGTACATGCTTCTTCCCACCGGGTTCTAGATAGAACAGTTTCTGCACTGTGATCTCCAGGCATTGGTTCCTCTGGAACTCCTTCTTCCACCACTGTCCATAGTTTTCTGGTTTTTAAGTAAGTCTTCATCTTGATCTTCCAAAAACCATAAGCCTCTCCATTAAAAGTTGGAATGACTTGTTGAATTGTTGTCTCACCTAGCTCTGATACCATGTTAGCCATTGCAGAAAGACAATGACTTGTAATGATTGGACAACAACGAACAGATGTTACTCTGTTTCACTTTTGTGTTTTGATTATTTGTTCTTAATTTTGTGAGAATAACACTTAGTTGTGTTAAAAAGAACACACATACTTTTTAAATCTCGTACAAACATTGTTTAAATAGACTATAAACAGACACATGTGAAGAAACACACTTCTTCACCAACAGTCATGACTTTTAACTCTGTTTTTTATGAGATCGATCGATCTTACACATGATCGATCGATCCCGTAAACTCACGCAAAAATTATTTTGTGAAGGATCGATCGATCCCGTATACGGATCTTACCAAATCACCAATAAAATTTTATTTTAATTTTCTTAAATTTTACCAAAATCACCAATTCAAAACCTCACAAAAATCATCAAAATCTTCAAAATCGTACCGAAACCACACATATAAATCTCTCCAAAATCTTCAAAATCCTCAAAATTCTCATATTCCATTTAAATTTCACAAAATCCTACCAAATCATCAATTCAATAAATCATCCTAAATTGTTGCAGTGAAGAGCTAATAAGATAGGTCTTCCCTAAAAATCATAGATCTTTTTTTTATTGACATGACTTTTTGTTGTTGTTGACAAAAATATGTGCAGAATCATATTACAAACAGACTATCTAGCCAAATCGGTGGAATCGAATTTACGGATACCATTTCGGGTGAAAGCCTCCTTACACTTTGTGCTAAACTATCCGCCTTTGAGTTTGTCGCCCATGAAATGAATGTTATTTGTAGCTTATGAATAAGAATTTTACATCTTCGAAATTCATCCAAATATAATGAAAATGTGGGCTACTCATTTGGTCAAGACATCATCTTCACTACATCAAAACAGTCGGTTGTGAAGACCATGCAATCATGCATTCCATGGTCCAAATAAGACTCTCGAGCTCTGTATGTAAAGATGATTGACTACACCGGATATTCCTAGCTCCAATCAGTATCCCCTCCCTCCCGGGCTTTGTACATATCCAAACTTGACCCAAAAAAGTATATATCTCCTTCTAAAAACCATCTAATAGAAACCTCCACATATTTTGATGTATCGTGCCAATTCGAGGGTTTATTGTAGTACAATGTTTCATATCCTCTTTTACTTGAGCTTTTTTTCCCAGGATTTACTTTTTGTTTCTGCCAGCATGAGTAAAATTGTGGATTTATATCTAGATTCTTAAAGAATTTATCATTCCTGCTTTTCCGTAGATACCAAATAATCCATAGAAAATATTCCGTTGGGGCATCCTTCGGCAAGACCATAAAAATCGATGCCTTAGGAAAAACATCCAGATGAGAAGGGATAGTAGATAATGCCCAAGTTTGATGTGATGCCTTCTTCTTAAAATTGTATAATTAGAATATATTTTTTTATATAGATCAAAAAGATAAACTAAGTTTTATCATTTAAAAAATTGTCATACTTTTTAAATTTATAGAAATTAAAAAAAAAGAATATCTAATTTTTACATGAGAATAATCTATCTCGTTCTAAAATTTTCACTTGGTTTTGGATATATATTAATATTTTATCAGATAATATTATAGAAAAGTTTTAAAAATAAATTTGATATACTATATGGTCTGTATCTAGAAAAGAGTTAAAAAGCAAGGATGTCTTTGTCCCAAGTCTATAAAAAATCAAAATCTGTAACAGAGATATCCAGTTTGAAACTGAGAGTTCTACTCTTACAGCTCATCTCAACTTCTCACAAGAACAAATCTTTCTATTTCATTATATTTTTTATTCCATTTTAACCGAAAATTCTCATCATGTTGATTATCAAATTTGCTTACTTAATCTTGTTATCCCCAATCTTAAAAACCACGACAATTCCTCTCTTTTCTTTGTCACATATATTCTCCTGTTGTTCAAATTTTGTGTCTCTTCTTCGCTCATCGTTCGTTTTATAGGAGGAGAGATGTTAAATCCGGGTCACGGAAGAGGACCCGATTCGGGTGTTGTTGTTGGGTCGTCGAACTCCGACCTGTGTCCGAGGGTCTTCGAGTTCTCCTCGTCGACGATGACCCAACTTGTCTCATGATCTTAGAGACAATGCTTATGACTTGTCTCTATAGAGGTGCTATTTCAAAATTCAATTTTTTAAGTTTTAATATGAACTTATTAAAAATTACAGAGGTTCATGGTCGTTCTTGAATGATTTTTTGGTCCATTTGCAAAATTTTGTTGATAAATTTTGTAAATAATTATGGTTTTTAATACGGTGGTTGACTAAGCCAAAGATAGAAAAACGATGTTTGAAATTGATTAGAAATTTTTCACTAACTGTTTTAATCACTGTTTGATTCAGAGAAATTTAGCTCAGTGCTCTGTTCCAAATAATTGTGATCTGGTGAAAAAAAAATTGAATTGTTGTTTAATTTTCAAGAAATTTCAAAAAAAATTTACACGAGTGTTTTGAGAAATTCCTTAAATTTCTCAAATAAAGAAAAAAAAACAGAAATCCAGAAAATTCGGGATTCTGGTAGTTCAATTCGATTGTATATATTGTGTAGTTGTTTAGATTCTTGGATGCATTACTTTGACTAAAGTTTTCTAATTTACTCTTATTCTGTTGTTACGGTAACAAAGTCTAACAGAGATAGCATTGTCTCTGCTTCGGAAGAACATGAATGGTTTTGATATTGTCATCAGTGATGTTCATATGCCTGACATGGATGGATTCAAGCTCCTTGAACATGTTGGTCTAGAGATGGATTTACCTGTTATCAGTACGTTTATCAATCCATCTATTGGCAAAACATGTATCGTTTTATTGTTCTCTTGAGATCTGAAAGTTTGAAATCTTTTGGTTTAATGATGTCTGCAGATGATTCAAAGAGCGTTATGTTGAAAGGAGTGACTCACGGTGCAGTCAATTACCTAATCAAACCGGTACGTATGGAGGCCTTGAAGGTGGGGAAGAAGCGGAACGAGTGGAATGTCTCGGAACATTCTGGAAATACCGAAGAAACTGGTGGAGACAGGCAGCAGCAGCAGCAACTGAGAGATGATGCTGACAACAACCCGTCTTCAGCTAATAATGAAGGGAATTGGAGGAGCTCAAGGAAGCGGAAGGAAGAGGAAGCAGACGAGCAAGCTGATGATAAAGAGGACACATCGAGTATGAAGAAACCACGTATGGTTTGGACTGATGAATTGCATCAAAAGTTTGTCGCTGCTGTGAATCAGCTCGGCATTGACAGTAAGTTAAAAAAAAAAAAACTTGTTTGCTTATGCATTTGTGTTTGTAATGTTAGATTTTTAGTTTAATTTTTATTCAATGTAGAAGCGGTTTCTAAGAAGATCGTAGAGATTATGAATGTATCGTGGATAACGAGAGAAAACGTAGCCAGTCACCTCCAGGTAAGATATGTGACTGAATAGTACTACATTTTCGTGGTCGTTGATGCGTGGCAACACCTAATATTTGGTGACATTGTGGAATTGCAGAAGTATCGGATATATCTAAGACGGCTTGGAGGAGTATCTCAGCATCAGGGAAACATGAACCATTCGTTTATGACTGGTCAAGATCTAAATTTTGGTCCACTTTCTACGGTGAATGGGTTTGATCTTCAAGCTCAAGATGTTGCGGGTCAGCTCCCAGCTCAGTGCCTCCCACAGCTTCAAGCAGCTGGCCTTGATCAGCCTTCACTCACTAAACCAGAGATGTCTATTTCCCCTCTTGTTAATCAAAGAAGCAACTTCAGCTTTGAAAACCCAAAAATAAGATTCGGAGATGGACATGAACATGGACATGGGCAGACGATGAACAGTGGTGGCAATAAGCAGATGAGTTTGCTTCACGGTGTCTCAACGGAATGGTATCCAAGTTCAATCATTGAATCATGATTAAACTTGAGGGGGAGTGTTGGAATGAGAAGAGAATCGATTGATCCAAATTGGATCGATCGATCCCGAACGACCGACCGATTTAAGCTCGTGCCATCTATCGCAGAAACATCCGCAATGTTGGATCGATCGATCCATATTAAGATCGATCGATCCTGATTGCACCTACGAGCATTTTTCTCCAAAACATTCCATAAATATATTCTCTGAGTTGTATAAATAAGGGTGTACGCCCAAATTGTAATGTGCAGCCACAAAAACTCTTCTAATGACATGTTTCTAATCTTTTCTTCACTTCAATCTCCTTAATCTTCGCAAAATCTCACAATTACTCGAGATATCGAGAACTTTTAAGCCATGTACAAACCTAGGTAGCTGTAGCTTTGTCAATGAATTGTTATTCAGTAAAATTATCTGCAGTCCTGTGTTATTCTGCACAAGCCAAGCCGGAAATGCTCCAGTTAACTTGTTATGTGAGAGATCAATGTAGCACAAGTCATGTTGATGAACAAGAAACCCAGGAATTGTACTACCAAGAATGAAATTCTGTAGCTTTAGTATCTTTAAATGAAACAGAGAAACCCACGAGCTCTCAGCCTGAGCTTGGATCATACCAGCTTTTGATGACAATTGGAATACCTTGAGCTTTGTTTGATTGGCCAACGAGTTGAACAAGAATGAATCATTGAATTTGTTGATAAATTTTGTAAATAATTATGGTTTTTAATACGGTGGTTGACTAAGCCAAATATAGAAAAACGATGTTTGAAATTGATTAGGAATTTTTCACTTACTGTTTTAATCACTGTTTGATTCAGAGAAATTTAGCTCAGTGCTCTGTTCCAAATAATTGTGATCTGGTGAAAAAAAATTGAATTGTTGTTTAATTTTCAAGAAATTTCAAAAAAATTTTACACGAGTGTTTTGAGAAATTCCTTAAATTTCTCAAATAAAGAAAAAAAAACAGAAATCCAGAAAATTCGGGATTCTGGTAGTTCAATTCGATTGTATATATTGTGTAGTTGTTTAGATTCTTGGATGCATTACTTTGACTAAAGTTTTCTAATTTACTCTTATTCTATTGTTACAGTAACAAAGTCTAACAGAGATAGCATTGTCTCTGCTTCGGAAGAACATGAATGGTTTTGATATTGTCATCAGTGATGTTCATATGCCTGACATGGATGGATTCAAGCTCCTTGAACATGTTGGTCTAGAGATGGATTTACCTGTTATCAGTACGTTTATCAATCCGTCTATTGGCAAAACATGTATCGTTTTATTGTTCTCTTGAGATCTGAAACTTTGAAATCTTTTGGTTTAATGATGTCGGCAGATGATTCAAAGAGCGTTATGTTGAAAGGAGTGACTCACGGTGCAGTCAATTACCTAATCAAGCCGGTACGTATGGAGGCCTTGAAGGTGGGGAAGAAGCGGAACGAGTGGAATGTCTCGGAACATTCTGGAAATACCGAAGAAACTGGTGGAGACAGGCAGCAGCAGCAGCAGCAGCAGCAACTGAGAGATGATGCTGACAACAACCCGTCTTCAGCTAATAATGAAGGGAATTGGAGGAGCTCAAGGAAGCGGAAGGAAGAGGAAGCAGACGAGCAAGCTGATGATAAAGAGGACACATCGAGTATGAAGAAACCACGTATGGTTTGGACTGATGAATTGCATCAAAAGTTTGTCGCTGCTATGAATCAGCTCGGCATTGACAGTAAGTTAAAAAAAAAAAAAAAACTTGTTTGCTTATGCATTTGTGTTTGTAATGTTAGATTTTTAGTTTAATTTTTATTCAATGTAGAAGCGGTTTCTAAGAAGATCGTAGAGATTATGAATGTATCGTGGATAACGAGAGAAAACGTAGCCAGTCACCTCCAGGTAAGATATGTGACTGAATAGTACTACATTTTCGTGGTCGTTGATGCGTGGCAACACCTAATATTTGGTGACATTGTGGAATTGCAGAAGTATCGGATATATCTAAGACGGCTTGGAGGAGTATCTCAGCATCAGGGAAACATGAACCATTCGTTTATGACTGGTCAAGATCTAAATTTTGGTCCACTTTCTACGGTGAATGGGTTTGATCTTCAAGCTCAAGATGTTGCGGGTCAGCTCCCAGCTCAGTGCCTCCCACAGCTTCAAGCAGCTGGCCTTGATCAGCCTTCACTCACTAAACCAGAGATGTCTATTTCCCCTCTTGTTAATCAAAGAAGCAACTTCAGCTTTGAAAACCCAAAAATAAGATTCGGAGATGGACATGAACATGGACATGGGCAGACGATGAACAGTGGTGGCAATAAGCAGATGAGTTTGCTTCACGGTGTCCCAACGGAATGGTATCCAAGTTCAATCATTGAATCATGATTAAACTTGAGGGGGAGTGTTGGAATGAGAAGAGAATCGATTGATCCAAATTGGATCGATCGATCCCGAACGACCGACCGATTTAAGCTCGTGCCATCTATCGCAGAAACATCCGCAATGTTGGATCGATCGATCCATATTAAGATCGATCGATCCTGATTGCACCTACGAGCATTTTTCTCCAAAACATTCCATAAATATATTCTCTGAGTTGTATAAATAAGGGTGTACGCCCAAATTGTAATGTGCAGCCACAAAAACTCTTCTAATGACATGTTTCTAATCTTTTCTTCACTTCAATCTCCTTAATCTTCGCAAAATCTCACAATTACTCGAGATATCGAGAACTTTTAAGCCATGTACAAACCTAGGTAGCTGTAGCTTTGTCAATGAATTGTTATTCAGTAAAATTATCTGCAGTCCTGTGTTATTCTGCACAAGCCAAGCCGGAAATGCTCCAGTTAACTTGTTATGTGAGAGATCAATGTAGCACAAGTCATGTTGATGAACAAGAAACCCAGGAATTGTACTACCAAGAATGAAATTCTGTAGCTTTAGTATCTTTAAATGAAACAGAGGAACCCACGAGCTCTCAGCCTGAGCTTGGATCATACCAGCTTTTGATGACAATTGGAATACCTTGAGCTTTGTTTGATTGGCCAACGAGTTAAACAAGAATGAATCATTGAATTTGTTGATAAATTTTGTAAATAATTATGGTTTTTAATACGGTGGTTGACTAAGCCAAAGATAGAAAAACGATGTTTGAAATTGATTAGAAATTTTTCACTAACTGTTTTAATCACTGTTTGATTCAGAGAAATTTAGCTCAGTGCTCTGTTCCAAATAATTGTGATCTGGTGAAAAAAAAATTGAATTGTTGTTTAATTTTCAAGAAATTTCAAAAAAAATTTACACGAGTGTTTTGAGAAATTCCTTAAATTTCTCAAATAAAGAAAAAAAAACAGAAATCCAGAAAATTCGGGATTATGGTAGTTCAATTCGATTGTATATATTGTGTAGTTGTTTAGATTCTTGGATGCATTACTTTGACTAAAGTTTTCTAATTTACTCTTATTCTGTTGTTACAGTAACAAAGTCTAACAGAGATAGCATTGTCTCTGCTTCGGAAGAACATGAATGGTTTTGATATTGTCATCAGTGATGTTCATATGCCTGACATGGATGGATTCAAGCTCCTTGAACATGTTGGTCTAGAGATGGATTTACCTGTTATCAGTACGTTTATCAATCCGTCTATTGGCAAAACATGTATCGTTTTATTGTTCTCTTGAGATCTGAAAGTTTGAAATCTTTTGGTTTAATGATGTCTGCAGATGATTCAAAGAGCGTTATGTTGAAAGGAGTGACTCACGGTGCAGTCAATTACCTAATCAAGCCGGTATGTATGGAGGCCTTGAAGGTGGGGAAGAAGCGGAACGAGTGGAATGTCTCGGAACATTCTGGAAATACCGAAGAAACTGGTGGAGACAGGCAGCAGCAGCAGCAGCAGCAGCAACTGAGAGATGATGCTGACAACAACCCGTCTTCAGCTAATAATGAAGGGAATTGGAGGAGCTCAAGGAAGCGGAAGGAAGAGGAAGCAGACGAGCAAGCTGATGATAAAGAGGACACATCGAGTATGAAGAAACCACGTATGGTTGGGACTGATGAATTGCATCAAAAGTTTGTCGCTGCTGTGAATCAGCTCGGCATTGACAGTAAGTTAAAAAAAAAAAAAACTTGTTTGCTTATGCATTTGTGTTTGTAATGTTAGATTTTTAGTTTAATTTTTATTCAATGTAGACGCGGTTTCTAAGAAGATCGTAGAGATTATGAATGTATCGTGGATAACGAGAGAAAACGTAGCCAGTCACCTCCAGGTAAGATATGTGACTGAATAGTACTACATTTTCGTGGTCGTTGATGCGTGGCAACACCTAATATTTGGTGACATTGTGGAATTGCAGAAGTATCGGATATATCTAAGATGGCTTGGAGGAGTATCTCAGCATCAGGGAAACATGAACCATTCGTTTATGACTGGTCAAGATCTAAATTTTGGTCCACTTTCTACGCTGAATGGGTTTGATCTTCAAGCTCAAGATGTTGCGGGTCAGCTCCCAGCTCAGTGCCTCCCACAGCTTCAAGCAGCTGGCCTTGATCAGCCTTCACTCACTAAACCAGAGATGTCTATTTCCCCTCTTGTTAATCAAAGAAGCAACTTCAGCTTTGAAAACCCAAAAATAAGATTCGGAGATGGACATGAACATGGACATGGGCAGACGATGAACAGTGGTGGCAATAAGCAGATGAGTTTGCTTCACGGTGTCCCAACGGAATGGTATCCAAGTTCAATCATTGAATCATGATTAAACTTGAGGGGGCGTGTTGGAATGAGAAGAGAATCGATTGATCCAAATTGGATCGATCGATCCCGAACGACCGACCGATTTAAGCTCGTGCCATCTATCGCAGAAACATCCGCAATGTTGGATCGATCGATCCATATTAAGATCGATCGATCGATCCATATTAAGATCGATCGATCCTGATTGCACCTACGAGCATTTTTCTCCAAAACATTCCATAAATATATTCTCTGAGTTTTATAAATAAGGGTGTACGCCCAAATTGTAATGTGCAGCCACAAAAACTCTTCTAATGACATGTTTCTAATCTTTTTTTCCTCACTTCAATCTCCTTAATCTTCTCAAAATCTCACAATTACTCGAGATATCGAGAACTTTTAAGCCATGTACAAACCTAGGTAGCTGTAGCTTTGTCAATGAATTGTTATTCAGTAAAATTATCTGCAGTCCTGTGTTATTCTGCACAAGCCAAGCCGGAAATGCTCCAGTTAACTTGTTATGTGAGAGATCAATGTAGCACAAGTCATGTTGATGAACATGAAACCCAGGAATTGTACTACCAAGAATGAAATTCTGTAGCTTTAGTATCTTTAAATGAAACAGAGGAACCCACGAGCTCTCAGACTGAGCTTGGATCATACCAGCTTTTGATGACAATTGGAATACCTTGAGCTTTGTTTGATTGGCCAACGAGTTAAACAAGAATGAATCATTGAATTTGTTGATAAATTTTGTAAATAATTATGGTTTTTTATACGGTGGTTGACTAAGCCAAATATAGAAAAACGATGTTTGAAATTGATTAGGAATTTTTCACTTACTGTTTTAATCACTGTTTGATTCAGAGAAATTTAGCTCATTGCTCTGTTCCAAATAATTGTGATCTGGTGAAAAAAAAATTGAATTGTTGTTTAATTTTCAAGAAATTTCAAAAAAATTTTACACGAGTGTTTTGAGAAATTCCTTAAATTTTTCAAATAAAGAAAAAAAAACAGAAATCCAGAAAATTCGGGATTATGGTAGTTCAATTCGATTGTATATATTGTATAGTTGTTTAGATTCTTGGATGCATTACTTTGACTAAAGTTTTCTAATTTACTCTTATTCTGTTGTTACAGTAACAAAGTCTAACAGAGATAGCATTGTCTCTGCTTCGGAAGAACATGAATGGTTTTGATATTGTCATCAGTGATGTTCATATGCCTGACATGGATGGATTCAAGCTCCTTGAACATGTTGGTCTAGAGATGGATTTACCTGTTATCAGTACGTTTATCAATCCGTCTATTGGCAAAACATGTATCGTTTTATTGTTCTCTTGAGATCTGAAAGTTTGAAATCTTTTGGTTTAATGATGTCTGCAGATGATTCAAAGAGCGTTATGTTGAAAGGAGTGACTCACGGTGCAGTCAATTACCTAATCAAGCCGGTACGTATGGAGGCCTTGAAGGTGGGGAAGAAGCAGAACGAGTGGAATGTCTCGGAACATTCTGGAAATACCGAAGAAACTGGTGGAGACAGGCAGCAGCAGCAGCAGCAGCAGCAACTGAGAGATGATGCTGACAACAACCCGTCTTCAGCTAATAATGAAGGGAATTGGAGGAGCTCAAGGAAGCGGAAAGAAGAGGAAGCAGACGAGCAAGCTGATGATAAAGAGGACACATCGAGTATGAAGAAACCACGTATGGTTTGGACTGATGAATTGCATCAAAAGTTTGTCGCTGCTGTGAATCAGCTCGGCATTGACAGTAAGTTAAAAAAAAAAAAAAACTTGTTTGCTTATGCATTTGTGTTTGTAATGTTAGATTTTTAGTTTAATTTTTATTCAATGTAGAAGCGGTTTCTAAGAAGATCGTAGAGATTATGAATGTATCGTGGATAACGAGAGAAAACGTAGCCAGTCACCTCCAGGTAAGATATGTGACTGAATAGTACTACATTTTCGTGGTCGTTGATGCGTGGCAACACCTAATATTTGGTGACATTGTGGAATTGCAGAAGTATCGGATATATCTAAGACGGCTTGGAGGAGTATCTCAGCATCAGGGAAACATGAACCATTCGTTTATGACTGGTCAAGATCTAAATTTTGGTCTACTTTCTACGCTGAATGGGTTTGATCTTCAAGCTCAAGATGTTGCGGGTCAGCTCCCAGCTCAGTGCCTCCCACAGCTTCAAGCAGCTGGCCTTGATCAGCCTTCACTCACTAAACCAGAGATGTCTATTTCCCCTCTTGTTAATCAAAGAAGCAACTTCAGCTTTGAAAACCCAAAAATAAGATTCGGAGACGGACATGAACATGGACATGGGCAGACGATGAACAGTGGTGGCAATAAGCAGATGAGTTTGCCTCACGGTGTCCCAACGGAATGGTATCCAAGTTCAATCATTGAATCATGATTAAACTTGAGGGGGCGTGTTGGAATGAGAAGAGAATCGATTGATCCAAATTGGATCGATCGATCCCGAACGACCGACCGATTTAAGCTCGTGCAGAAACATCCGCAATGTTGGATCGATCGATCCATATTAAGATCGATCGATCCTGATTGCACCTACGAGCATTTTTCTCCAAAACATTTCATAAATATATTATCTGAGTTGTATAAATAAGGGTGTACGCCCAAATTGTAATGTGCAGCCACAAAAACTCTTCTAATGACATGTTTCTAATATTTTCTTCACTTCAATCTCCTTAATCTTCTCAAAATCTCACAATTACTCGAGATATCGAGAACTTTTAAGCCATGTACAAACCTAGGTAGCTGTAGCTTTGTCAATGAATTGTTATTCAGTAAAATTATCTGCAGTCCTGTGTTATTCTGCACAAGCCAAGCCGAAAATGCTCCAGTTAACTTGTTATGTGAGAGATCAATGTAGCACAAGTCATGTTGATGAACAAGAAACCCAGGAATTGTACTACCAAGAATGAAATTCTGTAGCTTTAGTATCTTTAAATGAAACAGAGGAACCCACGAGCTCTCAGCCTGAGCTTGGATCATACCAGCTTTTGATGACAATTGGAATACCTTGAGCTTTGTTTGTTTGGCCAACGAGTTGAACAAGAATGAACCATTGAATTTGTTGATAAATTTTGTAAATAATTATGGTTTTTAATACGGTGGTTGACTAAGTCAAATATAGAAAAACGATGTTTGAAATTGATTAGGAATTTTTCACTTACTGTTTTAATCACTGTTTGATTCAGAGAAATTTAGCTCAGTGCTCTGTTCCAAATAATTGTGATCTGGTGAAAAAAAAAATTGAATTGTTGTTTAATTTTCAAGAAATTTCAAAAAAAATTTACACGAGTGTTTTGAGAAATTCCTTAAATTTCTCAAATAAAGAAAAAAAAACAGAAATCCAGAAAATTCGGGATTCTGGTAGTTCAATTCGATTGTATATATTGTGTAGTTGTTTAGATTCTTGGATGCATTACTTTGACTAAAGTTTTCTAATTTACTCTTATTCTGTTATTACAGTAACGAAGTCTAACAGAGATAGCATTGTCTCTGCTTCGGAAGAACATGAATAGTTTTGATATTGTCATCAGTGATGTTCATATGCCTGACATGGATGGATTCAAGCTCCTCGAACATGTTGGTCTAGAGATGGATTTACCTGTTATCAGTACGTTTATCAATCCGTCTATTGGCAAAACATGTATCGTTTTATAGTTCTCTTGAGATCTGAAAGTTTGAAATCTTTTGGTTTAATGATGTCTGCAGATGATTCAAAGAGCGTTATGTTGAAAGGAGTGACTCACGGTGCAGTCAATTACCTAATCAAGCCGGTACGTCTGGAGGCCTTGAAGGTGAGGAAGAAGCGGAACGAGTGGAATGTCTCGGAACATTCTGGAAATACCGAAGAAACTGGTGGAGACAGGCAGCAGCAGCAGTAGCAGCAACTGAGAGATGACGCTGATAACAACCCGTCTTCAGCTACTAATGAAGGGAATTGGAGGAGCTCAAGGAAGCGGAAGGAAGAGGAAGCAGACGAGCAAGCTGATGATAAAGAGGACACATCGAGTATGAAGAAACCACGTATGGTTTGGACTGATGAATTGCATCAAAAGTTTGTCGCTGCTGTGAATCAGCTCGGCATTGACAGTAAGTTAAAAAAAAAAAAACTTGTTTGCTTATGCATTTGTGTTTGTAATGTTAGATTTTTAGTTTAATTTTTATTCAATGTAGAAGCGGTTTCTAAGAAGATCGTAGAGATTATGAATGTATCGTGGATAACGAGAGAAAACGTAGCCAGTCACCTCCAGGTAAGATATGTGACTGAATAGTACTACATTTTCGTGGTCGTTGATGCGTGGCAACACCTAATATTTGGTGACATTGTGGAATTGCAGAAGTATCAGATATATCTAAGACGGCTTGGAGGAGTATCTCAGCATCAGGGAAACATGAACCATTCGTTTATGACTGGTCAAGATCTAAATTTTGGTCCACTTTCTACGCTGAATGGGTTTGATCTTCAAGCTCAAGATGTTGCGGGTCAGCTCCCAGCTCAGTGCCTCCCACAGCTTCAAGCAGCTGGCCTTGATCAGCCTTCACTCACTAAACCAGAGATGTCTATTTCCCCTCTTGTTAATCAAAGAAGCAACTTCAGCTTTGAAAACCCAAAAATAAGATTCGGAGACGGACATGAACATGGACATGGGCAGACGATGAACAGTGGTGGCAATAAGCAGATGAGTTTGCTTCACGGTGTCCCAACGGAATGGTATCCAAGTTCAATCATTGAATCATGATTAAACTTGAGGGGGCGTGTTGGAATGAGAAGAGAATCGATTGATCCAAATTGGATCGATCGATCCCGAACGACCGACCGATTTAAACTCGTGCAGAAACATCCGCAATGTTGGATCGATCGATCCATATTAAGATCGATCGATCCTGATTGCACCTACGAGCATTTTTCTCCAAAACATTCCATAAATATATTCTCTGAGTTGTATAAATAAGGGTGTACGCCCAAATTGTAATGTGCAGCCACAAAAACTCTTCTAATGACATGTTTCTAATATTTTCTTCACTTCAATCTCCTTAATCTTCTCAAAATCTCACAATTACTCGAGATATCGAGAACTTTTAAGCCATGTACAAACCTAGGTAGCTGTAGCTTTGTCAATGAATTGTTATTCAGTAAAATTATCTGCAGTCCTGTGTTATTCTGCACAAGCCAAGCCGGAAATGCTCCAGTTAACTTGTTATGTGAGAGATCAATGTAGCACAAGTCATGTTGATGAACAAGAAACCCAGGAATTGTACTACCAAGAATGAAATTCTGTAGCTTTAGTATCTTTAAATGAAACAGAGGAACCCACGAGCTCTCAGCCTGAGCTTGGATCATACCAGCTTTTGATGACAATTGGAATACCTTGAGCTTTGTTTGATTGGCCAACGAGTTGAACAAGAATGAACCATTGAATTTGTTGATAAATTTTGTAAATAATTATGGTTTTTAATACGGTGGTTGACTAAGCCAAATATAGAAAAACGATGTTTGAAATTGATTAGGAATTTTTCACTTACTGTTTTAATCACTGTTTGATTCAGAGAAATTTAGCTCAGTGCTCTGTTCCAAATAATTGTGATCTGGTGAAAAAAAAAATTGAATTGTTGTTTAATTTTCAAGAAATTTCAAAAAAAATTTACACGAGTGTTTTGAGAAATTCCTTAAATTTCTCAAATAAAGAAAAAAAAACAGAAATCCAGAAAATTCGGGATTCTGGTAGTTCAATTCGATTGTATATATTGTGTAGTTGTTTAGATTCTTGGATGCATTACTTTGACTAAAGTTTTCTAATTTACTCTTATTCTGTTATTACAGTAACGAAGTCTAACAGAGATAGCATTGTCTCTGCTTCGGAAGAACATGAATAGTTTTGATATTGTCATCAGTGATGTTCATATGCCTGACATGGATGGATTCAAGCTCCTCGAACATGTTGGTCTAGAGATGGATTTACCTGTTATCAGTACGTTTATCAATCCGTCTATTGGCAAAACATGTATCGTTTTATAGTTCTCTTGAGATCTGAAAGTTTGAAATCTTTTGGTTTAATGATGTCTGCAGATGATTCAAAGAGCGTTATGTTGAAAGGAGTGACTCACGGTGCAGTCAATTACCTAATCAAGCCGGTACGTCTGGAGGCCTTGAAGGTGGGGAAGAAGCGGAACGAGTGGAATGTCTCGGAACATTCTGGAAATACCGAAGAAACTGGTGGAGACAGGCAGCAGCAGCAGTAGCAGCAACTGAGAGATGACGCTGATAACAACCCGTCTTCAGCTAATAATGAAGGGAATTGGAGGAGCTCAAGGAAGCGGAAGGAAGAGGAAGCAGATGAGCAAGCTGATGATAAAGAGGACACATCGAGTGTGAAGAAACCACGTATGGTTTGGACTGATGAATTGCATCAAAAGTTTGTCGCTGCTGTGAATCAGATCGGCATTGACAGTAAGTTAAAATAAAAACTTGTTTGCTTATGCATTTGTGTTTGTAATGTTAGATTTTTAGTTTAATTTTTATTCAATGTAGAAGCGGTTCCTAAGAAGATCGTAGAGATTATGAATGTATCGTGGATAACGAGAGAAAACGTAGCTAGTCACCTCCAGGTAAGATATGTGACTGAATAGTACTACATTTTCGTGGTCGTTGATGCGTGGCAACACCTAATATTTGGTGACATTGTGGAATTGCAGAAGTATCGGATATATCTAAGACGGCTTGGAGGAGTATCTCAGCATCAGGGAAACATGAACCATTCGTTTATGACTGGTCAAGATCCAAATTTTGGTCCACTTTCTACGGTGAATGGGTTTGATCTTCAAGCTCAAGCTGTTGTGGGTCAGCTCCCAGCTCAGTGCCTCCCACAGCTTCAAGCAGCTGGCCTTGATCAGCCTTCACTCACTAAACCAGAGATGTCTATTTCCCCTCTTGTTAATCAAAGAAGCAACTTCAGCTTTGAAAACCCAAAAATAAGATTCGGAGATGGACATGAACATGGACATGGGCAGACGATGAACAGTGGTGGCAATAAGCAGATGAGTTTGCTTCACGGTGTCCCAACGGAATGGTATCCAAGTTCAATCATTGAATCATGATTAAACTTGAGGGGAGTGTTGGAATGAGAACAGGATCGATCGATCCAAATTGGATCGATCGATCCCGAACAACCGATCGATTTAAGCTTGTGCCATCGATCGCAGAAACATCCGCAATGTTGGATCGATCGATCCATATTAAGATCGATCGATCCTGATTGCACCTACGAGCATTTTTCTCCAAAACATTCCATAAATATATTTTCTGAGTTTTATAAATAAGGATGTACGCACTAATTGTAATGTGCAGCCACAAAAACTCTTCTAATGACAAAATAATGTTTCTAATCTTTTCTTCACTTCAATCTCTTTAATCTTCTCAAAATCTCACAATTACTCGAGATATCGAGAACTTTTAAGCCATGTACAAACCTAGGTAGCTGTAGCTTTGTCAATGAATTGTTATTCAGTAAAATTATCTGCAGTCCTGTGTTATTCTGCACAAGCCAAGCCGGAAATGCTCCAGTTAACTTGTTATGTGAGAGATCAATGTAGCACAAGTCATGTTAATGAACAAGAAACCCAGGAATTGTACTACCAAGAATGAAATTCTGTAGCTTTAGTATCTTTAAATGAAACAGAGGAACCCACGAGCTTTCAGCCTGAGCTTGGATCATACCAGCTTTTGATGACAATTGGAATACCTTGAGCTTTGTTTGATTGGCCAACGAGTTGAACAAGAATGAACCATTGAATTTATTATCAAAGAGTGACAAATACTCAAGCGCTGATGGTAGGCCAGACACAAAGGAAGACAAGTCTTTTGCGAATTGGTTGTATGATAGATCAAGAGTTCGAAGACGGCTTATGTTACCCAGACAATCAGGAATACTTGTCAAAGCATTGTTGCTTAAATCGAGCTCTTGGAGATTCATTAGCCCGCAAAGATTTGAGTAGCCTGAAATTATTTCTCACAACACATACATGAATAAATTCTTAAAGAGTTTAGGAGAAATCAAATGATTTGTAATTTCTCACCTTTTTGGGTCGATGTCAATTGGTTATCTTTGAGATCCAATACCCTTAAAGATGGAGGAAACATCAAACCTGCAAGTGGAAGGATATATAAGTAGATAAAGAGATCTTGCATGCTCCATTAGGCATCTGAAATAATGAAAATATTAAGAGAACCAAACAATATTCAGAATCCTTATCACACAGTCTGATTTTATTCTATTTCACTAACCGACCTAGATGAGTTAGATACGCTCATCATGCACTCGAATGCTCTTGCATGATATATCATATTTGTACTTGTTAAACAACTTCAATTTTAATCTTTATTTAATTCTAATTAGATTCATTTGACGTGTATGTTCAACAAGAAAGTTAGAACAACATTAACAATTATGCTTAGGGCAAGTGAGGTTATTATATAAACATTCAGTATCCTTCCTTAAGACGTTAGTCTCTTCCTACAAAAATATTTTTCCAAGCTCAAGACCTATGTTTAGAGCCAGTTAGACTCAGTTCTTGCAACCTTGGCATATTTTTGAGTACTGCACCTACACAATTATCATTCTTACTATATATTTGGCTAAAGATCCTATTTGTTATATTTTAAAATTTATGCCAGTTTATATACCTTTAAGTCGGGTGGTGTCTGAGAATTTGTTTCCGCCAAGATATAATTTTTTCAGATCCATCGTACTTAAACCTGCACCAACAAATTATGCAATCATGAACGATGTTTATAAGCCAACAAGAATATCTTATATTTCTTGATTTTGTTCTTCTCACCTTCACCAGCCTCGATGTCGTTTATGTTAGCCATTGCAGAAAGACAATGACTTGTAATGATCGGACAACAAAGAACAGATGTTACTCTGTTTCACTTTTGTGTTTTGATTATTTGTTCTTAATTTTGTGAGAATAACACTTAGTTGTGTTAAAAAGAACACACATACTTTTTAAATCTCGTACAAACATTGTTTAAATAGACTATAAACAGACACATGTGAAGAAACACACTCCTTCACCAACAGTCATGACTTTTGACTTTGTTTTTTATGAGATCGATCGATCTTACACATGATCGATCGATCCCGTAAACTCACGCAAAAATTATTTTGTGAAGGAACGATCGATCGCGTATACGGATCGATCGATCCCTTGATCATACGTTAACACTCGTCCTTGATCAAGAGTCTTCACACCAAGTTCTTCACGTAATGCTTCAAACCTTGAAACACTTAAAGGTTTTGTGAGAATATCAGCAATTTGAATTTCTCCTGGACAATATTCAAGCTTGATCTTCTTCTCTTTTTCTGCTTCTCTAACAAAGTGATACTTGATGTCAATGTGTTTTGTTTTGCGATGTTGAACCGGATTCTTCCCTATTGCAATTGCTGACTTGTTATCACAAAATATCTTCACTCATTCTTCTGATTCAAACCCTATTTCTTTGACAAGTCTCTGCAACCATATTGCTTGGTTTGCAGCAGAACAAACCGCAATATTCTCAGCTTCTGCAGTTGATTGGGCCACAATCTTCTGTTTGCTTGAGTTCCAACAAAATATTCCTGAACCAAGCATGAAGGCATACCCGCTTGTGCTCTTCCTATCTTCTTTTGATCCTCCCCAATCACTGTCTGAAAATGCCACCAACTCTGGTTTCTGCACTTGACTGAATTTAACACCATATGCCAAAGTATCTTTGATGTACCTTAGAACACGTTTGACTTCTTGAAAATGTTTTTTCAATGGTGCACTCATGTAGCGAGAAAGATATGAACTCGCATACATGATGCAGGTCTAGAAGCACATAGATAAAGGATTCCTCCAATCATGCTTCTGTATTTTGTAACATCTTCATAATCCTCTTTTAATTCTTCTTCTTCTTCTGATTTGATGTGAGGATCCAATGGTGTAGACACACTCTTGCAATCTTCCATCCCAAATTTTCTTAACAGTTTCTTTGCATACTTCTCCTGATGCAGAAAGATGTCATCTTCATTTTGAATAATCTCCATACCCAGAAAATAACTGAGTTCTCCCAGATCAGTCATTTCGAATTCACTCTTCATCTCCTCCTTAAATTCATTAATCTTCTCCAAGTTGCTCCCTATGATGATTATATTATCCACATATAGACTCACCACCAAAATGCTTCTTGAATTCTTCTTCACATATAATGCAGGATCATTGAAACTCCTTTCAAGACCATTTGATGTGAAGTAGCCATCAATTCGTGCATACCATGCTCTAGGTGTTTGTTTAAGCCCATAGAGTGCTTTGTGAAGTTTGAGAACCTTCTCTTCTTCTCCTTTTTTTATAAAGCCAGGTGGTTGCTCTATATAGATCTCTTCTTCAAGATCTCCATTCAGGAATGCAGACTTCACATCCATTTGGAATAGCTTCCATTTATTTTGTGCTGCAATTGCCATAATGGTTCTTATGGTATAATATCTAGAAACAGGAGCAAATGTTTCTAGATAATCTACTCCATACTCCTGTGTGAATCCTCTGGCTACCAATCTAGCCTTGTGCTTGATTGCTTCTCCACTTGCATTTGTCTTTAAGTGAAAGATCCATTTAACACTTATAACATTTTTGTTATCTGGTCTTTCTACTGCTTCCCAAGTGTTGTTTTTCTTGATCATTCTTAATTCTTCTTCCATTGCCTTAACCCATTCTCTGTTGTTCAAGGATTCTTCCAGTGCTTGTGGTTCTTCAGCCATCATTAAACACATTTCTTGGATTTGTGCCATCTCTGCAATTCCTGCAGTTTCTGTAACAACATCTGTTTGTTGCATTAGATCATTGATTGATCTCAATCCCCTTGGACCAACCGATGTCTCTCCTTCCTCTTTTCTTCCTCTGTTTGAGATATGTAATCGATCAAACGCTTAACTCACATTATCAACTTGTGAGTTTAAGTTAAAGTCTCCTTCTTGACTTCTTTGGTATTCTCTGGTTTTGATCTGAAGTGGTGAGATCATTACCTTCTGAGATTTCTTCTTCTCCCAATTTCAAGCTTTGTCTTCGTCAAATGTGACATCTCTTGACACTTCAACCTTCTTATCTTCAAGTAGATAAACTCTGTATCCTTTTGATTCATTGCTGTAGCCAATGAATATCCCCTCTTTTGCCTTATCATCGAGTTTCCTTCTCTTCTCAACTGAAATATGTACATAGCATACACATCCAAATATTTTCAAGTGTCTCACACTTGGTTTGATTCTTCTCCATACTTCCAATGGAGTTACTCCTTTCTCTAATGCCTTTGTTGGTACTCTATTTTGCAGATAAACAGATGTTGCCACTGCTTCTGCCCAAAACTGATTTGGCAATTGTTTCTCCTTCAGCATGGTTCGTGCCATTTCCATGAGGGACCGATTCTTCCTTTCTGCAACACCATTCTGTTGAGGAGAGTATGGTGTTGTTACTTCGTGCTTAATCCCTTTCTCTTGACAGACTTTGTTGAATTCCTTTTGCATCTTGAATGTTACATTTGTCATCTTCAAATGTAACTCGATATCCATTTGATATCATTTGAGAAACACTGAGCAAGTTTCTTGCTAGACTTGGTACTAGAAGAACTTCTCTTATAGTGTGTACTCCTCTATTTGTGGGCACTTGAATGTCTCCTCTTCCTTCTGACATGATCAACTGACCATTACCCACTCTGATATTTGTCTTCTTACTACGATCTAAGTTGATGAAGTATCTTTTTTCATTTGACATGTGGTTAGTGCAACCGCTGTCAATAAGCCAGGTTTCATCACTTACTTTTGCAGATTCTTCTTCCTCTATGGCACTGAATAGCATATGACTTGCTTTTGCATCTTCTTCAGTTTCTTCTAGACTCAAATATGCTTGATCATTCCTTTTGAGTCTGCAATCTTTGGCTATGTGACCAGGTTTGTCACAGACATAACACTTTCTCTCATTCTTCACACTCATTTGTGAACTGTTTCTGTTTTTCTTCTTCCAACAATCTACCTCATTGTGATTGTCTTTCTTACACACGCCACACCATTTTTTGGTCTTCTCATGACGTTTGTGCTTCTGTTTGTTTCCCCTTTTTGAAACAAACTTCTCTCCATAGAAAGCACCCTCATTGGTACCTTCTTCTCTGAGACTCAAATGCTTCTCATGCGCTTTTAGAGTTCCCACTATCTCTGTTACAGAAACTGTTGAGAGATCTCTTGTCTGTTCAAGTACAGCCACAATGTTGTCAAATTTCTCTGGTAAGGAGATGATGATCTTTTGCACCAGCAGATAATCCGTCTTCTCTTCACCATGAATCTTTAGTTGGTTATTCAGATTAACCAACTTAGTAGTGAAATCATTTATGCTTCCACTATCTTCCATCTTCAGATTCTCATATTCCCTTCGAAGGGTCTGAAGATTGATCATTTTCACTTGAGAACTTCCTTGAAACTCTATTTCCAAGGAATTCCATGCTTCTTCTGCACTTATTGCAGGTGCAATTCTCGGAAATATTGTGTCCGAGACTGCAGTTTGAAGGATTTGAAGTGTCATCATATCCTTAGTACATGCTTCTTCCCACCGGGTTCTAGATAGAACAGTTTCTGGACTGTGATCTCCAGGCAGTGGTTCCTCTGAAACTCCTTCTTCCACCACTGTCCATAGTTTTCTGGTTTTTAAGTAAGTCTTCATCTTGATCTTCCAAAAACCATAAGCCTCTCCATTAAAAGTTGGAATGACTTGTTGAATTGTTGTCTCACCTAGCTCTGATACCATGTTAGCCATTGCAGAAAGAAAATGACTTGTAATGATCGGACAACAAAGAACAGATGTTACTCTGTTTCAGTTTTGTGTTTTGATTATATGTTCTTAATTTTGTGAGAATAACACTTAGTTGTGTTAAAAAGAAACACATACTTTTTAAATCTCGTACAAACATTGTTTAAATAGACTATAAACAGACACATGTGAAGAAACACACTTCTTCACCAACAGTCATGACTTTTGACTCTGTTTTTTATGAAATCGATCGATCTTACACATGATCGATCGATCCCGTAAACTCACGCAAAAATTATTTTGTGAAGGATCGATCGATCCCGTATACGGATCGATCGATCCCTTGATCATACGTTAACAGTTTATTCCATTGTAACTTAGATCCAATTCTTCCAACTCCCTGAAATTGATTAAACCTGCACAACAGTGTCTCCCTTAGTAAACCAACTTATTTGTTGTCTTTATTATTATTATTTTTCTTGGAGAGCAAATCTGTATTAGGCTTCTGAAGGGAAAAAAACTGTATTATATACAATGTATAAAATGAGATTCAAAACAGATAGTCAAGTACTTTCGTTTCTTTGGATTCATCATCCAAAGTGTCTCCATTCTTATCAAAGTGATCGGTCATTACCATTCAGAGGAATGACACCTTTCAATCTATTGTCACCAAGATTGAGATTCCTAAGCGATCTTGCTGCACTTATATAAGTAAGAACATTTTTGTTGAAATGATTGCTCGACATATTTAAAGTCTCCAGGTTCTCGTCTCTCAAGACTCTTATGACCTGAAATCGTAAAGAAGAATTAGGATAAACTGAAAAACATAGTGGTGGCTTCCTTGAAAAGAGGTAAGAATGTACCATGGATGAGATCAAACAAGTGATTGAATATATTAAATGAAAAGTCAAGGGTTTTGAGTTAAGGGAAGCTATGGAGCAAAGAAAGATTAAATGCCCGAGATTGATAAAAATTGAGATTAATATTTGGCCACCAATAATAATCAAGATAATTAAGTGAGAGATCGATGATGTGGCCACCAATAGCGTCACTGCACTTTATTTTCTCCCAATTGCAGCAGTCACTCTTAGGATCATCATCACTCCATGAATCGAGAATAGTTTCTTCTGCGGGACTACAAATAGAGTTGAAATACGACTTGAGCTGAAACAGACCCATCCGTTCAGTTTCCACACAGCCTACACATCCTTTCATTTGGAATTGGAAAATCATTGTTACTGTTATCAACACCAAAGCCATCTGCTTCTTCTGTTTAACCCACCACCAGATTCTCTCGTATGCTCTCATTTTTGTGTCCTGTATTCAAGAAACTAAGATTAGAAGTTTCAAAGAATGAGGATATTAGTCCAGCGATTTAAAACCGAACCGGTTTTTCAGAACCGAACCGAACCGGAGATTATGATGTTCGGTTTGTGATCGGAATAGAATCGGTTATTAATCGGAATTTGTTATAATTTAATTCGGTTAGTGCTTATATTCGGTCCGGTTCATGCTAACCGATTAGAAAACCGAAAGTAAACCTAATTAACTTATGTTACTAAACTCTCGAACTCGAAGTGTCGATACTTCTTCTTAATCTTCAGTCATTTTCTTCTTTGTTCTTCTTCTCATCTTCTTCTTCTTCTTTGATTTCAATTCATCCCATTTTTATCTTCATCTCATATATTTCTTCGTCTCTTCTCCTTTTAAGTTACGTTCTTGTTTCGATTTGAATTCATCCCATTGTCCACTTCATCTCATGTCATCTTCTTCTACATCGATTCTCCTGCTTCGAATTGATCCAGGCTCTAAGGGTCTAAGCTATTAAGATACAACAGGTAAATTGATTTCTCTGTAGTGGGTTATTGGATTACTCGATTCTGCGTTTGTTGTAGAATTGGGATTTTGATTTAGGGTTTTAAATTGGGGAAAAGTTACGGTTGTGGAGTTGTGATTGAATTGGTAGATTATATGTTGATTATGTATTTTGTGTTTGGCTGATGGTATATTATGTGATCGATTGTGCAGATGGATTTGTTTTCCTCTCAAAATCAAAACGATCATGAGGTTGATCTTAATTATGAAGTGGAAGAAGAAGCTTCACAACATGATCATGCTAGAAAGAAAAGAGCAACAACTGAACGATCAAGTTCTGATCTTCCACCAAAAGGTCCAAAACCAAGGAAGAAGATTGCTCACAGATCAGAGGTATGGAATCACTTTACTCAAAAAGAAGATGATCCTACACAATAATTGTCGTTATTGTGGTCTAGAGATAGGATGTGATAGCAAAACAGTTGGAACTAGTCCTATGAGAAATCACATAGCACGTTGCAAATTATATAAGGCTCATCAAGAGAGTTCTACTCAAAAAGTTTAAAGTGGGGATATTGGTAGTGGTGTAGTCACTGCCATTAGATATGATAAAGAAATTTTTAGGAAATCAGTGAATGAGATGATTGTTCTCAATGAGTTGCCGTTTGCTTTTGTGGAATCAGAGGGCTTTAGGCGTTTTTGTCATAATGTGATTCCAATGTACACCGTACATTGTAGAAAAACAGCTATCACAGACATTTATAAAATGTTTATGCAAGAGAGAGAATCGTTGAAGAAGTTGTTTGGTAGTGATAAGCAGAGAGTGTCACTCACAACTGATATATGGGTAGCTCCCACTACATCTATTAGTTATATGGTTGTGACTTCTCATTGGGTAGATGCAAATTGGGAATTGCAGAAAATAATCCTCAGCTTTAAACCTATAACAGATCACAAAGGAGATACAATTTCAGCACATCTTATAGGTTGCTTAGAGGATTGGGGTATTGAGAAAGTCTTCACAGTTACAGTAGATAATGCTAAAGGAAATGACAAGGCGCTTAGGTTATTCACCGAGTGTCTACGTCTGAAAGGTGAGAATGTTTTAGTTAGAGATGGTGCATATTTGCATATGCGTTGCTGTGTTCACATCTTAAACTTGGTAGTGAGAGATGGTTTAGCACATGCAAGAGAGAGTATTAATGCTATATGCAATGCAGTGAAGTATGTGCGATCATCTGGTACTAGGTTAAAGTCATTTGAGTTAAGGGTAGAGACAGGAAAGTGTTCTAGAGGCAGCTTGTCTATGGATTGTATCACTCGGTGGAACTCAACATATCTAATGTTGACTGCTGCGATTAAATTGAGAGTTGCATTTGAGAAGATGTTGGCTGAGGACAAGCTATACAATGAATACTTCATGGAGTTGGAAGAAAATGGAGTAAAACGTGTTGGACCACCAACTAGTTCTAATGGGGATGAAGTTCAAAGATTTCTGAAGTTTCTCAGAATCTTTTTCAACTGCACATTGGCGTTTTCAGCATCAAAGACAGTCATTTCTTTGTTACAACGAGATAGTCACCATTGAAAGAAATTTGATTTCTTTAAGTATCCACAAAGACGAACAAGTTAGGAGTGAAGCAACAAATATGAGGGAGAAGTTTGAGAAATATTGGGATGGTCTCCTCAATCTGAATCCGCTTGTTATCATTGCTAGTGTTTTTGATCCAAGGAACAAGATGAAATTTGCTACACATTGCTTTGACAAGCTCTATGGTAAAGACAGCCTAGAAAGTAATCATCTTTATTCTTCTATTAACACTGTTATGGGTCAGCTATATGAAGAGTATGCATTGATACACAAGCCGGCTCATAGTGGAAGTGGTGGAAATATGAGTGATCAAGCCGATTCTGAGCAGCAAAATGTGGTGTTTGATTTGTCGGATGATGATGATCATGAGTATGAGCGGATGGATTTTTTATACTCGGAGATGATTAATGAGACTACTACTGAGTGATAGAATAATAGATTTAGGTTCACCATTGATCAAGAGAATAGAGAGAGAATTTTAGTGACAAAGAATGAGAGAAAGAATATTTTTATTCATAATGATGAGAGAATCATTTCTCATTAGTAACAAATGTGAAGGGAGATAGCTATTTATACTATTCTAGTCTAGGCTTGTTTGGATACAAGGATTGCCTTATACATGAATGGCTACAAGGATAACATAACACTAGAACACAAACAAGCCTTAGACACTCCCCTTTGACATTCACACTTCACGCCTTTATACATGAATTAAAGGCTTTCATATTTCATCATTTCTTCTTCATTCCAACACTCCCCCTCAAGCTTAAGACATGGAAAATGCCTAAGCTTGCAACCATGAAGCATTATCTCATTAAAAACCTAGAGAAGGATAACCCAATTGGGACAAAACCTTTTCTAGGGAAAAAGAGTATAACACTCCATGTTGGGATCATTTGTGTGGAATAGACTGTTTTGAAGCTTCTTATAAGTCTGGTCCATTTCTCCCCCTTTCTTTTGACTCCTTGTCTTTAAGTGGTGATTTTGATCCAGCTTTCTCAAAGCTTTCAAGTTTAACCTGTTTCACATACACATATACATGCATATATCAATTCGCACAAGATAAACCAATGCATTATAATATAAGAATGATTTTTAACTTCCCTTTTTATAAATGTGGATGGCGATTTGGATGATATGATCTAGAACAGTCTGGTTCTCAAAAGACTCCATATTAAGGTCTTTGGATTCATCATGGTCACATGGTTCTCTTATGGATTCATCATGATCACATGGTTCTCTTCCCTTATATGTTTTGGATCCACTTTGGCTAGTTTCATTTTGGCTTCACTTTCTACTTTCAATAAGCCTAAATCAAGAGAATAAGATTGTAGAACTAGGCTTGAGTAGAGTGAGCACACTTATCTCCTAATACACTTTTCCACCATGCTTCCACTAAATGATGTAGGGTAAGTCATGCTTATGATTGTTTTCCATCACTTCCTGATCTAAAACATCATAGCAACTCAAAAATAAAGATTAGTATTCCAGAACTTGAATAAGATCAAGTCTGGTATCAAGTATAATATCTAGCCAAATTCTCAACCTAAAATCATAGAATTAAAGAACTTATCCTAGATAGAACCTTTGATCAGAGAATTTTGTCATGAGGTGATTCATCACTTTCCACCAGCTTACTCCTTCTCCATGAGATTTGGTAGCTTGATGGCAATTGGTTCTATCCTCATTTGATGACAGAAGAATTGGATGACCTTATCCACAGCCTCCATTAGAAAATCAGAATGAGCACACTTCTTGTGCTTACTTTCCAAGGTAAAACATCTTGGAATAACCATGATCCAGACTGAGCACACTTCTTGTGCTTACTTTCCAAGGAAAAACATCTTGGAATAACCATGATCCAGTATGAAACCTTGTCCATACATGAACTGCATGAACCGCATGAAAACATTAGAACATCACGGCCATGTACCAATTCGAACTGTGGCCTGATCAGCATCATGTGCCTCTGATCAGCATCATGTGCCTCCTTGTCACAGCCAGCTTGTTCTAGATTAGATGCTCATTTTCTTTCCCCCCCACAAGCTTGACACTAAGAATAAGAGTCAAGTTTGGAAGAATGAGCATACACATAATGAATATCTCAAAGTGGTCTTCTTTATCCTTTAAACATAAAGAAGAACATAGTAAGTATCTGTGAAATGATTTGAGAATTAAGAGAGTTGAAGTATTGAAGAATATGAAGAATAAGAGATTTGGAGATTAAAAGTATAAGTGATGAAGAATTATAGAGAATTATGATGAATGTCAAGGTGAATTTTGGATCCATCTAGGTTCTAAATGCAATGCATAGTCTTCCTAGGTTCTCTTTCATCCAATGAACATTTCTAGATGAGAAATTTTAATCAATCAAGGAATAAGTAGAAAGTTTAGAGATAGCCTTTGCAAAGACTTTGATAAGTCTTTGTGAATTTCCTCCTTTGTGATTGATTATGATCTGAACTTGTAGCATGTGTGCTTTGTTGATTTTCTTTTCAAGCACACACCAAAGGTCACCTTACTCCATGGGAGAGCTGATTCATCACATTCCACCAGTCTTTCCTCTCCACTCCTTGTGGTGACTGTTCTTGGTGGCCATTGGTTCTAGCTTCTTCTCCATGTGTTGTGCCTTTTTCACTTGCTCTCTTTTGTATTTGTTAGACAATGAAGCAAAACATCAACTCCCATCTTAAGTCTTTGAACCTGTTGAGAATAGCCAGATTCTAAACAAAAGATAGTGAGTGAAAGAGATTGATTAAGAGTAACCAAACTTAATTTTAAACACTGCCTAAGGACTTTTGGATTCAACATGCCTTCTTAAACTTATTTTCCTAAGTAAAAGACAAGGTTCTCTTCCCCTAGGATCAATGCAATTCATGACAAATGATTCATCTAGCTAAACTAGGTTCAAAATGTCCCATTTTACCAATTTCTAAATACATGAACAAAACTCAATAAAATTCATGATTTACTAACCACCTAGATACCAGATTTCCTAGAGTTCTAACACATACAACCATCAATGAAATCAATAAAATAGTTGGATAAGAGTTTAGAAATAGCCTGAATGCATAAGACTTTGATACTAGGTCTTTGCATTTGAGTTTAGGAACTGGTTCTGATCTAGGCACTCCCTTTTATTATGTTGCTTTCAAAATGCCTTTGGTGGTCCAGTAATGTCTCCTCCTTTGGAGCAACAACTTAGGTAGAATCAATTGAACCTTCCATCTTAGAAGGTCTATCCTTTCTTCACACCTTTGTTCTTTCCATTTTCCATCTTAGAAGACCTTATAACCACTTCCTCCTTGCATGAACTGCTTCTTGAGGTGTTGATCTGCATAGTCAGGTATCCACAGATTCTGACCAATCCTCCAAGCAGCAACAACACGTGTATCTCCTTCTCGCTT
Organism: Streptanthus diversifolius; assembly: GCA_039880935.1. Lineage (NCBI taxonomy): Eukaryota > Viridiplantae > Streptophyta > Magnoliopsida > Brassicales > Brassicaceae > Streptanthus > Streptanthus diversifolius. The sequence continues at coordinate 7,909,560 of JAXGFM010000003.1, read as the reverse complement.
GCGCTATCACAATCCTGCATAGCTCTGCTTCCCTTTTTTTTTTTTTTTTAGTTGTTGAAGCTTCCAAGAAATTCTGGAATTTGATGTTGACAATGACTTCCAAGCGCCATAGGTTGCAACATAAGCAGAAGCTTATACTTCTTCAGCTCCAGGTGAGTCAATCCAGAAGCAAAACAGAGTTTTGCAGACACGTGAAGTAGGGTTTCCTTTGGAGCACGCAGTGTAACATGAAGAACTAACCTGTTCTCCGTACTATTAATATGCTCCCCATCGAACATGCGGCTGATCTTATCTGTCAGCTGTGCAGCCTTTGCCAAGTTCAAAAGCTTCTCGATTGTCTCTACAGTAGCACGCTGACGAGAATAATCTAACAACAGCCCCTCAAATTCCAACATCATAAACTCGCATCTGTTGGTATCACTCATCAAATTACGCAAATGAGTCTTCTTCTAATCAAATGTCTTACGCTTATCTCTTTAAGTATATCATCATCTGCGATACATTGGTATTGAATCTGGAGGCTCAGGAGTTATTCGCTTTTTAGGCTATGTTGCAAAGATCATGCTTCCAATCATCGGTGTGATTTCTATCTTGTTTGCTTCTGGATATGGTCCAGAGGTCAGGAAAAGAGGTGCGTCACTGAAACTTCTCGGATTCCTCTCTCTGTCGCTGTTTCAAGAGTCCCTCGCTCTCTCGCGATCATTCTCCGTTGTTCCAAGATTAACGAAGCCTGCCACCATAGATACTCTCAGAGACGCATGAAACGTGCGGGAAGAAGAGGACGACGCTGTCGACCCAGATGGGAGCAAGAGGAATGGGCAAGCTTTATAGAGAGGTCGTATCTTTTATCGAGAACTTTGTTTTACTCAATGGATACGCCTACGTGTCCGTTTACGGAGCAACATGGATCCTTTCCGAAATGACAATACAAGACCAAGGAGACCCCATTGACGCAATCGCCGGATATTACCAGATAGAAGATCTAAGAGGAATAAGGAGAGAAGAAGATAGACCCAATCGTTTAGTGGTCAATGTACTTGCGAGAGACTTGAGCGATGGCAGGCGCATCCACAGGGACTTTCAAAATCTTGTTGCTGCAAACCACGTCATGGTTTACATGGATGCCTTAAGAATTGTACCACGTGCGGGACGTTGAGCCATGACAACATTGCTGTATAAACTATTCTCGTTGCTATTTTGTATTGACTTGCCTCTCATTGGGTTTCTTGCCACGTACGATATCCTCGATAATGTTATCCTTTCTACTCACGTCCAAACATTCACGTCATCACCACCACCAACCATTTCACAGTCAATTTCCACTGCCTTCAGACGTATATCACTTGTATTTACTACACCATGTGCAGACAGTTGACACTTGGGGGAACAATTAACATACTCTCCCTCAATGAGTAGTTTCTTGCCAACCAAGTAACAATGATAAACCCACATTTTAGTGGTTTTAGTGGATCATTCTGTACATAATTTACATGAATCAACCATTAAATCTCACATTTTAGGATGCATTTAGATTCATATGCATTAGAACTCTAGGATGTTTTCTAGTTTTTGATTTTTCAGGAAATGTCAAGCAAGAAAGGAACGTTTTGGAATCTTGAAGTCAAGGGCAATCGATTCAGCAATTTGAAGACAATTAGGATGCATCAGAATAAGATCAAGTCCAAAAGCGATCAAACCCACTCTTTATCTAAGCACAAGGATCGATCGATCTCCTCCTAAAACGATCGATCGATCCCTCATATGACAACAATTTGCAAGAATCTCCAAGATCGATCAAGGAGTATGAAGAACGATCGAGCAAGTTTAGATCGATCGATACCCATCAGATCGATCGATCTATCAGTTCAGAATTTCCTACGACGGATTTGGGATCGATCGATCCCTTCGTCCGATCGATCGATCCCGTAAATATCTCAATTTTTATCTTTTCGTTTTAATTAAATAAATTAGGTTTTTGCAAACCTATAAATAGGTTATTATTAGAAAAACCAGGGACGATAATTTTTATTCAGCCTCCAGGGGAGAAAAAGTGAGAGAGAACCCTAGTATTTCATTCGAAGATCTATGGTGTTTAGTAAGATAATTTCAGTTTTATTTTATTGAGAATTCTTATATCAATCAGTTTATGCAATTCAATTATGTTTTCTTCTTCCTTAATTATTTTCTCTGCAATTCTGGTTATGTCTGAGTAGATCTCTATATTCAGCCATGGATAGGATAGATGAATAAGGGAATTGAGATCATGATATGATATTCGGGTTTAGGATTGTGTGATCCATCACTATCAGATATGTTTAATGCTAGGTTGATCTGGTAAGAATTAATTTAGGGGTTGTCAAATTCACACCTTGGAAAAGGAATAGTGAATTCATAGGAAAATCTAATTAGTGAATCTTATGATTCTAGCCTACGGAAGTGGTTGTCTAGAGAATTTGATGAAAGTTGAAATGAATTTTAATGCTTGTTTAGTTTTGGGATTTGCAATGGGAATTGATCAAATCTAATTCTAAGCATAGGGGTTTTTACATGGGAATGTACTAATCTATTCTTAATCTCACTGTCTGGAAATGCATATTACACATTCCTGATTCGAATCGATATCTCAATCTCATCTCCATTCATTCTAATTCATAATCCATGGTTGGATTGTTTTCTTTATTAATATATTCTTAGTTTAATTCATTCATCATCTTGATCATTTAGTTTTAATCTAGTCTAGATTCATATTACTTCGATCATAATCAAATCTTAAATCACTTAGCTTAGAAAAAAATTCCTATAATCTATTGTGTTATAAACCTTCCTTGAGGATCGATCCCGTTTATACTACAAGAGGCATAACTGTGCACTTGCAGTCATTAACTCGGGTAAACTCTTGAGATTACTTTTTAGTAAACTCGGGTGAAACTCGTGGAGATAAATAAACCTCTATCAAGTTTTTGGCGCCGTTGCCGGGGAAGCAATTTAGCCAATAGATTTACAAAATCATCTAAGACTAAGTCTGTTGCTTTTGTTACATACTTTCTCGTGTCACTGATTTAGACTCGAGAATCTCTTTGTTTTGCAGGTTCATGAATTTGAGGAGCAAAGGTCAACAAAACTTGCAACCACTAATTCACGAGATAAGACATTTTGAGAGAGAAAATCGCCTGAGAAGTTTAAGGGAGAGGCTGGAACAATCTCCTAATCCGAGCATGGAAGATCACAGAGGAGAAGCTCAACACTTCCAACAAGAAGAACACCAAGGGTGTGGGATTGGCGCACTGCCTATTCCACAAATAGATGCGAGAGCCCCTCGCAAGCGTATTGGAGCTTTTGATGAGCCTGGTGAAAGGACCATCAGTCTTGGCATTCCAACACCAACCGTTGCCAACAACAACTATGAGCTCAAAACGAGTCTGATTAACATGGTGCAAGGATCCAAATTCTGTGGTCTACCCAGCGAGAACCCACTTCATCATCTGGATGATTTTGAGAGACTCTGCAGAACAGTCAAGATCAATGGTGTCCCTCAGGATGCAATCAAGATGATGTTGTTCCCATTCTCTTTGGGAGACAGAGCTGCTCAGTGGGAACATAATGTGTCATCATGACTGGTCTCCACATGGACTCTGTGCAAGAAAGAATTCACTAACAAGTTCTTTCCTAAGCAGAAGACAGCCAAGATCAGGAATGACATTACTACCTTCCGACAAGGACACAATGAGTCATTCTATGAAGCTTGGGACAGACTGAAAGGATATACACGAGCATGCCCTCATCATGGAGTTGAGAAAGATGCACTCCTTGGAATCTTCCATGGAGGAGTTCATGAAAAGTACAGGATAGCTCTAGACACAGCAAGCTATGGAAGTTTTGCTAATCTGGATATCGATCAAGGAGAACAATTGATTGAAAACCTAGCTCAGAGCAACGAATGCTATGGTGAAGATTATGATCGATCATCAAGAGGAGTAAAGCTGGAAGAACAGAAGCTCAAAGAGATCAACGAAAAGCTTGATAGGTTGGATAAGGTGTTGAATTTGAACCAAAGACAAGTCCACTTTTTGGATCAACAAGATGCTTACCAACAAGATTATCAAGACCCCATGATTGAAGCAGTGGAAGGGAATCCTGAAGAAGTAAGCTATGTAGGGAATCAGGGAAACTACAAACCCTTCAACAATAACCTCTCCTACAGAAGCCAGAATGTGGAAAACCCACAAGATCAGGTCTACCCACCGATTCTGAAGCAACAAGGACAAGGATATCAGAACCAGAATCAAAGCTATCAACCGAAACAATCAACTCAGCAAGTTCTAAACAATTCCCAGCCTAGACTTTTCAACCAACCAAGTCAAGGGAACTTTCAGAGGAACAACTACGGAAACCAAGGGAGCTATCAAGGGCAAGCGAGTAACCAACCTAGAGGATATTCGAATTTCGGTAATCAAGCCTCCTCCAGCAGTAGCTATCTGCCAAGACCACAATTCAACAACTTCCAGCAGAGGGGAAACAACTCAAATCAACCCCCCCAGGATGATGAAGTGAAAAACATGCTAAAACAATTACTAGAAGGGCAAGGAGGGACAAAGAAAGAGATTGCTGAAATGTGAGCTTGCTACAATGATCTGAATTCCAAGTTCGAAGGACTCTCAACTCATGTGAAAGGACTAGAGAATCAGATTGCTCAGGTAGCTTCATCTTCAAGAGCCAATGGAAAAGGAATCCTACCTGGACACCCAGAACCTAATCCTAAAGAATAAGGCGATAACCCTAAGAAGTGGAAAGGAATTGCAGAATGAGAGAGTGACAACAAGAAAACCTGAACCAGACAACATGTTCACTGAAACAGCAGGAGAGGAAGCAGTCAGTGAAAAGGATACGAAAGCGCCTACTGGTGAAGAAGACATCACTGAAGGTGTCAAAACTGATAGGGACACAACTACAAGAGAGCAAATCGACATTGCATTGCCATCTTATGAGCAGTTTGAGAAGTTCAAGAAACTGCTGGGAACAGTCCAAGTCACTATGCCATTGATGGACCTTGTTCTAGACTGTCCAATCTACAACAAGCTCCTAAAAGATATAGTCACTAAAAAGAAAGCCTTAGAGGAAGCTATGGTTCAGATCAATCATGAATGCAGCGCAATAATTCAGAACAATCTGCCAAGGAAACTCAAAGATCCTGGAAGCTTTACACTTTCTTGTTCTATTGGACCTCTGAGTTTCGAAAAATGTCTTGTTGACTTAGGAGCAAGTGTCAGTCTGATGCCACTAACTGTGTCAAAGAAACTTGGGTTGACAGACTTCAAGAAGACCAGGATCTCTTTGGTACTTGCAGACAGGTCTATCCGGTACCCAATTGGTATACTTGAAGATCTACCTCTGAAAGTAGGAGATTGCATAATTCCTACTGATTTTGTAGTATTGGAAATGGATGACGAACCAAGAGATCCAATCATTCTTGGGCGTCCATTCCTAGCTACAGCTGGAGCAATAATCGATGTGAAGAAGGGAATTATCGATCTAAACCTGGGATCCTCAGTACTAAAATTTGACATACTTGAAGTCATGAAGAAGCCTACAATCGAAAAGAAGGTATTCTACATTGAGATGCTGGAGGACATGGTTGAAGAATATCTAGAAGAGTTCGCTGTTGAAGACCCTCTTCAATTAGCTCTCACAAAGGAGTCTGCGAAATCGATAAACCTCAACCCAGAAGCTAAACAATATGAACGAATTTTAGACTCACATAAACCACTGAAAGGAGAAAGCAAATCAGCATTAGATATCCCAGAAGCTAGCAATGGTAAGACTAGCAGCGAAAACGATTGGAGTGAGGAGAGTGCACCAAAGCTAGAACTCAAACCACTACCACCAGGGCTAAGGTATGTTTTTCTTGGAACAAACTCTACTTACCCGGTAATTGTTAATGCCTCATTGTATAATGATGAAATATCTATGCTAATGCATGAGTTGAAAAAGTATAGGAAAGCCCTAGGTTACTCATTAGGAGATATCAAAGGAATTTCCCCATCATTGTGCATGCATAGGATTTATTTAGAAGATGACTCTAAATCGTCAATAGAGGAAATTCTGAAACTACTTGGTGCAGGGATCATTTATCCAATTTCAGATAGTAACTGGGTTTCACCTGTGCATGTAAATCCAAAAAAGGGAGGAATTACAGTAATCAGAAATGAGAATGATGAACTAATTTCAACAAGAACTGTGACTGGTTATAGAATGTGCATAGACTATAGAAAATTGAATGCATCAACTAGGAAATACCATTTTCCATTACCATTCATTGATCAAATGTTAGAACGATTAGCTAACCATTCATATTATTGCTTTCTAGATGGATATTCTGGTTTTTTTCAGATACTCATTCACCCTCAGGATCAGGAAAAAACGACATTCACTTGTCCTTATGGCACTTTCGCTTACAGACGAATTCCATTTGGACTGTGTAACGCTCCTGCGACTTTCCAGAGATGCGTAATGTCTATTTTCTCTGAAATGATTGAGGAAATAATGGAGGTATTCATGGATGACTTTTCTGTATACGGTTCTTCGTTTTCTGCTTGTCTTTCGAATCTATGCAGGGTGCTAAAGAGATGCGAGGAGACGAATTTAGTTCTAAACTGGGAGAAGTGTCACTTCATGGTGAAAGAAGGAATTTTGCTTGGGCACAAGATTTCAGAAGCTGGGATAGATGTAGACAAGGCTAAGATTGATGTCATGACTAGACTTACTCCTCCAAAATCTGTCAAGGAAATTATGAGCTTTCTCGGACATGCTGGGTTCTATAGAAGGTTCATCAAAGACTTCTCCAGCATTGCCAGACCACTCACAAGACTTCTGTGCAAAGATACAGAATTCACTTTTGATGAGGAATGCATGACAGCTTTCTCAAAACTCAAGGAAGCTCTGACAAGTGCTCCTATAGTGCAGCCACCGAACTGGGAACTCCCTTTCGAAGTGATGTGCGATGCAAGTGACTACGCTGTGGGAGCAGTTTTGGGACAAATACGCAAGCAGGACACTTGATGATGCGCAGAGAAAGTATGCAACCACAGAAAAGGAACTGCTAGCGATTGTTTATGCGTTTGAGAAGTTTCGAACATATCTGGTTGGGTCTAAAGTAGTAGTGCACACAGACCATGCAGCGCTGAGACATCTACTAGCCAAAAAGGATGCAAAACCGAGGCTGCTGAGATGGATACTGCTTTTACAAGAGTTTGATTTGGAGATCAAGGACAAGAAAGGAATAGAAAATGAGGTTGCTGATCACCTATCTAGGATGAGGATTCCAAGCATTCTGCCTATCAATGATTCATTGCTAGAAGAACAGATTCACACAATTCAGATGCTCCAGATTGTAAACAATGAGTTGAACAATCTCTTGGAAACAAACGCCGTTGAACTGAGCCTTCCATGGTATGCAGATTTGGTGAACTATTTGTCATGCGGAATTCCACCTCCTGACCTCCAAGGCTACAGCAAAAAGAAATTCTTCCGAGATGTTCAACAATACTATTGGGATGAACCATATCTTTACAAGCAGTGCAGAGATCATCTTTTTCGAAGATGCATCCCAGAGGAAGAAGTAGCAGGAATTTTGACACAATGTCACAGTTCTGAATATGGTGGACATTTTGCGACTTTCAAGACAGGTCAAAAGATACTGCAGGCAGGATTCTGGTGGCCTACAATGTTCAAAGATGCTCATGAACATATAACCAAATGTGATGCATGTCAGCGAAAAGGCAATATGAGCAGAAGGAATGAGATGCCACAAAATCATATTCTCGAAGTGGAGATATTTGATGTCTGGGGGATTGACTTCATGGGACCATTCCCATCATCCTACAACAACAAATACATCCTGGTAGCAGTCGACTATGTCTCCAAGTGGGTCGAGGCTATTGCAAGTCCTACGAATGATGCGAAAGTGGTCATCAAACTTTTCAAAAATATCATATTCCCTAGATTTGGAGTTCCACGAGTGGTGATCAGTGATGGAGGCAGTCACTTCATTAACAAGATTTTTGAAAATCTGTTAAAGAAACATGGAGTTAAGCACAAAGTAGCAACACCTTACCATCCGCAGACATCAGGGCAAGTGGAAGTTTCAAACAGACAAATCAAGGAAATACTTGAGAAGACTGTGGAAAAATCAAGAAAAGATTGGTCAACCAAGCTTGATGATGCTCTGTGGGCATACAGAACTGCTTATAAAACTCCCATCGGCACTACTCCATTCAACTTGCTATATGGAAAAAGCTGTCACCTTCCGGTAGAATTGGAATACAAAGCACTATGGGCTGTCAAGTTACTTAATTTCGACATCAAGACAGCTTCAGAGAAACGTCTAGTAGACTTGGAGGAACTTGAAGAAACAAGACAGGCAGCATATGAGAGCTCCAAAATCTACAAAGAGAAGACGAAAGCTTTCCACGATAAAAGAATCCTACGAAGAGAATTCAAAGAAGGAGATCAAGTCCTACTTTTCAACTCCAGATTAAGACTTTTTCCGGGAAAGTTGAAATCAAGATGGTCTGGACCTTTCACTATCAAAGAAGTCAGGTCCTATGGAGCAGTGGTTCTTTGGAATAAGTCTGGAGGAGAATTCACGGTCAATGGGCAGAGATGCAAACCTTACCTAGCAACGTAAAACAAAAGCGAGAACCTCCAAGTTTCTCTCTCAGAACCTCCCACTGCATAATCATAGACATCAGGTCGTCAAGCTTAGTGACGTTAAACAAGCGCTCTTGGGAGGCAACCCAAGTTTTATTTTGTATATACTTCTATTTTGGTCATTTTTGTTTTTGATTTAAGCTTTACTAACTTAGTTTTTAATAACTCAGGAATCAATCCGCTAGCAGATCGATCGATCTATCCATCGATCGATCGATCCGGAAAATGAATAATCAAGCGGACTCTTAATGGATCGACCATGTAAACCAGACCGATCGATTGCTTCAATGATACAATCGTCTGAGCGAAGCCGATCGAGCGGTCCAAATATGATCGATCGATCTGTTAAATTGCAAAACTCTGTAGGCTTCATTGATCGACCTGAACGAGGAAGAGTGATCGATCGAGCGATCGATCGGAATATCCCGAGAAGGATGGCGATCGATCGATCCAAACCTGAACGATCGATCTTACTTTTGCCAAACATTTTCACGATCGACCGATCGAGTCATCGATCGATCGATCGCCGGTCCAGGTAAGTAAACCAATTTTAAATTCACTCAAATTAAACCGAAAACATCTTTATAAAATCGCAAACACGACCATAAAGATCACAAACCCTATTTTTCATCTCCTTCACTCACGAAAACACCAAAACACATCTTTCCTTCATTCCATCATAACTTTGCCAAATCAACACCGATTTAAGCGTTTTTTGAGATTAATCCGATCGGATTTTCATCCTCTACTCGATTCTGTAAACGTTTCTTTCGATCTGCAAAGGTATGACTCTAAATCTTCAACTTTAAAATTTGGGATACATGTGGAATTTTCGAAAAACCCCATGGATTTAGTAAGTTTTAGGAAGAATAGGAGTTGAATGATGATTTATTAGGTTGTTTAGCGCATTACCCATACAAAATTTAGGCGATTTGGAACGAAATTAGCGAATCTAGGATTGGGATTTCGTTAGCGGGTTCGCGATCGATCGATCCATGTTTTATATAACACACTTAATAAAGACCCGTAGTGTTTTCCGATCGACCAAGCATATTGGGATCGATCGTTCGATCATTTTTAGGTTTTGCCATAACATCTCAAGATCGATCGATCCTGTTAGGAGACCGATCGATCTCATTAGATCGACCATTTCTTTCGTTCAGATCGATCGATCGTACTAACCATTTCAATACGCACAGTTCTGACAAATATTTTATTCTCTGATTTGTGCAGATATGGCTCGCGGTGATCAGACACGGAAGAGACGCGGCAGAGCCACAGAGTCCAGTTCAGCGCAGCGAGCTGATACAGAGGTCCCAGCGACCACATCATATCCGTGGCCTCGCCCGGATAACACCCCTTTTTATCCGGGTGACGAGCAAGACTGGAGGACAGAGATTATCCCGCACACTACTATGCGGGAAATGCAGAGGGATTTGCGGTTCCAGAACTACCGCTATGGAGAGGCCTGGACGCATCACCATTGTACCTTTTACAATGGGCTGCTTCGAATTGAGATGGCGCCTACTCGGTTCGTCTGTGAGAGGACATAAAGCGGATGGGCATCAGAGAGGAGGTTCGAGCCATGCTGCAGAGGCTCGGACTAGACACCATCGCGTACCAGACCTATCCTCTATTCTCGGAGTTGGTGCGCCAGTTCCTTGCCTCCGCTGAGCTACGTTACCAAGACGGGGTCATTCCCACCGCCAGTGAGGGGACCCTGTCATTTTTCTCTCGTGGGGTCCTCTATGAGATTTCACTCCGAGAGCTCTCTGACTTATATGGGTTTGACAGGACCCAGGAGCTCTGTAGCTGGCCCTCCGATTTCCCACAGGCTGTTGAGCTGTGGAACCTGATAGGCCCAGGGGGCTATGAGTCTAGGTCAGCTAAGCTGACCCACATCCGGAACCCGGTAGTACGAGTGGTGGCGAAGATCCTTGGCAACATCTTGTTTGCCAAGGAGGAGTCTGGAGCAGTGCGGAAAGACGAGCTCATGCTGCTGCATTTTGGGCTACCTGCCTCAGCCCAGACCATATACACCAGCCCACCTCCGACATCGCTGCGCACCAACCTAGGTGTTATCTTCGCAGAGAACCTGGTCTCCAAGAAAGCTCGCGGCCTCAACACAGTCAACAAGAAGGTCGAGCGGATTGGGAGTCTCCTGACACCACTTTTCATGCACCACGACATCGATCTTAGCTCCACACCCAGCGAGCAGAAGATCGCTCTTTTCGACGAGCAGTACTTCCGGAACAGTGGAATACTCAAGCCAGGATACATATACCAGTTCCAGGATTGCACTGGCGCTACGCAGCTCTGCAAGTTGCCACTGCGTGATTTCACTGCCTTGAGCTCTAGGGCGAATCTAGAGTTCACCATTCCCCCTGAGCGACTACACCAGCCTAGCGCAGGGTCGCGCAGACGAGGTAGCTCATCCAGAGCATATGCCTCACAGTCTCAGCAGGAAGACGACCGAGTCCCTGACTTCTATCAGAGTCAGACACAGGAGGTTCCGGAGGAGTCTTATGCCCTACGACCCTACTCAGGGGAATACGACCTTCCACCATACTCCTCCAGCGCTACAGAGGCTGAGTTTCGAGATTGGGTGGTAGAGTCTCATAGGAGGTCCCACTCAATGATGCGCAGGATATGGGAGGCATTAGCTCGGACCAGGTGCCCACCGCCACCATCATGTTTCCGAGGACCACGTACCCGGGAGACAGGGGAGGCTTCCGGAGCTGCAGACATTCCTGATGTTGCTGGACACAGGACAGGAGCTGACACTGAGGATACCGAGTCAGAGGAGGAGGCTAGACTTCCGAGGAGGAGGCGCAGACCAGGACAAAGCCGCAGCGTGAGCCCTGAGGATCATTGATTTCATAATTTTTCTTTCTTTTGCTTTCATTTTTATTGTACTTTTCTTTATTTTCTCTCTATTTTCATTTTCGTTTCTATGTATCTTCCTTTAGTTTTATTTTTACACCGGGACAGTGTAAAATAAGTCTGGGGGAAGATATTTATGTTGCACTAACTCTTGTTTTTATTGCATGTCTTTCATCATTCATTTAGTCTAGCATTCATACCTGCATAAGGAACCATGATGAAATTGCCTTAATATAGTCTATTGCTCATTTTATTAGTTTAGTTGATAAGTTATGTAGTAATCTGATGCATTATATACTAGTTGAAACATAAGATTGATCCATGCCTGGAATTTTAGGTTTTAGATTACTCTCAGTTGAAGCATGCTTTATTTGAAACCATCTCTTACTTATTGGAATTTATATTGGATTTAGAATTATCAGGTTAGACTTCCGGATTTGAACTCATGGATTTCACATATACATACTTGGATTACTTTTACCCTTTTTACCACTCTTTGTCATCCAAGTAGATTTCCCCACCCTAAGCCTAAACGTTTGTTCAAACCATCTTGTATTAGTGAGTGTTTTAGGCCTTTTTTGGAATGAACTTGGTAGAATGTGTTAGGTAGGATCCGACAAGATTAGCTTCTCAAGTAGCTTTGGTTCATACTTTTAGAACCAACTACGATTAGGTGGATACTTAAATAGTAATAGATGGCTATTGATGGAATCATAGACAGGAAGGCTTATGGAATCAAAAGTTAGGAGAGAGAGGGATGAAAAAGAATTAAAAGACGTAAGTCTAGTAAAGGTTTTTAAAAAAAAAAAAAAAAAAAAAAAAAAAAAAAAAAAACCGTTTCAAACCCGCTAGACAGATTAAAATTAACCCATCTCCTAAAAAACTAAGCTATAGAAGGACTTTGTGTTTGATCTTACAGATAAATATCTAGGACAGTGATTTTTCGCAGGTAGAGTAAACAGTACCCATAAGAAAATGAGATTTGCTTGGGTACGAATTCTAAATAAATAGTGTATTTCGGGTAGATGAGAATCTGGTCTTGTATGTATCTATTGGAGCTTACCTTTAGCATTCTTCTAAAGTTCATTCTAATTTTGAGAGATCCCAACTTTTGGCATCTATAACCCTATGGAAGAAGAGATTATTTTTATCTCTTAACCTTACCCTCAGCCAAATAAGTTCATTGAAGCTGTCTAACATGATTCATGAGTTTCTTTTTAATGAATATTAAAAGAGTTGGTTGATCTGAGTGCATTTTGTAGATTGAGCTTGATCTAAAGCAAATTTGTGATGTGCATGACTAAAATCTTTAAGTAAACTTGTGCACTTTGCATTCGATAATTATCAGCTTTGATATTGAACATAATATTTGACCGATATGGCTTGGTTCTGAGTTCCAGTAGGTTTGTTACTTTTTCTATTCTAGTCATTTGCTTGAGGACAAGCAAAAAGACAAGTCTGGGGGAGTTGATAAACCCACATTTTAGTGGTTTTAGTGGATCATTCTGTACATAATTTACATGAATCAACCATTAGATCTCACATTTTAGGATGCATTTAGATTCATATGCATTAGAACTCTATGATGTTTTCTAGTTTTTGATTTTTCAGGAAATGTCAAGCAAGAAAGGAACGTTTTGGAATCTTGAAGTCAAGGGCAATCGATTCAGCAATTTGAAGACAATTAGGATGCATCAGAATAAGATCAAGTCCAAAAGCGATCAAACCCACTCTTTATCTAAGCACAAGGATCGATCGGTCTCCTCCTAAAACGATCGATCGATCGCTCATATGACAACAATTTGCGAGAATCTCCAAGATCGATCAAGAAGTATGAAGAACGATCGAGCAAGTTTAGATCGATCGATACCCGTCAGATCGATCGATCGATCTATACCCGTCAGATCGATCGATCTATCAGTTCAGAATTTCCTACGACGGATTTGGGATCGATCGATCCCTTCGTCCGATCGATCGATCCCGTAAATATCTCAATTTTTATCTTTTCGTTTTAATTAAATAAATTAGGTTTTTGCAAACCTATAAATAGGTTATTATTAGAAAAACCAGGGACGATAATTTTTATTCAGCCTCCAGGGGAGAAAAAGTGAGAGAGAACCCTAGTATTTCATTCGAAGATCTATGGTGTTTAGTAAGATAATTTTAGTTTTATTTTATTGAGAATTCTTATATCAATCAGTTTATGCAATTCAATTATGTTTTCTTCTTTCTTAATTATTTTCTCTGCAATTCTGGTTATGTCTGAGTAGATTTCTATATTCAGCCATGGATAGGATAGATGAACAAGGGAATTGAGATCATGATATGATATTCGGGTTTAGGATTGTGTGATCCATCACTATTAGATATGTTTAATGCTAGGTTGATCTGGTAAGAATTAATTTAGGGTTTGTCAAATTCACACCTTGGAAAAGGAATAGTGAATTCATAGGAAAATCTAAATAGTGAATCTTATGATTCTAGCCTACGGAAGTGGTTGTCTAGAGAATTTGATGAAAGTTGAAATGAATTTTAATGCTTGTTTAGTTTTGGGATTTGCAGTGGGAATTGATCAAATCTAATTCTAAGCATAGGGGTTTTTACATGGGAATGTTCTAATCTATTCTTAATCTCACTGTCTGGAAATGCATATTACACATTCCTGATTCGAATCGATATCTCAATCTCATCTCCATTCATTCTAATTCCTAATCCATGGTTGGATTGTTTTCTTTATTAATATATTCTTAGTTTAATTCATTCATCATCTTGATCATTTAGTTTTAATCTAGTCTAGATTCATATTACTTCGATCATAATCAAATCTTAAATCACTTAGCTTAGAAAAAAATTCCTATAATCTATTGTGTTATAAATCTTCCCTGAGGATCGATCCCGTTTATACTACAAGAGGCATAACTGTGCACTTGTAGTCATTAACTCGGGTAAACTCTTGAGATTACTTTTTAGTAAACTCGGGTGAAACTCGTGGAGATAAATAAACCTCTATCAAACAACCTAACAATCTTCAACTAATCTTTAACCAACTCCTGCAACAGATTATAACCAACTCCAACCAACAAGATCAACTTCTAACAGTCCTTATCTTCAAAACCAAGATCAAAAAATTATAATTTTCGAATTTTAATACTTAATCAATCCAAAAACTTTCAAGTTTCCCTCTTTTTTTTAGAATTTTAAAGTTTAATATAGAAATCAAGAAAATCAATCTTGAAGACTTAAACCTATTGGATTGACCTGAAATTTCGAGAAGACCCTCACAAGACACTTATTAAACTTTCAAGATTCAAAAAATTAAAGAAAACTAAGAAAGAATAGAATTATATCACCAGGATCTTGATATAGGTGATTTCGGACGTATCTGAGGAAATCTTCAAGAAAATCATTTAAAATCAATGGAATTGAGTTCTGCTTTCTTTAAACGGAAACTAGACTCGATGGGCTTGAGTTTAGGCCTTTACAAATCACGATTTGAAGAAGAAATAATGTCGGGGTGACCTGGGAAACGCAGGGGTTCGCGTAAGACGTGGTTGCAAAGCACCTTTGAAAGAAAATTCGTAACTTTTGATTTACCGGGCCAAATGATGTGATTCAAACGGCCGTGGATTTGAAACTCGCTGATACACAATCCAGAGAAAGCAGATCGACAAAAAGAGTCGTGGTTTGGCCGGAATATGAATTACAAGATGACGTTCGAAATTGATCCAGAAATTGATGAAGAACAAGATGGATTCTTGTTGAATCAATGAAAGATTGAAGAAATTTTCCCAGTTTTGATGCAATCTGGCTCTGATACCATGATAGAATAATAGATTCAGGTTCACCATTGATCAAGAGAATAGAGAGAGAATTCTAGTGACAAATAATGAGAGAATCATTTCTCATTAGTAATAAATATGAAGGGAGATAGTTATTTATATTATTCTAGTCTAGGCTTGTTTGGATACAAGGATTGACTTATACATGAATGGCTACAAGGATAACATAACACTAGAACACAAGCAAGCCTTAGACACTCCCCTTTGACATTCACACTTCACGCCTTTATACATAAATTAAAGGCTTTCATCTTTCATCATTTCTTCTTCATTCCAACACTGAGGAATCAACCAATGAGTTAGATATTTACCTGATGGAGAAACCTGTGCCACAAATTAAAAATAGTCTAGGATTGAATTATGATGTTTTAGGATGGTGGAAACGTAACAGTCCTAAATATCCCATCCTATCCTTGCTAGCTAGAGACGTCCTTGCCATTCAAGTTTCTTCTGTTGCTTCAGAATCTGCTTTTAGTACTAGTGGAAGGATATTGGATCCTTACAGAAGTTCTATGTCACCTCACATGATTGAAGTTTTGATTTGTACCCAACAATGGTTGCGGAATTCCATTCATGCTGAAGCTAAGCTTGCCTCATTGGTGCAAATGGTTGAAGAACTTGACTTCTTTGAATCACTTGGTAAAGGTACACTACAAATTTATGTTTATCTGTTTCTTTATTCTTTGTTATGCACTAACTTATTTCGTCCCTCAAATTGCAGGATCCGAAACTAGTATTTGATGCTTAAAGATTGCATAAAAAGAGATATTTGATTCATCCTTCAATTCGACAATCTGGTATGTTTACACCTTCTCTTTCTGTCTAGCTTGGCTGAATATGATGATTTATATTAAATTGTAGTTCTTTTGAAAATGTTCTAGGTATCTTTACGGCTCTGTCTTTCCCTTGTTGTAAAGTACCTTCACCTTTCTCTTTGTTTTTCTTGCTTGATCAGTCTCGGTTTGTTGTTGTACTCTCTCTTGGTTTGTTATTGTTGGATTTATGACAATGTAGCGGATTTGTGATCACTCCTTTTAGAACTTTGTATGAATGTATTTGATCATTTGAATGTGTTTCAATGTTTTATTTCAGCTTGTACATTGGCAACAATGTGTTTGAATGTATATCAGTTTAGATTGTTTGTGTTTTGAGATATGTTATGAACCACATTACCCAATGTAACCAATATAACCGACTTACCCGAAAAACCCGAAGTAACCAATATATCAAACTAACCGAAATAACCATATTTTACAAAAAAAAATTTGAATTCTACAAATTTCGGTTATTTCGATAATTTTTTACATACCCGAAATAACCGTTAACCGAACCGAACCGAACTTATAATGTTATTTGATTTATTCGGCTCAATTCACCAAATCCGAATTAACCGAAAAACCGAATTATCTGACCCGAAAAAACCGAACTACCCGAATTCGCAGGAATAGAGTCCAGCTTAAATAACAACCACATGAAATTAATGAAGATTGACCATTGACTATTATCTTCTAAAGGAACGTGGGCTTTGGGCAAGAAGACTTTTCGAGTGACTTGGGTCCACTTGAACTGAATTATTTTAGACAAGAAGTGGAATTACACTAACCTTTTGCTACTTCTGTCTATACCAACTTATTTTATACTAATTAATTAGATGTAGGCAGAACTTCAACTAGATAGGTTAGAAAAATTGTTATCTTCTATTCCTATACCTATCTATCTATACCTAGGCCACAATTCAAACAGTTATTTCGTACTAAATTCTGCACCAACAAACACATTATGATACAATTAGGCTAGTTAACATATTTACCACTGAAACTGTTGTTCTTCAAGTTTTAACACTCTCAGTTTTGTCATGTTTATAATTTCAGCCACACCAGAAAGAAAACAAGAAGCTACTAACAAAGTTCTCTTTCGAGATACTGAGGAAGATCTTGGTAGAGTGATTCACAGTCTCATGGCTCCGTTTTAGCTAGCGTAGTCCTCTCTTAGTGTTGGTTCTAGGCTGGTTTAGATGAGCGTAGTTCCCTTGATACTGAGGACGGTCTGGAACAAGCCTCTCTTAACCCCTTAGAATAATGCTCTCTGTTCAGGCTGCCGGATGAAACAACTGCTGTTTTGCATAGTTGGCGATTCTTCGGTCCGTCTCTTTGTTACTCTCTTATCATCTCTTCTCGGATTTAGCTCTTCTTTGCGATCTCAAGTTAGTTATTGCTGCTAATTGATATCATTGCAACCAAGCTAAGATGTCATCGAGTACCGCTTTTGGGCCATGGCAACCTGGAAACTTTAGAGCCTGTAGGCAGGAGAGTTGAAGAGGAGGGAGAAAGACGAAGAGAAAGGTCGCCGGAGAGGAAGGAGAAAGACGAAGAGGAGGAGGAGATATGGAAAAAGAGGAAGTGAAGAAAAATGGAAGAGAAAAGGAGAGATTCTGCAAGAAGAGAAAATAAGGTTTTAGGTTTTTTCTTTTTTTGTAACAGTTTTATTTAAACTAATTTAAAATTAATTATATCAGAGCATCATTATTGGTGATACTCATAAAAATACCATTAGATTAGTTTAATATTATATTTTAATAATAATTTATTATTTAAAACTCAGTTACAAATTTTAAAATTTTGCTGTGCAATAATAAGACTTGTGAATTTCTAAAAATATTTTTTAGCATCTCCTTATTAATGGCATTTTTGGCCACATACCTATCTAGATTGACCTTGATAATCTCTCTAAATCATAAACACACACAAGCAGTGCATTTGTCATCTTTCCTTTAGCATCGTTTTGTGCAAACACAAACAGATTTGGTATAAACTCAAAAAGGTCGTATTAATCAGATAATACCCATGCTCAGACATCCATACTATTCTATCTTTTTGAAATAAACAATAAAAATACAGAATTGCTTACCTCGTCTCCTTTCTTCACATGATCTGCATCTTGTCTAACAAAGGTGATGCTACCATCCATTGTAGCTCCAATCGCAACAAATGCAACCTGTTACAGACAATAAGCTGAGGTCAAGTTCCGTAATAAGATCGGATTTCATTATACAGCTTTGTTTATGAATTACAGCATCAATGAGTTCATAGCAGCAAGCACCGTGATAATTGAGAAATAATTTATTTCAGCACACAAAGAAAATACTCAAACGAAACTTGTTTACACCACCCATTAAACTTTAAAACTGATATTTAACTTCTAACTTGTAAGTCATCCCCAACAACATAAACTTGTTTACTGAACTAGCAAATACTCAAAGATTACATAAACTCAGAATGCACATATTTCGAGATGGATAAGCCAAATTTTAGCACCTGAACCAAAACCACGATCTAGATGATAACCAGGCAGTGTCCCATCTAGGCACACTGCAACAATTCACAATTGAACAGGATACTAATTTATTATCACCAAACATTCCTAGAGAGGAGACTGAATTCTACTAAATCGCTTCCATTAATTAATAAGAATGAATCAATAAATGATAAATCACAAATTCGAAGAGCCAAATGTTTTTCCATTTTTTTTACGCAAAAAAAAATAAACAATTGGTTTAGCATCAGATAAACCAAAGGAGGAA
The DNA here is from genome assembly GCA_039880935.1 of Streptanthus diversifolius. Taxonomy (NCBI): domain Eukaryota; kingdom Viridiplantae; phylum Streptophyta; class Magnoliopsida; order Brassicales; family Brassicaceae; genus Streptanthus; species Streptanthus diversifolius. The sequence goes on along the minus strand of JAXGFM010000003.1, from coordinate 7,890,552 downwards.
CAAAAATTGAGATTACTAAAGCAGCCCATATATGCTGAAACACAATATATGCAAGGAAGATAGACTAGATGAGCAACATGCAAAATCAAATTACAACATCTGCATAAGCATTTCCTCAAAATCTCCATATGAGCAACGACCAAGAATGAGAGAGAGAGAGAGAGAGAGAGAGAGAGAGAGAGTTCCAGCTCCTTTGGATTCAGCTCCTTTAATCAAGGTGAGAGGCACCATTGCAACCTCCGACGCGTTGTCTAGAAATGATATCGCAGTCTCAGTGTCTCTCGGTTCCCCAAATCCATTGTTAAATGGTGCAGGACATCGTGCTCTGCAACTTATGCTCCTCTGGATGTTCAAATAAACAAACAGAGTCTCTTTGACGTAATCGATTCGCATTGATAAGAAAAAGCGATTAAGGAACAAAGGTACGTGGTTTTTAAAAGAACAAAGAAGCTTAGAGAATTGAGAAAGAAGTTTGTATTGATAATTTTCGTGTGTTCTCTTTGATACAAAGCTTAGCTATTTATAATCAAAATAATCATATCTTCATGGCTATCGTAACAACCATATCATCTCCATATTTTTCGTAACAACCTTAACTTCATATATGTATATTGGATCTTATCTTGCTATGTATGCCTATGACAACTTCCTGCATCAAATCCCCCATGCTGCAGAACCTTGACCACAAGGTTGAAACTGTGGATACTTCTGCTGCAAGTCATACAAAAACTCCCACGGGCCTTCGTTGATTGTCTCCGTAGTTCACTTAACGAGTACCATCGTAGCTGGCTTGCCCTTCCGTTCCACCATTTTTCGTTGTAATATAGATTCAGGTTCTCATACAAGTACATCACCAAGTGCTGTCGGTATCGCTGTTGATGCAGAATATGACCCCACCATCTGTTTTAGCTGTGAAACATGGAAAACCGGATGAATGAAAGTTGTTGACGGAAACTCCAATTTGTATGCCACTGTTCTATACTTGTCCAAAACCTTATACGGACCGTAATACTTAGGCGCCAATTTCTGATTAAACCGGACCACTAATGATTGTTGCCGATAAGGCTGAAGCTTAACATAAACCCAGTCGCCAATTTCAAAACTTCTTTCAGACCTATGTCGATCTGCCAACTGCTTCATTCTATGTTGAGCCCGCTGCAAATGGAACTTTAAAATTTGTATCATTTTTTCTCATTCTTGCAAACAACGTGCAACCACTGCAACCTTTGATTCTCCGGGCAAATAAGGCAAATGAATCAGAGGCTGTTGTCCATAAACAATTTCATATGGAGTTGTCGCGGTAGCAGTGTGATAATTGGTGTTGTACCAATACTCTGCTAACGATAGCCACTTACTCCACAAAGATAGGTTAGTATAACACATACACAGGAGGTAAGTCTCGAGACATATGTTGACAACCTCTGTTTGACCATCACTTTGATGATGATAAGCTGTTGATCGATGCAATGAAACTCCTTTCAATGTGAATAGTTCCGTCCAAAATGCACTTAAGAACACGGTATCACGGTCACTTACAATCGATTATGGCAACCCATAGAGTTTAAAAACATTGTCTAAAAAAGCTTAAGCTTCTGTAAGAGCGATATACGGATGACTTAGTGCCATAAAATGGGCCGCTTTGCTCAACCGATCGATGAAAAAAAATATTACTGATTTACCGTGAGACAGAGGAAGTCCTTCGATAAAATCCATTGAAATATCGGACCAAACTGGAATTGACAGAGTTTGTAATAACCCTGGTGATTCTGCATTATCATACTTGCATCGTTGACATACATCACAATTTCTAATGAAGCTGTGCACATCCTTCGCCAGACCCTTCCAGAAGAATAGACTTTTAACCCGATGAATGGTGACATCCCTACCCGAATGACCTTCCAAACTTGATCCATGCAACCATTCGAGAATGTAAGTCTGAATACTAGCACTCAACGGAACCACTATTTTGTTTCGCCGCCGCAATACTCCTTGTGACCACGTATAAAGGAGAACTGAAGCTGCATCCTGGAGGAGTCTGTTGATGATTGATTGAAGTGCTAAATCTTCGGCGTATGCTTCCTTAATGCTGCTAAGCAGATCCAATTGCGATGTATTAATAGCCATGTGCAAAACCTCAGCTCCTTCCATCCTAGACAAGGCATCTGCAGCTTTGTTCTCGGTCCCTTGTTTGTAATTGATTTCATAGTAAAACTCCAATAGTTTTGGTAACCATTGTTGCTGGATGGGAGTCTTCAGTCGTTGCTCCAACAGGTATTTAATACTTCGCTGATCTGTTCTGATTATAAACTTCCCTATCAACAAATAGTGCCTCCATTTCTGCACCGCAAAAATCACTGCAAGAAGTTCTTTTTCATAAATAGACAACAAGAGTTGCTTCCCTTTTAAATTTGTGCTTATATATATTTACAGGATGGCTGTTTTGCATTAAATAGGCGTCAATGCCATGTCCTGAGGCGTCCGTTTCCACCACAAACTGCTGATCAAAACGAGGAAGAGCTAAAACTGGCGCTTCACAAAGTGCTTGTTTGAGTTTGAGAAAGGCCTTTTCCGCATCTATACACCACTCAAAATTATTTTTCTTTGTTAACTCTGTCAAAGGCTTTGCAATTTCCCCAAACCCTTTGATGAAACGACGATAGTAACCAGCAAGACCCAAAAATCCTCGTAATTGTTTCACATTCACATGCACCACCCAATCCCTTATCGACTGGATCTTAGCAGGATCCGTAGAAATTCCCTCTTTAGAGATGAAGTGTTCCAAATACTCCACCCGTGTTGTTGCAAATTCACACTTAATACGCTTTGCAAACAATTTGTTTTTCAACATCAACTCAAAAACTTCCTTTAAATGTTGTAAATGATCCTAAAGCGATGGGCTATACACCAATATATCATCAAAAAAAATCAGCACGCTTTTCCTTAACAGGGTACGAAACACTTCGTTCATCAATCCTTGAAAGGTGGCTGGCGCATTAGTGAGCCCAAATGGCATCACCACATACTCATAATGACCACTATGATTCTTGAAAGCAGTTTTATGAATGTCATTGGGCTCCATTCTGACTTGATGGTACCCTGCACGTAAGTCAACTTTTGAGTATACTTGTGATCCTCCTAATTCATCCATCAAATTTTCAATAAGAGGAATAGGAAAATGATTCTTGATAGTCATGCTATTGAGTTGTCTGTAATCCACACACATTCTCCACGTCCCATCTTTTTTCTTTCCGAATACAATAGGAGAGACATACGGACTGGAACTTCTTTGTATGACCCCATTTGTGAGTAATTCCTTCACTAGTTTATCAATCTCGTCCTTCTGATGTAATGTGTACCTATAAGGACGCAGGTTAACCGGATTTGATCCCTCCAACAATGGTATTTTGTGATCGTGAGTGGGTCAAAACGGTGGTAACGACTTAGGCTCTTCGAAGACTGCTGCGTAGTGCTTTATCAATTTGTTGATTTCTGATCGATCTTGCTCTTGGTGATCTGCCATAGTCAAATCGCAACAGACCAACGTGTTATCTGAAGTTACTTCTTCCACAAACAACATAGATAACTGAGCTTGATTAGTCATGTGCTTCCCCAACTTGTTAGCTTTCACCTCTCGGACAGATCCCTGATGCATACCTTTTAGGATCATCTTCTTCTGGTTCCATTTAAAATGCATTTCAAGTGTCTTGAAATTCCATTTAATTGGGCAAATCATTTCTAACCACTGAACTCCTAAAACCATGTCGCAATCATTAAGGGTGATGATCATGAGGTCTGTTTCAAACTTTTAATCATGAAACTTCCATCCAAAATTTTTGATCTTCCCCTTGACATTAAGTTTTCTGCCATCTGCAACCGAAACTCGCGCTAAACCAGGATCACTTCTCTTACAGTCCCATTTTAAAGCTGCTCTTTCGTCAATGAAATTGTGTGTCGATCCTGAATCAATGAGGATGTAAAGAACAGAGCTGCCATAATGTCCCCGTACCCGCATTGTGTAATAATCTGATACACCATTAACCGCATTCACAGAAATTTTGGCAATGTCAAATAGTTGTTCTTCCTGAATGATCTCTTCTTTTGTGCATTCGTCATCTTCCTCTTCCACTTCCAGCATATATAGCTGATTGCGCTTATGCTGAGATAGGAAATGCTCATTGGTGTACTTTTAATCGCAGTAAATACATAATCCCTTGGCTTTTCTCTCTACTATATCCTCATTATACAGCCATTTCCTTCCTTTCTCCGCCTTCTTTATTTCAGGTTCCTTCTTATACGTCAATAACCCTTTGTCATAATTGTTCAAACCACGATTGCTGCTTGCAACTGCCCCCATTGGTTTATTAGGATGCGCCTGCTCGTACAATTTTCCCAACATTAAGCAGTCCATGATCGTTTTTGGCATGAACATGCGTATGTGCATCTGTGTGTCCAACCGAAGATCCGCCAAGTATTGGCTTACCAAGTAGGTCTCTGGAAGATTGACTCTAGTTCAAAGCAGTTCGAACTTTCCATGATAGTCCACAATCCCATTAGTTTCTTGGAGCTTTTTTAGGTCTGCAATTGGATTGTCTAAATTTCGCTAAAACGCCCCATCAATTCAGCTTGGTAGCTGTTCTAACTGCGGCAAATGTTAGCTCCGGAGAAGGATTGGCATAAAGAGCGATGCCAGGTTGCCGCAGCACCATCGAAATGTATTGACGCGAGTTTGAACTTAGTCCCATCTTCTGTGCCATCCATCTCGAAAAATTGCTCCACTTTAAACAACCAGTCTTGCACGTTAGATCCGTCAAATCGCGGAAAATCAAGTTTTGGAAGTCGAGTAATTCCGGCGTATGATTGGTTTGATTGCCCACTCGAAGAATCTTGTATTGGTGTACGCAAGGTTTCACCTTGAGCCGCCATGTTATGTTGTTGCATTGACCCCCACCTGTTTATCGTCTCCATCATGTCCTTCCTGAACTGATTAAATTCGTTTCTTAGGACTGCGATAGCCGGTTGTGGTTCCTCTTGTTCGCTCGTCTGATTCGAACCCCGATTTGCGTTTGTCTCTGATCGTGTTTCCGCCATTGATGTCGGGAAAGTTAGCTCTGATACCACTGGTGCAGGAGGTCGTGCTCTGCAACTTATGCTCCTCTGGATGTTCAAATAAACAGACAAAGTCTCTTTGATGTAATCGATTCACGTTGATAAGAAATTTGTATTGATAATTTTTGTGTGTTCTCTTTGATACAAAGCTTAGCTATTTATAATCGAAATAATCATATCTTCATGGCTATCGTAACAACCATATCATCTCCATATTTTTCGTAACAAACTTATCTCCATATATGTATCTTGGATCTTATCTTGCTAAGTATGCCTATGACAACTTTCTGCATCATTAAATCCCCTCCGAATGATCGCCGCGACTAGACATAGCGAGCACACAGCCAACGCAATCCACAACAATACGCTATTCATCTCCTCCCCCGGCGCAACAAGTCAGCTCCGGATAAAACGAAGAATTTGGGCTTAATGATTGTGCGAGACGTCTCATGGGTTTGTTTGTATAGAGAAGTCTCACGCTTTTTCTAATTTTTACTTTATTTTTTTTCTATGAGACGAAAAGCTCATTTTATGACATTTGAGGATTGTTTTAGTTTTTTAAATGTTTTAAACTAAATTAATGAGGTAAAATTTTAACACTATTATGATTTATAATTTATAATTTCCCAATTTAATTAACATAAGGTATAAATGAAAAAAATTCATTATGTATCTTTTTAGCTTATTTTCTTTTGAATGTTTATAAAAAACATGTGGTACTTTCTCCAATGATAACAGAAGTGCTGATATATCGCTCATTTGGAGATAGTTAACCTTTTTGCATATAAGATGTGGAGTTTTAGTTTATATATCTCTATTTAGTTTATCATTGATATATATTTTATTTCATTGATAATTTTGGTTTTTAAACCTCTAGGATGGTGTAGGATCCTCAATTTGTTTTTCACTTTTTCTTATTTTTTAGTATGCTTTTTTCTATTTTTTTAATTTGAATAGTTTATCTAGATATAGTTATTTGAGTTTGATTCATAATTATCTCTTCTTTAAATTTTTGTGATGATTTTATTCAATGTAAATTTAATTTTTCGTTATTGATTTTTGTTTTAGTTGTATTGACATTTTATAAGACATAATTTTTATCTTAAATAATTAGCATAAATAGCAAGTTAATTTACTATTAGATGATTTTAATTTGTTAATTTGAGTTTTCTATTTTAATTAAAATTTTTATTTACATTATATCTTTGTGTTTTAATTTAATTAAATTTTAATTATTTTTAAATTTTTGGTAAAATAAAAATGCTTATTTGGACCAATGAAATTGATTTTTTTTCAATCATAGATGTACTTTTAATGGCTTAATGCATAAATTTTAACTTTTATTAGTTAAAACTCTCAACTTTTTAAAACATTATTATTTGTTATATTCTTAGTGTAAAGTTATGTATTTATTGTTTATCTTTGTTAAGCAGTTAGGGTATTAATCTTTGTATACTTAAAAATATGATTGATAGAAATTTGTGTAAATCTTTTTGGTTGCTAATTAAGATCATCATATAGTATATTATCCAGTTTTTGAATGAGAGTTAACTATTTTTCTTATCATTTATTTCTGTTATCATTCATACCAAACATTATTGTCGTTTCATGTAAATCTTGTTGAAAATTCTATATAACTTAGTTGTTGAGTCTCTTTAGCCTCTCAAAATTTTTTTTCATATATGCTGGAAACATTGTTTTCTAAATATCTTCCTTTAAAAGTACTCATATGAGATCATCATTAACTTTATATGTTATAAATATTGTTCTCTAAATATCCTTTTTGATATATTCGTCTACGATCATCTTTAATTTGTGGTATGTTGAAAGCTTTATTAAATTTAACATTAAAAACGGATCCTAAAATTTATTGAGTGAAATAGATCAGAACTTGTGAAAAGTCACCATATAGCTTATTTTTGTGAATAACCAAGAAAACTTTAATCTTGTAGATTCTACCAACTAAAATTTGCCTCATAATAGCCTATTTGATTAGCTGAATGATTGGACTATAGTTGATTAAAAATTTTATGTTAAAATAAAATATAACAATGCTGATTATATATTTAATTGGTGCTCAGTTAATAGATTTGTTAATATTTATTGATCAATAAAAAAATTTAAAACTCATAAATAAATTATTTATTTTTATGTTTTGTGTCTTTCTGATGTTAAAAAAGGTTTAGTATCTTCCATAAATGGATGACTCTAGTAAATATTTTTTCTAATAAAATATTTTGTAAGCTCGCAGAAATCCAAAGAAGAAAATAGTTGGGCTGAAAAAAAAAAATCAAAATTAGCCATTCTTTTAGTAAGCTCTTGTATTATTTAAAGAAATACTTATTTTAGAAATTTATGTAATCTATTTTATATTTAAATTTTATTTGTATTTGATAGTGAAACTCTAGGAAAAACCTAACTATAAACTCAATTTAAGTTAATTGCATTTTATATGATTTTTCCTGTTGTTAGTTTAACTTTTTAATATTGATTTCTATTTTGTTATGGACGATATATTTTTTTGGAAATCTTGAAAATTAAATTTAGACTAAATTTCAAGTTAATTATTTTTTTTGATAGATATGATTTTTAAGTTATACTTTCTAACATAATTTTACACTTTTAGTTAGATTTTATTTTTATTTTTCAAAGAGGTAACCTAAATATCAATTTAATTTTTATTTTCTGGACAAAAAATTAAATTCCTTTGTGATGATCTTTCTTTTGTTAGTTTATTTTTTAATAAATATTTCAGTTTTATGTATTGATTTTCGTTTCATATAGGTAACATATGACTTTTTGGAAAATTTGACATTTTAAATTTTTTATTAATATACTAATTTGGCATAATTTGATTACTGGTTGTAAATCTTAGACATTCTAAATATTTTCTAACCTCAACTTATGAATTATATATTTTTAATTTAAAATTTCTTATATTGATTTTTATTTATTTCTGAAAGACTTGATTTTTCTGATTTGGAAATCGTGACATTGTTTCGTTTTATTATGTTATTTTAATTTAGTTTTTTTATATATTGATTTCCAATTAATTTATGAAGAATTATTTTCTTGAAAACAAATTGTCAATTATCGAATTTTTAATTTATATGATCATTTGGCATACCTTAATTTATTGTTAATTTAAAAAAATTTATATTGATTTCCATTTTATTTTGAAAGAGATTTTTTTTTTGGAAATCATGAAATTTTTTGTTAATTTTGTTTTAGTTTATTCTTTTCAAATTTCTTTTTTAATATTGATTTCTATTTTATTTTAAAAGAGATGGTTTTTATAGAAAATTTGATATTTAAAAAAAAATAATAATTAATATGCTGATTTAGCACAATTTGATTGGTGGTTTCAAAAATCAGGTATATATCCTGAATGACTTATAGCCTCAAGTTTTCCTATTAAATTATTTTTTGTTAATTTAACAGTTTTGATATTGATTTCTATTTTCTTTTGAATTGAAAGAGATAAAGTTTTGGAAATATTGACATTTTTGTTAATTCGTTTCAAATTTTTTTTTTAGTTTAGTTTTTTTGTACTGATTATCATTTATTTATAAAGATATAATTTTTCAAAAATTAGATATTTTAAGATTTAATTAAAATGATGATTTGGCACAATTTTAGAGGTTATTATAAATCTTAGATGGATGCCTTCAATGACTTATAGCTGCATCTTAAATATATAGATTTATTTCTTTAAACATGTTGTTATTGAAAACCTATTAAAATATACATGGTGTTTTATACGGTGAAACATACCAGTGTTAATTGACTGTGAAGTGAAAGTTTTACTTGTATTTCTTCAAGATGAAAGATAAACTTGCAAATAGATAGATTTTTTTTAAGAAAAAAATTCCACGAATCATTGAAACTATTAATTTGTCACTATATAATTACAAGTATTATAAGCATATTCAATGTAAATTATTTATAAATTTGATTTTTTATAATTTAGTCTACTAGTTTTAATATCTTTTAATATTGTGGGATAATAGGCTAGAATTTCAAAAAGTTGTGATGAATTTAAAAACTGATCACTATTGTGCTACATAATTCTCATAATAAATTTAGTTTTATCAAAATAATTTTAATTTTGTTTTTTATACTGTAGGAAACTATTTTAATTTATCAATCATGTGACATCACTATGATTCTATGAGCTTCAACCTATGAACGACTTAACCCGTAAGCTGATGTATACACACAAGAATTAACGTAGGGGGGTTCATCATGTAACAATATCACCGCCAAAAACACCTTAAATAGAAATATGCAAAGGACTTACCATCTTCAAAATTATAAGTAAAAAATTCAAAATTAACATCTTTCAATCTTTAATTTTCCTTTCAATTTAGGCATAAAAACAAAACAAAAATAGTTTTGCATCATTTTACTAATTCATCTTTTTATTTTTGTGAAATCAATGAATATAAAAATTTTCATTTGTTTTATACAAAATTAAAGTTAATATCTGGTATTTTCACAAATATCCAAAATTTTAAAAAATTTAAAATTTTGAATCTGGATACAAAATTTTTAGATCTAGTAGATCTCAATTCAATTCCAATATTATGAAAAAACCGGATGTCTAACCTATATCCACCCGTAATTGAAACTAGTCTTCCAAGTACTTCGATCGTTTATTCCACAAGTCGGTATATGGTAAGTACAATCCCCTTTCAGCACCAATTAAACAAAAGAAACCATAAATTCTAAAAACATAACCAACTAACCATGGATTCGGCTCTGTCTAAACAAAAACGATCAGTTTAAATTGTGAAACCCTAGTTTCTTCAAATTTTCGATTTCATTTTCTCAATTAAGCTGCAACTTCGATTAACCAAAACCAAATTGAGGCAGTTTTTTATTTTTGTTTAACCGAAGTTTTCAAAAATAATTATAAAATTAACCGAATTTAATTTCAATTTGGTTTTGTTTTTTATTGGTTAATTTAGTTTTAGTTTTTAAAAAAAAAAAACCAAAATTAACCATTTTTGATAATTTGGTTTAAAACAGTTAAATTTGGGTATTTTTGGTTAAATTTAATTATTTTGATTTGGTTAAATTAATATATTGATTTAAACCAGTCTAAATTTGGTATAAACCTGTTTAACTTTAGAATAAACAGTTAATTTCAGTATAAACCAGTTAATTTTTTATATAACAAGTTTAATTTTGGTATAAATCGGTTTAATTTGGGTGTAATTTAATTAAAACAATAATAAAAAATTAGTGAACCTAATCAAACTGAATTAAATTTTAAAATACGCCGAATTGAACTAAAGGTTTGGTATTTCTAGTTTGGTCCAAATTCGCAGGACTAGTCGAGACATAGTTCCATATGCCCCTCTGAAGAGAAATTTAATCTGTTATACCCCTCATTAATCTAAAATGCCTCCTAAATATAGAATATCGATTTTACCTTTTATGAATAATAAAAAAAAAAGAATGCTTCCTCACGCGTTGGACGTTCTCACTCTCTCTCCTCTCCACCCTCTCTCTCATCCTCGTCTCCACGCGAGCTCCATTTCGAGCATTCTAGATTATTAATCGCGAGCGAGCTCCTCTTCTCCTCCTCAGCTTATGCTTCACTTCTCCTCCTCAGCTTCAGTTTCGCTTCTCCTTGTTCCAGCTATTGCTTTGCTGTTCCGTCGACCTCCCTCCGTCTCTGTAAATCGAGAAATTTCAATTTGAAATCAACAACTCTAACAATTTTAATTTCAATTGCAATCTCTCGATTCAATAAGTTTTAACAATATTTTATATGTTTATTAGGATTGGCATTTTAAATCGATGTGGTAAAATTATAGTAAACTGGAGTAGACGAAATTGAAATATGGGTTTTTGCGATTGTTTAATTAGTAAAACTTGTAAAACTGCGATGACTAGTAAAACTACTAAAACTAGTAAAACTAGTATAACTAGTAAAACTAATCAAACTAATCGCTAGTAAAACTAGTACAAATAGTGAATATAATAAAACTAAATGGAAATTAAAAAACTATTAAAAAGAGTAACATTTTATTATAATGAGCAATATATTGATTGAAATAATATTACTGTGAATATATTAGAGGGAGTATAACTAGGGATAACTAGTAATACTGATTGAATTTTTTTATTGTTTTAGCAGGTGACAATGAGCAACAACGTCATCATAAATTTTAGATGTGGAGATCGCATATATAGTTTAATGATCAAGTCATTAGTGGAGGATATAACTTTACCGATGGTAGAAGATAAGATATACAAAAAGGTTGGATTAGATTAAATGTAGTGAAATTAAAATTGAGTTACATTCCATTGTTGGTGGGATGTGAGGAACAACTTAGTATTTTTGATGATGAGGATCTTTGTGTTTATCTAACCTCAATTGATAAAGAAAATCATAAATGTATGTTTTATGTGGAAGTTATCAGTATATCAGAGGTAACTGAGCAACTTTCGAGAGTAGACAAAGGAAGTTCTTGTGGTATGAACTATGAGGATAATGCCATAACTCTGTATGTAGGCAATGGAGAAGATAAACAACAAGATGAGGCCGTGGATGATGAGGCCGTAAAGGATGAAGCCGTGGAGGATGAGGCCGTGGAGGATGAAGCTATAGAGGATGAAGCCGTGGAGATGAGGCCGTGGAAGATGAAGCCGATGAATATATGGATAATAGTATTGGTAGGTCGGATATGTGTCATTAATATCTTCAGCTTATACCTATTATAGAATCAAGTCAGTTTATAGAGGAATGAGAAGACAGTGTGTGTGTGTGTGTGGATATTCATCAAGAATTTCCAAAAAAAAAGGCAGTCAAAGAATTGGTGGGTATAGCTGCATTTATGATCTGTTTTAGGTATGTTATAAATAAATCAGATAAGAGCAGATTAGTGCTAAAATGTCGTCAAGAAAGCTGTGAATGGAGTTTATGAGCTGCAAAAATAGGGAAAATAAATATTTTCTCGATCAGAAGCTATGCCAAGATGCATACATGCTCTCAAGCTAGTAAGAGTGATATCAACCAGAAGAGAAAAGACACACCTGGATTAGTTGCAACGCTTTTGATTGACGATTATCCAGGGCAAATGGAAACTCCAGCTCCTAAAATTATTATGGATCTTGTTAAGACATAATTGGGTGTGAATATATCACACTCCACTGCTTTGAGAGGGAAAAAAAGTTATTAGTGATTTATGTGGTAGTCCAGAAGAAATCTAAAAGATGTTGTATAGTTATTTGTACATGTAAGAGAAGGTCAATCCTGATACAATTACAAGTGTGAAAGTGGACGAAGACAACAAATTCAAGTACTTATTCATCGCTTTGGAAGCTAGTATTGAAGGGTTTCAAGTCATGAGAAAAGTGATAAGTGTGGATGCAACTTTCCTCAAAAAATGATATGGTGGTGTACTTGTGTTTCCAACATGTCAAGATCCTAATAGTCATCATTATCCCATAGTGTTTGTTATTCTCGATGGTGAAAATAATGCAAGTTGGTACTGATTTTTTTTTAGATTTTGAAAACAACAGTACCAGACTTGTCTGAAACAGATTTTATAACCGACAGAAATACCAAGCCTCATCGGTGTCATATTTACTGTGTATCTGAACGCTCATCATGCATATTGTATATGGCATTTGTTAAAAAAATGTACAAACGTCAACAAAGATGTGGTTGCATGGAGATTCATGAAGTGCAATAGGCTTTACACAGTGTCTGAGTTCAACTGTGGTAATAGTGTTTTTAAGACGAGATTTTTTTCTGCGGCCAACTATTTGGAGGAGACCACAGTGAAAGAAAAATGGGAAATGTGTTGTATTCCAGGAAATAAATACAACATAGACACAAGAAACTGTGTGGAGTCTCTGATCAGTGTTTCAAAACAGCACTAAAGTAATCCTTACTCCCTATGTTGACACAATCATTAAAAAGATTTCCAAATGGTTTAATGATCATAGAAAAGATGCCGCTTCTGGATCAATAGAACGGAAACTGTTGTCGTTAGTGGAGAACTATATGCACGACACATGGTCTACTGTTGAAATATTAATTACGACCAAGCTAAACAGTTACGAGTTGGAGTACAATGTCATTGGTAGTGATGGAAAGCCATATTTGGTGAACTTAATCTAAAAAAATTGTAGTTGCAAGGTATTCGATATTCAAAAATATTTGTGTGTACACGCGTTAGCCGCTTTCATTGATATCAAAAAGCACGAATATGGAAGTTATGATATTCAATTACATGATTTGTACTCAAAATACTATTGGTCAGAGCTGTGGACATTGACGTATTACAAGACAATTTATGTAGTACCAGATATAGCAGAGTGGGTAGTCCCATATTACATCAAAAAATTCCCATATTACATCAAAAAATTGCAAATCATACCTCATGATATCATAAAAAATAAGGGTAAAAAGAAATCTAAGAAGTTTCCATCAGCTGGAGAACGGCGTCCAAGGGCCAAAAATAAAATGTGTCCAAGACAAGGATTTCATGGTTGTTATTTGGGGGCATTTGAAATTTTGTGTTGTGTAAAACATTGTAAATATGGGCTTTTGTAAACGTAGTTTGACTTAATTTTTTGGACAACTATTATTAGTTTTATTAATTCTACTTTTTTAGTTTGGACAACTATCGTTAGGTTTACTAGTTCTAATTTTTTTTATTTTCAACAACTGATATATCTAGTATAACTGGTATAAATGATATAATTGTTAACAATTAGTATAAATGATACAACTGTTATAACTGGTACAACTGTATAATTGTATAAATGATATACCTAGTATAAAATAGTAAAATGTTTTGTTAGCAAGGATTGTAGACAAAATGACATTAAAATTAATGTTATGAAGATATTAAGAATAAAATGATAAAAATTATATTTCATAAATTCGTTATTATAAAATAATATAGACAGCATAGTCCTTACACTTTTGATGCTATTCTATCAATTATAGCCAAATTAATGGGAAAAATTTGAATTCATATACTTTCACAGGCATAAAACACTCAGAATTATAAGCCAGTCGACAATAATCAACTATATATTGGCAAAACAAAATATTTAGCAAGGTAAAACTAATTAAACTGAAAAAAAACCCGAAAAGTAAATATATGCATTTTTATACAACTACAATCTTCAGTTGCAATCTTTTTAGAGCCTACCTGTGAAACTTTTTTCGCCCAAATGTTAAAAGTTTTGAAATTTTCCCCCAAACCAAATTTCCTTATCATGGTCAACCAAAATCCAAAATATTTTTCTCTCTCTCCCGCTCTCTCTGTGTGTTCTATCTCTCTCTCTCTACGTGTTTTCTCTCTCTCTCTCTGCGTGTTCTTTCTCTCTCTTTCTCTCTATATCATCCCATGGATCCTAGCTACAAGGACGAAAAGAGGTTGAATAAGTATTATGAAATGCTTCACTTTATGGCATAGATTTTTATTTTCAGGATGATGAATTGCATCGTAAGAGAAATTGGTTTGATAGTGTCCAATAAGAGATTGGTAAGATCAAAAAGGAGGTTTATTCCCAAAATTCAAAGATCCGAAGCTTGGAACGTTAGCTTGGGGAACTTTTTAAGAAGATAAAAGCCTTACATGAAAAGTTAGGGGAAACTAGTAAAACTGGTTGTATTTTGCTTTGATTTGATGTTGTAAAACTGGTTTCTTATTATCTTTGTTCTACTTTAAATATTTGTTATAATTTTCAGTTGCACAACTAATCTCGCTAGATTTACTCGGTAATACTTTATTTGCACAACTAACCATTTTGGTTTTACTTAGTAATATTTTCATAGTCGCCTAGTTCTACTGTAGTTCTACTATAGTTCTACTTTCACAAAATCAGATATTAGTAAAGAGTTCAAACATAAACTACAATAGGAGTTCAAACAAATAGCACAAAACTACTTCAACAATAATTAACTTTAACCAAATATTAAAATAAGTTCAACATATACAACTTAATCACTCCTCCTTGGCCCGTTTTTTGTCCTTCCGCTTTACCTTCAAGCTGCTTAACTCGTGCTACCAACTTATCCACTTTCTCCTCAAGACGCTGACCAAACATATCCACTTTATGCTCCAGTTTCTGCATTCTTGCTTCTAATGAGGATTGCGGTGGCTGAGTAGCTGGTAGTGGACGAAAAATTGGCCTCTTGTTTCACCTCCACACGGGCAGCCACATCCTCTTCAAGCATATTTTGAAAGCAAATATGATGTCCGACTCTAAGACTCGTTATCCAACACTCGACAACAGCATCATGTGTATCATCGTCGTCATCACGCTCTGTCATCTCATGTAGGATATCTTCTTCATCGACGGCTGGGACAAGCATGTTCTCAATGAGCTTTGTATGTAAACGACAAAAATAGTTATACCGGTTATACAAAACATCAATTATACAGTATTATTAGTCACAATTGAATATAGTTGTACGTAGTTGTACCTTAGTAGTTCTGAGTGCTTCATATATGCTTGAAAGAGGAAACCCCTTCATTACGCCTTTTTGAACTTTGACTTGCACGTCCTGGGACAATTCTCGTCAGGGCCTACAATACGTTCTCAGAACATCATATGCAAGTCTGGAATGGCCTCAAATGCCAACAGCTGCAAAAAAAAACACACAAGACACTAAAAGTTAGAGTTATCAATAATTAAAAGAAGTAAGAACAATGACTTAGACCACAAATAAAAACTTACCTCCATCGGAATACAAAATTCGGGATCGGCCACAAGACATTCTTACAAACCTTCAAGTCCCTAATGCATCCTAAACCATGCTCTGATACCAATTTATTTTGTTTTACAAATACCTTTGAGAAGGGAAACAAGGGGTAATGGTCGTTCGTATCTAAATTCAAGACAAGATAACGCCAGCAGCCGGTGCCTGCGGCAAGAGCAAACGACTTACATACGAAATGACCTAACACCTCTTGCCCTTTGCAACCAATCACAAGTATGTTGGGTTCTGTACCATTTTATGGTCATTACTCTGTGCGTGATTGATTGTGATTGATTGTGTGATGCATGCTAATGCATGTAATAAGTTAGACATGATGGTCATGAGATGTTATTGCATTTGATGTTTGATTTGTGAAAGTGAATGCTTGGTGTTGGATTTGCTGTAAATGCATTTGTTTGGGTAGCTAGGCTTGGATGTGTTGGCTTATGACAGTAGCATTCAGGTCTGGTTCGGGTTCTACGAGATCAGTCGTGCATGTTCTTGTTTGATTGTTGCATGATTGATCGAATTCAACTTGGACCTAGACCAGAGTAGCATGACTAAGTCAATGATTGATCGTGCATGTTCTTGTTTGATTGTTGCACGATTGATCGAATCAACCTCGTCATGAACCTGAATTTGTATGAATTACAGCTTATACACATTCAAATATGTTGGTATTAAGTATTATGTGTGAATGCATTGGTAGAAACCAGTGGTTGTGTAGATCATATCTCTATGATGAAACCGTGCAAGTGGTTACAAACAAAGTCTGAAATACTTATTCACCCAGCCGGACTTGAATCTGAGACAGTGACATTGGATGAAATTCCTTGCGAACTATGATATGAGGATTCAGTATCATCCGAAAAAGGCCAACGTTGTTGCAGATGCATTAAGCCGTCACTGAGTCGATAGTATTACAACGAAGGATGTGGAAGCTTTGGCTAATGCACTTAAGATGGTCACATTTACGGTATTAGTTGGATAACAAGTCAACCTCTTGGAGTGCAAGCCGTTAATCAGGCAGGACTGATTTATCGGATTAGAGAAGAGCAAGGAAAGGATATGAATTTATAAAGGTTATCGAAGAGTTACGGGATAACAAAGGAAGAAATGATAAGGGATATCATTTGGCCGAAGATGGTACGTTTCTCTTGAATGGAAGAATAAAGGTTCCTGCCCAGAAAGAGATGAGATTGTGCGCCTACACGAGTACCGCCAGCATTGCATTTGATCGAGATTTGCGGTTTACCGCAAGGTTCTGGTGAGCTTTGCAGGATGCATTTGGGACAGAGCTTCAAATTAGTACCAATTTTCATCACGAGACCGATGGCCAGATTGAGAGGACTATACGTAAAATAGAGGATATGTTGCGTATGTGTTTCCTAGATAGGGCTGGAACGTGAGAACAACACTTGCTTTTGGTGGAGTTCTCCTAAAACAATAGTTATCATTCGAGCATCGGGATGTCATCATATGAGGCTTTATATGGACGTCCATGCTGAACACCTATGTGTTAGACCAAAGTAAGCGAGAGAAGAATGTTCGGTCAGAACATAGCTCATGAGACCACCGAGGAATCAGAACCGTTAAGCGGAATATGAAGAAGGCCTAGGATCGTCAAAAGAAGTATGCGGACCAACATCAAAGGGACTTGGTATTTGCGATTGGAGATTAGGTCTAATTAAAGGTTGAAGCGCAAAAAGGGAAAGATCGGTTTAGAAAGGTCAGGAAGTTAGCCATTCGATTTATTGGACCGTACAAGATAGTAGGAAAAGTTTGCGAATTAGCTTATTGCTTGGAACTTCCTTTGGACATGGTGCATCTGGTATTCCATGTCTCAATGCTACAGAGACATATTAGAGATCCAACCAAAATAGAACCATAAAGAATGGAGGACTTGAGGACAAATCTTACCTATTCTTAAGGACCAATCCAAATAGTAGAATGCCGAATTGAGAAGTTGAAAAACCGAGAGAAACACAAGTCCAATTCTTTTGGGGGAAGCAACAAAGAATTGTTGTGACTAAGGAAGAAAAAGAAGAATTTTGGAAAATTTATCCTGAGTTATTTATGGATGAAGCTGAAGGACAAACCTGAGAATTTGGGACAAATTCTTATAAGGGGGAGAATGTAATGACCCGCACCTTAGGCTGGACTTAGACCAGCCATCCAACTGTCTGTCTGTCTGTTGGTTTGTATGTTTATGAACCGTCCGCACCAGTTATGTTCGAGCAGACAGTCCTGTGGTCGAGCGAGAAGGCAGTGGTCGTGAAAGACGACCCTTGGTCGAGACCCGAGGCAGTGCGGGCAGTGTGTGGTCGAGTGACTCACCTGCTTAATTCCCATCGTGTTTGATTCCCGTCTTGCTTAGTTCCCGTTGTGCTTGATTCCCGTCATGCTTAGTTTTCATCGTGCTTGATTCTCGTCATGCTTAGTTCCCGTCATGCTTAATTACCGTCATGCTTAGTTTCTGTCGTGCTTGTTCCACGTCGTGCTTGGTGACTCACCTGATGGATGTCACACATGCGTGTGTGCTTGTGACACACAGCCACCTGCTTGCGCTGAGTCACCAGCTGGGTGTTACACATGCTTGTGTGCTGGTGACACACGGCCAGCTGCTTCACACCTAAGGGGCTGTGCATGTGCCATGCAGCAGCATGTGTGCTAGCCTGCTTCCAACCTATAAATACAAGTAGTTAAGCTTACATAAAAGTTTTATAAAAATTCCCACACTTAGAAATTTTTTGTTTAAGAAATTTAGAGGCTAGTTCCGTACAACAGTGGTTAGAATGCGCTAAGCCCGTGGTACGCCCGTGAGCACTGCTGAAATGGTCCATTGTATGCGCAATCTCCTGAAGCATGTATTCAAAGGACAATCTCCCCCAAGGAAATGCATGCAATAGTTGCAGATCATCCACAACTCTAAGAAAGAATGGCTCCACTGAAGAGGCATCTTTCCCGGTATTTGTCTACCCATCAACGATGTCATACAAGAAGTATAGGACCAACATCTTCAGCCGATCCGCTGAATGCCCCATCTCTAACCACATCCGCTCCTTTTTGCTCATTAGAGGCTGCAACTTCTCGAGAGTTTTCAATGTTTCATAAATGGAACACCTCGTCGAGATCTTGATCTTCTTATGGTATTGGCTGGGATAGAAGTGCATTGCCAAAGGAGTTATCGCCTCACAATCTCCCATGAAATCTTGCAACAAACAACAAACAGTAATACCTAGTTATACTAGTTATACTAAATAAATTTAACTAAAGTTATGTCTAGACCTACCAAAACTTTTACACATTTTTTCATAAATATTATGCATTTTTACTACTTCTACCAAAAAAATTAAACAGTTTTATTATCACATGTTCACTAGTTTTACAAAAATTAATCAAGTTTTACAAAAACATTCACATTTTCACTAGTTTTACAAAAATAAATCTGATTTTACTAAAACAATCACAGTCTCACTAGTTTCATAAAAATTAATCTAGTTTTACTAGTTTTAATAAAACATTCACATTTTCAGTAGTTTAATAAAACATTCATAGTTTCACTAATTTTATAAAATTAAACCGGTTTTACTAGTTTTACTAAATTAAACCAGATTTTACTAAATTAAACCCAGTTTTACTAGTTTTACTAAATAATAATCCAAATTATATCAGTTTTACTAAATAATATTCACATTTTCACTAGTTATAATAAAAAAAATTAAAGGGTTTTACCTCCGTTGTTCTCTCGTCGCTAACGGTGCGATTGGAGCTTGCTCTGGCGACGACAACTTCTACTTCTGTCGTTGGGACTTCACCTTCTTCTGGTACAAGTCCTCCATCTCTTTTGAGTTCTCTTTCTCCTTTATCTTCTTATTTTTCCTCTTATCCTTCTACTTTTTCATCTCTTTCTTCCGACGCGGAAGCTTCTCCTTCTTCTTCATTTTTTTCTGTTCTCCTTTTTTTATTTCTTCATTCTTATCTGACGACTGGGAAGCTCCTTCGTCGAATCCTTCTTCGGCTTTTAATTCCACAACTGACGCCGATTTTGGGGCTTTAAATACAACCATCTAGCGATGGTTGTTTTCCTCAACCATCCGCGCATCTACCAGAGGCGCCTCCTCCGCCTACATGGCTGCCTCACTGCGCAAACTCTCACCGCGCTATTTTTTCTTAATCCGATTTCTAATCTGCTTTTCAGTTTCTATGACGATCATCTTTCTCTTCGTTCTTCGAGTACACATCACCATTAAAGAAATTAGGGGTATGTTTTACTAGTAGTTTGAGAGGAATTCTTAGGATTGGATTCTTAGTTTTATTTTAGTTTCAAGGAGGAGATCGATAGTGAACTTGAGTTTAAAAGAGAAAGAGAAATGGGAGACAACGGTATTTTTGCTAGATTTTTTTTTTTTTAATTTGAAGAGGGCAAAATGACCTTGTTCTATTCATAGGTTTAACCGTTTCAAACTATTTTATAAACGGTTTACTATTGAAATGTTGTTTTCATTTAGGTTTATGGTTTTTTGAAGTTTTAATTTTAAAAAATGAATAACAAATTCTTTTAAGCTAAAACGCATATGGGAAAATGGATTGAGAAAAAATGGCATATGAGTAGAATCCTCGGACTAGTCTCAATATTTCTCGTTTGCGTTTAAGGTTCGTAATATGGTGGGAGAATTGGGTAAGGAACGAATCTGAAGCAATTGTTGCAGAAAATGGAACAATGGTTTGTTTCTCTGTTTCGTTTATGTCTTTTAAATGTATCCTCTATGACCTGTTCTTTACCGTAAATCTTAATCTTTTCTTCTTTGATTTTATTAGTTTGAGAGGACAGGATCAGTGAGTCACCTGAAACTTTGATTATGCAGATATTGTCTCTATTCCCAACAAAACTTTTCATAGCCACAAGTGTTCTGTCTAAATGATGGCAGTCTGTTTGGAAAATGGTGCCAATTCTCCAGTGTGAAACTAAAGAGAACATACAGAAATTTTCAGAAAATGTTTGCAATTCTTTGCTTTCACATAAAAAGCTCCGGTCTTGGATACTACATATGAGGATGTATATATTGGAATATGGGCTGGAATTGCAATTACACGCCATGTGCGCGAGTTCGTGCTTGGTCTTCATTTTCTTTGTGGCTCACCAGTCAGATTCCTGAGTAGCTTGTTATGTTTTGATACACTTGAGTTCTTGAAACTCAAGGATTACGTTATTCTTGACATCCTCGTCTGGTTTCTATGAAGTCCCTTAGAACTCTTCACCTTCATTCTTTCGTGTACAAGGACAATGACTCTGTTCGTAACCTTTTCTCTAGCTGCCCTAAGCTTGAACATTTGGTTGTGCATCGAGGTTTCTACAATAATGTTGTAGTGAATTTCGTCATTGAAATACTTGAAATGGGGGCTATGTGATAAACGCTCCGTCATTGAAATACTTGAATATTGAAAGGTTATGATTTTTGTCTGGTTGAGAATGTGTCTGAGCTAGTAAAGGCAGATATTATGGGATCTCTCAAGTCAGCCAAACGTCTTTCCTTGGACTTATCACCTTTGCAGGTAACTTTGTGGGTTTTGTATCGCATTAGAATTATTTGTTTGTTGTTCCTTTTTTATATACTAATAAGTGTCTCATGAATAGATTACGTATCCTACAGGAATTATCTTATATCAGCTGGTATCTCTTGATATGTATACACATAAAAGGAGTGGTGGAATTATATTAGGCTCATGCTTGATAGCGCTCCTAAACTAGAAGTTCTGAAGCTCATTGATCTAAGAAATTTCATTATTAGTTAGCTAGCTATTGTTGATGATCTCTCGCTGAGGTTAATTTTGAAGGTCTACTAATAATGTGCATTGCATTTCCCTTTTATAGCATTCATCTCAACAGCCAAAATCTGGGTTCTGAGAAGAAAAGTATGGATCCGGGAAATGGAATCGACCAAAATAATGGTCCTGAATGTTTGTTGTCCCATCTGTGTGGACAAAACACGATTGGATAAGAGAAGAAGAGAAAGAAGTGACCAGATACATTCTAAGCAAATTGTTTGATATGATATTGTCTTAGTAACTTATGTTAAAATGAATCTACCGCAAAAGCATTTTTCAACACAACCATAATAAAATATGTTTGTTCCATGGGATCATTGTATTTAAGCAATACATATTATACATTAACATCATAGACCAAACTACTGCATAAGTTTTCATCAAAGAGGAATTTAAGATAGTGTACCTTAGCTGAACCCACGGAATCAGTTCCCGAAATATGAATGCTTGTAGCGTTGAAGATGATGAACGACGAGATCTACATGATAAAACCATTCTCGGGACCAGCGTGAGTCTATGCAGAGGAAAGCAAACAAGGCCAAGGATGTGGAGATGTAGACTGCACCACAAGTCCAATAAAACCACGCCATGTCTATCACACCATCTTCTTCCTCTTTGTCCTGCAGTGATGCACTTGGCTCTGGAACTCTCGCAGGGTTGCAACTTATATTGGTAGGAGGTCCACATAGATGAGCATTGCCTTTATAACTCTTTTCCTCAAAAGTTACAAGATGGCCTTTGAAAGGGATCTCACCAGATAAATTGTTGTATGAGACATTGAAGTATCCTAAACTGTTGAGATAGGCTAACGCAGGAGGTATGTTTCCACGTACCTTATTGTTGGATAGATCAAGACTCTCTAAGTCCTTCAGCTTTGAAAAGCTATCTGGTATGGAGCCTGTGAGACGGTTGCTTGAAAAGTTCAAGGATTTGATATACTGAAGATTTCCAATCTCAAATGGAATTTGACCTGATAATTCGTTGCTTGACATGCTAATACATATAATCAAGAATTTTACTTTGATATGCTTCATATCTGCTTTTCGTTGAAAAATCTACTATGGTTACTGGGTTTAGTTTATAATAGTCGACCATATCGACGTTGAAGATAAGATCTGAATCATAATTCCAGTTATCTACCAACGAAGCTGATGTGGGGACATATCCAGTAGTAACTCCTAGATATTCTTCATACCCTCTTGCACCAAAATCCATGTTACCCAAACATGGAGGTATTGGACCTTTGAATTTATTGTGAGACAAATCCAGAATACTAATATTACTCAGCTGACATATTTCCTCAGGGATATGATTTTGTAGGCTGTTATTCCCCAGTAGAAGAACATGTAAATTAGATCTCTTACCTATATTGTTCAGAATCTTACCAGACAAATTGTTGTTCCGCAAATCAAGAACCAGCAAATTCTCAAACATGAAAAAAGTGTCTGGAATTGATCCGACAAACTCATTGTTTTGTAGTCTTAGTTCTTTGAGAAATGAAAAATTCAGATTCCTTGGTATCAATCCAGAGAAGCTGTTGTGTGACATGTCCAAAACCTCAAGATGTAGACTCTGTAGTTGATGAGGAAAAGGACCATTTAGCTGATTTCCCCTCATGTTAAGATCCCCAAGGTTTGGCATTGTACCAATCCAAAGTGGGAGTGTGCCAAAATAGCTATTGTCTGATATGTCTAGAAGAGATAGATCCTTTGAATTCAACAAACCCTTTCCAAGACTCCCATTAAAATTGTTTCCATCAAGAAATAACATCATTAAAGCAGTAAGATTTGCATGCTCCTGAAATATTTCCCCATGAAATTGGTTGTTGGAGAGCACTAGAATCTGCAACGAGTAGCAACCATTCAAAAAACGTTTGAGTAGCTGACCAGATAAACCATTTGAAGACACGTCCAACGATTCTATACTTTTCATTTCTCCCATAGAAGATGGAATGGTTCCATGAAATTGATTTGATGAAAATTTCATAGACCACAACTTAGGAAAAATAATCCCAAAGTCTTCTTGAATTGAACCGTTTATCTTATTACTCGAGATATCCAGAGCTTCTAAGCCATGAACAAACCTAGGTAGCTGCAGTTTTGTCAACAAATTGTTATTCAGTAAAATAATCTGCAATCCTGTGTTATTCTGCACAAGCCAAGCCGCAAAAGCTCCAGTTAACTCGTTATGTGAGAGATCAATGTAACACAAGTCATGTTGATGAACAAGAAAACCAGGAATTGTGCTGCCAAGAATGAAATTCTGTAGCTTTAGTATCTTTAAATGAAACAGAGGAACCCACGAGCTCTCAGCTTGAGCTTGGATCAAACCAGCTTTTGATGACAATTGGAATACCTTGAGCTTTGTTTGATTGGCCAACGAGTTGAACAAGAATGAACCATTGAATTTATTATCAAAGAGTGACAAATACTCAAGCGCTGATGGTAGGCCAGACACAAAGTGGTGCGTCCCTGGTTATGAATAAACCAGAGGATCGGCTTGAAGGAAGGTGATCTGGTTAAGGAGAAGGCTACTAGCACTTGATACCACTTGGTGTGTCCCTGGTTATGAATAAACCAGAGGATCGGCTTGAAGGAAGGTGATCTGGTTAAGGAGAAGGCTACTAGCACTTCTCTTGGCAGCGGATTGATTGGGGAATGGATTGGAGGCTACTAGCTCTCCAATTAGGTGTATATGATGATGGATTTGATTCCACTAGCACAGGATCACCCTGAAAAGAGCTATGGAATTTCACAGTAGATTCCTCTACCCTTAAGTGAATGAAAACAATGTTCTTATGCTAAACAGAGAAAGCAAGAAGCAAAAGTGCTTTGAAATATTTTATAAAATTCGATGTTGATTTACAATGGGAGAGGTGAAGCCTTTTTATAGGCAGATATTCCTACCTAAACTTTGTCTACAGAATAATATCCTAACTACTTTATTCCTAACTTCTAGCTAACAACAATATCTTTGACTTATTTAATTTTTTTTTTAAATGCCAACAGATATCTTGATTTATCCTAATCCATTTGGTTTAATTTAAGTGATTAATCATAAACCAATAAATTAAATTAAACCAGCCTAATTGGTTTATTCTTTTTAAGCTTCCTTTTCTTTCTTAGACATGCCCAAATCACTTGAAGAATGAGTTTTCTTTGGGTTTTAACTATGGGCCTAATTATTAGGCCAAACCACAAATCCATGACTCTTTGGGTTTGGGTCGCTTGGCTTAAGTCTTCTTCTTGGGCCGCATTGGTTGGATCTTCTGTTCCTTGGGCCGCTTGATTTGCTTCTCTCTGGGCTTGGTCCAACTCCACATCCATGGGCTGCTTCTCTAGCTCCTTCTCAATTGCCCACCTAGCATTGATGGGTTGTTCCAAGCTTTCCAAGCCTCTGAAACCCATGTTTTCCTTGTTCTGGTCTAGCTTCATCTGATCAAGATTATCTTCTTGTCCAGATCGCTTAACATCCTTATTGGGCCTTTCTAGGATCGCACCATCCCCTTCTCCTTTGAAAGGATTTGACCTCAAATCCAGTTCTTCTGCAACAAAAGAAATCAAGTTAAAATCATTGGATGTGTGATCAAGAATGACCTCACCTTGGAATGTTGAAGGCGGTTGCCAAGTAGGAGTAAACAAGTGTTCCTTTGGTCCATAATCAACTTGTTTGTCCAGGCCCTGAATCCTCCTTGTTCTTGGAACAAACTCCATAACCTGTCTATCCTGTTTTTTTTCAAACACTAGGAAAACCACATCAAATGTGCAACAGAGATAGACAACAGAATTCCCTTGGTTTAAGATCTTAAAAACAAGATTCAGGTTCCTAGAATCACCATCTAAGACAAGATCATATATCATTCTAGCATTAGAACACTCACTGGAACAAAGCTTTTCTTTTGAACACAAACCAAACAAATATATATCATTGCTAGCAAACATATTGGATTGTGCTAACTTAGAAACTCTTTCAACATATTCAAATTCAGAACTTCTCTTAGCTCTAAGAAGATCATGTATGTTCCTATACCACCATTCTAGCAATGCAAATTCGTGTTCCAAGTTGAATAAAACTTCCAAAAACGTTTTTACTCAATGCAGGGTTTTTATCACAAGGTTTTAAAATCCAAAAATCTTCACAGCACAAATTTTCACAGCTTTTTCTAACTAAATTTGAATCCTGCAACCGTTTATTAGAAAAACATTCATCATTCACAAGATCTGCATCAATCCCCATCAATTTTTGTCCTAATGTTCTCCTAATTAACTTGTGAGTCAAAGCAAACTCAGAACTCCCAGTTTCAGCAATCAAAGAACATTCTGATCTAGAAAACACTTCATGCCTAGGTGCTTCAAATGATTGAATCATCTTATCAAAAATAAACATAGAAACACAACGTTCTTTCACATTCTCTAAACCAAATTGTTTCTCTTCTTCAGGTGTAACAATCACAAACAAACTAGGTAAAGAATTTGTCACACCAATATCCTTACAGAGTTTGAGATGACTTTCATCAGTGAAAGAAGGAGTGAATGACTTGAACTCCCAACTAGTTGTAGGTACCAATTTATTGTCCAAAGACAATTCCCTTGGTGATTCCTTCAATAGCTTCTCTTCATGGTCCTGCAAGGAAAGCTCATTGCTACTCGGTTGCACCGGTTTAAGATTAGTAACACTTATACAAGTATCATCTAATACTCTAGCTGATGGAACATAGAAAATATATTTTTCAAGCTCACAGAGATTTTCTTTTAGCAACAGTCTACCTTCAGCTAGTGATGTCTCACTCTTAGGCGAATTTGGCAATGGATCAGACATTTTTCTTCTTCCTCTAACTCCATTAGCATCATTAGCAACTTCCAGCATCTCCCTGCCTATGGCTGGTGGTGCTTTCTTGGGTACCTCTACTGGTATCTCCTCCTCAAAGTCCTGTGAAAAGAAGACAAGGTTACTCGGACTCACCGGTTCACAGATGGTTAGTTCTCTACAAATCTCTTTTCCCAGAAGAATAAAATCAATTTGAGAAGATGGAAAACACTTAGATGGGATTGAGTCATTTAAAAGCTCTTCAGTCTCAAACAACTGCCTAGAAACTGTGGCTTCATTATGAAAAGGTGATGTTTCTGAAATTTCCTTCCTTTCCTCATTGTTATTCTCAGCACTCTCCACAAACAATCTCCTAGGACTCTGTTTCCTGTAGTTACACATAAAAGATTCATTAGAGAAATCTTTTAAATTTGAATTTTGTTTCTTACCTTTACAGATTGGACTAAAATGATTGATTTCTGGCTGTTGGAAGGCCGATTTCTCCTGAGAACACTTATGCTCATGGCGTGTCAACTTGGCTGATGATGTGCGTGTGGTTAGTCTTTCATGTGACCTCCTTAGGTGTCTGTCCTGCACATAACCAAATTTATTATAATCTGGAGCAAACATCTTTTTCATAACAAATTTCATCTCAAACCAAGAAGCAATCTGAGGTTCTCCGTTGTGCCTCCTTGTGGTTGCAATCTGATCCCACCAATTGATGGCATGACCACTGAATCCAGATGAAGCAAGTTTGACCTTCTTTTCCTCAGTGTAGTGATGATATCTAAATATCCATTCCATCTCTTCTTCCCATTCCCTATAAGCTTCAGGATCAATCTTCCCATGGAATGATGGAATCCCAAGCTTGGATTGACGAAGGTACTCTTCTGCTCTAGGGCGACGATGGTGATAAGAATTAAATTCTCCTACTTTTCTGCCTGCAGAGATTGAAAAATCATGAAAATCATTAGCATGGTTAGTCCTATTGAAATCTTGTTGCAGCTTCCTAGTGATCTCAGCCATCATAGCTTCATATTGGAACTGATCAAGATGAAAAATCTGATCAACTGAATTTCTTCTTGCCATGGATTCTCTGAAACAAACTTAAACAAACATATTAGAAAATTCTCTCTCTCTTATTTGGTTCTCTCAGTGTTTAATCCTCTTGCAATTCCCACAAGCTCTGATACCACTTGGTGCGCCCCTGGTTGTTTTACAACCTAAGGATCAACTTGAAGGATGAAGGGGAGGAGGTTACTAACTCTCCTTTGAAGGCGGCTTGATAGGATTAGATTGAGAAGGCTACTAGCACTTCTCTTGGCAGCGGATTGATGGAAGAGTGAATGGAGGCTACTAGCTCTCCAAGTTGGCGTGGATGAAAAGGATGGATTATTCCAACAAGTTCAAAATAGATCAAAGCCCAATCTCCTAAGATCTAGAGCTAAACCTACTGAAACTTAAGATAGAAAGATTGCAAGATTTTTTTTTTTTTTTCTTTTTTTTTTTTTGATTTTCGTTTTTTTTTTTCTTTTTTTTTCTGATTTTCGTTTTTTTTTTTCTTTTTTTTTTGCAGTTCTTTTTTTTTAGATCATTTTGTAATTCAGAAAAGGCTCAGCTGACTTACAAAAGATAGAAAGATAAGAATTTGTTTATGAAACTTAAAAATTGAAAAGAAATTGATGGTGGTTTTGAAATCAAAGTGATTTCACAAACCCTAACCTTCAAGAGGCTCTGATACCACTTGGTGCGTCCCT
The DNA here is from genome assembly GCA_039880935.1 of Streptanthus diversifolius. Taxonomy (NCBI): domain Eukaryota; kingdom Viridiplantae; phylum Streptophyta; class Magnoliopsida; order Brassicales; family Brassicaceae; genus Streptanthus; species Streptanthus diversifolius. The sequence goes on along the minus strand of JAXGFM010000003.1, from coordinate 7,862,316 downwards.
GGTTATGAATAAACCAGAGGATCGGCTTGAAGGAAGGTGATCTGGTTAAGGAGAAGGCTACTAGCACTTGATACCACTTGGTGCGTCCCTGGTTATGAATAAACCAGAGGATCGGCTTGAAGGAAGGTGATCTGGTTAAGGAGAAGGCTACTAGCACTTCTCTTGGCAGCGGATTGATTGGGGAATGGATTGGAGGCTACTAGCTCTCCAATTAGGTGTATATGATGATGGATTTGATTCCACTAGCACAGGATCACCCTGAAAAGAGCTATGAAATTTCACAGTAGATTCCTCTACCCTTAAGTGAATGAAAACAATGTTCTTATGCTGAACAGAGAAAGCAAGAAGCAAAAGTGCTTTGAAATATTTTATAAAATTCGATGTTGATTTACAATGGGAGAGGTGAAGCCTTTTTATAGGCAGATATTCCTACCTAAACTTTGTCTACAGAATAATATCATAACTACTTTATTCCTAACTTCTAGCTAACAACAATATCTTTGACTTATTTAATTTTTTTTTTAAATGCCAACAGATATCTTGATTTATCCTAATCCCTTTGGTTTAATTTAAGTGATTAATCATAAACCAATAAATTAAATTAAACCAGCCTAATTGGTTTATTCTTTTTAAGCTTCCTTTTCCTTCTTAGACAGGCTCAAATCACTTGAAGAATGAGTTTTCTTTGGGTTTTAACTATGGGCCTAATTATTAGGCCAAACCACAAATCCATGACTCTTTGGGTTTGGGTCGCTTGGCTTAAGTCTTCTTCTTGGGCCGCATTGGTTGGATCTTCTGTTCCTTGGGCCGCTTGATTTGCTTCTCTTTGGGCTTGGTCCAACTCCACATCCATGGGCTGCTTCTCTAGCTCCTTCTCAATTGCCCACCTAGCATTGATGGGTTGTTCCAAGCTTTCCAAGCCTCTAAAACCCATGTTTTCCTTGTTCTGGTCTAGCTTCATCTGATCAAGATTATCTTCTTGTCCAGATCGCTTAACATCCTTATTGGGCCTTTCTAGGATCGCACTACAAAGGAAGACAAGTCTTTTGCGAATTGGTTGTATGATAGATCAAGAGTTCGAAGACGGCTTTAGTTACCCAGAAAATCAGGCATACTTGTCAAAGCATTGTTGCTTAAATCGAGCTCTTGGAGATTCATTAGCCCGCAAAGCTTTGAGTAGCCTGAAATTATTCTCACAACACATCCGTTCAGATTCCACACAGCTTACACATCCTTTCATTTGGAATTGGATAATCATTGTTACTATTATGAATACAAAAGCCATCTGCTTCTTCTGTTCACCCCACCACCAGATTCTCTCGTATGCTCTCATTTTTGTTTCCAACTTGAGTCTTTGGTCTCATTATAGAGTTCAGCTTAAAGAACATCAACATGAAATTACTGAAGATTGACCATTGACTATTATCTTCTGAGGGAACGTGGGCTTTGGGCAAGAAGACTTTTCCAGTGACTTGGGTCCACTTGAACTGAATTATTTTAGACAAGAAGTGGAGTCACACTAACCTTTTGCTACTTCTGTTCATGCCAACTTATTTTATACTAATTAGATCTACGCAGAACTTCAACTAGAGAGGTTAGCAAAATTGTTATATTTTATGTTTAGAGCAATTAAGTTTCTATTCCTATACTAGGCCACAATTCTAACAGTTATTTCGTACTAAATTCTGCACCAACAAACACATTATGATACAATTAGGCTTGTTAATATATTTACCACTGAAACTTTTGTTCTTCAATTTTTAACACTCTCAGTTTTGTCATGTTTGTAATTTCAGCCACACCAGAAAGAAAACAAGAAGCTACTAACAAAGTTTTCATTCGAGATACTGACTACTGAAGAAGATCTTGGTAGAGTGATCCATAGTCTCATGGCTCTGTTTTAGCTAGCGTCGTTCCATTGATACTGAGGACGGGTCTGGAACGAGCCTCTCTTAACCCCCTAGAATAAAGCTCTCTGTTCAGGCTGCCGGATGAAACAACTGCTGTTCTGCATAGTTGGCGCTTCTTCGGTCCGTCTCTTTGTTACTCTCTTCTCATCTCTTCTCGGATTTAGCTCTTCTTTGCGATTTCAAGTTAGTTATCGCTGCTGATTGATATTATTGCTACCAAGCTAAGATGTCAATCGAGTACCGATTGAATTTGTTTCCATGTTTTTTTATCCAGTCTTTGCCATGGGACCAATCTATAGATCAATTAAGCATTTTGTTTTCACAATTTGTCACACCGAAACACTTCATTTTTTATGATATTTACAATTTAGCAAAAAAAAAAAACAAGTTATCTTTCGAGCAAACTGTCAAACACTTATGTGCACTAGCAAACTTATAGAATAAGCAAACTTACGCGCCTTCAAATTTTCCACACTCTCACCCTAAACACAAACCGAACAAAGAGACCAAAGCCAAACCAATATTTAAATGGACAGGACTGATAGTGGATGAATTTGCCTTTGGGATCGATCTCATTACTTGGCAGTTATATAAAAGCCAGAGTTGTTACCGGTTTAATTTAAAATCTAATTAGGAAATATGTTTTCTTTTTGTTCCTTTATATATGAAGAAACTCTTTTAATTGTTCCAAACCCTAAAACGCACATGACAATACACACCAATGAAAATTCAGGAGGAAGAGAAGAAAGAAGAAGAGGCAAACTTAAGTATCTCAACTCAAGACAGTTAATTATTAATTATTTTCTTAAACCAAAAACAGCCGTGGAGTTTGTCTTAGTCGTCAAGTGTTTTGGTACGTTTCTTCAGAACAGTTGAATGGAATCATGGGCGAGGAGAGAAAATAACTCAGCTGGTTGGGAGCTAACGGAACTACTTCCTAACTCTTTGGGTTGAATCTGATTGGTTCAATTAATTTTTCTTGAAGAAACAAAAAACAGATAAAATAAATTGGACCCACCTCATTGAGTAATCCAACTACCATACACCAAACTATAATGTCGGTATATTAATAACACCAAAAGTCCAAACCAAACAACAAAACCATAAGAAGTTCTTAGAAAACCCACTTCTTGTGTCCGACACAAAAAAAGAAAAATTACAAGAAAAGAGATCAATGGAGGAAGAATACGTAAGAGTGCTTAACATAACAGTGATTGGAGTAATCTCATGGGGTCTGATTTTCATCCTTGTCCGACGAATCTTCTCAAACTACTCCTTCGATTTCAGCACTCGTATTGTCTCGACGCTTCACGCCACAGTCGCGGTTGTTTTAGCAACTTTCACGATTCAAGATTGGTCTTGTCCTGTTTGTCCCATTGCTTCCACGTCATCTCTCCAGCAGATGGAAACGATGGCGTTTTCATTGTCTTACATGATCTACGATCTCATTTGTAGTCATTTTGATCAAGTCCTAAGCATTGATAATGCGGTTCATCATTCTGTTTGCATTCTTGGTTTTGTAGCTGGACTTTGCTACCGAAAGGTAATATATACTTTTATTTTATTTTTAGTTTTGACTATTTTAGTTGGGTTTTGGAGAAACTATATATTAAATTTTATTTGTATTTTTTTGTTGTGAATTTATGGTGGAATTAAGTGTGCATCCGAGATGGTTGCAGCAATTTGGATAACAGAGATCTCGAGTCCATTTCTTCACCTCAGGGAGATTCTCAAAGAGATTGGTTACAGAGACACTGATCTCAATCTTGCAGCCGATGTGAGTATTATAACATACAATAACACTCTAATGAATTAGAATCAGTATTGTCACTACCTTGAGGTTCTATGATAACTATGTACAAAAATGGGTAATGGATTTGCATGTTGAGTTTTTTGTTTAACTATCGTTTTAGAAGTGTTAGAAATCGAGTCTCTTTCATTTCTTGTGTAGGTTCCATGTTACCAATTTGGCAAAAATCACAGGTTTCTAATCTTATTATAAGGTTGACCAAAACAAAAACATCGTTTTTTAGGAATATAATTATAGAAGCCAACACGTAAACATAGTCAAGTTTGTCAAATCTTGCAAGTTTTAAGAAAATTTATACTGTTGTTAATGAGATATAGATATGAAATTTGGTGATGAGAAAACGTAGAAACACGTTTAATTTTTCCTTAATTAAGCTCATTAAAGCTTAAAAAGTCAATTTATATAAGATAATGGCGGGAGAATTAACTAACTAGTAAATAAATGGTGTAGGTGTGTTTTGCAACAATCTTCTCATTGGCGAGAATGGTGGGTGGACCTTACCTCGTTTACGTCACGATAACAGCTGATAATCCCATCCTCATCAAGGTAAATTAATTATACGATACATTTCGTATTGGTCTTTGACTTATTCTTATTTCTTCAATTTGTCTATATAATAGTTATTATAATTTATAAATATGTGAAACCAATTATATTAATGGAAATGAAATTTTTGTTAAGAAAACGATCTGCATTATGCTGATTAATCTCGTTATATATCACTAATTTCAATTGAAATGTAATATTTGATGATTTTTTTTGTTTCTTCTTCTTATTCTTATTTTAGGCAATGGCACTGGGATTACAACTCGTGAGCGCATTCTGGTTCTATAAAATCCTCAAGATGATGAGATACAAAATTATTAAAAGAACAATGCCGAGTAAAAAATCTACTTAGTTGAAGTTAATGTACTGTTAATTGATTATGATTTTGTTGAATTTCAATTGTTTTTACCATTTTTATAATACATGAAACTTTTTATTTACATTAAAATGTGTGGAATTCTTCCGAGAAGGGACCATAAAAGATATGAGACTCGACTCATTTGCCAATTTATTTTGGATTAAAAATTCATAAACTTTTAACGATGCATATACACAAGAAACGAAAGACATGGTAACAAAAGAATTCTTACACGTATATCCCACAAGACACTAAACCGGAAAATGAAATAAACCAATTTGACATTGAACCAATATACTCAAATACCGCTTACAAGAAATCTATAATACTCTTTTTGAGTTTATTATTTCTTCGTTATGATGACTTAGAAGTGCTTTCACCCAAGACATAATTCCAAAAAAAAAAAAAACACTCTCACAGCTTTTGGTTGAATGATTAAGAAACAAGACTACTTCCAGAAACAAAATAAAACGTAATCGACAGATTAACCTTAGTAAGGCAACACTTGAGCACATCTAATTTGCATAATTACGGGTCGGTCTTTCATTTAACGCTACAATTCTAGCATATCGTCAAACGCCCATCACAAAACTCTGATAAACCTACACAAACTGGGAACAATGTGTACGAAAAAACATCACCTGAGAAATGGAAAATCATTGATTAAGAGAGAAATCTGAGTTTTAGTACAAAGCCGAAAATGCAATCAATAAAACCCAGTAGCATCCACGATTAGCAAGAGCAGCAAACAAAGGACAAGAATAGACGGCCTTAGAAGCTTCGGGGATTGCAAAACAAACACAAACGGAAAAGAAAAAAGAAGAAGCATAATGATTTGGATAACTTTAGAATACTGAATAACGATGTGGTTGGTCACAGACTTAGGTCTCCTTCTGTTCTTCAGCAGGCTTTGGTGCTGCTGCTTCTTTGATCTCCTCGGTACCTTCGTCCTGGTTAATACCATTCCAAGCAACACAACATGATCAGATCAGCACAAGGAAGAACATGATGGTAATCATAGTAGATCATCACAAGGATGTACATAAGGGTATTATTATCATAAATCATAATGCAAAACTAAACCATTTGATTTCAAAACCTATGAACTATGTGGGTGAGCAATTCCAGAATTATTGAAATTAATACAGCAGAATCAGAACAGGACAAGGTCGAGGATAAAACGGAATCAAAATGCCAAACTTAACCATTTGATTTCATCTCCTATAAATCTATTAATTGTGGGTGGACAATTTAATAGTTATTAAAAATTAACACAACTTGATCAGATAAGGACAAGGAAGAAGATCAGGGTATCAAAATGCAAATCTTAACCATTTGATTACAGCTCCTATGAGTCTATGAACTATGTGGTTGGACAATTCCATAATCACTGAAAATCAACAAAACTTGATCAGATAAGAACAAGGAAGAAGATCAGTGTATCAAAGTGCAAAACTAAACCATTTTGATTTAAGAACCCATGAACTATGTGGATGGGCAATTCTAGGATCTTTGATTATCTTTTGAAATGATTTTTCAGAAACAAAGAAAGGTTTCAAAGGATCAAAGATTAGTTCTTACCTGCATGTCAGAAGTCCAGAGAGTAAGGTTGTCACGAAGAAGCTGCATGATCAAGGTACTGTCCTTGTACGACTCCTCTCCAAGAGTATCCAACTCAGCAATTGCTTCATCAAACGCCTGTTAAAATCCCAACTTCACCACGTTAATCACACATATGTGCTAAACATAATCATCCCAATGACTCAAATCCTAATACACGTAAATGAGATCAGTAAGTTTTTTTCATCACCTGCTTAGCGAGATTGCAAGCACGGTCTGGAGAGTTGAGAATCTCGTAGTAAAACACAGAGAAGTTCAAAGCTAATCCCAGACGGATTGGGTGTGTTGGAGCCAATTCGGAATTAGCAATATCCTAGCAAAAACACAGAATAAAAAAGAGATATCATCATCATGATTTGACCTAGAAACTAAATCATATATCCGAAATACAAAATACAAAAAAAAAAACAAATTCGCGATTCATAATTTGACATAGAAACTAAATCATATATCACAAAGAAAAAATTCAAAAATTAAAACAGATTCACGATTCATGATTTGACCTAGCAACTAAATCATATCTCCTAAAGACAAAAATACAAAAAAAAAACATATTCGCCATTCATGATTTGAATAAGAAACTATAATCATAGATCCTAAAGACAAAATACAAAAAAAAAAACATATTCGCCATTCATGATTTGAATGAGAAACTATAATCATAGATCCTAAAGACAAAATGCAAAAAAAAAAAAACAAGTTCGCGACATGATTCAACCTAGAAACTAAAATCATATATTCCAAATACAAAATACAAAAAAAAAACAGATTCGCGATTCATGGTTTAACTAGAAACTAAAATCATAAAAAAGAAAAACAGATTCGCGATTCATGATTTGACCTAGAAACTAAAACATAAATAGATTCCAAATTTCAGATCGGAGACAAAATCTTAATACCTGAGCGGCTTTGTAAGCGGTGAGGGTATGTTCAGCGGCGTCTTTCCTCTCTTGACCGGTTTTAAACTCAGCCAAGTACCGATGGTAATCACCTTTCATCTTAAGGTAGAAAACCTTGGAATCTCCGTTAGCAGAAGCAGGGATGAGTCTAGTATCAACAAGCTTAAGAATACCGTCGCAGATTTTCGAAAGCTCAGATTCGATCTTGCTTCTGTAGTCACGGATCGTGGTGACGTGATCATCGTTACCACGACTCTCTTCCTTTTGTTCGATTGATGAGATGATACGCCAAGAGGCACGACGAGCGCCGATTACGTTTTTGTAAGCGACGGAGAGAAGGTTTCGTTCCTCGACGGTGAGTTCGTCTTTGTCGACTGCTTCGGCGACTTTCTCCATGAATTCGACCATTTCTTCATATCGCTCCGCTTGTTCCGCGAGCTTCGCTAGGTACACGAACTCTTCCCTGGCTGAGGATGATGCTGGGGCTGCCGCCATTTTTTTTGTTCTCTCTTTGTTTGTTAGATCGGAGACGAAAAGGCTTGAAGGGGAAGGATTCAGATCTGAGGAGAAGAGAGAGAGAGAGAGAGTGATTCGTTTTCGAATTTTAATTCTAAATGATTTTTTTAATTGTTAGTGGGGAGCGACGATTGCGAAGGGAGATTTAAGGAGAACCGTTGGATTGAACGTGTGAGCGAGTAAGAAAAGTTGTAAGGAGGAGAGCACACGGGAAATTTTCACCCCCAACAAACCACAGTTTCCATGTTTTAGAAAATTATTACTTTTTACAAAAAAAAAATCTTTATCATCATCTTAATGATGCTGCCCATTCATAAATTTATTTGAGTGAGAATTTTGTTTCTTTTTTTTTAAAAAAAAAAATTGTTTATAGTTTTTACAAATTCATATCGATCGGGTCGGTCGGATATAGATAATTTGAGGGTGTGCTTGGTATAAACTCTAGGCTGTAGTTTTTTGTAATTTATATTTTGTTGTAAAAGATAATTTTAGAAATTTGATTGTGATTTAAAAATAAATTAAAATCAAATTTTGTAGATTTTAAAATAACTGTCAATCCATAAATAAAATTAGCAAAATTATGTTTAAATTTTTTCTGTAAAGGCTGACTATAATTTTTTTAGAAAAATATTATTATAAAGTTATATGATATAAATTTAATATGTATTACATTGATTTAAAATATTTTATATTCTTTACGAAACAACATATATTTGCATATGAAATTTATTTGTGTTTAAATATTTTAATAATTAAATTTGCAATTTTTATATAATATAATTACATAAGAGTAAATAGGACAATTTATCTATTTAATTTTTTATGAATTTATATTTCATTAATATAAATTTTGGATTTTTTTTGTTTTTACATGGGTTTAACCAATCCATTGTGAGCTCTAGTTAGAATTTCTTCACGGAATAAACTTTGACAAATCATTAAAATTAACAACACATGATTAAACCAGAGATAGGGATAATATAATAAGAAATTTGCCAATCAATAACACTTATTAATAAATTGATTTACTCTTTTTATTTTATAATTTTTTGGGTAAAAGATGCAAAAAACTTCATTGTTTTATAATTTATAAATTTGTATTTATAAAATTATTTAAACAAAAATAAAAAAATAAAAAATTGATGATGTTATTAAAAAATGGACAAAATCTGTAAAAAATATGAAAAAGAAATTTGAGCGAAATATGAAAATGAAATATGAAAACAAAATCTAAAAACTAAATCAGAACGAAATCTTGAAACCAAATTTGGATAAAATCAATGGTCTAACAGCGTGAATCGTGACTAATGAAATTCCTAAATTAGATGGCTCAGATATCTGCCGGAGAATTATTTATAGTTGTGACAGTTTTATTCTACGATAACGTTTATAAAATGTCTGATGAAATATAGAAACGAAATTTGAACGAAATTGGGAAACTAAATTTCAACATAATCAAAATACAAAATCTAGAAACGAAATCTGGAAAAACAAAATATGGATAAAATTTATGAATTAACAATGTGATGGTGACTAATGAAAACCCTAAGTCGAACGGTTCAGATTAGCCACAGAAAACAAATATGCCGTAAATTTATTTATAGTTGTGGCAGATTTATAAACAAATCTGGCATAACATTAAAAGAAGTCTGCAGAAATATATCTACAATAATTACAATAAATATGTGGCAACGGTAAAATAATTCTGCAAAAAAATATGTTATAACTAAAACAATTCCGCAGCAAAAAAAAATTACGATAACGTAAAAAAAAATCTACAAAATAAATTTTCGATAACTATAATAAATCTGCAATAATAAATATGCGGCTATATCAAAATAAGTCTTAAAAATTCTTATAACTGAAACAATTTCGCAGCATAAATAAATGTGCGACAACGTAAAAATAAGTCTACAAAAATAAATCTGCGGTCGGAACCATGTGGCACAATGGTGGTCATCTCTGAAATTTATGACACATATATGGGGTTCGAACCCAATAACCTACAGTGTTTAAGGGGATATTAAAGCCACTAGAAAAATTATTCACCAAAACATGAAGGCTTGGGCCAAGGTTTTAATTTCATACTTAATCTAAATAAAGAAATAAGAAACAAGATAGATAAACCACCATAAGGAGGGGGGTGAAACCGACTTAGATTCGTGAAGGGTGGTTGGTTCGTGAACGAGTATTGGTCATCATGCGCACTAAGAATGTTGCCTCGTTAAACCCCTATTTGGAAAACCCAGTGAGACAAAACCAAAGATAGGGAAAAAGAGTGCAATGTATTAGCACGAATTTTGGTGTCTTCACCAACGGGTAATGGTATAGACACTGGAGGTAGAGGAATCTTTGAGCAGGAATCTCTATGGTTCCTTGTCCGGCGTGAATGGGCCTTCATGGTCCGGTGCATCATCTGGTGGGCCTTCGGGCTCAGACTCCTGGTTGCTTGCTCGTTCTGCCAGCTGGTTGAACTTGTTCCCAAGAACTCGAGCCTTAGCACGCGTTAATGGTCCGGACGGCACTTCTGGGGTGGTAGCTGGTCCGATGTCCTCATCATCTTCCTATAGTAGAATTTGATATTTACCAATATCGTTTACAATATTTCTTTAAATCTAGTGAATATTCTTCATATCTTTATTTTCATATTTTTCTCTGCTATATAGAAAAAAAATACAATTTGTCTTCCACAGGTTGTTAACAATATTTTTTCTTCATCTACTTCTTCTCTTTTACGCTTCAGTTTCACATTTTCTTCTTTCAAGTTCTTGAAACTATTTTTCTAGTTCTTCTTTTTGAAATTATTTCCCTTTGAACTGATTAGATCTTATTCTTCATCATATTGATGGAAGATTTTTGTATCAGCTCGATCTCTGATAAAAAAGGAACTTATCAGTATGTAAATCCATAGATCACAACCTCTCACTAAAGGTCAGCAATTTTTAAACCCCACAACTATTGTAATTCTCTTAAGGTTAACCATTTAGTTGGCCGATGGACAAGAACATGAAATATTCCATTGATAGAGACGATTATTGAGTCTGAGGATGTGGCACTTCTTTCAAGTATTTTAATTAGTCATTTTTAAAATAAATATGGCTAACACTTTACAAAATCTGGAAAATATACGATAAAATTAAAATATCGTATGTATACACTGATAAAGTTAGGAGCAGTTCTCTTGTGGGGTCATATATCACATCTTTGTATACTTTCCGCCAGATCAAACATTTTATTTGCCAAGTTATATCAGGTTATTTATCAGTAACAAAAAAAAATTAAGGTCAAGAAAATTTAATTGTGAGGTGCAATATGCCCATTGTGGACTAGATGAATAAAGAATTAATCATGTTTTATTTTAATGTCATCCGGCTATATAAACGTGGGTTCTTTCTCATTGATATTGCGGTACATATAAAAGTTTATGAAAGATAAATTATATGGTAATATTGATCAAGATCTTTGTGAGGTTAAATCACAACTTTGGGAAGAAGCCCAACTATCTAGAAGGTATGGTGTACCATAGTACACACCTCTAGAATCTTTATGGGTATCCAATTTGGTTTATTATGGAATATGGTGTCATATTGATGACTCATGGAAATAAGGCGATGTCGTATTCCAAATAAGGATTGCCAATAGCATGGAGGGTGTGGATGGATGAATGGAGGTGAAGAAAATTAGAAGTAGTCTCTCACCACTACATGTTTAATTTGAGGCCTTATTTTGGATAATGAATGTATGAAGACATTTCAATATATCAAAGTTACTTTTGTAATAGACTGTTCGTGATGAGGCCCCGGACCGTGCCGACCGCCTTTTCGACCCAGCGACCGACCCAAGCCACCCGGACCCATACGTAGCCGCACCAGTCGTGCCGACCGGAGCTATGACGCGATCACGGGCTAAGGCGTTGGGAACCAAGATCAACCGCTATGTTGAATGCTACATTGAGGTTCTTCCACTGAGGAATTGTACTCATTTCCCTACCTTCGGTTTTGTCCCATTGGATTTTCCGAAGGAGGTTTTAATGAGGCAACACCCTTAGTGTGCACTCGGACTTGTGCTTGATCACATCCAGAAGCCCACGGCTTAAGCCATCTTTTTGTGTCTTTCATTTTTCTAAGTATGGGACTTGGGCCCGCGCCTAGCCCATTAGGGCCCGCGCCTAGCCCGAGTCAGCCATTTAGACTTCTTGTTGTTTTGTTTTAAATTTCTTGTAGTTTTATTTTAAACTACATGTTGTTTTCTGTAAGGGTAAAACCCTAAGACTTAGGCCTTATATAAGCCAAGTCATTTCATTAATAAAATGCAGACATTGAAAAAAAATAAACCTACTCCTAAACTCTCTCAAATCGCCGCCTAGCCAAAGCTTGGTAGCCGTCGAATTGAACCATGCCAAGGTTCGAAGTCCCACTGGTGTATCGCGGCCCCATCCATAACCGCGTGGTCCAGCTCGCTCCATCGCTCCAGCACCCATCCGGTTGAGACTCTCCCAAACCCGCGCTCCCAACCCATCCATGATCGAGACTCTCTCGCGGTCAGTGTCCAGCTCCGAGCCGCGTGAACCTCCCGTGGTCGTCCCCGCATCCGTGGCTCACATCATCTGGTAGCAGAGCCCAAACAGCTCCTGACCCCCGGTTGTACCTATCCCCTTGCTTTACTTCTCTTGCTTCAACTGTTTAATTGTTTAGAATTCGCTGCTTTAATTGGCTTCTCCTCCTCCTTTGCAAGGTGAAGAAGCGCCAGTCATAAGTCTTTCAAGTAAAAAAAAAAACACTTAGAACCGCTACCACAAATCCAAAGCCAAACAGGTTCCATTGTTGCTTTACTTAGTTTCATTCGTTTAACATTCCAAAAAATATATATATAAAAGTTGCTTGCTAGGTTGTTTAAATTGTGAATAAGTTTTCATTTAAAAACGGAACAGGCTAAAGAAACCAACCTAGAACATTTCACTTTTTGAGAAATTGTGAGTCAAGTCTCTTGCGCTCACACGTGTGGTAGCCGGCCTTGTTCTCTGCGTTCGCTTGCTAGGACCCGTACAAGACCAAGCCAAACCGTACAAGAAACCGTATAGGGCCAGGCGCAAGACCGCACCTTCGAATTAGCACCAGGACCCTCAAGTGCAACCGCAAACCCTTAGTACCGCCTAGGTAGCAGCCGCCCCTCCCCAGCCTTATCTTTTGTCCCGTGTGATTTAGGCAAGTAGCTCTGCGGCATTAAGTGTCTCTAGGTCGCTAAATGAATTTTTCCATTTCAGTTTAGGAAGCAAATCATAGCGTTAAGGCCATTCAGGGATATTTCCAATTTTCTTTAGGAAATAATTTAAGTCTAGGACTGCAATAGTTAGACTTAGAAAATTTCCAAAAACACATTTAGGAAATTCCCCATTTTCGAATATTAGGCAATATTTGCACTTAGAACAATTTCCAAAACCAAATTAGGAAGTCATTTAAGTATATAATCTTTCCTTTTCTAGTTTTACGCACATATCCCAAATTAGGATAGTTTCCAGTTCTAGTTTTAGGAAAGTTTCCATTTTAGCAAAGTTTCTAGATTAGAAAAGTTTTCATTTTAGGAAAGTTTCTAGATTAGGAAATTTTCCATTTTAGGAAAATTTCTATTTTAGGAAAGTTTCTAGATTAGGAAGGTTTCTATTTTAGGATACTTTTATAGGTAACCATGTCTAGTGGTTCGGACGCATCAGAACGTCCCCAAGGATCGGCTGCAGTAATGCAAATGTTGAGCCAGATCACGGCTCAAATGAACACCTTTGCAAGCCGTATAGAACGGTTGGAACAACCCGGTCCTCCTCGACGGCCAGACATCCCAGAGGCCTCCCATCGCGGCAACAAAGGTACCACCACAAGCGGACGGACTCATTATTTCGGTAAATACGGCCGCGACCCCGCGAGAAGAGGACCCACCCGACGATCCGCCATACCACACACCCTATGACCGCGACCCACGCCATGATGGAGCACACGACCGACCGCACCCATACCAGGCCCCGAACGTAAAACTCAACCCGCCCTCCTTCGCCGGGAAAGTTGATCCCAAGCCCTACCTAGATTGAAAATGTCGTATGGAACTTATCTTCGACTACTACCGATTCAGAGACCCTAGACGAGTGGCTCTCGCCATGGCTCAATTACCATGCCCTGACTTGGTGGGACCTTGAAGTCGCTGAACGACGGAGGAGATGATTTGGATCATTAACTTCATGGTGCGAGTTCACACATCTTATTCGGAAACATTACGTTCCGCCCCACTTCCACCGAGAGCTGCAGAGACGTTTTAGACGACTCACCCAAGGCACCAAGACGGTCAGCTAGTACTTCGACTAATTCGAACACTTGAGAAACCGTCTCGAGATCACGGAGTCCCCGTAAAGTCATATGACCCAATTTCTTGATGGGCTCCAAGAAAAGATCGCTTGGAAGGTCGAGAGACAGTCGTACCACGATCTTGGAGAACTATACCACCTAGTCAACCAGGTGGAACAAGCTAATAAGAGGAAGGTCGCTGGCTATCAACGGCCCATGACCAACTGCCCCAAGCCGTACAACAGGCCTCCTGGCCCTAGCCCTGACCCGCACTCGCCAACCTGACCCCGAGACGCGTCTCGACCCGCGTCCAGGAGCCGATACAGTACCTGCTTCAAATACAATGGGCGAGGACACATGGCGCGAGATTGTCTGAACCAACGGGTAATGATCCTACCTCCGTCCGAAGAATACAAATCCGCAGACAAAGGCGAAGAAGAGGACGACGTCGAGTACCCCGACTCCGGAGAGCTCCTTATGTTTTGACGCGTCCTCAACACCATAGCTGATCCTGACGAGATCGCCCAGCGTGAGAACATTTTCTATACCAAGTGCACCGTGAAGTGCAAGGTATGTTCTCTAATTATTGACGGAGGCTCCTGTACCAACGTTGATAGTGAATACATGGTTGACAAGCTCGGTCTCGAGAGAACCAAGCACCCATGGCCCTACGGGCTTAGGTGGTTCAATGACAAGACCGAGATACACATAACCGACCAGGTAACGATACTCTTTAGTGTAGGCCGTTACACCGATCAGGTCTTATACGACGTGGTCCCGATGCAAGCTGGTCACCTCCTTCTTGGACGTCCATGACAGTTTGACAGGGAAACCACACACAATGGACGGACTACCGTGTACTCTTTTGTTCACAACAAGCGCAGGTTTAATCTAGCACCGCTCGCCCCGCAATAAGTCCGAGAGATTCAGCTGAGGACGAATTCCACCAAAGGACCCCAGAAGGACAATTTCCTCGTGAACTTCTGGGTCATTCGTAAGGTAGTGAGCAGGGACGATACCAACATTGTCCTTATGATCTTTAAGGAGTCCTTCCACATAGATAGCACCGAGCCACCACCCCCACCCAAAGTCGCCAAGCTCTTTGAGACATACGCAGGCGTCTTCCTCACCAAAAATCGGCCTGGATTGCGACCACTTAGAGGAATCGAGCACAACATCGATTTCATCCCGAGAGCTGAATTACCCAACCGTCCCGCCTACCGCGTTAACCCGGAAGAAGCTAACGAGCTCGAACGCCAAGTAAGGGAGCTCATTGACCAAGGTTATGTCCGAGAAAGCCTCAGTCCCTGTGTCGTACCCGTACTACTTGTGCCAAAGAAAGACGAATCGTGCCATCAACAACATCACCATCAAGTACCGGCACCCTATACCACAACTAGATGACATGCTAGACGAGCTAAGCGGAGTCTCAAAGATCGACATGAAGAGCGGATACCACCAAGTCCGTATGCGAGAATGAGACGAGTGAAAAACAACATTTAAGACCAAGCAAGACCTCTACGAGTGGCTCGTCATGCCATTCGGTCTCTCCAACGCCCTGAGCACTTTCATACGGCTAATGAACCATGTTCTTAGGCCGTATATTAGTAAGTTCGTGGTTGTCTATTTTGACGATATTTTGGTCTATAGTTTGTCTTACGCCGATCACGTCACCCACTTAGAGTTGTTCATATGTACGCTTCAAGAGGAGAAGTTGTATGCCAATCTAAAAAAGTGTACGTTATGCACTGACCAGGTAGTCTTCCTAGGCTTTGTCGTAAGTTCACCGGAACTACAGGTAGACAAGGAGAAAATTAATGTCATACGAGATTGGCCCACGCCCACTAGCATCAGCCAAGTCCGGAGCTTTCATGGCTTGGCTAACTTTTACAGGAGGTTCGTCAGGGACTTCAGCACCATCGCCAGTCCACTGACCTCCGTGATCAAGAAAGATCGGGCATTCAGCTGGGGACCAGAGCAAGAGAAGGCTTTTAACCTGCTCAAAGACCAGCTCACCCATGCCCCGGTCCTATCCTTAACCGATTTCCAGAAGACCTACGAAGTGGAGTGCGACACATCTGGCGTCGGAATCGGAGCAGTCCTGACCAAAGGAGAGAAGCCCGCAGCTTACTTCAGCGAGAAGTTAAGCGGAGCCGCGCTCAATTACCTTGCTTACGAAAAGGAGTTGTACGCCCTGTTCCGAGCAATGAACATCTGGCAACATTATCTTCTGGCTCGGGAATGCGTCATCCATACCGACCATCAGACGTTGCAGCATTTGAAGGGCCAGACCAATCTAAAGAGACGACATGCGCAGGCTGGAATTCATTGAGACGTTTCCCTACGTGATCAAATACAAGAAGGGATAGGAAAACGTCGTAGCAGATGCCTTGTCCCGAAGACACTCCCTGATCTCGATCATGGAAGTCAAAGTCCTCGGATTTGAGCTACTTAAGGACTTATACGCAGACGACGACGACTTCAAGGAGGCATTCCAAAATGCAGGCACTGGAACATACTCACGGTTCTATTTGTTTCACGGGTTCCTTTTCGGGACCGGAGATTATGCATTCCAAAATGATCGACCCGGGAGCTGCTATTAAGGGAAGCCTACGTAGGAGGCTTAATGGGACACTTCGGCGTGGCCAAGACCCTTAGCCTACTCAAGGAGCACTTCTACTGGCCCCATCTTCGGCGAGACATCGAGGCCCATTGCAGCCAGGTTCAGAGTTCCCCTACCCATTCATACTACTCCTTGAACTGATATCTCTATGGAATTTGTGCTAGACTTGCCTAAGATCAACCACA
This sequence comes from Streptanthus diversifolius, assembly GCA_039880935.1. Classification (NCBI taxonomy): domain Eukaryota; kingdom Viridiplantae; phylum Streptophyta; class Magnoliopsida; order Brassicales; family Brassicaceae; genus Streptanthus; species Streptanthus diversifolius. Next base: position 7,845,520 of record JAXGFM010000003.1, on the reverse strand, counting down.
AAGACTCCATTTTCGTTGTAGTAGACAGGTTCTCGAAGATGGCTCATTTCATCCCATGCACCAAGACCAATGACGCCACACAGACTGCGAGTTTGTTCTTCCGGGATACTGTACGGCTGCACGGGATCCCCAGGACCATAGTTTCCGATCGAGACACCAAATTCCTCAGCCATTTCTGGCGGACCCTATGGAAGAAGCTCGGAACCAAATTGGTGTTTTCGACGACTTGCCATCCGCAGACTGACGGACAAACCGAAGTGGTGAACCGGACGTTGTTCACCCTCCTAAGGGCTACCATCGGACGAAATTTGAAGTCTTGGCTCGAGTGTCTACCGCTGGTCGAGTTCGCTTACAACCAAGCCGTCCACTCCGCAACCAAGAAGTCCCCGTTCGAAATCGTCTACGGTTTCAATCTCTTATCCCTGATGGAGTTTACACCGCTGCCACCAGCCGAGATCATGAGTTTAGAAGGAGAGAACAAGGCATATTACGTCAAGAATCTGCACCAGAAGATCAAGGAAAACCTAGAGAATAAGACAGAGTCATACACCAAGCAAGCCAACAAAGGGCGTAAGCAGACTGCTTTGAGGGAAGGCGACTGGGTTTGGCTGCATATGCGACCCGAGAGGTTCCCACAGAAGCGCAAAGACAAGCTAGCGCCAAGAGGCAACGGTCCATTCCGAGTCTTGAAGAAGATCAACGACAATGCCTACCAACTCGAACTGCCAGGTGAGTTTAACATTTCTCCCACGTTCAATGTTTCTGACTTAGAGTTGTTTGATGCAGGTGATGATTCTGCTTTAGATACCAAATCACTTGAAGAGGGGACCATGCCGACCGCCTTCTCGACCCAGCGACCGATCCAAGCCACCCGGACCCGGACTTAGCCGCACCAGTCGTGCCGACCGGACCTATGACGCGATCACGGGCTAAGGTGTTGGGAACCAAGATCAACCGCTATGTAGAACGCTACATTGAGGTTCTTCCACTGCACCACGAACCCATGCCTGGAACGGACACAAGACCAGGCCTCGACACCACGGCCTAACCTCGGGAGCTGTTTAGTCGTCGTAATACTGACTCCTGCGTCCTTACCATCACCCCGAGTTAAGGACGTCAAAGACGCACTAAGGAATTGTATTATTTTCCCTACTTTCGGTTTTGTACCATTAAGTTTTCCGAAGGAGGTTTTAATGAGGCAACACCCTTAATGTTGATATGATCCTGCCTACAGACACCACAGATGATCCGTGGTCAAAAGAACAAAGGTCCAGCGTGGAAGAGGTTCTCCCTGAAAACGACTCCAACACTCAGCCAAAGGAGACTCAAGACCAGCTAGACGTCCCAAGCATCGTCCAGACTGACGCTGGACCCCTTGATCCAAAGGAAGGACTGAAGGCGCCTGAAACTACTTGGACAATGCCAACCGGACCAATGACCAGAGGACGCATCAAGAAGCTCAAGGAGTCTATGGAGGAATCGCTCAAGACCATCAGCACATTGATCACGCCAAGTCCAAGATCATCCTTCACTTTCTCATCCGGGCCCATGAAGTCTAATACTTGGGTAAGTGAATTTTTGGGAGCTCTTTTTCCCTACTTGGTTTTTGTCCCATTGGGTTTACCAAGTAGGTTTTTAATGAGGCCCAAATATTCACTTTCTCTCTGACCCATTTGTTAATTCGGCCCGGCCCATTTCTTTGTCTTTTAATTTAATGAGTGTTGTTAGTAGTTGGTAGTTGGGGAGTTAGGATTTATGTCTTAGCTCTTGCATGAGCTTGCATATTTTTGGAAGTTGTTTCAAGCATGCAAGCTTGTCTCCTCCCCACTCCTATATATATCCCCCCTTTGTCATTTGTACTCTTCACCAAAGTTTTTAATCAAAAAAGTGTTTTCTCTCTAAAAACCTTTGGTCACTTCTCTTCTCTTAGATCCTCCCTAGGTGTGTAATATCTTAGGGTCCATCTAAGAAATCCTTGGAAATTTTTGGTGCGTCATATCCAAAAGCTCCCAAGTCCCGGCTTAAGAAGTCTTCCGCAACTTCTGTCGGTTTTCCTTTCGTCCACATCCCTTGGTCCAAACTCATTTTGGACGCAAGGCTTATCCCGTTTCGTCCTTACTTCCTTGTTGTGTCGATCGTGGGTTGTGATCTCCACCGAGATCACATCAAGTGTGCACTCGGACTTAGGCTTGATCACATCCAGAAGCCCACAGCTTAAGCCATCTTTTTGTGTCTTTTATTTTTCTAAGTATGGGACTTGAGCCCGCGCCAAGCCCGTTAGGGCCCTCGGCCCAAGTCAGCCATTTAGACTTCTTGTTGTTTTATTTTAAAATCTTGCTGTTTTATTTTAAACTACCAGTTATTTTCTATAAAGGTAAAACCCTAAGACTTAGGCCTTATATAAGCCAAGTCATTTCATTACTAAAATACAGATTTTGACAAGAAATTAAACCTACTCATAAACTCTCTCAAATCGCCGCCTAGCCAAAGCTTGGTAGCCGTCGACTTGAACCTTGCCCAGGTTTGAAGTCCCACTGGTGTATCGCAGCCCCATCCATAACCGCATGGTCCAGCTCGCTCCATCGCTCCAGCACCTGTCCGGTTGAGACTCTACCGAACCCGCGCTCCTAACCTATCTGTGATCGAGTCTTTCTCACGGTCAGGGTCCAGCTCCGAGCCGCGTGAACCTCCAGTGGTCGTCCCAGCGTCGGTGGCTCACATCAGTTCGGAGATGGTAAAGATGGTGTCTGAACCATAGAAATGATATGCATTTTCAATTTTGGAAGAGTTTCGGAGATGCAATAAGTTTTCTACACTTTTGTTATATAATTGATTTCACGTGCAAACAATACAAAAGGCAGACAAGTTAGTACACTCGCATTTAATTTTTATTTATAATTTATACAGATTCTATACCACCAACTTGGTTATTTGAATGATTGTAAGTTTTTTATAATGTTGAAAAAGAAGAAAACTAAACTATGTAGAAGAAATGTTCATATATTCTTAGAATAAAACATGGTAGATTATATGATTTAATTTTTGTAGAACATAAAAACAGTAGAATATATATTTTAAACTTTTTAGAGTATAGAGTCAAGGTTAGGATACCTATTTTTAAACTTCATACAATGTAGATAAAATAAGAGGATACATATTATAAGATTGATATAACAAATAATGAATATCAAAATTCTTATTCTAAATGTACTAGAATGATCGGAATCATGTAGTATAATGATGGTCACCTCTGAAATTTATGACACATTTATGTGGTTCGAATACATGACCCCATAATATTTAAGGAGATATTAAAGTCACTAGGCTAAATTAACAAAAAAAAAATAGTAGAATGTAAAATACGAATTAGATTTCTTAAAATAAGAAAACAAATAATTTTTTATTATTGGTTTGAAAAATGCTATGTTAGTGGACTTTTTTAAAATATATATATATATTAATATTTGGTATTAAAAATTGAAACAATATGTTTCTACTATAAAAATAACATCACCAAACCAAGAATATGAATTGGCTATTATATAAGTGGATATGAATTTTATATCCTGGAATTTCAGGGTATCTGTATCCAAAAAAATTACTATTCAAATCTGAGTTTGCCAATATCCATAAATTTCCAGATATTCAAAATACCAAAAAAATTAAAACCATATTTTTAAATTAATAAAATAAATAAAAAAATTAGATAAAAATAAAATTGAATATAAGGTATCTTATAAAAATCATTAATTGATATTCATCGATATTTGAGAACATAATTATTATGGATATTCAAAACAATATCAGTTTTTTTTTAAATAAATTTGGATTATGTAATGTTTAAAATCTTTTCTACTTATTAGAGCATCTCCAATACATTATCTATATCTTTTAATATAAAGATTTTTACACTCCAAACCATACTCTAAAACTTCAAATTTTGAAGTTTTGTACAATGAATCTCCACATTTGAAGTCAATTTGATGTTTCATATGTTTTATTGCATTTTAGTCCCTGTAATCATATATAGCTTGACTAATTTATGTAGTTATTGTTTTATCACATTAATACATATGATTTTATATCTTATAAATATTTAATATATAGTTTTTTTTGTCAACAATATATAGATTTATAAATTAGAACTAAATGGACACCTTTCAAAATAAAATTTAAAGACATTAATATAAAAGAAATATTACATAATTTAAAAATAACTTTACACAATAATAATATTACATAAAGCAAAGTTAATACAAAATAAGATATATAAACTGATAAATATTACACAAAATAACATACAACAACAATACTAATACTCAGGTAAATTTGATCTTGAACTTCCAAGATCAATACTCAGATGTAAAATTATAGGTAATTTTATAATTTAATGTAATTTTTTATTAGTTACTATTTTGTAAGACTTTATATATTTATTTTAAAGTTTTATAATTTAAATAATTATGATAATAATTGAAGGAAGATAGTGCAAATTATATAAAAAATCAAAGTTAAATTTAAAGTTTTACTATTGGAGAGAAGCACCTTGAAACTTCAAATATAAATTTTCAAAATGAGTTAGAGATACTCTTATATAAATATTATATATACATCGAGAAAAGTAAATATTAAAATGGATTTGGATTGGATCTGGGTATCCAGATTTTTAAATTTTGATTACTTTGATCCAAGAACTTGCCATTTGTCTCGGATCCAGAGAATGAGAAGTAATGCAAGAGCGAAAGCAAATGAAACTCCCGTGATCATAAACAAACCGCGGAATCTATAAAGGGTTATAGGATTTGACATATCCTCGATTGTGTATGGAATTTGATTCTCGAACCATCTTCTCTCTATCCTGTTTAGACTATCGTCTGTCCTTAGCTTTGATATTTCCTGGGACACATGATGTACCAACTCGGAGCCCTTCCGAAACATCTGAATCATGGTTTAACAAACCAACATCTTTTGTCAGAAAGCAATAAAGAAGATGAAAGAGTAGATGACAATAAAGAAGGATACATACAAAGCCGAAACCATTGGTGGAACATTGTCTGTCGACCATGACAAACTGTGCAGGATTCTCTCCAAGGAGGACTTTTGAGGTATGGCAACTCATCGACAACAAACAGGACAGTTCTGTTCAACAAGATTTTACCATAATCTTCAAAACTATTGAGACCATTGGATCTCATTGCTCGGAAGCTAGAACTAGTGACAGCCACATTTGCGTTAAATCGAATCTGTTGTACCGTCATCATTGATGTCAATGTTGCAGTGTAACTTGTAGTCAATATGAGCACTGAAAATATCCAAATTGTGACTACAAATCTCGATAAGTTGTGATTTACCCTTTCCCCTGTCAAAAATAGTAAGCAGGAAAAGGTGAAAAAACTAATTAAAGCATCACTCCAATCAAGATGTTCTCAGGTCTTTTTATTAACCAAACTATAATGCCCGTTAAGACAAAGAATGATGCACTTCTTATCCAAAGGCTTGGTGTTAGAGGTTGGAACAACACCCACATACTTGTCTCCTTTAGTGCTACAATTCCAAGACCCATTTCGGTGAATGGTATCGTAAAATCAACATACGTTGATATATTGGAAGTGATTGTAATATCTCCTACGGGTGCATCAATTTGTCTTTCTATCAAATGCAACAAAGAATTTTTTTAATAGAGTTGGTTCAGTTTCCACACACTCTACATACATGAAAACATTGTTGGAACAATATATTAATAAATAATTTTAAATTTATAATATATAGTTAAATTGTGAATAAGAATTTGCTTAGAAGAAACTTTTTCTAATAATATATATTATGAAACAAAATCACTAAGAAATAAATGGTATAAAGGAAATCAAATTTAAATTCAAATATTTTTCATAACTTACAAATATTTTGGAGTTAAAATCAAATTAAATTTATCTATTATGGATCAAATTAAATTCAAAGATTTTCATAACTTACAAATATTTTGTAATTAAAAATCAAATTAAATTTGATCATTATGACTCTTGACCACCAAGTTTCATTACTCTCCTATAAATACCAAGCTACCTAGAATGAAAAAAATTAATGTCATTCTTCATTTTGCAAAAGAAAACACCATTAGACTTAATTCAGATATTCTTTGAGAAGTTTCTAAGTGTTGAAGCTCTCTTGAAATATATTTTTGGTTGTTAGTGTTAGGTGCTAGTAGCTAAGGAATTCACAAAGATTAACAGGTTTCTACTTTTTCCCTCTTCTACTTCTCCTTTTCAGAAGTAGATTCTTGTTCTTGAGTATATAGTAAAATTAGCTCGTAGATTCAAATATGAATGAAGCATGTTTGTCTTAATATTTGGTTGTATCTTGGGATTCAAAGAATGCATGAAAACCGTCTCATTGCGGACATTTTTATTGAGTTAAGGAAAATGATCATCCCGACTCCAAATGTTTTTTTTGTTTTTTGTTCTTATGATTCTAAAAACAAAATCATGTTTAAGTTTTATACTTTATATTAGTTATTAAGTCATGTTGATCTTATTTATTATTAAATTGTCAATATTAAAATGTTTGTCAAGGAATAATGCATTGTTAATATTTAATATAATAATAATGATCATAAAGATTAATATGTGATATATGAAACTATAATTCTTGGTCAAAGAATAAAATTAAATATTGTTAGCTTTTATGTTCTTGCTAATAATTATGTTGGCCATTCTTGAATTTATTATTCATGGTCAAAATGTTATACTTAAATATGTAATTTAATATTATTGAATTATGTAAATGCTATAATTATTTTGCTAATATAAGTTACATAAATGTCAATATTAATGTTTGTATATATATATATATATATGAGTAGATATTAAAACATATATATATATATGCGTATTTAATAGTTTATTTCAATTTCAAGACATAAATTGTATTGCAAATTGATATTTCAAAAATCTGATTTTATAAGGTTCTACAATCTTAACTCAATAAAAATTCGCTTTTAAACGGATTTATTGTGTAAAAAATTGAATTTGCAAAAATCAAAGTCTTGTTTTTGATTGTTGAAAAAAAAAGTCGGTTTCAAGATCGTGACCGGATCGATCGATCGGGGTCTCAAATCGATCAATCCTTATCAGTCGATTGTGAAAAATCAAATAAATTGAACACCGAAACCGGTACCGCGGGTCAAGCGACCGATCGATCGCCAGCCGATCGATGTTGTTTACCGGAAAAAATGTTTTTTTTTTAAAAAAAAACAAAAATAAAAACCAATTAAAGATCAATTAATTTTTTTTTTGGAAAACATTTTTTTTTCAAACCAAATATTAGTGGTCTAATACCATTTAATTTATTGATAAAACGTTATTTATTTCAATACATGAAATATTGAAATATTATTGGTAAAACTTCATTAAAAATTAATAAATTTTGGTAAGACGTTATTTAATACCAATCAATTTTGGTAAAACGTTATTTAATATCAATCAATTATTTAAGAACCGATTAATTTTGGTATAGCGTTATTAATTTTAAGCGAGTTTGCTATTCGGTTTTAATTTTTAAAAAACAAACGCTTAAATCGCTAAAAATAATTAGCGATCGTGATTTAAAACGTATATAATAACATATACGTTAATAAATATGTGTTCGTGTTTTTGTTATGAAAACAGAAATAAGATAAATTATGGTAATGATTTTTTTGATTTTATACGATTTAATCATATAAATATGATTTTCTCAATTCAATAGTAATTTAAAGAGTAATTGGTCATATTATTTTGTTATTGTGCATTGTTAATCTAAAAAATATTTTTTACTTGGTCTAATACTTGTTAAATGTTTCAACAAAATTTCAGAAGTAGTTAATTTATTTTTCTACGATTTTATTGCTACATTCATTAAAATGATTTATGTTTCATTCTGAGCATAGACAAAACCTGTTTAAAACGTTAGCAAAAAGTCACGCTTTGACTTCTGTGCTGAAGTTTAATATTTCAGAGATTTAATAATAGTTTGGAAATTAATTGGATGATTATGCAAATTATCTAAATAATATAAATTGCTTCATCCTGCCCTTGTATTAAATTAAATTGTTACTTTCTGAATTTAATAGTTATAGAAATTAAAATTTAATTATTATAGAGGTGCTATTGGTTACGAGTCTAGTGAGTCGACACATCAAATTTAGTTTGATAGTAGTCTGCCACATATGATTGTGCCAAATTCTGATGTATATTAGAGTGTCATGTGAGTGTCTAGTGCTATAAGCACATGACTAATGATTGACAAAATTGATGGAGCTCAGTTCATTATATGACATGAGAAGATCTATATATCATTGACCATGCTAAAATTAAAGACGTAAATCAAGAAGGATATCATATGCTTTCTCTTGAGAATACTAAATAATAAACTTTGAAGTTTAATTCACACTGATTTGTGCGATTTATTTACCCATTAGAGGAGGTAAAAAGTATTTTGTGACTTTCATTGATGATAATACAAAATATTGCTATATTTACTTGTTACAAAGCAAAAATGAGGCTTTGGATAAATTCAAAGAATATAAGCTGGAAGTTGAAAATCAACTAGATAAAAGTATAAAAAATAATTTGGAGTGATAGAGGTGGAGAAAATGAAGGACAGTTCGATGCATTTTGTAGAGAAAATGGCATCATTCATCAAACAACTGCTCATTACTCACAAAAATCAAATGGAATTGCAGAACGCCAAAACCGAACTATGAAAGAAATGATAAATGCAATTATGCAAGAATCTGGCGTAACCCAGAACATGAGGGGAAAGCTTTAATTACTTCGAGTTATATTCTAAATAAAATTCCACACAAAGTGACGGGAAAAACGTCATATGAACTGTGGAAAGGTATAGTCCATTCATACAAATACATGAAAGTGTGGGGGTGCCTAGCAAAAGTGGCAGTACATGTTCCGAAAAAGGTCACAATTGGACCAAAAACAATTGATTGTAATTTTATCGGATATGCGCACCATAGTAGTGCTTATCGATTTCTGGTTCACAAATCAGATATTCCAGATATCCATATAAATACAATTATAGAATCACGAAATGCATCCTTCTTTGAAAATATTTTTCTGTGTAAAGATAAAATACACCCTAAACGAACTAGGGAAGAAAGAGATGTAGGTGAAGCAAACACTTATGCCATTGGTCTAGACAATGGAGAAAACGCTGAAATTGAACTCAGACGTAGCAAAAGAGCTCGAAAGGAGAAAAATTTTGTTGATGATTTTCTAATGATTTTACTCACAGAAAATGAACCAAATACATTTGCGGAAGCAATTTCTACACCTGATGCTCCTTATTGGAAGGAAGCAGTCAACAGTGAATTCGATTCAATTATGCAAAACCATACATTTTACATAACGGATTTACCATAAGGGTTCAAAGCTCTCGGTTGTAAATGGATCTTTAAGATCAAACTAAAAACTGATGGGACTATTGACAAGTATAAAGCCAGACTTGTGGTCCAAGGATTTCGTCAGAAAGAATGTCTAGACTTGTTTGACACGTATTCTCCTGTGACGAGAATAACTTCTATAAGAACTATCATATGCATCGCAACATTATGAAATCTGGAAATTCACCAGATGGATGTGAAAATTGCTTTTCTTAATGAAGATCTTGAAAAAGAAATATACATGAAACAATCTGAAGGGTTTGTTATTCTTGGACAAGAAGACAAGGTCTGTAGACTTGTAAAATCGATGTACAGACTTAAACAAGCTCCAAAGCAGTGGCATGAGAAATTTGACAAAGTAATGATGTCAAATGGGTTCCGCATAAATGAATGCGATAAATGTTTGTACTTCAAAACTACGAAATATGCATACGTTATGTTATGCTTATACGTAGACGATATGCTTATCATTGGAAGTGACAACGACATTGTAAATCAGACTAAAACCATGTTACATGGACAGTTTGAAATGAAGGATATGAGACTAGCTGATGTAATTCTCGAAATTAAAATCACTAGACATCCTGGAGGATATATATTATCCCAGTAGCATTACGCTAAAAAGGTATTTGATAGATTCAATAATTATTCAACTGGAACCTCCAGAACACATGTGGATACCACATTTCACCTGACAAAAAAAATCAGGTGCAACGGTATCACAAAATGAGTATGCTCGAGTAATCGAAAGTCTAATGTACTTGACTAATTGTACTAGACCAGATTTAGCTCACTCGGTAAATGTATTAAGTAGGTACACGAGCAATCCAGAGTACACTCATTGAAAAACGATAACAAGATTGTTATTACTTACGCTTTACCAAAAATTATGGACTGCATTACGGTTCAGAACCTACCGTGTTGGAAGGATATACCGATGCTAATTGGATATCAGATTCCAAAAACTTGAAGTCCACAAGTGGTTATGTGTTTACAGTTGGGGGTGCTGCAGTATCCTGGAATTCTTCGAAACAAACAGTGCTGGCTTGGTCAACAATGGAATCTGAGTTCATTGCGTTGAACAAAGCAGCAGAAGAAGCATAACATCTTCGAAATTTTCTGGAAGATATTCCGATGTGGAAAAAACCAGTGTCATCGATTTGGATACACTGCGATAACCAAACGGCTATATTTCGTGGTAACAATAGCTTGTACAATGGCAAGTCACGTCACATACGTAGACGACATAAGACCATTAGATAATTGATCTCAAGTGGTGTAATTTCGCTAGATTACATCAAATCAGCTGATAACTTAGCAGATCCTTTTACGAAAAGTCTGACCCGAGATCAAGTATTGAAATCATCAATAGGAATGAGTTTAAAGCCTATGATTTAACGATGAAATTTGGCGGTAACCCCACCTATACTTTCTAGGTTCAAAGGGACAAGTCAAATTAAGTATAAGAAAACACTGTGAAACTTATGTTTCTACCCAGTTCCTAATAATGATAAACAGTGTTGTCTGCAAAATTGAGGGTAAGGGTAAGCTTTTAATGATTTCATCATATTTATTTCAAGGAAGTAAAGCAGAATACTTGAAATAGAATATGAGAATCACCTGTTGAGTGTGAAATGGGGCCGTTTCTAGGAGAATAAGGGAATGTTGTATTCTCCAAATTCACTCAGGAAATACCACGCATGCTCAAGGTCAAAATGAACACAACGAGAGAGCGAAAGTTCTACTAGAGAATATAATTGTGTTATATCTATTGTTTCAGTTTATACTAGAAATTCGGATGGTTCTAGACATCGTGTTCACCAACTGGGCTTGTACACTCGATAGATTATAACAGTGATTGGTTCAACGCTGAAAAATACAACATTTTCATATACAGTTATTTTTCGCATATACTCAAGAAAGTCTTTTTCAGCTTAAATATATCCTAAAAAATGTTTTTTAAATAAATTTTTAGAGTCAATTCTATTCATGTGGGGGATTTTTGGAACAATATATTAATAAGCAATTTTAGACTTATAATATATAGTTAAATTGTGAATAAGAATTTGCTTAGAATGAACATTTTCCAATAATATATATTATGGAACAAAGTCACTAAGAAATAAATGGTACAAAAGGGGATCAAATTTAAATTCAAATATTTTTCATAACTTATAAATATTTTAGAGTTGAAATCAAATTAAATTTGTCCATTATGGATCAAATTAAATTCAAAGATTTTGATAACTTACAAATATTTTGTAATTAAAAATCAAATTAAATTTGATCATTATGACTCTTGACCACCAAGTTTCATTCTTCTCCTATAAATATCAAGCTACATATAAGGAAAAATTAATTTCATTCTTCATTTTGCAAAAGAAAACACCATTAGACTTAATTTAGATATTCTTTGAGAAGTTTCCAAGTGTTGAAGCTCTTTTGAAATATCTTTTTGGTTGTTGATGTTAGGTGCTAGTAGCTAAGGAATTCACAAGGATTAACAGGTTCCTACTTTCTCCCTCTTCTACTTCTCTTTTTCAGAAGTAGATTCTTGTTCTTGAGTATATAGTAGAAATTAGTTCGTAGATTCAAACATGAATAAAACATGTTTGTCTTAATATTTGGTTGTATCATGGGATTCAAAGAATGCATGAAAACCGTCTCATTGCGGGCATTTTATTGAGTTAAGGAAATGGATCATCCCGACTCCAAATGTTTTTTTTTTGTGTTTTGTTCTTATGATTCTAAAAACAAAATCATGTTTAAGTTTTTATACTTTATATTAGTTAGTAAGTCATGTTGATCTTATTTATTATTAAATTATCAATATTAAAATGTTTGTCAACGAATCATGCATTGTTAATATTTAATATAATAATCATGATCATAAAGATTAATATGTGATATATGAAACTATAATTTTTGGTCAAAGAATAAAATTAAATATTGTTAGTTTTTATGTTCTTGCTAATAATTATATTGGTCATTCTTGAATTTATTATTCATGGTCAAAATGTTATACTTAAGTATGTAATTTAATATTGTTGAATTATGTACATGCTATAATTATTTTGCTAAAATAAGTTATGACACATAAATATCAATATTAATGTTTATATATATATATATATTAATATATATATATGTATTTAATAGTTTATTTCAAGACGTAAACTGTATTACAAATTGATATTTCAAAAATCCGATTTTATAAAGTTCTACAAACATAACTTGTAATCGTAAATTGAGCCATGGTTAATACCTGACTACTAAGTGCATATGCAAGATTGTCGTAGTCACTTCCATTGCGCCAAGGTATGTACTATACTTCATGGTTGAAAGGTCTAATAGATTAATCACCACCTTCACCAGTTTTGGGAATTTGTTGCTCGATGTAATCAAAACCCTCAGCTTTTTTTTATATTGCTTTCTCGTAGATTGCAACCGATCGGACTTTGGCCAGCCCCACCAGGCCAAAGTATGGTCTCCAGCTTATTATGAGTAGAAGACAAATGTCTTCTATTGCTGAAACTACCATTAGAATTTCAGAATCATATCCCTCTCTCACCTGATTCTATCATTTTAACAATCTCAAACTTGTCTGACAACTTCTTATCATCTAATTTGAAGTCACCATTCAAACCCTTAAATCTACACTCTGTGATTGCCTCAAGGAGAGTTGATGATATATTTGGCATCCTTGTAACTTCCACTGCTCTCGCTAGAGCCTAAGCGACATCATGAGCCCATATGCTAGAGATACTCAACTTTTTTATCTTTGATCCACCAATTTCTTCAACAGGCAGAGATTTTTTCCACCTCCAAGTGAAATTCTGAAGCTCTTTTGACATTGGAATGTAAGACTTGAAACCAACCACACCTTCCATCGCTCTTTTGCAAAATCGTCAGTATTCTCAATGAAACTGTTTATGCTTTTGGCAGTGAGGATCCAAGCAAACCCTTCACTTATCGTCCCTAACTTCCGAGCACAATTGAAGAGATGAGTTACAACACGCTTAGACAAGTACACGACAAAGACACTTGTTCCCAAGTCCTTAAGCTTCTGTAACCGACCCATCATAGTTTTCTAACTTAAAGAGACTGTAGAACCAACCTTTGCCTGTATACGGACACTGGTCTCATGGAAACTATCCACAAGGAGTTGAATACTCTCTCTCCAATCATCGTCATCCTCAAAAACAAGAGAAACACTGTTCCAAGCAAACCCATGGATGAAAGCTATAATTCCCTTTGCCTCGGAGGCAGAATCATGTGTCGCTTGGATCAATTGACTGTACTTGCTCAACAAAAATGACATCGGAGAGTTAAGTGTATCACAGGAACCCTAAGTTTCTCTCCAATCTCTGCTAAAAGCTTCACTTCAAGCAACGAGTTCCCGCCAATAATTGCTTCCACACCTACAGCTGTTTCATTTGCAAAGAGAGAACACTTAAGATATTGTGAAAAAGAGACAGAGAATGAGATGAAAGTGAAAGAATGGAGTATGTACCAGAAGCAAGAGCACGAATACGCTCTCCTTTGAGAGTTTCTGACAGAGAGAGAGAGAGTCTTGTTTTGTAATCACTGTTAATGGCGTAGAAATCGGAGAGTGACATGGAAACAGAGCTTCTCACCATCTTCCCCTCCACGGAACCCAAATCCAAAACCAATCCAACCGAAACCCGTTCATGTCCGGACCCGGAGCCTTCATCAACGTCGTTGTTTTGACTAGAAGCAAGACCGTTGTAGGTGAAGAGAAACACAGCAAGAAAAAATAATACTAAGGTTGAGTTTTGAATACCAAACCTCTCCATTGAAAACTTCCCTATTACAAAGGAGAAAAGAAATCCCACGTCTGCGTAATCATATGATTAAGGAGAAGTACATAGTCAACGGGTTGATTAGAGAACATATTTTATGGTGCGGGCTTCCAAAGTTTGCTACTCTTTTGTCTTTCATATGACTAATTATTAACTCTTATCGACAAGAACTATCAATGAATTCTTAGAGGACAATAAGATTGGAAGATCAAAAATATATTATAACAAATCAAGAAGTAGAGGAAAATGGTGATGTCGTCTCATCTCAAAAGTACAAACTTTACTAATTGGTCATCATCCTCTGTCCTTGCTTTGCTTTTGCCAACATTTCAAGACTAGGAATTGGTTTCACACCCTTCTAAGTAGTTCTGAATACTGAATACATTCTAGAAGTGGTAACTTTGCGAGTCTTGCTAACTGAAAAGTTGTAAACTGTAGGAATCTATTCTTAAATATAATAGTTATTTTTCATGGAGAAACTCGAAAGCATCGAGTGGAGTAGCATGGACCCTAATGGACTTCATTGGACAAGTTAAATTTCATGCTCGAGATGCCTTCACTCTTTTGGATAGCTAGGTTATTGCAAACTAAAATATATTCTTTAGTCTTCTCATATTGCCAATGTAAGCTACAACATTTTGTTGTCGAATATGGAAGGAACGAAACCGGCGCCGGCATGGAGAACCTTTAGTGTATGTTGGCTATGTTAGTTTATTATTGACGAAGTTAAAAAGGTGTCAGAACAAGATGAGATAGAGATAGTAAGGCAGATTTGAGTAAGTGACCTGATCTTATAAGAAGATATTTTAAAAGCATTAATTAATAGGAAATGATTTCATTACTAATCTTTGTTACAAAATAAAAATAAAAAATCAACAAATAAAATATATCTATATATATATATATATGAATTAAAAGAATAATAAGTCAACAAAAGTGAGTATGTAATATGAATCTAGCGTACACTAAAATGTGCTTCTTTCAAACGAATCACCAACTTGAGTGTTCAAAGCAGAGTCGAGCATGCAGATGTCTGCAGATCGAACAGAGCCGGAAGCAAATACTTCCTCCCATTTACTCCTTTAGCATTATAACTCCCACCGGTCGTTGCATCCACAAGCAACTCACCAGCATAACCAGGATACGAACCTTTACCATAAACTCCAGTACAAGCCGAGCCAGCCTCAAGCGGCGCCGTTTTAGGCCCTTGGTAATACCCATCTCCAAAAGGGTTCGTTGCAGTCCCAGCCAACAAACTCGCCAAGTTAATCACCATCCCGTCTAAACCCACGTCGTTGTTTGGCGCCATAAGTGGTGGGCTTTGCGGCCCGTAAACCGGCGAATGGAAAGGCCACGCGCATTGTCCTGGACATTGTGTCTCTGAGTTCCCGACCCAGATATAAGCAAATTTCGAACTTTTCTTACCGGAAAATCCGGAACCTGACCCGTGTGACCCGCATCTGTTCACGCAAAAGCCTTGGACTGACACGTCAGCGGAAGTCAGCACGACGTTGACCGCATAGCTTTGACGTCCTTTCGCGGCTAAGGCTTTGATGTTTCTCTCCGTTAAGGATTTTCCCATCGAGTATCCTTCGTCGAGGATTTGTTCTCCGAGGGAGAGAGTGAGGTGTCCACGTGTTGCCTTGTGGTAATACTTCTCTACCGTCTTCCACCACGTGGCGACTGAAGGGTTTTGGGCCATGGTTGATCTCCGGGAAGAGGAGAGAGAAGCGACGAAGTCTGTTACGATCGCACGCTGTGATGGTTTGAACTTCCCGTACCAAATTAAATTGATGGAGACGTCTCCGGTGAGGAGAGGTCCTTTGTGGTACTGAAACGACATATAATCTTGCGTTTCGTCCATCTTCGCGTCTAGACACATAAACGCAACAGCGAATAACAAGAATAAGACTCTGAGATTGTAACCCAATACAAAAGACGCCATTTTTCTAATGTAGAAGAAGTAAAACAAATAGACCAAGACTGATAGACAAAGAAAGCTTCAAAGCGATGATGTGTTTGAGTTTAGAGTTGTGTTAGTTGTTGTTATATATAAGAGAAGAAAAAGGGTACAAAGGAAAATTTATTAAGAGATTGAAACACATTTGTTGCCAGTTAGGCAAAGAGCGCGTTTGGAGATTACAGTAAGAAAACAGCTAAGTGTTTTTGGGAAACAGAACTAAAGACAAAAAACGAAAGTCGTGGGAACAAAGTTAGCTACTGATGAGGTTCGGTTGGACTATTATTTAAATATTAATGGTATAATATTTGTGGTATCTAAAAATTGGATACACCTGGAAAAGTAAAGGGTTTACGCGGCGAAGAGCGAAAGATAATGAAATTTAAAAAGAGGTTCATTCTTAGAAATTCACAATATAACCCATGCATTATCACATCAGCAAATACTTGGCATTAAAAAAATAACTTTTAAGTTCAAAGTCAAGTCACGTGAAACACCATGTTGAACATATTTTAGATTAAATCTGTTGGAACATTGACTTATAATATATAGTTAAAATGTGAATGAGAATTTGTTTAGGAGAGGTTAAAGATTTTTTGTAACTTACAAATTTTTGTATTAAAAACCAAATAAATTTGGCCATTAAATCTACTTAACCACCAAGTTATTCTTCTCCTATAAATACCAAACTAATTAGAAGGAAAAAATCATCCCTTCATTCTAAAAGCAATAAAACACTATTAGACACATTTTAGATATTATTTGAGAAGTTTCTAAGTGTTGAAGCTCTTTTGAAATATCTTCTTGGTTGTTGGTGTTAGGTGCTAATAGCTAAGGAATTCATAAGATTTAATAGGTTCTAACTTTCTCTCTATTCTACTTTTCTCTTTCAAAAGTAGATTTTATGTTCTTGAGTATATGGTAGAATATTAGCTCGTAGATTCTAACATGAATGAAACATGTTAGTCTTATATGTTTGGTTGTATCCTGAGATTCAAAGAATGCATATAAACCATCTCATTGCGGGCATTTTATTGAGTTAAGGAAAGGGATCATCCCGCCTCCAAATGGTTTCTATGATTTTATAAAATCTGTTTATTGTTTAAATTTTAGTTTCACACATAGTGTTGTTTTAATCCATGTTCATCTTATTCTTTATTTAAGTTGTCAACATTAAAATGATGGTCATGAAATTATGCATTGTTAATATTGAATCTAAGAATTATGTTCATGAGATTAATATATATGTGAAACATGAAACTATAATTCTTGGTCAAAGAATAAAATTAAATATTATTAGTTTTTATGTTCTTGCTAATAATTATGTTGGTCATAATTGAATTTATTATTCATGGTCAAAAATGTTATACTTAAGATGTAATTTAATATTGTTGAATTATGTTAATGCTATAATTATTTTGCTAAGATAAGTTATGACACATAAATATCAATATTAATATTTGTATATATATGCATATATATATATATATATATGTTTAATAGTTTATTTCAATTTCAAGATATAAATTGTATTGCAAATTGATATTTCAAAATCCGGTTTTATAAGGTTCTACAATCTTAACTCAATAAAAATTCGTCTTTTAAACGGATTTGTTGTGTGAAAAATCGAATTTGCAAAAATCAAAGTTTTGTTTTTATTGTTGAAAAAAATAAGTTGGTTTCAAGATTTTGTGAACGGATCGATCGATCCGGGTCTCAGATCGATCGATCCTTATTGTTCGACAGAGAGAAATCAAGCAAATTGAACACCGCGGGTCAAACGACCGATCTACCACCAGCCGATGGATCGATCTCGTAAGATCGATGCTGTTAACCGAAAAAATATTTTTTTAAATAAAAAAATCAAAAGCAAAAAACAATTAAAGACCAATTAATTTTTTTTTGGCAAACGTTTTTTCAAATCAAATATTAGTGGTCTAATACCATTTAATTTATTGGTCAAACGTTATTTATTTTAATACATAAAATATTGAAATATTATTGGTAAAATGTCATTAAAAATTTATAAATCTTGGTAAGACGTTATTTAATACCAATCATTTTTGGTAAAACGTTATTTAAAACCAATTAATTTGAGGTCTTGGATGGGATTTGGGCAATACATATATGGGAGAAAGTTTCTAAGGAGGCATATAAAAGGAATTTTGGGGTTTGGATGGGGTTTTAACGAGTTTTTTTAAATGGACAAATTTTGCATATATTTTTATACATTTGCAGAGGGATGAGGAAGAGATGGACTACATATTTAATTTTTTCAAATCAGGTTGTTTTGCTATTTGGGCCAGGAATGATTACTGGGCCTTTGCGTTTTTCGTATATAAGGCAACCCTATTTGTGGCCTCGTAGTATTTGGGTTACCCAGATTATATGGACTACTTGGATATTGGGAGACTATTTGTCGGGTGATGGGAAAGTGGATTTCTTTTTAATCTACAAGGGAAAGATTTTCGGACTTACTTTTACTTCCTTAATTTTGATCGCAAAGATAAATTGGGTGGAGTCCGAACTCAGTTCTTATTTATTTGGTGAATTTTTAGTAAAAAATTTATAATGAAAATTTTAAGTTGGAATTGTCAAGGCTTAGGAAGTAGGCAGACTATTAGTTATTTGCGAGAAATTTGGTTTAAGAATAAACCGGATTTTTTGTTTCTATCTGAGACAAAACAAAATTATGCTTTTGTACATCAATTCATGGCTCATTTTGGATATGATAAGGTCTACACCGTGGAACCGAGGGGTACAAGTGGAGGGCTAGCCTTGTTTACAACAATTCTTTGGATGTGGATATTATATATTCGAGTAATCGAATTATTTACACGGAAGCAACAGTAGAAGGAAATAAAATATATATCTTGTTCGTATATGGGGATCCGGTGCAGAATATGCGAGAACAAGTTTGGGAAAGGTTAATTAAGTCCAGTCTTGTTAGGGATGGTCTGTGGTTCATCATTGGAGATTTAAATGAGATAACTGGTAATCACGAAAAAGAGGGAGGGCCTCCGAGACATGCGTCGAGCTTCTTACCTTTCAACAATATGATTGCTACTTGTGGCTTCATAGAGTTCCCCTATCTCGGGAATGCGCTTTCATGGAGGGGTATTAGAAAAGGACAAACAATAAGATGTAGATTAGATAGAGCATTGGCAAATGAAGAATGGCATTTTGTATTCCCTATATCTTTTGTGGAGTATCTTGGAATGGTGGGATATGACCATAAACCAGTTTTGGCAACGATCGAGAGTACGGTTAAAAAGACAAGGAGACAATTTCGATTTGATAAAATTTGTCTTTATCCCTTATCGTATTGTGGTGTCTCCACTATGCTGTTAAGCAAAGGTGACTCCACGAACGCCAAACTCAAGATGGACAGCTCCTATAGACGCCATGGATGAATCCTTCTGCTATATCAACTAAACTTCAGAAAAATATCAGTTCAGTTATACACATCAATGAGTGAAGGAAATCCATGCAACGTGCCTGCAAAGAAGTTGATCGGGGAGCAGAGCAAAAGTGTGATATAGCCTCCAGATGAGACAGGCTCAAAAATAATCTCAGTACAGCATGAAAAGTGTCCACAGGGCCAAAATTCAAAAGAGGATCACTGACAGCCATCCTAGAAGAAACCCAAGAACCCATACTAAATCAAACTCTAGGCGAACATAAACATTCAAATGGCACAGTGGACACATTTACGACTATGGTGCTAAGAAAAACTGGTAATGCACAAGGTGTGGTATACTCCGAATCAAGCAAGTTTTGAGTATCCAGGCTAACAAAGCAATATGTTGCCCCGGAATCAAACAGTGCATGGGTCGGTATATAACCCATGAGAATGGTCACTAAAACATTCACCTAGGACACTAAGAACCAAAAACACAACAACCAATTCCATTTAACACAATTACTAAGTAAGCTTTAGGAATTTACCAGTGATTGGACAAGAGGAGCTTTCCTCAATAGCCTCCTCAGGAATCGAATACACCTGTGTTGTTCCACCCATTATAATGGTCGGCCTCTTTGGTGGTGTGGTGGTGGTCATTCCTCATTTGCTCGTTTCCTAGACGACTGCACTAACTTCGAACACTTTGATCTGATATGCCCCGGCTTATGCCGGTATAACGACACAAGCCTCTTGCCCCCGAATTCCTCTTCGGACAATCTCTAAAGTTGTGGTCCAGGCTACCACACCGGAAACATGCACCAGAAACAGTTTTACACTGGCCCGGTGTACCTTTCCGCAACTCTAACGAGCGACATGCACCTGTAAAGACTTGACGGTCCTCGGGTTCTTCTCATAATATCTCCTTTGGCCCGTATCGTGTTTAGAACTAGCATGCTGTGCAGCAAAATTCTTCAATTATGCGTTCTGCAGCTCAGCTTCTTCCTTCGATCCCGCTTTCATTATGGCCCCTACCTCCAAAAGCTCGCCCATTGTGTCGTATTTTTGGACTTTGCAACAATTAAAGAGATCAGTCTGCAGTCCACGCATGAACCGACTAACTCGTGTCTCCTCATCTTTGAATTCGCGCCCAGCAAACTTCATGAGAGTATTATGCTCGATCTCTAACTCTCCCACACTCATTAACCTTTGATGCAATTCCAGGAATGCGCCTTGAAACCAATCAAAAACTTTTTTAGGAAGTACTTAGTGCGAAATTCCTCACAAAAAAATTCTCACAAACAGTTACAGTGTCATGCTTCGACTTATCGTTCGAATGTTTGCACGTTCCCTTCCTTGTAGGGGTCCGTAATGTTATTTTTGTACTGTTCTGGGGACAAAAAGGCAGCAAATTTTTGTTCGTGTCTCGATCTCCACTTGTCTATCTTGATAGGTTTTGCACCACTAGAAAAGTACTTAGTACCCAGCTTATGCATATGATCGGTCATCGTAAGGTACGATGTAATATTTGGCTATGGCATCTCGTTCCTAACAACCGCCACGGTCGTCTGCTCAGTCAAAGCTGGCAGTGGTATCACCGGCGCGGGTGCCACATGAGCAGGTGCAACGGCCGACAACCTTGCCAAAATCTGGACAAACACTCCTAAGTCTTGCCCTAATTCGATCGGAGGGGCTGCAGCAACATTTTCTGTGATGTTCGCTGCACTGTTCTCATTTTTCGCATTCTCGACATGGCCATCGAGTTGGTCGGCACCATTCCTTGCTGCAGTGTGTTCATTGGTCGCACCACCATTCCCTTTGTGAACTTTGGTATTCCTTACCATCTACAATGTTTATATAATTTATTAAGTTAGCTTAGCAGTAACTTAGTTTCACACCAACACAAATTCTTACTTACCGTGTGACTAGCTTTAGAAGAATGGCTTAAATCCACTAACCCGTTATGCCATTTTCCTAGAATCGACCATTCTGATACCTAACTGAAACACCCTAATCCAGAATTTCACTTCTTCAAAATTTTAATCTGGATTTTACTTAATATTTTACACAGTCGATTCAATGAAACCATTGCATAAACGAGCAAACAAAATATTTGAATTAAATAGTTCAACGATAAATATGCTAATAAGCTATTACATCATTTAATTCTACTAGACCATATCAAACTACCCAAGTCACCATCCATTCCTTCTAGCCTTAGTTTCACGTCCTATCTTACCCACTGTTGTTACCTACCCAAACAAATTATTTTCATGCATCCATAAATGAGGCATAAGCAACAAATTGTTTAGTGAGAGTGGTCGTCCCGTTTCACTCGGCCATGGTCAAGTAATTGAAATAAGAAATATAATCAATCATTAAATCATGCAAATCAGGCCGATATATTTTTCTAACATGATTCACCAACCGCAGTTGGATCTCTCACTAGAACGAATCTAATGACTCCAGACAATCACAACTAACATAACTCAGAACAAGGACAAATATATTAAATCAAGCAATCAATAACTTATTAAATCTATGCTAGCCAACGACCCTGGACCATAGCCACTTTCATGCACTCACCTTAGGATTTCGGTGAACCGGTAAAAATCTCCCTTCTAACACCTTTTGTCGCAGATTGTTGGAATGAAGAAGAAATGATGAATGAAGAAGGCCTCTAATTCTAGCTTGAGACCATGTGATCTAAGTCTTCTAAGGGGAGTGTCTAAGGCTTGTTTCTGTTCTAGTATTATGTTATCCTTGTAGCCATTCATGTATAAGGCAATCTTTGTATCCAGACAAGTATAGACTAGATTAGTATAAATAACTATCTCTCTCCTCATTTGTATCTTAAAAAACATTATTCTCATTTTCTCAATACAATCATTCTTTCTCTCTAATCTCTCTAAATCTCTCATTATCTCATTATCTAAATCTACAAATCTCTTAATATAATATTCTTTCACAGATCGCCCGAGCCACTCTCAATGCACATCACGCAAACCTAACGGACCCTCGAAAATACATCGACCAAACATTAAGTCTCTCAACGCATATAGATCCATATCGATTAAACACTAAGTTCATCGACGTTTACCAGAAATTTTATGACCAAACGTCATGTTTCATTTGATTTTCTCAGAGTTCTTACTTTTTTTCGATGAAGGCTCGCAAAGGTTGAGAAACAAGTAGGATTCTTATTTATATGCTAAGGTTCTACTAGGGTTCTTTTTTCTTCTGCCAACATTCAGTTGGCTGTCCTTAGAGATGTCAATGCAGCCCGTGACCCGCGGGTTCAGCCCATATAGATCCACTATGGAGCGGGTTTGGACAAAAAAATTTATGTCCATAAAATCGCGGGTCTCGCGGGCCAATCCCAGGCAGTTTGTGGGTTAACGGTTCAAACCCGGCACGGGTTTGCGGGTACCCGGGTTGTCCACAACAAAAGTGGTGTTCCGATTTCTGAATCAGATCTGATCTTTTTTTGTCAGTTTCTAAGCTGGTCTGATAGAAATGAAACCTCATAATCCCTCTCAGAAACCCTAAAGTTTCCTTTTTTGTTTTCTGTGAATCGATTTTGGTAAAATTAAGAGGAGAAGAAGTGACAATGGATGCGTTTAGAAGACAAGCGAGTAAACTCAGAGATCAAGTGGCCATGCAACAACCAATAATTACATTAATCTTTAATTTCAAATTTCATATTGTAGATCTTTAGCTGATCAAATTACTTTTGTGTATAGAGATGCATTCTTGAAATCGATGTTCAAGGAGCGAGGTCTGTGAAGGCGAGTTCTCTGGAAGCGATATTCATATTCGTATGTCCTCCTTGAATGAAGGAACTTGAAGATCGGCTCCGTGCCCGGTAAAAAATCAGATTTTTACCATATGAGTTTTTGTTTCTTCAGATCTTTCATTGTAAAGTTCAAGGAGATTATATCCTCAATTTTCAAATGGTGAAAAAAAACGGAGGAACTGAGACAGAGGAGCAGATCCAAAAGCGGCTTAGAAACGCTGAAGCTGAAATCAAAGCGGGGAAATCTTCAGACTTTTTTGGTCATATCTTGTATAATGATAACCTCAAGGAATGCTACAAGAACCTTAAGGTGACTTAACCCGCCTTTCTTAACGAAACAATAATCCTCTTAAGAGTACTTCGATGATAATAGCAATGGCTCTGTGTTTCAGAATCTCTTGGGGATAAATGATGACGCTCCTGTGAACGGCGTAGAAGGTAATATGAACACAAACAATGCAAAATATAACTTTGTGTATCCAGATTGACATTTATAAGTTTGAGGATACTTCTCATGGAACAGAAGGAACTCCTCACAAGTGTGACCAGGAGGGCATCTAGACATCATGATAAGGTAAGTTATAATAGCTCATTTGCCTTTTCTTAACCCTTTAGAGCTTTTGTGAATTAAGTTTTTTATATTATCACAGACACAAAGACGGCTTGCACAAAATCGTGAGGCAGCTAGGAAAAGTCGTTTGGCCAAGAAAGTATGAATCTTTTCACCATTTTGGCTATTTCCTATTTGTAAAATCAATTTTGAGATTCCATCGGTCTTTTGTTGTTATTAGGGATTTTTGCATTTGAGAAGGGATATGGACATTGGGTGGAAGAACGTAACAGGAAAATATGCGAGCTGAGAACGGTTGTACACAGACATGTTAGTAATTGTTCAGATTTTTATTTTATTTAACGGTAATAATAACATTGTGAGATATATATATGGATTTTGTTACACACATTAGCAGAGTGTAGCAGCTGAGAAACTCAGTGAATGAAGTTATATTCCTCAAATAATTTGTGCTATGGAGAGATTGGAGGCTTTGCCGCTTTGGTTAGCTTTGTCAATCAGGTAAGAAAAAAATATTTAAACAATAATGAAAGTATAAGAAACCTCGTGGCCGTGATTTAAACAATAGCTATAACACATTAATAATTAGTTATTGCCTTTTATATATGATTATTAATTATTGATCTAACTTAAACCCTAAACTTTTCTGTGACTACGTATATAAGTTAAATTAGGTTATATCATATAACCTATTTAATAACCTAGTCTCAACCTCTCGCTGCCACTACGGCACTAACGAGTAACGACAATACGACAAGTCCACAACCCAAAAGAGTATTCTAAATTCGTGAATAATGGATTCAGATATTGGAAATTACTTGCTGTCAATAGATTTTGAGTCTCAAGGAGTTGTTGACGCTGCAAACGCTGAACAAGATCGTATCAATGATCTTGCTGCATCTGCATCGCAGAGACAACAATCTCGTAGAAGAAGAATAGTTGAACTGGAAGATGAATCAGATGATGATAATCTGAAGAAACAGCCGAGTGAGGTTGAAGATGATGATGGGAAGGGGATGTCATCTAAATCGCAGGAGAGAAAGAAACATAAGGGACATACTCATCATGATGGCAAAGAGACGTCAACTAAGCCGCAAAAGAAGAAACAAAAAGCGGCTGTTTCTGATGATGAGTTAGGTGATAATGAAAAATGGAGGTCATCGGATCAGAAATAGAAAAGGCAGTACTCAGCTGTGTGGCAAGATTTTGTAGTGATAACTACAAAAGATGGCTCGCAGAAATCACAATGCAAGCATTGCAAGGTAGAATATGCATATGACTCCCATAAGAATGGGACTAATTGCATGAGACGCCATCTACAAAAGTGTAATCTTATGATTAAGAATGGTGATGTGCGTCAAATGATGATCAATACAGAAGCAAAACTTCAAGCAAGAAAGATTGATCACTCTATTTTTCGCGAGATGTTAACAAAATGTATCATTCAACATGATTTACCATTTGCATATGTTGAATATGAGAGAGTTAGAGCACTTTGGAAGTACTTGAACGCAGATGTGAAGTTTATCAGCCGTAACACAGCCGCAGCAGATGTTTACAGGTTCTATCAGAGTGAGACAACTAATTTGAAAAGAGAACTAGCTACTCTTCCTGGAAGGATTAGTTTCACCTCTGATTTATGGACGGCAATCACACATGAAGGTTACATGTGTTTGACAGCACACTACATCGACAGAGATTGGAAATTAAAAAATAAGATTCTGACGTTTTGTGCTCTACCACCTCCACATACAGGTTTTCTCTTAGCAATGAAACTTCTTGATTCATGGAAATAATGGGGTATTGATAAATAAGTATTTTCAATTACACTGGACAATGCTACAAACAATGATTCTATGCAAGATATTCTGAAATCTCAGCTTAATTTGAGGGATGATTTGTTGTGTGGAGGAGAATTTTTTCACGTAAGATGTTCAGCACATATCTTGAATCTTATTGTTCAAGATGGACTCAAAGTAATTGGGGATTCATTGCATAAAATCAGAGAGAGTATCAAGTTTGTTCAAGCATCCGAATCTCGTGAAATTATTTTTGCTAAATGTGTTGAAGCGGTTCGTATTAACATGAAAGCTGGGTTGTTGTTGGATGTGCCAACACGGTGGCTACAGTCTTTGATCCACGTTTGAAGCTCACACTTGCAGAATATTGTTTTGGTAAACTTGATAAGAATTCTTCGCAACGAAAGGTGGAACATTTACGTGGTAAATTGATCACTTTGTTTGGTGCTTATGAGAACAAAGAAAAATCGGCATCTTCTTCTCTAAAAACATGTGAAGTGGCCCAGGAGAAGGGCAATGAAGAAGAACAAAGTGGAAACTTCAATAATTATGATGTGAGTTTGACAGCTTGTTTTGAATCCTTTAATTAGTTTTTTATATATATTTACTAAACTTGCTTTTAAATATTGCAGGATTTTTTTTTTCATTCCGTAAAGCAAATGTTGTTGTTAGTGGGAAATCTTCATTGGAGATGTACCTTGAAGAACCTCCACTAGACATGCAGGCTTATGCGAGTTTGGATATCCTGAAATATTGGAAAGATAACTCAAAAAGATTTGGTGCATTAGCTTCAATGGCGTGTGACCTTCTTAGCATACCTATCACAACAGTTGCTTCAGAGTCGTCTTTCAGCATTGGTGCTCGAGTCTTAAACAAATACAGAAGTCGTCTACTGCCCAAAAACGTTCAAGCATTGATTTGTAGTCGAAATTGGTTAAAGGGGTTTGAAGCTTTTGAAAATGGTAATAAAACAAGTTGTTATAGTTAAGTTAACTATCTTGTTTCATGGTGTTATCTAACTCGGTTTATGTCACATATGTAGAGGCGGATGAAGAATTTGATGCTGAAGATGAGACAATACCATCTTTTGAATCTCTTATCGAGGAAGAAGAATAGAAGATGAAATTTCATACAACAGTTTTTTGTTTTTAATATTTCAGATTTAGTTAAATTATTATGTTTTTTGGTGTTATGATGTTCTTTTCTTGTTTACTGGATTTCAATATTGATATTACAGTTTAATTATTTTTTCAATTTATATTTACTTATTGAGTTAGTGATCTTGTGTTTTGTTTGATTTGTTAAAGTTAGACTGAGTTTGAATGTTGCAACTGTTGTATATAGAATGTTGCAGGTTTGCAGGTTTTATTAAACAATAATTGTCAAAAAAGAATCGGTGAAACAGAAGTGAAGATTCACAAA
Organism: Streptanthus diversifolius; assembly: GCA_039880935.1. Classification (NCBI taxonomy): domain Eukaryota; kingdom Viridiplantae; phylum Streptophyta; class Magnoliopsida; order Brassicales; family Brassicaceae; genus Streptanthus; species Streptanthus diversifolius. Next base: position 7,818,316 of record JAXGFM010000003.1, on the reverse strand, counting down.
GTATATAGAATGTTGCAGGTTTGCTGGTTTCTCGTGTTTGATTTGGTCTTCTCAGTCTCTGAATCTTTATGTCGTCTTTATGTTCGTGTCACTGGTCTCCTTTTCACCAAATGGTTAGTCTTTAACTATTTTTAAAACATATATTTTCATGAGATTTTACTTGCTGAATTAGATGATGGATGAGAGAAACTTAGTTAGCTACTAATAATAGTTTGAAAGCTGTGAGCAATGATGTATGGACAACAAGTTATTGATTCAGTGTTCATCTATTGTTTAGTGATTGCCTAAGATATATGAACGTGATTGCCTAAGATATGAACTTAGTTGTCTTACTTGCTCGGTATATGAACGTGATTGCCTAAGATATGAATTTGATCATGATTGGATTGTCTTAGTTGTCTGGTTTCTCTCCAACCCGCGGGCCAACCCGCAAAGTGATTGGATTAGGCGTTCCGGGTCTGGACAACAAATTTTTGTCCGCAACCCGTAACAGGTCAACCCGCATGGTCAAACATGTAAATGAGACCGCTGAAAGCATGTCCGCCTGGACGCGGGTCAACCTGTATGACATCCTTTAGCTATTTTCTTTTTAAAACATTTCCATTTTCTTTCGGAAATTTTCTCATTTACTATAGAATATTTCCATTTTTCCTTTGGGAATATTGACATTTCTTTGAGGACTTTCCCATTCTTCTTTGAAAACATTCTCATATTTTCTAAAGAAATCTTCTATTTTGTTAGTCTGGAATATTCTTATATTTTTTTTTGAAATGAAATATTTTTCAAAGTCTGACCATTTATGGGAACATTCCCGTTTCTTTTTGGTAAAGCTTTCATTTTTCTTAATTTCTTTTTGGTAAAGCTACTCAAAATATTTTTATGTTTCTCAAGAAATCTTCTCCTTTTTCGATTTTCTTGGCCACTTCACAAAATATTTTTATATTCATTTTTTGGATCTTTGTCAATTTTACTCTCATAACAATCATAGGACACGATCATTAGCCAAGATTTCGAAGTTGGCTATGTTAGTTTATTATTGACGAAGTTAAAAAGGTGTCAGAACAAGATGAGATAGAGATAGTAAGGCAGATTTGAGTAAGTGACCTGATCTTATAAGAAGATATTTTAAAAGCATTAATTAATAGGAAATGATTTCATTACTAATCTTTGTTACAAAATAAAAATAAAAAATCAACAAATAAAATATATCTATATATATATATATATGAATTAAAAGAATAATAAGTCAACAAAAGTGAGTATGTAATATGAATCTAGCGTACACTAAAATGTGCTTCTTTCAAACGAATCACCAACTTGAGTGTTCAAAGCAGAGTCGAGCATGCAGATGTCTGCAGATCGAACAGAGCCGGAAGCAAATACTTCCTCCCATTTACTCCTTTAGCATTATAACTCCCACCGGTCGTTGCATCCACAAGCAACTCACCAGCATAACCAGGATACGAACCTTTACCATAAACTCCAGTACAAGCCGAGCCAGCCTCAAGCGGCGCCGTTTTAGGCCCTTGGTAATACCCATCTCCAAAAGGGTTCGTTGCAGTCCCAGCCAACAAACTCGCCAAGTTAATCACCATCCCGTCTAAACCCACGTCGTTGTTTGGCGCCATAAGTGGTGGGCTTTGCGGCCCGTAAACCGGCGAATGGAAAGGCCACGCGCATTGTCCTGGACATTGTGTCTCTGAGTTCCCGACCCAGATATAAGCAAATTTCGAACTTTTCTTACCGGAAAATCCGGAACCTGACCCGTGTGACCCGCATCTGTTCACGCAAAAGCCTTGGACTGACACGTCAGCGGAAGTCAGCACGACGTTGACCGCATAGCTTTGACGTCCTTTCGCGGCTAAGGCTTTGATGTTTCTCTCCGTTAAGGATTTTCCCATCGAGTATCCTTCGTCGAGGATTTGTTCTCCGAGGGAGAGAGTGAGGTGTCCACGTGTTGCCTTGTGGTAATACTTCTCTACCGTCTTCCACCACGTGGCGACTGAAGGGTTTTGGGCCATGGTTGATCTCCGGGAAGAGGAGAGAGAAGCGACGAAGTCTGTTACGATCGCACGCTGTGATGGTTTGAACTTCCCGTACCAAATTAAATTGATGGAGACGTCTCCGGTGAGGAGAGGTCCTTTGTGGTACTGAAACGACATATAATCTTGCGTTTCGTCCATCTTCGCGTCTAGACACATAAACGCAACAGCGAATAACAAGAATAAGACTCTGAGATTGTAACCCAATACAAAAGACGCCATTTTTCTAATGTAGAAGAAGTAAAACAAATAGACCAAGACTGATAGACAAAGAAAGCTTCAAAGCGATGATGTGTTTGAGTTTAGAGTTGTGTTAGTTGTTGTTATATATAAGAGAAGAAAAAGGGTACAAAGGAAAATTTATTAAGAGATTGAAACACATTTGTTGCCAGTTAGGCAAAGAGCGCGTTTGGAGATTACAGTAAGAAAACAGCTAAGTGTTTTTGGGAAACAGAACTAAAGACAAAAAACGAAAGTCGTGGGAACAAAGTTAGCTACTGATGAGGTTCGGTTGGACTATTATTTAAATATTAATGGTATAATATTTGTGGTATCTAAAAATTGGATACACCTGGAAAAGTAAAGGGTTTACGCGGCGAAGAGCGAAAGATAATGAAATTTAAAAAGAGGTTCATTCTTAGAAATTCACAATATAACCCATGCATTATCACATCAGCAAATACTTGGCATTAAAAAAATAACTTTTATGTTCAAAGTCAAGTCACGTGAAACACCATGTTGAACATATTTTAGATTAAATCTGTTGGAACATTGACTTATAATATATAGTTAAAATGTGAATGAAAATTTGTTTAGGAGAGGTTAAAGATTTTTTGTAACTTACAAATTTTTGTATTAAAAACTAAATAAATTTGGCCATTAAATCTACTTAACCACCAAGTTATTCTTCTCCTATAAATACCAAACTAATTAGAAGGAAAAAATCATCCCTTCATTCTAAAAGCAATAAAACACTATTAGACACATTTTAGATATTATTTGAGAAGTTTCTAAGTGTTGAAGCTCTCTTGAAATATCTTCTTGGTTGTTGGTGTTAGGTGCTAATAGCAAAGGAATTCATAAGATTTAATAGGTTCTAACTTTCTACCTATTCTACTTTTCTCTTTCAAAAGTAGATTTTATGTTCTTGAGTATATGGTAGAATATTAGCTCGTAGATTCTAACATGAATGAAACATGTTAGTCTTATATGTTTGGTTGTATCCTGAGATTCAAAGAATGCATATAAACCGTCTCATTGCGGACATTTTATTGAGTTAAGGAAAGGGATCATCCCGCCTCCAAATGGTTTCTATGATTTTATAAAATCTGTTTATTGTTTAAATTTTAGTTTCACACATAGTGTTGTTTTAATCCATGTTCATCTTATTCTTTATTTAAGTTGTCAACATTAAAATGATGGTCATGAAATTATGCATTGTTAATATTGAATCTAAGAATTATGTTCATGAGATTAATATATATGTGAAACATGAAACTATAATTCTTGGTCAAAGAATAAAATTAAATATTATTAGTTTTTATGTTCTTGCTAATAATTATGTTGGTCATAATTGAATTTATTATTCATGGTCAAAAATGTTATACTTAAGATGTAATTTAATATTGTTGAATTATGTTAATGCTATAATTATTTTGCTAAGATAAGTTATGACACATAAATGTCAATATTAATATTTGTATATATATGCATATATATATATATATATGTTTAATAGTTTATTTCAATTTCAAGATATAAATTGTATTGCAAATTGATATTTCAAAATCCGGTTTTATAAGGTTCTACAATCTTAACTCAATAAAAATTCGTCTTTTAAACGGATTTGTTGTGTGAAAAATCGAATTTGCAAAAATCAAAGTTTTGTTTTTATTGTTGAAAAAAAATAAGTTGGTTTCAAGATTTTGTGAACGGATCGATCGATCCGGGTCTCAGATCGATCGATCCTTATTGTTCGACAGAGAGAAATCAAACAAATTGAACACCGCGGGTCAAACGACCGATCTATCACCAGCCGATGGATCGATCTCGTAAGATCGATGCTGTTAACCGAAAAAATATTTTTTTAAATAAAAAAATCAAAAGCAAAAAACAATTAAAGACCAATTAATTTTTTTTTGGCAAACGTTTTTTCAAATCAAATATTAGTGGTCTAATACCATTTAATTTATTGGTCAAACGTTATTTATTTTAATACATAAAATATTGAAATATTATTGGTAAAATGTCATTAAAAATTTATAAATCTTGGTAAGACGTTATTTAATACCAATCATTTTTGGTAAAACGTTATTTAAAACCAATTAATTTGAGGTCTTGGATGGGATTTGGGCAATACATATATGGGATAAAGTTTCTAAGGAGGCATATAAAAGGAATTTTGGGGTTTGGATGGGGTTTTAACGAGTTTTTTTAAATGGACAAATTTTGCATATATTTTTATACATTTGCAGAGGGATGAGGAAGAGATGGACTACATATTTAATTTTTTCAAATCAGGTTGTTTTGCTATTTGGGCCAGGAATGATTACTGGGCCTTTGCGTTTTTCGTATATAAGGCAACCCTATTTGTGGTCTCGTAGTATTTGGGTTACCCAGATTATATGGACTACTTGGATATTGGGAGACTATTTGTCGGGTGATGGGAAAGTGGATTTCTTTTTAATCTACAAGGGAAAGATTTTCGGACTTACTTTTACTTCCTTAATTTTGATCGCAAAGATAAATTGGGTGGAGTCCGAACTCGGTTCTTATTTATTTGGTGAATTTTTAGTAAAAAATTTATAATGAAAATTTTAAGTTGGAATTGTCAAGGCTTAGGAAGTAGGCAGACTATTAGTTATTTGCGAGAAATTTGGTTTAAGAATAAACCGGATTTTTTGTTTCTATCTGAGATAAAACAAAATTATGCTTTTGTACATCAATTCATGGCTCATTTTGGATATGATAAGGTCTACACCGTGGAACCGAGGGGTACAAGTGGAGGGCTAGCCTTGTTTACAACAATTCTTTGGATGTGGATATTATATATTCGAGTAATTGAATTATTTACACGGAAGCAACAGTAGAAGGAAATAAAATATATATCTTGTTCGTATATGGGGATCCGGTGCAGAATATGCGAGAACAAGTTTGGGAAAGGTTAATTAAGTCCAGTCTTGTTAGGGATGGTCTGTGGTTCATCATTGGAGATTTAAATGAGATAACTGGTAATCACGAAAAAGAGGGAGGGCCTCCGAGACATGCGTCGAGCTTCTTACCTTTCAACAATATGATTGCTACTTGTGGCTTCATAGAGTTCCCCTATCTCGGGAATGCGCTTTCATGGAGGGGTATTAGAAAAGGACAAACAATAAGATGTAGATTAGATAGAGCATTGGCAAATGAAGAATGGCATTCTGTATTCCCTCTATCTTTTGTGGAGTATCTTGGAATGGTGGGATATGACCATAAACCAGTTTTGGCAACGATCGAGAGTACGGTTAAAAAGACAAGGAGACAATTTCGATTTGATAAAATTTGGATTTGGAAGGATGGTTTAATGGAGACAATAACTAGGGGTTGGGATACACCTAGAGTCAGACATGGGGGGAGCTTCGTGGATAGAATAAGTAATTGTAGACATGAAATTTTGGTGTGGAGGCAGAACAATGTCCCATCAGGAAGAGAGACAATTAAAGCCTTGGAAGAAATTCAAAATGATAACAATCGGACTGAGGAAGAGGTCCAGGAGGTGGTTAACAAACTAAAAGAGGCTTATAGGGATGAAAAATTATTTTGGAAACAGAAAAGTAGAAATTGATGGAATAATATGGGCGATCGAAATACCAAGTTTTATCATGCATTGACAAGGCAAAGGCGTGCAAAAAATAGGATTGTGGGTTTATTCAACTGACAAGATATTTGGGTTACATCGGAAACAGAGGTTGAATCGGTGGCAGTCAATTACTTTTTGAATCTGTTTGAATCAACAGTTACGGGTGATTGCGAAGAATTTCTAAATGAGGTGCCGACGTCAATTACAAAAGAGATGAATGGGTGGTTAACTGCAAGGGATACGGAGGAGGAAGTTCGGAAAGCTTTATTCCTGATGCATCCGGAAAAGGCACCAGGACCGGATGGGATGACGGCGCTATTCTACCAACAATCATGGCCAATAATTGAAAAGGATCTTATGGAGCTAGTAAATAGTTTTTTCCGAACAAATTCTTTTGACGCAAGGTTAAATTGGACAAATATATGCCTAATTCCAAAGACGGCAAGACCAAGTAGAATGACAGAATTAAGACCAATTAGTCTCGGGGCAGCAAATAAATTTTATGTAATGTGGGTTACAAGATCATTTCCAAGGTTTTATGTCAAAGGTTAAAAAAGGTCATGCCGGGGATAATTTCGGAAATCCAATCAACTTTTATCCCAGGACGGTTAATTTCAGACAATATATTGATAGCACAGGAAATGTTCCATGGTTTAAGAACAAATGCAAGTTGTCAACAGAAATATATGGCTATAAAAATAGACATGAGTAAGGCTTATGAGAAGGTGGAGTGGTCTGTTATTCATAAGTTATTACAACGCATGGGTTTTTCTCAACAATGGGTCCTTTAGATGATGAGATGTATCACTACAGTTAGGTATAAGGTTTTGATTAATGGCCAACCGAAAGGTAGTATAAATCCTAAACGGGGACTTAGACAGGGGGATCCTTTATCTCCATATCTATTTATTCTTTGTACGGAAGCATTGGTGGAAAACTTGAGGAAGGCAGAACGGGATTCACAATTAACTGGGATAAGGGTTGCGCAGTCATGCCCACAGATAACCCATTTATTGTTTGCAGATGATAGCTTATTTTTTTGTCAAGCTAAACGAGAGGAATTTCAAACCATTCAATATGAATCAGTCTCGGGGCAGCAAATAAATTTTGCAAAATCATCACTTCAATTTGGACACAAGGTGAATAACAGTATCAAGGAACAAATGAAACAAATCTTGGGGATAACTACTTTGGGTGGTATGGGTACATATCTGGGGATACCAGAATGCTTAGGTGGATCGAAAGCGCAAGTTTTCGGCTTTATAAATGAGAGACTTCAACATGGAATGAATGGTTGGACAACGAGATTTCTCTCCGAAGGTGGAAACGAGGTATTAATAAAATCAGTTCTAAAGGCTTTACCAACACATGTTATGTCTTGTTTTAGATTACCAAAACAGGTAACACAACAATTTATGCGGGCAATTTCTAATTTCTGGTGGAGGTCAGACGGAACGAGTCGTGGGATGCATTGGATTTCCTGGGAAAAGTTATGTTCACATAAGAAAGATGGAGGGCTTGGATTCAGAAATTTGGAAAATTTTAACACATAAATGTTAGCTAAACAGTTGTGGAGGCTAATGGATTCACCAGACTCCTTATTCTCAAGGGTTTTTAAGGGTAGGTACTTTCGGAACTCGGACCCGTTAGAGTCCAGGAAAACATACTCTCCCTCTTATGGTTGGAAGAGTATCATTTCAGCTAGATCTTTGGTTAAAAAAGGCTAATCAAAAGGGTTGGTAAAGGATCAAGAATTTCCGTATGGAATGACCCTTGGATTCCAGCCCCTTGCCCAAGATCAGCACTTTGTAAATTCACAGATTTCCCAGTCTCTTTTGACAGTTAAGGATTTGATTGATCAACGGACTATGACTTGGAATAGTCCTTTTCTGGAACACCTTTACCGCAGAGGATGTAAGTATAATCCAATCTTTAGCGATTAGTCGATATGGCAGACCGGACACAAATGGGTGGCATTATACGAAGAATGGAAAATATACGGTAAAATCAGGATATTGGATTGAACAAACTTTCCCAGATGAAAGTCAAAAACTGGCTTCTTGTGGTCCAACAATTACGGCACTTGAGGGTTTGGTTTGGAAAATCAAATGTCCTCCAAAGATCAAACATTTTATGTGGCAAACGCTTTCAGGTAGTGTTTCAGTGGCAAAAAAATTAAATTTAAGGGGCATTATTTGTGATCTTCAATGTGCCATATGCGGTACAGAAGAGGAAACAATAAATCATGTCTTATTTGAATGTCTTCCGGCAAAGCAAATTAGGGCTTTATCTAAAGTCCCAACAAATCCAAATATATTCCCAACCCAATCGATATTTTCAAATATGGATTACTTACTCTCAAAGGATTTCAAAAGATTCCTAGAAGGATATTTTCCATGGATATTATGGTATTTGTGGAAAGGTAGAAACAATAAAATTTTCAAGAATATAGACAGGGATCCCCAAGGTGTTCTCAATTTGGCGGAAGCATAAGGACATAATCGGCATGATGCCCAGGAATTCGAGGAACCAAAAGACCCTCTGGCAGTCGTTTATAGTACAGAAGAGTTACAGCAAGGTAAGTGGTTTTGTCAAGTGGATGGATCATGGAAATAATTGGATAAATTTTCTGGGATTGGATGGTTTTGTCGTACTATAGGAACAACATATGTTCTATTTCGAGCTCGGAAGATTCCTAATTGCTGGTCTTCACTGCACGCGGAACTGGACGCTCTTATTTGGGCAATGAGATGCATGATATCAGTGAGAAGATACAATGTAGTTTTCGCAACAGATTCTGCAGATGTAATCAAGATGGCAACTTCACCAGGAGAGTGGCCAGCCTTTGCAGTTCATCTGGAGGAGTTCAGCCGGTACAAAGATTTATTTGAGGAGATAAAGATTACATTCAATTCTAGAGTAACAAATACAAAGGCGGACAAGCTAGCAAGAGGAGCAAGAATGGAAAGTTCACCCATAGTTCACTTCAGCTCCGCTCCACCAGCTTGGATTCAACAACTTTTTTAGTTTTTATAAATTTACATTTGTTAGCAAAAAAAAAAACCAATTAATTTTTGCAATTAATTGGAAAAAAATTTTAAGAACCGATTAATTTTGGTATAGCGTTATTAATTATTAATAAATTTCTCCCGACGTTTTATGCAAGTTTGCGATTCTGTTTTAATTTTTTAAAACAAACGCTTAAATCGCTAAAAATAATTAGTGATCGTGATTTAAAATGCATATACTAACATATACGTTAATAAATATGTGTTAGTGTTTTTGTTATGAAAACAAAAATAAGATAAATCACGGTAATGATCTTTTTGATTTTATACGATTTAATCATATAAATATGATTTGCTCAATTCAACAGTAATTCAAAGAGTAATTGGTGATATTATTTTGTTATTGTGCATTGTTAATCTAGAAAATATTATTTACTTAGTCTGATAATTGTTGTATTTTTCAACAAAATTTCAGAAGTAATTAATTTATTTTTCTACGATTTATTGTTGCACTCATTAAAATGATTTTTGTTTCATTATGAGCATAGACAAAACATGTTTAAAACGTTAGCAAAAGTCACGCTTTGACTTTTGTGCTGGAGTTTAATATTTCAAAGATTTAATAATATACTGTAAATTAATTGGATGATTATGCAAGTTATCTGAATAATTTAAATTGCTTCATCTTGACCTTGTATTAAATTAAATTGTTACTTTCTGAATTTAATAATTCTAGAAATGAAAATTTAATTATTATGGATGTGCTATTGGTTACGAGTCTAGTGAGTCGACACATCAAATTCAGTTTGATAGTGGTCCGCCACATATGACTGTGCCAAATTCTGATGTATATCAAAGTGTCATGTGAGTGCCTAGTGCTATAAGCATATGACTAATGATTGACAAAATTGATGGAGCTCAATTCATTATATGGCATAAGAAGATCTATATCTGATTGACCATGCTGAAATTAGAGACGTAACTCAAGGAGGATAACATATGATTTCTCTTGAGAATACTAAATAACTCAATGAGGGTTTAATTCACACTGATTTGTGCGATTTATTTACCCATTAGAGGAGGTAAAAAATATTTTGTCTTTCATTGATGATAATACAAAATATTGATATATTTACTTGTTACAAAACAAAAATGAGGCTTTAGATAAATTCAAGGAATATAAGCTGGAAGTTGAAAATCAACAAGACAAAACAATAAAAATAGTTCGAAGTGATAGAGGTGGAGAATATGAAGGACAGTTCGATGCAGTTTGTAGAGAAGATGACATCATTCATCAAACAACTGCTCCTTACTCACCAGAATCAAATAAAATTGCAGAACGCAAAAACCAAACTTTAAAAGAAATGATGAATGCAATGATGCAAGAATCAGGCGTAACCCAGAACATGTGGGGGGAAGCTTTAATGACTTCGAAATAAACAGTGTTGGCTAGGTCAACAATAAAATTTGAGTTCATTGCGTTGGACAAAGCAGCAGAAGAAGCAGAGCATCTTCAAAATTTTCGGGAAGATATTCCGATGTGGGAAAAAATCAGTGTTATCGATTCGGATACACTGCGACAACCAATCGGCTATAGCTCGTGCTAACAATAGCTTTTACAATGGCAAGTCACGTCACATACGTAGACGACAGAAGACCATTAGAAAATTGATCTCAAGTGGTGTAATTTCGCTAGATTACATCAAATCAGCTAATAACTTAGCAGATCCTTTTACGAAAGATCTGACCCGAGATCAAGTATTGAAATCATCAATAGGAATGGATTTAAAGCCTATGATTTAACGATGAAATTTGACGGTAACCCCACCTATACTTTCTAGGTTCAAAGGGACAACTAAGTCAAATTAAGTCTAAGAAAACACTATGAAACTTATGTTTCTACCCAGTTCCTAATAATGATAAATAGTGTTGTCTGCAAAATTTAGGGTAAGCGTAAGCTTTTAATGATTTCATCATATTTATTTCAAGGAAGTAAAGCAGAATACTTCGAAATAGAATACGAGAATCACCTGTTGAGTGTGAAATGAGGACGCTTCTAGGAGAATAAGGAAAGACTTTATTCTCCAAATTTACTCAAGAATACCAGGCATGTTCAAGGACAAAATGAACACAATGAGAGAGCGAAAGTTCTACTAGAAAATATAATTGTGTTATATCTATTGTTACAGTTTACACTAGAAATCTGGATGGTTCAAGACATCGTGTTCACCAACTGGGCTTGTAAACTTGATAGATTATAACAGTAATTGGTTCAACGCTGAAAAATGCAACCTTTTCATATACAGTTATGTTTTGCATATACTCAAGAAAATATTCTTTCATCTTAAATTTATCCTAAAAAGGTTTTCAAAATCATCCTCAGTGTTTTACAGTCAATTCTATTCATGTGGGAGATTGTTGGAACAATATATTAATAAGCATGTGGACTTATAATATATAGTAAAAATGTGAATGAGAATTTGCTTAGGGGAGGTCAAAATTTTTTTGTAACTTACAAATTTTGGTATTAAAAACCAAATAAATTTGGCCATTAAATCTACTTGACCACCAAGCTATTCCTCTCCTATAAATACCAAGCTACCTAGAAGAAAAAAATCATCCCTTCATTCTAAAAGCAAGAAAACACCATTAGACACATTTTAGATATTCTTTGAGAAGTTTCTAAGTGTTGAAGCTCTTTTGAAATATCTTCTTGGTTGTTGATGTTAGGTGCTAATAGCTAAGGAATTCACAAGGTTTAACAGGTTCTAACTTTCTCCCTATTCTACTTTTCTCTTTCAAAAGTAGATTTTGTGTTCTTGAATATATGGTAGAATATTAGCTCGTAGATTCTAACATGAATGAAGCATGTTAGTCTTATATTTTTTGTTGTATCCTAGGATTCAAATAATGCATATAAACCGTCTCATTGCGGACATTTTATTGAGTTAAGGAAAGGGATCATCCCGCCTCCAAATAGTTTTTATGATGTTATAAAATCTGTTTATTGTTTAAATTTTAGTTTCACACATAGTGTTGTTGTAATCCATATTCATCTTATTTTTTATTTAAGTTGTGAATATTAAAATGATGATCATGAAATTATGCATTGTTAATATTGAATCTAAGAATTATGATCATGAGATTAATATATATGTGAAATATGAAACTATAATTCTTGGTCAAAGAATAAAATTAAATATTGTTGGCTTGTATGTTCTTGCTAATAATTATGTTGGTCATACGTTTTAACTCAATTCGATGGCGAGCTTGACAAGGTGAGGGGTTTTGTTCGCATGAGTGTATCTCCGTTTACGGAGTCGGTTTTCCTCCGATTACGGAGCTGGGTTACTCAGGATCAGTTGATCCTGGTTTGGAGATATATTTGGTATCGTATATGGTTATGGGCTATACAGATCCATGGAAGGTGAATGGCTATGGCGATGGTAATCGTAGCGAGGTGAGGGGATGGGCTACAATGAGTGAATCTCCGATTACGGTGTCGTTTATTCTCTGTTTACGGAGCTGGGTTATTCAGAATCATTTGATCCTAGATTGGAGACATATGCGACATCATATATGCTTTTGGGCTTTTTATTTAAATCCACGGAAGGTGAATGGTTTTTGGCTGTCACAGAGACTGGATCTGGGGTTGGAAAGACACAACAGCCATGGAGTGAATTTGATTTTACGCCAAAAAACGGGGAGTAGTCAGAATTTAGGTATACGGTTCAGAGATGGAGCCTCTTTTGGAAATTATTGGGATATAATTGTAGCAAAGTGGATTAAGAAGGTATGGACACAGATTGCTTTATGGGGATTTGTGGTAAACGATACGAGATGGGAGGTGGTATAAAGACCTATAGTACTACTCATCTTTCTAACGGTAGTTTAAACAAGATGATGCAAGGAAGGGTGAAAGGTAGGGGTAAGACGGGAAGATCTCCAAATGATCGTCTGTATCATGCGAAGGGTTGTGAAGTAAAAGTGGTAGCATCGGAGGAGCGTAGCGAACGTATTAAGAGAGGGGGAATACGATAATGAAATGACACCACCGGTTTGTCAACTGAGATTTGGATGGCTTTGTGTCCTTGATTTACAGGTATCTGCAAGATTGATAGAACTAATGATTATGATATCGTATCTGGTTTTGAGTGATTGGAGGAGTAGTAATTACCATTTAAGTGAGAGAGATTGGAAAGGGTTGATGATGAAAAGATACATGGTCTTGATGATTTGGGAATATATTCCAATTATGGGGATATATTCGTTTCCATTGCATATCGATGGAATAGAGGAAGGAAAGTTTGAAAGTAATGCCTGGGATTGGATTAGATATGATTATATATGGAAGACAGGTCATCTACAAACAGATTGTATAAGGTTTGGGAAAGTCCAAGAGGGTGAGCGGTTAGTCAGAATGTCTCAAAGTAATCTTATTGTTCCTGGAGGCAAGATGAGTATAGAGGTGGTAGCTCCTCAGAGAATGAAGATCACGGTGCCTCGTTTTGACAACTTGGAGCTTATCAAGGGGTACTCAAAAACTTTGATGGAGGTGCATGAATCCTAGAATGCAGGATATGAAGGCGTTACTGTTTATGTTACCAAAAATCTGGAAGATGGAGGAGCGTGTGGTAGGGGCTGATCTGGGTATGGAGAGATTTCAGTTCGATTTCTATTCAGAGGAGGATATTGCAGAGGTCTTACAAATGGAGCCCTTCCATTTTGACTATTGGATGCTATCACTGGTACAACGGGAACCAGTAATGGACCGCAATTACCCTTCAAACATTTTATTATGGGTAAGAGTTATAGGTGTTCCACTCCAATGGTGGACAGATCCCACATTCCGAAGTATTGGTAAAGGTCTTGGAATAGTACATGAGGATGCTGTGGACTTGGACAATGGAAGGGTCAGGGTACTGATAGATGGTTTCAAGCCTTTGGTTTTCGAAACAGAGGTGGAGTTATACACGGGTGAAGAGACGGTGGTAATGTTGCGATATGAGAGGTTATATGGATATTGTAGAATCTGATTTAGTCTCTGTCATGATGTGGAGTGGTGTCCTCTACACAAAGGGTCAAAAGGACATGGGGAGGAAACAAGGACTGCAGGGGACAAGAAGAATGATATGGACATGAAGAGTTACAAAGGTGCAGTGATGATGAATCAGAAAAAGGGCTATGCAGTAAGAAAGAAGAATATAGAAAGCTTCTTGGAGTACAGCATGAGTCAAGACGGGGATGAATATGCAGTACTGAGCAAAGGAAAAACGCAATCAACAGAGCAACAGATGAGAAGGGGTCACACAGGGGGAAAGCACAGGCCTGGAACGCATCACAAAACCGAATGAGAAGGAAGTGCTAGCGGTAACCGGAGGTGTCAACAGTTTGAAGAAGGGATTCACAGCGAGCTCTATGTCATCACCAACTCGTTTAATGATAGAAGCTTTTCACGGTAAAGCAGAAGGGGGATTAGGGGAGGAATTTCCAAAGCGATCCGAAGAGGGTGACAATGACAGTGATTTGAATAAGGCTGTCAAGATCTCCCAGCCAGTGCAACGAGCACTCTTGTTTACTATTGAATCTCAAAAGGAAAGCGGGAAGAGATAATGACAAACATATCTTCTGATGTTGTGGATATGGGGGTCGACGAAATTGGACAGGTAGGGCCCAGTGAAGGGGCTGTCGGAAGAGATGGAGTAGGGGATGGCAAAGTTATAGGAAATTTTGATCTGGTGGAATTTAACGAAACTCACAAGGAAGAAGAGAGGACTGAGAAACATCTGCAAGCTAAGGAGATGGTAGAGTATGAAAAGGGTGAAAAGAAACAATGTGTTAATAAGAAGCTTCTAGCACATACAACTATTTTTGTTGGACGTAACACAAAAAAGAGGATGGTCCAAGCTATGCTCTCGCCCCGCAAGACAGGCGTAGGAAAACTCAAAGGTAAGGAAGATAAATGTAAGCAGGGTGGAGAGGAGAATGGTGCAGACCCCGCAGGAGAGGGAGGGTTGCAAAGATTTATGGGTTAAAGGTTATGGTAAGAATGATATTACATGGTTTCCATTTCTGTCGGTTAATAAATGAGACTAATATCTTTAAATTAGTCCTTATTCATGCTTTATATGAGGTTATACACCTTCTTTTGTTGAATGCTCAATGTTGGGCGATTTCAGTTCGCTATTTTTTTAAGAAAGCACATATTTTAGTGCTATATATTATAATAAGATGGTATGGCTTCTTGGTCTATATTACATGGGTTGCATGGTTACATGAATGGGACAAAGGGTTTCTTCCTACAGGTTGTAGTGGTTTTTTGTATGCTGGCAAGGTAGTTACGTTTTGGAATGCGAATGCATGTTTTAATGTGGGATGTAAGTGGTGGGATTGGTCTATAGGAAGTTCATGGAAACTATCGTATGGTAGTGAAATAGGACAACTGAGTTTGGAAGGGTTTTTAAGTATGGAATTGGTACAAGACCATGGGGTCTGGTGGTGCCAGTTTCGGAATGATAGACTGGTCAAATATAATAAAAAACGAGCTGTAGAGTGGTCAGTCCTTTATGTTGTGGTTATAGTAAAGGGGAACAGCTCCTATACAGGCTATAGAGCAGAAATGATGAATAATATAGGATGTTGTAATCAGAACGTCAATTGTATTGAGCAGGGTTTCAATGTAGATGGATAGGTAGAACTTATAGAATTAATACAAGGGAGGCAGTTAATAATGGCTGATAGTGAGTATGTGTGGTATACAGTGAGTACCACGCTTATGGCAGGTACATTTAGTGCAGGACACCACAGCGGTAAAACAGAGCTGGGCTTAGTTGGAATACAGGGGAGTTCCGAAAAGGTGGCCACACAAGGTACCGGGTGCTGCACACATATAACTTTGGAAAGAGATGTAACAGATACACATACACGTGTTTTGACCCATGACAGTGGGTGGAAACAAGAGACCATAATGTATTGGAAATATAATACACACCTGATTTTTGTAAGTTGGACGCATCAATTTATGGCTACAGAAATGGTTTGTTGTAATGTAAGTCAGATTGTAATCAGTAAGAGGTTGCTCTATGTTGGGGTAAGGGTGTTCCAGTGTTGGTTATGGAAAAGATTGTATCAAATTGAGGTATTAAAAACAGGTTCTGCATACGGCTTAGTTATTGACCTGTTTCAGGGCTGGAACAAAGGTCCAACACGTGCAATTAATAACATATACAAAGGAAGTTCTGGCAATCATCAATGCCTTGCATGCAATACAAAAGCTCAAGGCATGTACTCCATTGAGATGTTGGTGAAAAGACGGTTTTTGCAACGTACACAAGTAATGTACACTGCACCCAACAATAACATTGTGAATCCCCAACATGAGTATTGGGAGGAGAGTAAAGGGTTAAAAAGGAATATAATGGGTATGCAAGGGTTACGGGTGAATATAAACCATGAAATTTAAACAAGGAATAAATTTAGTAATGAGAACACTCAGCTGGAACTGTCAAGATTTAGGAATCAAATTGACAATCAGTTATTTGCGAGAAATTTGGTTCAAAAATAAGCCGGATTTTATGTTTCTTTCCGAAACAAAACAGGACTATTCGTTTGTACATCAGTTTAAAATGCATTTTGGGTACGATAATTTATACACGGTCGAGCCAAAATGAAAAAGTGGGGGCTTTGCGCTTTTCTATAACAGTTCTTCCAATATTCAAATTATAACATCAAATAATAGGATGATTGATACGGAAGCAACTTACCAAGGGTGTAAAATTAATTTATCTTTCGTATATGGTGATCCAGTACAAACATTGCGAGATCAGATTTGGGAACGATTGACCAGAATTGGACTGGCGAGGAATGATCCGTGGTTTATAATAGGGGACCTCAATGAGATCACATGTAATCATGAAAAACAAGGAGGCCCCTACGACATACATCAACATTCCTCTCTTTTAACAATTTGATTAGACATTGCGGCCTAATTGAATTCCCATCACTTGGAAATTCATTATCAAGGAGAGGTATTCGAAATAAACAAGTTATTAGGTGTAGATTAGATAGGACATTAGCGAATGAGGAATGGCATAACCTCTTCCCTCACTCTTTTGTTGAATATCTTGGGATGGTGGGATCTGATCATCGGCCAATTTTAGCGGACTTAGTTGACAAGATTCAAAACTGTCGACATGTAATTTTTGTATGGAGAAAAAATAATTTACCTTACGGGAAGGAGAAGAGAAATGAATTACAAAAATCTCTAGAAGCAGTTCAAAATGATCCTAATCGGACTGAAGAGGAAGTAAAAGAGATAATTATAAAACTAAAAGAGGCTTACAAGGATGAAGAGATTTTTTGGCAGCAAAAAAGCAGGAATTTGTAGCATATTGGAGGAGACCGTAATACAAAATATTATCATGCCCTAACAAAGCAAATAAGGATACATAATAGAATTGTGGGATTGTATAATACAAATGAGGAATGGGTTAGCCGGGATGTAGAAGTAGAGAAGGTGGTTGTAGACTATTTCTTATCCCTCTTTACTTCTACAACCCCGAGGCGTTTGAAGACTTCCTATGGGAAATCCCTACAATTATTACAGACCATACGAATGAGTGGCTAACAGCAATGGCTACAGAGGAAGAGGTGAGAAAAGTAGTATTTATGATGCATCCTGAGAAGGCATCAGGCCCGGACGGGATGACTGCATTATTCTACCAACAAGCATGGCCAGTAGTGAAGGGAGATGTTCTGAAGTTAGTCAACGAGTTTCTTTCTGAAGTTAGTCAACGAGTTTTTTCGGACTTGATCTTTCGATCAAAGATTAAATTGGACGAACATCTGTTTAATCCCAAAGAATACACATCCAAATAGAATGACAGAGGTAAGACCAATCAGTCTCTGCAATATAGGGTACAAAATTATCTCAAAGGTATTATGCCAGAGGATTAAGAAGGTTCTGCTCGGATTAATATCGGACACACAATCAGCATTTCTCTTAGGAAGATTAATTTCAGACAATATATTAATTGCCCATGAAATGTTTCATGGGTTAGGAACAAATATGGATTGTCAACACAAGTATATGGCATTTAAAACGGATATGAGTAAGACGTATGATAGAGTAGAATGGTATTTCATTCATCAGCTACTAGCGAAGATAGGTTTCTCAGAGTTATGGATTTCATGGATAATGCGATGTATTACTTCGGTGAGATACATAATACTAATAAATGGACAACCAAAGGGTTGTATTATTCCACAAAGAGGTTTACGACAAGGAGACCCACTATCTCCATACTTATTTATTCTTTGTACAGAAGCATTAATTGCAAATATCAAAAAGGCAGAAATGGGTAAACTGATAACATGCATGAAAATAACACGATCAAGTCCTGCTATAACTCATCTGCTGTTTGCGGATGATAGTTTATTTTTCTGCAAAGCTAATAGGGAAGAATGTCAAGCTATTATTAGAATTTAAAAAAAATATGAGATAGTGTCGGGCCAGCAGATTAATTTTAGAAAGTCCTCAGTGCAATTTGGATCTAAGGTGGAACCAGGGGTACAAACAGAAGTACAAAAAAATTTAGGTATCTCTACTAAAGGCGGAATGGGATCATACTTAGGAATTCCAGAAAATCTAGGTGGTTCAAAGTCACAAATTTTTGGATTTATACACGAAAGACTCAATAACAGAGTGAATGGATGGGCTGTGAAGTATTTATCTAGAGGAGGAAAGGAGGTTCTGATTGAATCAGTATTAACGGCATTGCCGACATATGTAATGTCTTGTTATCAACTACCTAAGACTGTAACGAAGAAAATTACAAGTGCAATAGCTCAATTTTGGTGGAGCACAAATGGAAATAAGCGGGGCATGCATTGGCTATCTTGGGATAAATTGTGCAGCCACAAAAAAGAAGGTGGACTCGGGTTTCGAGACATAGAGGCATTCAACACAGCTATGCTAGCGAAACAAATGTGGAGGCTAATAGAATCACCAAATTCGTTGTTCGCACAAGTTTTTAAGAGTAGATATTTTCGTAATACGGATCTGTTAGACAATATACGAGTATACTCTCCTTCGTATGGTTGGAGAGGTATTATCTCTGCTAGATCTCTGGTTAAAAAATGACTAATCAAAAGGGTTGGAACAGGCTCAAGCATCTATGTATGGAAAGATCCTTGGATCCCAGCCTCTCGCCCGAGATCAGCGACATGTAAATTTACAGTTGACCCTCTTTCCTTCAAGGTTAAGGACCTAATAGATCCACAAACAAAAAATTGGAATATGCCCTTATTAGAAGCAATTATTATTCCAGAAAATGTTCAATTGATACAATCAATGGCTTTGAGTCGAGTTGGGCGAAGTGACACATATGGGTGGCATTTCACAAAAAATGGAATATATTCGATTAAATCAGGTTATAGAATGGAACGTCAATATCCGGACAAAGGGCCCAGTAGGAGTGTTTATGGTCCGACAACTATATCCCTTCAGTCGCTTGTTTGGAATATTAAATGTCCACTAAAGATACAACATTTTATTTAGCAAGTAATCACAGGATGTGTAGCGGTAGGGAAAAATTTGCGAGCACGGTGGATTAACTGTGATCGACAGTGTGGTCGATGTGGAGCTGAGGAAGAATCTATAAACCATGTACTCTTTGAATGCCCCCTGCACTACAAACATGGGCTTTATCTATGATCCCGTCAAATCCGGCTATTTTTCCATCGGCATCACTTTTCAGGAATATAGATTATTTAATCTTGAGATTGTCGAAGGGTATCCCTCATGGCTACTTTCCATGGATAATCTGGTATTTATGGAATTGTAGAAACGATAAAGTTTTTAAAGATTTGGACAGAAACCCACAAGATCTTCTCAGAATGGCATAAACCGAAGGAAGATTATGGGAAGAAGCACAAGGGAGTGAGGAATTGACACAAAAAACAAAAATAGTTCTGAAGGTTGTCTCACCGCAAGATGGAACATGGTGGTGTCAATTGGATGGTTCATGGAAAAAATATGACCAGTTTTCAGGCCAAGGATGGATATGCAGCAGACATGACACGGAGGACGTATTTCTAGGAGCAAGAAATATCCCTGCTAGCCAGTCTCCTTTACACGCAAAGATGGAGGCCCTCCTATGGGCAATGGAGTGCATGCGAGGTTCACATCGGCTAACAATTATCTTCACAACAGATTGTTTGGACGTAGTAAAGATGGTGACCACCCCAGAAGAATGGCCAGCTTTCGCAGTTCATTTGGAAGAATTCGAAAGATGCAAAATCCATTTCAGTAATATAAAGGTATTACATATCCAAGGACGTCAAATGGAGTAGCAGACAAACTGGCAAGGAGTGCCCGAAGACTACCATCGCTAAGGATGCATATTAATACTCACCCTCCTAGTTGGCTACAAGAAACCGCTTAAGTAGTATTGTTTGTTATTGGAAAAAAAATTTGAATTTATTATTCATGGTCAAAAATGTTATATTGTTGAATTATGTAAATGCTATAATTATTTTGCTAAAATATGTTATGACACATAAATTTCAATATTAATGTTTATATATATATGTAGATATTAATATATATATATATATATGTTTAATAGTTTATTTCAATTTCAAGACATAAATTATATTATAAATTGATATTTCAAAATCCAGTTTTATAAGGTTCTACAAAATCATCCTTGCACAAGGGTGACACAACAAATTATTGTTTTTTTTACCTACAAGTGTTTAGAAAACACCAATATATACAACAAATTATTGTTTTTTTTACCTACAAGTGTTTAGAAAACACCAATATATACGATAGATGTGTGGTTGAAAAGAAAAACACTATACAATCTATTGTTTTTTCTGAATAGTTCCTCATGTTTTCACATGTTATTTTGTAATTGGTAAAATTAAATTAATGACCTTTTTCAAATAGTTGGATTCCGATTAAAGGAAATGTACTGAAAATAGAAGTTTAGGTAATCTTATTTTTAATGGTTTTATAAAATTTTGGATTTTAATTAAAATATTCTTAACAAAAAAATTTGAATTTTATATATTTAACAAATAAATTCTACCAAAAATTTTAAAATATTTTATTATTACAACAATATTTAAAATATTTTTAATAACAACAATTTTTAAAGTGTCGGAATCATGTAGCACAATGGTGGCCACCCTAAAATTTATAACACATATTTGGGGTTTGAACTCAACACCCTGCAATGTTAAAGGGGATATTAAAGCTACTAGGCTAACTTGACAAAAAAACAACAAATTTTAAAGTATATTTTAAAATCACAAGTTCAACGACAATAGATTTTAATGCATCTTTTAAAATTTATGTTTGAATAATAGTAGATTTATCATTTTAATACAAATAATTTTTCTCTGACCATGTGTCACATCTTGAATTAGTTATACAGACACTTCAAGCGGAAAAGTTATACGCTAACCTAAAAAAATGCACATTCTGCAATGATAAAATTGTCTTTGTAGGTTTTGTTGTAAGTTCGCAGGACCTACAGGTAGACGAAGAAAAGATCAAAGCCATCAAGGATTGGCCGATCCCGAAAAATATCAGCTAAGTCCGAAGCTTCCACGGTTTGGCCAGTTTTTACCGAAGGTTTGTGAAGGACTTCAGCAGCATCACAAGTCCCTTGATGTCTATAGTCAAGAAGAACCAGAACTTCAAGTGGGGAGAAGAGCAGGATCACGCCTTTAGCCTTTTGAAGGAACAACTCACGAACGCTCTGGTACTATTTTTACCGGACTTTTCAAAGACATTTCAGGTCTAGTGCGACGCATCTGGCGTGGGCATAGGAGCCGTTCTAACTCAAGAAGGCCTGCCTATAGCCTATTTTAGCTAGAAACTGAATGGAGCCATCCTGAACTATCCAACCTATGACAAGAAGATGTACGATTTGGTTAGATCGATGCTGGGAACACTATCTACTTGCAAAGAAGTGGGTTATCCATACAAACCATCAGACGCTCCAACATCTTAAGGGTCAAACCAAGTTCAAATGGAGGCATGCTCGATGGTTGGAGTTCATAGAAAATTTTCCATATGTAATCAAGTACAAGAAAGGGAAAGACAACATCGTGGCCAGTGCCTTGTCCTGACGGAACACCCTCATCTCGGTTATGGAGGCCAAAGTAATGGGATTCGAGATGATCAAAGACATCTACGCAGAAACGAAGAGTTTAAGGACATCTTTCGGAACCATGGAAAAAACTTTTTCCATATGTTTTATCTATTTGACGGTTTCCTTTTCAGAGAAAAATGACTGTGCATCCCGAGAGGATCGATCCGAGAGGTTCTACTGAGAGAAGCCCATGGATGTGGCTTGATGGGCCATTTCAGAATTGATAAAACTATAAGCATGTTGAAAGAACATTTTTATTGGCCATATCAATGGAAGGAAGTGGAGGCACATTGTGCTCGATGCTTGACTTGCAAAAAAGACAAGTCCAGAGCGCATCCTCACGGGTTATATATACCTTTATCCATTCCTACTATCCTTTAGACTGATATATCTATGGAATATGTGCTAGGCTTGCCTAAGATAAAACACAAAAAATCCATTTTTGTTGTAGTAGACAGGTTTCCTAAGATGGCCCACTTCATACTGTGTGCCAAGACAAACGACGCATCCCAGACAGCCAGCTTATTCTTCAGGTAAATCGTGAGGCCACAACATCCCGATAACTATTGTCTCTGATCCATACACCAAGTTTTTATCTCATTTCTGGTGATCGTTATGGAATAAGCTCAGAAAAAGCTAGTGTTCTCCACCACGTGCCACCCTCAAACCGATGGCCAAACCAAGGTGGTGAACCGGACCTTGTATGCATTAATAAGATCTACGAGCAGAAGAAATCTGAAGACATGGCTCGAGTCGTCATTGATTTTGCTTACAACTGGTCATACATTCACCAACCAAGATGTCGTCTTTCAAAATTTTCTATGCCCTAAACCCGATAGTACCTATCAACCTCAAACCATTGCCACCAGCAGAGGTCGTAAGCTTAGAATGCGAGTAAAGGGCCGATTATATCAACCGGATCCATCATAAGGCAAAAGAGAATTTGGAGAAGAAGACAGAGGCTTACGCATCAAACGCCAACAAGTGGAGAAAGGAAGTCATGCTTAAAGAAGGAGATTATGTTTCGTTGCACAAGCGACATGAGCGGTTTTCGTAGAAGAGGAAGAATAAACTCGCACCATGAGGAGATGGACTGTTCCAAGTCCTAGAGAAGATTAACGATAACGTCTACAAATTGGAACTACCAGGTGAGTTTAATGTTTCCCCCACTTCCAACATTTCTGACTTAGAGTTATTTGATACAGGAGGCAATCCAGTTTTGAGGACAAAACATCCTGAAGAGAGAGGAAATGATGAGGACATCAACCCACTCAAGACTGCGGACAGCCCAACAGACAACCCAACGGGTGACCCAAGTAAAGACATAATACCGCAAATACCGCAAGGACCCCTGACGCGCTCAAGAACCAAAGCTTTCGAGCATAAGTTCATTCAGCTCATTGAAAACATCACCATCCATGAACTAGTTCAAGCAAAGCCCGGACCAAGGCCCGTTCCATCAAAGCCCGACCAAGTCCCAAAGAAGAACCACCCCAAAAATATGGATTACTCGCCATGGCCCATGAACAATGGAGGTTCTCAATCAGGAGACACTTAAAGACATGTTAGAGAAATATATTCTTTTTCCCACTTTCTGTTTTGTCCCAATGAGTTTTTTCGAAAGAGGTTTTAACGAGTCAACATCTCTAATGTGCAAGAAAAATAAGGGCTTGTTCACAACCCACATTATTCACAAGCCCAAGACCATAAGAGGAACAACCCATTTTATGCATTTAGGCTTGGCCTTTTTCAGCTCTCTTTGGCGTGGCCATTTTTTCATTTTTTGTTTTGTCAAATTTCCATTTTCTAGTTTTGGGAAATTTTTATTTTTCTAGTTTTGTGAAATTTTCATTTTCTTGTTTTGTTAAACTTCAGTTTCGGTTTATACTGAAGGATGTACCTTAGAGACCTAAGGTACTATAAAAGCCTAGGTTCCCCTATGAATAAAAATCATTCAAGTATTAAAAAGAAAAATCAATAAAGTTTCTTAGTAGTTCTTACGGTCTTAAGCCTAAGTCTTTAGCTTGTTCTTTCTTAGAGAATTCTTTTCTCAAGCAAGAACACTTTGGTTTATCAAGAGCTATCCACTCTCGTGTGGTCCAACTTTAATTCCGCCCCAAAACTCGTGCCCAATCCGAGACAAACATCTCTCTCGCCCAAGCACAACACGACGACGACCCGTTGAACCTCCTTTGACGTCAAGTGTGTATCATGAATTTCGCTCGATAATGGTTCACAAAAGGTTGAGAAATGGCTTAGGTTCTTATTTATATACTAAGGTTCGACAGGATTCTCTTTCCCTCTGTTAAATTTCTGTTGGCTTGTCCCTTAGCCATTTCCTTTTCTGAACAATTTCATTTCCTTTCCGGAACATTCACATTTCCTTTTGGAAACTTTCCCATTTCTATTGGGACATTCTCATTTTTCTATTTTTATTTTCTTCGAGACTTTCCCTTTTTTTTTTGGGAACAATCTCATATTTCCTCGAAAAATCTTCCATTTTTCCAAGTATGACCGTTCATGGAAAACCTCATATTTCCTCTTGAAATACTCTATTTTTCAAGTCTGGTCAATTATGGAATATTCACATATATCATGGGAACATTCCTATTTCCCTTTGCGAAATCTTCTATATTCCCTAATTTTTTTTTTGCCATTTCTTAAAATTTTACATATTTTTTTGAGAAATCTTTTTTTTATGTCGATCCTTTTGGTCAATTCACAAAATATTTTTACATTTTTAGAAAACTTCATTTTTCTAGATTTTTGCCAATTTTATTTATAAGAATCATGGAAAAGGATGTATCGTTGACAAAGTTACAAAAGTGTCAGAACAAGATGAGACAGGGGTAGTGAGGCAGATTTGAGTAAGTGACATGATCTTATAAGAAGATATTTTAAAAGCATTAATTAATAGGAAATGATTTCATTACTAATCCTTGTTACAAAAAGAATAAAAAATCAACAAATAAAATATATATATATATATATATATATGAATTAAAAGAATAATAAGTCAACAAAAGTGAGTATGTAATTTGAATCTAGCGTACACTAAAATGTGCTTCTTTCAAACGAATCACCAGTGTTCAAAGCAGAGTCGAGCATGCAGATGTCTGCAGATCGAACAGAGCCGGAAGCAAATACTTCCTCCCATTTACTCCTTTCGCATTATAACTCCCACCGGTCGTTGCATCCACAAGCAACTCACCAGCATAACCAGGATACGAACCTTTACCATAAACTCCAGTACAAGCCGAGCCAGCCTCAAGCGGCGCCGTTTTAGGCCCTTGGTAATACCCATCTCCAAAAGGGTTCGTTGCAGTCCCAGCCAACAAACTCGCCAAGTTAATCACCATCCCGTCTAAACCCACGTCGTTGTTTGGCGCCATAAGTGGTGGGCTTTGCGGCCCGTAAACCGGCGAATGGAAAGGCCACGCGCATTGTCCTGGACATTGTGTCTCTGAGTTCCCGACCCAGATATAAGCAAATTTCGAACTTTTCTTACCGGAAAATCCGGAACCTGACCCGTGTGACCCGCATCTGTTCACGCAAAAGCCTTGGACTGACACGTCAGCGGAAGTCAGCACGACGTTGACCGCATAGCTTTGACGTCCTTTCGCGGCTAAGGCTTTGATGTTTCTCTCCGTTAAGGATTTTCCCATCGAGTATCCTTCGTCGAGGATCTGTTCTCCGAGGGAGAGAGTGAGGTGTCCACGTGTTGCCTTGTGGTAATACTTCTCTACCGTCTTCCACCACGTGGCGACTGAAGGGTTTTGGGCCATGGTTGATCTCCGGGACGAGGAGAGAGAAGCGACGAAGTCTGTTACGATCGCACGCTGTGATGGTTTGAACTTCCCGTACCAAATTAAATTGATGGAGACGTCTCCGGTGAGGAGAGGTCCTTTGTGGTACTGAAACGACAGATAATCTTGCGTTTCGTCCATCTTCGCGTCTAGACGCATAAACGCAACAGCGAATAACAAGAATAAGACTCTGAGATTGTAACCCAATACAAAAGACGCCATTTTTCTAATGTAGAAGAAGCAAAACAAATAGACCAAGATTGATAGACAAAGAAAGCTTTAAAGCGATGATGTGTTTGGGTTGAGTTATGTTAGTTGTTGTTATATATAAGAGAAGAAAAAGGATACAAAGGGAAATTTACTAAGAGATTGAAACCTAACCAAGATTGGTTGCCAGTTAGGCAAAGAACGCGTTTGGAGATTACAGTAAGAAAACAGCAAGTGTTTTTGGGAAACATAACTATAAGATAAAAAAATGAAAGTCGAAGTTAGCTACTGTTGAGGTTCGGTTGGACTACTATTTAAATACTAATGGTATAATATATAATCACTTGTATCATATTTATTTGTGGTATCTAAAAATCGGATACATTTAAAAAAGCTATGAGTTTACACGGCGAAGAGCGGGAGATAATGAAATTTTGAAAAAGGTTTGTTCTTAGCATTTAATTTTCAAAATGAATTATATTTAATTTAGAAACTAAATAAATTATTAGTGAGAATCATATGACACCATAGTAGATATCTCTGAAATTAATCACATATATCTAGAATTCAAACTTAACACTACAAAATATTAAAAAAATATTAAAACTACTATACCAAATTGACATAAAGAGTAAATTACTAAATATCATAAACTAAAGTGAATATTTTTAGTTTGTATATGAATTAGATTTATCCACCCATTATTTTTAGATCTATACATTGGATATTTACAAAATTGAAACTATTTTTGAGTGGTTTGAAAAATGCGATGTATAACTAAATACTAATTGTACCTAGTTTTACTAAAAACCATAAACTAAACTAATATTTACAGTTTGTATCTAGGTTTTGCCCACTCCCTTAATTTTTTGAATCTATCCAACGAGTATTTAAATGATAGTAACCATTTATGTAGAACAAGGTAAAATTGTACCTAGTTTTACATTTATTTTTGTATATTTGTATAATTAACCTTAATTATACCTAGTTCTATATTATTTTTATACAAGTAACCCTAGTTGTACCTAATTCTGCTGTTTTTTTGTTCATACAACTAATCTTAGTTGTACTTATTTCTATATTAGTTTTTTACAACTAATCCTAGTTATAACTAGTTCTACATCATTTTTTACAACTAATCCTAATTTTACCTAGTTATACATTTTTTTGTACAACTAACTGTAGTTATACATACTTTTCTAGTTTTACACTACAAGAAAACACTCAAAATCCTGATTTCTGACAGAAAAAAAAATTCAATTTTTTTAAAAATCCGTTGAAATTTTTGACGGATGAATAAAAAATTCTAAATTTTTAATTCTGACGGATTTAAAATTTTTCATACACTCAGGAAATTTAAAATAAAAGTAATATTCTAAATTTTATTTTTATTTTTATAGAAATCCATCAAAAATTTTCGAAAAAAAAATCAAAATTTCTTCTTTCCCCCATCTTCATTTTTTTTTTATTTCTCCCCTTCTCCTCCTCCCTTCTTCAGTTCTTCTATTTCTTCTCCTCCCTCTCCTCTATCTACTTCTTCTCCTTCTCTTTCTTCCCCTCCCTCTCCTCCTCCTTCCCTCCTCTCCTCCTCTTCCTCTCCTCTCCTCTCCTCTCCTAACTCATTTTTAATATAATTTATAATTTATAATTTTAATTAATTTAAATTATAAATAATATTTGTTTTTATATAAAAATAATTTATCATTTTATAATTTTAAATAATTTTAGTTAGAAATAATTTTCAGTTTATTTGAATTAATTTATTATTTTATAATTTTAATTAATTTTATTTATAAATAATTTTTATATAAATTATTTTAATTTTATAATTTTACTTATAAATAAATTTTTATATAATATTTAAAATTATAATTTTAACTAATTTTCATTTATTTGTTAAATATAATTTATAATTTATAATTTTTTTAATTTTCATTTTGTGTTAAAAATAATTTATATGTTTTTAGTTTTTTTTAAAAAGGTGTTTTCCTACGAAATTCCATCGAAAAATTAACCATCGGAATTTCGTTGTAAAATCACCCTATCTGAATTCTAACGGACCGCTTTTTCGATGTTGTATACTAGATGGCGAAGATCCATCGGAAAATCGTTAGAAAAAGGGGTATTTTCTTGTAGTCTTAGTTATACTTAATTCTACATTTTTTCTATAACTGATTAAATTGGTATAATTGATTAAAGTTTATAATTTAAAAATTATATGTTATAAACGTAATGTTTATTATAAGAAAATATAGATGAATTGATATTATAAACATCACAATTATTGTTAAAAAAGTATATTAAATAAAAAATTATAAAATTACTTTATATTGGTTTGTTATCAAAGAATATAGACAACATAATTGTGGTAATCATGTGGTACAATGATGACCACCTCTGAAATTTATCACACATGTATGAGATTCGAACATAATATCGCAATGTTAAAAAAGATATTAAAGTCACTAAACTAAGTTGAAAAAAAAAATATATAAACAACATACTACTTATACTTTTGATTTCACGTTAAAATAATTGTCAAATTATGATGAAAAAGTTAAATAAACATAGTTTTATAATATTTTAATGCATAAAACACTTGAAAGTCTATGTTAATCGACTTTAATCAACTGTAAAACAATGAAAATATTTTTTGAGTTAGGTAATACTAATTAAAATTAAAAACACTGAAATACAATATCTAAAATTTTCATACAACTATTATATCCTAGATAACTATGTGCACTTTTTTCCTAAATTTTGGAGCACATGTGGGTAAAATTTTTGGCGGACGAGTAAAAATAATTAAATTTTCCCCAAAAATTTAATTTTCCCCTTTGGCCAAACAACCTAATGTACATATCAAAATATAGAGTTTTAAATTATTGAAGATGCAATTTCATTCAGTAATACCAGTTTTACTAGTTATACTATATTTTCATAATTTTAAATTGGAATTCTAACTACTCTACTTACAATTTACTGCAATTCAACCACTGCAGTACGTTTATTTCCAATTCATAGTCCTAATCGATCTATATAGTATGGTTACAACTCAATATGTATAATCAAATACAATTCAATCTAATTCAAATGCAAAACTTAATTATATTTGGATTTAAAGCTCGTCGCAGCTTGAAGGCGAGAGAAATGCAATGGCGATGAAGGAGAACTCAACGATGAAGGAAACAAGCTTGGGCTCCTCCTGTCCAGAGCACGAGCTCTTTCTGTCCAGAGCTCAAATTCCTCCTGTTCAGAGCTCATGTCGGGGTGGAAGAGGAGGAGAAAACGTGATTCATAGACATCAGAATTAATGTACGTGTTTCATGTTTAGTATTTTTTTTTCTATTAATTTTGAACATATTTACAGAAGGGCAAATTTATCATATAAATCAATAGAAGGTACTTGGATTATTTAGGATTATAGTGGATTTTTAAAAAATCTATAAGAGCAAAGTAGAAATATCTCATTAGCAATTACTTTGCATCAAGAATAACTTTTAAGTTCAATGTCACATCAGGTGAGACCCCATGTTGAACATATTGAAGATTCAATCATTCAAACATCAAATTATTATTTTTTTTAGTTTTTTTTTTACTTACAAGTGTTTAAAAAATTATCAGTAGATGTATAGTGTGGTTGAAAAAAACAGTATACCATATATTACTTTTTTCCTCATGTTTTCAGATTTTATTTTGTAAATGGTAAAATTAAATAAATTACATTTGAGTGAACTACTAATGGCTTTTCCCCTTCCGGCCAGATCTCCGTCGATCTCAGCTTAGAATCGGTCTTCCGCCTTCGGATTCTTAATCCCTGCTCTCCGATCTATCTTTTGATACCCTTTTCTCCATGTTTTTTCCTTTCTCCCGAAATCCTAATCTTCGCCTACCTCTTCCCAGATCTTCTCTTTTGCGACATGTAAAGCTTTCCCACCGGTTATCTCTTGTTCCCTCCCCTATGAGTTAAAGATACCACTTTGTATCTCCCCGTATCTCCTCTTCTCTTTTCTCTTCTCCTCGCTGTGTTACCATCCTTCTCTCGTTCTTTACGCTTCATACCCTTACGGGTGAAATAGCGAAACCTTTAGCGAGCTTCTCTAGTAAGCTGCGCCTTTGCATTACTCTCGGCTGATCCTCAAGTCAGCAAAGAAGAGATAACTTAGATCCAGTTTGGAGACATGCAATCATGCTCTCTCGTTGATCTTCCCTTTACCCAGATAAGACAAAGTTGATACCCTAGTTTCTCATGTACAGTGCAAGCGCATAGTCTTGAGAACTAGGGTCTTTGTTCCTTATACTGTGGATTCTCATACACTCTCCTACCCTTACGGGGAAAGAAGTGAACAATCCTAGCGAGCTTTTTGAAAGTTACGCCCTGTTTATACTCTCATCTGATTCTCTAATCAGAGTAGCAGAGAAATTCTTTACACTCTAAGACTAATAGGTCTAAGGGATCGACTTCGGACTTACCATTCCCTCAGCTTCTCTCGGTTAGTTCAACCTTCATCCCTTTTCTATAGTTAGGTGGCTAGTTAGGTGAACGAACCATTATGAGTAAGAGTGGTAGGAAAAAAGAAGATGCTGCGATTCGTAAACTCAAAGAGCAAGAAGAGGTTAATCTAAGTGATGTGGTTGTCATTCATGCTCATGAGAATGTCTCTATTGTTGAAGAGTTGATCTCAAGCATCATTGTCCGAATCTTAAATCCGTATTCAATCAAGCCCTCTGGCCTAGCTTCTGCTCTCCCCAAGATTTGGGATGTCGAGGAATCCACCAAAGCTCGACCCATAGGCCATGATAGAGTGCAATTTCACTTCAGATATGAATACGATCTCAAACGGATTCTAGAAAAGGCTCCATGGTTCGTCAATGGTTGGATGGTCACTGGGGAAAAGTGGACCCCAAACCCCTCTCCAAACTACCTTAATAGGATTTTGTTCTGGGTAAATATCCGAAACATTCCGGTGAATTTTGTCACGGCTGAAACGGTCAAGAAAGTGGGAGCTACAATCGGGGAAGTTTCAGAAGAGCTTCAACTTCATGCAAAGTCTCCAGATTCATTGGAATATGTTCGGGCTAGGATTTGGTTGCCGGTCGACAAACCAATTGTTTTCAAGATGCCTATCAGTTTCAATGCAGGGGAAACAACAATCATAGAGTTTGACTACGAAAAGCTTCAAAAACTCTGTCTGAGATGCAAGTGTCTAACCCATGATCAATACCACTGTCCTCACCCTCAAGCTTTATCCGGGAAAGGTTCAGATTGGAAACAGTTGCCAAAGGGAAAGGAAAAAGGGGTCAAATTCAATGATCAAATCGTATCCTCAAAGTTATCACAAGTCAAAGCCTCAGAGAGTAAGTCAAAGTCAACGAATGACTCGTCCACTCACACGTTATCAAAATCGCAGCAAGGTACTAGAAGAGGCAAAGCTATAGATACACCCGCAGGCAAAGGGAAAAAGCCGCAAAGATCGGGGAATCAGGGTAAGACGGAATGGAGGAAAAGGGAGACTATAGCTGAAGTTCACTATGATAAAGACAAAGTTGCAGCGAGCAGATCACATCTATATGTGAAAGAACTTCATAGTGGAGAACGATCTTCGGCTGGGATACAAGCTGGAGCGGAACAAGTTGAAGCTGATCAACCATTAGTGCAGGGTTCTCCGGAACATCCTCCCCGTACCAAAGGCTCGGAAGTCTCTGAAAATAGACTATCGGAACCAAAAAGAAATGAAAATTTGGGCTTGCAGGAGAATAGATCTCAGGAGGAAAGAGTTCCCGCTACTCAAAGGATTATCAACCCTCATCTTCACCCATCCGAGCGTCTCCTAAGCTCCGGGAAAAGAGTGGAGGAATTAACACCGGAGGGAGAAAGGGCACCTATGAAAAAGCGCAAGACCAGTGCTGAAAGAAACCAAGATAGAAAGAGAGCTCATTTGATATCCAACGCTGACGACACTATCACTCCAGTTTTTGAAGGGAGTTCAAGTCACCCTCAAAACCAATCTTCATCTATCCCGACTCAAGCATCACTCCAAGAGGTGGATCTCAGACACTCTTTGCCTCCTAGAGAATCACCTATGACTCCGGTTCATCGCGTCCCAGCTTCAAGAAGGTTAGTGGTTATCCAGAAACCACCAGCCTCTCTATGAAGACAATCGGTTGGAACTGTCAAGGCCTTGGAAAACACTTGACAGTTCGACACCTACGGGATATATGTGGTCAACATATCCCGGGTTTCGTTTTCTTATGTGAGACCAAAAACAGAAGAGAAAAGTTGGAGCTGATTTGCCAGCAACTCGGCTTTCATGATATGATCACAGTGGATCCAAGGGGGTTAAGTGGAGGACTTGCTCTCTTGTGGAAGGAAGATTATACAGTGAGAAAGTTGGTTGCTTGTGAACGCTTCATAGATGTGGAGGTTAGCTTGTGAACGCTTCATACAGTGAGACACTGATATTTATGAGCGCATCAAGGAATGCCGTCGGAAATTGGCGCACTGGAAAAAGGGTGTTCACTCCAATGCCAAACTTCGAATCCAACACATCAAGCAACAGATATATCACTTAACACATCAAGAAGGGTTTAGTCATCAAGTTCTTCACAATCTCCACAAAGACCTGGATGAAGCATATAAAGAAGAGGAGCTTTTTTGGAGAACACTTAGCAGGATCCAGTGGCTTCAGGCAGGCGATCGGAACACCAAATTTTTTCACGCTCAGGTGAAAGAAAGAAGAAGTTTCAACCGGATCAATGCACTTTTGGATGAGCAATCAGGCAGAATGCTACACAAAGATGCAGATATGGGGCAGTTAATAGTTGATTTCTTCAATGAGCTATACACTTCATAATTAGTAAACTCAAGCCCTGTTCGCTCCACATCAATGTTCTAAAATGTTGAACCATTAGTCTCGGCGGAACAGAATAAAATGCTTTCGGCCCCACCATCTAGAAGCGAAGTAAAGGCGGCAGTCTTTGGTTTGAACCCAAATAAGTGTACAGGCCCGGATGGAATGACGGGGGCCTTTTATCAAGACAACTGGCCAATTGTTGGAGAGGATGTCTTCAAAATGGTGGAGGATTTCATGAGACATGGTCAATTAGATTGTCGCATAAACTACACCAATATCTGTCTCATCCCCAAGAAGCTTAAACCCACAAGAATTGGAGACTTCCGGCCCATAAGCCTTTGCAATTTCATTTACAAGGCAATCTCCAAGGTCTTGGCAACCAGATTAAAGAAGATTCTGCCAACTTTAATATCAGAAAACCAGGCGGCCTTTGTGGAAGGGAGATTAATCACAGACAATGTGATAGTGGCGCATGAACTTCTTCATGCCCTGAGGACAAAGGAAAACATCTCCACAAACTTCTTAGCTATCAAAACGGACATGATGAAGGCGTATGACCGTGTTGAATGGCAATTTGTAGCTGACACCTTGCAGGCCTTTGGTTTTGGTAGCATCTGGATCAGCAGAATCATGTCATGCATTACCTCTACATCTTTCGATGTCTTGCTAAATGGCCAACCTTACGGCAAGATCCTTCCTTCCAGGGGACTTAGACAAGGTGACCCCCTATCACCCTTTTTGTTCATCCTCTGTGCTGAGATGCTTGCCAAACGGCTTAAACTAGCTGAACAGACGAAAGAAATAGAAGGAATACAAATTGCCCCTTCCTGTCCCAAGATAACACACCTCCTATTCGCAGATGACTCACTATTCTTCTGCAAAGCGAGCACTCAAGAGACCGAGAAAGTGTGCAAAATACTTGCAGAATATAGTGAAGCATCAGGGCAACGTATCAACTTCGCAAAATCAAGTATAGTTTTCGGGAAGCGTTTCTCTAAGGAGGTAGCAGAAGAGGTTAAATTAATATCAGGAATTGAAAGGGAAGGAGGTTCTAGAATATACTTAGGTCTGCCTGAGCTCTTTGTCGGATCCAAAATAAAAACTCTCAAATATCTGGAAGATAGGATACAAAGGAGAGTAGGATCATGGAAAGTAAAGTATCTCTCTCAGGCTGGCAAAGAGACACTCATCAAAGCGGTAGTTCAAGCGCTACCAACCTATGCCATGTCTGTCTTTGCTCTCCCAAGATCAATTTTCAAGGTAATCTCGAGATCAATCTCCCGTTTCTGGTGGAGAAGCCAGGAAACAGACACTGGAATTCATTGGCGAAGATGGAAGGAGATCTGCAAGCCTAAGTCTCTGGGAGGCCTCGGCTTCCGGGATATGGAAGGTTTCAACATAGCACTCCTAGGAAAGCAGATTTGGAGAATAGTAAGCAACCCAAACAGTCTCCTTTCACAAACTCTCAAGGGGAGATACTTCAGGAAGAGTGAAATCCTAAAGGCCAAAGTCGGTCAATGCCCCTCATACGCGTGGAGGAGCATTAAGAGAGCTCAGAAACTTCTCTCTTTGGGCTTACAAAGAAATTTTGGAAATGGGACAGGAATCAAGTTTTTAGAGGACCCTTGGGTGGTGGATCCACTTCCCAGACCCCCAGTTACGAAAGAGGGAGTAGACCCAGGGGCTTTAAATCTACACCAGTTCTTGGAGCCGGGATCAGATGAGTGGATACTTCCGCAACTGCAAAACTTTTTTGACCCAGGTGAATGCAACCTCATCATGCAAATAAAGCCAAGCAAGGAAGTATCCAAATTTCCTTATTGTTGGATCTTCCAACCAAATGGGCAATATACTGTCAAATCTGGCTATAGACTCTGGGCGGAAAAGGTGCAGGAAGGGGAATGGTTACCTAATAACCAAACCCCAAATATAAACAGCCTCTTTGAGGCAATTTGGGCAACACCAACCTATCCAAAGATCCGACATTTACTCTGGAGAGTCCTATCCAACAACATATCCACTGGGGTGAATCTCTGTCAACGCAAACTACTAAGAAATGCATCATGCCCGAGATGTGGAAATGAAGAGGAGGACTCAAATCATATCTTCTTCCTATGTGGATATGCCAGAGCAGTTTGGGCCAATGTCTTATCATGTCTTATCAGGTTCTCTGTTCCTTCCTTATGCAGCAAATTCCATATATACAAATATCGCAACATGTTTAAAGGAAGCAAAAGGAAAAGAGGACCTTATGCATTGGCCCTGGATCATATGGAATATCTGGAAAGAAAGAAATTTTTTCATCTTCAAGGGGTTAGATACTCATCCAAGGGAGACTGCCTTAAGAGCATTGAGAAGTGCATCTGAGTGGGACGAAGGCCACACTCACCTAAGCAACAATCTAGATTGCTCTATGCCGGAAAACCAGGAGAGGAATAATCGTTTGGGCCAGGGGCAACGTAATACCAGATGGTCTCCCTCCATACCAGGTACACTCACTTGTAATATTGATGCTTCCTGGAAAGATGGGGATATAGGTACTGGGACGGGATGGATTTTGAGGACACCTCAAGGAAGAGTAAGATTTTATGGAGCAAAGGTATTCCCCCAACTACAGTCTGCTCTCCATGCGGAAGCGGCTGCTTTAGTTTGGGCGGCTACCTGTGTCTCTAATATGAAGTTGGAACAAGTTGTCTTTCAAACAGACTGCTTAAACCTCTTTACGGCGGTAATCAACCAGAAGGACTGGCCAGCACTAGATGGATACATTCAAGATGTAGCTCTGATTTTCCAGAATAACCCTTCTTTTAAGCTGTTTGTCATTCCTAGAAAGCAGAATAGGGTTGCAGATGTCTTAGCGAATGTAGCTAGATCTTACCCTAGGTACTTTGCAACAATAGACAATCGAATTCCTTTGTGGCTAAGGTCTTATGTACAAGATGATACTATGGAATCATCTCAATTTTATATCAATTAATGAAAGTATGTTTTATGTGTTAAAAAAAAAAAAATTACATTTTTCAAATAGTTGGATACTAACTGGTCCTGTTCGTTTTGTGGTTTTTGGCAACTGCAATCAGCGACTGCAATCAAATGTTGTTCGTTTGGTGATTGTTGTGTTATTTGTTATTTGCGACTAATCACAACTTTTTTTCTGGACTGATTTAGGGTTTGAGGACTTTCGACTGATTTCTTCTTGAGATTTGTAGTTATATGGTCGCATTTAGTTCCTTTTGATGATTTGGGTTTATTGAGATTTGTGTTCCTTGTGCGGCATTTCCGGCTTTTCCGACGTTCCTTTTGATGATTTGGGTTTTGTCAAATAATTTATGGTTTGCGTTTGTTTTGAGCTTAGATCTAGTTGAATCCAAAGTTGGTCACTTGTTTTGGCTCGTTTTGTTGTTTTGATTAGATCTCAGATTCGTTATTTGGTTTAGATCTCTGAAATTTGGTGTTTATGGGATCGTTCTGTGACTGATCTAGTATGAAAGTATATGATGTTTGTAGCTCTTGTTACTCTGTATTCTTACTGATGATAATGGAATGAGGTTATTTCTAGTTTGTTTCTACGATTAGCTTTTATTGATTAGTCTTTATGTTTCCTTATGATATTTGAACTTTGTGATGTTTTGTGAGCTACATTCACGGATTTTGGATAGTCTTGTATGTCAGCAAATGCAGAAAGCATTGTGTTTCTTCTACTTTCTATCTCTCATCGTTTCTCATAAGCTACTTCTTTCTTTCTTTGCATGTTACAATCTAAGGCCATCACTTCAACTGGAACTAAGAGAGGTGACTCACTGTTGGGAGATTTTGCTTTTCAACTGAAGCAAAAAAAAAACATTACAACAGATTTGAGAGTTTGCACTGACACCGTGAGTATATTCCTACCATTACATTCATCTTTTAGCTTCTATCAGATTATATGGCTATTCATCCAACATCTATGTGTGTATTGGTTCAAGGTTTGATCACTGCTACAGTTGATGAGGCGGCACCTGGATTGAGGTCGATCTTCAGCTTCAAGGCTCCTGACTGAAATTCCGGCAAGGTATTAAATTTTCAAGCATCTACACTTGTTATATTTGGACGTTTGATACTATGGCTTTTCTAACTTCATATTTCTTTTTAATGGTGTTTCCTCTTTCAAATAGATTGAGCTTGTAGTGAAATCTTATTTAGTATTTCTATGATCTGTTGAAAGTATATACTTGCAATTATATTGTCTCTTTTGTGGACACTTGTAGCTCTGGTTACTCTGAGTTTATGTTTTTGAGACCATCTGGCTTATGTACTAACGTTTATCATTTAGAACACTTACTGTTACTAGCTCATATATGAGACTGTTACAGGGTGTGGACGTACTGTGGAAGAGAAACAATAGGAGTCATTCGGTTCAGTTGGTTTTGATTAATTAAATTGTAATTGTTGTTTTGGTTATTAATTTATTGGTTTAGTTGCACTATAAATTAAATAAGTTATATTCTTTAACCTAATTTTTATACAATTTTGTATCTTCTTTTTATTCAAGGAGACGGCTTTTACAGCGATTTATTGTGATTCTCATTCGTAATCTATTTGATTACGGTGAGGAAGCGTATATTTATTTCTCGGAACAACCATACGAATTACAGATCTAATCTTTATATATCAAGTGGTATCAGAACTAATCGTTCCTCAGCAATTATGGTTGAAACCAGAGCACATGCATCAGGGAAAGAGGTGGCTTTAAAGGCAGATGACCATTTCATATCCAAGGAGGAGTTCCATATATTTCAGATCGAGATGTTAGGGGAACTACAAAACTGGGTAGCACCGCCCCAACAAGCTCACATCCAACCGGAGGTCGATTCCGACGCACCATCATATGCTCGCCAAGAGGGTGATTGAAAAAACAATCAATCCTTTTCCGGAATAATAAGACTCCCTAAGATAGATTTTCCAAGCTTTGATGGCTCAAACGCAAAGAAATGGATATTTAAGGTGGAGCAATTTTTCATAATGGATAATACAGACACAGAGGTGACGATTAAGCTCGCTTCTATGCACTTTGATGGGATGGCGGCGACATGGCACCGTGCCATATCACACTCACACAGTGGGAACAATCTGTTTCGTAGTTGGTACAACTACATGGCAGAATTACTGACAGATTCATTGAAGTGTTGGATGATCCGATCATAGAGGTCAAGAAACTGCAAGAAACGCAAGGGATTGTGGAGTATCATGGTCTATTCGAGTTGATAAAATCCAGAATAAATCTACCAGAAGAATATCTGGTAGGCGCTTATCTGGCGGGTTTATGTTCGGACACACAAATGCATATTCAAAGGTTTATGCCAAAAACCACCACGAAATGTTTAATGTTGGGTAAACTGTATGAGCAAGCCTATCCCACCAAGTTGTCTCAATCGAATGGGTTCACATCCAGAAACGTTGTCAGTAACAGCCCATACAAAGTTCCGATGAACACTAGGAGAGAACATGAGGTGAAAAGAGTTGATGCCTCCGCAACAGGCAGAATTTTTTAACAAATGAAGAAATGGCGGATAGGAGGGTGAAGGGTTGTGCTTTTTGACAAATTTTTTTCCAGAGAATACCTTTTGAAAAAAAACCAAAAGAACCAGTTGTACTTGTTGAAAATCGATGATGATGAGTCTGATGCAGAGGAAGAAGATACTCCTCAAGAAGAGAGAGTGATCGACATCGCCAACTTTATTCTTATATTCTTATAGATTTTGGTTCTAAGCACAACTTTATTAATGAAGGGACAGCTGCTAAATTAAAATGCAAAATTCAAAATGCAGGCCTTGAGAGAGTGGCAGTGGCAGACGGTAGCAAGTTGAGAATAAAAGGAAAAATGCATGGGTTTGGCTGGAAATTCCATTATCAGAGGTTTAAAACTGATTTGATGGTAATTACCTTTGGAGGTTGTGACATGGTGTTAGGGGTTCAATGGCTAAAAACATTAGGACCAATTACGTGGACTTTCATAACCTTAGAGATGTAATTCAAATAGGGACAGAAGAAAATGTTGTTGAGAGGCATTTGTCCTGGTTCTGTTAGAGAGATTAAAGCAGTGAAACTTGTTAAAAAACAAGAGGAGCGGATGCAGGTCTCCATGCTTTATATAGAGGAGGAGGTTCACGCCAAACCGATGCTGGCGTGTAACATCTCGGCTAACCTGGAGAGTCTAGCATTACCAAGCCAATTGTAGGATCTGCTGTTATGTTACAAAGGGTTCTTCAAGCCAAAGGATCGCCTCCCTCCAGGAAAAATCATAATCACAAAATTTCATTGAAAAGTGGTTTGGATCCTTTGAATCAGAGGCCCTATGACTATGCTGTTCACCAAAAGAACAAGATCGATCAACTTGTTCAAGATCTATTGGATAATGGGACCATTAAGGCAGCTCTAGCCCTTATGCATCACCAGTGGTTCTAGTAAAGAAACGAGATGGAAGCTGGAGGTTGTGTGCATTATCGAAGCCTGAATAATCTAATCATCAAAGATAAGTTTCCAATTCCAGTGATAGAAAACCTTATGGATGAGTTGGGAGGCTCTAATATCTACACTAAAATAGATTTGAGAGCAGGCTATCATCAAGTTCAAATGGAACCCGAAGATGTTCATAAAATTGCATTTTCACCTCATGGGTATTATGAATATTTTTTGATGCCATTTGGACTCACAAATGCTCCAGCAATATTTCAAGGGTTAATGAACTCGGTTTTCAAAAAACTACTAAGGATAAGCGTGTTAGTATTTTTTGATGACATATTGGTTAATAGCACATCAATGGCAGCTCATTGGAATTTACAGGAGGTTTTTGATATCATGGAAAAAAATAAGCTGTTTTCTAATATAAGCAAGTGTGATTTCGCTACCTCGCGTGTAGAATATTTGGGCCATTACATCACTGTAGAAGATATCTCCACCGATCCAGACAAGATCAAGGCAGTTCAAGTGTGGTTTACTCCTAAAAGCGTGGAACAACTGAAGGGAATCCCGAGCTTAGGGTATTATAGGCGTTTTATCAAAATATTTGGGGTGATTGCCAAATCCTTAACGGACATAACTAAGAAGGACGGCTTCTACTGGTGGAAAGATGCATGAAGGGCTTTTAACTAGCTCAAGAAGCGTTTTTGTGAGGTAGCGATTTTAGCTTTACCTCACTTCGATCAATTTATTGAACTAGAAACGGACGCATGTGGGAAGGGCATTGGCGCTGTAATAATGCAAAATGGTAACCCTTTAGCATACATGAGTATACATTTAAAGGGTACACAGCTCAATCTGTCTATTTACGAAAAAGAATTGTTGGCTGTGGTTTTTACAGTTCATAAGTGG
This sequence comes from Streptanthus diversifolius, assembly GCA_039880935.1. Taxonomy (NCBI): domain Eukaryota; kingdom Viridiplantae; phylum Streptophyta; class Magnoliopsida; order Brassicales; family Brassicaceae; genus Streptanthus; species Streptanthus diversifolius. The sequence continues at coordinate 7,778,045 of JAXGFM010000003.1, read as the reverse complement.
CGGCATTATTTTTTAAATGGTCGATTTGTGATCAAAACTAATCAGAGAAGTCATAAATATTTATTGGAGCAGAGGCTGAACACTCAAATTCAACAACAATATCTACCTAAACTACACGAGTTTGGCTATGAAATTCGTTACAAGAAAGTCAAAGAGAACACGGTGGCTGATGTGTTCTCTCGCGTCGTCAGTTCAGAGGTTCTAAGTATGGCCATCAACACATCTCAAGTTGAAGCTTAGTTGATGATGTCGGGTTACAAGAAATAATTGCCAAATTAAAACAGGATCAAAGTTCGGTCAAAGGGGTTCACGTGGGTTCAAGAGTTATTACGGAGGAGAAACAAGATTGTAATTCCAGCAGATATTGCACTGAAGAATTAATTTTGACGTGGCTTCATGGTTCGAGTGTGGGGGTCACTCAGGCCGGGATGTTACTGCACATAGAGTTAATAGTTTATTCTACTGGAAGAGGTGGAACAAAGGGGAAAACGGCCAAAAAATCATGAACTTTCAATTGAGCCATTTAAACCTTTAATTTTTTGAAAATGACCAATTTAAACATACATTTAAGTTGACCACACTATTTTAACCCTAAAAAGTCTACCGTTAAAAATGGTTAACATTCGTTAAAACCAAAACGACGTCGTTTTATTAATCTAATTCTTTTGGCGTAATCAAGATAAATGTATGTTTAAATTGGACATTTATAACAAAATTATGATTTAAATGGCGTAAACTGAAACTTGGTGATTTTTTTGGCTTCTTTTGGAAAGTTCGTGGTTTTTTGGTCAAAAAAAATTGACTAAAAAAACCACGGCCTGAGGTCGTTTAGGGTCTAGTTCGGATTTAGGGTCCCGTTCGGAGTCCCGTTTGGGTTTTTCGTCTTTTGGTTCGTGTCTCAGACAAAAAACAACGGTATGAGGTCGATTCTAAACCAAACTTAAATATATGTTTATAAAACAACGGTCTGAGACCTCATGCACATGAATTTGTTTTTGAGATCTATTCTGAATCAATCAAAATATTATTAATTTGCATTTATTTGGTCAAAACCAATATATTGAACCCGTTTCATTTGGTTAAAATAATTTTATTGACCCCAGTAATCAACTTAACGACACCAAATAAATGCAAATTTATAATATCGTCTATTGGTTCAAAATATATCTCAAAAACAAATTTATGTGTATGAGGTCTCAGACCATAAAAACCACGGCCTAAGTGTTCCTAGTATTTTTTTTAAAAAATGATGATAAATACCAATTTTGTTTATTTAGTAGGAGGTCTTTTGGTATGGAAGGATTTTCGGTGTCCCGTTTGGATTCGGTTCAGGGTTTTCGGATTTTTGGGCATGATTTTAGTAACACAACTTAAGTATTTTGGATCGGAATACTATTTGAGTTCGTTTCGGATTCGATTCTGAACCAAAGTACTTAAATTTGGTAATTTAAACATACATTTAAGTTTTGTTCGCAATCGACCTTAGTTCGTTGTTTTTTGGTCTGAGACCCGAACCGAAAGTACAAAAACCCAAACCGAAACCGAACGGGACCCCAAACGACCTCAGACCGTGGTTTTTTGAATCATAATTTTTTTTTGGCCAAATAAACCATGAACTTTCCAAACGAAGATTAAAAAATCACCAAGTTTCAATTTGTGCCATTTAAATCATAATTTTGTTATAAATATTCAATTTAAACATATATTTATCTTGATTACGCCAATAGAACTAGATTAATAAAATGATGTCGTTTCGGTTTTAACGGCCGTTAACCATTTTTAACGGTTGACTTTTTTGACGGTTAAAATAGTGTTGCCAACTTAAATATATGTTTAAATTGGCTATTTTCAAAAAAATTAAAGGCTTAAATGGTTCAATTGAAAGTTGAAGATTTGTTTGGCTTATTTTGGTAAGTTCATGATTTTTTTTGGCCGTTTTCCATTAAACAAAGACATCCAACAATACATACGAAGTTGCGATGTATGCCAGCGATGCAAGCATGTCAACGCAGCTTACCCAGGGCTGTCACAACCCTTACTTATTCCCAAAAAATTTTGGTTGTATGTCTCCATGGATTTTATTGAAAGTCTTCCGGGGTCGTTTGAAAAATCTATGATATTTGTTGTGGTGGATTGCCTTAGTAAAGCAGTCCATTTCATCAGCTTGCATCACCTTTACTCAGCAATGACGGTGGCCCAAGCGTTCCTAGATAATGTTTATAAATTGCATGTGTTACCAGCTAGTATGGTTAGTGACAGAGATACTGTGTTTTTGAGTTAATTCTGGGAGGGCTTTTCACGTTACAAGGTGTTGCGCTAAACAGATCTACAGTCTATCACCCTCAGAGCGACAAATAGGTGGAGGTACTGAACCACTGTCTTGAAACTTATCTTAGGTGTATGTGCCATGAGAAATCTCAAATGTGGAGTAAGTAGTTTTTGCTGGCGGAGTATTGATACAATACCAGTTTCCATACTTCGATGCAATCTACCCCATTTGAAGTGGTCAATGGACAGACTCCTCAAGTCCATCTACCCATCTTACCAAGCGAAGCTAAAGTGGAGAAGTTGGCGATATGCTTGCAGAACCGAGAAGACATGATTCAGTTACTCAAGTTTCAATTGTTGCAAGTGCAAAATAGGATGACACAAATAACTAACCGGCATCGCTCAGAGAGGTACTTTGAGATTGGAGATAACATTTTTTTGAAGCTACAGCCGTTTCGCCAAAAATCAGTGGTGGTCAGACAGAACCAGAAGTTAGCACCTAAGTATTATGGGCCATACAAGATTTTGGATAAGTGTGGGGAGGTGGCTTATCGCTTAGAATTACAGTTTTCTTCGTAAATCCATCCGGTCTTCCATGTATCTCAGTTAAAGAAGGCGATAGGGAACAAGGCTACACCAAGCGCCCTTCTGGTGGTGATCAAAGACAACGAGGTATGTGAATCCAAAATTATTCTGGATAGGAAGATGGTGAATCGTGGTGGGAGACCAGCGACAAATTTTTGGTGAAATGGACTACAGAACCCGTTGAAGAAGCCTCTTGGGAGTTCTTATTCGATCTTCAGAAACAGTTTCGTCAGGGGGTTTTGTTACAGGAAGTGGACGTGCTGTGGAAGAGAAGCAATATGTGGCTTTCGGTTTAGTTAGTTTTGAATAATTAAATTGCAGTTGTTATTTCAGTTATTTAGTTATTGGTTTAGTTGCTACTATAAATTAAGTAATTATGTAAGTTACATTTTTTAACCTAATTTTTATACAATTTCACATCTTTTTTTTTCAAAGAAACAGTTTTCACAGTTATCTCATTGTGATTCTTATTCGTAATCTATTTAATTTTGGTGAGGAAGTGTGTGTTTGTTTCTAAGAATAACCATAAGAGTTACAGATCTAATTTTTTATGTAAAAGAGACCTGAAATTTTTTTGTGTGAATCATTATTTAGTGGTCATCACTTGTTACGATTTGTCTGAATCATTATTAGTGGTCATAATTTCACTTTTTAGGTGTTTATGCGATTGAAGTTTCTTAATTTGGAATCGTTATTGTTATCAGGTTTTCACTGTCACAAATTCTATGTTCATATGTATGATTTGTGTAGTATGATTTTTTTGTTTGTTTAGGTATGATTGTTTTGTGTTGTATGATTGTATGATTGTTCTTTGTTCTTATGAACTTAAAGTATGATTCTTCTCTGTTCTTATGAACTTGGTCTGGAATCCATGGACGGGGATTTTGAGACAGCAGCAAGAGATTTTGGAGCTATGGCAAACCTTTAATGTCTCTTTGGTGCATAGAACATACTTTTACTTGCTCCTTAAAGGAGATCAGGCGGATTCAATCTACATTGGAGTAGAGCTAAGAAGACGATATACTTTTTGGTTTAGCAATTGACATTATACTTTTGGAATTTTTGCAGCAGTGTGTATCTTCTCTGTGTCTTTCTTTTCCTTTGTATTTTATTTTTATTTTGAAGGAGCCAACGTTATGTAATTGATATTTTTTTCAATCAATTTTTTTTTATACTTAAAAATTGAATTAAATTTTGTTATATCTTTATTTCTTGCAACAAATAACAGATTAAAGATAAATTTGGTTATCATTTTATTTTTATTTTTTCTAAAACCATAAGTATCTCCTAAAACAATAAGTAATGGCAGAAAAGAAGTTTTCACTTTTTCTAATACGATTAGCATCCAAAGTATAATTTTAATATATTGTTATCAATTATTTTATTAAAAGCTTTAATTTTCTAAAATTTTAATATGTTGTTACCAATTACCTTATTAAAAACTTTAAATTTCTAAATTTAAGTTTTTATGATATTTGAATGTCATTATTTTTGTTTATCATTATGGTGGTATATTTTGTTATTTATGTAATTAAAATCAAATATATATTTATTTAAAAGTGTATAATAATAAATAAATTGTAGCAACCGTCAAACGAACAACTAGCAACTGCAACCAGCAACCAGCGACCAACAATTGTCAAATAAACAAATCAGTGATTGCGATTGAAAGTAGCGACCGTCAAATGAACATCATAACAGTCGTAGGTTGCAGTCACTAGTGGCTGATCGCATAGCAACAATTAGGAAAGTTTCTAAAATCTTAATTAAAACACTTTTAATACCTCAACTAAAACCATGAGATTTGAATTTTATATATTTAACTAAAAAATTCCACCAAAACACCTAAAATTAAATATACTATTTAAATATTTTCAATAACAATAAATTTTAAAATTACATTTTTAATAACACTCAATTTTAACGCATCTTTTAAAATTCAAGTTTGAATAAGAGTAGATTTATCATTTTAGTTCAAATCACTTTAAATCATAGATTGAATACATCCCTCTAAATGATTCTTGACGACCCAACCCAATCTATTTACAAACTGCTTCAAAAAATAAATTTGCAAGAATATATAAGATCGATCTCTTCATCATCACAATTCCATTTCTCTGCTTTTTTGTTACATCTCTAGGGAAATATTCTTTGATCATATACATCATTGAGGATCCTAGAGATTGCTTTGTTTACTTGTTGTATATCTTTTAGATACATATTCTTTTTCATATGCATCCCCTCGGGATCCTTAGCATTTCATGCATATCTTATGAAAGCATATTATTTATTAATATTCACCATTCCATAGTATTTACCTTTTTGCTTATCAAAAAATCTTCTTAAAGGATTTTTATTCACTTGTGTTTCGTCGAGCCATATGTGCTGATATAGAATAAGTGTAAAAATTAATCAATTTAGTATAATGCATAAAGCGACTTAAGCTAAATTGACATTTAGTTTCTTGAATATTACGTGATTTTATTCTGAAAATAAATGTGGATGATCTTAGAATGACTTTTAAACGATTAGTGTGTTTTATTGTTGTTACTGATTAATTAATTTCTTCATAATATTTTTGAATTTAGTTTTTTTTAATGCGTAAAATTATTTTATATATTTAAAATTCGTAAAACTTAATATGGTTATTTAAATATTTAAAAAGCTAAATTATACAACTTTTAAATTCTATTATAATATATTGATATATTGATATTTTTGAATTTTAAATTTCGGCTATATTATTTATTGTTTCTTTATTTTTTATCTTAAGTTTATGAGGCTGTCAGTAGAGGTTTTGGTTTCCGCTAATTGGTTGTATAAACCATCTAGTCTTATCTAGTGTTTTGTTTATCATGCGGGAAATTTGAGTAGAGTTGAAACTCTCATTTCTCATGGCTAGGCGGTTTAAAAACATCATACCTCGATTTATTCATTCTCGCGAATCTTTTTAGGTTGTTCGTTCCTAAAAGTTTTTCAAGAATCCTCCAAAAATACTCTCTCCAGTTCCTTTTTTTTCATGCTGTGGACTTTCTATCTACAAGCTGGTTCATTGGAGATGAAAGAATTCTACATCTATACCTCCCTACACCCTAACTTGATAGCATACGAGTCTTTCTCCTACTATCTAGACCTGTCAGCAACATATGTAAAGTAAACTCATTTTCGGTCGCACCAACATTTTTTTGGGGTGGACCTTGCACGGGTACTCGAATTAATAAACACTCACATATACAGAGGATTCTCATTGAATGGTGCAAAATCAGCCCCAACAGAAAACATTTACTTTTAAATATAGATTTTTTAAATTTCACGTTTCATAATTTTTTTTTTCATATTTCAACTATTTTTAAATTTTAATCTTGATAATACTTGGATAAAAATAATAATTTATCCAAATGTTTTATAAAGGCAAAAAGATGAAATCATTTGGATTAATTTTTTTTGACCCTGGTATTATCATGGTTGAAAATAATAATCTTAATTATAAATCTGAATATAAAAAATTAGATTTTTGATTATTTTTTGGACCTTTATGGTTTTCAGATTTTTGGACAGTTTTTATTACTTTTATTTAAGTATTATTATTTTTTAATCAAAAAACAAATGGAAGTTAAGTCTCCGTTAAAATTTAGGTTTAAAATGGATATAATTTAATAATTGGTGTGTTTGTTATGAAAAAAATTTAAGTTGATCTATTAAATTGGAAATAAAAAAATGTGTGTACTAATATTAAAATGATATATTAATATGGAATTTTCCCTCTTTTTAAATAGTTAAGTTTCTAAGTTTTTTAATGGATATTTTGATTGAAGATTATAAAATTAAAAATTTAGACAATGTATTAAAAAATTAGGCCACTTGTAATGATGGGATAATCTAAGAGTAAATTTTCATTTTATTTTATATGTATATATATTGTAACATTTTTCTACACTATAAATTTGAAATGTTTTAAAGACTTTGTAATAGTAGTTTCTAGGTTAGGTATACAATTCGAGTTAAAAATGAAGATCGTTTCGTCATAATCCAAAAAGGTGCTGATATGTTTAGTATATTTTTCAAATTCGAAATAAATTGATACCACATACTTTCTCCGTTTCTTATTATTCATTTTTTATTTTTTTATTTTATATTATAAGTTGTTTTTAAGATCATATGTAATCTTTAGTATTTTATTATTATTTTTTTAGAAACATCTTTAGTATGTTATTTCATTTCAAAAATCATTATTCTCTTTTTTATTTATTGTGGTGACAAAATAATGATTTTTAAGAAAATATAAAAAAACAAAAAATATCTATTAATCTGTGAGCTTTCAAGTAAAATAACTAATATAATAAAATAGAGAGAATATTATTCTAGAGTAAATTGGTCCACATTAGTCAAAGGACAATACATGCACAAATTTTAAAAGAACGTCTCAGAGAAAGAAGAATATGAGGCCTGCTCATCAAACAGACCGGTCGGATAAGGCCCATGACCAGGCCCAAACGCCTTAACATGGTCTTTAAGAGACCGTTTGTGTTTAAAATCGGAACCGCAAACGCAAACCCAACGTTTCCCACAGTTCTTCTCGTGAGTTCGCCAATCACCCTTGACGGCCAAGAGCTTTCCGCAAATGCGACATGCATAGGGCTTTTGGCCGTGTTTGCGTTTATAGTGCGTTTGGAGCGTTCGAAAGTCTTTGAGCGGCTTGGACCGAGGATGGTCGATGTGGTTTCTGCACCCTTCGACGCAGCAGTAACAAGGGATACCTAGCATAGCTCGTGGCTGAGTCCCTTTCAGTGACTCTGGTCCTTTCCTGTATTGTGAACCGTGGCCCCACATGTGCATCTGCATTCATATTTATATTTGGAGTCAACCAGCTTTTCATACGTAAAAACAATACAAGATTAAACGAAAATGAAATAGATGAAATGGCTTGAGGATTTACCATTGAATCAAATTTTATATCAACAACTAATAACATGGTTCGTTAACATCACATTACTGATCGATCAAATTAATTCACTGAAGAAATACGGGTACACACATAATTTATATTAAATGTATTTTTGCTATCAATGAAAATTTAACTGTATATGAAAAGCCTATTAAACGATAGCCAATTAAAATTTGAGTAAATATTGTAGCTTTAAAAAATTTTTTTTGTTATTCCAAGTTTAGTTTAAAAAATGAAACAAACGTAACAATTAATCTGGATGAAATACTTGCATCAAATTATCATCATAAAAAAGCAGTAAATATTTTATTAAAAACATGAATTTAGTCACTATTAATCAACTTAATAAAACTTGTAAATGCTAATATATTAAGATCTCGATGGGATTTTCATTTAGTTAAAGATTGGCTGCTTAACTTTTGGCAAGTTAATTTATATATATATATATATATGAATAAAGTCAATAACATTAGTATACGGAGATATAAGTTGTATACGAAATTATATATGGGATTAGGTCATGAACATGGACACACAATGTGAATAAGATATATTGATACGTACCTGAAGATTGTTGTAGCGATTGAATGTCTTGAAGCATACATGGCAAGAAAAATGGGTAAAGCCTATTATGATTTGTTCCACCGCCGGAATCCAGTATGCCTTGCCGGAAAGTTCATTCTCGATGTCTTTTCCGGCATCATAAGTGACGATCTCTTTCCCATTTTTCTTCTTCGGCTGTTTAGCATCATTGCTTGAATAACCGGAACCAGGAAGGCCGATATGTAAGCTTACGTCTAATGCATCTTTCTCTTCATCTTCTTCTCCGTCGTCATTTCCTTCTTCAACATACGATGGCTTATGTCTTAGGTTTAGGTTCGAGTTTAAGTTGATCCGATCGATAAGCGGTAAAGGCTCGATTAGGGTATTGATGTTACAAGGGCTTTGAGTGAAGTTGCGGAAGGGATCAAGGGATTGGAAGTGATCTATAGGTTTTTCAGAAGAAGAGCTTGAGGAGATATCGTATTGTGGTGATTCCATTGAATGTGGTGAACAGTGATTAGAGAGTGATGAAAACATTTGGGAATGTTTGTTTAAAGATTTTCGTTTTTTATTTTCTTTTTAACTTTCGACTAGGTATAGTTATAATTAAAAATAGCTTATATATAATGATTGCTCTCTAGCTATCAAAGTAATTTAATGTTTGCAATAACTTTTATAACTAATAATCATGCAAGTACGTAAGATCCCACGTATCAATCCTCCTTTAAACTGCGAGAAAAGATAGAGAAAATATCGAATATACTGTATAATAAAGACTATCTTTATATGTTTACGAAACAAAGTGTGAACATAACAAATAATGAAAACGATAAATGAGAATTATAGTGTAAAACACGTACCAAATAGAGGAGAAAAGTAAATGAGAATCTTGGGGAATGTGAGGAGCAGACACTTGAGAATGCATGTGGTTGAGTGAAAACAACCTTTGTTAAGAAGTAATTTAATCTCCTCTGTTTCATCTCGTTGCCTATAAATAGAGTGTGAAGCAAAGAACCTTAAATTTTGTGGACCAACCTCTTCAAGTTTTGGCAACTTTTTCATTGCAGGGGTTTTGACAATCTTTGGAATTTACGTAAGCCTTTTGCTTTTCTACCATAAGAATTTTCGAATTTGAGTAATGGAATAAATGCTAACTTTGAATTTACTTTTTTTTAATTATTATGGAAGATGCATCATCATTATTATTATTCGGCTTGTGATTTTGTTTGTTTGTTAATTCTCTCTAACGGTCAACACGGCCTCATCTAGTTTGGTAAACACTAGATTTGACATACCAATATGAGAAATCTAATTAATTAGTAGGATTTTCTTACCGCAGTTAATTAGCAGGTTACAATTCAAGATTTGAGATAAAATTGTTTCATTAATAAATTTATACATTTTGGTAAAGTGCATTGGTTTCCAAAATAATATTGCGAGGTTATAAACGTATTACTTATCTTTTTATCATGTTCTGCTTAGTCAAATATTGGAACGCATCTCCACAATTGATATTCATACCAACGAGTTACTACATAGGCTACTCTGTGTGAAGAATATTTCTCGTTTAGTTATGATGATTGAAATTATGATTGTAGTATTTCCAAAGTTATTTTAAGAATGATCAAATAAAAACTATTGGTTTTGTTTTGAGATGATCGACTATGACCATTATGAATACCTTTTTAATCAACTTAGTCATAGTCTAGAGGACTGAAACTTTTTTAGTTTCCATGCATGGGACTTTGAGTTGAATAAAGATAGGATCTAAAAAATGGTTTAAAACCAATATAGTAAGAATTGGGCTACTTGGACAAATCAACTCCGCTGATACAGAAGATTGGCCCACGTGGCTTTTATCAAATGATTTTTTTCCCGTAAACTCATTTCATATATATCGTAGTTTATACTATATATAACTAGAACTTCTGAGGTAATAGAGAAATTATTGACCATATATATATTGTAACATTTTTTTTTGAAAATTGCACTATAAATGCAACATATTATTAGTTTAAGGGAGTAATTGTGAAATTATCACAATCAACAATTTCAAATTTAGCAGATTTTCCACGTTAGAATTTCTGTAAAAATAGTGAAGTCAATATCCTACAAAATGGCATAATCATAGAGTTAAGGATTAGTAAATTAATAAATATTATAAATAAATAGAGTCAAATCTATGTAGATTTAAATTTTTTAGTAATTACTATTAGTTGTGGAAATCATGTGGCAGTTATTTTTGAAATTTATCACACATATCTAAGATTCGAACCAAATACCTCATGATGTTAAATAAAATATTAAAGTCAGTAAATTAAATTGACAAAAAATTACTATTACTTATGCTAAATTAAATTAACATCTTTTACTGGATATCCAAATTTTTATTTTATTTTATTTTTTAATTATTTTTTATTAAATCAAATAAACTCATTTTGTGAATATTGTGATTTCTAATATATATGCTGAGATAATTCGTAAACCAGAGTCCATGAATATAATGTCAAGTATCAACAATAATTCATACATTAAGGTCTAATCAAGTATAAATGAAATATGTAAAATAAAGTAAATAATGTTATTAAAGTAGAAGACAGATTAAAATCAAGCAATAAATTCAGACTAATACAAAATGAAAGAGACAGTCACACCTATTTGGTCAAACTTAATATCAATTTTGGAATACACTTAAAACTTATTCATAAATAATAGTAAAATATTGTTGACAAAAAAATAATAGTAAAATATTTTGACTAGCAACAGTTGAATCCATTGAAACAAATATCATTTAATATTGAATCATGGAAAATGAAGATGCTGAATATAATATTTTGTTATATATAAAGATAATCAATTCTCAACATACACATTAAACTCATTTTTCAATTAGTTCTTAATATTTATTTTTCTTCATTAATTTTTTGTCTTGATTCTTGATAAAAATTGTAAAGTAAAATTAATAAAATTTTGAAATTAACCCGTCAAACCTATATAGGTTCAAGATTTTTAATAAGTGTTGTTATTTCTGTTAGACAGGTGACTCAAAAGCTAAAAGAAATATGAGGAAGAATTATTTTGGTAAAAAAAAAGTAGGAATTTGTGGCATAAAATGGAGGACCGAAATACAAAATTCTTCTATCATGCGTTGACTAAACAACGAAGAGCAAAAATAAGATTATTGGTTATATAATAAACATGATGTATGGGTTACTCGAGAAGAAGAGGTGGAGGAAGTGACAGTAAATTATTATTCAGATTTGTTCACTTCAAACTCACCCAAAGATTTTGAGGAGTTTATAGGTGCTGTTTCGGTTTTAGTAACAGATATGATGAATGAGAAGCTTACAGTTATGTTAACTGAAGAAGAAGTTAAGAAAGCTTTATTTATGATGCATCCAGAAAAAGCAACCGGTCCAGATGGTATGACTGCATTGTTCTATCAACAAGCATGGCCAATAATAAAGGGAGACATCTTACTGTTAGTGAATGATTTTTTAAGGACAAGTAGTTTTGATCAAATGTTAAACTGTACAAATATCTGCTTAATACCAAAAACGGCTCGTCCCAGTAGAATGTCGGAGTTGAGACCATTAGCCTATGCAATGTAGGATATAAGATAATTTCTAAGGTGTTATGTCAAAAATTAAGAAGTTACTTGTCGGAATTAAATCTCTGAAACTCGGTCAGCTTTTCTTTCTGCTCAATTGATTTTAGATAATATTTTAATAGTTAGGAGATGTTCCATGGTCTACAGACAAATAGAGCTTGCTTATACAAATATATGACAATAAAGACGGATATGAGTAAGGCTTACAACAGGATTGAATGGCCTTTTATTCAAAAAATATTACAAAGAATGGGGTTCTCGCCATTATGGATATCGTGGATGCTAGGATGTATAACATCAGTTAAATACAAAGTGCTGATTAACGGACAACCACGTGGTTATATTTCACCGCAAAGGGGATTACGTCAAGGGGATCCATTATCACCTTATCTATTCATTTTATGTACGGAAGCACTGATAGCAAATATAAAGAAAGCGGAACGGGAAAAACTTATAACAGGTATAAAGATAGCAAGATCAAGCCATCCATTACGAACTTGCTTTTCGCGGATGACAGCTTATTCTTTTGTCAAGCCATTAAGGAAGAAGGTCAAGCTATTTTACAGATACTAGAAAACTATGAAGCTGTCTCGGGTCAGCAAATAAATTTTGCAAAATCTTCGATACAATTTGGTCACAAGGTTACTGAGGAACTAAAAAAGAAAATGAAACAAATTGTAGGCATATCTACAATGGGAGGGATAGGATCATACCTAGTGATTCCAAAAAGTCTTGGGGGACCGAAAACACAGGTTTTTGGATTTATTAATGAACGCCTTCAAGATAGAGTAAATGGATGGAATATGAGATTTTTTCTAGAGGAGGAAAAGAAGTATTGATAAAATCCGTCTTAATGGCTTTACCAACTTATGTAATTTCCTGTTATAGACTTCCCAAAACAGTGACTAAAAAGCTCACGAGTGCAATAATGCAGTTTTGGTGGAGTGCGAGTGGAAATAAACGTGGTATGCATTAGATTGCATGGAAAAAACTATGTTGTCATAAAAAGCAGGGTGGCCTCGGTTTCAGAAGCATTGAGGACTTCAACACAGCTATGCTAGCAAAACAGCTGTGGAGATTAATGAATTCACCAGATTCATTATTCTCAAAGGTTTTTAAAAGTCGGTACTTCCGGAATTCATATCCATTGGATTCTAAAAGATCATATTATCCATCCTACGGGTGGAAAAGTATTATCACAACTATATCTCTGGTTAGAAAAGGACTAATCAAAAGGGTTGGAACAAGTTCAAGTATCTCTGTATGAAATGATTCTTGGATCTCAACCTCTCGCCCGAGGTCAGCAGCTTGCAAATTTTATGTTTATTCACATACTTTCAAGGTTAAGGATTTAATTGATAGTCATACAAACACATGGAATATTCCTTTGCTAGAAGCAACTATTATCTCTGAGGATGTTGACATTATAAAATCTATTACAACTAGTAGATTTGAATGACCATATACGAATGACTGGCACTTTACAAAAAATGGATCATATTCAGTTAAATCAGGATACATGGTAGAAACACGATACTCGGATAAGGGGTTGGATTCACTTACATATGGACCAACAATTACCGCCCTACAGGCTCTAGTATGGCAGCTAAAGTGTCCTCCAAAGATACAACATTTTATATGGCAAGCGATTTCAGGATGTATTCCAGTTACAAAGAATCTGAGGGCTAGGGGGATAACTTGTGATACCCAATGTGGCTTGTGTGAGGAGGAAGAGGAGACACTGAATCATGTTCTCTTTGAATGCCCACCAGCGTTTCAAACTTGGGCATTATCATAAATTCCCTCCCACCCAGATAATTTTCCTACACCATCAATTTATTCGAATATGGACTATTTGTTTCAAAGTTTATCAAAAAATGAACCAGAATGATTTTTTCTATGGATAATATGGTATTTGTGAAAAAGTAGGAATGATAAAATATATAAGAATCAAAATCCAAATCCACAAGATATTCTTATACGGGCAGAAACAGAAGGAAAAGTATGGCTGGAATCTCAGGAAGCAAATGAGAAACATATTACGGTAATAGCCCCCAGGTTGGAATCTATTCAACAGGATATGTGGTATTGTCAAGTAGATGAGTCTTGGAAAGATTCAGATAGACATTCAGGATACGGATGGTTCTTTACAAAAAATGGAGTGGAGGATTTGATGATGGGAGCAAAGAACATTCGATGTAGTCTATCACCACTACATGCGGAGTTAGAAGCCCTTATTTGGGCAATGTAATGCATGTGTGCAATTCAAAGACTAGAAGTCGTGTTTGCAACTGACTGTTACGATGTAGTGAAGATAGTTTCTTCATCGGAGGAGTGGCCAGCCTTTGCAGTTCATCTAGACGAATTTACCAGTTCAAAAACTAATTTTCGAGATATAAGGATCTTTTCAGTCCAAGGGCGTCAAACTCAAGAACAGACAATCTCGCAAGGAGTGTACGGAGTATCCAGACCGAAATCATATATATTAATTCAGTGCTTCCAAAATGGTTAAGTAAAAAAGTTTAAAGTATTATCAATTGTTGTAAAAAAAAAAAAAAAAAGAAATGATACGCTTTGTGTATGATAATCTCTATTTTCTTCATATGTTTCTTTATTATATTGATATTTCTTAAAGTAGATTAAATAAGTTTAATATATACTGTGTCAAGAACTTTTAAGAGTTTTCAAAGAGTTTCTTATTGATCATAATACGAAGGTGTTGCCTTAAATACAAAGAGAGTTATTAACAATGACGATTTAAACTAATAACGTAACAATTCAACTTACTCGCTCCAATAATCATCCCTGTGATGCGATCCTGAACAATACAAGTGCGACCAGAGATCTGAAATATACACTGAATCTGCTGAAACCGATGCGATATGCAGAAGTGATCATCAAATTGAGTGAAGAGTAAGGGCCAAGAGTTGAGCTAGGTCCATCATTGGTTGTAGAAATGTGATCAACACGACCAGGCTCCACCTCTTTTTCTTTTGATGAGAATAATTGAGTTGTAGGAGAAACATTCGAGTTGGAATTTTGTTTTCCTCTTGTGTGCTCACCCCACCAAGGTGGATACTCGATCTGCTTAAAAATTTTTTGGCTAGATGACCATTCTTGCAGCAGAGTCTACACTTGAGTGATGCTTTGTATTGTACTAGCGAGAGTCGATTTTGAGTTTGAACAGCAAAACTGATACCGCATGTGTAAGAATATTGTATGTTTTGTGTAGTGAAGGTAATGTAGTGCATGATAAGAGTGAAGATTTCACTGCCCCATACAGGGATTCATCAATTCTCATAAGAAATTGATGCAGTTTATCCTCCTCGTGTTCTTTTTCAATTTCTTCAAGAGTTTTGGATTGTTGATAGTCAGCCAAACTAGTCCATAATTTGGTGAGTTTTTCGTAATAAGGTGATGAGGCCCCGGAACGCACCGACCGTAATGTCGACCACGCGGACGACCCAACAGGACCAGATCCGGATGAAGCAGTCCCGGTTGTACCAGCCGGACCCTTGACACGCTCAAGAGCCAAGGCTCTAGGAACCAAGATCAACCGATTTATCGAGCATAGGCTTGAGGTTCTCCAGCGTAATGCCGAGCCCGGACCAGGACCTGACCGAGACCCAGCTCATTGGCCTGTGACCCCTTCTTGGGAGCTGCTTAGTCGCCAAGTAGCAGATTCTTGCATCCTTACCATCACCCCGGGATAAGGATGCCAAAGACGCACTAAGGAATTGTACTCTTTTTCCTACCTTCGGTTTTATCCCATCGGGTTTTCCGGGAAAGGTTTTAACGAGGCAATACCCTTAGTGTGCATTCAGTACGTGGGCTTAACACTCCAGGAAGTCCGCGACATGAGGCAGTCACCTTGTAGTCTTTATTTTTCTAAGTTTAGAATTTGGGCCGCCTAACACCAATAGGGCCCGCGGCCCAAGACCATTGATTAGACTTCGTACTGTTTTATTTTGCATTTCTTGTTGTTTTATTTTACACTTCTTGTTGTTTTTGTAAGGGTGAAAATCCTAAGGCTTAGGCATTATAAAAGCCAAGTCATTACATCAATAATGGACAGATTATTACACAAGAAAACAAAAACCCTAGACTTCTTTACAATCGGTGCCGCCTAGTTCTAGATTGGCCCCAAGACTTAGCCACCGGCTTAAGTCTTCCTTGGTGTATCACGGGTCTGTCACCACCCGTGTGGTCCAGTTCACTTCCACCCCATCGCTTGCAACGATCGAGTCTCTCTCCTCCCAAGCAAACCCCGCTTCACATCCCAGCCCCGTGGTCGAGTCTCTCCCCGGTTCTGGCCCGTGCGTCCGTTTCATTGAACCTCCACAGGTTCATCCCGCGTTCATGCCCACATCATCTGGTATCAGAGCCCAAGCGGTCCCTGTTCCCCCGGTTGATTATATCCCTCTTGCCATCTGTTGTTTCATTTGTTTTGTTCATTACCACAATTTGCTTTGATTCGTTTTCCTTTGAGCCTTGTGAGGTGAAGAGGAGCCGAATTCAAGATACAAAAAAAAAAGAAGTCTCATTAGAACCGCGACAAATCCATCCATCAAACCGGTTACATCCTTCCACCTTTTTGCTGTTTACATTCGTTTAAAATTCAAAAAAAAAAAAAAAAAAATTTGCTTAGGTTGCTAGATTGATTGCTACATTCAAAAAAAAAAAAAAGCTGATTAGACAAAGAGGAACCCACTTAGAACACTGTTTGTATTGAGAAATCGTGAAGCAAGCTCCTTGCTTCACGCGATTGCTAGCTAGGTCCCTTGGTTGTGTGTCGCTCTCACGCGTGTGTAGCTAGGTCTCTTTGTAGGCAGTCGCGATTATCCTTTAGCTAATACTAGAGCCGAGTATTATTGCCAGCCACCCCCGCGCCTAGCGACCAGTAGGCGAGTCCGCGTGTGAAATAGATAGCTCCCCCATCCCGTGTAACCATCCGCCAGTGCACTAACCTGTGAGCAGCCATGTGCGAATTAAGTCTAGCAGCCGCCCTCATTGCCGACCCCCGAGTTAGGCAAGAATCTGTGGCATTAAGTGACCTTAGGTCATTTAGGATAGTTTCCGAAATTCATTAGGGCAATTTTCTTTTCGGTTTAGGCAATCTTCCTTAGCAATAACCGCCTAGGAATATTTTCAAATCCCTTTTAGGAAAAAAATCCCTATTTCGAAATTAGGTAATATTTCTCACTTAAAAATTTTCCAAAACCACTTTAGGCAAGAAATTAAGACTTAGGAATATTTCCAAATCACCTTTTAGGGAAGTCTCCACGCTAGGAAAGTTCCATTCTAGGAAAGTTTCTAGATTAGGAAAGTTTCCATTTTAGGAAAGTTTCTAGATTAGGAAAGTTTCCATTTTAGGAAAGTTTCTAGGAAAGATTCCATTTTAGGAAAGTTTCTATATTAGGAAAGTTTCCATTTTAGGAAAGTTTCTCGAATAGGAAAGCTTCCATTTTTGGAAAGTTGCTATTTTTGGAAATTTCTATAAATATATAAATGTCTAGTAGTTCGGACGTTCCCGAACCTCCCCAAGGATCAGCTGCAGTAATGCAGATGCTGAGCCAGATTACAGCTCAGATGAACACGCTCACAAATCGCATGGAACGACTGGAGCAACCCGGTCCTCCCCATCGACCGGACATCCCCGAGGCATCCCACCGCGGCAACGGGGGCGCCACCACCAATGGACGGAATCATTACTTCGGACCCTACACTCGCGATCCACGAGAAGAGGATCCACCTGACGATCAGCCATACCGCAACCCTTATGATCGCGACCCACGGTACGATGACCGATCGCCCCCATACCACACCCCCAACGTCAAGCTTAACCCTCCATCATTTGCCGGCAAGGTCGATCCCGAAGCCTACCTAGACTGGTAACGCCGTATGGAGCTAATCTTCGATTACTATCGGTACGGAGATCCCCGGCGAGTAGCCCTTGCCACCGCCCAGTTCACGGACCACGCCTTGACCTGGTGGGATCGTGAAGTCGCTAAACGACGAAGGAGTCGTTTCGGACCACTTACATCATGGGACGAGCTTACACATCTCATGCGGAAACGCTACGTTCCGCCCCATTTTCACCGAGAGCTGCAAAGACGTTTTAGACGACTCACCCAGGGCACTAAGACGGTCAGTGAATATTTCGACGAGTTCGAGCACCTGCGGAACCGTCTTGAAATAACTGACTCCCCGGAGAGTCTCATGGCCCAGTTCCTTGATGGGCTCCAGGAAAAGATCGCTCGGAAGGTCGAAAGACAGCCATACCACGACCTCGGAGAATTATACCACCTCGCCAACCAGGTGGAACAAGCAAACAAGAGAAAAGCAGCAGGCTATCAACGACCCAAGCCCAACTGGAACAAGCCCTATAACCGGCCCCCTGGTCCGGGTCCTGACCCGCGTGTGCCGACCCTACCACGAGAACCAACCCGACCCACGACCGGTGCCAACCAACCGGCCAAACCCACCAGAACTGCACTCCGGAGCCGAGACATCACTTGCTTCAAGTGCAATGGGCGAGGCCACATGGCTCGCGACTGTCCGAACCAGCGAGTTATGATCTTAACACCGTCCGGCGAGTACGAGTCCGCTGATGAAGAAGAAGGCGAGCATCAAGACGTCCAGAACGACCAGCCCGAGGACGAGATCGAATACCCGGATTCCGGAGAACTTTTGATGTTTCGACGCGTTCTGAACTCGATAGCCGGACCCGAGGAGACAGAGCAGAGAGAGAACATCTTTTATACCAAGTGCACCGTAAAAGGCAAGGTATGTTCTCTGATCATAGACGGTGGTTCTTGCACCAACGTCGTCAGTCAATACATGGTTGACAAACTCGGTCTTGAGAGGACCAAGCACCCACGCCCATACGGGTTGCGCTGGCTCAATGACAAGACCGAGATACGCATATCCGATCAGGTGATGGTCCCTTTTAGTATAGGCCGTTACACTGATCAGGTCCTGTGCGACGTGGTCCCGATGCAAGCTGGCCACCTATTATTAGGTCGTCCATGGCAGTTTGACAGGAAACCACGCACAATGGGCGGACTAACCTGTACTCTTTTGTCCACAACAAGCGCAGGTTCAACTTGGCACCACTCGCGCCACATCAAGTCCGGGAAATCCAGCTGAGATCGGATACCACTAAAGGACCACGGAAGGAGAACTTTCTCGTGAACTCCCGAGTCGTCTACAAGGCAGTGAGTAGGGACGATACTAACGTCGTCCTTATGATCTTTAAGGAGTCCCTTCACACCAACAACACTGATCCACCGGCCCCGCCTGAAGTCGCCAAGCTCTTGGAGACATACGCAGGCGTCTTTCCGGCATAAATTCCGCCTGGACTGCCGCCACTCCGGGGAATTGAGCACAACATCGATTTCATTCTGGGAGCTCAATTGCCCAACCGACCTGCCTACCGCGTCAACCCGGAGGAAGCTAAGGAGCTCGAACGCCAAGTTCGAGAACTCATGGATCAGGGCTACGTCCGAGAAAGCCTCAGTCCATGCGCTGTACCCGTCCTGCTAGTGCGGAAAAAGGACGGTTCTTGGAGAATGTGTGTTGATTGCCGAGCCATCAACAACATCACCATCAAGTACAGGCACCCTATACCGCGCCTTGACGATATGCTTGACGATATGCTTGACGAACGTAATCAAATACAAAAAAGGAAAAGAGAATGTCGTCGCAGATACCCTGTCCCGGAGACATTCCTTGATTTCGGTCATGGAAGCCAAGGTCCTCGGGTTCGAGCTACTCAAGGAGCTATACGCCCAAGATGACGACCTGAAGGAAGTCTTCACCCACGCAAGAACTGGTACCCACTCACGATTTTATTTGTTTGATGGGTTCCTTTTTAGAGATCGGAGACTTTGCATCCCAAAGGGTTCGACCTAGGAGCTGCTACTAAGAGAAGCCCACGGAGGAGGCTTGATGGGTCATTTTGGCGCGGCCAAAACCTTGAGTTTACTCAAGGAACACTTTTACTGGCCCCATATGAGACAAGATGTCGAGGCCCATTGCAGTCGCTGCCTGGTCTGCAAACGGGCCAAGTTCAGAGTTCACCCCCACGGGTTATACCTTCCCCTACCTATTCCGACTACTCCGTGGACTGACATATCCATCGACTTTGTGCTAGGCTTGCCTAAGATCAACCACAAAGACTCTATTTTCGTTGTAGTAGACAGGTTTTCAAAGATGGCTCATTTTATCCCGTGCGCCAAGACCAATGACGCCACCCAAACCGCGAGTTTGTTCTTCCGGGAGATTGTACGACTGCATGGAATTCCCCGGACTATAGTGTCCGACCGAGATACTAAGTTTCTCTGCCACTTCTGGCGGATACTATGGAAGAAGCTTGGCACCAAATTGCTGTTTTCGACGACCTGTCATCCCCAGACAGACGGACAGACCGAAGTAGTGAACGGGACGCTCTCCACCCTACTAAGGGCAACCATCGGCCGAAATCTGAAGTCCTGGTTGAGTTCGCATACAACCGAGCCGTCCATTCCGCGACCAAGAAGTCACCCTTTGAGATCGTTTACAGTTTCAACCTGCTGTCGCCAATGGAGTTCACGCCCTTGCCACCTGCTGAGATCGTGAGTTTAGAGGGCGATCGTAAGGCCGAGTATGTCAAAAAGCTGCACCAGAGAGTTAAGGAAAATCTGGAGAAGAAGACGGAGACTTACGCCCGGCAAGCCAACAAAGGACGTAAGCAAACGATATTGAAGGAAGGAGACTGGGTTTGACTTCACATGCGACCCGAGAGGTTTCCACAGAAGCGCAAAGACAAGTTGGCACCAAAAGGAGACGGACCATTCCGAGTCCTAAAGAAGATCAACGACAATGCCTACCAACTTGAACTGCCAGGAGAGTTTAACATTTCTCCGACGTTCAATGTTTCTGACTTAGAATTGTTAGATGCAGGTGAGGACGTTGTTTTGGAGACCAAACCACTTGAAGAGGGGAGGGATGATGAAGCCCCGGAACGCACCGACCGCAATGTCGACCACGCGGACGACCCAGCAGGACCAGATTCGGATGAAGCAGTCCCGGTTGTACTAGCCGGACCCTTGACACGCTCAAGAGCCAAGGCTCTAGGAACCAAGATCAACCGATTTATCGAGCATAGGCTTGAGGTTCTCCAGCGTAATGCCGAGCCCGGACCAGGACCTGACCGAGACCCAGCTCATTGGCCCGTGACCCCTTCTTGGGAGCTGCTTAGTCGCCAAGTAGCAGATTCTTGCATCCTTACCATCACCCCGGGATAAGGATGCCAAAGACGCACTAAGGAATTGTACTCTTTTTCCTACCTTCGGTTTTATCCCATCTGGTTTTCCGGGGGAGGTTTTAACGAGGCAATACCCTTAGTGTGC
Source organism: Streptanthus diversifolius (assembly GCA_039880935.1). Classification (NCBI taxonomy): domain Eukaryota; kingdom Viridiplantae; phylum Streptophyta; class Magnoliopsida; order Brassicales; family Brassicaceae; genus Streptanthus; species Streptanthus diversifolius. The sequence goes on along the minus strand of JAXGFM010000003.1, from coordinate 7,756,702 downwards.
ATTCAGTACGTGGGCTTAACACTCCAGGAAGTCCGCGACATGAGGCAGTCACCTTGTAGTCTTTATTTTTCTAAGTATAGAATTTGGGCCGCCTAAGACCAATAGGGCCCGCGGCCCAAGACCATTGATTAGACTTCGTACTGTTTTATTTTGCACTTCTTGTTGTTTTATTTTACACTTCTTGTTGTTTTTGTAAGGCTTAGGCATTATAAAAGCCAAGTCATTACATCAATAATGGACAGATTATTACACAAGAAAACAAAAACCCTAGACTTCTTTACAATCGGTGCCGCCTAGTTCTAGATTGGCCCCAAGACTTAGCCACCGGCTTAAGTCTTCCTTGGTGTATCACGGGTCTGTCACCACCCGTGTGGTCCAGTTCACTTCCACCCCATCGCTTGCAACGATCGAGTCTCTCACCGCCCAAGCGAACCCCGCTTCACATCCCAGCCCCGTGGTCGAGTCTCTCCCCGGTTCTGGCCCGTGCGTCCGTTTCATTGAACCTCCACAGGTTCATCCCGCGTTCGTGCCCACATCATAAGGTGTTCCTAATTAAGGGCAATTAGCAAGCTCTATTTTGAGTTTATGTACTCGTTGACCGTTTTTCATCGCAAACCATCATTGGATTTGTTTTCAAAGGCTGGAAGCATCATCACTATGTGATAGAGAGTAGCACAGATTTTCAATGACGGTGAGCTTGATCCATGACTAAACATATGGAGAAATTGTTCAATGATTAATAATCAACATGATACCTTGATCTTTCTGAGATTGCGGATTTGTCATGAATCGACATTAAGAAATAGCCTTTGATAGAATCATCAGCTAGTTTAAGTTAAGTAAGAACAAATGAAGTTAAAGTATGATAAAAAAACCAGAAACCTAAATTTTGAGTCAGGTTTAATGCTTTGATACCATGTCAAAAACTCTAAGAAGTTGTAAAAAAAACTTCTTATTGATCACAATATGGAGGCATTGTCTTATATACAAGAGACTTGTTAACAATAACGACTTAACCTAATAAGGTAACGTTGGTGAGGCCCAATACACTGTGATTTAAATTATATAAAATTAGAATTTTTTGAGATAATTTAGATCATATTAATCTCCAAAAAATTAGAAGATCAATATTTATTTTATAAAATAGCATAACCAATGGAGTATGTTTGAAAAAATTTATACGGACAAAACATGTAATGAGATTTTATCATAGTCTCCGTACAAAGTCCACTTAATTTGTAGAAGGAGAACTACATGCAACACCGTGAGATTATTGGAAATGTTATGAATACAGGCACGAAAGGGATCCACTATATTATGAGGTTTCGCTACCTAGAAAAAATTGTGAGGGATCTTCTTATAAAAATGGTTTGTCCAAGAAAGGAAAAAGAGCAGTTTTCACTGAGGACGAGAGAGCAACTCATGAAGAAATATATAGGAGATTCAACTTGCTTACCACCAACAAAGAAGGTAAGTACACTTCTTATCTAATTTGTAATTTATATTATATACATGCCATGCTCACTAAGGGAGAGCTCCAATCCCACTTTCTTAGGATTTTCATACGCATGACCACCATAAACTTTTAGAAGTTTGTAATCGGAAACTCTGTAACTTTCTGAATAATACGAGTTCTATTAATAAAACGAAAAATTGTAAAGTCTGGAAACACAGAATTCCAAATCTTATAGCTTGATACTGTAATCCCTAAGATCTCATATCGATCTCAGGTAGGCTCATGTCGCCTCTCAACCACGATATACATGCATGAAAAGAAAAGGGGAACACATTCCCAACTCTTATTTATAGTAGATAGATAACTTATAAAAGAAACATTTTGTTTCCTTCCAAGGCATCGCTTTACTCTCTTCAACTTCCTTCCCGCCAATATCCTTGTCTTCCCCTTTGTTGCTTGTTGGCTCTCGCTTCCCGCCTTCTTCAGCTTGACGATCTTCGCTCCTCACTGTCTCGATCATCTTAACTGTCTGCTTCACTGGCTTCTTCTTCTTGCGAACATAAGTCTGATGGAACCTATCAATACTCCCCCAACAAAACCAAGCTTGCCCTCAAGCTTGTAGGAAGGAAATCTTGAGCGAAATTATTTAGCCAGCAACCAAGAATCTTCCAACGCTGTCATGTCCTGCCAATGAATCAACAATTCTAAACCACCATTAGCATTATAACGAGAAGCGATAATATCTTCAGGGACTGGTGCCGAATGCAAGTTTCCATGTGAATCGAAAGAAGAGACTGAACTGCAATCCCGAAACCCAATGCCTGCTTCAACTGGGAGATTTGGAACACAAGATGAATGTGGGCTTCAGCTGGGAGTTGAAGCTTGTAAGAGGCAGACCTAATGCGCTCAATGACTTTATAAAGACCGTAAAACTTAGCTGCAAGTTTCTGAAAACCCATGCGGGCCACAGACTGTTGCCGATAGGGACGTAGCTTCAGGTTAACCATATCACCGACAGAAATTTACAAATGGCATTGGTGTTTTTCGGCTTCAGTCTTCATCAGATGCTGAGAACGAGCCAATGTTACCTTAAGATGCTCAATCATGCGAATCCGCAACTGCAAAGACTGCTCCAAATCAAAGTTGGTAATCAAACCAGGCTCAAATGGAAGTAGATGAGGAGGCTCGCGACCATAAACAACCCTATATGGAGATGTTTTGAGAGCTGACTTGTAAGATGTAATGTACCAAAACTCTGCCCAACTCAGAAATTGAGACCATGTGAGCGGATGCTGAAAAGCGAAGCAACGTAAATTAGTCTCTAAACATCAATTAAGAACCTCGTTTTGTCCATCTATATGTGGATGGAAAGTTGTACTAAACTTCAGCTGTGTTCTTGCCAATTGGAACGACTACTTCCAGAAGAAACTACAGAAAATGTGATCCCGATCCGACACAATACTGCGAGCAAATCCATGCAAACAAACTATCTCCACATTGAACATTCTAGCAACATCACATGAGGTAAAAAGATGTTTGAACCCCATAAAATGAGCATACTTACTCATTCTTTCCACAACCACCAAGATGACATTGTTATCGAAAGAGGTGGGAAGGCCTTCAATGAAGTCAATACTCACGTCTTCCAAGACTTGATTAGGTAGAGATAATGGTTGTAATAAGCCAGCTGGTGAGAGTGAAGAATATTTATGAGTCTGACACATCACACATTCAGCTACATATTTCTGCACATCACGATGCATACCTTTCCAATAGAATTATCCTTGCACTCGTTTCAGAGTCTTTAAAACCCCAGAATGCTCGCCAACATTGCTGTCATGGCACTCTCGAAGAATTAATGGAATAAACTGAGATGTGCGTGGAATAACTAAGCGGTTCTTGGACAATAGTTTCCCTTCTACTACTGTGAATTTTGTTAGTGCAATTGTCTGCGTCTGCACCAGCCAAATCAGAGTTTGAATGCTAGAATCCTGAGCAATTTATGCATACAAATCCTGCTATTGCAGAGCTGCAGGATTCGTCAATGTCAACAATAGAGTCGTAAGTGAAATGTTATGTGATAAACCATCAGCAGCCTTGTTTTCACATCCAGGTTTGTAAAATATCTCAAAATTGAAACCCAGAAGTTTGGTAAGCCACTGTTGATACACCAATGTGACTTCTGGTTGTTCCAAGAGACTCCAATGTAAAATATCTTAATGCTGTGTTGATCGGTGTGAACATGGAAACACCTGCAAAGAAGTTAGTGACACCACTTCCTCACAGCCATGAAAACCGCCATTAACTCTCTTTCATAGGCGGATTTGAGCTGCTTGCGAGGAGTGAGTGTGTGGCTGAAATAAGCAACCGGTTTGTTCTCTTGCATGAATACTGCTCCTAACCCGAACCCTGAAGCACCCTGAACCAACGCATGGACCATAGTCAACTTTAGACTCTCTAACGCTTGTTGTGCTGCTGGAGACCAAAAGAATTGGTCCATATGTAAGAGCTGTGTCAATGACCGAGCTAATAATCCGTAATTGCGTACAAACCTCTGATAATACCCAGTCAGACCAATAAAACCCTGTAGCTACTTCACATTGGTTGGAGTAGGCCAATTGTTCATGGCATGTTTTTTAATTCCATCAGTTGCCACACCCGCATTAGAGATTATATGCCTCAAGTAATCGACTTGCGAAACCCTGAAAGAACACTTTTGGTTCATAAAAAGTTGTTGCATACGAAGAATGGAGAGTACCTAGTGCAAATGATCTACATGCTCTGAAACGGACTTGCTATAGATGAGAATATCATCAAAGAAGGCCAAAATGAATTTCCGCAAGAGAGGTTTGAATATCTGATTCATTAATGCTTGGAAGGTCGCCAGAGCATTAGTTAAGCCAAAAGGCATAACCAGAAATTCATAATGACTTTCCACTGTGTGGAAATCAGTCTTAGAGATGTCCACCTCGACCATGCGAATTTGATGATACTCGGAACGTAAGTCCAATTTTGAAAAGATTGCGGTTCCATACAACTCGTTAAGGAGCTGATCAATCACCGGAATGGGAAACTTATCAAAGACGGTAGCATGGTTCAGTGCTCTATAATCCACACAGAATCTGAAACCCCCATCTTTCTTCTGTACTAGCAAAACCAGATTAGAGAATGAACTAACGCTCGGTCGAATGATCCCTGCTTGTAGCATTTTCGATACTATTTGTTCCATGATGACACATAAACTGCAGTTACTCCCGGAATCAGTGTAATAGAGTGTACATAACCTCGAAGGAGAGGTAATGAAGAACGAGTGGCAAATAAATCACCAAACTGATTAGTAAAATCAACAATTCTAGGAGCAAAATATGGAGTCATTGATGTCGCAGCAGTGCTAACCAATGGCACTTCCCTTTCATATTGATTAGTACTGAGACCAGGCTTAGAGGCTTGAGTGAATATCGGGGACAATGCAGCGTAGGATTGCCCAGCAGTGTCAGCCGATGTCTGCGATAGATGAAGGACAACTCCTGTCTCTTCCTATCTACCTTGCATTTACCCAGTGCCTCAAGCCAATGTACATCGAGTATGACATCAATGTTACCCACATCAAGAGAAATGAAATCAGAGGTGAAGTCAGTGTTGTTTAAGAGAAACTTTACTGCCCGACACACTCCAAAAGCGTGAACCGTAACCCCATTGCCCAAGAGTACCTCTAATTTATTTTCTTCAGACAGCGGCAGTCGAAGATTGCGCGCAATTTATGGTGAGATAAAGTTGTGTGATGCACCACTGTCCAACATAACAACGATCTCACAGTGGTTGATGTAACCATGTAAACGAGTTGTACGAGGAGCATCAATGCCTAAGAACAAACTTAATGAAAAGGGGGCAAGGATTTGAACCTCGGTGGTTTGAGCATCCTCAGCTTCATTGCATTCCACCCATGGTTCAAAGACCTCCATCTCTAGCCCATTGATTACTATCAAAATCCAAAAATATTTGTTTGGGCATTTATGAGAGGGAGACCAGGGATCTTGACATTTAAAACATAAAGGTTCACGGCGCATCCTATCTAATTTGGCACCGATATATTGTTGACGTGGACGTTGACCCCCTCGTTGAGAATGCAAAGTATCGGTTTTTGAGAAAGGGAACGGTCTTGTCCTTTCTGAAAAACGAACCACGTGCGACTGCTGTGGCGTTTTAGTACATGGTTTAGCTGATGCAGACTGAACCGAACCTCCATATTCTCCAACAAATTTATAGAACGTGCTGGTCTCCATTCTCAACACAGCGGCTATGTAAGCTGAAAGTCCTTTAGGATCTTTCATGCGTATAACTTCTTTCATCTCTGGAAGTTAATCCAGTATAGAAAATTTTCTCAAGCTGAGAATCTTCTAATCCAGCCACTTGAGAAGACAACTCCTAAAATTCAGAGACATAATCTGCAACAGAACCCACCTGCCTGATTGAAAACAATCGAGTACTTTGTTCAGTGTCGATGGACTCAGCAAAACGCACAATGATCTTATGTTTGAAATCCAACCAATCTCTGAATCCTCCACGTTTCAACACCCACGCAAACCACTCTTTACCCTACCTTTGACAAAAGGACGATCAAATCAAGTTTCTCTTATTCCCGGAACCTGCCCACAGCGAAGAAGTGTTTGATATCGACAATCCACTCATGTGTGTTAGCGCCATCAAAAGAAGGCATTTCCACCTTCTTAAGCATACTCTCTCAAAATATGAATTTTCACGTCCACGGTCTCTGCTATAGTCTTGTTCTGAAGAACGAAAATCAGGCATGGCGATGAGAACTGATTCGCCGCTGTGGAAGTAGAAGGAACATGCTACTTTCCCAACATCGTCATCTAAAAACAAAACTGGTCTTCCATCACTCAAAACCAATGCTTATTCTCTGCAGCTTCCTTTAACAAAATATGATGCTCCACCCTAAAGAAAATAAATTTCCTTGTGTAAAGGCACCTCATCTTCAACCATAGGCCTGGGCAAAGATACCCGGAACCAAACCCGAATCAAAAATATTTGAACCATACCCGAACCGAATTTTAAAAATACCCGAATGGTTCTTGTCTTCTAATACTTTAGATATCTGGTAATACCCGAACCGAACCGATACCCAAATTAGTACTTATAGGAACCAAATATAATATTATTTTTGTTTACGGATTTTAGAGTTATGTAACATATGATGGTAGTTTTCTATATTAATATGTTTTAGATTATTTTGATTTAGGTAATTTTACTATTTTGGATACTTTAATATCCGGATAAATTCGGATAATTTTAGTATTTCGGATAGATTTGGGTACTATAATACTAAAACCAAAAATATTTAAACTAGTATTGAATCTAATTCGGTTCTTTAAGTAAATACCCAAAAGAACCGGATCCGAACCGAATTCTAAAATGTACTTGAATGGATCTTCAACTTAACAACCAAAAGAACCGATACCCGAAAGAACCGACCCGAGCTCGAACGGGTAACCAAATGTCCAGGCCTATTCAACCATATCATTTGGCAACATTGTACTCAACAGAGAAATGCTCGAAGACATGATCAAAAAGAGAACAAAAACCAAAATCAGCACAACCTGCAACACCAAAAATCCAGAAATCCCAACATATTACCACAAGCACAACGCATAATCACAGCAACACAATCAATCACAACATCACCACACAATCGTAAGAGTGAACGATGGTTCAATCGCACAAGGCGATCGACAGAAAGCCAGAAAATCATTACCCAAGAAATGATGACGAAGAACAACTAGCACCAGAAAAGAGAACCGTACAATCCTGACCTCCGTGAACACGAACTGGATGAAGATGATGCAATCGACGGAGAACAAATGTTGACATCAACTCTTCCCCATCGCAATGAACCAGTTGCAATCGAAACCCATAACCCACTCGAACACCCGAGAAACACGATCCACACAATCCGATCGAAAGGAGAACGCGATCAATGTAAGAACCCTGAACGTCATACGAACTTGTACCGAAAATCCAAAGACGCGAAAAACGCCGGCTCACCGCACCAATGTTAGAAGTTTGCAATTGGAAACTCTGTAACTTTCTGAATAATACGAGTTATATTACTAAAACAAAAAATCACAAGGTCTGGAAACAAAGAATCCCAAATCTAATAGCTTGATACCGTAATCCCTAAAATATCATATCGATCTCAGGTAGGCTCATGTCGCCTCTCAACCACGATATACAAGCATGAAAAGAAAAGAGAAACACATTCCCAACCCTTATTATAGTAGATATATAACTTATAAAAGAGATCTTCTGTTTCCTCCCAAGGCATTGCTTTACTCTCTTCAAACTTTTTTCCCACCAATATCCTTGTCTTCCTCTTTGTTGCTTGTTGACTCTCGCTTCCCGCCTTCTTCAGCTTGACGATCTTCACTCCTCAATGTCTCGATCATTTTAATTGTCTACTCCACTGGCTTATCCTTCATGTGAACATAAGTCTGATGGAACCTATCATAAACATGCAAAGATAGGAGTATCAATATCTAGACGAGGCTCTTCACTTACTCTCCATTCACCTTTAGAATATACCACTCTTAGTGGATAATGTTTAATTTGGGTGTTAGATAGTCTTCGGAAAAAACTCCTTAATCTCCCTTTTGATGGCTTTTGAAGTTTTTTACATGAAATAGATGTCATAATCTACGAGGTGATGCTCAACATTGAGTTTAGGATACCTTGAGATGATAAGCTTCATAGCAGAACTTGCGGTCTTCAATCTCTAAATCGATGCTATGAGAATCGTCACCCTTCAAGGAGGACAGTAGAAGTATAAACGAAAAAAGAAGCACTCTTCTAAAAGTATGTGTCTTTGCCGACAAGATAGAGCATACCACTTTGGATCGCATAACAACATGAAAACGGCTTGAAAAATGGACACCATCGCTCCAATAAACAAAAGAAAGGGGAAGGTTTAGATATATAATGTATCACTTCACGAGCATGGCCACCCGAGATGTTGTGAGTAGTGTCTCCGAGACATCATTCATTAGTCTGTCATGGAATCCAAATCATATCCTGCTTAGTCGGGTCCCATGATTCTATGACATCACATAGTTCAACATAAGATCTAGAGTCAATGTCATATCTTCATTAAGAGGAATTATTCAAGTGAGCAAATCATCAAAGCTAAACTTTCTTAGAATTTCGTTAATTATTATAAAATATATATATGTATTAATCTACCAAATTCTAATGTTTCTTACTAAAATTTATGGTTCTTAATTCACAAATACTAGTTCAAGCTATCAGATTAAACACTTTTATAGTACTAAAATCCTTGATCAAATTACACGCCATCGTTTAAAGCTTCTAAGATCATATTTGTAATGCACTTTAACCTATATCACTTTTGGCACATGTGATAAATTGCACTGAGTTTTCTTCAAACAAGCTTTTAAATGACAATCCATCTAATTTTAAAAGAGAGCCATAAACGACAGTACCAACAAGCCTACAATTTGCCAGAACAGCTTATCCACTTCTCCATGCCCCATGGCTCACATAAAGAGCATTTGATTTTGACTTCTCTTTTATGATGTGTTCTCGAGTCAATTGCTCAAATACTCTCCAATTTAAAAAGTATTGCTGAAATACTCTTCTGACTTTTTTATTTTTTTTTCATTTTTTAAATTAAAAATATTAAATTACCAAAATATTTGATAAATTATTAAAAATTACGACTCATACCGCAACCCATCGGGTATGGATCTAGATCCACCAGGTTTGGATTAATTTTTTTAAAAAAAAAATAAAGAAGCGGGACCCACCACTTCCTCCTTCTTCCTTCATGTCGAACCCCCTTCTCCCCCTCTACTCCGTCGAACTCGTTCTCCTCTTCCCTCACCGAGTTCTCTCCCTCACCTCATTATTCCTTCTTCTTCGCCCATAACTCTAATTTTTTGTTGAAAACTTCAATTCTCAACCAAATCTTCTATTTGAATCCTCCAATTTCACGAATCTATAAATCCTACTAAAATATCTAACCCTAAATGGCTCCTCCAAGAAAACGCAAATCTCCTCCAGCCAAAGGGAAACTTGGAAAATGGGGAAAGAGGAGAAAGTCGACTCCGAAAAATGAAGGTCCGCGAGGTGTGAGTCCCCCACGAGAGTTGCAGATGGTGATTTGGAAGCTTCCACAATTGCGTGAACCTTCACCATCTCCTCCACCGTCACCTTCGGCTCCACCGTCACCTTCGCCTCCACCTCCAAATTCGGATACACCTCCACATTCGCAGGCTCCATCTACAAGTTCACTGACTCCAACTCCACATTCGCCGGCTCCATCTTCAAGTTCGCCGCCTCCAACTCCAGATTCGCCGACTCCACCTCCACATTCGGCTCCACCTCCTCATTCGCCGCCTCCACCTCCACATTCGCCGGCTCCACCTCCACATTGCCCGCCTCCACGTCCTCCAAATCTGGTTGAAGTAGGTGCCTCGTCTTCGCGGTTCCTATGTCAGAGGTAAACCCTTAACATACTTGGTATGATTTTGTTCTTGATTTGAAGGAATTGGTTGATGTTGGTAAGCATATTACTAAGTATTAATGTGTAGTTATATGTTATATAAAAGAGTATTACTAATTATTAATTTGTAGTTGATTTGAAGAAATTATGAATTGCAAGTTAGGTAACGCTAATATACAACTGAGTATTAAAAGATATGACTGTATATGATTGTACAACTAGATTTTAATAGATACAACGATACCTTATTGTGCAAATGAATGTCAATAGATACAATTAAAATATTAATGTATAACTGAGTATCACTGGATACGAATACATGTTATAGTACAAGTGAGTATTGTTCGATACAACAAGACATACAACTGAGTATCAATGTATGCAACTAAACATTAAAAATGTGTATGGATTGCAGATTACTGTGTCGTGTCCTCCGGAGAACTTATACTTGAAAACACGGACTATGCTACAATCTGCAAGATAGCATCGAAGTGTGAAGATTTCAAAACACTGAACGAGATTACGACTCTAAAGGATGGACAAGAAGCGGATTGGTTTGCTAATCATCTCCAGTTCCAGCATATATGGCATAGAGAGAGGTCCCCAAACCATAAACTAATGGGAATGTGGATGCTTGTCCTACGCACAGTCCCCATGGAGATGACGAAAATTGGTTGGTTTGCCGTTAATGGTGTGTCGATCCGGTATTCTCTGAAAGAGCATGCATTGATTAGTGGATTAGATTGCCACACCTATCCCTCCTCATATGGAAACACTCGGGGACTTGAGATTTGTGAAGTGCCATTTTTAAAAAAACCAAGGATATAACGGTTAGTGAAGTGAGGGTGAAGATGAATAAAATGGTTGGAAATGGAGAGCGACTGAAAATGGTAGTGCTTTTGATCTTAGCGATTGTCATCAAATGATCAAAAAGGTATGGATTTATTGATCCTTTTATTCTTCGAATTGTGGATGATCTAAAAGTGTGTAGCAAGTTTCCGTGGAGGCGATACACGTTTGATGATTGTATCGAAGAGATTTTCCACATGATGGATTACTTCAAGGGTTCTGCTAGATCCACATGGTGTTTTCCGGGATTCATCATTCCGTTGGAGGTAATTCTCAATCATGTAGTTATTTATTAAACATAGTGATACAAAGTTATATCCAATTATATTATTAAACATAGTGATACCAAGTTATTCTCAATGATGTAGTTATTTTTAGTGTAGTTTCTTAATTAGTTAGACTAATAAATTACTTGCAGCTTTTGGCATGTGATTGCATTCTACAATTGGGACAGAAATTTCATGACGATGTCCCCAATGTTGACCCTGGATGTCCGCGAATGTGCAAGCAGAAATGGCGAACACAAAGAAGTGGTGGTTATCTTAAAGGGTTTCCGTTGGAAGAGATCAACAAAACACTTGGAGCAACAGAGGTACATAGTGATACCCAATTATATTATTAAACATAGTGATACCTAATTATATTATTAAACATAGTGATACCAAGTTATATCATGAAAGATTTTGTAAACTGAGTATTGGTTTTGCAGGCGGATGCGCAGAGAATCATTAGCATCTTAGAACCTGATGTCTTCGAAGTTGATCTACTATCAGACATCTTTGAAGATTATCTAGATGATGAAAGTGATAGCTACTTATCTCTGATCTGGAATCGGTGTTTGGTCGATGAGAAGCAGAAATTTTTTTGGAAAGACATCTTTGAGTTAGACATAACTGGTCGAGGATTGACGACAAAAAGAGAGGGAAAACTCCCAGTATTGGATGAAGCCGTTAAAAATATTAATGAAGACGTTCTCGAAAATTTGATGAAGACAATTGATGATGGGTTTGAGAAGATCAACAAGAGGTTATATGTATTGGAGAGAAGAGTAGAGCTAATGGAGAAGAAGAGTGAGGGTGCGGCTGAAGGTGATGAGGTTGGAGGTGATAATGGTGATGATGTGGTTATGGGTGAAGGCGGTGAGGTTGGCGATGAGTTTGGGGCTGGGGCTGATGAGACTGGGGCTGATGCCGCTGGAGGTGATGAGGCTGCGGGGGATGAAGCTGGAGGTGATGAGGCTGCGGGGGATGAAGCTGGAGGTGATGAGGCTGCGGAGAATGATGCTGGAGGTGATAAGGCTGATGGAGATAAAGCTAAGGATGATGACGCTAATAATTTAATATATTCATTAATCGAACTAATTATGGTTACATTAATCGATTACAGCCCACGTTAAACCCTAACCCTAAACCCTAAACCCTAAACCATACAATTTAGTTGTACCAGTGACACCCAATTATACGTTTTATTACATAGTTGTGCGAGTAATACCCAGTTGTTTCACTCCCTCATGCCATTACTACTACTGCTACAGTCAAACCACGAATACAAACCTCTCCTGTGAGCACTTCCTTTCCCTCGCCGATGTTCTCCAACTGATGGAAACCTTCTTACTTGGGGTCGTCCTCGTTTGGTGACATAATCTAGAGGTATGACAACCAATTCGCGTATATGGTCGGGAACTGTCTATTTAGACATATGAGGAACATGATATATCGTTTTGTAATAAGCCAAAGCCCAGTTCGACATCCAATAATACTTGGAACACAAATCCTGTATTTCCATTTCAGTGTACTTATTCTTCATCGCTTCTGATAGGGCAGCTATTGCATGGACACACGGGTACTTATCAAGATCGAAGTGCTTGCATGTGCAAGTTTTCATTTTTAGATCAACCAAGTGACCATTACCATCTTCTCCACGAACGTCTAATTCAAGGAAAAAACTGTTTAGCACTGTAACCTTCAACTTGTATGCCTCAGCGCACAAAGGATGCAGCGTTTTCTCAATCAATGGTACCAAAATCCCATCCTTGGTAGAATTCTGTCGGTACTTGTTGAACCACTCAGCTATCTTTGTTACAATGACATCAATCATCGGCAGAAGATAATATTTCCTTGCTTCTCTCAATACATTGTTAATAGACTCACATGCATTTCTTGTGTAGATGTTGTATCTATCTCCCGGAAAATAACATCTTACCCACTTCCAAGTTTCCTTAAAACTTTTATCAAGATACTCCCCAACCGCAGGATACCTTTTCACAAAATCATTGTATCGTTTCTCAAACTCACACACTATGTACACTTTCGCCATCGTCCTGAAAGATTTTGCAAGTGCTTCTTTGTTAACATAGGAGCAGTTTCCCTTCACATTCTGAGATAAATGATAATTACAATACCCATGTAAAGCTAGCGGGTACACTTCAGCTATTGATTTGATGAGACTCATATGTCTACCTGTCACGAATACTAGATCACCACTATCCGGTACTACTGATTTCAACTTACTGAAAAACCAAGTAAGACTTAAATCACTCTCACCATCAACAACACCAAAAGCGATCGGATAGTGGTGATGATCCGGATCTTGTGCAGTCGTAACTATTAGTTTTCCACCGACATATTCTTAAGGTGAGTACCATCAACAACAATCACTTTCCTCATGGCTGAAAATCCCTCAATACTTGCTCCCAACGCGAAGAATAAATACTTAAACTTTATCTTCATCCAATTCCACATACGTAATAGTACCTGGGTTCAGCTTCTCCAACATGTACATATAAGAAAACAATATTTTATAGCTATCATGTGGAGAACCGCATACCTCTTCACAAGCTTTGTTTTTCCCTTTCCACGCAGTAGTGTCTGGTACTTTCACGCCTAATCTTCCTTGCACCAAATCAATGATATTCTTCGTATTTGATGTATCAAGACTTCCTGGAAAATCATCATGCAAAACATAAACAACTAACCTTGAAGTTCTACATCTTCTCTTTGAACTTGTACTTGAAGTTGCACGGGAACACGTATGAATATTGTTGTACTTTCTAATTGAAAACCAAGTTGAATCCTTATGCCTCGCAGCCCGTAAATACCACTTACAACCTTTTTCTGCTCCACAACATTTCACCACATACCATATTCTATCGTTATTCACAATATTATATTGAAAACAGTTCAAATGTTCAGCTTGTTCTACTAAATCTAGCACCTCTCCCTTGCTTTCAAATTCTTGCCTTACTTTCACATTCATCTCATCTTCCCATTCTAGATTTGCAACCTCATCTCTTTCCACAGAAGGTACAACCTCAGTAGCTTCATTAATAAACAAAGTATCCATCTCTCATCTTTCTTCATCATGTACAACAATAGCATTATGTTCCGATGGCTCACTTGCAGATTGATCCATGTTGCCATAATCAAGTCGATAATTTTCTTTCACACTAGAAACCATGTCTGAGCCTCTAGCAACAAATTGGCTTCCTACATCATCTCTTGGTTGTTTATCAGTAAATCTGATTATTAGCAACTTCCACATGCAACACACTTTTTGCATGATCTTCATACAACTCCAAATAACACAAAACACCATCATCGTCGGAGATATAGATAGGTTTCTTGGGATCCACTAAAAGTGGGATGTAACTAATTTTCATTGCAGTACTAACTTCGTCCACCCCTATCCTTTTGCATATATCTTCAACCAAAAGCCTATAAGTGACTTCTCCACTTGCTTTTTTAATCAAAAGAGCATGATGAACATCTTCTCTAGAAATTCATACAACATCAACTCCCTTCCTTATATAATTTCCCGCATAATCAAAGTGTACCAGAGTCCGTTGTTGATTATTCATTATACCCTGAAAATAACAAAATTCAACATTACATTAATAATTGTACTCAATTGATTTCCATAAACGTCATATTTATACTAAGTTATATTCAATTATATTCGTTATATATCTTAGTTATACTCGGTTATACTCAGTCGTATTGGTTAGAAATTATAAGAGGTTGTACTCAGTTGTATGCGTTAGACATAGTTGTACTCATTTGTATACTCAATAATATTTTTTATATACACAATATCGAGCTACATTTCAACATTACATTCAATAACCTAGAAACATAATAGTATTCCTATTTACAATTGTATTTTCTTAGTTATTCACAAAATCGATCTACATCATCCAATAACCCAGAAACATAGTTGTATCCAACTGGATTTCACCATTCCCGTCACTAATCCACAAACGGAAATGTACATAACTCACATTACCTTCGACACAGACCAGATATAGACCCCTTGCTCAAATCCTCTTCAAAAAAAAGAAATTAAGAACAATCACCTTCAAGCTTCAAGCGCCAGTTATTATGTGCTCCCTTTTTCTCACTTGCAGCTTTATTTTAGAAAAAAAATTGTTAAGAATGGAAGAAGATGTTGACTAATGTGGTTGAACTTCATTTTTTGTCGTTAGTATGGTGAAGAATAATTAAAAACAAGTTGAAAAGGTGGTTGAGATCGCAATGGAGGAGGAAGAAGAGAAGATTTAATTTTGTGGGCCCCACGACACCAACTTCATTACGTGTATCACATGCGAACTTTTTTTAAAAAAATTTATTAACAAGCTAAAGGTGAAAGAGAAAGAAGGAGAGGATATCAAAAGATAAAAATTTAAATTCTTAAGTAGGACCCACCATATAAGTGTTTTGACAATGAAATAAATGTTTTAGCAATTCTCTCCACCATTTGAAATTTTTCAGAAATGGAATCTGTGTTCTCTTAACTGTCTTCCTCTTACTTCCCACTTGTTATAATATGTTTTTGGTTGGGTCATAAATACTAACCTCAAAAAAGAGAATCTCAAACCTAAACCCAAAAACAGAAATCAAAATCAAAATCCAAATCAAAATTAAATTATATACAAAATTCGGAATTTACTAGAAAACACAATTCCGGTTTATATAATATTTTTTTGTCATCATATTTAAAAAGAAATAGGCTTTTGCTTTGTTTCTACGAGCAATCTCCAGTGCCCAGCAACCACAACCGCTTCTTCTCTTCTTCTCCTCCTCATATTTTCCACTAATATCCTCCAATACCTCCTTACCGCTCGACAAAATCTCTGCCAAAAACTCTATTGATTCGATTTCGCTCTCAAAGACATCGACTTCTCAGCTTTTCTTGTTTTGTCGGCAACAAACAATCAAAATCCCGCTGAAATCTGCAACATTTATTTTTCTTGGATTCTGTGATTCTCGTTGGTGGAGAGAAGAGAGCTTCTGCGCATCATTCATTAATGGAGAAAGGGATCTTTTTGTTGCTGTTGGTGATTGTCTTTGGGAATCTAACGTTAACTACCGTCGACGCCTTCTCCATTAGGGTTCCGATTTGTGCTACAAAGTCTGTTAAAGATTACACCTTTGGGTTACGAGATCAGACTTGTCCTCTTTCTGATGAATTAGACGAGCTTCCTCATTTTCTTGCCGTCACCGAGGTACGTTCCCAAGAAAGTTTCGATCTTTACGCCTCAAAATCACGCAATTGATTGAATATGAAAGCTTTGAGCTATTACTTGACTGGATTATCAGCATGAACATGAACAATTGTTTATGATGAATTTTTATCAAATGCTGAAAGCTTTCTGAATTTTGAATCTTTATTTCATTGGCATTTGTTTCGTTGTGAAGGGTGATGAGCGTTGGTTACAAACAGCTTTGGATATGATTCATAAGAACAAGTGTGACTATGTGGCTTTGCTTTTCTATGCATCATGGTGTCCTTTCTCAAGGTCGTTTAGACCGAGTTTTGATGTCATCTCTTCTCTTTACTCCTCAATTCCTCATTTTGCAATTAAGGAATCATCCGTTAAGCCGAGGTTGGTCAATAAAGCACCCCACAATCTTAAGTTGTTCTCGGAAATAGCTCACTTTTCTTTCTGTAATGATGATCTTTTGATTACTTGTTGTCGTGCAGCACCCTCTCTAAGTATGGAGTTCATGGCTTTCCTACTCTCTTACTTATGAATTCAACTTTGCGGGCACGATACCGAGGGACTAGAATGCTTGATTCTCTTGTTGCTTTCTACAGCGATGTTACCGGTAAGGTGTTTAGTTCTTGCAGATGTGTTTACACTGATGAGGATAAGCGAGAAGTTGCAACTGAGTTGGTTTTGTATGCTACTGGATAAACATTGTTGCTATTGTGCTCCTGTTATTAGTTATCTATGATCTTTTTGAACAGCTCACAATCAGTGAAACTAACAAGAAAATTTTCATGGGATTGTAGGCATTGAGACGCTTGATAAGACTTCTCTCGAGAAAAGCGTATTAGTTCCTCATCTTGGTAACGAAAACAACACAGAGCCAGACAACTGCCCTTTCACATGGGCGAGATCACCTGAGAATATGTTTCGCCAAGAGACCTATTTGGCTCTTGCTGTTGTATTCGTCCTGCTGAGACTGCTCTATTTGGTTTTCCCCACGCTCGTTGTGTTTATGAAGTTCACTTGGAGACGGATTGCTCAGAACATGAGATTGGAAAGCCTGCAAGAACAAACCGTCGGGTTTCTGAGCCGAACTGTACAACTATGCATGCATCTTAAAGAGCCTTGCAGGAGGAGCAATCTGCAGGGAAGTGCTATGAACGCTAGAGCATGGGCATCCAAGTCTTTGGCCACTGTCTCAATTGGGGATTCAAGCTCATCAAACAGAGGAAGTTCAGCTTCTCAGTGACTTCAACATTCTAAAAGATAACAAATGTGGTCAGCTAAAATGCTTGGCTGTATCAGCCATATGTTACAGCTTTTCAGGATAAAGTTTTGTCTCTTTCCTGTAGAATCAGCAGTTACTCTCCAGAGGGCTTAATTCATAGCTGAACATTTTGTAGCAAAAGTGTATATGCTATCAGATGGCAATATTATATAAGTCAATTCATGATTTTTCTGTCAACATTATATCAGAATTGATCTTTGCTTCTAACTTGTTTCCTCAAGCAGTTTCACATTGAATAATCCTAAGAAATGTTACAAAATACATGAGTTGAAGACTTGCACCCAATCTATTTGCTTAGTCTTCAACTAATCAAGCTCTACAACTGAGACATCATTCTTCAGGATCTGCGATTTAACATAAGCCAAAATCTTAGTCAAATCTGAATAACATTAACATCCACAAAGATGTATGTTCTTCACGCATTACCTGTGAAATATAATCTGTTACTTTTTCCTTAACTTGCGCATCTAACGCTCTCTCAGCAAGATCGTAAAACAGAGTATTACCCTCAGGGCCATTGACTTTCTCCTTCTGCAAGAACCTGTTCATATGACAAAGCATTTTATGGAAGAAATTCTACGAAAACCAATATCCTCGCCTCAGTTGATATGACTAAATTAAAGAAAAATCTCACCTTTGTTGAACTAAGGTCTCTAGGGCCTGCTTGTTGTTCCCAAACACAGGATTATGCTCGTCGTTTTCATGCAATCCCATTCGCTTCAAATGATGCCAAAGGGTTTCTATGGAAAGAGGTCAACAATCAATTTCTTGAAACAATAGAGACAATAAGAAAGTGATACTAACTTAGCAACTAGTTATATAACTTCTACTTAGCAACCAATGCATACACATACCTTCAGGGATTTTACCTCCTGCAAGCTGCACAACAGCAAGAACAGCAAACGTAAAGCCAGTCATAGGACTCGTTGATTCTTCAACAACATGTTTCCTAAACACTTCAATAGGCAATTGACTCACAAGCACATACGATTTCGAGTCAGCATTACCTTAAAACAACACACAAAAAAAACATTTCATTAACTAATATAAGCGCAAAG
The DNA here is from genome assembly GCA_039880935.1 of Streptanthus diversifolius. Classification (NCBI taxonomy): domain Eukaryota; kingdom Viridiplantae; phylum Streptophyta; class Magnoliopsida; order Brassicales; family Brassicaceae; genus Streptanthus; species Streptanthus diversifolius. The sequence goes on along the minus strand of JAXGFM010000003.1, from coordinate 7,738,027 downwards.
TTCAATCAAAAAGTCAATTCTTTTAATTAAAAAAAAATGTCTTACTCTGTGACTGAGGAAGCCTTGTTTGAGCAGAAGAAGAAGTTCTACAGCGTTGAAGCTCTTTCAAATCATAACCAAACACACTCGAAAGCTTACTCTTAGCTTCGTTAATCACATAGGTCGCGAGGTTTCGCTGACGATAGTTCTTAGTAACAATCTGAGTCAAGTCTTCTCTTTTAATCGGACATCCTGAGTTTTGATGCGACTTGAACAGTATGAATCTAATCACCTCCGAAACTAGCTTATCCGTTTCCTAATTTTTCAAGATTTCAAGCCAAAATTATATAATAAATCAAAAATTCAAAAATTTAGAAAAGAAATTGTAATTTTAACAGTTACCTCCTTCGATATGTCAAATTGAGAAAGAGCATCTGCTTCATCAGCCATTCTGAGATTGGGATTAAACGAAATTAAGCGGAAATTAAAAATAGAAAGAGAGGAATTTAAATATTTTCGAGAATAATTAGATTATAATTGAGAGAGATTCAAATCACCTGAAGAAATTGGGAAAGAGAGAGCGGAGGAGACGACGATATGATTAAGTTTCGTAAAACCTAATTTATGGGTGAATTCAATTGGCGGGAGAAAAAAAAAGGTAAGAAAAGGCAAAAAGAGTGTCTCTAACTCAGTAAGAGGGTTCTAAGAGTTGTGGGGACAAGTGTGATCACGATCTAAGCCAATGGAAAACACAAGATATCTGGGGGTCCACATATCCAACGGTTGGGATTTCGTTATTATCAGTAATTGAGGGTTTCCACTAACCAGTGACTTATTCTCAGCCGTTGATTTTGCTTTTCTCCTGGCTGAAACCCAACCGCCAAATTTGTTTTATAATCGTGACAAAGAGCTTTTGATCAGAACAAAGACTAAGAGAGAAGAGAGAGAGAGAGAGAGAAGAGAGAGAGAGAGAGAGAGAGAGAGAGAAATTATGGAGAAGGAGAGAGAGAAGCAAGTGTACTTGGCGAAACTGAATGAACAAGCCGAGAGATACGATGGTAAAACTCGTTTTTTTGTTATGTTTATGTTCGGAAATTTCTCTGTAATCTTTGAACAACTCTGTTCCCTAGATCTCAGTTTCATTCTTCTGTCGGAAAATTTTCATTCTTCTGTCGGAAAATGTACGGATTTAAAAAAAAAAAAACTGTTTTCATGGTTACTTGTGTTGTTTGTGAAAGGGTTTTGTTACTGGAATCATCTAAGTAGTTTGTTGTTTTTTAAGATCAATTTGATATTTTGTGTTCTTATTACAGATATTCTCTGTTTCCTGCTATAAATAGTGTTTATGCTTTATGGTTTTGGTAACTAGAACAATTTAGGTTATGTTATAATCTTTAAATTCAGTTTCGATCAAATTGCTTCTGTTTTGATTTGGCTTTGGTTCATTCAAACAGAGATGGTGGAAGCAATGAAGAAAATTGCAGCTCTTAATGTGGAACTCACAATCGAAGAGAGGAACTTGTTATCTGTTGGATACAAGAATGTGATTGGTGCTAGGAGAGCGTCGTGGAGGATCCTCTCTTCGATTGAGCAGAAAGAAGAATCAAGAGGAAACCAAGAGAACGCAAAGAGGATTAAAGATTACAGGACCAAGGTTGAAGATGAGCTCTCCAAGATCTGTTACGACATTTTGGCTGTCATCGATAAGCATCTTGTCCCATCTGCAACTTCAGGAGAATCCACTGTTTTCTACTACAAGATGTGAGTTCTCATTTTGACTTCAAATCAAATCAAAGGATACATACATGAAGCCAGATTAATGGAGGCTTTTTTGATTTTCTGTTGTGTTGATAGGAAAGGAGACTATTTCAGATACTTGGCTGAGTTTAAGTTTGGTTCTGATCGTGATGAAGCTGCTAATCAATCACTCAAGGCTTATGAAGTAATGTTTTACCATTTTTCACTCAAATCATTTCGCTTAATCATAGGAAAGAAAATTGAGTATTATGTTGGTTTATATAGGCTGCAACGACTTCAGCTAGCTCTGAGTTGGGTCCTACTCATCCAATCAGACTCGGCTTGGCTCTTAACTTCTCAGTCTTCTACTATGAGATCATGAACTCTCCAGAACGGTAAATCCGTAAGCTAGAGTTTGTATGTACTTATGACCGGTTTTGTGAATGAAATGAGTTTTGAATGAAATTTTTCTTGAATCCATTAGAGCGTGTCATTTGGCGAAGCAAGCGTTTGATGAAGCTATCGCTGAGCTGGATAGTCTTAATGAAGACTCTTACAAAGACAGCACACTTATCATGCAGCTTCTCAGAGATAATCTCACTTTATGGACTTCTGATCTAGAGGAAGGAGGTAATAATAATAACAAACACACGAAACATAACCACTTTTTTAAAACTTTATTGTAAAAATATCAGTGTAGTTACTTGCATTGAATGCTTTTTATAAACCTTTTTTTGTCTAGCAGATGAACGATCTAAAGGGGACAAGACACAAGATGAGGTAAGCAAATCTGAGTAATGGTTTACACTTTACACTTTTTTTGAAATAGTTTTCTTCTTTTTAACATTTTCCGAATATTAGTTTATGCAGGACTAATGAAGCCATAACATTTCTTTGGCACCAAATGGTTAAAACTTTCCTTCTCGCTAGAAGGTCTTGAGTTGGCGAAGGATTGCTTTAAACCTCTTTATCTATCATTTGTTACATTCTCCTTTCTTTTGTTTTTTTTTCCGACACTGAAACGAAACTTTTTTATCGTCACTTATTGTCTTGACATTGAAGAATCTCAATTCTGTCGTTTACCAATTGATTGTCCTTCCAAGAGATAGGGATAACTCATTGCATATGGTTACTAGTAAAAAAAGGACTAATAGAATAAATGTGAATGAATAATTGTCTAAAATTAAAATTGTACAACCATTTGCATTTGTTGTCCTGAGAAATAATTGAATACTAGACTACAGTAAATTATATCAAATGAAAACCTACAAGGGATATATTTTACAAAAACCTTAAACGAGATTAAAACTGTAATTTTCTGTTCTCAGAAGATGTGAATAAATAATTCATGAACAATTAATATCTGTTTTACGCAAAACATATGTATTGTCTTGGTGATATTTGGGGTGGATTTAAACTAGATAATAGTGTTACTCAGTCCTCTAGACTAGTTACTGCCACAAGGGTCAAATTTCAGAAACTTTGGTCAACTTTAGGGATGATAGTAAAATATAAAGGATAAAAAAATTCGGAACAAAAAGTTGCAGAGGACATGAAGACTACTAAAGAGCAGAGATAGAAGCAGCACATATAGCTTATATACACTCTCCCCCACTTGTCGTAATCTTTTCAGATCAAAGCAGAAGATAAAGTTGTTTTTATACACCAAATCATATGATTCTCACTTTCACTTACACAAACCACAAATCAAACCAATTAAATTACCAAACATCAGGAAAACGGATCAAACATTTTACACCGGAGGAAACAAAAAAAAAAACAAGTAAATAAAGAGTAAAAAATACCTTTTACATCATCTTCTACTCTTCAGAATCAAACTTTAATTTATTTGGTTCCTTCCATTTCTAATTGTTTCATCCTTTTTTCTTGGTGGTTTTCGTATTAGCTCTTTTTCATCACCTTAATCTGACGACAATGCAAGATATATCATCTTTGCTGTCTCTTCTCAGTGCTTCGGTTGTTAGTTCTTTTGCTGCTTTCAATGGATCTTTGATTCTTCTGGCGATATCAATCGCCTCTTGGTTAGCCATCACCTATACCGTTACACATCAAAACCATAAGAACCCAAAACCAGTAACCAAAACAGAAACACCATATTTTTTACCTTCCATAGACCGTCACTAGCAAGAACTAGAACATCTGTGTGAGCATCTATTGATGAAGCTTTAACGTCTGGATCTGACCGGAGATGTGTTTTGAGGCTTTTGTCCCCAAAAGCACGGGAAACTGCTAGCTGCCCGTTAACCCGAGGGACATCTCCTGAAAGTGCAAACATGTTTAGGATCTGATGCTTGGATAACTCTTTTCTTGAAGTGATGTGTTTAGTATTACTATCTAAGAGTAACTAACCTGGCATATTTGACACAAAGCCGCCTCTATCCTCGATGCTTAATCTTTCAGTGTGCGGCTCGTGATCTACAGTCATCTGTATTGCCTGACCACCTTGTGACAGAACGGCCCGGGAATCACCCACATTTGCCACCCACAAACTCCGTCCATTCAGCAAGATAGCGGTTACAGCAGTTGAGCCACCACGGCCTAGGTCAGAATGTGACAGAATGGTTTGGTCTGTCTTCTCATAGGCGGCAATTATTGCTGTCTGAGGATCAAACCAAAAATGCTCCTGAACACACACACACACACACAAACATCAGCATGAAAAAAAAATTAAATAAAAAAAGGAACAAGCACGAGCAAGAAGCTGTGGAAAAAGACTAAAATGTTGGAAGTTTTGCTGACCTGTTTGAGAATGTTGGAGAATAAATGCTTTTGTAGATAAGCAGGAACACGTTCACCCAAATGACCATCGTAGATAGCAAACAAACCGAGCTCTTTACCGTCAATTTTCGTGAATTTGGAGACGTAATAATCCTCCATTGGATGATTAGCTTTCCCTTTCACTAAGCTGTAACCAAATTTAATCTCTCCATCGCTGTTTTTCCCTTTACCGGAACTACTTGACGCCCTCCCAACCACGAGCTACAACGCCAAGTAAAAACATAAGTATCATATCAAAACTGTACACACAAGACTCAGAGAAGAACATCCAATCTCCATGACTCAGAAGTAGACAGTTTCACATATAGTTTTAAGACATTAAGACCAAATTTTTGACCTCTTTTTAGACTCATCAAGCAAATGAAAACCACAAATTGACCCACAAATTCGATTCCATCATAAGTCGTCTTTGTGAAGAATTAGAGGAAAAGGAAAGACAAAAACAAGATATGAGATTAGAGTTTGCATACATCGTAGTCTGAAGAACCGAAACAACATAACCTCGCCATGAGAAAACACCTCTCAAGTTTTTTTAAATTTTAACTAATTTCGTAAAAAACTCCTCCAAGATATCAAGAACCTGCAAACAATCGCAAACCTTGAAACTTTTCATAAATCAAGAAACCCTAAATCCCGTCCCAAAAAAAGAAAAGGAGAGACCCGTTATAAAATCGAGAAATCGGAAGAGAAATCACTGGAGAATTACCTCAAAAATCGGAGAACCCAGATTCCAAAAACCATAAAAGAAAGGATATTTTGGAGTCTAACACTAGGCGGCTTGTAGTAATACCGTGACGAAAGGGTTATTGACAGACTGCAAAATGTACTTGTCCTAAAGTCTTCGATAAAACCAGAAATTAGTGGAAGACGACGACGAAGTAGACTTCAATGTTTTGCCAGTTTGGTTTTTTTTTTCGTTGTCTTTTTCATTTTTATCTTTTATTTTAATGAAAATCATCTCTTTCCTTGTATTGGGCTTCGCTGGTTGACTTTCTTGCCGTGTCTTAAAAGCAGAGTCTCTGTGGCTTTTTCTTCTGTTGTTTCATTTGGTATCTTTCTCCCTTTTTTAATATTTATTATCCTTCAAAGTCCCTGGATGTATAAGTATTAGTTTTTTACATATAAAATTTCAACGGAATACAATTTATGAACCATGGAAACTTCATACGCTAAATTGAATAATAGTTTTGAAAAGTAGACCATTTTAGTTTCTAATATGAAAATGAATATATATATATATGTATGTGGTGAGAATTTTCCAAACAATTATAGATATCATAATCATGAAACACTAGTAGCTGCATAGCCATGAAAAAATTGGAAAGCTTATAGATGCGGCCAAGTCAAAAGTATCACAAACTTTTTTGCCCAAATTCTTAGGATGGAAAGTGACTAATAACAGTAGCATTCATAACCGATGTTTAAAGTCTACAGATATCATAAACGTTACTCTGCGAACTCAAAACTCGGGTAAACCCAATGTTTTAGCGTACACATTTGAGGCACAAAGCTATATACACCCAACACATACAAATCACATGCGAACTTGGTCCGTGCTACCATATAACTTTCTAGAATAATTTGTGGGCGTCTATTTTTTTTTTTTTTTCGTAGAGAATTTGAATATTCGGGACCGGCTTTGGCAGAAGTAACGACAAACCATGGCGACTAGTTGGTATGACGAATTGATACGATGTTTTATTATGAAAAACAAATAAATGTATAACTTTAAAAGAAAAATATGATATATCCTTTTTTATCAGTCTACAAAACTTCTTTTAAAAAGAAAAGTTTACATTTTTCAACAACACATTTTTTAGATAGTTTACAATTTAAGGCATTTATGACTATTAGGACATTTTGTTTATGTGCAAAATCGATTATAGAGATATATGCAAAATAAAAGAGAAGGCTGGCTTAGGAATCAAATCTATTAAAAAACTAATCAGTTTTGCTGCTTGAAACTGATTTAGAAATTCTTTTCTGCGTAGACATTGTGGGTTAAGAGGATTAAAATATACTTAAAGCAAGAAATCATTTTGGATTAAGCACATTTTTAGGGAGGAAAAATTTCTTAGCTTAGATGATGTCTGTGCTAAGATTCAGAAGGAACAAGGGTCTCTTAAGCTGTTTGGAAACAAGGAAGACCCGGTGATTGCCCAAAAAAGTTTCTTCAAGCCGGCTCCAGCTGAATCCAAGAAGAAGAGACCTGTGTGTGATCACTGCAAGAGAACCGGTCACACCAAGAAGGAGTGATGGATGTTTCATCCTGAGTTGAAGCCAAGCTGGTTCATTGACATGTCCAAACCTTCATCAACAAGCGCCACCAGCTCCTCCAACCTGGTGCATACAACCGCCTCTCATATGCCTTATAATTTGGTTCAAGGACATATGACCTCAACTCCTCTCATCACTCATTCATCTGAGTTTTTCAAGAAATCAGACTTGGAAGCTCTCTTCAAAGCCTTTAGCTATGGTAATGTGTTGGGTAAATATTTTCATGCTTCTTTTCAAACATCCATTGCTTCTAAACCTTTGATTGTGGAGCTTCTCATCACGTGGTAATTGATTTAGGTTTGCTAGAAAAATTAGAACATGCCTTAGATAGTGTGGTAATACCTAATGAAATCAATGTGCCAATTAAAAGGAATTGGAAAGCTTAAATTATTTGATAAAGAATCTAAAGCCTTTTATATGTCATTTTTCACATCTAATTTGTTGTCTATTAAGAGAGCTACTACAATTGTCAAGCTATATTTAGTCCTAATGATTTCTATTTTCAGGATATTAAAACAAGTAGAAAATTTGGACAAGGAACAACAAAGAATGACTTGTATGTACTTGAAGACTTGTCCATGCATTCCTTACAAGAACCATGTGCTAATAGTGTAGATGTCAATGTCACAGCTGAACTTTGGCATGATTGATTAGGTCATCCTCATCCTAGAGCTTTAGAGTTGATAATTCCTGGAATTAAATTGCAAAATGATTTGTGTGAATCATGTATTCTTGGGAAACATTGTAAGACTGTTTTTGAGAAATCAATTCATTTATATAATAATTGCTTTGATCTGGTGCATTATGATGTTTGGACATCTCCCTTTCCTTCAAGAGAAAACCAAAAATATTTTGTGACTTTTATTGATGAAAAATCTAAATATACTTGGTTTACATTGGTTAGTTCCAAGGATATGGTGTTTTATACATTTCTAAATTTTCAGACATTTGTTACTAACCAATACAATGCCAAGATTAAATACTTTAGAACAGATCTGGAGGAGAATACACTAGCACCAAGTTTCAGAAAAACTTGGCCAAACATAGGATTGAAAATCAAACAAGATGTCCCTACATTCCACAGCAAAATGGAATAGCTGAAAGGAAGAACATACATTTGATAGAAGTTGTGAGAACAATGATGTTCCATAAGAAGGTCCCCAAACGATTTTGGGGAGATGCACTAGTAGTTGCATGATACTTAATCAATAGAAATCCAACTAAAGTTCTAGATCATTTGTCTCCTTTTGAGGTATTAAACAAAACTAAGCATAATATCGAACATTTAAGAGTTTTTAGGTGTGTTTGTTTTGTTTTAGTACCATGAGAACTTAGGAACAAGCTGGAACCAAAGAGAATTAAGGTCATGTTTATTGGACATTCTCGTACACAAAAAGTATACAAATGCTACAATCCAGAGACTAGAAGAGTCTTAGTATCCAGAGATGTCAAATTCCAAGAATCCAAAGAATTTTATGAAGAAAGAACTTCAGAAGAATTCAAATACATCTCAACAACAAGATCTAACCAAGCTGAGAACCTAAGAAGGATCTTAGAAACCATTGGCATAGTTCCTTCTAAAGTACCATCACCTGGCCCAACTCCTTCTCATCAAGCTCAAGGACCAGCTCCATGACAAGCTTCAGTCCCTGTACTGGCATAGCCTGAACCAGGACCAGCCCAGTCCAAACCGCGTTCACCCAGGCATGACCCAGTACCATTGTCTTCTCGACAAGAACCGGTCTCCGCCTCGTCCTGGCCCACTCCAGCCCATGGTCCAACTAAAACTCAAGAAGTACCGGCACCAACTGATGCTCCATCCATGGCTCCATCCTCATCCCGGCCTAGAACACATGCACAAGCACGGGAAGTGCCGACACCAACTCTAACTCCGGTGCGGCATGAACCAATCTCCTCTTCGACCAGGCCTTCTCTCCAACCAGGCCGAACACCCCCTTTTGGTCATGAGGGGGGCCAGGAATCTAAACATGATCAAGAGGAATATTCAAAAGGAGAAATTTTAGTCTCAGCTTCTAAAAAGCCAAGGGACATTCAACCTAATCTTGTAGATGCTCTAGAAGAAGAAGAAAAAGAGGAACCAGCTGTTGTTCTTATAAGAAGTACAAGACAAATATTTCCACCCAACTTCTACTACAACAACAATGCAGTAGTTCACCATCATCAGGGAGTGTGTAATCTAGTTCATATACCTGATTCTCATGTTGCATTTACTGTTAATATTGATAAAGAGCAGATTCTAAAGACCTATGAGGAAGCAATGGAGATAAAGTAGTGGAGAAAAGCAATTCAAACTGAAAGACAAACTATGGAGAAGAATCAAACCTATGCGCCAGCTACTCATCCAAAATGGAAAAAAACTGTAAGTTCTTAATGGATCTTCACATTAAATTTAAAAGCAGTGGTGAGATAGATATGTATAAAGCTAGGTTGGTAGCTAGAGGATTCACAAAAAATTATGGTGAAGATTATAAGGATACTTTTGCTCCTGTAGCTAAATTACACTCAGTTAATGTTGTTCTGTCTCTTACAAGGTGAGCTAAAAGAGGAAGTGTACATGACACCACCACCAGGTGTAGAAGATCAAGTAGTTGGCGGCAATACACTAAGATTAAGAAAGGCTATCTATGGCTTAAAACAATCTCCAAGAGTTTGGTACCATAAGCTGAATGTGACCTTAAGGGACAGAGGTTTCAAAATGTCATAAGTTGAACACACTCTCTTTACACTTCAGAGTAAGGAAGGTATTGTGGTTATACTCATTTATGTGGATGACATAATCATATCAGGGAGTGATAAAGTAGGCATTGGTTATACTAAAGCTTATTTAAAGAGTGTTTTTGATATTAAGGATCTAAGTGAACTTAAATACTTCTTAGGAATTAAAGTGTGTAAGTTCAAGGAAGGTCTCGTCTTATCTCAGAGAAAATATATTGTGGATTTTTTAACCTCTACAGACATGATGGAAGCTAAACCAGCTAAGACATCCCTAGAAGAAGGCTACAAGATAGAACCTGAGGGGGAGCTAGGAAATGACAAGTTTCATGATGCAAAGCTGTATAGAAAAGTGGTTGGTAAGCTTATATACTTAACCATCACTAGACATGACTTGGTTTTGCTGTGAATCAGGTGTCTCAACATATGCAAGACCCAAAGATAAGGCATTAGAACATGATTATGCGCATATTGAGATATATGAAAGGCACTAAAGAACAAGGTATATGGATGGGTTGTAATGGAAAAACAGTAGTTGTAGGTTATTGTAAGACAAAGAAGATATGAGAAGCACAACCGGCTACTGCACCTTTATAGGAGGTAATCTTGTGACTTGGAAGACTAAGAAGGAGAAGGTTGTATCTTGCTTTAGTGCAGAAGTTGAATACAGGGCTATGATGAAGCTTATAACAGAATGCATTTGGCTGAAGCAACTCCTCCTTGATATTGTAGGTGTGAGCTTGGAGTCTTTTATCACTGTCCATTATGAGAATCAAGCAGTTATACACATTGCTTCTAACTTTGTGTTTCATGAAAGAACTAAGCATATTGAGGTAGATTGCCATAAGGTGAGGGAAGCTATTGGATATGGAACCATCTTACCTTGCTACACAAGGAGTGAAGATCAACTAGCTGATACGTTCACTAGGGCTACAACACTGAAGACTGACAGCTCTATCTACCCAAGACTTGGCCTCATGTCCATTCCACAACATTGATCCTGATCATGGAGTGTTATACTCTTTTTCCATAGAAAAAGGTTTTGTCCCAATTGGGTTTTCCTTTCTTAAGGTTTTTAATGAGGTAATGATTCATGGTTGCAAGTTAGGCATTCTCCATGACTTAAGCTTGAGGGGGAGTGTTGGAATGAAGAAGAATGATGAAGAAAAAGAGAAAAAAGTGTGCCTTAGACTCTAAGTAGGCGCCATGTGTTCAAAGGGAGTGGCTTAGGCTTGTTTGTGATTAATGATATGTTATCCTTGTAGCCAAACATGTATTGGGTTATCTTAGTATTCAAGCAAGCCTAGACTAGATTAGTATAAATAGCTATCTCTCTCTTATTTTGTATGCAAGAAATTCATTTTTCCAAAATTATCAATAATATTCATTCTCACTTTTCTCTATAATCTCTCTCTCTCTCTCAATCTCCAAATCTCCAAATCTCTCAATCTATTAATCTTTCACAAACTACTTTTGATGCGACCACTTCTTCCACTTCCTTGTCGTAAGACATGGTTAAGATTGGTGGTGCTCGATTGGACTGTCCACGACTTTCATTTTCCATGTTTTCATGAAATGGCTTCAGCAAGCTGACATGGAATAGGGAATGGATATTCAATGATTCAGGTAGGTCATGTTTGTAGAAGAACTTGCTTATCTTTGCCGTGACTTTAAACAGTCTTTTATATCTCTGGAGAAGTCCATTGTGCATGCTCCTAAATACTTTGAACTATTGAGGAAAGAGTTTCACCAACACTTGGTCCCACACATTTAAGTCCAATGGTCATCTCTTCGTATCGGTCCACTTTTGGATGCACTTATGGGACTACTCTAAATAGACCCTAGCAAAATCTGCATTATCTTCTCATGTTTGAACCATTTTATGTGTACCCAGATCTGTCTCTCGTTGGGTGATATGGACATTGCATGGAGAGTTGTTGGCTGTTAGCCGGTAACCAAATCAAACAGACTATTACCGGTCGCCTTGATCGGCTGTAGATTGTAAGAGAATTGGGTGATGTCCGGTAATTTTGCCTAGTCTTCCTAATTTGCACTAAAAAATTGTCGAAGATATCATTCTAACAGGGAATTTGCTCGCTCTGTTTGGCCGTCCTTTTGGGGGTGGAATCATGTTGAGAAATTAAGCCCCGTCCAAAGATTTTTGAACAAATCCGTCCAAATATTTCCAGTAAAATGACGATCACGATCACATAAAATGTTCCTCAGAAGACCCCACAACTTTACCACGTTCTTGAAGAATTCACGAGCCGCGCCCTCGGCTGCACAATCCCTTGGACAAGATATAAATGTTTCATACTTGGAAAACCGATCAATGATCACCATGATCGACCCAAACCCATTGGGTTTTGGTAGTGAACTGATGTAGTCTAAAGAAACCGATTCCCAAGGCCAAGCCGGTATTGGTTGTGGTTTCAGCAGTCCTGCTGGTTGTCTATACACCATTTTATCTTGCTGGCACACTATACAATTTTCAAATAGAGCTCTATGGTATCTAACATTCGTGGCCAAAAATATAACAATTCTACAAAGAACAACATCAGCTTCTGTCCCATATGTCCTTCCCAAGGAGTGTCATTGGATTTTTCCTGCTGTAGACTTCCATGGTTTGGAACGAACATCCGTCTACCTTTGGTTTAGAGTAAGCCATCCTCTATCCAAAATCGAAGAGTCTTTTTCTCTAACGCCAACTTTGCCAACTCTTTAGTTGTAGGATCATGGTCAAGTCCTTCTCGGATTTTTTCTATGATGGTACCTTCAATTTCGCTGATTGCCGCAAGCTCAGCCCTTTGACTTAGTGCATCAGCCACTACGTTTTTTTTTCCCAGTTTGTACTCCAAAGATATAAATGTTCCATACTTGGAAAACCGATCAATGATCACCATGATCGACCCAAACCCATTGGATTTTGGCAATGCACTGATGAAGTCTAAAGAAACCGATTCCCAAGGCCGAACCGGTATTGGTTGTGGTTTCAGCAGTTCTGCTGGTTGTCTATACACCATTTTATCTTGCTGGCACACTATACACGTTTTCAAATAGAGCTCTATGATATCTGACATTCGTGGCCAAAAATATAACAATTCTACAAAGAACAATGTCAGCTTCTGTTCCGTATGTCCTTCCCAAGGAGTGTCATTGGATTTGTCCTGCTGTAAACTTCCATGGTTTTGAACGAACATCCGTCTACCTTTGGTTTAGAGTAAGCCATCCTCTATCCAAAATCGGAGAGACTTTTTCTCTAACGCCAACTATACCAACTCTTTAGTTGTAGGATCATGGTCAAGTCCTTCTCGGATTTTTTCTATGATGGTACCTTCAATTTTGCTGATTGCCGCAAGCTCAGCCCTTTGACTTAGTGCATCAGTCACTATGTTTCTTTTTCCCGGTTTGTACTCCAAAGAAAAGTTAAACTCGGCAAATAATTCTAGCCATCTGACTTGTTTTGCCTATATTTTTTTTATTTTAGAAGTAACTTGTTGTCACGTTGTTTGTCTTCACGACAAAAGAAACTCACAAGAGATAATATCGCCAAACCCGCAAGCAATGAACAATCGCTGTCATTTCCTTCTCTTGCACAATGTAGCGCCTTTAGGTATCATTCAGCTTGCGGTTTTCAAAGGCTACTGAATGTCCTTCCTGCATTAGAACTCCATCAAGAGCAAAGTCTGAAGCATCAGATTGTACCTCGAAGGAGATAAGTTCAAACACTTCTTTACATTGGTCAGACCATGCCCAAGTCTTTGCCTTCTTGATAAGATCAATCAATGGTGCTGCCTTCTTAGAATATCTCTCAAAAAACCGCCGATAGTAATTCACAAGTCCAAAAAATGATCGTAACTCTGGTACTTTGGTTGGTGCTTCCCATTCGATAATTGAGGATACTTTGGCATTTTTCATTTTAATTTTCCCACGGCCAATAACATGCCCTAGGAATTGCACTTTCTCCGTAACGAACGTGCACTTCTCCCGCTTCACGTATAGCTCGTTCTCTCGTAGAACTTTAAACACTATATAAAGGTGTCTCACAAATTCCTTCATAGATTGGGAGTATATGAGAATGTCATCTAGATAGGCCACTACAAACTAGTCCAAGTAGGGCTGGAAAATCTGGTTCATGAGTATGCAAAACATGGCTGGAGCATTTGTGAATCCAAACGGCATGACCACCCACTCAAATGACCTATAGGAGTGACACACGCCGTCTTAGGCTCATCTTCTTCTGCAATTCAAACCTGGTAGTACCCCTTTTGAAGGTCCATTTTGGTGTAAATATTTGCACTACCCAGCATATCGAACAGGTCCGTGATCAATGGAATTGGATAACAATATTTAATGGTAACCTTATTCAGAGCCCGATAGTCCATGCACATCTTCAAAGACCTATCATGTTTCTTTTGGAATAACATCGGAGCGCCATAGGGAGCCTTTGACGGTCCCATGCCTGTTGAAAGTAACTTATCGAGTTGCTTCCTTAGCTCCACTAATTTGGAGAAGCCGATGCGGTATAGGGCCATTGTAGGTGGTTTTGACCTGACTTCCAGCTCAATCTGATGGTCCACCTCTCTCATCGGTGGTAATTTCTCGGGTAGCTTAGCCAACATCATGTCCTTGTTCTGCTTAAGGATCTTCTCGATCATATGAGGGATGACTGATGCTTCTTTAAACTCTTCATCCATCTTTAACACGGCGAGATATGTTAGTTTGATTTTCTTTATTCTTTTGGAAAATTTCATGGCCGAAAGTTGCTAACTTTTCCATCATTTTCAACGTTCACAGTGAAAATCAGGACATCGAGCTTTTCTCGAAATGAAAGAGCGCTTCTTGGCCTCATACTCTTCTTGTACCAAGCTCTTTCTTTGGTTATGGGTGTAAATCGGTGGTGGGTGGTCTCTCCTTTCTCCGTCGCCCCTTGACACTACCTTCTTTCTGTAGGGTTCTGGTTTATTTTGTGTGTATAAGTATGAAAGAGATTAAATTGTTGTGATAACTTCATCTATTGACTTAGACCAGCGGTGCTGCAACTCTTGGTTTGCCTATCTTTGGAGTCCATCAATGAAATAGAACACCAAGTCTTGATCGGAAAAATTGGGAATCTGCAATATAAGGATTGTAAATTCTTTGACATAGTCTCGAATATTACTCTTGTTGGAGTTCCCTTAGCTTCCTTTTTACCTCATAGACCACATTCTCTGGGTAGAATTGACGCTTCAGTTCCTTTATGAACTCTTCCCATGTGTCCACCGACACACCCCTAGTTCAATCTCTCCATGACTCCTTCACCACCATAACATGGCGTATCATTGAGGTAGGATGTGGCCGCCTTGATCTTTGACGTTTCGTCTTTCAGACCAAGACTGTCAAAGTATTGCATCATTTGCCACAAAATATTCTCAACTTCCTTGATATTCCGAGCTCCATCAAAAAGTGAGGGCCTTGGGTAATCCACTATACGCGTGCTAGCATTGTTAGTATCTCCATTGGCAAACGCTTTTTTGCACAACGCAAGGTCTTCTTGTATCGCCTCGATGCTCACCTACAACGCAAAGACTACCCCCATCACGTTATCTTCAAAGTGGTGAATTTTTGTCTCAATTTCACCCACACCCTCCTTTATTCCTCTAATTTCGATGAGCACCATGCTCTCAAGGTCGGTGGTGGAGTACTCAAACTTTTCGAGTCTCTTCTTCATTTCCATTACTGTGACGTCCACGACACCAAGCTCATCTCGGACCCTTCTCTTGTCACGCTTATTCTTTGGCACCTCATGAGCGAAGACCTAGCGTTCCCTCTCATCAACACCATCATTCCCCATAATAATGCCTATTTCGCTATGTCCTGCCATCTCTTGATTACTTCTTTGCTTTGGATCGAACTGGCTCTGATACCACTTGCCATAGGCTTGATCTTAAAGGATCAATCCGTGCGGTCCTAGCCTGGTTTTGTCTCGACAAACAGATTAGGCAGCTTAACTTTCAAAGAAAGTTAGAAAGAATGAGAAAACTCGGGAAAACAAGAAAGAGTGGCTTTCAATATCTTGTATATGAATAAGAATGTTGAATGATTACAAATGAGAGATTTCATCCCTATTTATACAAAAACCTCCAAAATAGATGGTGGAGATTAATCTAATCCAATGACTATAACAAAAATACTCATAAATTAGGCGGATCTTCAAGGATCAATGGCGGATCCTTAGGGATCAACGACGGATCCTTAGGGATCAAGGGAGAATTCTTAGGGATCAAGGGCGGATTCTTAGGATCTAGGATGGATCCTTAGATATCTTGGTTGAGTTTCCATTAATATTGATTTGTTGAGGAAGACTTTCTATACTAGAAGAATTTTCTAAATAGTAAGTCGGCCCATCCATTCTTGGTACGGCCCAAAAATGTTCTGGACGTCATGCCCGTAACATCTCGCTTATTTGTGGCTGAAGCAATGTTCATATTATCCGATGACATATGTTTTGTGTTACTGAACTGTGCTTTGATATTGAGACATGAAGCAAAGATAATATATGTTCACGGTCCTGCAGTAGGAAGGGTGCTTTGTGTCATACAATATGTGTTTGCAACATATATCAACCCAAGAATAGAGTATATCTTGATGAAGGCAAATCCAGTCAATGGAAACTGATGAAAACGTTTCTCAAGAATTTAGCTCTAGAATCAGAGGTATGACTCATATTGTTTCCATCTTCAAAATTGATTACCTAGTGAACCCGTCTGATTTTGAACAATAGAACCAAGACCTGAAGAAGCTAGAAAATAATTTAAGGTCTGTCAAGAATGTTCAGCGGCGAATGGGTTTGCGAGAGAAGCGATAAGAGTCCAAAATTCTTCACTTGTGGAAGTCTTACTCTGAGACAACACGTCTGTAGTGATAAAACATGATACAACTAGTATTAATGAGATGCTTAGGCCTCTCTTGAACCAAGCAGACAAGGTGATGTGCACTCTTCGTCTTGCTTCTTTAGTCATATGAGTCAGAGTTTCATATAGCTTGGATGGTTTTATTTTATTACAGATTGTTATTCGACTTATATTTATGAAATCAGACGATACATTGGATTCTCTAAATTAATGTGAGACAAAAGTTATTAGTACAAGAAGGTGGTAGTATCAAGTGGCACTAGTATGGTTTGAAAGTGTATATCTCACTACTTTAGATTTTGTCAATTTAATGTTGATTACGTCTTTTATTATCATTAACTCTAAAGCGGATGAGACGACAGTGAGGGATACTGGAATGAAAAGGACATTTGTGGCATACACCAAACTGTCACGCCATGGCACTCCTTTCTCTATTCGAAGTGTCGGTAAAATTATTGAGCACCTTCACATTTTCAGTTGATATTAACAACATAAACAGAATGTTGAAAAGGATGAAAAAGTACAGGGCTTGATGTTATAACTGATCGACATTTGTTTCATAGGGAGTACACAAAGCATTACGTAGCTACAACTTTCAAAACACTGAAATGGAATTGAATGAAATATAAGTTTATTGAGCTATAAAACTCATGAGAAACAGCATAATAGCTAGATGACTGAGGCTGTGAGTAATTTGCCTTCTGATTATGTATAGTAGCATTCAAGGAACCCGTGTTTTAATGTATCATTGATTTTTGGCTTTTGATTCAGCATGATTGTTAATATTTGTGGTCAGGACTTGATTTTGAATATAATAAATGAAATTAAGGGTCTACAAAAAGATGGTGTGTACTAGTCCATCTGCTCACATGGGTCAACATGTCGGAGGACAAGGCTCGAATTTTAGGTAGATGTGGACTAGTCCATCTGCTCACATGCCGGCGAGACAAGGCGGTTTGGCGGGATGAAATTCAGAGAATGGAGCGAGACTGATCGTAATAGCTCATGTCGTTGAGCTCTTAGCTACTCTTCTCCGATGCACATTTGTAAAATATATTAGACAGTTGCGAATGTGATTGAGAAGACTCCAAGCACTGGAACAAAGATCAGAGGGCCTTAATGTAGACTGTGTCATTCTTAAGACCATGTGGCTAGGGTTTATGATTGTGCCCTATAAAGCTAAGCTTCTGCGTTAGAGAGCTTGGGCATCACACGATTGTCTCTCAACTTCGATACCAGACTACTGCTTATAAAATTATGAATATAGGTTATGATTTTTTTTCCTCTCTATGATATGGATGGTGGGGGAATTAAGATATGATGGGCAATAGGAATCTTTTAAAAAAATTATGATTAACTTATCTAACAAATTTTATGAGGAAATTAATATAGGTTTAGATAAATATTTTAATTATGATGGATTTAAGAAAAAAAAAGTTTTTGAAAAAAATCTATATAATAAAAAAATAAAAGCAGTGAATAATGTGGCACAATGTCGGTTACCTCTAAATTCGTCATGCATCTTTGAAGTTTGAATTCAACATTCCATAATATTTAAGGAGATATTAAAGTTATTAGACTAAATTGACAAAAAAATCACGTACAATAGGCTTTATAAAAAACATTGAAAAATGAGAGAAAAATAAAAAATGTCTTTCAGTATTTTATAATAACATTTTTTTTTTCAAAAAAGACTGATTGGAAAGAAAAAAAAAGATGTGAAAGTTGTGTAACCCTCTAAAGCCTTACAGTAGTAACACCAATCAGAGCCTAAGTTTAGATCTGCGATATAAGCGTATACTAAATTATAAATGCAATTATAATATTTAAAATAGTTTTTGAATATTTTCATTTTAATAAAATATTCGTTTTAAAATTTATATTACATAAATTACATTTATTTTAGATTTGTGTAAAGTATTTTATATTTTCTTATAAAATAACATATTTCATGAAAATATATATATATATATATATATATATATATGAATATTAAAAAAATTAAAAAATTGTTTTTTTAATTTTTAATATAAATGTAGTTACAAATTTATGAGAGATAAAATTTAGTAATTCACCTTGCATTGGTCTAAAGTTGATTTCAATTATAATCAAAATAGATTAATCAAAATATTGTTCATTCTTAATATTTTTATTACAGAAATAGGTAATCCATCACATAATAATCTCAAATATTTTACAAGTATTGATAGAAAACTCATAAAGTAAATTTAAATCATAAAACATCAACCTTAACTTGTTCCACCGAAATATTAACTAGTTTCTAATATTGTAATTTTTTTCAAAGTAAAAGAATTTATACCAATCTAATTATGAAATTTAGCTAAAAAACTAACATTTAACCACCTCAGGTGTATCAATATCAATGATAATTTATTATTTCAATTAAAGTTTTGTTTTCTAATCTTACGTTTTTTATCATTTATATCCGTTTTAAAATATTTGAGTCAAATCATAGATATACAGATCCATGACATAGTCAACCACATTTACAATTGTTTTTTGGAGAGCTCATTTTAATGAACATGAAAATGATGCATAGTTGTTCAAACTTTTTGTCAGTACCTCTCGGAGCCTGCCCTAGATTACTTTTTGTCAGTACCTAACGGTTGGAAGAACAGACAGTTGGCAGTCTCTCTCAGCTCTCAGTCAGTTTTCTGAAGCAATACGAGAAGCAGACATTTGGACCATTTCGTAAGAACCTAGAGACTCACTATGTTTCTACATAACCAAACTCAAAAAGACCTTCGCAAGACTGCCAATTTTATAATAATGAACGACTATAGCAGGTCTGAAAGATAGACTATAGCATGATTCATGGTTCAAAGATGATCTTATAGTTAATGAGACGGAAACAATTCAAGATGACTTCACCGCAAAACAGAACCAGCCTTGACCTAAAAATATATATATGAATATTTCTCTGCTCCATTTTGAGCCACAATATTCCCTCACCAAAAGCTTAAAAAAGGCAAAATTGATGTGAGTCAAGTTTTACCCAGTTTTACTTTCTGAAAGTATACAAAAATGAGGTAAGTATACATGGGATCAATCCAAAGAGATAAAGAGATGCACTACGAATTTATGGAAATTGAGTTAAGCTAAGATGAAAGTAAAAGCTTTTGTTTGTAAGTTATGAGTTGTGAATAGTAACACAAATAGGAAGAAAATAAATTAAAAGCAAATAAATAGAGATGTGAAATCAATGTAGAATAGAGATAGACATCATAGGAATTGCAATTGCAGGTTTCAACGTTGATTCAATTTTGGTTAATTGATCTACTTCCACAGCACCAGTTATTATGTTAAATATAATATATTACTCTACTCCTGCAGGTAAATAAGCAATTAAAAATGTCCAAATTTGATTTTTTTGTTCACAAAGCTTTATAGTTCTATTTATGTAGGTTATCACGTTCACCCAAATTAGGTCAGGTAATTAAAAAAAAATTCAGTGAGTTTATTAACATAACAAGAAGAAACTAGATGGTCAATCAAGTATTTAGCAATACGAAAATTTTGGATAAAGAACTTTATATAAAATCTCAAATCTAGCAACCTAGTGATCAATCCATGAATTCTCCTTGAAAACCAATAACCTAGCCAGTGAACTATTTAAGCATGAAAGAGTTTGATAAACACAGAGGTGAAATATGGTAGTTCATAATTAAATTTCAATGAAATAGAATAAGGGTTTTAAAAATCTTCTCTATTAATGAACTACAAAACGAGATCTCCAAAGCACTTGAATTAAAAAAATGAAGAATCCTATAGAACAATATATAAAAATCAAATCTATGGTATCTTTGATTTGTTTCATGGTGGCTGTAAAGTTTTCTGATGAAACTAGACATTAAAAACAAACTTATATAGGTTATTGGATCAATTAAGATTAAGAAATGAAAATTTTCCCGAAATAGTTGCATCTCTAGGTCAATACTAGAGACTTCTGGGGTTGAACTTGGCAGCTCCCTCGGTTTGGCTAGAATTAGTTGCGTTTCATCGTTTGGCCAAGGATGAGCTCACTTCTGAATAATCTTCTCTTCTGAGCAAGACGGGCGTACATTCTCTAAATAGGATGTATCTCTCCAAGAAGATATTCAAATGACTTAATTTCATTTGTATATGAGAGCTAACTCAAAGGTTTCATCTCCACCAAATATCATCCAAAGAAAATCTCTTAAAGGATTTCGTCCGAGGCTTGATCACTGGTACATTGAATTTGTTATGTAGCTGAAGTTTTCTCTTTTGGAGGTTTTGAAGTCTTGATTGATCCTCTTGACTTAAAATCACTTCTAGATTTTTCTTCATACTCCTATCCTTTATTAACTTGAAAATATTTAAAATACGGAAAAATTACTTCTAAAAGCATAAAATCCAACCAAAACACTTATATTTGTATTTGAAAGTATATGAGAAACATGTAAAATCAATTGACAAATATTAATCATAAGTACAGTAATTACCATTGTCGTGCTTTGTCAGGATATTCTTACAGTAAAGGAATGAAGTTATTAATCTCCGCAAAAAAAATTCCAGTCTTCATGAAGTGTTGATAGAGTTGTTATAAATTTTAGTTTATGCCTAAGTAAAAAGTTTGCCAACAAAAGAATTTTGAGATGCCATTGATAGGATCAATCGAGCAGAAGATGAACAATTAATGAGAGATGATAAGCAAGAAGGAAAAGTAGATCATATTTGTCAGAATATTAATTTTACCAAGAGACATTATAGAAAAGTTTCTTTAAAGTGGAATAAAATCCGAATTAAGGAACTAGAGACGACAAAGTCAAACCATCAGAGCCGTGCCTATTCAAGAACAAAAAAAGAAACAATGGCTTAGGGCATGTAATAATTTCATATAAAATTTTGGGGGCATCTTTACAAATATTTTTTTTTTTATGGTGTAAGTTTTTATCCTTTACAAATATACACCAAATGTTTTTTTGTATGGTGTAAGCTTTTCTGTTTTCAAAAGATAAACCCAGTCCTTTCGATTTTAACCAAGATTTTTAGTTGTTAACAACTGTAATTTTTTAAAAAATATATATATAGTCGATGTTCAAATATTGTAGAATTTAAGTCTAGTTTACGAATTTCTTACTAATTTTGTGACATGCTCACGAAATTTCTTAGCAGAACAAAATTACGTGCTGCTTATATCTAGCTGCCAAATACTTGAGTTTAAGATAATCATAGTTAATTTTGGATGATTTGAGGTCAAAATCTTGAAAGAGAAGCAGGAAAAATTGTCTAACTACCCTCGCAAGAAACTCGATGCCCCTTTCAGAGTGGTTGCAGAGTAGATTATTTAATATTCTAGAAACTTTACGAAATCTTCATAAGTTAGTCGTGCAGCTATGTGTATTATATGAATATAAACAACTATAATAAAATTCGTTACATAATAAATCAATTTATATACTTTATAATGATAATTAGCTCACTACTTTGACAATAACTAATGGCATCTAGAGTTACATTTCTCTCTCTTTATATATATTTATAATATTGATTTGACCAGTAATACGAGAACATGGTAAAGTGTTTCACTCGCATGATGTATATATGGAAGAAAATGACGAATGGGTTATAGCATCAAATAATGTATATGTAGAAAAACTATAACACATTGAAAATTATGTACAAACATACTATCTAACATTATAAAAAAAACCACATATGTCATGTCTAATTACATAAAAAAATAAAACAGAAAGGAACGTATAAACGAACGACTATACATTACAAGATACTTACACGACGAACAAAACAAATACATTTTTTTTTTCTTAAAAAAACTCATCTTGAACAAAAGTAACTCGACTAGACGTACGCATATGATTAGAGCCCAAATAACATAATTTATAGAAACATTAAGCCAAGACTAATTAAGAAATTTCGTTGATGAGGCTTTCGTCGAAGCAAAAGTCAGGCCAATAAAGTGACGCAGTGTCTCCACCGCCAAAGCTTGAGCTGCTGCTCGCATCCGCTGGATTGTTGTAAGGAAGAGAAGACGTAGCATCTTTAGGGCTTTTGTCTATAAGAGAAGGTAAAATCCATGAAGGTGAATCATCATGACCTTGATCTATTGGATGTTTGACTAAATGGTCAAAAAAGCGATCTTCACTATTCAAAGGTGTTTGGAGATTGAAAGGGACATGATCAATAAGTGGGCCACCTTGTGATGGTAGCTCACTAGGACTATTTTTTAACTGATATTGTTGTTGTTGCAGTGGTTGGGTGGTTGAATCAATGATGGACCCGAATAAAAATAAATCTTGATTTTGATCTTTATTCCACGAGACCATGGAGTTTAAGAGGTTCATGGCATGGTTTTGATCGATATCGAGAATAATATTCGGGCTATTGTTGTTGGACAATGAAGCTGAAGAATTAAGCATACATTGGACATATTGTAACTTGGCTAGTTGAGCTGCCTCAGCTTGAATGGATGAGAACTGTGACGTTTGTTCAATGAAGTCTTTTAGGTTTGCTAAGGCTATGAGCTGAGGTAAGCTTGCAAAAAGGTCGGTTCTTGGCTGATGAGTCACAGGATCGATGCCCATTTGGATCAGTTTCTTCTTTAGATGCGTGTTCCAAAAGTTCTTGATCTCATTATCAGTACGTCCTTGCATATGTGTCGCAATAGTCGACCATCTATATATACATGAAAAAGATAATTAACTATTTTTGGATAATATCGTAGAAAAAAAGATCATTTAATGTTTTATGACGATAAACTACTAAATGTGTTAAAAACACTTACTTATTCCCGAGAATGGAATGTAGATGGAGGATTGTTTGCTCTTCTTCCGCGGAAAAATTTCCTCTTTTGATATCTGGTCTCAAATAATTTGTCCACCTCAGTCTACAACTCTTTCCACATCGATTCAAATCTGAAAAAACGGTTCAAAACCATTGAAATCCACATATATATACAAAACTCTATGTAAAAACGAGCTAATATAAACCGAAGAGTTGAATTAAAAGAATAGGAAAAGGAAGAAACCTGCGAGCTTGGGGAGGGCTCTCCAACTTCCATGACCATGTTTATGAATGTAGTCAATAAGCTTTTGATCTTCTTCAGGAGTCCATGGTCCTTTCTTCAGACCATTTTCATCGCAAGAAGGCGACCTCCCCATCTCTTTCTCTCTGATTATGTTGTCTTATCTCTCTTCGAGGACTACCAAAGCTTGAGGTTAGGACTTGGTATTTATATACAGTTTCGTAGAAGATTGATGATAAGTATAAATATATTTGTTGATAATTCTTCTGCCGTATAACACTTGGCTTTCTTTAATGTAATTTGTTTGACTAATGTTTTTGATTTTTGGTATATTTATTAACTTATTTCTTAGACAAATTCTGCTTGGCCGTTTCTTTTGATACTGAAAAATCTACTTTTAGCTAGCGACGAAGCCTATACGTACCATGAGCTGACGTATTTTGCATGCATTGTCTGAAGAAAACAATTTTTTGTTATAATAAAAATTCTATTTAATTTTATTGCAGCTTTAAGCATTTTTTATACATGGGAACAAATGTTAACTCTAATTTAAGTTCAAATATAAATTTGACTGTCTTACTAGACCACTGTCTCTCCGAGATTTGAAAATGATAGTGCATCACATAGAGTGTGATCCAAGTATAATGTTCAAATTTGTAGTAGAAATGATGCGTGAAAGAGCATATAACCACATCATCCATTGTTGATTTGACATACCTCAATCGTACTGTGATACTGGTGACTGATGCATCCAGCATCCTGCAGGTACGTTAATGTTGATATCATGGCTAAGCGTATCTACTGTCTCGGGTTAAATATGTTAGAAAATATGAGAATAATAAGCTAAAGTTAGATTAGATGTGAATTATTATCCTCGAGCATATTTACGACCTTAAATCTTAAAGTACATACCGATTACTAAATCGCTAATTGCTATAGATTTTATTTCCCAAAAAATATAGATAGCAATAAGCATTCTAAATAAAGGGCAAAATCTTACTTTATGTGGTTGTATTGGGCACAATATCCGTGAAGTGTCTCTCTTGTGGTAATGCATTGTTTCTGGGGGGTTTGGTAGATCATACCTATATAAAATAATCTTCTTCGTAGATGGATTAGATAAGCTATATTTATTTCGTGTTTTAAGATCATTTAAATAAATATTTAGTCAGCGTTCATATGTGAAATAATGTCAATCTATCTTGTACAAATATGATTAAATGAGTATGCATTATATATTTGATAGTTAACCACTGTAATATAGATGTATGTCGTGCAGTGTGTCGGATCTGGGGCATTGATAGCATCGATTATTCACCAATTCATCATGATTTGCAACTTTTTCACCCAAAAATAAGGATTGACTGAACGTTGTGGAACAATTTAGGTACTTGCTGCAACATCTTATAATTCAGCCAACAACTAGGAGTGGCCTTGGGATTTAGAGGACTATAGACAGTTTAGTAAGAGCTTTCATAAAAAATATATATATATATATTTCTTATAATTTGTGAGCCTTTTTAGTCTATATAAATTAACGTTATAAACTTGGAGATTAAAATCTATATCTCATTAAAATATGCTCAGAGCCGGACCTGCCAACAACATATAACTTGTCCTATAGATTTGAAGGTTAAAGTTCACGTTTAACCATTTACAAATAGGGCACAAATATTGTTGTGGTTTTTTTAGCTATTGTAGACCATTTAAATTGTAAGCTCAGCTGATTTCTTTTTTATAACTTACATTTTTTTGGAAATTAGACTAGATTTTCTTTTTTTTTTGGAATAATACTCTTTAAACTCATTAAGAAATAATAGCATTAATTACGTACATTTGCTTAACTAGCCTAAAAGCATTTTTAACAACAAAACAAGGAAAACAAGGAGAGCTTAGAAAGTACAACGGGAAATATTTGGACACTTAAAATCTCGCGAGCCGATGTTCTACTAAACCGATGAGAGCTTTTCTGTTCTTTTTAGATTTTGGTCCATTATACTTTGGCTTCCTCAATATACTCATTTTGAGCGGAATTACGAAAAGTAATCAACTCAACGCTAAAATAATTTAGCATGAAAAGCAACGAACACATAAAAACGTTGCAAGATTCAATGGTACTTTTAAAACGACGTTCAAACTCATACTTGTTTTTGGGTATGAGCCATTATTTCGGGAACTTAAGGAGATACGTCTTGTTCATGGAAGTTTGTTCTTGTTTTTATATAGAAGAAAAGAAATCATTGAAGTTTAATAATCTGACAATATTAAGTATTCCCAAATCGACAAATATATTTGGGTATATTTAGGGATATTAAAACGAGTTGGTAAAGGGGAAACAAGGTGAACTTATTGAAAAATTTAGTAATAATTGTATTTAACAAAAAGTCCAATAATAATAGTAAGTTTGGTCAACAAAGATGTGAAAGCCAAATTAAAACAAAGAATTACGTGGTTGGACTAAAGGAACCTTTCCCATGCACGCAAGGCGACGATTATATTGTTTTGTCATCTAGTGCATGGCTTCTTCTATCTTCATCACATCTACGTTCCAACAATGTATACATACCACCTGAATTTCGTATTTGGTACGTGTGCTTTAAAATTAATATATCTCCGTTCATTATTGGAAATTAATAACAAATACAATCATATTGGCCTAACAATAGATGCACAAACTAAAGCTTTTCAAGAGAGATTTCGACTATCTATTGAAGAATAAATGATTAAATGTCGTCCACAACACTCGAATTTTCTGGAGGGTGGCGATTTTTTTTAATCTTAAGAGAAAAAAATACATTGGCCACCGTATTGATGTATTTACGTATGCTTTTTACTTTTTTTCAATTTGGTTTATTAAGGGATTTTGGATTTACCTATGTTTCTACTACATACATTTTCAATTGAATTACAAAAAAGTTACAATTAATCGTAACTTGGAATCAGTTGAACCGAAAATGTGGTGTATGTAAACCGGTTAGGATGGTCAATCATCCTAGCTTAAGTTAAGGGTAAGTAGTATTTAAAGT
Source organism: Streptanthus diversifolius (assembly GCA_039880935.1). Lineage (NCBI taxonomy): Eukaryota > Viridiplantae > Streptophyta > Magnoliopsida > Brassicales > Brassicaceae > Streptanthus > Streptanthus diversifolius. The sequence continues at coordinate 7,711,556 of JAXGFM010000003.1, read as the reverse complement.
CATACAAACCAGGGACAACACAGGCCACACAAACAACATTTGATCCCGTATTAAGTATGTGTGAGTGTGTCTCAATTTAAAATTTAAGATCGTTTCCCTAATAGTACGTGTGTGATTTCGATCCACTAATATAGTTTGAAATGTTTGGTAGGAGTAAAGTTGGTGCAGCAAACTCTCCAAACGTGCACAACTTCCCATTTATTATACATACATCAGATACTTACAGATACTGTCTTATTTTTTTCAAAGTACATACTCAAAGTTTCGAATATTGGTCCCTCAAATACAAACGATTCGAACTTGACCACCATAAATTGGTTAAACAGTATGTAAAAATACCAAAATGTTCAGTTCAGAATCCCCAAAAAAATGTATATTATATAGTTTTTATTTTTTCTTATTTAACAAAAGGGCAATATAGTTTAGGTTAATTAGATCTTTTACTAATTATTACTACCATATGTAACAAAAAATGAATAAAAACTTTTAAGTGTGAGAATGTCAATTTTATTTATAAGTTAGCTAACTGAAAAAATGAAAGTTTGACATAGATAAACCAATCCTATTTTACAAAAAAAAACTGAAAACAAAATACCAAGACGTATATATGTATTCAATATTTGGGTACATTTACAAAAATTACGATTTGAAATTATTTGATATTTTTATTTTTAAACAATAATTGTTAACGTCATAATATTTACCAAATTCAGAATGATCCGACGATATTACAACATTCTCTTTATCAGTTTATTTAAGCTAAGAAAATATGCCGACAAGAAACAAGATATCAAGATAATATTTAGCAATCCTCACGTGGTTGCTTGAGAAATTTATTCTTCAAAAATTTGTCCCGACGTTTGTTGTTCTGTCCGAAGTTTTCTTAGTTTTTGCTTCAAATGCTATGCATAATTTATATTCTTTTAGATTTCTTTTGTGTGGAAAATATTGTTAAAGTAAAAGCTCGGTTATGTCGTCTTCCACAAGTCATAGTTTGTTTTAAGTTTATTAAATTATCCCTTACTTTAAATTAGATCAAACATGTATTTTTATTTTTTCCTTTTTTCCTAATAAGATTTGAAATTAATGTAAATTTATTGTACAAACTTATCCGTATACGTGTATGAGTAAGACTTAATTAGAAAACTGTCTTTGAGGAAACAAAGGAACAGAGAAGAGAAGTTAGTTTCGTGAACGGTGATTGTGTCGGGAAGGTACATATATATATATATATATATATATATATATATATACTAAACGTATTAATAATTAAGTGGAGCATTCGCTTATTTATGATTATTATGGAAAAATATAGTCATAAATCAAATATCATAAAAATTAAGAAGAAAAAAACTGAAATGGTTGATGGAGAATTCGTGCTTTTCAAGGGTCAGCTAAACAACTGAATTGCTTGTACTGTCAAGTCTTCAACTAAAACATAATGTCTTTTTTTTTTAATTATTTTAAACTTTACATAATAATATAAAAAACGTGAAGGACTTTTGGGAGGACATGAAACTGGCGAGAGGTTCCGCGACGGCATTATATGTCTATTCTTCTCCAAAGTCTTACTCAAAAGATTTTACCCTTTTCTGGTCGTTAAAAAATCTCTTATTCTTTGACTTACAATTTTTTTTATATGCACAAAAAGCCTCAATATTAAATGATATACATATATCTGCTATATATTAATGGAAAGCATAGCAATTTTTTTTGCTTACATGTCGATTTGACTGGGAATTTTTTTTTAAAAAGTGTTTATACAAATTAAACTACATACAAGTTTTATGTTATAAGATATTTTCACATTTTTATTCACTAATTGTTAGTTATATTTGAATGGAATACTAAATATTTATCCAACAATATGTATGTCCTTTTCCAGAGCATTTATATATTGCTAGGTGTTACAAAATTATTTAAAATTTTTTTTGACCTAAATATATTGGTCTCATGGCAAAACAATAATAATAAAAAAATGGAAACAAAATCAATCGGTATTTTGCCGACACTTCAACTTAATAGCATTAGTATCAAAAAGCAGTCATACCAAACTTGGAAACTCAGAGAAAAGATGCAGCCGTGATAGGGTTGAAAGAGAGTAACAAGAAGAAATAGTGTAGAAAAACCCACTATGCATATCAGAAGCACTTTCATTCAGCAGTCCTAAGAGATTAACCTTAAAATAAGGAGTTAAAAGAACCTCGACGAAAGAAATTTCTCAACATATAAGAAACAACGCTCATCTAAAGAATTCTAGATCTACCACTAAGACAGGATCACACAAACTAGAGCTTAATAGCGCTTGCTCACTTTACAAAGATCATTTCCCGATGTCGGCTAGCACATAACCAAGCTGCATCACCAGTCACTAGCCTTACTACATCAAAAGGCAAGAAGAGGATACGATGCAAGTATGCTTTCCATATGAAACTAAGTATCACCATCAATGTTTCTTACTTAAGATCGATTCCTAATTAAGAGTTTTAGGAAATATGTTCTAAAGAGTTCTCTCCACATGTCAACATATTATTGGTTTATATTTTTTCCAAATTCTGTCAATTATAATATCTTTTTATAATTGAGAAACTAAGATGGGTTTTCCACCAATGGAAGAGGGTTAGAAAAGGAAGCGGTAAATTACAAGGCAAAAATAAGTAGCAAATGATTACTCACACAAGAAAGGGTTGATTGTGACGAGATTTTCCCCTTGTTGTTAGAGAAAACTTCGATACAATTTTTGCTAGGGATAGTAGTTACATGAAACTTTCATCTAAAGCAGATGAACATTAAATCAGCATTCTTAATGAAGATTTGAAGAAGAGGTCTATGCAGAGTAATATGAGGTCTCAGTGCCGGTCCAATGATTTTTGATGCCTCATGCAAAAAAATTTTTGATGTCTTTATTTCGAAGAAGAAAAAAAAATTGAATCTCACAAAAAAAATTCTCTTAACTAATCTACATTTTTTTTTAACTATTAATTATAAATATAAATTTAATTGAAAAAAGAAACATTTCAAAAAAATCACCAGTGTTATTAGAAAAAGAAAGCAATAGATTATTATTTTATATTTACATATTTCTTAAAAATAAACATAGTTAAACCCCATTAGATAGATATATATTGATCCATTTGATGCCCTTAAAAACATAATTTTTTTGTGATGTCCTAGACCCAAAATTTGGTTGCTTAGGCTCTGGGCCGGGCCGAAGACATTGTGAAACCAAGAAAAGAGAAGCTTGTGTGTAGATTAATTAAAGAAGTCTATGTATGGATTGAATAAAAATCCTCGGAAATTGTACAAACTTTTTGACACCTATGCATAGGAGATTGGCTACAAAATCTTTGAGCTACAAAATCTTTGAGTATGATTTCTGCGTTTATATAAGGAACCTTGATGGCTATGTATGCTGACAATGCTGGAAGCAATATGGATGATATTGATTAATTGAAAGGATTACTGAAAAAAGAGTTTGAAATGAAGGATCTTGGTGATTTACAATAGATTTTAAAGATGGAGATTGACAGGAAAAATCTCTAAAAATTATGGCTGGCTCAAAAGATATGCATCGAGAAGGTTTTAGACAGGCTTGACATGTCAACTGCAAAAACGATGACTACAACTTCGGCGATTCACATTATATTATCAACCTTTCAGCATCTTAAGTCTGATGAAGAAAAAAGAGATATGGCACAAATTCCTTATGTTAGTGTACTTGGATATCTGATGTATGGTATTGTTTGCAGTAAACTTGATTTGGCACAAACCGAAAGTCAAGTTAGAAAATACATTTCAAATCCTGAGCTAGATCATAATTTATGCACGTGATATGAAAAAGAAGAGGTTTACTACAAGATATTTATTTAATCTTGCAAGAGGACAATGTTGGAGATTCGTGATCAATATGTTGTTTCATTGTCTACCATGGAAGCTGAGCATATGGTAACGTAATGGAGGAAGAAAAAATGGGTTTAAGAACTGTATCAAAATTGGGTCTTGATTAAGGTGGAGTTTAGCTACATTGGGATAGCTTTATAGTGCATTATTTCTGGCTAAGAATAAAGTGTATCATGAAAAGCAAACTCATGTGTGGTTTTACAAAATTAGAGAGTATTTATTTCAAATAATTACTAAAGAAGGCAGCTGACATATTGGTCAAACCTTTTAACATTGATAAGTTCAAAAGCATTGTTTAGAGTTATTTTATGTCTTTCAATGCAGAAAGAATATGAAGTATCCTAAGGAACAACAAGTATATGAAATTGGAGGAGATCTTTTTTCATGGTGGAATTTGTATTCTTTTGTGACTTAAATCTTAAATTGTACTATTAAAAGCCTCTTTCATCAGACCAAACTGAAAAGCCATAGGACGAAAACACTTTATAGTGCGTAAAACACCACAGAAAAATGTTGTCAATGAAAGGATTAACCATTTGATTGCACATAAAGCAAAGTGTTTGACGTCGAATGTAGGATTTGCGAAGCAATTCTGGGTAGAGATAGTAAACATGGTGCTATGTATCTTTATTAGAGCTCGAAAGAGTTTTCAAGAGGAAAATATCATTAAAGAGGTGTGGACTGGATATATATTGATTTATCAAACCTCAAGATATTTAGATATTTAGTTTATATGCTAATTTTAAGTGATAAAAATATCAAAAATGGATTCAACGTTAAAAATAAAAAAAAAGCGTATTTCTAAATTTTGATAAAAATGTTAAAGTTTTTAAGTTATGGAATGCAGAACCTAAAAAATGAGTGTTCATTCTAGACGTGATGTACTAACAATTTTATTCATATATAAAAATTGAGTCTTAAAGTGATATACTCGAGTTTTAATCGTATAGTTACCCGGCAAGTGCAAAACAATGCAATCATAGTATAAAAGGTATCAAATTCCACAGAGACTCAGATCATAAAACAGATTATAATTTCGAATTAAGTTAGACAATTATCAATGAAATTTATAGAAAACAAAGCAGTAAAATTGATTGTAAATTCAATTGAAAAAAGTTAAGTGTAGAAAAATCTCAGATAAATCCAAATTGTAGATCTAACAGAATTTTATAAGTTTATCAAGCATTGTTCATGAACTTGAAACACTAATATAAAATCAATCAAGTACGCTGCAGAGATTAACTATGACTAAATTTTAGAATTCCAATTTTTTTTCCAAATTTTGTCAATTTTATTATGTGGGTTCAATTGTTCGTAAAATCATAAACCAATTTTTTACAGTTAGGTATTTTTCTCATCTAAGATTAGTTCAGACAATTAATCACACTTTCATGTCTACTTGTTAACCTAAAATCATATTCTAGATCATGAAGCTAGAAGAAGCATTAATCAAAAATCCAGATGAGTAACTCTAATGATTTTATCCTAATAATTCAATTCAACCTAACAGTTCATCAAACACATTTTAATAACCCTAAACCTAACAAGTAAACTCTTCAAACACAATTAATGAAACATAAATCATAAAATAATTAGATTTCACAAAAGAGATTAATAAAAAAAATAAAGGAGTTCAAAATCTTCTCTGAAAGAGTTCTTATTTGTTTCTCCAAAACTATGCTACCAAATCTCTCTTTGAAGCTGTGATGTAACATAAATGGTAAGTCTAAATAATAATTTAAAATACTATTTATAATCTAAAAACCCAAAAAATAACTTATTTGTAAATAAGGAAAACTTCGGGACCAATTTCATTTTTTCAAAACTTGTCAAAACTAGCGTAGGAATGTGTCTTCCTGGTGGGTGTCGACTGGCATCATGCCAAAATCTTGTCTCCGACTTGACTTCTTCAACATACTTCCTGTTTAGTTCCAAAACGTTCTGTAATCTTTAAATAAGCTCTTGACTTATCTAAACCTCCGAAAACTCTAAAAAAAATCGAAAAATACCGATAAAAATTATAATAAGATTTATATCATAGCCAAAAATCCAAAAAAAAACATGATATTTTATAAAATATTAGATATGTATTTTAAAGGATCATTTATTCACATGGCAACGAAACAAAAAAAAAACTATAAATGGATATTTGCTTTTATTCATTTTTTTCTAAAAGAACTCGAATTCTTTTGTTGTTTTCATCGCGATTTCATAATATAAACTGCCATTAATTAGTAAATTATAATACAAATTATAGTCTTAAACTACTTGCAATCCAATTATTTTACTCTATTATTTGAAGTCATAGAAACCGATTGCAATGGATTCACAAGCTAGTTTATTTCTGCAAATTTTATTAGAATTAATGCGTTTTAACCACAAAAATAATGTTTCTTCAGCAATCACAATGGTGTCGCTTAGCTATTGTTATTTTTGGTTTGTCTGTTATTATCTTTTGGCATTTTTATATTTGGAAGTGAATACGGCTAATTTCTTTAAATTAATAAAGTTGGAGGTAGCTTATTAACCAAGATTGTCCCCTCTAGTGATTATAACTGAGGAAATTAAACAATAGTTAGACTTATATACATCTTGTGAGCTTGAAGTCCCGAATCGTTAACCTAATCACATACTCACAACATTGTATTGTATCACAAGAAACCCATTGCTGACATTTACCATTGTGGATCAGCCTCACCATCATGTATATCACCACATCGATTGCTACATGAACACATCTACACAAATATTCATGTCAAATGTACAATACCCTTTTTTTACTGAAAGAATTCGGGTAACATTTGTGGCTACCAGAAAGTGCATTGTAAAGTTTGTTTTGTAAGGCTTAGCGTAGAGAGGTTTTGTCTGTATTTTGAATATTTATATGAATTGTAAACTAGTCAAATTCGTTCCCCACCCGCAATGTTTATCCTCATCTGTACTTTTAATTTCATTTGGTTTCATAAAATATTTTATATACAATGATTTTCGTTTAAAATCATACTTAAATAACCGAGAAAATCTTTTGATGTAAAATATTAAAATTCAATTAAAACAAGAATACAACCTAACCAACTAAAGCCTAAAACCCCCAAAATCATCTCAGACGAGAACAATGGCGGCGAATGAGACATTTTGCGTAACTTTTGTTTGTCACTCTCAGAAAAAAGTATATGAGCTTTTTGGTTTTTGATGTTGGATTTATGCGTTTATGAAGGTTTGTACTCTTGTTCAAATTTTGGCGTCTAGGTATCATCTTTTCCAAGTATGAGCTGCATGTCACTATGTGCAACAAGATGTTAGTGCGCGTAAATAATTGTGACATATGTTTCATTCATGAAGAAAGTGAAGATCGATTGAGGATATATCCATCAATTAAAGTTAATGTACAAATTCTTCAAATTCGATCCATTAATGAAAAAAACTCATCTGTCTGAAGTAGCGTTAAACTTAAAACATCAACGACCAATATTATATCAAATTTATGCATTTTTGGTTGTAAGAAAATGGCAAGTGTTTTAGAAAATCCCAAATGAATTTTAACTTTAAAAAAACCCATGAAATAAAAATTGGTACAGGATAAACCCATCAACTATAAAGTTAATATAAAAACCCTTTAAATATTGTTCTACTACTGAAAAAATATATTTAAACTACAGTATTGTTAAACTTAGATGGTCAACGTTAAATAAAAGTTGTGTCTTTAGATTGTAGAAAAACGACATGTGCTGTTGTCAACTTGTCACACAAAAAAACGACATGTGCTTTGGACAATCCCAAACCATTACCAGACCCAAAAAGCCTCCCCAAGCTCTGAATTCGAATCAATGAACATTTGTTGGTAACTTAACCGGGGCTCTAAACATTTGAAAAAAAAATTCATAAATTTTGTTTTTCTTTTACAAATTAGGAGTCAAAAAACCTAAGTATTTTTTTCCTTAAAATTTAAGGGTTAATGTCAATGTTTTATTGGGCTATACGCAGGATGGCCCTCAATTTAGAGAAAAACAATGGAAATATGAAATGATTTTATAATTTTAAAATTTTTATGGTAAAATTTGAAATTTATTTTACAAAACCATACTTAAATAGTTGGTTTAGAAATTAAAAAAGCAGAGCAAGCCTTAATTAATTATTTAATTAGAAAAAGTGGAGTGCAAATGGGGTCACTAAATGCTTTTAATAACTACGAATTTTTTTAAAAGGAGTACTTATAAAATTAGTTTTAATTTTATATCAAAAATAGTAAAAATGGTGTTCCCTCCATTTCATTATTTATATGCTTCAAGATGAATTTTTTCTCTTTTTCATAGGCTATTCTCAAAACGATATTCTTCAAGATTCGTCTCTGTGTAACTTCTGCCGACTGGCATCTACTTCAGTGATCACTGCTTGTTGTGACTAAACATCACTATTTGATCATTTCTCTTGCGATTGATTTGGTGATGAGTTTTTCAATTCCATGGTGGTTTACATATCGATTTGTTCATATCTTTTTGGTGGTGGATACGATCACAATTACGTTATCCAGCGTCAGTTTCAGACATTGGAGCGAATTTAAGAGACACAGATGGATCAATCAACATTTCTCTTCACAAGTTTGTAATGATGTTTCAATTAACTGGTGTCTAATTTGTTTTTGTCATTTTTATTATGTTGGTTTAGTTTAACTGTTATGTCTATAATATTAGAGTGTTTATTTCCGGCGACTTTTCTCCTATCCCATGGTATTGAGATTTCATTTGGGTTTATGATGCCGGAATCATTAGTGTAAATACTCTATCCAGAGTTCTGGTCTTGGTTACATCGATCTCTTAGAACAAGTCAAGAGATTTCTGAAAAGATATTGATAGGGAATGATTGGTGTGAGATCTCTTGAGAATTTTAAACGGAATCAATGGATTTTTGTAATGAGATGTGCAAATCTAAGTGTATGAAGAAAAAGAAGACAAAGCAAAAATTTTGCATAAAGAGATTATTTTCTGGCAAGGAATATATCAGATTAATAATCTGTTTGCGAGTAAGGTTTCGATATAAAACATCAGTAGTTCACTTGTTATTTTAACTGTCTTTATCATAGGGTGCATATATATACATGATTATGTAATAATTTGTTTTTGTAATTATGTAAAAACTCTCCAGCAAATACGAAAATGCTCTACTGCTCTTTCCAAGCTTCCTCTTTGCTCTTTAGGCCTCGATAACGTTTTGAATACTCTCTCCCTCTTCTTTTCTAATCCTTTTGGCTGGTTTTCTTCCTTTTTTTACTGGTGCAACTTTAGCAACCACGTCGTCCTCATCGTTATGCGCTTTCTCAAGATTGAACACAAACAGAGGCAGGTTCAACAGGTAGTCATACTCTGAACCAGGATCATCTGAGCTTTCTTCAGTTGAATCGATTGCCCAAGCAACCGCAGCTTGGACAGGCTTGACATTCTTGGGTAATGGTGTGAACCCTCTCTCTCTCTCTCTCAACTGCTTGGCAAGATCTAACATGCTTGATAAGATCTCTCCATTGTAATCTCCAACAATAAACTTCACTGTGTTCTCTAGTTTCACGAGCTCTATTTCCAGATTCTCCAGGATAACTTTCTTTCTCTTGTCAAAGTACTCGAGCCTGAGTTGGAAGAATACCTCAAGGATTTCTTCTGGGGTTGCGTATTGTTTTGATCAAATAGGTGCATATTTCTTGTAGTGATTGTCGTGGTAAGTTTGAGTAATTTCAAAAAGCCTTCTTGCCGAGCCATCCTCACATATGTTTTTTATCAAATATGTCCATTCTGTGAAAATAAGGGGTCTTATTCTCTGTCTTCAAAGCTTATTATTATCGATCGGGCGACCTTCAGACTTGCTTATACATACTTGTCTCTCACAAGACTTGCTTCTGTGGTCACAAGTATAATCAAAATCATCAGTTTCGAGACGCAGCCTCCTTAATTTGTTGGCTGCAACTACGATATCAGTAAATGATTTGCTTGGAAGCCGTTCACATACTCATTCTGGCCATACCCGTTTGTTCCACCGGTGGTCTTCTTCTTCACATACTCATCACTACTATGATGCCATTGCAATAAATGAAAAATATCACCTGAATGAGGCTGCCAGAGAGCTTGAGAATGCTAGCTTATTAGACGCCAGACGGTGATGAAAACAAATTGAGTAACATCATATCTATTTTTTTTTAATATATTCTAACAACTATTATATATGTTTTGATTTAACTCTACCTAACTTTCATGTAACTGCATACATTGAAAGGACTAATTGAACTTTGTAACTATCAACATTTCTATGAAACAGTTGGCTATCGTTGAAAGTCTTAGAGAAACAGCGTTCCAAGCATTGCGGCGTAGTGCTTCCGCCAAACAAAGAAACAAAATAATTATTTTTTTTAACACAAATATTATTTTTCAATAACGATACTGAGCCTAATAATATGCTATACAACGTCAAAATCACGGTCAAAAGGCACATATCCATCAACTGAATCTAAATCAGTCAAACTCTTGTAGGAATTAACCATCTAAACTTCACTAAGAAATAACTTAGACTTAACATAGATGATTCTATAACGCCACTTATAAAACAAAAATAAAACAGGCAATGGTTGGATTCACTGGAAACCCCAAAATTACAAAAAAAAAAACTAGCGAACAACCAGTATTATGTACATAATCAAATTTTCTGTTTCAAAATTGTAATAAATGTTCAATCATTCAAAAATTAATAGAAGATAAACAAATAGTGTGTACGTACGATTTGTTTATGATAAGCTAAGGATATATACAATGTAAAACTGAATTTTAAAAAATTTAAATAGAGTAATTTCAAATTACAGTTGAGTTTTTTTTTAATCCTACTTTATTTCTTGTTCCAAAATAGAGTAATGAATCCATTTTTATTCTATATTTGGAATTATCCTGATTTTTCTTCATTTTGCGGTTGAAAATTGAGTAAGATTGGAAAAAAGTTCACTGCAAAATGCAGTTTGGAGTAAGAAATGTGGGGTTGCAAATGGTCTAAGTAGTATTTATTTAGAGTTTGATTGTATTTATTTTTGTAAAGATATATTTAGAGTTGATGATTTTCTTATTTCATTACACAAATTTTTGTTTTCATTTTTTAGGTTTTGATTGGTAACTTGTAGAATAATGAAATTATGTTTTAACCGAAATTCCCAATTATTTTATCAATATTATGGAGTAAAAACAAAACACAAAAAAATACAGACTGTATTGTAGATGAAAAAAAATTACAAAAAAAAAATCTATTATAAGTGATGTCGATGTTAGATAGTAAATCTCACCCAAAGAAAGTCAAGCTGCAATATTAGATTCAACAAAGTAATCGATACGGTTAAAGAAGCTGTAAACACCGAATTGAGCTGATTACTTACTAAAAAAAAAAACACACTTTGACTTGTAACATGAATCCACTATAGTAAAAACTTATAAATGTCAAATCAAACATTATAAATAAAAAGACGTTAAACATGATTTCAATTTCAAGATATAAAAAAGAGGGATCGAAGATGGGGATAAAATATTCTCTACACACACTTCAAACATTTCTAAACTTGTTGTCTCCCTATATATTTTTTTTTCACAATTCTTTAGATGTGAAATCATCAATATACTAAAACTATTTACTCCTGAATTTCTCTTGTTTTTCATATTCACTTCGCTCTTCACTTTATTTTCACGTTACGTATCACAAATTCTTCGATATTTTACTTGAAATGATTCACTTTTTTAGTGTCCCGAAATAATTTCCATTTCTAAATTAATTCTGTTTACCAATTTTGGTAGTTGTAGTTTATGGTATTAGAGTTGATAAAAAGAACAATCAAATCGAATCAACACAAACGGGATCCAAAAATACAGTTGGGACATCACAACATTTATGGCAGCATTCAATTGAATTGATTACCACGCATTTTTCCAATATATCCCCGATATAAAAATACATTTAATAGTATAAATTAACACATAAACAGATAAATAAAAAAACTCTCTCCTACATATTCTGTGAATTTTATTTCCATGTTTCTCTGTTACCATCCTTTTCGTTCATTTCTAATAAAGAACCTTGAGTTAATCCATTTTTTAAATAAGTACTCTCTACTCTCCTAAACATAAAAATAAGATCATTTTCGTTTAAGCTTTTTTTTTCTTTAATATGACAAACGAAGCAGCTTTGAGATCGTCAATGGTAGGTCTTGCAGTGGTGATGGTGTTGGTATGGTTATGGACACAGTCTTTAAAGAAGACGGCCGTTACTTACGCCATCGGTGTTTCTCTGGTCGCCGGCATAGTTTTGCCGGATTGGGACTTCTTTGATCGGAGTTTCTCTCGGTGGACATACCCTGTCACCGCCGAGGAAAGAGCCGCCGCTCTCTCCCGCAAATCCCATCCTACAAGGTTAATAAATATATATATAAACTCTTATATCAAATAACCAAAAAAATTCTATTAATATCGTCCTTGTGCACTATTATAAGATCCAAATTTTCGTTTAGAATATTGCTCAACCTCCAATGGATATATATGAAATGATCTTATTTGTGTATAGCTACAGATTAGGTCTAACAAGTAATGTGTGTATTAATGTGTATATAGCTACGGATTAGGTCTACAAGTAATGTATATTTATGCGATGATTAGGTTTATTTATTTATGTGATATATATATAGTCAAATTTTATTATATATGATATGTATGTAAATGATAAGCAGGTTTAGAGTGTACCCTATGAGGATGGTTCTTTACGGGGCGGTGTACGGATATGCAGTGTATAGGTGGTGGATGTTTGTGACGAAGTGAAGCCATTTTGTTCCATCTTTCTGTATGTTAAATGTTGATCAACAACTTATGTTAGGTTTTCTTTTCTCTTTCATTCATATACATTTTATTTTTACTTCTTGAATAATATGTAAGACATGCTAAAACCAAAAAAGAAAAATATAAGCATTGGTGTTCACATTAGATAGAACAAATATGTAATTTGGATATTGGTCAAGTTGTATTAAAAAATTTTGAGGCAAAAAAATCAAATAAAACGTAAACTAGAATAATTTTGAGAATTTATTGTTAGAGAAACTTTGAGCCAAATGCAAAAAGAAAATTGACCATGTCGACGCAAGAGAAATTGTTTTTATTGGTAATTACTCATGTATTATATGAGTTTGAATTTCAGTATTGAAATAATAACAATAGCAGAAATCACTAGCGGATAAAGATTTGATTTTATCATGCTTTTTTAGTATTTCATATTTCTCGTTAGATAAATTGTAAAGCTACAATATGTTTTATCGATAATTTTATTTTTATTTAGATTTTCTTAAAAGGTTGAATTTTGTAAAATTCATTTTTTCTGTAATAACTAATAGACTGCAACTTTTTCCAATGGATTTTTTTTCCTAGTTAAATTTATACTAATTTTTATACATATAAACTTTTCATTTAATGTATGATCTAGTTAGATTGATGAACACAAGTATACCAACGAACCAGATTAAAAAAGTAATATATATACCAACAAACAAATGGAGGGTTACATTGAATGTGTGAATGCTTGTGTAATAATGTATGTGACAGTGATGCTGTTTTTGAATTATCATTTTAGTGTGGGATGGTACAAGTATACAAATGACTGAATCACACTGATTGTAGTAGATGTTCAGTAACTTCAAAGTCGAACACAATCATTTATTTCTCTTATCTTCTTCCTTAAAACGCACGAGTTTCTTTCTTTAAGGAAAAAACGGATTCAATAAACGTTTTAGAGAAAATTAGGTTTTTTTCTGATTTTTCTTCACCCTAAAAAGGAAAAGAACATGGTTCCAAATACTTTCAAGTGATGAGTTTAGCATTATTGTTATAAGTTTTGGTGTTAGAGATGAACTACAAGAATTGGCATATGGCTTTAAAAATCTTCACTCGATATGCCAAACCAGAAACAAAAACTCCTACAGACTATTTAATGAACATTCTACCACCAAATTCGACTCCACATCAAACATCTTTTGGTTAAAAAGTTAAAACACAAGTAACTTATGTTTTACCTTCTGAAGTCGATAACTGGAAAGTAAATGTCTCTAGGTTTTTTCACAAAGAGGAGGAGGAACACCGAAAACCCAATCTAGGACGTTCAAATATTTTGATCGAAACACTTCTCTTTCCTGCGCGTAACAGTGCATTATAATGGCTGTCGACACGCTGAACACAACCACATCAGCCCTTCTTAGACTCTTGGGCGGTCGAATGTATCCAGCATCCATCATGCAAGTGAAGAAGCTCTCTATTGCTCTCGCTAAACAGTAAAGTGATATCTCTATCCTTCTGCTTTTCTTTTCAATTGCTAAAGCCAAACCTGTTGGGAACTGCAGGAAAAGAGCATTAATCCTGCATAGCATACGTGTATGTTGTTGTGAATGGATTTGGTTTGTACCGTTGCAATGGCCACGAGCGGTATGTTGCATGTCTCAAATGTCCGGAAAAGTAGGCAAGTCCAAGCCCTAGTATAGATAATTATTGCAATGGTGCAAGTTTCCGCGTCAAGTGAGGCAAAAAACAAAAAACAAAAACAAAACTTCCGATGACTGCCAATAAGCTTACAATTAGAAATGATGAAATTAAAAGCTTTTTAAGATTTGATTCTAACCAGGCAAAAGTGCAGTAAGTAGAGAGAAACAAACTTGATCTCGCCGTGCCAAGAAGACCCTTGCCGAGTATAGAGTATTGCCTGTGAGACGAGTATGAAAGATCTAATGAGGTAATGAATAATTAAACAAGAAGCCATTTTCTAGGCGAAATAAATCTATTACTTTTTCATCAGGTCTTGACGATGGACTATCAGCGCTGGAATCAAGTAGACAGGAACATAGACAGGTAACGCCCTTTTGTAAGCTTGAAGGAAAAATGTAAGACCATGCTTAGTACATGACTCTTTTCCATGTATTATCTGCAAGAAACAACATAAGTAATTGAGTAACACTTTTGTAGAAGACTGCTATGGCTCTGTAAATTTCTTCTTTTTAACAACCAAGAAGGAAGCAAGTAGTGCCTGCTATTGACAGTTGATAGAAACAAAAAGATCCAATATAAACATACCGAACAGTGGACTTTCATGTTAGGATCAAGTTTGATATCAACTCCAACAGACTTGTAATATCTCTCAATTGCCTTTAAATTGGTGATGGTTTAGCGCTTGCGATATCTTTAACGCCTTGTATGATAGAAAGATCCTTTCCACCTTGTTTGTTAAGGAAAGACTTGTACGATGAAGGAAGACTCTCTTGCTTCAAAATGTAAGCAGACCTGCAAAACATCATAATGAGAGAATGAACTCTCTAGTTTGCATAATCACAAGAACTTCAAAGAACCAACACGAGAACTTCAAAGAACCTAGTAACAACACAAGAACTTCAAAGATTCTAGTAACAACTAGGTGTAATATCAACGTAGGTAGAAAGAGAGAACATACAAAATCTGTGAAGACGAGAGACACATGAGAAACAAGTCACCATGTTTCCAAGTAAGCGGTTTGCAAACCAAACCAAACCGTTTGCTTTTAATACCGCACCGAGACGCAAGAACAGCAGCACGCATCAATATGTAAACAGCCAAACTCGTGTGTGTTGTGTTTGGCCCTGTGAGAAGCATCGATGGACCAGCCACTAAACCAGCAAACAGGGCCCTCCACTTTGCAGTTCTGGTATTCAGACAAAACACTTCACATAGTGATCAAACGTGTTCCCATACACTTATAATCTGAAGGAGATTGATACTAATATATGGTTACTCGAAAATTGGAATCAACAGAAAAAAAAAATTAAAGAGAAAGATCAAAGATAGTGTGGGACATACCTTTGATGTCCAGCCAAAGCACAAATAGCTTCATCCACGGAGACAAAAGTACCAGCAAAAGTCCCCAAAAACAATCCGTATCTTAATGTTTCCTTTATCCCCATACCAATCGCTTCACTATTCGTAAAATCACCGGTTTTCCTAAACCAATAAATTCCAAAATCAGATACACCAAAAACCATAAAAACTTTACTATAAGAGAAATCACCGGTTCTCCTTAACCGACATATTCCAAGATTCAGAATCTCAGATACAGCAAAAGCCAAAAACAATAAAAGATTCACTATTCGAGAAATCACCGGTTCTCATAAACCGATAGATTCCAAGATTCAGTTCCAGCATAAACCAGAAAAACTTCACTATCTAGAGAAATCACCGGTTCTCCTAAACCGATAAATTCCAAGATTCAGATACAGTTTAAACCGGAATGTTTTTTACAAAATTAAAAAATTCGATTCCGGTTATTTCACTATACCTCGATCTACGGCCAGCGAAACGAGCGACGATTGAGAAAATAGCTAATCCACCTTTAATCCCAGTACCGATGGAGAATCCTTTGAGGGAAGCGACGATGATTCTACGAAGCTTCTCCGAATCATCCAATTGAGAGTAAGAGGAAGAGAGATCTGATTTAATCGAATCAGACCCGTTGCAATGTATGAATGTAAGGTCAAACGAATCAGTAGAATCGTCGCCGGCGATTCCGTTGAATTCACCGCGGACGCATGAGCAGGGGGAACCATTCGCCGTCCGGCGAGACGGCGACATGACGTAACCGAGAATATGGGTTGATTGGGTTGCGACAAAGCGATGAATACGTAACCGCTTTGGTGGGAAATTGGAATTTGGCTTTTGAATAATAAAAGGTCACAAAAGGGACGAAGGAAGGAAGGAAGGAAAAACCAGAAAGTTTAGTATGAGGATGATGAAGAGAGCAATAAAGCGAATTAATTTAGAGCCACTAGGGATTTTCCAGTTGTCAGGGATTGACTGGCACGTGTCAGTTGTTTTTATTTTCTTTTTTCTTTTGGTTCTAGAATCTCTTTGATTCTTCTTCTTCCTCGGTAACCGTGATGATGAGAAGTATTGGTTGTGAAGGCTATGAGCTTATGTTATGGTCTTGGAGAAGATATATTTTTTTTTGGAAAAAACTGTTCGTTATTACATTTTTGTGTTTTAGTATAGTCCAATAATATATGGATGAGTAGTAATTTAATATTTGTGCAAACAAATAATTAAGGATAATCGCAATTTAGCGCCTGATTGGGGTTAAAATTTTTAATCAGCCTAATAGTTTCAAAAGTGTGTGGACTCGAGACAGAACCCACCAAACCAAGATTTAAAGCTAGTTAATTTGTAAAAATTTGTAAAAAGAAGAGAAATATAGAAAAGACGAGAAAAAAAAAGAGTAAGAACACACGCATATTTTAACTAGTTCACTCTAGTTATATCTGGTTGAGATTTTCCTCTAAATCCAAGATTACAACAAGAGATTACAAATAACCCATCTAATAATCTTCAATATTACTATCACTAATAAAAGAAATACATATAACCACAAAATTTTTGTGGGTAAATACACATAATATACGTGGTTTTTCGTAGGTTTATCCGTAAAAAGCCACAAAAATAATTCGTAGGTATAACATTGTAGGTAAACATTCCATGGCTTTTCATGGATAGAGAGACTTACGAAAAGCTACAAATATTTTTGTGGATATATACTCACTAAAAGCCACAAAAAAATTAGTGGGTAATATCCCAAGAAATACCACTAAAAAATTCATGGATAACCCACAAATACCAAAGATATATATCGTGGGTAAACTCGCAAACATCTACGAATTTTTTCGTAGGTAAACCCGCGAATACCCTTGAAATATTTATTGGGTAAACCCGCGAATACCATTGAAATATTTATTGGGTAAACCCGCGAATACCCACGAAATATTTTGTGGGTAAACTCGTGAATACTTCGCGGGTTATCCCACCAATATACACGAAATAATTTGTGGGTATACCCACGAAATATTTAATGGGTGCTTTTCGTAAAATCCAATTTTTAAAAATTTATAATTGTATTTATTTTTTAAAAAGATTATTAAACTGTTTAATTAATTATTTAAAACTAATTATGAAAATTAAAATTGTTTTACATAAATATTTTTTAACAAAATAAATATTCTCAAACGATATTGAAAAAACGGAAAAAAATAAAATCTTACGGATCTTTGTTGAAGTCGAATTGAACTGGAGGCAGTTGGCTTGGATCATAGTCTCCGAGCTGACTCTTAGATGATGCTCCATGACCTCCAAATAGTCGTTCCATCACCAAATCAATCTTCCCTTCCATACTTCCCATCTTGCTTTTGAGATCATTGATCTCACCTCAAATATCCTCTTGGTTCCCATTCAGGTACTCGATGATGGGCTGATAAAACTGTGTTTTTGCACTGTCGACACTATATATCTGTCTGTAACGTGGTTTCGTTTGCTGCATAATAAAAACTAAATAATTAATATTTAAATAAGTTTATAATTGTCAATTACAAAACAAATGAAAATGTACCTCAACATATAATTGGTTAATGACTTCTCGAGAAGGACCATAAGTGGACCTGACCGTGCCAAGCGAATCTTGAAACTGAGTAGCTCCATCTTCTATCTCATTCACGAGCCTCTCAACAACCTGATCTACATAAGTAACGTCTGCGTGTGTATGCACTGTCTTCACCAAATCCATGATCGATGGTGGCTCTGATCCTTGGGCCTTTTGATTATGCAAAAAAAAATTGATATATTTAAATAAATAATAGGTTTGTAAATTAAAATTATGAAACAACACTAATCATTTCAAAATCAATGTTCGCTAAAGAATTAGACCCGGCAGTGTGTTTGTGCATTTCTTTACCATCTATCTTGGTCTTACGGCTAGCTGTTGCTGATTCACTCTTCGAAATGGCTTTTTCAGTCTGTCACTCTTCCATTAGCAACACCCAATTATTATCGCTGTGCTTCCTCTGTCGCTTCTTCCGACTAATTTCTTCTCCAATACATTTCATCTTTTTTTCTTTCCACATATAAAAGACGATGTCCTCGAATCTGGGCTCCTAGTAAGAATTTTTTCTTCATTTAAAAATATTAATTGTAATTAGAAATATTATTGTTAATAATTATCGATTTAATATTAGATTTGAAAACATACCACAAATGTTCCTCACCAAGCTTGAATTTTTTTTGGAGCGTTGTTTTTTACAACGTTCCAGTTCTTCCAAGGACACCGAAAGTTGATCTGTCAAGTGTGTCTAATAAAGTTTGTGCCCAAATCATCGATCCCAATCCTTATTAATTTATAAAAAAAATTAGTATTCAGTTAGTAAAAACGTAAACTAAAAAGTTAAGTGATTTACCATAAAACTTTTTTTTCCTTATACAGATGAAGTTGGGGTTGTGATCGCCTACTAAGCGCTTCACATACCGCATATAAACGATAACGATAATCTGCCAACTGATATACGAAAATAGGTATCAGGCGATGTCATAACTATTACAAGAATATAATAAATAAATTAATTACTTAGTATTTGAGTATTACAATTGTAACCTAAACTCATATAATTTTTTACAATTGCAATAATACTTGTAAATTTGTAGTTGTACTATAAATAATATATATGTTATTTGTTTACAAATTTCACATTTAATTTTGAAATTTGAGTACTAAATTTTCAAAAGAAATTTTAAATTTTTTTAAAATTTAAAATTTAAAGATTCATATTTAATTATTCATTTTCGATTTTGTTAAATATTTTAAAAATAATAATATTAAATTTTATTAATTTAAAATTAAAATTTTTTAATTCTGAATATTATTTATTAACTAATTATTATGAAAAATACGAAAAATTCATGAATATTCAATTATAAATTCTGAAAATTGGAAAAGTATGAAATTTCATGTTTAAATTAGAAAAAAGCCATTTTTCAGTTATGAAAAATTATGAAAAGTCATAATTATTTTGATAAAATTCTATACAGTTTTTTATAAATTCCAACACTCTAAATATATGTAATTATAAACGAAATAATAAATTTAAACAAATTTAAAATGTTTAATAATTAAAAACTAAAAAAATATACAAGATCCACATAAAAATATAGAATAATCTACATACCATCAACTAAATACGACAAACAATCACTAAGGAACATTTCATCAACCCATTTTTCTCAATTTATAGATCAAAACCCTTAAATTTGAGAATTTTTGGAGAAATAAAAGAGAGAGAGGAGATACTTACCAAACAAAGGTTGTGAAGGATAAATCGGCAAAACTCACGGGTTGGGAGAGGAGAAATCGGTGGGAATCGGCAAGGTAGGAGAGGAGGCGATTTGATAAAAGGAAGTAGCAGCCACCAACAGTGAAAAACCAGAAAGGTTTCATCGGGAAAAAATGAAGCTACCCACAACAATTTTCGTGGATACAGTTGAAAAAACTACAAAAAGCCACAAAATATTTTTGAGTATTTCAAAAAAATCACGAAAAGCCTAACATTATTTCGTGGGTATCTTGGAAATCCACAAAAAGCCACAAATATTTTTGTGGCTCATTTAGATTTTAATTTTTTGCATAAGGTGTGGTTCAAACTCAGGTCGTCCCGAGTATAACATGGGACATTACCAGTTGGGCTGTAGGCAATTCCTTGTTGTTTTGTACAGTAAATAATATATAAACAATACATACTACGGATTAGTTTACAGGGATCAAATCTTGGGATGTCGAAACGAGAAAATATAAACAGTAAACGAATTAGTTTACTGTTTATCGTTGTTTCACATAACAAATAGAAATGTATATTCTAATGTCAAATAATTTAAATAACAGAATAAAAATATTTTAATTTTCCCTACAGTTATAAATTTCTGTTTATATTGTTTCATATATATAGTTTACTAATTTTCGGTTATATTTTTTTCCTTAAACAAAATATTATTTCATAATATTTTCAGAAAATGTAATTTATATATTTTATATGTTTTTTCTTGTTAACTAGTGAAATTTATGTTTAAAATTTTGTTAACATATTTATAATTTTATATGGTATGCATTATTTTAATATTTTGTTACAATTTTGTTAATATTTTTTTGTTAAAATTATTTTTTATAAAATTTGAAAATTTTGGTATTTATAATTAATTACTTTATATAATGTGTTATTTGTGTTCAATAATTAAAATTATTATCGAATGTTACATTGTATTTTGATTAAACCTCACTAATGTTTGCAAACTAAACCACAATTATGTCCGCAAATTAAACCGTGTAATTCCGAAACTAAACGGGGTAATATTCATATATCATTACATGTCAATAATAAACAAAAAATTGACTACAATTTCACTGGTTAATCGTCATCTACTATTCGAACAAATATGTGTACGAATATTGGCAAATGCCAAAAATTAAGGTTTTTATTGGTAACACTTGCGTAATCGCGGAATAATGTAAAAATAAAAAAACTTGCGAAATAATTTAAAACCTTCAGAATAATTTAAAACTTGAAGAATGAGAAACTTTCTGTATATATTTTTTCTATGATTGGATAAGTTTGCGTAATCGCGAAATAATGTAAAAATAAAAAAACTTGCGAAATAATTTAAAACCTTCAGAATAATTTAAAACTTGAAGAATGAGAAACTTTCTGTATATATTTTTTCTGTGATTGGATAAGTTTGCGGAATAGCAAAATATAAATTATCTTAAATAAAATTTCACTATATTTTATAATTGAGCTAATTATTTTAAGAAAATAAAACTTCACTAAATTATTTATTATCATAAGAAACTATAATTCAGCTAATTATTACAAGTTTTTTCTAATTTATTTGACTTTTCTCAAATTTTGATACAAATTTGTATGTATTTAATATAATATGAATGTTAATATTTTTCAATATTTTTTTATTAATTTGAATTTGTTTAACTAAATGTTTAAAATAATTTTATGTAATTATATTTATAATTTAAAAATTTATCAGTATTCAGAATTCTAAAACATTATCATTATGTAATTAAGTAATTATAAAAATTTGATTCCACAAAAAAATCTATTCTACACTTACTTTTATGTTTAATGAAAGTTTTTTATATTTCTGTCAACGAAAACGCAAGTCTGCGTTTTTGCGTTTCATACTCGATTCCGCAAGTTTTTTTAAACGCAATTTCGTCATTCCGCAAGTTAGCAATCAGGGCCTAAAATTGAAAATACCCATGAAAATTATGTGGATATTGGTAGATAATATTAAAATACCATGATTACCCACAAAATATTATATGGTTATTGGTGGGTAATAATTAATACCAAAATTTACCATTTTCGTTAATACCAAAATTTTTTCTTTCCCTTTCGTTTCACTGGTGGAAAATCTAGAAAACTGTCACAATATTCCTTTTTAATTGCATCCACATCAAGATTTAAGTTTAGGCTTTCCGGTCTTTGGACATTGTTATTATTATGGTAGTGATCCTTACCTTCACTTGAAGTAATTCCACCATAAGTATGTGAATTTTCCTTTGAACGAGATGGTTGTACATCTTCACTTTGTCTTTTCAATACTTCATCGACAATCATATTCGGTTCAGGACCTCGTAAAGGCTGAGCATCTTCGTGTTGAAAAAAACTAAACCCAGCTTCATATTTGGGCCTCAAACTATCGGCAGAAGAGCACAAATCAAATTTTCACGAGTATGTGTGTATATCTTGAGTAAATTCGTCGCACCGAGTTTCAGTTTTCCACGGGTATTTTGGAATATGCAGACTGGTCGGCAGTTTTGTTGATTTAGAATCTTTATTATCGGCAGGTGAACATGAATCAAATTCTCACAAGTAAGTGGATATCTTTTGAGTAAATTCTTCGCATTGAGTTTCAGTTTCCCATAAGATATGAGGAACGTCATGGATGTTCATCATGATTGTTTATTTAGATTCTTAATTATGAGAGCTACCTGACAATATTTGTGTTATTTAGAGTTGTAAAAGATATACAATCCATCATCTGTATTTATAGTAGAATATTTAGTATTTCATGAATACCCATGAAATTTTTATGTGTAAAGGTAAGTAAAATACTACCCACGAATAATCGACATAGTACAAAACTATGTAGTCCACATGGTTAGTATTTGCAGAATGTCTTGTCAAATCATGTTGGTCTGCAACGATTGTCTCCACATTTTATGTTTAACTTTATAGGTGTTGATCTTATCCGTCCGATTAGGTTAACCAAATCTTAAAGTTGATTTGTATGATATGAGTATGTGGTCGAGCAAAGTAACAATTTATAACATTCCATAACAGTTTTATTTTCTTTAGATAAGAGTTCAAAATTTTGGAAACATATATTTTATTACAACACACATTTTTGCTACAATATTATAACTAAAAACATACAAACTTATGAAAATACACATAATTATTTAGTACATTATTACACATGTAACCCATACCCACTTATTGAATCACACACAAATAGAAAATAAGTAAACATAAAAGTTGTAGGTACTTATTGTAAATGATCATCGTGCGGCAATAGCAGTTGTACAATACCATTCAAATACAGTTCTTAATCATCCATCTCGAACTTCAGCATGTGTTTGTCACAACAAGTGTAATGGTCATTTGGACATTTTAAAACATAGACTTTCGGTTTTTCAGCCCTACATTTTCTCCGCTAGCTACAGAGCTTTCTTTACGAGTCTTGTTTGGAGCACGAGATGAAGTAGAACCAGTCTTTTTAGCACGGTTGATTGAGTTACTAAAACCAAGAGAAGGCGAATGTGGGCTTTTTGATTATAGTAAAGAATCAACGAACGAAGTTATTATTTTTTCTTCTTTGGATGGATTAAAAAATTTGTTTGGACATGGTTGATATATGATGTTATTATTTTCTATATCATAATCTAATGAAATCAAGATCTATTTATAGATTTGAGAAAATTATTAAAATAACTTTAGCATAATTGATCTTGCCCGTTGAATGATGTAAGACATATCTAAACATTCAAATGAGTTGTCAAATCTGATTCATTCCAAATACTTATGTCCATTAATTTTTGTAGCTTTAGCAGAATTAAATGGACAGAAGTGTTTGGAAGAAACCAGATTTGACAACTCATTATGTCAATCTATTTATGATATATTTTTTTGAATCCCTGCGAGTCGTTTAATTTTGTAGCATTTACTGCAATGATCAGAGCCATCGGATGTTATAAGTCATATATAATTATAAAAAAATTGTCGAATCTTGCTGGTACGAAAGCTGTAGTCGACTAATTTTTGTTCAGCTTTAGTAGAATTGATCTAGGCCGTTGAATGTTGTAAGTCACATCTAACCATTAAAATGAGTTGTTAAATCTGGTATGTTTCAAAAATTTTAGTCCAATTAATTTTGGTAGGTTTTGCAGAATTGATCTGAGCCGTTTGATTTTGTAAGTCATATCTGACCATTAAAACAACTTATCAAATCTGGTTAGTCTGAATCCACTATGTCAATTTATTTATGATATATTTTTTGGAATCCCTGCGAGCCGTTAGATTTTATAGCATTTACTACATTGTCCAGAATCGCTGGATGTTATAAGTCATATATAATTATAAAAAATTATCGAATCTTGGTGGTACGAAACCTGTAGTCGACTAATTTTTGTTCAACTTTAGCATAACTGATTTTGGCCGTTGAATGTTGTAAGCCACATCTAACCACTAAAAGGAGTTGTCAAATCTGGTTTGTTCCCAAAACTTTAGTCCAATTAATTTTGGTAGGTTTTCCAGATCTAAGCCGTTTGATTTTGTAAAGCCATATCTGACCATTACATTTTAATGTCAAATCTGGTTGGTCTGAACCCATTATGTTTGATTTTATAGCATTTAATGCATTGATTAGAACAGTTGGGTGTTATAAATCATATAAACCTGTAGTCCACTAATTGTTTTTCCAGCTTTAGCAGAATTGATCTTGGCCGTTGAATGATGTAAGACACATATATAACCATTAAAATGAGTTGTCAAATCTGGTTTGTTCCGCACACTTATGATAATTGTATTTATAACATTGGATATTTTGATGCATCACAGACCCTTATAATGTCTTGTCAATCAGGTTGGTATCAAACGTTTATATCCACATGTTTTTGTTAGATTTAGCATAAATGATCTTGGCTGTTCGATGTGGTTCTCGTAATCTACTTGTTCATTTCTTGGTGCACAACATATACCATCCATGGTATTATAAATAGGTCATGCATTTTTCATATTTTCTACCACCAAATATTTGTAATCCCAATTCGTTTGAAAATCTTAGTACATATATTTTTTTTTATGTTTTCCTCAAAACATTCAAGAAGATGGATGGATCTACGTCTTGATCCATCAATAAATATTGTTATGAATAATTTACAATTGGGATAAGTGTGTTTATCACATGTGCTTGCCAACAACTCTTATTTCAGACGACGGAAAAACTTCTTTGTCCATGCGCACACTGCAAGAACGAGAAGCTATAGTCTGCGAGGGTGGTGGCGCGTCATCTGTATACAATTAGTTTTAAAGACAATTACTATGTTTGGAGTAATCATGGAGAATCTTTCATGATTACAGAAGAATCATATAAATCAACACAAATTGATGGAGGTGCCAACCGAGGGCGTTATCATTATTCTCACATTCAAGTTAATCAAGAAGAAAAAATTCATGAAGCATTTGAAACTGTTGGTGATATTTCATAGATGCAAGATCAACAACCAGTAGAACCAGACGAAGTTCTGGTGTTCAAAGACAAGTAATTTCAGACATTCATGGAAGCTAATCAACCATTATACAAAGTTTTCACTGAAGATAATACCAAATTATATTTGGCATCATGTATTGTACGGTGGAAAATGGAGCACGATATAGCATAGAGTGTTGTCAACGATATTGCAAGTACAATAAAAAGGATTTTACCGGCCTCAAATACTGCTCTTGAGTCGTGCTACGAAACCAAAAAGATTACAAAGGTTTTTGGCTTACCCATTCATAAAATTGATATATGTGAGAATAATTGTATGTTATTTTGGAGGGGAAAAGATGCCACGCTCGACCAATGTCGCTTTTGTCTTACATATCGGTATCATCCGTGGAATGGTCAAGGTAAAAAAATTCCTAAACAAAGAATGTTTTATCTTCCCATTTCCGATCGATTAAAAAGATTGTACTATTGTAAATGATATGCAGGACATATGCGATGACATGCCGATGATATTTCTGTTGAAGGCGAAATGAATCATCCATCAGAAGGAGCCCTGGGAAACATTTCCAGAATATTTATCCGGGATTTTCATCTGAACCAAAAAACATTTACTTTGGGCTATCGACAGATGGTTTTACTCCACTAGACATGAGTGGCCAGGCACACTCAATCTGGCTGGTGCTAGTCACTCCATACAATCTACCGAATGGTATGTGTATAAACCGATAATTTTTATTCCTCTCGATTCTGGTTCTAGGTCCAACACACCCGAAGAAAAATTTAGACGTCCTTCAACCTTTCATTGAAGAACTACAATAACTGTTGACACATGACGCTGATGCATACAATATATCAACACACAAATATTTTAATATGAAAGTGGCACTCATGTGGACGATTAGTGATTTCCCAGCTTATGGGATATTATCTAGGTGGATGACCCACAGACGGCTTGCATGTCCATACTGTATGTAGTCCACTAATCCATTATGGTTAACAAATGGATGAAAACATTGTTGGTTTGACTGTCACATAATGTTTTTTGAGGAGCGACCATCCATACTGACGAAATATAGTTGCCTTCACCAAGTCTAAAGCAGTCCAAGATGAATCACCGGTGTGGTGAAGTGGAAATATTTCAATCCATCTATTGTATACAAGGAATACATATTACTGTCGAGTGTGGTGGCAACGGACACAACGATCTATAAAAACAGTGTACTGTATTGGGAGAATCTATTACTGAGATATAACCTAGATTTTATGCATATCAAGAAAAATTTCTTTGATAATCTTATCAACACATTTTGAACGTGCCGGAAAAAACGAAGGATAACATAAAATCTCGACTAGATTTGGCGGTAATATGCAGCCGAAAGGCGTTAGAGCTTACATCAACTGGAAACGCTCCGGTTCTAATATTTTGAATGTCAAGGGAGGCCAAAACCAAATTTCTTAACTGGTTGAAGAAAGATATTCTCTTTCCAGATGGGTATGCTTCCAAATTCAGTAGATGTGTCAGTGAAAGTAATGTGACTCTTTTAGTTCTCAAAAGTCATCACTGTCATGTCATAATGCAAAGGCTTCTACATTTTGTTTTGATGGAACTACTCCCCATGTCTGTACACATTGCAATATCATGTACTTATTTTTTTCAGTTTTCCATAATTTTGTTATACACAAATCTAAATACTAATAATCTTCTTTTTATGAATACACAGAAATCGCTTTGTTTTTCCGAGACATCGGTGATCCATCATTAAAGGAAGCAAATGTTCAAACAATGAAGAAAAAATATTGCAATTAAATTATGCAACTTGGAGAAGATATTTCCTCCTTCATTTTTTGATGTCATGGAGTATCTACTGGTACATCTTCCAGACAAGGCCATATTAGGTGGACCGGTCCGATATAGGTGGATGCATCTAGTTGAACGGTAGATGTATCACTTAAAAATAAGGTTATGAACAAGATACAAATTGGAAGATCTATCGTCGAACATTGTGTATAGGAAGAGATTTTTGTGCTAGCTACCCATTGGCTTGGAAAACCGGTAACTCGAGGTAATGAAGGATGACATGGTGAAAAAATTTACTTATACGCCTTCCACGATGTCCCAGCAATGTTCAAACAAAAGGGAATGTCCATTGGTAAAACATCAAATGGATGAATAACAGATGAAAAATACAACGTTTTGCAAATGTTCTTCATGAATAACTGTCCCGAGTTAGCACTGTATGAAAGATATGGTTTTCATAAACAACATTATACACCATAGATAAATATTTTTTAATTACATAATTTGTATACATAATATTCAAAGAATTTATGCAAACTACATATCCACAAATGTCTGCTAATAACATTCAAACATATAAAGACAAAAACTTCGCACACTAGTGCAAAGAATATGTAAATATATTTGCATTAATTATTATATAAATAATATTATGTGATATTTATATACCATTTTTAGTATAGGTCAATAATCAAAGGATGTTCGTGCATACACATCCTGGCCGTCGTATGCAACAAGAGGGAACTTATTCCACAAAATTTTGGTTTTGGTCTTAGAGGAATAATTGATACAGAATATTATGGCATTGTGGACGACATCAGAATGCATGATTTAGATAGAGAGATCGGGTTGAAGGTGGTTATATTCAAATGTTTTTGGTACGATATCACTAGTAGGAGTGGTATGCGTAGAAGTCGTTCAGGACTGGTAGATGTTGCTGCAAACAAACATTATCGACAATATGATCCGTTTATTACTCTTGAACAGTCAAACTTGTTATATACCATATCCTAAGGTTAATTGGAGGCAAGTGAAGAAATGGTTGGACTGTGCAAAAGTGGTACCCAGAGGGGTTCGTAATGTTACAGATGATTTACAACAAGCCTTTCAAGAGGATTCTCCAAATAATATTGTCGCATAATCAGGGCTCCTAAGGGTCAAGTCACACCATGTTGAAGACATGGACAATAACGACGATTTACCCCACCAAGCTACAAACAACGTGTACACATTCGATAACAAGCTAACCGATAACGAAGGTTCCGAGGCAGATCCTCTTTCGATGATGAATAAAACCAATGCATCATTGTGAACATCATTGTATAATATTAAATGTAATATAATTTGCTTCTTTGTATACATTTTTAAGTCTTCTAAGTTTAACTGATTCCTATTCTAAGAGTAATTTGTAATAAACTATGTTTGAATTTAGTGTATAATACTAAATGGAATAGGATTGCTGCTTTGTGAACATTCGTAAGTCTTCTTAATTACTAAAATTAAATTTAAGTAGAGAATTTAACCATCTAAATTTGGGGTCTAGCCCTTTAAATTTGGGGCCAAGGCCTTTAAATATCCGAACTCAGCCTCGCCCTATAAATTTGAGGTCTTATATACATAATATGTTGGGTCGTATAAAAACTTAAACTTTAGGGTCATTTTATTTGGTAAAGTCTTAATCATTTATGAACAAAAATGTAAAAAACATATCTGTGATTTCACTTTTCACCTAGTAAAATACGTAACCATACTATTTATGATTGTAACACGTAACCATACCATTTATGAATTTCTGATTTCACTTTTCACCTAGTAAACATACCCGTGATTGAAACTTTCACACCATTCATTTAGTTGTCAATTATCAATTCAGCATTCATTGGCCGACTTAGTGTAATATCACATCTAATTTTTTGTTATTTTCTTATAACCAATTAGACATCGACACGGTTGTGCTTAAAATATCTCTCTATTTTGCCTATATAAGTCTGAGTAATTCAACACAAAAATGATAACACAAAAATATTCGGTTTCAAATTGGCAAACTGTGATCTTTGGAATAACTATATGGAAAACCGAGCCTCCGTTCAAAATCTCACAAACACAACTCGTGTGCCTTCAAGCCCTACATACGATAACTTAAATGTTATTGATGCTCCACCGACAATTTTACTTCAACCAAGTCAACGATCGCAATATTAAACGCTCCTAATACTGGGACCTTTCCAATTCATATGGCAAGGATTGTTTTGGAAGAGGTCTTACGATGCAAATGTGTTGCGAGGTGAAAGTTCTCAGATACGTCCAACACAAGATTTCATTCATGAGGTCATTAATGAGCCGTTTCATGCTGACCAGGATTTTAGTAGTCCTCGGTGGACTTCTACTATCGATTACATAATTCGCGAAGGTATATATAGAATTAAAGCTTTTACAATTACAATAATCATTGAAGATGACAAATACTACCTCTATTATTCATAAATGTATGTTCTTATAAAAACAGGAGGACACCATTCTGGACCCAGGTTGTAGAAATTCAATCACCGTCTTTCCGATTTATGAAAGTGAAAAAGTTATATGTTATGTAGTAAATATTATTTTCATTTTGTAGAGTAATTTTTATGATATGTAACTTGTATCTCATTTTTCAGATTGTGCCTATGACCTTCACTTTGACCTCCAACAACCAGGGAGATCTGCAAGCAACTCTAAAGGATACATAAGGAAAATTGAGGGAAGCATGCACCATAACATATTCATAAATGACAAGTACAAACTCGCTACTATTGTAGATGCGATGGTCATTCTACATAATGTGACTGTATTCCGTTTTATCATGAACTCTAAGTATATCAACATAACAGCTCGCAATATTGTTAAGGTAGATTTTTCATAAGAGATAAACATTTCTGATTATTATAAGCTGAAATCATTTTTCCAACAGATAATCGGTGCTAATTCAATGATTGCGGAATACGAACCAACCGAATGAGCTACTATGAAAGGGGAAGATGAAGCAACTACTGGATACAAATTTGAAACAGTTGCAGGCTCAGATGTTGATGAATAAATTGTCAACCCGTAAAACAATGTAATCCGTGTTAAGAATAAACTTTATGCATATTGTTGTTGTAATGTTTAATATTTTCTTAGTTTACGAATTTCTAATAATGTTGTTATATGTAATATTTCATACTTTCTAATTAATGTACTATTTTAAATGTTTGTAGTTTTTTATGCATATGTGCAATGTAATATATAAAAATATAAAAATTAATGCATTTGTTTCTAGATCATCCTCCATACATATATAATAAATATAATTAACTGTAAACTAAATTTTTAATATTTTGAATAGGTTTTTAACCTGTTATAGGGTTAAGATCTAATTAAATGTTAAAAATAAATAGAAATTGTTTGTAGCTCAATGGTAAAAGCATTCCCTTTCGTGGGTGTTAGTGGGTATTTCTGTACCCACAAAAACTTTTGCTGGTGTTCGTGGGTATTACTGTACCCACAAAATAATTCATGGGTATTCGTGGCAATTTTACCCATGAAATACCACAAAATATTCATGGGTTAAATATTTTTCACGAGTTCCCACGAAAACCAACGTATATTCACGAAAATCCATTAATATTTTTGTGGGTAAGCAAATATTGTTCACAGTGACTTTCCATAGATTTTCGTGGCTTTTGGGCTATACCCACAAAATCATTTGTAGGTATTTCGTGAATATAGTCCTTTTTTACTAGTGATATACACAAGAACTTATACTTGGATAGTTTTCTTTATTCTTTTTATTTGCTTACATTCCCAAACTCTCACATAGCTAAGATGTCTCTTTATATCATGACACTTTAGGTTAAACTTGTGCAATGACCGCGACAGCTTTTGCTTTAATGAAACGACAATCTTGAATTTTTGACTAGCGTTCTTCACAGCTAGACGCGGCATTTCCCTTTTGAACATACTCAGATAGAATGTCTTTGATGCCGAGTGTGAACAGTTGCTTGTTTGAATGTAGTAGTACATGTTTTCCATTGCCAAGTGGTCCCAAAAGTAAATAGACCATGATTAAGAATGAATTATAATTATTTCTTTTTTTGTTCCACCGATGTTCAAATTTGTTTTATTGTGTTCTCCAAAATAACATAGTTTTCACAAATCTTCACCTGATAACTTGAAGAACAACGTCAATAGTTTGCACATAGTGTGTGTATGAGAGAGGACTTTGGTTCTGAATTTGAGTCTTAGATCTTCAGTTCTATTATCTAGACTTGCCCCACAGTAAGTTGAAAGCAGTCTAAAATTTGTTGCAGGCCAAATTTTAGTTTGTAAAATTTAATTTTATTTAATTCTTAAAATTTTAAAATTAATTTTATTCCAATAATGTTTAACCATATTAAAAATATATATAATAATCATGAATTTGGAAACTAATTGCATCATTCTTATTTTTTTTTGGGTAAACGATATATTTTCATCTCAAACTATCATATAATAGCGGATCTACACAAACTTTTACGGTTGGTCTAAATCATGAAAGTTATAAATATATTTCCATACAATTTAAAAGTTTGAAACCTATTAACACACATTTGTTGGTTTAAATGGTTTGCAACCTAAAACTTGATACGAAACACACAAACCGGATATCAAACTGAATTAAACAATCCGACCCAAAATCAAATTCGATCCATTAACCCCGCTTCGTAAACCCAATTCAATTTTTAGAAACCCCAAATTGATTTAAAATCAGACGAACCCTAAAAAAAATTGATAAAAGATCCCTGAATCCTCTTATTTTCAAAAGCGATTGTGAGTTTATCAGTGATAAGATTTTGCAGTCCAGTTTCAAGCAATGGAAGTAGCCCTGGGCATTCGGGTATTCCGAATAAGACCTGATCGATTTTGGGTATTCGATTCTATAGATTTATGATCCAATAGATACATAAAAATTTTCGGTTTGATTCTAGTTTGGTTCGGATACAGAAATTGAATACCTATAAATTACCCAAAATATTTTGGTTCTATAAAAATTCGGGCTTAAATACCCGAAATAACATAATTTTATCGGAAAAATAAAAAAGTACCTGAAATCACATAATACATACCCAAAGGTGTCGACACGAATGATAACCAAAGGTCCAAAACCGACACGAATGATAAATAGTTGAGAATATTTATTAATTGTTTTAGCCATTATTAATGGCCTTCTCTTATAAGTTTTAATGTCTTAGTCTATAAATATACATTGTAATTATTAATAAAATCTTAAGGAGAAAAATTATTCTCTCTTCTTATTTTTCTTACTCTCTATATTGTTCTTCATTCTAAACTCAGATTCTCATTCTTGTTCCGCAAATCTTACATAGTTTCAGAGCAAAGATCTTGTTAAATCAAGCTTGCCATCTTTATTCTACTTCAATCTTTATAATCTATTCTCCTGTTCAAATCTTTGTAAATCTCTGTTCATATCCAGATTTTTTCAAAATTCAAATTTTCAGATTCAGACTTCAGATCATTCAAAAATCATTTCTTCAATCTTTGTGATAACATTTATGAAAAACTCTAAGTCTGTGATACTGCATGTGGTTCTTAAGGGAGGAGAAAACTATCTCCTTCGGGCAAAAACATCAAAGGCATTGCTATGTGGTTGTGGTTTGTGGAGCTGTGTTGAAACTCCACAGGCTCAAATAGAAGGAAATGAGGTAACAGAAGCCATGGTTGGAGAGAACAAGCGGTTACAAGAAAACTATGTTGTACTTGCTATTCTCCATGGATCCATTGAAATATCAGTCCTTGAAGCTTACTCATATTGTAAGACAGCCAAAGAACTATGAGACACTCTAAAAACGTGTTCGATAATGTATCCAACTTCACAAAGGTGTTTGAAGTAAAAAAAAAAAGGCTATCAATAGTCTTAGTCAAGGAAACATGGAGCTCAACATGTATTTTGGCAAGTTCAAGTCACTTTGGGTTGAGTTGGAGATGTTAAGACCAGCCACCGTGGACCCAATGATTCCCAGTGAAAGGAGAGAACAAGAAAAAGTGTTTTCTCTACTCCTCAAGTTTAACCCAGATTTCAATGATATTATCACGCATTTGTTGAAGGCAAATAAGATGTCTAACTTAGATGTAGTTTCTGCTCAATTCCAAAAGGAACATGGGTCCCTTGGCTTGTTCAATGGAAGAGATGATTTTCTAACAGCACACAAGGGTGTGTATAAATGTGATTAAAGAAGGCAAGGAATGTGTGAACATTGCAAAGTAAGGGGTCATAGCAAAGACACATGTTTTCTCCTTCATCCACATCTCAGGTAGAATCCCAGATTCACCTTCAGGTACTTAAGCCGTGAACATACCACATTCAGAGACTCAAGTCGTGAACCAACCAGAGCCAATCTTGCCTCTGATGCTACTCATACTCAGGGACATCTAAAGACACTATGAGTGGCAATGGCCACAGTTTCTCAAGATGATATTGTAAGAAAATGTGACCTGGAGGCTCTCATCAAATCCATTTGTTCTTTGAAGGAGTCTGGAAATTCTCATAGCATGATTAGTAATCTAGAATTTCTAGAGAACATATAACCTGCTATAGGTAGTGTGATCATTGCAAATAGTGATAAAATACCTGTGAAAGGGATTGGTAACTTGCGCTTGTTCAACAAGAACTCTAGGGCTTTCTTATTGCCTAAGTTTACATCTAATCTATTATCAGTTAAGAGAGCAAAAGCTGATTTGAATTGTTATTCTATATTTAGTCCTAATTTTCTGCATTTTCAGGATACTGAGACAAAGAAATTGATTTGCAAAGGAGGGACTAAAGATGAGCTTTATGTCTTAGAAGATTATTCACCTAGAAATTATCATTCTTGTTTATCGGTTTCTCTTGATTCTATGTGGCATGCTAGATTAGGTCATCCTCATTCTCGTGCTCTGGAGTTGATAATGCCTAATGTTTCTTTTGATCAATCTAGTTGTGAAGCATGCATTATTGGTAAACATTGTATGACTGTTTTTTTCAAAATCAGCAACTATCTATGAAAGCTGCTTTGATTTAGTTCATTCAGATGTGTAGTCATCTCCATATGTGTCTATGGATAACAATAAATCCTTTGCGACATTCAGTGATGAGAAATCTAAACATACATGGATTACCTTACTTCTCTCTAAGGATAGAGTGTTCGAGGCATTTTTAGACTTCCAAAATTATGTCACTAACTATTTTAATGCTAAGTTTTTTTTAGCCTCAAATTTAAGGAACACCTAGAAAAACATATCATTCTACATAAAATAATTTTTCCATACACTCCACAACAAAATGATGTGGCTTAACAAAAAAAGCGGCACCTTATGGAGATAGCAAGATCAATGATGTTTCACACCAATATGCCCAAGAGGTTTTGGAGAGATACTGTTAAAACTGCTTGCTACCTCATTAACCGCATTCCAACAAGATTCTTGAATGACTTGTCTTCATTTGAGGTATTCAATAAAGCAAAACCTTCTATTGATCACTTGAGAACGTTTGGATGTGTGTGCTTTGTGTTGATACCAGGAGAACAAAGGAACAAACTATATGCTAAAAGCAACAAGTGCATCTTCTTTGGTTACTCAATTACTCAAAAAGGCTATAAATGTTATGATCCAAACACTCAAAGAACATATGTCTCTCGAGATGTCAAATTTCTTGAAAACCAAGGTTAATTTAACAAGCAATATTGGGCAAGTCTCAAGGATCTCTCTAGTTCTAAATTAGACCGTGCTTCAAGCTTGATGTTTCTTTTGGATCATTTGGGAAGTTCTCTATATAAGGTTCCAGCGAAGTCTCATGACAGTCCACCTGAAGAAGTACCAGTTGCTCCTAATACTCTAGCAAGACCTACTGTTGCCCCATCAAAGCAAGGCCTCCAAGAATCTTTTCCACATGAGACAACAAAATCAGATGAGGATGGAAGATCCATACCTAATCCCATGAGGAAGAAGCTGGTGAACCACAAGTGGAAGACATTGCAGAAGAATTTGCACCACCACTCTGTATGAGTACATGAATCCGGAAAAATCCATTCTAGATGAATAACCAAGTGTACTACAACAACCAAGTAGTGGCTCATCCCATTCAAACAGTCTGCTCATTATCCCTCTTACCATCTAATTTCTTGCCTTCCTTAGCAAGATAATAATTGATCAAATTCCTTTGAATTACACTGAGGCTAAGGAAAAAAATGTATGGAGAGATGAAGTTG
This sequence comes from Streptanthus diversifolius, assembly GCA_039880935.1. NCBI lineage: Eukaryota > Viridiplantae > Streptophyta > Magnoliopsida > Brassicales > Brassicaceae > Streptanthus > Streptanthus diversifolius. The sequence goes on along the minus strand of JAXGFM010000003.1, from coordinate 7,675,947 downwards.
GTGCGGAGATTGAGGCAGTGAACTGCAATCATACATGGGATGAATATGATCTTCCTAAAGGAAAAAGGGCAGTGAGCTCCAAGTGGGTTTTCACAATTAAACACAAGAGAAATGGTGTCATTGAAAGATATAATGCTCGGTTGGTTCCAAGAGGCTTCATTCAAACCTATGGTGATGATTATACATATATCATTGCACTGATTGCCAAACTTCCCACAATGTGTGTTATCTTATCTTTGGCAACCAACTTATATTGGGAGCTATGGCCGATGGATAATAAGAATGCTTTCCTTCAGAGGGAGCTTGAGGATGAGGTCTACATGACTTTTCCACCATGTCTAGAAGATACCTTTCTTCCGGAAATGTCTTAAGGTTTAGAAACCTGCCTGAAGCAGTCCCCATGGGCTTGTTATCACAAGCTAAGTCACACACTACGAGATCATGGTTTAAGGAGATCAGAAGCTGATCACACTTTGTTTACTCTCCAGAATTCCCAAGGTATTGTTGTTTTCCTTATCTATGTGGATGATTTCATCATCTCTGGAGACAACAAGGAATCTGTCTTTGATATTAAGGATCTTGGAGAACTTAACTACTTCTTTGGGATTGAAGTGTGCCGCTCACCTGAGGGCCTTTTCCTTTCTTAAATAAATTACATACTTGAACTTTTAACAGAGACATGTTGCATTGATGTCACACTCATCAAGACTCCTCTTTCAGATGTCTACAAGTTCAACCGATAGGGGGAGAATGATGATGATGAGCCATTTGAGGATGCTGCACAATACTGGATAATAGTGGGTAAACTCATCTATTTGACCCTTACACGACCTGATTTGTGGTTTGGTAGTAACCAGGTCAGTCAGCACATGAATGCACCTATAATACACCACTATGGTATGATGGAACGGATTCTCAAATACCTTAAAGGCAGTCTTGACCAAGACATATGGATGGGCAAGAATGAAAGCACATAGATTGTGGAATATTGTGATGCTGATTAGGCTGGTGATGGGATTGATAGAAGATCTAAAACCGATTAATGCACCTTCATTGGAGGAAACATGGCGACTTAGAAGAAAAAGAAACAGAAAGTGATGGCATGTTCGAGTGCTGAATCTGAATATAGAGCAATGATGAAGCTCACAAATGAACTGACATGGCTTAAGGCGCTTCTCAAGGATATGAACATTGAGCTGGCGACTCTCATTACCATGCACTGTGATAATCAAGTAGCTATTCACATTGCAACCAATTCAGTCTTCTATGAAAGATCCAAACACATTAACATGGATTGTCATAAATTCCGAGAAAAGATTGAAGAGGGAGTGATCCTCTCATGCTTTACAAAGAGTGGAGATCAGTTGGCTGATATCTTCACCAAGGCCGTAAGTCTCAAAGTTTGCTCTCACATTCATGGCAAGCTTGAACTTGTAAATTTTCCACAAGCATAATTAATCAATATCCTCTAGTCCATGGACACTATAATTTTCCCCCCTAATCATAGTTTTTCTCAAGTGGTTTTTCTATGATGAGGTTATTAATGAGGTAGTGCTTCATGGGATTTCAAGCATAGTATTATCATCATCTAATGTTATGCTTGAAGGGAAGTATTTAGGTAAAAAGTGTATTAAACCAAAAATGAATCTTGGTACGTATCTAGAAAAATTTGTGTCCGAAATAAAAAAACCAAGAAAGTGTACTAAACCAGAAAAGAATCTTGGAACATATCTAGAAAGACTGAGATCCGAGATAAACAAATCAAGAAGCTACATCAAAATATATCTAGGATGACGGAGGTCAAATAAGTATTTGAGAATATCTATTAATTGTTTTAGTCGTTACTAATAGATTTCTCTTGAAAGTTTTAATGTTTTATTCTATAAATATACATTGTAATTATTAATAAAATTTTGAAAATTTTTATTCTCTTTTCTTATTCTTCTTACTTTCTCTATACTGTCTCTCTTATTCTTCAATCTAAATTCAAATGATCTCATTTTCATTCTGCAAATCTTATACTCTCATCTTGATATTCACCGTCTGAATCAAGATCAGGATCAAGGAGAACAGATTCAGGAATTCCAGATTTGAATTCAGGAACGTCATGCCACTCCACCATCGACATCAACGCATTCATATGACCTAGAAGAAGAAAAAAAATTAATCTATGAGTTCATCGAATTAATAGTAGCATGAAGAATAAAATATTTACTCAAATTGGAGAAGAGACGTCGCTTTACTTGACATTAGACTTTGGCGTTGGAAAATTAGAAAGATACGCTAGCAAAAATCGTGATATCGGTGGGTGATGTTGTCGACAAACTGAGGTTTTAAAAATTAAGGATTTTGGATTTGATTTGGGAATTTTTTTCTGCAAAAATTCATCTGCTATACCCCTTTTAGTTTTAGGATCCTGGTAAAATATATCTTCCTATTTTAATTTTCAAAATGAATTATTTTTAGTTTAAAAATAAATAAATTACTAAAAAACATAAACTAAACTTGATATTTACAGCTTCTATATGGATTATGTCTATGGACCCATTCGTTCTAGACGTATCCATTGAGTTGTGAAACGGTTCTAAATTGTTTTTAAGCGGTTAAAAACGGTTCAAACGCAAGATAAAACAAAACTGTTTAAACCTTGTGGAACCATTCTTCTTAAACTCTATTTCTTGATTTTTTTTCTCTGTAAAGAAAATACGATTTTGATTTGGTTATGATGTATCAAGGTAAGAAAGATTAGAATTGGTTCCTGTCCGGAGATGAGCATGGCGATGTTGGCAGCAAAGCCATTGATGGTGGTTCGGCGACCATATGATTCCGTGAGACGACTAGCCGCTAAGGAAGCAACTAAGCCAACAACATAATGGCTTGATGTGAAGGCTGTTAGAAGTTGGCTGTCATAGACGCAGTACACATTTGGGTTAGCTTCCGAAGCCATTTTAAGAACCGATGGAAACAATTCATCAAGAAATGGCATCATAGTCGTCACAAACCCTTTAGTAAAATATAAATCAAAGAAATTTAGTTAAAACTTGTTTTGAAACTAAATTGTTCTTTTTCTTTCTTTAAATTGTAATCTGAGATTCGAATGTAGTAGCCAAAGATGAGACCGCTTGAAGCGGCCACAACGCATGTCATTACAGCTGTGATCTTGGCGTCTATATTGCTGCCAGCACCTGCGACATCAAGAACTAATCCTCCGATAGCCATTTTGTTTATGTATTACGTATTTTATTTCTACTTTTGCTGTAAAAACAGAGAACAAAGATAGTAAATTAAAGAGGGCTTTTAGGTGAGTCTCTTTGGTCAGTTGGCGTTGTGACTTGATGGTGAAAAGTGTGCAACCACTTATCTCTTAGTTGATGGCTTAACCAAAAAATGTAATACGTAAAAACTAATTTATTCTCTTCAAAAAACACAATATCTGTTTATATGGAAGATAAACACAATATTTGATTAGTTATATATATAAAAATACAATCTTACGTAAAGCAAATCTTCAGTTAATTTCCAACAAGTCTCTTACTTAGCGTGTACAGAGTTTTTAGACGGTTTATATCAACACTGGTATTAGGAGAAAAACGAATACATACAAGAAGAATATAGTAGTAAAAAAAGATAAAAAGATGTGAAAATAAATTCGCACACAAGACAAAGTAAACATAGAGGTGGTTTGTCACGTTGTAGAATGAGATCCATAATTTTTAGATTATTTAGATACATGTTTAATCAATGCATTGTTTGAAAACATGTTTAGTAGATATAATATTATTTTCTATAATTATATAACGAAATTTAAACAAATCATTAATATAACATTTTATGTAATATAAGACATGGCCAAAAGTTAATTTCACATAATAATGATTCTGTTTTTATATAATAGATTTATTTAGATAGCTTCGTGACGACCATTTAGCACGTCAAGAAACCAATTAGCTGGCCTTTACTCATCAATTTTTTTAATTATGTATAAATGTGTATCATCTGATTTTGCATCATTTGTCTCATATAATGACGAATTAATACTTGGCGTCCATTTAAGCAAATTAAGATTGTGTATGCGTAGATATATACGCTGTAAATTCTTAATTTGCGCGAAATTAATATTTGTTATATGTGTAAATATTGTAAATTAAATTTGAGAAAAAATGATAAATGAATTTGATCACGATTTTTTTTTAAAAAATTTAATCAATTTACTCTAATAAGTTTAGTATTTCTTTTAATATTACGGGATATTATATTCAAATTCTATATATGTCTTATGAATTTTAGAGGTGTTCATAATTATGACACATAATTTCTACAAAAAATCTATTTATTAACAGTAAATTAAATATATATATATATATATCCAAATTTCTTTGAATATAAATTGCATGTTAGGCTAACAATTAATTCTTGGCTAAAGATCAAAATTACATATAATTTTTTGTTTCTAAACTTGATATCAACAATTCTATATCCAAAATCTATTGTAAGGTTTTGAATTTGTTATTTAGTTATAATTATCTATGGTCCTTTGCCTCTTTTCATGATGGTTTTCATGACGATTATTTTCAGAATAAAACTGTCAAAAATTAGAAAAAAAGAAATTTATAAAAATGGGAGATATATAATCATCTATTGTTTTAATATATGTTTCATTTTTATCATTTTTGGTTTAAACTATCTTTAAAATCTATATAACTTATAATGATAAAATATTTTTATATTAAAAAATTATAAAAAATATAAAAATGAAAAACCTTGTTCATGTGAGTATATAGAAATTAACTTTTTTGTAAAAATTAACCTTAAAAAATATTTAATAACTTCTTCTACAACCAGTAAAATTCACATTCTACTTGTACGAGGTAGTATAATTTGATTTCTAAGGATTACTCTTTTTTTTTTTACTTTTTGAAAAATTCTTTTTCTAAACTTTCTAAGGATTACTAGGTTCTCAATACACATTCTACCATTTTTTTGTCCTTTACCATTTATTGAATACTCATTTTACCCTTTTTCTTTTTCGATAGTAGAATCCGATTTCTACAAAGATATTTTGCAAATATTTTCTCAAATCTAGTGAATATTCTCCATATATATTTTTCTCATTTTTTCTCTTCTAGGAGAAGTAGAATTTGTTTTGTACGAGTTTGTTAACAATATTTTCTTGATTTCTTCCTCTTTCATGCCAAATTTTATTTTTCTTTCAAGTTTTTGAGAAAAAAATATTTTTTTCTTTTTCATTATATTCTGGTCATGTTCTCATGATATATGTTACATATCTTAATAAGAGACGGAATGAAAAAGACAAATGAAAAGGAGGAAGGAAGAAGAGGAAAGGTGAAAGATGACGAAGTAAGAGAATAGATACTCTGGTGATACATGCCAAAGATTGACATTGGAGAGAGAACGAGGCGGAGTTATAGAGGAAGGAGCAGAGTTATAGAGGAAGGAGAAGAAATGTTTTGAAGAAATCGTGTTCTTCCTTTTTTCATATCTTTATCGTTATTTACTCTGGTTTATAGATGGAGCTGATGATTGTTCTGATTTCTTAGGCTCTTATTGGAACAGTTCAGAATTTGCAGACTGATGAATATTATGGAGCTGGATTTGAGAAGCAATGCTTTAACAACAATGCTTTAGCTGCAAGTTCAGGTGCATAAGCTTAATACTCACCACCATGAAGAGTTAAAAGCAGAGTTTAAGAGGATAATTTTACTACCACTTGCAAAGATCCAAGAAAATAAGTTGGTATAGACAGAAGTATCAAAAGGTTAGTGAGACTCCACTACTTGTTTAAAATAATTTAGTTCAAATTGTAAGATCTGCAGAATAAAAATGAGAAAATCTGAATATAGAATAAAGAACAAGATAGAGAGCATAGAAAGAATATAAAGAACAAGAAGATAGAATAATTTTTCTCCTTAAGATTTTATTAATAATTATAATATATATATTTAAAGACTAAAAGAAGACTGTTAGTACGACTAAAAGGATTAATATATATTTTTAATTATTTATTTAATATATAGTCCTAACTATTATTTTTTATTTAATTCGTGTAGTAATCTTGGACCTCAATCCTAGATGTGTTCTGAGGTAGCTTCCTGGTTTGTTTATCTTGGTCCTTAGTCTTCTAAATACATTCCAAGATTGTTGAATACACATTTTATCTCAATACTCTCCCTCAAGCATTACATTATATGATTATAATGCTATGCTTGGAAATCCAAGAAGCAATACCTCGTTAAAAACCTCATTATAGAAAAACCATTTTAGAGTAAACTATGATAAGGGAAAAAGAGTGCAGTACCCATGGACTAGAGGATGTTGATTAATTATGCTTGTAGAAAACTTACAAGTCCAAGCTTGCCATGAATGTGAGAGCAAAATTTTAGACTTGCGGCATTTGTGAAGATATCAGCCAATTTATCTTCACTCAAGGTATAGCATGGGAGGATCACTACCTCTTCAATCTTTTCGTGGATTTATGAAAATTCACCTCAATGTGTTTGGTTATTTCAAGGAAGACTGAATTAGTTGCAATGTGAATAGCTGTTTGATTATCAATTTGCATGGTAATGGGAGTCTCCTGCTCAATGTTCATATCCTTGAGAAGCTCCTTAAGACATGTAAGTTCATTTGTGAGCTTCCCCATTGCTCTATATTCAGCTTCAACACTCGAACATGCCACCACTTTCTGTTTTTTTTGTCTTCCAAGTCACCATGTTTCCTCCAATGAAGGTGTAGTAACCGGTTGTAGATCTTCTATCAATCCTATAACCAGCCCAATCAGCATCACAATATCCCACAATCTCTGGGCTTTCATTCTTTCCCATCCATATGCCTTGGTCAAGACTGTCTTTGAGGTATTTGAGGTGCTTTCATGTGCTAACTGACCTAGTTCAAAGCAAAGCATAAATCATGTCGTGTAAGGGTCAAATAGATGACCTTACCCACTATTATGCGGTATTGTGCAACATCCTCAAATGGCTCATTCATCATTCTCTCCTTCTCGGTTGACCTTGTAGCCATCTGCAAGAGGAGTCTTGGCGGGTGTGACATCAATGCAACTTGTCTCAGTTAAAAGATCAAGTATGTAAAATTTTTGAGAAAGTAATAGACCTTTAGGTGAGTGGCACTCTTCAATCCCTAGGAAGTACTTAATTTCTCCAAGATCCTTAATGTCAAAAACAGATTTATGAAAGGATTTAACAGATTGAATACCTTCCTTGTTTTCTCCAGGGATGATGAGATCATCCACATAGAGGAGGACAACAACAATACCTTGGAAATTTTGAAGAGTAAACAAAGTGTAATTAACTTCTGATCTCCTAAAACTATGATCTTGCAGTGTGTGACTTAGCTTGTGTTACCAAGCCCGTGAGGACTGCTTTAGGCCATAGATGGCTTTTCTACGCCTTAAAACCTTTTTGGGAGCAATGGTATCCTCTAGACCCAGTGGAGAAGTCATGTAGACCTCATCCTCAAGCTCTCCCTAAATGAAAGCATTCTTAACATCCATATGTCATAGCTTTCAAGATAAGTTGGTTGCCAAAGATAAGACAACACGCACTATGGAAAGTTTGGCAACTGGGACAAATATATCTGTATAATCATCACCATAGGTTTGGGTGAAGCCTCTTGCAACCAACGAGCCTTGTATCTTTCAATGTCACCATTTATCTTGTATTTGATTTTTAAAACCCAATTAGAGCTCACTGCCCTTTTTCCTTTAGGAAGATCATATTCATCCCACATATGATTGCGGTTCATTGCCTCAATATTAGCACCAACTGCATCTCTCCATACCTTTATTTCCTTGGAATTAGAGTAATTCAAAGAAATTTGATCAAATTTTATCTTGCTAACGAAGGCAAGATGATCAGATGGTAAGAGGGCAAACGAGTAGACTGATTGAATGGGATGAACCACTGCTTGGTTGTTGTAGTACACTGTTCATTCATCCAGAATGTATATTTTTGGATTCGTGTATTCCTACGGAGTGGTGGTGCAACTTCTTCCACAAATTCTTCCACTACTTTTTGGTCACCAGCTTCTTCCTCATGAGGATTATGTATGTATCCTCCATCCTTATCTGGTTTTGTTTTCTCATGTGGAAGAGATTCTTGGAGGCCTTGTTTTGATGGGGCAGCAGTTGGTCTAGCTAGAGTGCTAGGAGAAACTTGTACTTCTTCAGGTGGATTCTCCTGAGACTTCGCTGGAACCTTAGATAGAGAACTTCCCAAATGATCCAAAAGAAACCTCAAGCTTGAAGCGCTGTCTGATGGAGAGCTAGAGAGATTCTTGAGACTTGTCAAATCTTGCTTGTCAAAGTAACCTTATTTTTCAAGAAATTTAACATCTTGGGAGACATATGTTAAAGAGTGTTTTGATCACAAAATTTGTAGCATTTTTAAGTAATTGAGTAGCAAAGAAAGATGCACTTATTGCTTTTAGCATATAGTTTTTTCCTTTGTTTTTTTGTTATCAACACAAAACATACACATCCAAACATTCTCAAGTGACCAATAGAATTTTTTTGCTTTGTTGAATACCTTAAATAGAGAGAATTCATTCAAAATTCTTGTTTGAATACGGTTAATGAGGTAGCAAGCAGTCCTAACAGCATCTCCACAAAACCTCTTGGACACATTGATGTGAAAAATCATTGATCTTGCTATCTCTATAAGGTGTCGGTTGTGGAGTGGTGCGCCCCTGGATAGGTGATGAATCTCTTGATCACTTGAAGGAGGGTGGTGATGGAATTGAAGGCTACTAGCTCTCCAAAAACATGGATGGACTTCTCTTTAAGGTTATGACTGACCAAAAGGATGATTTGAATCTCCAAAACTCAGGATCAGCCTGTCTACGGTTAAGGGATTCAGATTAAAGCACATACACCAGGTGATGGTCAATGTTCATAGGCTGAACAGAGAAAACACAAAGGAAGAACACAAAAGCTTGAAAGCTTATATTTTTACTGAAATTCGTAAGTCTATGTACAAGGGTGAAGAAACTGTCTTTTAAAGGCTGAAAACTCTAAATTACTAAACCAAAATGGTTTAGCTTACTAACCTTAATCATAATTGGTCTAATTTAAGTGTTTTAGTTCAATTTAAGTCATTTAATTACAAATTAAAACAATTAAATCAGCCCAATTGGTTTACTCTCTTTGGACTTCATTTTCTTTCTTAGCCAGGCCCAAACCACTTGCAGAATGAGCTTTCTTTGGATCTTAGTTCTGAATTTGGTTATTGGGCCAAGCCACACAGCCATGACTCATTGGGTTTTAGCCGCTTGGCTCAAGTCTTCTTCTTGGGCCGCATTGGTTGGATCTTCTGTTTTTTAGGCTGCCTGATTTGCTCCTCTTTTGGCCTTGTCCAACTCCACGTCCATCTGATCCAAATCCTCTGCATGTCTAGGTCGCTTAGCATCCTCATTGGACCTTTCTAGGATCGCACCATCTCCTCCTCCTTTGAAAGGATTTGACCTCAAATCCAATTTTTCCGTGGAATGTTGAAGGCGGATGCCAAGTAGGAGCAAACAAGTGTTCCTTTGGTCCATAATCAACTTGTTTGTCCAGATCATGAATCCTTCTTTTTCTTAGAACAAACTTCATAACCTTTCTATCTTGCTTCTTTTCAAACACTAGAAAAACCTCATCAAAGGTGCAACAGAAATAGACAACCGAATTCCCTGGTTTTAAGATCTTGAAGACAAGACTCATGTTCATATAATCACCATCTAAGATAAGATCATAGATCATTCTAGCATTAGAACACTCACTAGAACAAAACTTTTCTTTTAAACACAAACAAAACAAATAGATATTATTGCTAGCAAACAGATTGGATTGTGCTAACATAGAAACACTCTCAACATATTCAAATTCAAAACTTTTCTTAGCTCTAAGTAGATCATGCATGTTCCTAGACCACCATTCTAGCATTGCAAACTCGTGATCTAACTTGCAAAAACTCCCAAAAACGTTTTCTCTCAAGGCTGAGTTCATATCACAAGGTTTTAAAACCCAAAAATTTTCACTGCACAAAGTTTCACAGCTTTTTCTAACTGATTTCAAGTTATGCAGCACTGTATTAGAGAAATATTCATCAATCACAAGATTTGTATCATTCCCCACCAATTTATGTCATAATGTTTTCCTAATCAACTTATGACTCGAAGCAAACTCATTACTTCCAATTTCAGCAAACAAAGAAAATTCTGATACAGAAAACATTTCATGCCTAGGTGCTTCAAAGGATTGAATCATCTTATCAAAAATAAATCCAGAAACACAAAGTTCTTTCACATTCTCTAAACCAAATTGTTTCTCTTCTTCAAGTGTAACAATTACAAACAGACTAGGTAAAGAATTTGTCACACCAATATCCTTAAACAGTTTGAGACGACTTTCATCAATGAAAGAAGGTGTGAAGGACTGAACTCCCAGCTAGCTGTAGGCACCAAGTTGCTATCCAATGACAATCGTTTTGTTGTCTTCTCTGGTAGCTTATCTTCATGATCCTGCAAAGAAAACTCTCTGATACTCGGTTGCACCGGTTTTAGATTAGTAAAACCTAGAAAAGTCTCATCTAATACACCAACTGATGGAACAGAGCAATTATCCTTGTTAAACTCACTCTCAGCTATTGATTCCTTACCTTCAAACGAATTTGGCAATAGACCAGACATCTCTCTTCTTCCTCTAACTCCATTGGTGTCCTTAGCAACTTCAAGCATCTCCATGCCTCTGGCTGGTGGTACTTTCTTGGGTAACTCTCCTGGTATCTCTTCCTCAAAGTCCTGCGAAGAGATGACAAGGCTACTCGGAATCACCGATTCACAGGTGGTTAATTATCTACAAATCTCTTTTCCCTTAAGCATAAAATCAATTTGAGAAGTTGGTAGAAAACACTTACTTGTGTTTGAGTCATTTGAGAACTTTTCAGTCTTAAATAACCTCTTGGAAACCGTAGCTTCATTAGGAGAATATGAAGTTTCAAAATTTCTTTCTTACTTTTGCAGATTGGACTATAATGATTGGTTTCTGGCTGTTGAGGAACCGATTTCTCCTTGGAATACAGATGTTCTTGGCATGTCCACTGGATGGGTGATGGGTGTGAGCTTGGTCTCCTCCCTTGGCGTGAGCTTGATAGATCAATTTTTTTTGAAGGATTTTTTTTTGTTTTCTTCGTAACTCAGGAGTAGCTCAGCTGACTTACATAAGATAGAAAAAGAAGAAAAGAGAATAAAGTGTTTAAGATGAAAGAAAAAACAAAACCCTAAAAATCGTGAATGATAAAAGTATAATTGAGATGATCTCCACAAACCCTAACCTTCAAGTGGCTCTGATACCACTTGGTGCGTCCCTGGATAGGTGATGAATCTCTAGGTCACTTGAAGGAGGGTGGTGATGGAATTGGAGGCTACTAGCTCTCTAAAAACATGGATGGACTTCTCTTTAGGGTTATGGCTGACCAAAAGGATGATTTGAATCTCCAAAACTCAGGATCAGGCTGTCTACAGTTAAAGAATTCAGATTATAACACCTACACCAGGTGATGGTCAATATTCATAGGATGAACAGAGAAAGAAAAAAGGAAGAACACAAAAGCTTCAAAGCTTATATTTTTACTGAAATATGTAGGTCCCTGTACAAAGGGAAAGAAATTGTCTTTTAAATGCTGAAAACCCTAAATTACTAAACCAAAATGGGTTAGCTTTCTAACTCTAATCATAATTGGTCTAATTTAAGTGTTTTAGTTTTATTTAAGTCATCTAATTACAAATTAAACAATTAAACTAGCTCAATTGGTTTACTTTCTTTGGGCTTTATTTTCCTTCTTAGTCAGGCCCAAGTGATGGAGGTTTATTTGTCTCATCGAGTTTCACCTGAGAATTCTAGAGAATATTCTCAAGATTTTACCCAAATAGTAGCTGCAAGTGCACAATTAATGCCTCTTGTAGTATAAATAGGATCGATCCTCAGGGAAAGCTTATAACTCAATAGATTATTAGAGTGATATCTAAGCTAAAGAGATTTAACGTTGGATTTTTGTTGGAACTTGTTCAAGAACTAAACTAAATCATTGTAAAGCAAATAAAATAGCAATTAAACTTAACTAAGAATGAATCATGAATGAAGCAATTCAACCATGGGTAAGGTGTTAGAATGACTGAGGGTTATGACCAAGGTATGACTATAAATCATAAATATGTAGTTATATTCCTAGAAAATGAGATCAAAAGTAGACTAATACATTCCCATGTAAAAACCCCTATGCTTAGAATTCGATTTGGTTAATTTCCATTGCAAACCCTAAAACTAAACATGCTTTAACTTTCATCTCAATTTTCATCAAATGCTCTAAACAACTACTTCCGCATGCTAGGATCAATAACACTCACTAGTTAGACTATCCTTTGAATTTAAAGACAGTATTGTTGACGATTGTAAATGTAACACAAGAATGAATAAGAACTCTTCTTACTTTTATTAGTGAAACTTCTCAAAACACTAATAACTCTCTCAACAATAAATCTCTCTTGATCACACAGCTCACAATCTCTCTCTCTAAAACTCACGCAATTAAACACCTCTCTAAGGTGTCTATTTATACAAGTTTAGTTATCCTCATCTCTAAAGATTTAACCTCCTAAAATCTAGGAGATATACTCAAATCTTCTAAAACCTTGATCACCAAGCTTCTTGGAATAACTTATCTCTATCCAGTTGTACTTATCTTCACAGCTATCTAAACATCTAGAAGCTTTATCTTTTGCGTGAGCTGGAGGTCGAGTCTTTAAGCCGTCTTCGTGTGATGTCTCGGTTTTGACTTATCTTCTTTTGAGTTTATTTCAACATTCTCCTCCTTAAACTCAAACTTGTAGTCTTTCACATTTTTCACTCCTAACAAAGTTCTCATCTCCAAGAATTTTGTCTTTCCCAAAGGTTTGGTTAAGATGTCAGCTCTTTGTTCATCCCTCGGAACATATTCTACTTGAACTTGATTCTTCTCTACACATTCTCGGATAAAATGAAACCGAGTGTGTATATGTTTACTCTTTCCATGAAACACAGGATTTTTTGCTAGTGCAATAGCGGATTTGTTGTCGATTGTCTTGCTTTCTCTTCCCATCACTTCTTGGTTCAGATCCTGCAACCAGATTGCTTGCTTTGCAGCTTCCGTTGCTGCCATGAACTTAGCTTCGCACGAGGATAGAAGACATGAGCACCAGGTTATATGACATTTTCCTAGGTAAAAGACATGACCCGTTGTGCTCTTTCCATCGTCTGGATCGATGTTATGACTTGAGTCATTGAAACCATACATTATGTTTCCATTATAACTCTCATCTCTGTCATACTTCGGGTTTTGTTGTGGAAACACAAGTCCATACGAAGTTGTTCCTCGTAAATACCTCAGTATTTTCTTTAAGGCATTCTCGTGACTTTGCTTTGGATTCTGCATATACCTCGACAAGACTCTGACTGCATACGACAAATCAGGTCGTGTATGTAGTAGATATCTAAGACAGCCAATTGTCCTTCGATACTCTGTAGCATCAATCTGCGGTTCTTCCTCTGCTTTGTCGAGTTTTAAACTGATATCCATTGGCGTTTGAACTGGATTGCAATCACTCTTTCCTGATTCTTCTAGTATTTTGACTGCATATCTTTCTTGCTTCAGAACAGTTCCTTCCTTTCTTTGATTCACTTCAATGCCTAAGTAGTACGTGAGCATATCAAGATCGCTCATTTCAAATTTTGTATCCATTTCGTCTTTAAACTTTTGAATTTCTCTTAGTGAAGATCCGGTGATGAGTAGGTCGTCAACGTACACAGCCACAAGGAGCAGTGATCTCTCTGTTTCTTTTCGGTAGAGTGAAGGCTCCTTTGAACACTTTACAAAACCAAGTTCAACTAGTGTCTGGTTCAGTTTTGTATTTCATGCCCGTGGTGCTTGTTTTAAGCCGTAAAGTGCCTTCTTTAATTTGTAAACCTTTGCTTCCATACCCTTGACCTCAAAACCTTCTGGTTGTTGAACGAAAACTGTCTCCTTCAACTCTCCATGAAGAAACGCAGTTTTGACGTCCATGTGATGAACTTCCCAGTTCGCATTTGCCGCAGAAGCGAGTATGTAGCGAATGGTTTCCAATCTCGCAACTGGAGCAAACACTTCCTCGTAATCTATCCCTTGTTTTTGAACATAGCCTTTTGCCACTAACCGCGCCTTATGTCTGTTTATACTTCCATCTGAGTTCTTCTTTAATTTGAATGCCTACTTAAGTCCGATCGCTTTTGCTCCTTCGGGAAGGTCCACTAAATCTCACGTTTTGTTTTGTTTATGGATATAATCTCCTCTTCACAGGCGTCGCACCACTCATTTAACTCTCTGGCCTCTGCATAGCTCCAAGGTTCGTCTTCAATCAGGAGAAGAAGATGTTGTACCTCAATAGCCTCGTTGATTATAGCATAATCATTAAGGTAGTTGGGTGGTCTTCTCTGCCTTGTTGATCTTCTTAGTGAGGAATCTATGGTCTCACTTACTCCTTCTTCATCATTGTTCTCACATGTTTCTTCTTTTAAAACATCTTCATTTTCTGTTGCGATCTCATCAACCTTTTCCCTTGCATCTTCTGTGAGTCCGTGATTGCAATGTTCTCCAAACGTGATGGCAAAATGTCCTGACCCTTCTGAATTTTCCTCACTATCTGATAACCAGTTCCATCCTTTGCTTTCGTCAAACTTAACATCACGGCTTACTACAATCTTCTTGTTTGTTGGATCGTAGAGTCGGTATGCCTTCGATCCAGGCTCTTTTCCAAGATGGACAAGAATTCGAGATCTGTCGTCTAACTTTCTTAGGTGTGGAGTATCTGTTTTTGCGTATGCAATACAACCAAATACACGTAGGTGATTCACATTTGGTTTCCTTCCGTGAAAGAGTTCATATGGAGTCTGCTCATTTAAGGCTCGGGTTGCAATCCTATTGATAAGGTAAGTGGCATGTCTTGTAGCTTCCCCCCAGAAATAGTTTGAAATCTTCTTTCCCTTTAGGATACTACGAACCATTCCCATCAGTGTCCTGTTTCTCCTTTCTACTACACCATTTTGTTGTGGTGAGTAAGGGGCAGTTAGATGGCGTTTCATCCCTGTTTCACAACAGAAAAGATCAAATTCCTGAGAAACAAACTCTCCACCTCGGTTTGTTCGAAAAGTTTTGATCTTCTCTCCAGTTTCTCCTTCAACAACTGTTTTGAAATGTTTGAATCTCGAGAAAGCTTCACTTTTTTCTTTCAACAGAAAACTCCACATGTATCTCGAATAATCATCAATAAGAACAAGGATATATCTGTTCTTCCCCATTGTACTCGGCGTTATCGGTCCACATAAATCACCATGAATGAGTTCTAGAACCTTGGTTGCTCGATACGATGTAGCTTCCGGAAAGTGATGTCTGGTTTGTTTTCCTAACAAGCATGACGTACATAATTCCTTTTTTATATTTAGCTCTGGTATTCCCTGCACCACTTCTTTATTGATCATTGTCTTCATGGTTTTTATGTTTATATGGCCCAGTCTTGCGTGCCATACTGCATAATCACTTTGATATTCTCCAAGGAGCAAACATGTTTCAGCATTGATTTTCATGCGTACCTTATAGAGTCTATTCTTGGATCGTTTAGCATTGACCAATAGCTTTCCGTCTCGATCATGTAAGGTCAGAAAATCGTTTTTAAGTCTGATTTCACAGCCTGCTTCACTAGCTTGACCAAGACTAATTATGTTGCTTTTCAGATCTGGATTGAAATACACATTTGTTAGTGATCTTTTTTCTCCGTTCTGATCTGTAAAAACGATGGTTCCTTTCCCTTTTATGTCTACACATGAGTCATCACCAAACTTCACTTTCCCGGTAATTGTTTGATCTATCTTGGTGAAGTACATGTGATTGCATGTCATATGATTACTAGCTCCATTATCTAGGTACCAGATTTCATTCTCAGCTCTTGATTCATAGTTGTTGGGAACAATGTGCTGTTCGTTTAGAAACACCACCTCGTGAAGCATTAACTCATCTGCGCTTTGAGTCTCTTCATCCTTGTCTTCTTGTGTTACCTGAAATTTTAGCAGTCTATCTTGACAATCATAGACATAATGTCCTGCCTTGTCGCAATGATAGCACACAACCTTAGTCATATCTCTTTCTTGTCTATAACCACCTCTTTGTTGTCCCCGACCTTGAAAACCAGTTCTCCCTCTTCGTCCTCTTCCTCTGCCATAGTTTCCTCTGAAAGTAGAGTTTCGTGTTGATTGTGGTGCATGAAACTCTTGGTTTGTGTAGAGGAGTTTGCTCTGGTCTTCAGGTGATTCTTCTTCTTCAGTTATTCTCTCCTCGTAAGTCTTCAAACGCCCTACGATGTCTTCAAAGCTTGTGTTCTTTAAGTCCAGTACTTGTTCCAGCGAAGCAACTATTTGAATATACTTTCTTCTTGGAACACAGCTTAGAATTTTCTTCACAAGTTTCAGTTCTGCGATACTTTCTCCTAAGGCAGCTGACTTGGATGAGAGTTCAGTTAACTTTGCAGAGAAATCCTCTATAGTCTTTGTTTCCTTCATCTTGAGTCTGTCGAATTCGGTCATTATAGTCTGCAACCTTGCTTCACGAACCCGTTCTGCTCCGACGTACTTTGTTTTAATTGCATCCCATACTTCTTTTGCTGTATTAAGCGCTCCTAGTTGCAAAGTGAGAGTATCCGGTATCGATTGGAACAAAAGTGCCGTTGCCATATTGTTTTTATCAACGTTCTCTGTTCCTGGATCGATAGCTTCCCACACCTTGTTAACCTTTAAGGCTAATTTCATCTTGATCTCCCATACGGTGTAGTTTGTGTTCTTGAGTGACGGACATTGAATTGTTGATGAGTTTGTGTCTGCAGTTTTCACTGCAACTATGTCTCCCATGGTTTTGTTTGCTCGCTCTGATACCAATTAAAGACAGTATTGTTGACGATTGTAAATGTAACACAAGAATGAATAAGAACTCTTCTTACTTTTATTAGTGAAACTTCTCAAAACACTAATAACTCTCTCAACAATAAATCTCTCTTGATCACACAGCTCACAATCTCTCTCTCTAAAACTCACGCAATTAAACACCACTCTAAGGTGTCTATTTATACAAGTTTAGTTATCCTCATCTCTAAAGATTTAACCTCCTAAAATCTAGGAGATATACTCAAATCTTCTAAAATCTTGATCACCAAGCTTCTTGGAATAACTTATCTCTATCCACTTGTACTTATCTTCACAGCTATCTAACATCTAGAAGCTTTATCTTTTGCGTGAGCTGGAGGTCGAGTCTTCAAGTCGTCTTCGTGTGATGTCTCGGTTTTGACTTATCTTCTTTTGAGTTTATTTCAACAGAATTCACTTTCCCTTTTCCAAAGGATAAATTCTGTAAACCCTAAATTAACTCTTCCGAAATTAACCTAGCATTAAACACATCTAAAAGTGATGAATTACACAATTCTAGACCTAGATATCATCACATGGTCTTAATTTCCCTAATCATCTACCATATCCATGGCTGTATCTAAAAGATCTACTCATACATGATTGAAATTGCATAGAAAACAATAATAAATGAGAAAGACATTCTTAGAAGTGCATGAAGGAAGAGATTACAGAGAATTCTTAATGAAAATATTCTATAATTTTCTTACTAAGCACCATAGATTGTTGAAGGTAGACTTAGGGCTCTTTCTCTTTTTTTCTCTCTGGGTGGCTGAATAAAAACGTCATACCCTAGGTCTGATAAAACATATATATTTATAGGGTGCAACAAAAACTGTTTTATTTAAGAAAAAAGAAATTAAAAAATAAAATTTATATTGGGATCGATCGATCGATCCGACGAAGGGATTTAGCTTATTCCCCCCAAGTAGAATGTCTTTAATCAGCTCTGAATTGTTTCACTAGCCACCAGTAACCTCATAGACACCAGAAAACACTTCTATCTTGCTTTAAATGTTCTGAAAACAAAAAGTAAAAAACATCCTAGGACTATAATGCATATGAACATAAATATGTCTTAAAATATAAAATCTAATGGCTAAACTATGTGAGTTATATGCAAAATGATGGATTAAAACCACTAAAATGCAGGTTTATCACCAAGCCACTTGTATAATGGGCTTTCTTTGGATCTCAGATCTGGATTTGGTTATTGGGCCAAGTCACACAGCCATGACTCCTTGGGTTTGGGCCATTTGGCTCGAGTATTCTTCTTGGGCCGCATTGGTTGGATCTCTATTTCTTGGGCCGCCTGATTTGCTCCTCTCTGGGCCTGGTCCAACTCCACGCCCATGGGCTGCTTCTCCAGCTCCTTCTCACTTGCCCACACGACATTGATGGGCTGTTCCAAGCTTTTCAAGCCTCTTAAACCCACGTTTTCCTTGTTCTGGTCCAGCTCCATCTGTGCCAGATCCTCTGCATGTCCATGTCGCTGAGCATCCTCATTGGAGCATTCTAGGATCGCACCATGGAGTGTATGGACAATTTGTTTGATGTAGAATGTGATGCTTTGATAGGTGTTCTTTAAATTTGAGGCTAATGTATACTCCTCCATTATCTGATCTCAAAACTTTAAGCTTAGCATTAAAATGGTTAGTAACATAATTTATAAAGTTTAAAAATGCCTCAAACACTCTATTCTTAAAGGGAGGTAAGGTAATCCATGTAAATTTAGATTTCTCATAAATGAAGATCACAAAGTATTTATTGTTATCCCTAGACATACAAGGAGATGTCCACACATTTGAATGAACTAAACTAAAACAATTTTTATAAATAGTTGCTAATTTTGGGAAAATAGTATTACAATGTTTACCAAGAAAGTATGCTTCACAATTAGAGTGATCAAAAGAAACATTAGGCATCATCAACTTAAAGCACGAGAATGAGAATGACCTAATCTAGCATGCCACATAGAATCAAAAGAAACAGATAAACATGAATAAGAATTGCTAAGTGAATAATCGTCTAAGACATAAAGCTCATCTTTAGTCCCTCCTATGCCAAGCAATTTTTTTTCTCAATATCCTGAAAATACACATTTTTAGAACCAAATATAGCATAATGATTCAAATCATTTGTTGTTCTCTTAACTAATTATATATTATATGTAAACTTATATATATAGAAAGCCCTAAAGTTCTTGTTGAACAAGCGCAAGTTACCAATCCTTTTCCCATGTATTTTAACCCCAAGTAAATCCATTAGTATCGATTGATCCATTTAGCAAAATTTGAAAGATATTAGTAATAATATGTTGGTCAGATGTCATTGGCGATAACTACTTTTATATAGTATATATTTCGAATTAAGACTCTTAATTATAAGAAGAAACAAATGTAGTATCATGCTCATGTTGCAACTCACCCGTACTCCACCTTTTAACCGACACTTCCCTCGAAAGCAATTCCATGTCGGTGACGAACTGTGAATTAGAAAGAAGAAGACATGATTAACTACAGTCTCATAAACAACAAATTCAAAAACCAAAGCTTATTTTATGACAAGTTAAGATAGCATACCCATCAAGAGCAATGAAAAGAGACCAGCTTTTTTCTTCACAGTCTTCACCTTCATACTGATGTACACATAAGAACAATGGAAATATATAAACTTAGGGGTTGCTTGACACTGGCTGTTCTTTAGATTGATTTATATTGTAGTTTTTTGGCTTTAAATATTTTAACTGTAAAATCTGTGAGTATTATTAAAAATAATGATTTATAATTTTTTTTGAATTATATTTAAAATAACAATCACAGACTTTATCGCTAAAATCTGTAAAACCAAAAATCTACAATAAAAAAATCTAAAGTAGCTGTAATTGTCAAGCAACTCTTAACATTATCTAAATGCGATTTTAATCAATTATAAAATAAAAATTCAAAAATACATAAATAAATAATAAATTTTGATCATCATTTATTTTTTCAAAATTAGTTTTTCCAATTTATTTTGTTAAAGATAATATTAGAAATTTAGGAAAATGTTCTTAAACATTTAAAGATAATATTAATATACATAAAATGATACTAAAAAGCTAAAATATTACTACAAATATGTTAAAATGACATTATGATATTTTTTGAAGACTAAAAATATGTTCTTCAAATTTTAGAAAGAATATAGTAATATTTAGACATGATTTTCATATTTTTATAAAAAAAATTCCTAAAATTATAATATACATTTAAAAATAGTTTTGACATATATACAGTTTAAATGTTTAAAAAGATGAGTATAAATATGGTAAAGGGACATATTAAATATTATAAAAAATTTGGAAAACTAATTTTTATATTTTTTTTTGTAGAAATGATATACTAATATAAAGAAATGGTTTAGATATATTGAAAAATGGTTTCTAAAACTGTAACAAATACTTAAAAGAGAACGGATTTAATATATTATTTAATGTATTAATATTTTTTTAGTGGATCTGTAGCTCTTCTTCGATTTAATGGTAGAAAAAAACCAAAAAAGATAAAAAGTTCTAAAAATCCCTAATCTAGTAGCCGTCGAAGTATCCCGGTGCTCTGACGTCTTTTGGGTCAAACTGTTAATATCGTTACATCGTCGCTGTATATTTGATGGAGCCACCTGAAGGTTATTTTACATAATACCAATTTTATTTATTTTCTAATTTTATGTTCGTGTTAAGCCTTTAGCTAGGCTAAAGAGCTTGCTTTCTTGTTGCCAGGGCAGTCTTTACCATATATTTATTCTAAAGTAACAATCTTTGTCGACTTGTGAATACGATGGTATAGTCTTGTTGAGAGCAATTCTGCAGTGTTATGTATTGATTAAAAAGTTTTTTTTTGTTTTGTTTTGTTAATTCTCTACGATTACAGATGGGAAGTCTAATTTCGCCAATGAGCTTTATGGAGAAAGTTTGCAGCTTTCGAAACCTGGTGAGAATCTTACCCTCATAGGTTATATGCAATTGGAAGCACCTTAAGGTTACATGCTTTTTTTCTGATTCTAATGGCTAAATAGGTTGTCATAGTTTACTAAGATTTCAATGTGGCTTGGGTTAGAAAATTTAGTTTTTATATTACTGGATGCTTGTTTTAAATTAATCTTCACTTATGCAACTACACAGTTAATGTGGTGATACAATCTGTGTCTTCTAAGTTTTGCACTTTTTGTTTGTTATAAGTTGTGCTGATTTATGTTGTTGGGTGTCTTTAAATGTGGATTCTTTTTTCTTCTTCTGATTTTCCTGCTTTCAATTTTTGCAAAAGCGCTTCTGTTTTAGTTTAAAAGTGCAGTGAAAATATATAGCGGCTTCCCCGATTTAGTGAATAGCTGCATGCGTGTTGATATTCCAAAGGAGTATTTGGTTCATGCTGCTGCAATAAGAAGGATATCTTGAGAAAATATGGACATCTTTTAAGAAAGATGCTCACTTTCTCCCGTTAATTTAAAGGTGTCGATCTGGAATTAGTGTTGGGTTTAAAAATGCAGATGTGACTATTACCTTTCAATTGGGGTCAGCATTGTCTGGTTGGTGTACAATAGAAATCACTCAGGTCTTCGAATGATTGTATTTGGCATTTGTCATTCACGCTTGCAGGTACTAGTTGTTGGTAAGGCTTCTTTAGTGTTCTGAAACTTGATGACCTTAGTGTGAGCATGGATATATTACTCTACTGTACTACTGTTGTATTAGATATACTCAAATGATCGTAGAATTACTAAAGGGGAGTCTGGTGAGACCACTGTGCGTGCTGTAATTGATCAGCTTTAATTTCTTATATCAAATATGTTCTGAAGTGTCACATAGGCCATAGTACTAAGTTGACGCCAAGGCTTTTATGTTTAGTTTGAAACAGGTTGGGATTCTATTTACTAATGAATTGTTTGTAGTTTTTTCACTTTTATGGCATACAATAAAGTGTATCATATTTCTGAATGCCATCTGCTTATGACCTGTTTTGATGAAGTTCTTTGCTGTCCTGCTGTGTTATTAGTTGTATCCTCTTTTTGGATTCTTTTGTGAACTTAGTAGATTTCATATATGACATGAACCGCACCTGCTTTGTGCTTTGTTGTACAGTTCGTTTAAGTTTCATATTTAATAGCAATACTCTCTGTGTTCTTCTTTCTATCAGTTGTGTGAGATCTGTGTCCCCTTTGTTGTCTCTGAGAGGAGGTTTCGTGGTTATTAGTTGTTACTTTGTAGGATACAAGGCCATCACACTATTCTAGTGGATAATATTTATCTTGTATTTGCTGGGTTGTTTAGGATTATAGCAGCATTAACTTAAACGCATTGTTAACGATCGTTTTGGTTTAGGTAATGATGATCGCAATATTGAGGATTTAGATGGATCCTTCTTTGGAAGTTCAGATGATGAACCAAGTGAAGATGACTCGATGAACAAGGAAGGTGAGATTAGACGTGAGAAATTCCACAAGGTATTCTTTCTAAATTGATTTTTTTTTTTTCTTCTGCCTATTCAGTATGAAAATGCTTTTTCAGTTTCCATAAACTTTTATCTATGATTGGCTTTACTGCTAAAATCATAGCTTGGATACCGTGAGGGGATTTCTGCTGGGCAAGAAGCTGCTGCACAGGAAGGTTATAACGTTGGCTATAAGGAATCAGTTCTTGCTGGGTACAAGTTTGGTATTGTTAGAGGTGTTTCGAGGTAATTATTAGATTAGCTTGGCTTGTACAAATCTGATCAACCATATCGAGTAGTAGTCTAATACATATTCTGTTTTGACCTTTTTTGAAGTGCGCTTGCTTTTCTCCCAGATGAGCTAAGGGATAAGCTGATGGATGAACAAGAAACAAGAGAGAAGTTTCAGAAATTACAC
The DNA here is from genome assembly GCA_039880935.1 of Streptanthus diversifolius. Lineage (NCBI taxonomy): Eukaryota > Viridiplantae > Streptophyta > Magnoliopsida > Brassicales > Brassicaceae > Streptanthus > Streptanthus diversifolius. The sequence continues at coordinate 7,653,032 of JAXGFM010000003.1, read as the reverse complement.
AATTCTGTGCATGATCTCTCAACGGAAGCCGCAATGAAACTGTTTTATGGAACTCTGACTGCAAAGCAAAGGGAAGAGAAGAGTGGAGAAGAAGTGCCTGACTCTAGTCCTGCTTCTTGTTCTGGTTCTGGCTGTGGCGTTACTGCCACAACTGACTTGGTAAGCTATGTTACTGAGCTAAGCTCTCTTCTTGACAAATCTCCTAAGATTGAAGTTAAGTTGGACACATAGACGAGGAGAAGAGTGGAGAAGAAGGGCCTGACTCTAGTGTTGGTTATGGTTCTCTCTCTGGTTTTGGCGCTACTGCGACAAATGACTTGGGTAGCTATGTTACTGAGATAAGCTCTCTTCCTGACAAATCTCCTAAGATTGAAGTCAGAATAAGAGTGATCGTCCCAATATTCAAATTTGTTTTTTTTTATGCATAATCATTACTTAATAAACAATATATTAAGTACAATTTACCCTATGGAATGGAAAAAATTACTGACTTGAAAAAGTAGGTTCAAATTGATGATAATAAAACTTCCATGGAGGTCGAAAATTAATAGATGCATATGGAAATGATGAATTTTATTGGTAACAAAAGAGTATGAATATATGCTATACTTTAGAAAATCGTAATATGAAATTGTAATGTATTGGGAAAATGGATTACTACGGATTAAGAGGTGAAAATGTGGTGGTTCATTATTTTGAGGTTTTATTTACCTCAATTTCCCCTTCAGAATTTGAAGATGTTTCAAGAGAGGTACCAGTTTCCATTACAAAATGGTTAACCGCTTTGGCTACAGGAGGAAGTTCACAAGAATTTATTTATGATGCACTTCCAAAAGACCCATGTTTATATGGAATGACCAATTTTATGTTTTCAACAATCATGGTCCATTAATAAAGAGGATGTCCTTGAATGGGTTAATAGGTTTTAGCGGTCATGATATTTAGACCAACATCTAAATATGAAAATCATATGTTTTATCCTAAAACTGATGCATTCAAGCCATATGACAGAATATAATTAAGACCAATAAGTCTATAGTTAAATCTTTATAAATGAATATTCTTTGGACCAGAAAAAAATATTTGTTTAGTAAAATTATTTATTAAATAAATTTTTATTCATTTAGACAGTATTTTTGGACGTCTAGAAACTTAAGAATAATGCAAATTAGGAAAAGAAAGTTCTCTATAACTAGAAAAATAAAGTTTTTTATAACTATAAAAAGGAAGTTTTCTAGATTTGATGTAGAATTAGGAAAAAAAAGTCTTCGTTTTTGAGATTCAATGTAACTTATATAAACACAAGTCTTGGTGATGAATTGTATAACCTAAGAAAGAGGTAACGAGAATGATGTCGTTATGGAATTGACTACTAACAATGAAATTATTGAGTCTGTACTAAATTATGAGAATGATACAGAACCAGATGATAGTAGCTTCACACCAAATGTGTCATCAAAAAAGCATATTAAGCAGTAATCAATTTACATAACTACTTTTTACAACACGAGCAAGACTCATAAAGTTTTGTTTGCGATATGAAAAATCAAGGATGAGATGAATTTTGGTGGAAAAAAGCAAAAAACTATAGAATCATTTTTGTAAAATAATAACTTATTGTACAAATATTATTGATTTAAAAAATATATTTTTCATATATATATATATATATATCTTATGAAATGTGATGATTATTTATTTATATTTACATAGGATCTTTAAAGATTTCAAAAAAAAATTATTCATTAATGCATTAATCGAGATTATTCATTTAGCCAATTAGCCCAAATCGGGATCAGAAAAAATTATTCATTTGTCGAGGTTATTCATTTATCAAATATTCATTTATCAAGTTTTAATTGTATATACTGTGGGATATAAAATAATTTCAAAATGTGCTTTGCTAGAGACTAAACCTATATGTCGGATCGACTGATATAAGATAATATATTAATTGCTCAAGAAATATTTCATAATTTACGGACAAAATACTTTTTACAAGAGTAAGTATATGGCAACTAAGACGGACATGAGTAATGCATATGATTGGGTATAATAGTTTTTTATAGAGAATCTTTTAAGAAAAATGGGGTTTTCTTCCGTGTGGATCACATGGATGATGTGGTGTGTTACATCCATTCAGTACAAAGTCCTTATTAATGGTCCACCGAGGGGTAACATTGTTCCCAGAGAGGCCTAAGACAAGAAGATCTTTTATCTTCATATCTCTCTATTTTATGTACGAAAATTCTAGTAGAAAATATTTGGAAAGTCGGAAAAAATTGGTAACAGGGTTAAAGATAGCAACGGAAAGTCTATCTCACATCTTCCGGTTGTGAATGATAGTCTTTTTTTTCAAGAAAATAAAGATGAATGTGAGGTGTTTTAGAAATCCTTAAAGATTATGAGGCAATTTCCAGATAGAAAATAAATTTTGATAAATCATATTTACAGTTTGGACATAAAGTGAATGATTCAATCAATGAGAAATTGAAAAAAATAGGTATATCTAATCTTGGTGGAATGGAGTCATACTTAGCTATACCAAAAAGCTTAGACGGTGCAAAACCCAAGATATGAAATGCTTAATAATAGAGTTAATGGCTGGACATTATGATTCTTAACGAAAGGTGAGAAATAAGTTTTAATAAAGTCAGTAGCAAAAGAATTACCAAACTCATCTTATGTCATGCTTCAGATTACCCAAATCGATAACTAAGAAACTTACAATCTCAATTTCAAAATTTTAGTGGAGTATGAATGGTAATAATAAATGAATGCACTGGATGTCGTGGGAGAAGTTATGTCGAGACAACGGTGATGGGTGGCCTTGGATTTCATGCAATTGAGAATCTTAATACAAATTTATTAGCAAAAAAATTATAGCTATTGATTGACAAACCTAATTCACTTTTTGCAATGCTTTTTAAAGGTATATGCTTAAGAAACACGGATCTATTGGATCTAGTCAGATCATATTTTCCCATCTTATGGATGAAAGAGTATAATATATGATAAATATCTGGTTAATAAATGACTAACCAAAAGGGTGGAATCCGAAACATCCATTTTAATGTGGAATGACCTAAGGATCTCTGTCACTCTTCCGGATCAGAAACCTGCAAATACAATATTTACTTAACAATTTGATTGACTTGATGACTCGTACAGAGAATATGCAATTTTTTAAAGCAGTGATCATTCCAAAGGGTATCACTATTATCCAACATATGTCGCTTAGTCGGTTGCTGAAACCATAAACTTATGGGTGGTATTTTACGAAAAATGAAAAATATTGAGTTAAATTGGGTTATACATTGAACATTATATTCTGGCTCATGACATCTTGAAAAATTTTATGGTCCAGATGTTAAACCACTTTTTGATTTTCTCATAAAAAAATAAATGTCCGCTGAAATAAAACATATTTTTGGAAAATTATTTTGGGATGTGTCTCGGTTACTAAAAATTTATGGTTACATGAGATACAATTTATGGTCACATGAGATACGTTGTGATACACAATGTGCATATTGTGGAGCATATGAGGAATCAATAAAGCGTGTTCTCTTTGAATCTCCTTCAGCGATTCAGACTTGGACATTTTCTAAAGTTCCTTCGAATCTAAGGATTTTTCCTATGTCATTAATTTTCTCAAATTTGGTTTTCTATTCTGGAGGTTCCTTAAGAATAATAAAAATAATTATTTTCTATGGATAATTTGGTATATGTTGAAGAGTCGGAACAAAAATATCTTTAAAAACAAAGATGTGAATCCCCATGAGATTCTCGCCACCTCGGACACAAAAGGTCGACTATGGAACGAGGCTCAGTTGTTGAAAAAGTAAAAATAAAAAATGAAACTATTCACAATTGGATAATGAAGTGCATGAGGGTTGGTGGTGTTTTATAAATGACGTTTGGGAGGACTCGGATGTTTTTGGTGCAAGAATGGGTCTATAACAAAGAGGGAGACACATAAACAATGTTGGGGATCAGTAATATACATTGTAGTCTTTCCTTTTTATATGCAGAATTTAAAACTCTTAAAACTCCAAAAAATATATGAATGAATTACAACATGATTATGTGACTTTTGCCATACATTATTCCGATTTCGTGAAGATGGTGATTAATCTTATAGTGTCATGCTTTTTCAACATCTTTTGAGGAATTTCAGAAATGGAATACAGTTTTCAATACCTTTACTATCAAATTTATTCAACAGACAAATAATTCAAATGCGGACAAGTTGGCACGGAATGCACAAGCTCTTCCATCACCAGTGTTTTATGTGGATTATGTTCCACTGGTTTGACTACATGAACCGTTTTATATAATTTATGTTGAAAAAATTAAATTTTTCTATTTTTAAAATTAATAAATAAAATTATTTTGATAAATAGTAAACATTCTATAAATTAACTAATATTAATTCTATACCATTTCATAATTTAATAATATTACTATTTATTAATTTTTAACTAACAAAATCATATTTTGTTCTTCTCATAATATATATATGCTTATAAAATTTTGAATTATAATATATGAAAAAATAAATATATTTTGTTATCATATGGATGATGCAATTATCTATTTGTATACAAAATAAGATGAAAATACAATAATTAAAATAATTAATGATAAATAAGTTGAATTTTTTATAACTAATATTGGATGATCATATGTAATTAGGTCTTAGTATTTATTATGTACTATTTTAAAAGTCTATCTAAACTAAATTAACCTTGTGTTAAAAAAAACTAAACTAACCTTAATTAATTAATTGAATTAGTAGTTTACAATTACATATATCGTAAATCACTTAGTAATTTTCTTATTTTAATAGTATAGATAAGTTAATATTAATTATTTTATAATTTTTTGTCCTTTATTATATTGAAAATAAACTTTTTACATATATAGTCACGTACAAATCTGTTGTTAAAAAAAAGTCAAATACAAATATACCTACAAATTATTCAACAAATTTTATCCACGGACCCAAAATCCGTAATAACCCCAAAAAGCCCAGAACATCGGATATCTATAACCAGACTCGGGTCGGGTTAGATCTAGCCGCTTGAGTCCCCCGTAAACAGATCTAAAGAGCAACACACCGTATATATAATAAGTATCTCGCAGGAAGCGCGTCGCCGATCACGCGCAATCATCTGTAATCTGCCTCTCTCTCTCTCTCTCTCTCTCTCTCTCTCTCTCTCACCTAATCAAAGATTGTTTTTAATGGTGAAGTCAATCTTTATTCGTCCGTGAAGTAACTCATCAACCCAAGGTTGCTTCATTCATACTTCAAATCTCCTTCTCAGCAACAACAAGCACTCTCTGCCATTTGTGTTAGTATATACAATCTCATCCCCTTTCTCTCTAGGGCGTAGTAGAGAGAGGGCACGTCGTCTCGTCGACAATGCTAGAATGGCTCAATATAGACAATCGGGAACGGAGAGATTCAGCGGTCGCGCCGGCGTTTACCCTCACTATTCCAACAACAACGGCTCCGCACCCTCTTCTTCTTCTGATCACATAGCGATCGGGATCCGAAACGGCATCGGAGGAGGAGGAGGAGGAGCGACTCAGCATCACGGGAAGGCTAACCGTTGGAAGCGATCCGTAAGACCTGACCGGATTCGTCGACTTGGTATCAGCTCTGTTATCTTCGTTCTCTGCCTTGTCCTCGTTGTCACTCTTCTAGCTTACTATTACATCTCTGGTTTTACTAATAATATTGGCTTCGATGATAAAGGTTCGTTTGCATTTGGATCTTCTTCTTTTGTTGTTATGCTTGAAATCGGATTTGTTTTGCTTATTATATCTCTCAGATTGTTTCTTATTTAACTTGACGTAGGATTAGATTCTTACGATGGTGATTTTCTGACGAATGGGACGAGAATTGACCCTGCGAAAGTGCTTGAGTTTGGTCACGGTTCGGTTCTTCATGGAAGGGACTCGAGGTATTGGGATAAGGATGATAGAAGAAGGGATGATGATTATAATGGAGATGAAGTAGAGCATAAACCTGAAGATTTATCTGTTGATGTGGCTCAAGTGAAAAAGGATCCTGTAAAGGGTTTAGATTTGAAGGGAATTGGTATGTACAATGAAGCTGGACGGAATGAGTTAAAGAAGTATGAAGTAGAGTATCAAGCTTCCCTTGTGAAAGGTGGTGAGGAGAGAAACGGTGGGGATCACGAGGTAGTTGATATGGTGGACCCTAATGATGATGATGCTATTGATTCTCATGATAGTCAAGGTGATGAATACGTTGATTCTGGGCATGATGAGGATGACAATGAAGAGATGCATAAGGAGAAGCATACCGAGGTTCTTCATTCCATAACTAAGCAACAGAACAATGAAAAGGATGATGGAGCTGCTACTTCAAAAAGGTCACTTGGGGATAAGGGTGGTAAGTCCGGGAAAACATCAAGATCTGATACAAAAAGAAGAGGTCGAGGTCGCAGATCGTCAGGTGATAACTTGTAATTTATATGGGTTGAGATTCTCAGTCTGTGTTATTTGTTTCTCATTATTCTGTCGTTGTTCAACTCTTTCAGGTGCATCTTGTGAGATGAAACTATTGAATTCTAGTCAGCCAATAGTGGAGCCATTGAATACTCGGAAATCTGCTAGATTCTCCTTGCAGTACATAGAGAATGAAGATAAACCTGATGGAGAAGAACAGTGGGAGCCTAGGTTTGCTGGTCATCAGAGTTTACAGGAGCGAGAAGATTCCTTTTTGGTTCAAGACAAGAAAATTCATTGTGGTTTTGTCAAAGCTCCCAAAGGATCTCCAACCACTGGGTTTGACCTGACGGAAGATGATACTAATTATATCAGTAGATGCCACATTGCTGTAATCTCATGCATCTTTGGCAATTCTGATCGCTTGAGGCCTCCTGCCAATAAAATGGTAAGATTCTGTCCATCATTGATGTATGTTTATGTTGTTTAGCTTTCTATTTTTTACGTCTAAGATTTGGAAACTGTGACCAGTGAGTTGTCATTAGAGTAGCCTACTTCGCATACATGGAGCCTGAGTTTTAGTGGCAGATACATAGTCACTAGCAGAGACTTGGGAGCCGAGATATCTTAGAGTTAAGAGTGGAACGTGTTGACCTTGCAGTTTAACCAACTCTTGTAGACTAGTGGCTGGAAATAAGATTAAAATAAGCAGTTTTTGAGCTAGGTACATAAATAGTGAATGCTTAAATAGCTGGCATCTTAAACTTGGTTTTGTGGGTGTTTTCATCAGCCATGTACAGCCATCTGTTAAGATCTCTGCTCATGGCCTTATATAGGGTTTACCAGGACCTGGGAGTAGCTCCTCTCGCATAATTACCTAGTTTCATTGTAGTGGAGTAAGAGTTAACAAGCAACCACATGTTTCCTTAAGAATCTCAATAGACAGATTTGCTCTGTTATGTTTGTAACTTGCTTTTGCTTTGTTGGTTATGATATTTTTTTTTTCTTGTGCTAACCTGAGTTTTTTCTATTCATTTAGATAAGTCGGTTGTCAAGAAAAAATGTTTGCTTCATTGTCTTCGTGGACGAGATTACAATGCAAACACTTTCTGCTGAAGGCCATGCCCCAGACAGAGCAGGATTCATTGGTTTGTGGAAGTTGGTTGTCGTGAAGAATCTGCCTTACGCAGATATGAGGAGGGTAGGAAAAATTCCAAAACTATTGCCGCACCGACTTTTCCCATCAGCAAGGTGAGTCTTATGTGATAGCGATAATTCTCATTTTGATTGGTCTTATTAGCACATAAATTACCATCATTTGAATTAGAAAACAGATAAGTAGCTCATACTTGAGTATGATTGAAAAAATACCCGAAAGAGCATCAGTTATATAAAGCATATCTATTATATATTTTTAATTTGAACCACAAAAGAAAGAAGTCAAGTGTGGACATTGAAGATTAGGTCTTGAAAGTGGTTCCTCTGGACATATGCATCTGAATGCGATCGCAATACCAATTGAAAAGTTTCTCAAGTCAGACCAAATTAGTATCAACACACAGCGTAAAATTCATGTACTGTTTCTTGTTCCAGGTACTCAATCTGGTTGGACAGCAAGTTACGACTTCAGTTGGATCCCCTACTCATTCTGGAGTACTTCTTATGGCGTAAAGGTCACGAGTATGCTATATCCAATCACTATGACCGCCATTGTATATGGGAAGAGGTTGCACAAAACAAGAAGCTGAACAAGTACAACCATACTGTTATTGATAAACAGTTTGAGTTTTACAAGGCTGACGGGCTGACCAGATTCAACGCTTCGGATCCGTTCAAGCTTCTTCCAAGCAGTAAGACTCTGTTTCATAATAGTTTTTGAAGCCAACTGTAATTTCAGCATTTAGGTTATATGCTCTTTGTTGGTCGAATCGTTTTTGCCACTATATGTTAATGCGTACAATATGTTTGTGCGTTTTGCTTACTTACGATCCTCTTGTTTATCTTGTTCGCAGATGTTCCAGAGGGGTCTTTCATAGTACGGGCACATACTCCCATGTCGAACCTATTCTCCTGTCTTTGGTTCAACGAAGTGGAACGCTTCACTCCCCGTGATCAGCTGAGCTTTGCCTATACTTACCAGAAACTAAGAAGGATGAATCCTGACAAACCATTTAATCTTCACATGTTTAAGGTAAACATACCCTTTGAAAACTCCCCATGACTATAATTCCGCATTGACCAAACAATAGACTGCTTGATGCTCATCTATAAATGGGTTTGCCTCCATATGCAAGCTTGGGTTTAGGGCTGTAAAGTCGAAAGTGGTATTGACATGATATGGACTGAAGTCATATAAACTAGTATCAGAGCCAAACCACAAATGCAGTGGCTTGTCTAGTCGTGGGACTCCATGGTAGTATGTAATGGTTGCATATTTATCTTGTAAGCTATTAATCACTGATGGGGTCATCAAACTATTATTTGAGTCGTTAGGAAATAATAATACCAGATCTAAGATGTGTTGAATTCATGTTGGTTAGTATAAGAATCATATCCTATGATTTTTGGAGTTGTGAATTAGGTTTTATATCATAAGCCTTTAGTAGTAAAACTTAACATGGAGAGAACTCAACAGATGGATTTGTGGATTAGGTTTCATATCATGAGTATTAAGGTAGTAAAGAGTGTCCAGAACTTAGATTTCTAAGTTTCCACATGTTTTGTTTTGTTTCCTCGTCTAAATTTTCAGGACTGCGAGAGAAGAAAGATTGCAAAACTGTTCCGTCACAGACCAGAGGAGAAGCGAAACCTTATACAAGCAGCACTACAATAAACGGCCTGAGATTTTTTGTTTAATCCGTCATGTATATTACTTGTGGCTCTCTACTGCTATATATACAGTGTCGTTTGAAGAAAAGCACGTTTCTTTGCTCCAGTGACTTTAAAACTGCTTACGTTGGATCGAGTATGTTACTGCGACGAGAACCAGAGGAGGTATACGAAAACAATACGAGGTGACTTGTAGAGATATAGCGCTGCGTTTAAAAGAGTTGAAACTTAGAAGAAGATGAAGAGGCTTTGACTCGATTCGATTTCATGAGAGGGTGTCCTCGATTTTTATTCAATTCATTGCTTTGTTTTAGTATTGTATCACTATCATACAACCAATGAAACTCATTTATAGCAGTTTACTCTTCCGAAACCAAAAAAGTAGAAAAAGAGCCCACGCAAAGCTAAGTATGCTATGATTACAAATTTCTAAAGGCTCTAATATACCGTAATATAATTGAAACTGTAGCTAGATAATGTCAAAAAAGTCTTCCGGAAGTGGCTTAATCTCAATCAATCTCAATCAACACCATGTCTTCAGCATTCCAATCGATAAGATTGAAACCATCTTCATCAAATCCACCAGCAGTCGCAAGCCACTCAATAACTTTTTCTGCTCCTATAATAGGCTCATGCTCCGCTGCTACGATGAGTTGATCCACCGCAACAACCTGGTCTAAAGTTATAGAACCAAAACAGAGTATAACAAGAACTTAATGTTTTAGAAAACTCAATCTCAAAAACTAAAACAAACTATGTCTTAAGTTCCACACAGAACACAACTTGTTCTCCTGTGTAAATACAATCCAAGGGTTTTACTGGTGCGATCCTAGAAATGTCAGAAGAGGAGATTAATCAACCTATCTCTAACGGGGAGCGTCTGCCACTGGAAATGGACAAAGGCAAGAATAATTTGGATTTGTGCAATGAGTCTGTTCTGGAGCTGGACTAGAAGCAGCCTATAGACGTGGAACTGGACCAAGAGAAGATCATGCACATGGAGATTCAAGAATAGGAGGTCCATGACGTGTTTAAAAACCCACTAACTCATTCTAGAGTTAAATTCCATAGAAAACCTATTATGCAAGTGATTTGGGTCTGACTAAAAAGGAAAAGAAAGCCCAAAAAAAATAAACCAATTGGGCAGGTTTTATTGTTTTAATTTGTAATAGATGACTTAAATTGAACCAAAACACTTAAATTAGAACAATTATGATTATGGTTAGTAAGCTAAACCGTTCTAGTTTAGTAATTTAGGATTTGTAGCCTTTCAAAGGCAGTTTCTTCTCCCTTGTACAACAGCCTACGAATTTTGAGTAAAAAGATAGCTTTCAAGCTTTTGTGTTCTTCCTTTGTGCTTTCTCTGTCCAGCCTATGAACATTGACCATCACCTGGTGTATGTGCTATAATATGAATCCCTTAACTGTAGACAGATTGATGCTGAGTTTTGGAGATTCAAATCATCCTTTTGGTCAGTCATAACCCTAAGGAGAAGTCCACCCACGTTTTTGGAGAGCTAGTAGCCTCCAATCCCATCGCCACCCTCCTTCAAGTGATCCAAAGATTCATCACCTATCCAAGGACGCACCAAGTGGTATCAGAGCCACTTGAAGGTTAGTTTGTGGAGATCATCTCAATTTCACTTTTATCATTCACAATTTTAGGGTTTTGTTTTTTCTTTCATCTTAAACACTTTCTTCTCTTTTTATCTTATGTAAGTCAGCTGAGCCACTCCTGAATTACAAAAAAAACAAAGAAAATAATCATTCAAAAAAAATTGATCTATAAAAAAAAAAGCAGAGGAGAAATCCTGCTAGGAGTTGGTTAATCAGCTGACGAGAAAAATCTTGCAATCTTTCTATCTTAATCACAATAGGTTATAGCTATAGATCTTAGGTGATTGGGCTTTGATCTATTATGAACTTGTGGGAATATCAAGAGGATTGAACACTGAGATAACCAAAAGAGCGAGAGAGGATTTTCTAATCTGTTTGCTAAGTTTGTTTCAGGAACTTCATGGCAAGGAAAAATTCAGTGGATCAGATATTTCATCTTGATCAGTTCCAATGTAAAGCTATGATGGCTGAGATCACTAGGAAACTGCAACAAAATTTCAATAGGACTAACCATGCTAATAAGTTTCATGACTTTTCAATCTCTGCAGGCAGAAAAGCAAGAGGAGTTAACTCTTATCACCATCGTCGCCCTAGAGCATAAGAATACCTTAGTCAATCCAAGCTTGGGATTCCATCATTCCTTGGGAAGATTGATCCTGAAGCTTATCTGGAATGGGAAGAAGAGATGGAATGGGTGTTCAGTTGTTATCACTACACTGAGGCAATGAAGATCAAACTTGCAACAAGTGGATTCAGTGGTCATGTCATCCATTGGTGGGATCAGATTGCATCCACAAGGAGGCACAATGGATAACCTCAGATTGCTTCTTGGTTTGAGATGAAATTTGTTATGAAAAAGAGGTTTGCTCCATATTATAATAAATTTGGTTATGAGCAGGACAAACACCGAAGGAGTTCACAAGGGAGGACTATTAGGAGTAGATCAAAGAGTTCTAAGACTGTGAGGAGCAGCCAAGGGAGGAGATCAAGCTCACACCTATCACCCATCCAGTGGACACGCCAAAAGCATATGTATTCCAAGGAGAAATTGGTTCCCTAACAGCCAGAAACCAATCATTATAGTCCAATATGCAAAAGTAAGAAATAAGTTTTTGAAACTTCATATTCTCCTAATAAGCCACGGTTGCCAGGAGGTTGTTTGGGATTGAAAAGTTCTCAAATGACTCAAACACATGTAAGTGTTTTCTACCATCTTCTCAAATTTATTTTATGTTTAAGGGAAAAGAAATTGTAGAAACTAACCACCTGTGAACCGGTGAGTCCGAGTAGCCTTGTCTTCTCTTCACTGGACTTTGAGGAGGAGATACTAGGAGAGTTACCCAAGAAAGTACCACCAGCCAGAGGCATGGAGATGCTGAAAGTTGCTAAGGACGCCAATGGAGTTAGAGGAAGAAGAGAGATGTCTGGTCCATTGCCAAATTCGTTTGAAGGTAAGGAATTTATACCTGAGGGTGAGTTTAACAAGGATACTTTCTATGTTCTATCAGTTGGTGTATTAGATGAGACTTGTCTAGGTTTTACTAATCTCAAATTGGTGCAACCGAGTATCAGAGAGTTTTCTTTGCAGGATTATGAAGATAAGCTACCATAGAATACATCAAAGTGATTGTCATTGGACAGCAATTTGGCGCCTACAGCTAGCTTGGAGTTCAAGTCCTTCACTCCTTCTTTCATTGATGAAATTTGTCTCAAACTGTGTAAGGATATTGGTGTGACAAATTCTTTACCTAGTCTGTTTGTGATTGTTACATCTGAAGAAGAGAAACAATTTGGTTTAGAGAATGTGAAAGAACTTTGTATTTCTGGGTTTATTTTTGATAAGATGATTCAATCTTTTGAAGCTCCTAGGCATGAAATGTTTTCTTTATCAGAATGTTCTTTGATTTCTAAAATTAGGATTTCTGAGTTTGCTTTGAGTCATAAGTTGATTAGGAGAACATTAGGACAGAAATCGGTGGGGATTGATACAGATCTTGTGATTGATGAATGTTTCTCTAATAAAGTACTGCATAACTTGAAATCAGTTAGAAAAGGCTGTGAAACTTTGTGTTGTGACAATTTTTTGGTTTTAAAACCTTGTGATATGAACTCAGCCTTAGAGAAAACGTTTTTGAGATTTTTTCCAAGTTAGATCACGAGTTTGCATTGCTAGAATGGTGGTCTAGGAACATGAATAACCTACTTAGAGCTAAGAGAAGTTCTGAATTTGAATATGTTGAGAGAGTTTCTAAGTTAGCACAATACAATCTGTTTGCTAGCAATGATATCTACTTACTTGATTTGTGTTCAAAAGAAAAGTTTTGTTCCAGTGAGTGTTCTAATGCTAAAATGATATATGATCTTATCTTAGATGGTGATTAGAACATGAGTCTTGTTTTTAGGAACTTAAACCCAGGGAATTCAGTTGTCTATTTCTGTTGGACATTTGATGAGGTTTTTCTAGTGTTTGAAAAGAAGCTGGATAGACAGGTTATTGAGTTTGTCCCAAGAACAAGGAGGATTCAAGGTCTGGAAAAACAAGTTGATTATGGACCAAATGAACACTTGAGCAATGAGTGGTGCCAAAACATAGCAAGTACAGGATGTCCACAACAATCTTACCAGTTTGGAGATTGGATATGGGATCACACAAGGCAGCCGCTTCCAACATCCCAAGGTAAGTACGCCTTTAATCATATCTCCAAAGATTTTAACTTGTTTTCTTGTTTTGTAGATGAATTGGATTTGAGGTCAAGTCCTTTCAAAGGAAGAGAGGATGATGCGATCTTAGAAAGGCCAGAAGAGGAGATTAAGCAACCTATCTCTGACGGGGAGCAATGTCTGCCACTGGATATGGACAAGGACAAGAATAATTTGGATTTGTGCAATGAGTCTGATTTGGAGCTGGACTAGAAGCAGCCCATAGACGTGGAACTGGACCAGGAGAAGATCATGCACGTGGAGATTTAAGAAGAGGAGGCCCATGACGTGTTTAAAAGCCCACTAACTCATTATAGAGTTAAAACCCATAGAAAACCTATTATGTGAGTGATTTGGGTCTGGCTAAAAAGGAAAATGAACCCCAAAGAGAATATATTAATTGAGTTGGTTTAATTATTTTAATTTGTAATTAGATTACTTAAATTGAACCAAAACATTTAAATTAGACCAATTATGATTAGGATTAGTAAGCTAAATCATTATGGTTTATAAATTTAGGGTTTTCAGCCTTTAAAAGGCAGTTTCTTCCCCCTTGTACAGGAGCCTAAGAATTTTGAGTAAAAAGATAGCTTTCAAGCTTTTGTGTTCTTCGTTTGTGCTTTCTCTGTTCAGCATATGAACATTGACTATCACCTGGTGTATGTGCTATAATCTGAATCTCTTAACTGTAGACAGGCTGATCCTGAGTTTTGGAGATTCAAACCATCCTTTTGGTAGGCCATAACCCTAAGGAGAAGTCCACCCACGTTTTTGGAGAGCTAGTAGCCTCCAGTCCCATCGTCACCCTCCTTCAAGTGATTCAAAGATTCATCACCTATCTAGAGACGCACCATTTACACAGCAAAAAGGAGTGGATTATATTGATATCTTCTCCCCAGTTGCGAAATTAACGAGAGTCAAGCTTATGCTTGGTCTTGCTGCTGCTAAAAGACACTCTCACTCAGATGGACGTTTCTAATGCTTTTCTTCATGGTGAGCTGGAAGAGGAGATTCACATGAGTTTTCCCCAAGGATATACTCTTGCTGCAAGTACCACATTGCTTCCTAATCATGTTTGTCGACTTCGTAAGTCTCTTTATGGATAGAAACAGGCTTCTCGACAGTGGTATAAGTGTCTTTCCTCTGATCTTATGAGTGCAAATTACATTCAGGTCTACATCAGATAACACACTGTTTGTCAGAGATGCATCAACATCATATCATGTTGTCTTCGTCAATGTGGATGATATCATGATAGCTAGCAATAATGATGTTGTTGCAGGCTTGAAAGCCTTTTTCAGGTCAAAAATTACAGATTAGAGATTTTGGCCCGGCTATAATTTTTCTTGGTTTAGAGATAGCTCGTTTTTCTTCTGGAATTTCAGTTGGTTAGCTTAAATATGCACTTGACCTGCTGCAAGATGTTGATTTATTAGGCTCCAAACTTATGGATTCTACATTACATCTTACTAATGATCTTGGAACTCCTTTATCCCATCCCAGACAATATAGACAGTGGATTGGTCGGCTTTTGTACCTTACTATAACGCGGCCACACATTAATTTTGCGGTGCATCGGCTAAGTCAGTTCTTTCAACTCTTACAGATGTTCATCTTCATGCTGCATACAAGATATTGTAGAACCTTATAAAACCGGATTTTAGAAATATTAATTTGCTTTATATTCTATTTCTTGAAATTGAAATAAAATATCAAACACATATATATATATATATATATATATATTAATATCTACACCCACATATATATATATAAACATTATTATTGACATTTATGTGTCATAACTTATTTTAGCAAAATAATTATAGCATTTACATAATTCAACAATACTAAATTACATACTTAAGTATAACATTTTGACCATGAATAATAAATTCAAGAATAAACAACATAATTATTAGCATGAACATAAAATATAACAATATTTAATTTTATGCTTTGACCAAAAATTAAAGTTTCATATTTCACATATTAATCTTTATGATCATGGTTATTATATTTAATATTAACAATGCATGATTCCTTGACAATCATTTTAATATTGACAACTTAATAATAAATAAGATTAACATGACTTAATAACAAATATAAACTATAAAACTTTAAACAGAATTTTATTTTTAAAATCATAAGAACAAAAAACAAAAACATTTGGAGGCGGGATGATCTCTTTCCGTAACTCAATAAAATGTCCGCCATGAGACGGTTTTCATGCATTCTTAGAATCTCAGGATACAACCAAATATTAAGACAAACATGCTTCATTCATGTTTGAAACTATGAGCTAATTATCTACTATATACTCAAGAACAAAAATCTACTTCTGAAAGAGAGAAGTAGAAGAGGAAGAATGAATGAACCTGTTAAACCTTGTGATTTCATTAGCTACTAGCACCTAACACCAATAACCAAAAATATTTTCAAGAGATTTTCAACACTTATAAACTTCTCAAAGAATATCTAAAATATGTCTAATGGTGTTTTCTTTGCTTTAAAATGAAGGAATGGTTTTTTCCTTCTAGGTAGCTTGGTATTTATAGGAGAGGAATAACTTGGTGGTCAATTAGATTTAATGGACAAATTTATTTTGGTTTTTAATACCAAAATTTGTAAATTACAAAAATCTTTGACCTCTTTCTAAGTAAATTATCATTCACGTTTTAACTATATATTATAAGTTTACATGCTTATTAATATATTATTCCAACAGATATTACCATACATCAATAATCCTGGACGAGGATTGATATATTCGGCTTCTACAGAACTTTGTCTCATTGGCTGTGCTGATACTGGTTGGGCTACTTGCAAGGATACACGTCATTGTGTAACTGGTCTCTGTGTTTATCTAGGTACATTTCTCATTTCGTGAAAATCTAAGAATCCACCGTGACTCCTCTAGCTAAGTTGTTTTGTGACAATAAATTAGCCATTCATATTTCTACTGGGAATCAGCTCGCGGATATATTAACCAAGTGTCTTCATCCAGGTCCAATTATATTCCTTATTGAATCGAATGTCAGTGTCAAGTCTTGATCTTCAACAAGATGATCTAAAGCTAAAAACTTGAGGGGACTACCTGGATTGAACCGGTTATATTTGGTTATTGGACTGGAGTAATAGCTAGTTTATTATACAGTTACACACTTGTGTATATAAGCTTAAGTGTAACTAATTGTACATATTAACAAAGCTAATAACAATTTTTCATTCATTTTCTTCCTAAGGTCTTGTCTCCAAGCTTTGTTCATCCAAATTCAATATCACAGATCAGAGGAGAAGCGAAACCTTATACAAGCAGCACTACAACAATAAACGACCAGATCTTTGATCACTTCTTGGCTCTCTACTGCTATATTCCACTCTTTCGAAACAAAAGGAACAAAAGCAAAATCACGGTATGCCGAATTTGGTTTTCTTTAGATTTCATTTGGTTAGAGCAATGTCAAAACTATACCATATTATTTATGAGTGATGGTAAATGCTTTATCGATGGAAAGAAGTTTCGACTAAACTACTAATTTAGGATTTTAAGAGAAAGCTTTTGTTACAAGAAATACGAGTTATTTTATTTGGTGATCAAAACGACGTGTTATTAACATTCACATCAAAGGTATTTATACAACTTTGAGAAGTTCTTGGATGAACATAAAACCGAGCTAAACCTTATCAAACAAGGATTTACAATCTTTATCAAACAAAGATTGAGACAAATCAATCCTTATCCTAAGAGATATATACTTATCACTAATAATCCCCCTCACGTTGAAGCGTAAGTTTCGAACGCCCAACTTGGATAACAACGAAATTGAGCACGACTAAGCGATTTCGTCAGTATGTCAACAACATGTGCAATCGTCCGAATGTGCAAGACAATTAGACCATCACAAACATCATCACGGACATCATAACAATCATTTTAAATATGCTTAGAACGTTCGTGGAAGACAAGATTAGTAGCAATATGAATAGCAACTCTGTTATCACAGGAAAAGTGAGTGAGAAATTTTTAAAGATCCAATCCTTGCAAAAACTTACGCAACCACTTAACTTCATGAAGAGCAGCTGCCAACGACCGATACTCAGCTTCACTGAAAGAGTTAGAAATTTTGTCTTGCTTCTTTGTCTTCCAAGCAATGGCACTAAGTGATCTACGAGTGATTGGGCAAGAACACCAATCAGAATCACAATACATTGTAAGAGACAAGTCGGTAGACGAGCTTAGCAAAACCTTGACCAAGAGAACCTTTCCAAAAACGAACAACCAAAAGCGCAGCTTCCCAATGAGCTTTTTTTGAGTCTTCATGAACTGAGATAAAAACATGTACTGAATAGCTTAGTTCAGGCTGAGTATGTGCAGAGTCATGCTAAGGTTAATATATGCCCGAAGCAAGAAACATAATAAATTCTAAACTTATAAAATAATACTTTGTATACAATGATAAACTTCATTGTTTTATCCTAATAACAATGGTTTGTTGAAAAAAAAAACCAATTTAAAAGCTCTGTCACAATGAAACTTTTCATTTTAGAAATCATATATAGTTTAACCTAAGAGAGGCATAAACTAAATCTTTTTGTTTATCTTATTTGGTAGCAATTGGAAATTGTTTCTATATATTTTTTTTGGTTAGTTAAAAAGCTTATATTTTCATTGTAGTTCATGTTTTGTTTATCCACAAAGAGAAACGCTGTTTTATAGTTCAATTATTTAGAATTGAATTATATCAAACTAATAGTAAAATAATGCCCTATTTTAAAAATTAATTGCGCTAAGCTAATGTTTCTTTTTTTTTATCACCTAAGCACGGTTCTGAGTATGTGCAAGATATATCAACGGTCCCATAGGCCTGAGATACTTCTTTGGACCAGTCAAAAGCGGAGTGTCAACCATCGCAAGTTTATGGTTTTTCTCAAGAGGAGTATCTGCAAGTTTGGAACCATAATCTTTCAGAGAAACAGAAAGAAACCAACCTCGACAAAGTTGTTCTTCATAATCATTGACAGAGTCTCCCCAAAACAATAATTTCCTATGCACTTTCAGCATCCTCTATTCTCTGTGTGACGGTTTCGTCTCGTCGAAAGCAGCCATGCTCAATAAAAATAGGAAGAAAGACACATAAGCTCCATTCCGTTGTCACTTCTTACCGGTTGGTTGTTTGAAAAAGTCGGTGGTGAAGATCTCCTTTACCTCTAGAGAGTATAGCAAAACTCGACCATGGGAAACTATTAGGGAAATAAACTGGACCGGCTCTGGCATGTGGATTTTCAGTACTATTTTTGGAAACTCTATTCATCAAAAGTGTTTTTTTATAAAAAAAAAATTTGGAAAAAGTAAATAAAAGGAGTGTTTTAATTTTTTTTTTTTTTTGATGGTTGCGTTTGGCTATTATTTGCAATTTCGGGAAAAAGAATTCTTACCAAAGCTCATGTAGTGGGTGCAGTACGTACTGAATGAACCCACATCTGTGCACGCCAAAAAGCGTGGATCGACAACTAAATACAAAGCAAAAGTTCAAAAGATTGCACATGAATGTGGTTTGGCCATCTTGGAGATCGATCCATAGTCAAGAGTTCTGGAAGGATATGAATCCTTTAGAGCTCGGAGACATACCGCCTCTTAAGAAAGATGTGTTCCTTCTTGGTTATGCAGGAGGTATATATTTATTTTGAAGAGATCACACTCATATATAAAGTGTTGGGGATATTCATTGTCAATTGGTTTTCAATTGGAACTCCATGATAAACCCAAATTTAACTCACATTTACTAAGCTCTTATGCTTCGGTTACTAACTTTTCTGTGGCTCAAATGCATGTAATAGAGTTTGGATTACAAAAGGTCCTTAACTAAATTTGGAACTGACAAGTACCTTCAGCAACTTACTAAGAACACAAATAGATGCAAATATGAAAAGTGGAAACAGTGGTGGACCAGTAATCTTAGAGAATAAAGTCGTTGGTGTATCATTTGAAGGTTCAATGATACAAAGATATATAAGTTGAAACTGGATTATGTTTTGCCAATGCGAAACCAATGTTTGATGGAGACAACCTTTAACTTTTGAATTATTGTTACCCTGACAGGATTTAGAAGATGACAAGGTTCTAGTCCTTAACTATGAATCTGATAAAAAGGCAACTTCTAATATCTTGAAAAGTCACAACATAGACTCCGCCAATTATAATTGGGATCTTTATGATCTATCAAAGATACTAGGAATGATTGACATTTTGCTGCGTCCAAGTTTTCTTCCTCTGCTACTTGCTATGACGTTCAAAGATAATAGTATTATTGAGCTTCCTGTCTTGGAGTCGATGTCTCCCTTTGCTGCTTGATCCCATGCACGTTCAAAGGTGCTAGGTTTGGTTACGTCTTGTCCAAGGCTAAAAGCGGAACAACTTAAGTTATTCAAATAGATTAAGGTTTTATAGGCAACATCATCAAATAATGATTTTGTTTTGTAAGCTTATTATTACATTTCATTTTTTGCTGCCCACAAAACCAAACTGTTGCAAAATATGACTGTTAACCAATACTGGGGAAGGATACAGATGGTGTAATATGTAACAGTTGATCAATCTGTTTGACACATTTAACATCTCTTCAGTACCAAATCTTAAGCAAAAGCAAAACAAATTAATGATTATCGAACTGTGAAAAAAAAAAATTCCCTACGCAACTCGTAACAATCATCTCTTCTCCTTCTCTTCTCTTCTCGTTTCTTCTGAGACGTGAAGTGCTTCACACTGTCTCTGCAGCCTCGTAAAATCCATACATATATATTGAATCTGTTTTCTCTCTGTCACTCTCTACACAGCTTCAAAACCATCTTGAGGAAGAATGAGGTGACGGTTGGGCCTTGGTGACTTGGTCAACTCCTGACGTCTGAGAGTGAGTGGGATCCCTTCTTGCTCAACCCCGTTACTGTCTTCCATATGTTTAGGAAGACGAATAACCAAATTTCCAGAGGACGAAGAACCTAACAATTGTGGACACTTGTTAATATCTGAAATTGCAGAAACATTCTCTCACATTTTCATCCTAAAGAAAGAGCTCACTCACCATCAACCATGTCTTTAGTCTTGTGAAGAAGAAAGGTTCCTGAAAGGATTGTCACAAACCCACACAACTCCGTCACAATCTGAGTTCCGTCTTGTCGATCCCAGTCCTGTTCCACAAAACTTCACCATTGTTGCTATCTTTTTATTACCCTAACAGATTAAAAATCAAAAACAAGAGATATGATTTAACCTTAAACATGATGACACTAGCCAGGATAGTCAGCGACGTGAACATAACATAGTATATGGGTGAAACCACGGCAGTGTTGAAGGTGTCAAGTGCCTGTCACCAAGACCAAAATTAAAACAAAGAGAAACCGAATTAACTTTTCTCATCTGTTAACATATAGATATCGACATGGAACTTGAGTCTACTCTCTCTATATATATACCTTGTTTAGATAGTTCATTTGGGTTATCACGCAGGTGAGAACTATCAACGTGAAGACCCATGTCTGAGGGTAAATTAACTGATTCATTCCTGAAAACGTAAGCTTCAATGCTATCCCAAGTGCTTTAACGCTCATGACCTGGTTGCACCGCTCAAATAATTGGCACTTGAAATAGAGAGAATGAAAAAACATTTTAAGAGTGTAAGTTTTGGGCACATACCGATAATGATCCAACCAGAGAACAAACCCCGATATAGACCATGACATGTGACTGTCCGTACTGTGGTATGAACTGAACAATGAGTACAATAGCTGCTCCTACCACTGCTGCAGCGTAGAGAAGAAAAGCTGCAGAGGACATATCACCATGTCTTAGAACGGATCAATCAAAAATTGCTTGAGACGGGATGAAATCAGGTTTGAAAATAGATGAGATGGTTACCAGGTTCTGTTGCAAGATTCCATACTTGTAACACGGAATCAATCTCTTGCTCTTGAGGAGCATGTAAGACGATCGTTATCGATCCAACAACACATAATACACAACCAAGAATTCCGAAAGTATGCAACTTTTCACGTAGGATGACATGAGCAAGAACAGCGCTGATGATAATGCTGAGGGCGCCAAGAGGAGTTACTAAAATGGCAGGCGCAAAGGCATAAGCGGCAAAATTAGCAATTTCACCAACAATCACTGCAAAAGAACCAAACATTGTCTCTGCAGTCAACACTACTGGAATTCCAATATCTACTTAATACTGTTTTCATCTTCTAAGAACTGAAAAACCAAGCTGCAGGTGACCACAATCTAATCAATACCCCAAAAGAAAATAAACCAAACCTTTAAATGTGAAGGGAACTCACTCGTTATCATGCCTACCCACCAGAGAGGCTCGAGCAGGTAAGAATAACCTCCAGAACCTACAAAATACCATCACCAAAATCAGTAAACGAGAGCAACATCTATGTGATTCGTGATCGTTACAAATAAGTTGCTAGTATATTTTGACAAGATATGTCATCATTACAGAACCTTAGATTGGCCCATTCAGAATCGAATTGGAAAAATGATACATCAGGTGATCCACTAGAATTTCTGCTGCATTTGAATCTACTCTGAACCAAAATCACCACTTAAAAGTAACACTAAAACAACCACGAATCTTCGTTTCAGTCACTCAATTATAACACACGTTTCAAATGAAGCAAACACAGATCTCACGTCGATCTTTAGACGTTCTAAACCCAATCGAATAAAAGATCCATCCAAGCCATAAACAAAGCATCATAAAAACCCATTTAAGGTAAATTAAGAGGTGACTGAATTAAGAGGGATCAAACACCTGCCCTGAGACCAGAAGCACCAGCTCTTTTGAGACCTTTCTTCTTAACAATGAAACTGGCACCAATGAATAAGCTTGAAGATAAAGCCAACACTAAACCCTTTATATTATCCGACGACATTCCTTTATACGCATCTCTCCAACTCCCACTCGAACCCGCCATTCCTCTCTACAAACACCCTAAAACCCTAAATAACCCAGAAGGAATCAAATAGACAAATAAAAAACCAAGCTTTGGCTACTGGGTCTCTCGACAAAGCTCGAATCTTTCTGCTAAGAAAATACGCAATTGGGGAGAGAAAAGACAAAAAAGGGGGTTTCAGATCTTGGGTTTGTCCATTTGGCGAGAGGATCTAGGGGAGACGACGATTTAGGGATTGGAGAAGGATGAAACGAGGTAGATCGGAGAAAAAGACAAAGAGCATAAAGGAAGAGTGGCAGAAGAAATAAAGTTATTGATGAAGCGGTGATGAAAGACGAGTGCTGTGTGTAAAGAGAAAAAAAGGAAAGATTTTTTTAAAAAAAACTGTCGTTATTTTCTTTAATGTATTCAATAACCAAATTCATTGTAGGAATTATGTGGTATAATGGTAGTCATCTCTGTACTCATTACACTAAGTCTGGGGTTCGAATCCAGCACCCTATATGTTATTGGGAATATTAAAACCACTAGACTATATTGACAAAAAAAAACCAAATTATTTATAAATATTTATTTTCTAAATATATTTATTTAATGTTCATGCACGAACAGCATGAGCAGCTATTCGCTTTGTTATTAGAGGACTCGATTTTTTCAAATTTGTATACTTGTCTGAATAATTCAAAGAAGGATAAGGAACTCTATTTCTGACCATGAATGATCTGGGGGATATGGAAGGTAAGGAATGAGCTCATTTTTGAAAGACGTGATTATTAGCCACGGGAAACAAGCCACAGGGCTCTAGAAGATGCAAGGGAATGGAGAAACGCTCAAGACCAAGAGGAACAGCTTCATACAGTACCTGAAAAGTTTTATCTCATCAAGAGACCACAAGACAGGGCTTAATGCAAACGAACTTGAGAACGATCAAACATTGGTAACCACCAAGTGAAAGGTACGGTTGCCATGTTGATGGGTCTTGAGAGTTAGACTCTGGGGTAGTGGGAATTGGATGGTGATGGATCCTAGGAATCAGACTCTGGGGTATTTAGGAAACTCAATGGTGATGTTAGATTCTTTGGAGCTAAAGTCTTTCCATAATTTTTGTCTGCCTCTAAGAGGAATGCGGCTTTAGTGTGAGCTTGGACCGTGCCGACCGTCTTCTCGACCCAGCAATCGACCCAAGCCACCCGGACCCGGATGAAGCCGCTCTAGTCGTGCCGACCGGACCTATGACTCGATCACGGGCCAAAGCGTTAGGGACCAAGATCAACCGCTTTGTCGAACGCCGCATTGAGGTTCTTCCACTACACCACAAGCCCATGACCGGACCGGACCCAGGACCAGGTCTCAACACCGCGGCCCAACCTTGGGAGCTACTTAGTCGTCGGACTTCCTATTCCTGCGTCCTTACCATCACCCCGGGATAAAGACGTCAAAGACGTAATAAGGATTTGTACTATTTTTCCTACCTTCAGTTTTGTCCCATTGGGTTTTTCGAAAGAGGTTTTAACGAGGCAACACCCTTAGTGTGCACTCGGACTTGGGTTTGACCACTTCCAGAAGCCCACAGCTTTAAGCCACTTCTTGTTTCTCTTTAATTTTT
The DNA here is from genome assembly GCA_039880935.1 of Streptanthus diversifolius. Taxonomy (NCBI): domain Eukaryota; kingdom Viridiplantae; phylum Streptophyta; class Magnoliopsida; order Brassicales; family Brassicaceae; genus Streptanthus; species Streptanthus diversifolius. The sequence continues at coordinate 7,628,836 of JAXGFM010000003.1, read as the reverse complement.
TTAAGTATAGAATTTGGGCCGTCCAAGATCATTAGGGCCCGCGGCCTAAGGCAGCTACCTAGACTCCTTGTTGTTTTGTTTTAAAGTTCTTGTTGTTTTATTTTCAAACTACATGTTATTTTCTATAAGGGTAAAACCTAATGACTTAGGCCTATATAAGCCAAGTCTTTCTCATTAATAAAATTAGACTTTAGACAAGAAATCAAAACCCTAATGTTCTCTAAACTCGGTGCCTCCTTAGTTCTAAGTGTGGTTCCTCAAGACTTTGATCTTCATAGCTCGAATTCACCTTGGTGTATCACGGACAGCCCATAGTCTGTGTGGTCCAGTTCTTCCCCATCCCCGGTCGCGCTGATTGGTTGAGTCTCTCCCGGTCCGCGTCCCAGCCAGTTCTGCGGTCGAGCCTCTCCCTTTAACTGGTCCCGCGTCCGCTCTAGCAAACCTCCCTTAGTTCTTTCTACGTCTGTGGCTCACATCATCTGGTATCAGAGCCTACAAGCTCCTAGTACCTGGTTGTGCCTATCCCTTGCTTTAAGCTCTTTGTTTCATTCGTTTTGTTGATTAAAACTCTGCTTTGATTCGTTGTTCTTTTACCCTACAAGGTGAAGAAGGCGCAATTTCATTAAAAAAAAAAGGAAAACCACCATAAGAACCGCTACTACAAAATCAGAATCAAAACAGGTTATATCACCCTTTAGTTCATCCGCTTAAAAGTCAAAAGAAAATATTGTTTGTTAGGTTGTTTAGATGGTTTGGTCTCATTGCTAAAAACGAAAACAAAGACTATAAAAATAAAGCTTAAGTTTGTTATTAAACGGAACTAGGAAAGAAACCCACCTAGAACACTGCATTTGTTTGAGAAATCGTGAAGCAAGACCCCCTTGCCTTCATGCATGTGTTAGCTAGGTTTGTCGTGTGCGTTTGCGTGCTAGAATCCGTATAAAACTAGTCCAAGACCGCTTAGAGCATTAGGCGAATCCGCGCTAGGGTCCTGCTAGCCCCGCCTCAAAACCCTAGCCTAGGCGGCTCATCTTTGCACCCGCGAGTAGCTATTCTTCCTAGTAAGTTAAACCTCCAAACGGCGCCTAGGTTTAGCAGCCGTGTGTAGCCTTTTACCATACCCCGTGATCAAACTATGCAAGCATCCTTGCCGCCTTAAAACCTCTTAGCCGATTAGGGATAGTTCCCAAATTTTTTTAGGAAGGCTTTCCTTTCCCGTGCCTTGTCTCCTACTAGAAAAGGAAGATTTCCCATAGCCTTAAAGTCGCATAGAGATATTGCCAATTTGTTTAGGAAATTTTCATTTTCGAAATTAGCTAATATCTCACACTTAGGAAATTTCCAAAAACCCTTTAGGAAATTCCCTTTTTCGAGAGTAGGCAATAACTTCCCACTTAGAAATTTTTCAAAACCGAATTAGGAAGTCATTTAAGTCTAGAAAATTTCTTTTTTCTAGTTTTAGACAAGTATCCCAAATTAGGATACATTTTTATTATAATGGATTTTATTGTACTTTTTATACAAAATAAGAGTATAATAGATTTTGTTTTATGTATATTGTTGATTAGTAGTTGATTTGAATGTAATTTGATTAATAGTTGATTTTAGTAACTCTAAACGAGTTAGGCGGAATTAAACCGTAGAATAGTAGTTAATTGGTAGTTGATTTAAAAGATCAATAGATATAATTATATGTTATGATACAATTGAGTATCAATCGATACTACTACACGTTCTTGTACAACCTTATATCAAGTGATACAACTACTAACTAAAAATGCATTTGAGTTGTTAACTTTGAGTTAAGTTGAGAGTTAACCAATTGAGTTGATGTGTTCTTTTGCAAGTATTACAAACATATTAATATTTATAAACTCAACTGTTAATAATTTATATAATCAATGTTATAATTATAATTGTTTATAATTATATTTATAATTAGCTATATAAATTATAATTAAAGTATACTTATATTAGATAATATTAGATAATACAATATTTATAATTATCTTACTATAGTATATTTATAATTATCTTTATCTAATTATCTTAAGATAATTAAATTATACTAAATTTATAATTATTTATAATTATTTTTAGGTATTTTTGGTTTTTTTCTCGCTTTATGTGGATTTTTCAATAATTTTGGTTATGAATTTACATACTTTTAGCTCTATTTTAGTTTTATACGGATACAACTGAGTTTTGATAATACAAATGAATACAACTGAGCTTTGAGAATATAATTACATATAACTGAGTACGAATGGTGCTAAATCACACGCGTCCTCTTGCGCGTTTACACTACTGTTCAATAAAAAAATAAAAAATATTATGCGTTCACACTACTGTTCAATAAGAAAAATAATAAATATTATGCGTTCACACTTGTTCACATTTTGTTCATACTAGAAGCGTTCACACTATAGTTGTACATAGTAGTATAAATAACACATAGTTATATAAATATCAATTTATGATTTTTTCAGTTTTATCGATATTTGTAGTTAATTTTCTGAGTTGTATCAAATAAATTAAGTTACTAAATTAGGATTAGAAAACTTTCATAGTTATAGATTTTTGAAATTAAATTTTTTTAGCAATTTGCATACTAGTGAGCAAACAAGTTAACAATATACATATATGTTTAGGGTTTGTTAGATTAAAACATGTTATTTTCATTTTTTCTAGATTAATAATCGGATATCATAATTAACAGGATAAACACTGGTTTTAGTATCCCAAATACATGATTATAACCCATAAAAACCAAACCCTAAACCCAAATCCTAATCCATAAACCCTAAATTCTAAACCCTAAACCCTACAACATAGTTGTACCATTAATACACAGTTGTATTTTATAGTACATAGTTATACGAGTAATACCCAGATATTTCAATTCCTGAAACCCTGTAATACCCTCTTATACACAATAGTTTCAATACTTGATACCATTACCACCACTACTATAATTCAAGTACGTATACAAACCTTCTTTGGGAGTACTTCTTTTTTCTTTTTGATGTTCTTCAACTAATAAAAATTTTGTTACTTAGGATGTTCTTCTTTTGGTGATACAATCTGGAGGATGTACAACATTATCAGCAATATGGGTATGAGTTATCCACATACATTCCTAGTGTACATGTTATACCTATCTCCCGGGAAATAACATCTTGCCCACGTTCTGAACATATTACCCACATATATTGCTTGTGTACATGTTGTACCTATCACTTCATTACTCGTTTTTTTCATCATAAGAGCGTGATGAACATCTTCTCTTGACACACATACAATATCAACTCATTTTCTTACATAATGTCTTGCGTAGTCAATGTGTACCGGAGTGCGCTTCTTTTGATTCATTATACCCTGAAAACAATAAAACATAGTTGTAGTAATCCGTAGTCAGTTATACTACTCCAACATAGTTGTGCACAATTGTATTTTTGTAACACCCAGTTGTACTTTCTCTGTAATAAATAAAAACGATTTACATTACAAATTATATCACTAAATTATCACTAAACCCTGAAACGAAACTGAAATGAAGAACCAGAGCTCAAATCCGACTCAAATCCTCTTCAAACTCCAAATCCAAAAATCAGCCAATGTGGATCTCCACATTAATGGCAAAAAAGAGTTTTCAGAGGTAGATAACGGACGAAAATGCTTTGGCAGACGAGTGTAGATGAGTATACATGTATCAAAATCAAGAAAAGAAGAAGAGAGAAGAAGAAAAAAAATTGAAAAAAAAAGTTTAAAAATGTGTGATACACGTTAATGACAAAGAAGAATAAGAAGAATAATTTGTGTGGATCCTACAAAAATATTATATTTAATAATGAGAGGAGAGAGAAAATTGTTTTTAATTAAATAATAAAAAAAAAATAAGAGAGGGTTAAAGATGGAAATTGTGGTGAAAAATTTAGTGAAACCTACCTAGAGAATGTTTTAGAAATTAAAAGAGTGTGGTTGACACACACTTTACACTTAAGAGTGTTTTAGAATTATACCCCTAACGAACCTCCCTTGGTTCCTTCTACGTCCGTGGCTCACATCAGCTTCTCAATGTCTTTCAAACATGGGGTACCAGAACATTGAATTTCAAATAAATTGCTTCAATATGTTTATGGCAGTGTATTTTTGCCAATTTTAAAATCTTTTTTGGCTGATATAAGTGATATTTTTTTAATGTAACCTTACATTTTTTTTTTTTGAAACTCGTTAAAAGATAGGCCAATATGACTGCAGATGCATTGGCCAGAAATATTAAAGCATATCACCTTTATTTTGTTAGGATTGAAAAGTTGTTGCCTTATTGATTAACACCAATTGTAAATGGTGACAGAGTTGATTTTACATTAATAAAAATTTTGATTGTGCATAAAAAAAAATTGATAAAAAAGATCTGGCTTTGTTACGTCATCGTCCTAATCCTACGACTATACTTAATAGGTTTGTTGTCTATTCACTTTCACTAGTTAGTTCAACACTAAGTTTATGCAAAACATATTGCTGATCTTTAAGATCTACAATTTAAAAGAAGGCAAGAACCATGCTTATCAACAACAAAAACAAACGATAAAACGTGTTACTTAGTCATTGTTGTTGATTGCTAATAATATATCAGCTACAACAAAAATGAAAAGAGTTTGATCACGAATCATCGCCAAAGTTTTATTTATGTGCCTTGCTATACAAGTCCCTAAATCCTAATCCACAAGCTTAATCCTTAAGAAATTCATATGTAATAGACTTTGAATCGTTTTTAACCAAAAAAAAAAGAAAGAATACACGATTATTTTTACCCCATTTGTCCAGCTGTCCTTCTAAATTTTGGTTTATAAAAATGACAAAGACTCCATTTGCGAATATGAGATGGTGACTAAAACTTGTTAAAAAAAACAGTAAGGTATACGAGAGTTGGACGGTGACAAAATGTTTGTGTGGTGAATAAGGTCGAGAAACAAAAATACAAAAATGTGTGTGGTCTAAATTCCTATAATATTTGGATGTCCATAGATATTATTATATTTTTGAAAAATTATAAATAATAAAAATAAAAGTTAAAATTCTCATGATTTTTTGTAATCGATTACGAAAAGAAATTTAATTATCAGAGTATATATTAATAAAATAGAATAATTTAGAATGAGAAAAAATTTTCATCGTGTTAAATTGATAGAATTTAGAAAAATAGATATTTTTCTGGTATAGAATGGTTTTGCAGTATAAAAAGAATGAAAGAAACAATTTGGAGAATTCATAATATACGATGCAGTCTATTATCTTTGTGAATTAAAAACTTTAATTTGGGATAAGTAATGTATGAATACATTTTAACGGCATTAAATAGTTTTCGTAACAAACTGATTGTTATAAAAATTCCTGAATAATCCGTTTTCAGAAATGCAAATAATTTTTTAATATTTTCATCATTATATTTATTTCACATGTAAAAAACATAAAAACGGATAAATTAACTTGAAGTTCTAAAACTCTTCTTTCAAGAATGATCTACGTTGAATGTGTTTTATTGGTTTGGTTAATTAAACAGTTTCAGATATTTTGTATGTTTGTTGAAAAAAAAAACTCCTATACCAATTGGTGACTTAAAAGGTTTCAACAATTAAAAGAACAAAATATCTATTGGGCCTTCTCAAAAAGCCCAATAACTACCCAAAAAGGGAGTAATAAGAAAGAGTACAGTCACAGCGGACCGTGATAGGTAAATTAGTTGGCAAACTAATTCGATAGTTCCGAGGAACTCTCTCTCTCTGTTAAATCCCATTTTTGCTCTCTCTCTCTCACTCTCTCTCGCGAGCATTGTGATTTACGAACAACCGACAACAAAAAAAAAATGTCTCGTCTTCTCCAAACATCCTTCATTCCTTCTTCAACTTCTCTTCATTACAAAGCCCGATCCTTTTCCACTCCGCATGTCCGGGCCAACAAGCCACGAACCGTCACCGTCCGAGCGAAGATCCGAGAGATATTCATGCCTGCTCTTAGTTCCACGATGACCGAAGGTAAAATCGTCTCCTGGGTTAAATCCGAAGGCGACAAGCTGAGTAAAGGAGAGAGTGTTGTCGTGGTTGAATCCGACAAGGCCGATATGGACGTTGAGACTTTCTACGACGGTTATCTCGCTGCAATCATGGTCGAAGAAGGTGGTGTTGCTCCCGTTGGATCCGCCATTGCTTTGTTAGCTGAGACTGAGGCTGAAATCGCTGATGCTAGAGCTAAAGCTTCTGTTGGTGGTGAAGGCAATTCTCAATCTCCTCCTTCTCCTCCTCCACCTGTATCCGAAGCACCTCCGGTTGTTGAGAAGAAGGTTGAGGTGTCGGTTTCGGTTCCTCCGCCGAAAATTGCGCCTGCGTCTGCGTCTGCGTCTGCGTCTGCGGTGCATCCGGCGTCTGAAGGAGGGAAGAGAGTTGTGGCTTCTCCTTACGCGAAGAAGCTAGCAAAGGAGTTGAAAGTTGAATTGGCTGGTTTAGTTGGAAGTGGGCCAATGGGAAGGATTGTGGCTAAAGATGTTGAAGCGGTTGTTGCTGGAGGAGGAGCTCCTGCTGCTCCTCCTGCTGTTAAAACGGAGGTATCCGTGGCTGCAGCGGCGGCTCCTGGTGTTGAATTGGGATCTGTGGTTCCATTCACGACAATGCAGGGAGCTGTGAGCAGGAACATGGTTGAGAGTTTGTCAGTTCCGACTTTTAGAGTCGGATACACAATTAACACGGATGCTCTAGATGCTCTCTACAAGAAAGTGAGTTCATTTTTGCAATTTGAGTTCGTCGTGGTGATAGAAAAACTGGAGCTTTCATTGATTTTGATTGGAAGCAGATAGAAAAGTAATTAGTTGATGGGAATGGAAAAGTTTTGAATTTCGGGATGATTAGTAAAGTTGAAGAAGGTTGGAGCTTAAGGGTTAGAGTTTAGTGCAATTTTATTACCGATATGATTAAGCAAGAACGCAATTTGATCGGTAAGGAACCCAAAAACCGTTTTTTTCTCATTGTTTTGAGTGGGTATGTAAAGGAAGAGTAATGTTTTGTTAGTGTATAAGGTTAAATAATCAGAGAAGGAGATTATGAGAGATACTTAGCTTAAATATATATGGTAGTATCTTATGATCTGCATCAAAAGCATACACTGTTTCCAATCTGTTGTTTGATATTTTCTTTGTTTTGTTGCTTTAGATTAAGTCCAAAGGAGTAACAATGACGGCACTGCTAGCAAAGGCAACCGCACTTGCACTCGCAAAACATCCAGTTGTAAATTCTTCCTGCAAAGATGGTAACAGTTTTGTGTATAACAGTAGCATCAACATTGCTGTTGCTGTTGCTATTGATGGTGGTTTGATCACCCCAGTGCTTCAGAACGCCGATAAGGTTTTCTTCTTTTTGTTACACTTTCTTTTGTATGCTTTTTCAGCAGTTTTTTTTAGTTTACTCCGCCTTTGAAACCGGTATCAACAGATTTTGTTTTTTGTAAATAGGTTGACATTTATTCCTTGTCTAGAAAATGGAAAGAATTAGTTGATAAGGCCCGAGCCAAGCAGCTGCATCCTCAGGAGTACAACACTGGTAAACCTGATACTAGAACATATAATTTGTGGTTCTGCAACGGAAGTGGCTTGTGTTATAGGTTCATGATCAAATGTAATGATCGTTTGAGTCTTGTTTCCTAATTTCCTTCCGGGTAATTTCAGGTACTTTCACTCTCTCTAACCTCGGAATGTTTGGTGTTGATCGGTTTGATGCAATCCTTCCCCCTGGAACTGTAAGTGCTTTTCGCTTTATTTATAAGTCCACATTCTGTTCTAGTTTGTCAAACTATTGAGTCTCGTTCTTTATGTATTATTTTAGGTTGTAAAACTATTTTGCTTATTTCTTTTAGCCTAAAAATTTTGCTAAGGAATAACAGATTATTCATTTTCTCGTCTATGATCAATGAAGGGAGCGATTATGGCTGTAGGAGCATCCCAGCCTACAGTGGTTGCTACTAAAGATGGCCGCATTGGCATGAAAAACCAGATGCAGGTAACATATATTATCAATCATCGCTAGAACTTGTCCCTCTTCTCTATTTGTCTTGATGGAATTGTCCTGAGTTGTCCTTGGCACTGGTTAATGATGACTGTTTCCTTGCAAACCCACAGGTGAATGTGACGGCAGATCATCGTGTCATCTATGGTGCTGATCTTGCACAGTTCTTGCAAACATTAGCCAGCATTATTGAGGACCCGAAGGACCTTACATTCTAAGCAAATTACTGTTTTCGCAACCCAGTCTTGTCTGCTTTTGATTCCATGGGAGCCTGTATTTCTGCGGTAATCAGTTCGTTGATAGAATTACTTTTAAAAAGTAATGTTGAACATTATCATTTGTTTATCTGAACTATCTTCTGCAACATTTGGCGCATTGAAAGGCCTTCCCACATGATTTTGTTGCAGAGTTTTTCATACAAATATCTATATTTGATTTCGATCATCTGTACCCATCTTGTATTCCTAGGTTTGATATTCATCTGATGAAGCTGATATGGACTGAGTTTTTAAAATACATATTTGAATGCACTGGATCCTTCTAATTTCTGAGTATCTCAAAAATGGAGATGCAGATAACAGGCTGTTAGAGAAAACCTCTCTGTGCTACTTATATATACAGCAACAAGCAAAAAATTTACACAGCATGCATCATCGGATAGTTTTACTTAGAGCCTTGACAGCATCCGTAGGACAGTCTTCATCTTTGGCCTTGCCCCAGGTGAGATGTTTATACAGGAAAGTGCAATACTGAGGGCACGGAGCATCTGCTTTGTTGCTACAGTTGATGTTGTGCTTACTCTGAGGTCAAGAATGTTGTTGCGCTGCTCTTGTTGGCTCGAATGGTTCTGCACCCACTTAGCCAGCACTCTTCCTTCGCTGACTGCTGGCCTTCCGGTTAACAACTCCAAAAGAATCACCCCAAAGCTGTACACGTTACCAGCCATTGTCACCCTCATTGTGTAAGCATACTCTGATGAAGTCATCAAAAGTGAATGATTAAGAGAACTTATGTTTCTCAGACAAGCTCAGTAAGGTTTTGTATTGTATGCTCACCTGGTGGAATGTAGCCGATGGTGCCCGCAACTGCCGAGAGGCTGCTTTTGCTTCTGGAAGGATCGATTACCTTGAACAGTTCAATGTCCCCTATTAGTGGCTCAGTGAGCGACTTGAGCATTATTTTTTTGCTAGAGAGATCTGGTAGAAGGATTGGATCACGACCGCTGGGTGTGGATCCATGCAAGTAGGAGATTCCCTGAGCTATGCCAACTGCTATATTGTACCTGCTCGTCCAATCAACCACATCGCTGGGATAGTTGTGTAGAGTATCGTAAAGGGTACGAGTGTGAGCAAAATCATAGAAGAGCAAGAATCCTTCTGAATAGAACACATAAGCCAGTGGAACCATTACGTTTGAGTGATGCAGCTTGCCCAGCATCTCTAGGTCTAGCTCTAGTTGCTCCCTGCTGGCTTGCTGGAAAATCCTGTCTCTTGTGTTAAGTTTTTTGATGAAGTAAATCGAACCAGAGGGCATGACTGCTCTGTAGTAACTCCAGAATATTGTCTGGTAGAGAGCATTCTCAGGATCAGCAATAGCTTCCACAGCTTTGGCGAAGTTTATGTTTGATCTGTGTAGTGAGTTTGGTGTGAGAAGTTTGCCATGAATGACCTCGGGAAGCTCAGTTGATCCTTCTTCATCCGGGTCTATCTGCATGCTGTTAACCCCCTTAAAGCGCCTAAAAAATTTCAACATAATGACAGTTATGATCACTGCCACAAGCGCAATAACTCCAACCGCGACAAGGGTTGCAACCAAAACTGGTTTGGTCTTCCCTGATGACCTTCTCGCTCCATCCTCATTTATCAACTTGATCCCGGGGTTTCCGCTGACATTGACTATTACATTCTTGTTGAACCTTGGAATATATCCGGTAAGTTGATTGTTGGAGAGTATGAGCTGCGTAAGGGATATTAAACTGGTCAGAAAACCAGGTATTTCGCCTGAAAATCTGTTATTTGAAAGATCAAGAACTTCCAAGCGGTCAAGCTGAGACAATGACAATGAAGTGGGGAGAGATCCTTCAAACATGTTGTGGCTGAGATTTAAGGAAATCTGCAACTTTCGTGGCATTGTTGGAATCCTCCCTCTTAGCTGGTTCTGCCCGAGCTGGAGTTCTATCAGATTATCCAGATCTCCAATTTTGCCCGGTATAGTACCACTTAGCTGATTGCCTTGCAAGTTCATGATGGAAAGCTGCTGTAGCTGTGAAAGTGAAGGCGGTATGGATCCACTGAGAGAGTTCCAGCTGATGTTGAGAATCAAGAGGTTCCTTAAGAATTTGATCTCATCTGGGATTGCTCCTGTAAGCTTGTTTTGCTGTAGTTCTATCACTTGTAGTTTGGTAAGGTTTCCAAATGCCTGAGGTATGATCCCGGTGAACTCGTTCATTGCCAAGTTAAGAAGATTCAAGCTCTCAAGGTTACCAAATGCAGGAGGTATGTGGCCGGTTAAACTGTTGTTATCCATCTCCAGATATGTTAGGTTGTACAGTGATTCAAACGCAGCAGAAGGCACCGGCCCTGTTAACTTATTGCTTCCTAGTCTCAGCCTAACCAGGCCAGACGAAATGCTTTGTGGTAACCATCCAATAAATTGATTATATGACAAATCCACAGAGACAAGATTAAGCGGCGACAAAAGGTCATCTGGAATGGACCCATTTAGAAGGTTGAAGCTAAGGTCTAAGTTCTTGAGGTGTTTTGTGATCCCTGTTGGAATTTCTCCGGTTAATTGGTTACGGTTCACTGCAAATCTACGCAAGGTTTGGATGTTTGAAACTGATTCTGGGATTGCCCCACTAAGATGGTTGTTGGAAAGGAGTAAACTTTCTAACTTAGAGAGGTTTCCCAACGAACTCGGGATTGACCCGTTTAGCTGATTATCACTGAGATCAATCAGACTTAGTTCTTTATAATCTTTGATGCCCTCAGGGATACTACCGCTCAATAAATTGTCTGAAACCTCGAGCTTCTCCAGACTTTTGGCCAAATTGGTCGGGATTGAACCGGCTAGCCTGTTGAAGTTGAGATTCAGTCTTGTCAACTGAACCAAAGCATCAAAACCATAGTCTTCAATGTTCCTACTCAACCTATTGTAAGAGACATCTAGAACCTCTAATTTGGAGAAGTTGCGGAAGCCAGGAGAAGAAGAAATTTGGTTCCTGCTAAAGTTCAGATCCTTCAACCCAACGAGTGTTTCGCAATTTTGCATGAAACCATCTGGGATTGAGCTCAAGCTGTTGTTTGAGACGTCAAGAGACTCCAGAGTCTGGATTTGGCAAACAAATGGTAGAAATGAAGAGTTGGAGAGATCGAAGCTAGAGAGAGACAAGCTTATCACAGAGCCATTGTCTGGTTGGCTGCAACGAACACCTTCCCATAAGCATGGATTCCTCTCAGAACCAGGAAGATTCCAATCTGAGATATTCAGGAATCTAGACAGTTCGATCATTGTGCTTGTCTGGGTCGAAGACAATTCCGAGAAACAGACATGGAAACAAGACAGGAAGATGAAGAAGAAGAAGAAGAAGAAAAGACAGAACATAGACTTGCCTGTTTCTGGTGGAACTTGTATCTTCTTCATCGGTTTTCACCCCAGTGATCCTATTTTCTTTTTCAGGAGAAAAAGATAGAAAAGCTTGATAAAAGAAAACAGAGTACTGAGAAAATTAGATGAGAAAAAATGGAAAAAAAGGAAAGTGACGAGAAAATGGTGTAGGGACTGTTAGTGTGTAAGTGGCGTGTTGATTGGGTTGAAGGACGTTGACTTATGCGTTTTATGACACAGACTTTTTCCAAGTCTTTTGGTCTTGTGTTCTACCACGATTTGGTTCTCATTTGTTGACCATCACAGTTTATTTATTATTTTTCGACAGGAAACGTGGAGAATTCTAATCATTGGACCCTCTTGGGAAAACTTTTGAAAGAAAAAAGGAATCGATAATTTCTAAGCAAATGCTTCTAACTAACATGTCATATCGACTGTAATATGCTATTATTTTATTTACAAATAGTGTTGTTTTACAGTTGATTTTCAAACCTAATTTGAATGTAACTTTTTCAAACTACCTTCTAGTTTACTCTTTACTCACAGCTATTAAATTTTAAACTGATGTTATCAATATTAGGTTACTATAGTTAAACCTCGATAACTGAATTTTTGATAAATGAATAACCTCGGTAAATAAATAAATTTTTTCGGTCCCGACTTAGACTAATAGAATAAATGAATAATTTCGTTAAATGCATTAATGAATATTTTTTTGAAATTTTTAAAGACTCTATATAAATATAAATGAATAATCATCACATTTCATTAGATATATATATATTATATATTAAAAATATTTTTTTACAAAAAAAAAATATTTTTTATGTTTTTTTCACCAAAATTCATCTAATCCTTAATTTTTTAGCGGAAACAAAACTTTATAAATATAGATCTCATATTGTAAAAGTAATTACGTAAGAAGATTACTGTTTGATATGTTTCTTTTGATGACATTTTTAGTGTGACGCTACATCATCTATTTCTGGATCATTATCATTATTCAGTACATACTTAATAATTTTATCGTTTGTAGGTAATTCCATAACAACATAATTCTCGTTAGGATATTTTAGAAATTATTTCGAAACTAAACAACTCTTTTTTGTCTCTCTACCTCTTTCTTATGTGATATAATTTATCATCAATACTTGTATTTATATAGGTTACATTGAATCTTAAGAACTAGAAAACTTGTTTTTCCTAATTTTACATCAGTTTAGAAAACTTTATTTTTATAGTCTTAGAAAAACTTTATTTTTCTAGTTTTAGAAAATTTCATTTTTCTAATTTACATTTTTTTCAAACTTTTAGATATGCAAAAATACTATATAAATGAATAAAAATTCATTTATTGATAATGAATAATTTTGCTAAATAAATATTTTTCATGGTCCTTACAATATTCATTTATAGAGGTTTAACTTTAGTATAGAATGTTTTGAGAAAGCAAATGAGGCATCGTTTAAAAGTTAAACTAATGGAAATGAAAAAAAAATTAGTCGTGTAGACAAAGTTTAGATGGTTTAGGCTAGGGCTGAATATATTATCATGTATCCAGCTGCTCCAGATCATTCTGAAAATGGGTGTATCCGGGTCTAGATAATAATATTATGGATCCATCAAAACCGAATCCGAATCTGAATATTTAATTTTTAAGTCTAGATATCTGGATTCGGATTTTAAAATATATTAAATTTTTATTTTATTAAAAATATATTAAGATTTATATTTTATACCTAAAAATAAATTTATAATTATTTTATAATTATTTTTATACTATTATATTTTATTTGTAAAATATATATATATATATATATTCTTATTATTTTTAGTATTTTAACATATTGTTTTATGAATTTGGATCCGGATATCCGCAGATATCATAATATTTAAATGGATATTCGGATATTCTAAAGCATCCAAATCGTTGAAATACGAATCTATTTGGATCTGAATATCTTGAAAATTTTGAATATATGGATCCGTTCCACCCTTAGTTTAGGTGGCATCTAAAATGGTCTAAACGGATTTCTGCAAGAATTTTTAAGATTAAAATATTATTCGTTTAATCATTAAAAAATAAATTAATCTTATGTTTAAAATGGTGAACAGCAATTTTTAAGTTCAAAAGAATTTATGATATTTCATAGCGACAAAATAATTAAATTTGTATTTCTTAATCCAATCCAGAGTTTTCTTACTAAATACTATGATTGATTTTCCTTATACGTTAAGGAAAATCTCATATTAATATATAATATAAATAACTTTTTATATATTTTTATTTTCAATATAAAATTAAAGAAATTAAGATTATAATACCATTAATTTAGTTAATATTTAATTTTAACCTATAAAATGATATTCTAATATATTTCAAACCTATATGAATGATATGTTACTAAAATTTAAGATTACAAATAAAAATATAAAATTATGTTATATTTTTATTCTTTGATATAAAAATTGAATAACTTAGATAAAATTTATGAATGATATATATTTTAGATTGGGTTTATATGAAATTTCTTATTTTAATTATTTTATAAATATTGAAATAATTTTTTTAATACTTTTTGTTATCTCTAGTCTCTACAATATCTTTCGTAAGTATCTAGTTTTGATAAATAAATTTTTGAGATTTCATATTTTTCAATTTTCAATCAAGATAATATCTGGGCTAATAAACAATTAGTTAAAGGGTATTTTTTAATTATTTCAGTTTTACATCAAAAAATAAAATATATTTTATGATTTAAAATCTTATATATAAAATATCAAAATTTGTTGATTTATAGATTTTTTAAGGTTTTTTAGATATTTTTGAATATTTATGTATTTTGAAAAAAAAAATATTTTTATTTTTGAACTGAAAAAATTAATAGAAGTTAACCCACCACCGTTAATTTTGTGGTGTTAAATGATTAAAACTTAAATATTTATGTATTGTTATGAAAAATAATTAAGTTAATGTACTAAATTGGGTAACAAAGAAATAGTGTATTAAATTGATAATTAATACTAAAATGGTGTATTAATATGAAATTTTCTTTTAAATTATAAAATTAGATTTTTCATTTGCGCTATGCACAAATCTATGTAAATACTTTGGTTCAAAACTTTCTGGTTAATAAATTTAAATTATAAAAAACATGACTTTTTTAAAAAAAATTACTTTAATGACTTTTTTAAAAAATATAATATGTTTTTTTCTCCTAATTATTTTTATTATAATATTATAGATTTTGTTCAGTAAAATAATAATAGAACAATTAAATTTTAACTATTTAAATAACTAATTTACAAAATAATACTAACATGTTTTCTAATGGTTGTGCTATATGTGATGTATGTATAAATCAAAATATAAAAAATTGATATTTTTGAAAATTAAAAAGTATTTTAATTATATCTTAGCTCAAAATATATATTCATTATGCTTTTATGTTTAATTATATGTTTCTCGTATCTTTCAACATTTTTTTATTTTTTATTAAAAAGCAAGAAACTTCAGCAACAATTTATCATCCACCTCAGAATTACTTATTTACTTTGATCAACCATATCACCATATAATGTATATTATGATCTTTCCTATTTTGTTTTCTGGCTTTATATATCCAAAATTCAGTTAAATTTCTCTTCTATTCACAATAAAATTATAATGTTCATCAAATTGTCCAACATAGATGGTTTTGCAGAGCACGTGAATTTGTTTTAGAAAAAAAATGAGTTTCCTTACTAGATTTTAGTAATTTTTTATTTTCTTGTGATTTCTATAGTTATTTAAATATATATTATGTCGATTTACAATTTGTCTAAAATGAAAACTTGAAATAATTTAAAAGAGGTAATAAATAATTAAAATGAACTATCATACAAAGCAATGGAAAACGTTTACTTATATAAAAAAAGTAATAAAAAGTTGCTTGCACTAGAGGAAAATTTACTAAAGCTATTAGTATAGGAAATAAGGAAGCTACTTAAAAATAGATAGCTATAAAAAAAAAAGTTAGGACACAATTGATGGACAACGAAATATGATTGAGAAAACATAAATTAAAGGGGGAAAAAGCTAGTGGGGGCACTGGACTTAAGCGATAGAGCACTGGGCAACTAATTTTTACATTTAACACTATGATTTTTCTTCATAAATTACATATAAACAAAATTAGAATTCATACTTAACTGTGGGCACCTGTGAATAGTATAAAGTATTATATTTTAGATAGTTTGTGTGTAGTTCAACTGTTATATGATCCAATAATAATTATGAGTAATTTCTCAAATTTAATGTCAACAAGATTCAGTTTATAATGAAATTTGAACAATTTCTATGAATTAGTCTTCCATGGCAAAATAAAATTTAAGTATATTATTTTTACAAATCAGAAATTCCAAAAATTTAAAATTATTAAATAGGATTTTTCAATTTTTTTTTAAAAAAAATAAATCGTTTTAGAAATGTATTTTTAATTTTATTGAAAATATTAAAATTATTAAGTTATTTAAATATTGGAAGTTCAACATATTTTTTAAATGAAAATTGCACTTTTCTATGTATATTTTTAATGCGTGGTCCACTGGTCAATAACTCCAACACTAGAACACCAACCATGAGTTCTAGTGTTCATTAGAGTGAAGGAACCTACCACCTAAACATTCAACATCTCATTAGAGTGAAGGAACCTACCACCTAGACATTCAACATCTCTATATATATATATGAGAGATAGTTCTATTAATCAATGACTCATTTAACAAATGAGTTGAGTTGATCCATGAACCATGACCCACTGATGATCCATTAATAATTGATACATTAAACTATTTGCTATTTTCATTTTTTATGTCAAAACAATAAAATATTACTTTTCTGCAAAAAGTACAAATTTTGTTTTACCCCCAAAATAATATAATTTTATTTTTCCTGCTAAAACGGAAAAATCTTGTTTTTGTCAAAAATTGCAAAATTTTGTTTTCTTTTAAAAACCACAAAATCTTGTTTTCAGACAAAAATATAAAATCTTGTTCTTTCACAAAAATTATAAAATTTTGTTTTTCCGCCAAAAATAGAAATCTTATTTTCCTACTAAAACTGCAAAAAAAATAAAATTTCACCAAAACTATAAAATCTTGTTTCCCACCAAAACTATAAAATCTTGTTTTTTTCTCCGAAATTATAGAATATTGTTTTTCCGCAAAACTACAAAATATTTTTTTCCGCTAGAACTACAAAATCTTATTGTTCCGTCAAAACCCTATAATCATGTTTTCCTACAAAATTTTCTTTCCATAACCAGAAAAGAAATAAAATTTACCACTAAATCTGCAAATTGACATTTTTTTACCAAAATCGTAAAATCATATTTTTCCATCTAAAACTACAAATCATTTTTACAGTCAAAATGTGATATTTTTAATATAATTATATTTCTTTATTTGGTTGGTTTTTTCAAAAAAAAAAAATTAATGGATCAAATGAGTCAACTATTTTAACCACAAATCCATTTAACCAACACCCATTTTGACCCATCAACCCGTTAACCCATTAAACCATTTTATTTTGATTTAGTTTATGTAAATATTTTAAATTATTTATCATCAAATCAATATTCTTTTTTATTTTTTATAATAATTTTTGGTGATCTTAATAATTTACGAGAGAAAAATGCACTAACACAAATTTTTTAGTTTATATTATAATAATATGTTTTCACATATATTTCGATTATTAATATTTTCTTATATTTTTTCTTATGATTTTTTGGTCAACTTTCTAATCTCTTTCATATATCATTTAAATAAATAATATATTTATGTATTCCTCGTATTCTTTTTATTTATATCAATTTTAATATTATAAAAAAATTCACTTTTTAACTTACCATTTTGATTTCTTTTATTTTACATAAATTTATTTATTAGTTATTTTTAATAGTTAGAGTTGAGTGCTTTTGCAAGTAAAATTATTCGGCCATGGAAAAAAACAATTGCAACAAGGTATTAGTGTCACATGTGCTCTTAAACTATAAATGTAAAATTGATTGTTGAGTTCAAAGATACGATTAAGGAACAAAATATTTGAATTTGTCTTTAATGCATCAAAGAAAGTTGAATATAAAGTTTTGTTGAAATCCAATACAATCATCTATTCAAATTGTTGATATCAAATTTTAATAGTATACCAATACTAACATTTATTGGTAAACTTTTTTAAAAAAAAAACTAAGCTAAAACTCAAATGACTTTCATTTTTTATAAGTAAAACCAAATTATAAATAATAACTATTAGATAAATCAATATTATTAATTTTAAAAAGTGATTTTTTTCTTGCACAAGGGAAGAGAGAATCAACTAGTATGGATAATGCATAGATCTATTTTAAATTCTCAAAATATCATATTAAATAGCATAATTTGCCTAGGGCATGCACCCTCTATTTATTTATAAAAACAAAAATGAACGAGTCTAACGATTTCATACATGTTTAATGAACAGAAAAAAATTGGAATTTTTGTGAAATTAGATTCATTTAAATCGGAAAAGAGAAAGAGGAATCGCTTGAATTAGATATGTTAAATTTCAGATATGTTAGATTTCATATATATGTAAGAATACTTTTGCAACACACGTTTCATTCTACCTCAAAACAGCTGCCATAAAGCATAATTTATATCTCAACTGAGGTCAATTAAATAAGTTTCCATTTTTTTAATTAATAATCAATAAATTCAACAAATTTAATAACCAAAATAAACCGAATAAAATCATGAAAGAAATGGAAAAAATTGTAAAAGTCCAAAAAACATATGATCTATCTAGTTGTCCATCTATTAGTCAATTTCACATAAAAATGAATGACAAAGTAGTCACTCAGTAAGGTTGGAATGTTATAACACATAAAATGCAGTTTCCGTCAAAGCACTCCAAATATTACAAAAAGACTAATCATAAACAAACACAAAACACCTAAAGCACCTAAACATATCAATCAATTGACTGTACGTGACAAATAAATGATCATCCACACTCTCTGAAGAGGTTTACCAAGATGAACTAAGTGTTCAAATACATCGTTGGGTATTATGCTTTATCAATCTTATGGTATCGGACAGAAGATCGACTAGACTGTCTGCACTCTCTCACACAAGGCCTCGATAGCACAAAAATCTATCTACGTATCCCTGCAATTTCTAACGTCTAACTTACTCGACTACTCAATGAGGCTGGGATGTTATGCAGTTTTGGTCATAAGACTCTAAATAAGACAAAACGACTAATCATGAAAAAAACACACCACCTAAAACACCCAAACATAGCAATCAATTGGCCATACGTGACAAATGAGTGATAGCTCACACTCTACGAAGAGTTTTCACCAAGATGGACTAAGTGTCCAAATGCAGCGCTTGGTATGACGCTTTATCGATCTTATGCTACCGAACAACAAATCGACTAGACTGTTTGCAACCTCTCACACAAGGCGTCAATACTACAGAAATAAGTCTATATACTCGAATATGTTAACATATCAATTGGTCAAAATCAACGGTCGGCCAAACCGGACCTAAACCAAATCAACCTGACCCAATAATCCAATCCAAAACTGAGTACCCAAACCAGGTCCAATAACCCAACCCGACCCAAAAGCATGATACCTCAACTGAACCAAACTGAGTTAAACCGACCGATTCACTAACGGCAAAAAAGGCGCAACTTACCAGAAAAATCACCGGTGGCAGTGTGGTGCGGCGAAAAAGACTGCGACGGAGGAACGATAGCGCGTAAACGACACACGCGAGACTTCTTGCGGCACGTGCGGCGTTGGCTGAGGCTGATTTTTGGTGATCTGGATTTGTCTCGACCTCCTAAATCCGATGGTGGTTTTGGTTTTACAGAATTCTAAATGGTTAAAAAGTTTTTAAGAAAACTTTACTGAACGGTTTAGCGGAAAATCTAAGAAAACTAGTTTTTAAGATTATTGTAAACACAGATCGGTGAAGAACAAAGACGATTTATGCAGTTGCTATGGCAAATCAACAGTAACACTTTCTGTCGGCTGGATTTATGGAGAGCTTCGCTAATGGTCGTATTTTGTAGAAAAATAAATGAAGGAGGCTATTTATATTAGACTCCTAGGATTTTTGCAAAAACTAATTGAGTTTTACTGTTGTGATCAAAGTTTATAATTATCCATCTAAAATTTTTATTTTAGACGAATAATAAATATCGTATAAAACGTCTAAATAAAAATTAAAGTAAAAATAGTTGATGATGACATTTTTTTAAGTTTGACTACGATTACTAACGGCAGAATGATAATTTTGCGTTTTTACGAATAGACATTTTTTAAGGAATAATAAAAATATAAAAACACAATGTTACATTTTTAATGGAAAAACTAACACAAAAAACGCAGTAAACAACAATGTAATCGATTATTATAAAAGTAGTTGGGGATATATTTCACTTTCTCGTATAAGAAGTCAAGTTCTCTACACTCTCATGATAATTGAGTTTAACTACATAATATTGATTCATACCATTAATTAAACAATAATTAGCATTGCATGGATAATAGCAGTTTCAAGTCATTAAATAATTGATAATTTTAAACTTTGTTAATTGCAAACATTTATCTCAAACATGGGTCTTTAAATTTACCAATCACCTCAGGTAAAAAAATAATCACCCAAAACAATGAGATGGCATCTATGATTTGTTTTTCACAAGATCATTGAAAGATTATGTAATAGGAATATATTAGAAAATAACAATGAATTTTATTTTATTCTAATAGTAATATTGTATCACTGAAATAGAGAAGCAAGAAATAAAGTCAAAATGTAAATTTGAGCTTAAAAAAAAAAATAATGCGGTCAAACCGTAAATTTAGATTCAAATAAAGTGCTGTTAAACCTTGCAGTCAAACCTTACTGATCCATTCTCAATGCTGAAATGAGCTAAACTATTTATTCAAAAAAGTAACAATGCACTTTGATTTGTAATGACCGAATATATCCGAATAAAAATTTAGTAACAATCAAATTAACGAAATAAATAGAGACGTTTAACATTATATTTAAAATATAAATACATGATAAAACGATAAGGGAGAGAACATTCTCTGCACCTATACTTGACACAATCATCTACTAGTTTTTTTTTTTTATCTTGATTATTATAAACATATATAAAATTATAAATACTAAAAAACTGTTTACTGAGTCCAACCAGACGCTTTTTTTTATTTGATCTCTATTTTTCTTTTGTGAGTTTAAGATTCTCTTTCTCTAAAAGAGGTTTCTGATCTTTTTGAGTTCGGACTTTAGGGTTGATTCCTCCATATCTAAACTGATTTTTACTGAAGAACAGCCGTAGTGCAACGGTGAATCTATTGTACCTGTGTTTCTATCGCATCTTGATTCAAGCAAAAGAAATCAGAAATTACGTCTTTGGGAATTCCCATCTGGTTTATCTGCTGAGGAGAGGGGAGATTTTGTTGAAGATCTACAAAGAACCTTATTAGCTTGGCAAGGGTTTTTTCAAAGCGTAAAAGTTAAACTCTGGAAGAGGTGGAGTGATAAATGTCGTGATGTCCTCAGTTATGGAAAGCACTCGTGATGTCATTTGATGAAGAAGAAATTGAAGTGTATATGCTAGATTTACCCGAGTACTGTTCTAGCGAGAAGAACATCCTAAGTATTGTTGGCCGGTTACTCAATCCAGAACGCCAGAAGATGTCAAGCCTGATCTTAGATATACCTCGGAAATGGTAAAAGGTTGGAAAGGTACGTGGGGTTGCTCTTTCAAAAGAAAAATCTCAGTTTATCTTCAATAAAGAATATGATTTAGAGGATGTTTTGGAAAAAGGGTTACAATCATACAATGAATGGTCCTTAGTTTTGGAAAGATGGACTGAAGATCCCCCTGCGAGCTTTCTTCAAAACGTTCCAATATGGGTGCAGATAAAAACCATACCTCTCAACTATTATACAGAAAAGACGATTACCTTCCTTGGGGATTTAGTGGGGCAAGTCACTGAAGTAGCTTTTGATCCCCTGAAAACGCAGAGCAAAGATTATGTTATGGTGAAGATTCTATTTGAAATTGATAAGCCTTTAATCCGAAAAATGATCATATCTCTACCAAAGGGAGGCAAAGAAACTGTTTCATACTATTATGAGAAAGTGCAGAAGAGATGCTATCACTGTCAACGCCTAACACATGAAATGTCTATATGCCCAATCCTTGTTAAGCAAAATCAGGAACTGGATGCAAAACGAAGAGAAAGGATCCCTACGGCTGTGGACTCGGTCCCTTTCCTAAAAGATTATGATCCCTTATTTGGTGATCTACAAGAAAGCCAAGTTGGAATTAGTCCAAATAATGAAAGACCAAGAATCACAGAAGATGTCTTAGAAGGAATGATACAATACCTGCTGACAGCGAATGGAGAAGAAAAGAACACTAGAGAGGAAAGAGTTAAAAAATATGTGAGAGAAGTTGAAGAAGATCCAATGATGCAGAAAAACATGTTTCGCCTAGAACCGCCTCTAATTATTACAGCGAACCTCAATAAAGGCAAAGGTATTGTTTTCGGTTATGAGACTGAAGACTCGGTGACCAGTCAGACTCTCCTAGACCTCAAGGTCACAAGCTTCTGGGAGATACTATAAGATCATCAACCACTTTGGAAAGACATATTTGAATGTCAAAAGATTCATTCTTCGAGGATACGAGTGAGGGAATGGTTACTCCAATGTTTCCACAAAATGGTCCAACGGTTCATAAAACAGATTCCTTTGGCTCAGTTAATACTGTGATCTTTTTGTCAAAACTCAAGACGAGGAAAAGGCCACCAAAACATAAAAGACAACAGAAAAGATTGGAAATAAGACCGCTCAAAGACTTCTTGGATCCTATATCTTTAAACGAATGCAATATAGTGGAGAAGAGAAAGACAGAAGAGTCAATAAAGGGAAGGTCAAAAGCTGCAAAGATGAAGATCAACAAATTGGTGGTCCCAAATGAGGGACCGTCCAATGCATAATGGCCTTTTTAGCTTGGAATTGCCAAGGCTTGGGACGGTCTCAAGGTTTGACAATTCCGAGGCTAATGGAGATGTGTAAAAAACATTCTCCTGAAGTCATGTTCTTGTATGAAACTATGAACTGTACAAATGTTCTAGTAGATATTCAAGTTTGGTTTGGGTTCGACCTTGTACATACTATGAACCCAGTTGGGAAAAGGGGAGGTTTAGCAGTTTTTTGGAAGAAATCAGTGGAGGTAGACTTCAAATTCTCGGACCAAAACATCATTGATTTCTCGGCACAACTTGGGAACGCAAAGTTTTTCATCTTAGGCATATATGATAATCCGGATGAAAAGATGTGAAGCCTAGTTTGGGAACGTGTTATAAGGATTGGTCTATTCAGGAAAGATCTCTGGTGTTTAATAGGAGATTTCAACGCCATATGTAACAATGATGAAAAAATTGGTGGAGTGCGAAGGAGTGAAGCTGTTTTCAAAGATTTTAACAAAATGTTGAGGTGCTGTCATATGAGTGAATTCCCTAGTCAGGGGAATCCTTTCACATGGGGTGGTCAACGAGGATCTCATTGGGTCCAATGCAAGTTGGATAGAAGCTTTGGTAATAAAGCTTGGCTCCAGCTCTTTCCGGATTCAAACAAAATCTTCCTCCAAAAGAGGGGCTCGGACCATAGGCTGGTCATTCTGCAATTGCAAAAGGAGAAGATATCCTCCAGAGGTAATCTTAAGTTTGATAAAATATGGTTAAGCCTACCAAATGTTAGGAATGTAGTGATCAACGCTTGGTATGATCAAAAGAATGGTAGAGGGAATGAGGTGTCTCAGAGAATTCGAGAATGTACGAAAGCACTAAGTTCTTGGAAAAAATCTTTTAACCTCAACGCTAGAGATAAAATTGTTCATCTTCAGGATGCTCTGGATGCAGAAGAATCTAGATTGCGGCCTAAAAGATTTGTTGTCCAAACACTCAAACAAGACCTGATGAAAGCGCATCGAGATGATGAAATTTTCTGGTGTCAAAAAAGCCATGAGAAATGGTTGAAATTTGGGGATAGGAATTCCAAATTCTTTCATTGTTCTGTGAGAATGACAAGAAACAGAAATGGTATTGAAAAACTTCTTGACAGTGAAGGGGTTGAAAACAGAACGCTGGAAGAGAAAGGAAAGTTGCAAATGAGTATTTCAGGAAGCTTTTCTCGTTTGGAAAAACGGGTGATGAGCATTTTTTATTCGAAGACTTCATCCCTAAGGTTGATGAGTCTATGAACAAGTGCTTAATCAAAGAAGTTACGAATGAGGAAATTGAGGAAGTAGTTTTTTCAATCAAAGCATCAAGTGCTCCTGGTCTTGATGGGATGACAGGTCTTTTTTTCCAACACTTTTGGATGGATATTGGCCCTCAGGTTTCAAATGAAGTGAAGAAGTTCTTCATTACAATGACTTTCCCGGTAGAATGGAACTTCACTCATTTGTGTCTTTTGCCTAAGACATTCAATGCTATTAATATGTCAGACTTACGTCCCATTAGCCTCTGCTTGTGCTCTACAAAATAATTTCCAAGGTGATGATGAGAAGATTACAACCATTTCTTTCTCAAATTGTCTCTCCGGCTCAATCGGCTTTTGTTCCACAAAGACAAATAGTGGACAACATTATGATGGCACATGAGATAGTAACTTGCCTTTCATCGGTAGCTCCAATTGCGAAGAATTTCATGGCGATTAAAATAGATATGTCAAAGGCTTATGACCGAGTGGAATGGAGTTATATTCAAAGCCTGCTAGGTGCTTTAAGATTCCACCAAAAATGGACCGAGATGGTGATGTTCTGCGTAACGACGGTTTCATTTTCAGTATTAATCAACGGCCAACCGCAAGGTCTCATAAAGCCTACAAGAGGTTTAAGATAAGGTGATCCGCTGTCACCTTGCTTATTTTTCCTGTGTACGGAAGGTTTATCCCATTTGATGGCGAAAGCAGAAGAAGCATGTATTATCAATGGAGTAAAGTTCTCGACAGAGGGACCATCAATTAGTCACCTGTTCTTCGCCAATGACAGTCTGTTTATTTGCAAAGCCTCAGTGGAAGAAGCCAAAAGCCTACAACTCGTTCTAAACATATATGGAGACGCCTCAGGTCATGTCATTAACCTTCAAAAATCATCAATTTTGGTTCTAGGGTATCCAAGGAAGATAGAACAATTATCCAATATGCCTTAAACATTTTCAATAGGGGGATGTTGGAAAATAGTTGGGGTTGCCTGAATGTTTTAGTGGATCAAAAGTGGAACTCCTAAAATATATTACGGAAAGACTTAACACAAGAATGTCTAGTTGGTTTGTCCGTTCTCTTTCTCTAGGAGGAAAAGAAATTCTCCTTAAAGTTGTGGTGCTAGCTTTGCCGGTGTATGCTATGAGTTGTTCCAAATTACCAAAAGGAACAATTGCAAAGTTAACAAGTGCAATGAGAGATTTTTGGTGGAACTCAAAGGAGAATAAAAGAAAGATTCATTGGATCAGATAGAAAAAACTTTGTATGCCTAAAAAGTTGAGGTCTGGGGTTTAAAGACTTAGAATGTTTCTCAAACACTGCTAGCTAAACAAGCTTGGCGAGTTATGCAGAATCCAGAAAGCTTTCTGAGTCTTGTTGTGAAAATTAGATACTTTAAAGATAGTGAATTCTTGGAAGCTAGGCTGGGATCGAGACCATCCTTTGGATGGAGGAGTCTAATGTTTGGAAATGAGTTGCTGGAAAAAGGTTTGAGAAAAGAGGTTGGAAATGGAAGTTCTTTCAATGTGTGGACTGATAAGTGGATTGATTCGCCAATTAGAAGATCTCCATTTATGAAAAATCCGTTGGTGGATTTGAATTTACGGGTTATGGATCTTCTAAAGGATGACGGAAGTGGATGAAATTTAAACTCCCTGAATGACCATTTCTTTGATTTTGATGTGAGGTTGATATTGAAAATAAAACTGATGATGGACTTGAATGATTTTTGGGTGTGGAAGCATACTAAAAGTGGTAAGTATGTGGTCAAATCAGGGTATTGGCTAGCTTCCAAAAGAAAACTCTCAGCTGAATTTCAAGAAGTTGTAGTCCAGCCTTCCATTAATACTCTGAAACAAGAAGCTTGGAATGTCCAATCGGCACCAAAGATCAAAAATCTCATTTGGAGAATTTTATCAGATGCTATCCCAGTGGCGGATAACATGATTGCCAGATACATAGCTGTTGATCCTAGATGCCAATTATGTGGTTTCGAAGGGGAATCTGCAAATCATGTATTCTTTACATGTTCCTTGGCTAGACAGGTTTGGGGACTCTCAGATTTCCCCTCTCCCGAGCACGGTTTCCATCCCAGCTCGATGTATGTCAACATGAACTATTTATTCAGGATGGGTTTAAATATAAAACTCTCGTTGCCCATAAGGAGAAGCTTTCCATGGATCTTGTGGAGATTATGGAAAAATAGGAACAAGTGTTTCTTTGATAGAACAAATTTTGATGCTCTCGACTTAATGAATAAGATTAGAGATGATGTGGAAGTTTGGTTCCTGGCTCAGTCTCTAGACAGAGAGTGTGAGAAGTCGAATCAGCCATCTAGAGGTAAGGTGGTAACCAAATGGAAGGCACCACAAAGGAACTCTTTGAAATGCAATGTTGGTGTGTGTTGGCTGAAACACAAGTCCAGTCTTGGAGGGTCG
Source organism: Streptanthus diversifolius (assembly GCA_039880935.1). Taxonomy (NCBI): domain Eukaryota; kingdom Viridiplantae; phylum Streptophyta; class Magnoliopsida; order Brassicales; family Brassicaceae; genus Streptanthus; species Streptanthus diversifolius. Next base: position 7,602,411 of record JAXGFM010000003.1, on the reverse strand, counting down.
TGGGTCCTAAAAAACAAAGATGGTATGGTCATTCTCCATAGCAGGAGATCTTTTTCGAACATTGATTCTATGGAGGAGGCAAATTTCATATGCTTAGACTGAACTATCAAGAGTCTCATCTCACACAAAAGGTGTGGCCATCTTTTAGCTATAAAGTAAGTGTTCTTTTGAAAGGTTTAAAAACCTTAAAAATTTGGTCATCAATGGTGGATCAAAGACAAACAAATAGAGGTACTTTTCTTATAGCTCAAAGTGCAACAGAAATCAGGTTTGCTCAATCTTATGTGGCTGTAGGTAGTCCATCTTGGTTGGCGTTGCTATTTGATAGTGAAAAATGTTAGTATGTATTAGCCTCTTTTTTTTTGTGTTTGGCTAGGAAGGGTTAAGGATTTTTAGCATCCATCATGTCTGTTTGGTTTAAAGTGCTGTCCATGTCTTTTGTATCGACCCTTATGTTGTTATGTGTATGCTATCCTTTACTCTTTTCTAATATAATGCCATGAGGAAAAGAAAAAAAAGCTGTTTACTCCTTTTTCTGGTTTCACTTGGATCATCATTCTACCTATCTTAAACTCTTGCATTTTTTGCTAAAAATCATTTTTCTGTGATGTCATCAGTCTCCAAACTATTCATATTTATAAAATTTGTTAATTGTAATTTCTGCTATAGTAGTCATATTTTTAAACATTACTAATATGTTTTATTTGTATGATATATTACAAGATATATAATATTTTTTAAAAATTTATCTTAGTTTTTATTAATAATATATATAACCCACAACGACTCGGACAATCAAAACAATAATATATATTATATAATTTGCATAAATTAAAATTATAGATGACAGTTGCATACGGATATTATGTGCTAACTTGTCCATATTTATATTGTTTGCATATCATGAAGATAGCCTTAAAACTCTTTAGTTAAAATTCATTTCATATATTTATATTTTGTAAATTCGTAAAATTATCCAATAATATAAAATTTTAATTTCAAAATATTTTTATTCCACAGGTTCTTGGTCATCCTGATAGTTGAGTTTTATTTTTAGCATTTTCACATATATTTTTTTTAACGCAAATCCGCATTGTAATTTACCAATATACATTGAAAAAAAAGACAAATAAAGAGAAGAATAAACGTCTGTGGATAATTAAGCAATTGAGTGTAAAAGTAAACCACTCTCTCTTGAGGTTGAAGATGATGATGATGATGATGATGATGACAACAGTAGGATTTGCTCAATCGAATTCTTCTCTTTTTTCTTTGAGAAGTAAATCCATCGACAAGACAAAAGCTTCGCGAGCCAAATGGGTCTCTTCGTCTTCGTCTTCGTCTTCGTCTTCTTCTTCTTCTTCTTCTTCTCTTCCTGCATCTCCGCTCTCGTCCACTTCCACTGAGGCATTTTATCGAACAGATCATGCGCAAGCTGTTTACAAGGATGTTCTCTATGGTGTAAGTGAAGAAAGCAGAAAGAAAAAGAAAAGGGTCTTCTTCTTAGACGTTAGTCCACTTTGCTACGATGGAAACAAGCCAAGTTCGCACGCTTTTGGTCACTGGCTTTCACTCTTCTTCTCTCAAGTCAGCCTCACTGATCCTGTCATAGCTGTAAAACACTCTCCTCTGCACAAATGCTTTATTGAATTCTCCAATTCATGAAAACGTCTGAAAGATGTTTCCTTTGTAGGTTCTTGATGGAGAAGAAGGTAACAAGCGACGCCGAGAATTGCTGCCTTCATATAAAGCGCATAGGAAATCACCAAATCCTGGGAAATACTCCAAAAGGCCACATCATTTCGTCGATGATATTCTTAAAAAATGCAATGTGCCAGTGGGTAAAACTATTATTCTACTCAATATTCAGATAATTAAGAACAATTCTGAAGATAATTTAGGTGCCTTTGAGTTAAGGTGATTAAGAGAGGATCACAGTTGTAGTGTTGGTATTTGAACTTATCAATAGAATTTGAATGAATGATCTGACTTGAATACTGGTTTGATGCACAAGGTTGTTAGAATGAAAGGGCAAGAAGCAGACGATGTGGTGGCTACGCTGATGGAACAAGCCGTGCAACGAGGATATCGCGCGGTTATTGCATCGCCTGACAAAGATTTTAAGCAGTTGATCTCGGAAAATGTTCAGATTGTCATTCCATTGGATGATCTCAGAAGATGGTCTTTTTACACCTTGAAACACTACCATGCTCAATACAACTGTGATCCGCAGTCTGATTTGAGCTTTCGTAAGTGCCTAAACCGACGAGTTATCTCTTGCTTTATGAAGTGTCAGAATCAATTCAATTTGGCTGTTTAGCCAGAGGTAAGTACAAGTCCGATTTTGTACTAAAAAGGACTATGAATTTTGGTGATAGGATGTATAATGGGAGATGAAGTCGATGGAGTTCCAGGGATTCAACATGTGGTTCCGGCGTTTGGAAGGAAAACAGCAATGAAACTTGTGAGAAAGCATGGATCTTTGGAGAGTTTACTAAGCGCAGCAGCTGTAAGAACTGTGGGGAGACCGTATGCACAAGAGGCCCTTACGAAATACGCGGACTACTTGAGAAGAAACTATCAAGTTCTTGCCTTGAAAAGGTTACATCTTTCTCACTTTGATTATTATACCGCGATTTTGCGTCCCTTGTGGGATATTCTTGCTGATTCCGTAAACTTTTCTTTTAAAATAGAGATGTGAGGGTACAGATTCAAGAGGAATGGCTGGTGGAGAGAGACACAAGCAATGATTCAGAAGTACTGTCAAGCTTTTTCTCAACCTTGCATGGATGATATTGAGAAGCTCATGCACACCGACGCATCTTTCTGTTAACCATTCAAAGGCAGAACTCGATGGATCGACTTAAGAACTGATGCTAGCTTTTGGCGGATGCCAGCCTAACGGCTGATCGCAAGTTCACACTTTACCGACATTGTAGTTGCATATTTGATTTGTTTACATACTTCCCCCATATGAATTTATACCAAGTTTCTTGGTATTACATAAAGATTCAGGAGAGATCAATTCTTTTCCTAAATATGTTTATCACAATTGACATATGGTTCCACCAATGTAAACCATAACAGGTAAGAAAAAAATTAGAATCTAACTTTCTTATATTAGCAACAGATTTTAAGAAAAGGAAATCCACTTTACTTTAATGATATTATTCTAGGAAAAAACAAATTACAGACACAAAGGAGCTGCCTAAAGGCTACAAAATTATAACATCATACATAATAGCTTATCATATATGGCAAAATGCCTTAAAGACTAGTATTTGAAACAGACCCACCACCACCATTCCTGGGCGAGAAACCAAATGCACCCGAAATAAGCATTTGCAACGAACTCTCTGAATCATCAAACATAGGTCGTGGGAACTCATGGAACCCTCCAAAATTGCATGTATCAAAGCTCAGAGGCGAGAAGGAGTCCTCGAAACTTATTTTTCCATCCATGAATCCAGGCTGTGCGGATTCTTGATTAGTATTTGTTGCAGAACCAAGATTGAAACCAACCATTTCTGCAATGTTGTTGTTCCCGCAATCAGAGCTCCCTCTCAGCGCAGATGCACCAGCTGAAGGTTTTGTCTCTTCAAGTGGGATCGCAGGCGTATGTCCCTGGAACAGAGCAATGTGACCAAACAGCTTGTCTTTCCTTGAAAATGTCGTGCCACAAGAACAGAGCCACTTGTTTTTCCCGCAGTGCTTCTCGTGAGTTTTGAGATCCGCAATGACAGAGAATTTCTTGGTATGGCACCGGCTGCAAGTGAAGCTCTTGTCGCAGTGTGTACGTTTGTAATGGTTCTTCACGCATAGTATTGTCTTCAAAGGCTGGAACTTTTTGTGATCCTTGTTACGTTTGCAACCCGGGAATGGGCACGAGTACCTTTTGATCAGCATCTGCTCAGACCCGGGTACGGTTTCTTTGTTCGGTTTAGCTAGAGCGGCCGGTGTTTTGTACTCGTCGCCGTGACCTCTCATGTGCATCCTCAGGTTCGCGTCTCTCTTGAAACCCTTGCCACAAATCGTACAAAAGTGAGTATGCGGCGCAAGAATCTCCTCTTTCTCAAGCTGCAATATCTCGTAAGAACCGGGAGGAAGATTCTCTCCTTCCTCCGCATCATCTTCGTCTTTCATTTCATGTTCTTCCACAACATGGCTTTCTCTCTCATCAACAACAATCGGCTTAGGCAAATCGAACTCTTGTACAGCGCGGTTGTTGTTGTTATTGTTATTGTTTTTGTTTTGGCTCTGTGAAGCAACGTTATTAGCCTCCCTTGGATAAGAGAACATGGCTGAACCGGGCTGCCCAGTGAATGGACCCGGCGCTGTTGACATATTATGCTTAACAGATGGAAGAAGACTACCTGCAGTTGAAATCAGCTGTATGATTATGGAAGTAAGATCAGTCGTTATAAGTTGCTGTTGTTGCTGAGCAACGAGCTCGTCTTGACGACCTTGAAGCTGTCCATTTCGACCAACGATCAGATGAACAAGATCTTGCAGCTCATGAATCTTCTGTTCCATAAAGGATAAATTGCTCAGCATCGTCCTCGGATCCCACGCTTGCGCCCTGACGCCTTGTAGGAAATCAACATTAGATTGACCGTTGTTGTTGTTGTTATCTTGTCCCAAAGAAGCTTTCATCTGGTCGAAAACTTGCAAATCAGGCTCCTCCATACTCATCTCATAATCCAAGATTGAAGCATCTTCCCACTTCTGCTGTGACGTGAAGCATACCGGCTCACGCAATTTGGAAGAAGAAGAAGAGCAGCTTCCCCAATTATTCTGGCATAGATCGTCTTCTGTTTCCATTTTTTGTTCTTCAAGATCTTGTACTAACCTACAAAGGATCATCCAAAGAATAAAAGCAAAGAACTTTAAATTGAACAAGTTTAGTAGAAAGACAACAAACAAATCTTTTATAAGAATCAGAATTAGGACCAGCTCAAATTTTTCACGAGACATAACACGCACAACACACGAATAAGAAGATATTACACAGAATCAAATTCGAGCAAAAAAAAAACCCTCATTTTTTACCTTAACAGAGGGTTCAAAATCCTTGTCCAATGATCAAATTTTTCTCCAAAAAATTATCTTCTTACACGACTCTCGAGATCTGCAAAACGATGAGAAGCTTGAAGCGTAACGTAACATCCATAAGCAAACAAAAGTAACCATTCAAAGTCAAAAGAAAACAAAACCCAAAAAAAAATCAAACTTTTATCGAATAATAAAAATCAAATCATCACTGGAGGACAATAAATTAGACATAAATCATATAACGCTTCCTCAAGCAAATCACAATCATTGAATCATTCAAATTCAGTCGATGAAAGGAAAGAAAAAGAGAGAGAGATAAAGAAAAGTTCACCAGAAGTATAGCTTAAAATGGTTCTTGGAGACCTCCAATGGCCGCTTTTAAAACGATGGATAAAAGAGAGAGAGAGAGAGAGAGAGAGAGAGAGAGAGAGAGAGAGAGAGAGAGCAGAGAGCAGAGAGCAGAGAGCAGAGCTCGAGCGGGGCTTATTAAGCAAAAATCTCCTTTGGTGCTCTTCCACTTTTCTGATTTTACCTCCTCCATGGAAAGTCAACGAGATGATCTCAGCCGTTGAAATGTATTTTGATCAGCATCCATAAGATCTGACGGTTTTCTAGCGTTTCATCGCATCCGACACAGTAACGCTGCACTAGAGCCGTTGATTTATTGGAAATTAAAGATGACGAGACGATAGAGAAGGGTGTGGTAGGGTCCACATCCCCATTAGTCCTAAGCATTGTTCTAAAACTACCGATTAATCGGCCAATATTCGTTATGCGGTGAAGAACAATAGCGAATAAGGATATATGGTCGTTTGGACGTTTCGTTATTATTATCGTATAATAATGAAATACAGTCATTTGGGCGATTAATTGGCTACATAATTTATTTATTTATTTTTATTATTTGGCCCACTAATTAAAGTGTCAGAAAAAAATGGAGTATCAATAAAAAAAAATTCTCTTTTGATTATTATTTTTTTTAGATATAAATTGAAAGAAATATTAATTAATATTTTTTTTCTTCTGTTTTTCTTATTAAATTTTATATTAATTTATATATAAATATATTTAAAAATATTTAATTATATAAAAAACTATCTGAGTACTCTCCGATTTTTTTTCGATTTTATGTTAACTCATTAGTCCAAGATCGTCCACACGCGTAACGTCTAGCGAAATTCCGAACAAGGGTCCTATGTAATGATTTTTAGTATTTATTCCTCTCTGTCTATCTTTCCCTTTTCATCCTCCATGCGCTTCATTTGCATATTTGACTTGGCAAGTTGAAATTGAAAATGAGCAATAATTAACACTCTATTTTTTATATTTTTTTATTTACATACATATGAACAAGTAAAAATACTTATACTGAATATTTCTATTATAGTTTTGTAGATGACTTCTAATTTTTATTTAAACTCCTTGGATTGGAAATTCATTTTCAATGGTGATTTTTTTATATAACATACTTATAATTTTATTTATTGATTTATTTTTTTCAAGAGTATGCATACTAAAATAAATAATTTGCAATTCAGGTATTGTCATATACATTTTTTTATATACAAATTTTTTCTTTTTGCCTGTATTCCTAATTTTTTTTAAATGATATTATTGGGATTAGTTTTGCACCAACCATTAGATAGTGCATGGGATTTTTGGCCAAGAAGTTTGTGAAAATCTCTCAACATAAGTGAGGTTGTCATTTGCGATTGAAGTGAAAAACAAAAAAATAGAAAAAGTGTAAGAAAACTAATGAAAAGTAAAAAAATTATTTTTCTTCGAGTTTAGATTTACTATAAAAAAAAATTATAAAAAAATTCTTTAAATGATCATTAAGTGATCAAATTAAAATATTGGAGAGAAGGAAACTTATTGTTGGGGAATAAATTTCCACCCGAAAAGTAAAGTCTAATAAGTATAAAGTCAAACCTGAAAATATAGTGGACAAAGTTATTGAAGTGAAAAGCATGAAGCAAAGTTTAGTAGCGAATTCAAACTTACATGGAGTGAACGAAATAGTCGAACCTATACAGTCAAACTCAATATAAATAAATATAAAAATATCTGAATCTACGAAACTAAATACTATTAAATAATAAATCAAACAAGATAAATAGAATCATTGAACATATTTTAGAATTGTAAAAAAAAAAGATTAATGATATAAGATAAAAATGACGAATTCTCTCTACACATTCGATTCAATTATTTGCTATTTTTATACTTGTTTTTTTATAGTTCTTATAAAAATGTTTCAAAGTCATCAATTCTAATAAATCATTTATACTCATTTTTGTCTTACTTTTCGTTTCATTTTGTCTATTCAGGTGATTTGTTTTGTTTATTTTAGTGTCCTTTTTTTTGTTTCCACACAATTTTGGTTCTCAACTATTTATATTTTTTCCTATAATTAAAGAACTTAAAATAAATCGAAAATCTAATTGATAGTTTATAATTTATGCGAACAAGACAATATGAGTAATTTGTATCTGCTAAATTTTATATACAATAGTGTTTATATATTTTTTTATTTGAACTATCGATTAAATGATCTGATTTGTTTTAGATTTTGTGGTTCTTTCGATTTAACCTTCACTTTTATCCTTTCTGTCTAGTAACCTGAGTTTATCGGTGAAAAAAAGTCCAACCGACAGTTCTTACATCATCAACCATTGGTTCTGTTGTGAAGATGAGTTAAAAGGCAAACTCCCCCTCTTGCGCATTCCTCCATTGAGCCACATTTTCCATAGTTTTAACACAAATTTTTATTACTTATTTATATCTATTATTTTTTGTTTTGTTCTTTAGTTAGTTTAATGTTTTATTTATTTTTCAATAAAGTTCTGTGACTCAGAATTTTATATTTTAATTGATGATTTATTTTTAAAGTTAAATATATTAATTAATGTATAAAAACATCAAACTTCTTAAAATAAGATAAAAACATCAATTTCTTAAATACAAAAAAAGAGAGTATTATCTGTAAATTAAAAAATCGCGATAAATCTTAATTATGTCGGAAAATGAGGATAAAGTTACGTAATTAGTTGACGACAAAAAGAAAGAAAAAGTTACTTAAACTGTGAGGAATCTCCAAGTTCAAAGTTCAATTACATCTGCCACATGGAGCCACCTGCCACGAAGGTTCGTTTCGTGCATGCACTCACTGGAAGGCCAGAATTGAAAAAACCAAGGACTTATTGTATTTATTATTTTGTTATTAAAATAAGATACTGTAGGTTATTTTAATAAAAAATGACAGACCGTTTGATTGGGAAACACAAGATTCCCACCTGCTAATCCCTTACCAAGTAATTAAGATGATCACCGTTAACATTCACCATTTTCAAAGACCAATGGGTTCTCTTTATTTCCGCTTTTCACCATTTCCCAATACTTATTACAACAGTAAACATATTAGTTAATGCTCTTTAATTCATTCTCGTTAAAAAGATAAGGAAATTGCATCAAATAATAATAATAAAAGAGGAAAATTGGATTAATCATATAATTATCCTATTAAAAAAAGAATTTTATGATGAAAATTATATGATATAATGATGGCTACTTTGATATTTATCATATTCAAAAATAATATTTTGTAATGTTAAAAAAATATTAAAATTATTAAGTTAAGTTATAAAAAAATCTTATATTAAATAAAACATTCAACACATGTAAACTTTGTCTAAAAAAGCAATATGAAATATGCTATAGTCTTTTGCGATAAACTTAGCATAAGCCTCTCTAATATTCATTCATATGCTAACAAAAATATGCTTTAAAAAGTCTCTAATAGTATATATTAAAGCATACAAGTGGTGGACAAAGTGGGCAAGAATGATTACACCCAATTAATAAGTGGTGGGAACCTCGAACTGTAGTGTCTATTGACTCTATGATTTTACATCAATTCCTAAATTAAGACATATTGAAAATAACCATTTTATATATAGTAGTATGTTTTTAACAACCTTAAATTCCAAAAACGTGAAATACCATCTTTCTTTTTTCCCTCAACAACGAGAAATACCACTTCCACTTCCAAATTATCTTTGATTTTATTTACTAATATGGACAACTAATCACATCTCTTTCTGTGTAATTTTTTTTTTAACACAAACCATCTCTTTCTGTGTTTAAATCACAAACATAATAATAGAAAAAGAATCTCCGGAAATTATACGTTATTACAAGAAAAATTCAAATTTTAATTTTGTAAAGAATAATTGCTGGCTCAAGTCTTTTGTTTATTTATTTGTTATCAAATTAAACTACAAAACTATACGCGTCGAAAAATTATCGAGTCAACATGGGTGGAATACGCGTTAGATATTGCATAGTGCAAATGCTAACAGCTGGTGGTAGACTATAATTATAATTAGTTAGTGATTGGCTTTTTGCGATTGCAATCTGTAACTAGCGACTAAAAATTAACAACTGTCAAATGAATAAATCTGCGATTGTGACTGCGACTATCAAACGAATATCATAACAGTTGTTAGTTGCAGTCACTAATCGCTGGTCGTAATAGACTAATAAACGAACATAAGTCATTTTTTCATGTTTTAAAGAGTCATTACCACCATAAAGTCCATAACAGTAACTCAGTGATTATATCAAAGCACATTCGCAAACTATGTGGTCTATATTTAAGCACATAATCTGATTAACCCAAATATTCTAATTTTTCGTGGGAATGACGATCGCTATAGTTGGAAGACAAATGCAATTCCACAATAAACAAAAAGTCATATTAATACGATTCTAAAAAAGGTATTCCATTGTTAACCATGTGTTAAGCGAGTTGAATTGATTTGGCTTACTTTGAAAAGAAGGAACAACAATGGATGATGATGTGCATCGTCAATGAACGTGGCCATAGTGAGAGTTATGGAGCAATATGAGCTTCAAGCCTTTTGCTGCTGCTGCACCACCACTCTCTCCTCTTCTTCCTCCATTGAACGTTGGTTTCTTCCTGTAAGGGAAACAAGTTCGGTTGTTGTACCTGTCTCTCAACACGACGTCGTCTACATGACTCCAAGTCCGTCCCCTCGGCAAACTCTCTGGCCACATAAACCTCTCCGAGAACGGATTCTTCAGACTCTCGTAGAACTCATGCGGCGTCTCGCAAATCACACCCTGTATCAAAAAAACATAAAGTTATTATTACACAAAAGTGCTTTATTTTTTTTTTTTTAAAATACTGAATAGAGAAAATCTTGTCAGTAAATTACCTCTGCCATGGCTTTGATCTTGAGAGTTGCATCGTTGCTAAGAAGAACGAGTTTTTCGTCGATGTTACGGTTTCGGTAAAGAAGTGCACATTCGAGAACTTGATCTTCTGATGTAGGAGAATCGATCTCTGGTGCACAACTGTTCCAGTGATATGAAAATGGGAATGCTGAGCTATTTGACTGTGGAGTGACTGGTGGGGTTGGTGCAGTTGCTTTGGTTTCTTCTGAAGGGTTCTGGAGTTGTATCCACCATTTTGTATTAACCTTACACTCTTCGATCCAATTAAGAGCTGAGGAAGCAGTTTCCGCTGTTCTTCTAAAGAAAAGACTCCGAGTGCGCTTCGTCTCATTTAGTTCCCTTAACACTGAACAATGAAAGTAAATGTGAGGGATGTTTCTAATGGTGTCCAAAAGTGATTAATCATATAAGAAATAAAGATTTAGGTGATTAAGGCAAATGATATGTTGGTTTATCCTAAGATTTAACTAAAACTTTGTGTTATCACAGAGAAACTGTTCCAGAATAATAGATTCATCTGCCGTATGCATTTACAGCCTTGTCGTATAGAAAAAGAAAATCATTTTATGGTTTGTGCTTAGAGCTTTAAGTATAGATAGAAATTATTATCACTTATGCGTATGATAGAATAAACAAAGCTAGAGGGTTTAGGGTTTGCAGGGTTTTTACCTATACTTGGTACGACCAGATGTGTCCCCTTGAGACCTTGTAGAAGGTGCAGTGGCTTCCTCGACTCCTTGTCGAGGAGTGAAGAAGTGTCCAACACAATGGTCCATTTCATCTTGTTCCTTCCATCAGAAAGGTTCTAAAAACACAGTGTAACTTATGGTTAATATAAGAACTACACAAAGAATCAAGGACATTCGAATTGATTATCACTTACAGAAGAAGAACGAATGCCCCTAGAAATGTTGTTTCTTGCTGATTCAGTAGAAGCTTCGGTGTATTGGCTTTGGGATGAAGATTTTTCAAGTAAAGGTTGAAAAGGCGGCCGTTCAGCTTTCTTCTTTGGTCCCACCGGCTCATCATGCTTCACCTTTGATTCGCTGCTAATGCAGTGAACATCTGGTTTCTGTTCCGCCATCAGGTTTTCTTCCACATGAACATCAAAAAATGGTTTACGTATTGCTTTAGAATAGGATCCTTTAGCATCCTCAATCTCACTGGTTTCTCGTAAGCGTCTTAGCATATGAGAGGTTGGGGTAAGATTCTCCTTATCTGGGGTAAAGATTTCTGTTTCTGTTAACGCCGTTGAAGCAACACTAGCAATACTGGAATGAAGCTTTGACGAGCTTGGTTTGCCCGAAAGCTTTGAAGAGCTCTTGCTATCTTTTATGTCACCAATATCTTGTAACCTTTTCAACATATGAGAGCTTGGGGTCAGATTCTCCTTGTCAGGAGTAAAGATTTCTGGTTCCAGCTTCGCTGCACCATTATGGACAGTCAGATAAATAGACTTGTCACTTAGAGCCTTTGTCCTCTGCAATTGGGCCTTTGGTTGTTTCCCAATTTGTTTTTTCTTTCCTTCACTCTTGTTGGTCTGGACCTGAAGAACAGAAACAGCTTTTCCCCTCCTAGACCAGATGTTGCTTGTGTTCAATCTTCTCGAGGAGCTTCTTGAACTATTCATCTCAGACAGTACATCATCTCTAACAGCCAGTGTACGCGGGGTCTGGTTTTCTTGACCTCCAGTATTATCAGAAGGCACTTCGTCAGTCCGTTTTGTGTCCTCAAATGTTTTTGCAGCCAAGGTTGAAGGAAATGGAACCTCATTATTAGTATTTCCTTCTCCCTCTATTTCGCTTAGGCTGTAAGTTTCTTCAGATCTCCCATCTTCAGATCTCCCAGAGCCAATTGACAATTCTGCTCTGTGTTTCTGAGTTGGTGTTAACAAGAAACTTAGTATTCCACTCTGTTCAAGGTCCTCCGAATGGAACGACCTGCTCCCTTCATCAAATATTTGTTCAGTCTTTCTGTTCATTGCTGGTGTTTTGTTCTGATCTCCTGCAAGATTCGCTTCACTCAAGATCTCTGTTGGAGTCCCGACTTCACTCTTCGGAAGTGGCTGCCAACTCGAGCATAGACTTTGGATATCTTCTGTATTGATTCTTGAAAGACGTTCGTTGCCAGCGAACAAGCAATCAGATACTGCACTGGCTTGGCTTGAACTGATCGTGGTTTCTATATTGCTATTTTGCTGTAGGTTCTCTATATCGGTCTCTATGCCCAGTTCAGAACCTAAGAGGCCTCGGCCATCTCCAGTTAAAGTTGGTTCAGTTTGAGGGAAGGAATCTGAAGACACTGCAATAACTTGCCTCAAAACCTCAGTTTTGCCATTCTCTTCGTGACTCTGAATGTCCGCTTTAGATAGTGATTCGGCAGATGCTTCCAGTGCTTTCTCTGTGACAAAACCAATATCTCTACTGCTTTCTTGACGAAGGCTCAGAATCTCAACCTCTGCACCCAATTCAAATGCAGAACAACTTAAGGCTTCAAGTAATGGAACAGAAGCAGCTTTTCCCCTCCTAGAGCTATCCATCTGAGACAGTGCATCATCTTTAAAAGCATGTGGTTTCTCGGTCTGGTTTTCTTGACTCCCGGTAAAATAAGAAGGCGGTTCTTCAATCGGTTTTGTATCCGCAAATGTTTCTGCAGTCAAGGTTAAAGGAAATGGAACCTCCTTATCAGTATCTCCTTCGCCCCATAATTCGCTTAGGTTGTAAGAGGCTTCAGAGCTCTCAGAGCCAAATGATATTTCTGTTTTGGGCTTCAGATTTGCTAATGACAAGAAACTTTGTGTACCACTCTGTTCATGGTCCTCCGAATTGCACGAGCTGCTCCCATCATCAAATATATTTTCACTTTCTCTGTTCATTCCTTCTTTTTTATTCTGGTCTCCTGCAGGATTCACTTCATTGCCAATTTCATGTAAGTTCTCACCATCACTCTCTATGGAAACTTCACTCCGGTATTCAGAGCCTAAGAGGCCTCGGGCATCTTCAGTTATAATTTCTATCAGTCGCTCAGCCTGATGAGAGGAATTGGGAAATTCTGCAATAACTTGCCCTGAGACCTCACTTTCTCCATTGTATGCATGACTCGTTAGTGGTTCAGCAGATGCTTCCATTACTTGCTTGGTTACAATCTCCGTTTCTCCACTAACTTCTTGACAAAGGTTCAGAGTCTCAGCCTCTGGAACCAATTCAAATGCAGCACACCCTGAGACTTCAAAGCAACCTTCAATGTGTGCCTTGCTTAAGAAGCAGCCGATACTTCGATTTTCTTCGTTGGATACCATAATTTGTATGGTCAACTGTGGTGAAGCCTGGATATCTTCTGTGAGCTGTAGAATTTCTGTCTCAATGGAATTTTTGTGGAGTGGAAGCGATGTAGTCTCCTTTGCAGCTATAAATTGATCTTCATCCTGGACTGATGACTCCACCACCTCTGACATCACATTCAGAAGCAAACCTCCATTTTCTCTGATATCGCATTCATCAGTCTCTGCAGCAAATTCAAGTTCGGAACAGCCTAATCCACAACTCTGCTGCTTAGTTGGGTTTTCTGCTGCGGCTTCTACAACATCCAAGTCCCACTTTGATGAAGTATGCAAATCTTCGTTGGATTGTAGCTTTTGTGGATTGACAGAATCATCAGCTAGTGTCAATACACTTGGAGACGCAAATGGCAACGAAATCTCCCTTGTATCCTCATCCTCACTAGGGACTGATGATCCACTTCCTTCAGACGTCACATCCAGATGTCCATCTCCGTCATCACCTGACGTAGTATTCTCTTGTGACTGCAGTGAAAGTAAGATTACACATCAGACTAAGCAATTAAACATCCACTACGCAAAATAAGAACAGATAAACTAACAACAACGATTCACTGCAGTTGAGGGACTTTAGCAAACACGTATCAAATGCTAAAAGCAAGCAAAACATATGACAGAAAGTCTCAACCTCTAGATTTTCTACCTCAAGCGTTCTATTTTCTTCTTCTTGTTCCATCACTGTAGATGCGTCCAGTGGTGAAACAAATGGATTTTCGACATCATATGCACGTCTCAGGGGAATCCAGTGAAGCCTATAGATCCTTGTTGAACCACCGATCCTAATGACATCACCTTCCTTCACCTCAAAACAACTATCTGGCTCAACTTTCTGATCCGTAACCCATGTCCCGTGCACTAAATCGAAAGGAACAAATCCAAATCAACAACCTAAACGCCTAAACCAAGATCCAATTAAACGAAATCGACGAGAAAGAATCCACTGGAAACAATCTATTTTGGGATCAAAATCAACTAGATAAAATCAAGTTTCGGATTACTCGAATTTCGAGAAGAAATCTCTAGAAAATCGGAAAAGGAGTAAGATATGATTTGATGATACCAGAGGATAGATCGGTGACAAAGAGTTTCTGACGAGAAGGAATAGATCGGATTTGCAAGTGGTATCTGCTAATGCTAGGGTGCGTTAGAAGAATATCGCAGTCTGGATGGCGACCGACGAAAAGAATCTCCTCCACCTCTTCGTCATCGGGAAAAGCGTTGCCGTTTCTCTCCGGCGAAGAGAAATCGCGGCTGTTGACGACGAAGATGTTCTTAAGAATAGCGCCGTTTTTCAGCACGGTGAAGACGGGGATCGTCTTCTCCCGCACTCGTTGGTTCTCCATCGGTTTCTCTTCTTTGACCTCCATGGATACAGTCGTAAGAGCGAGCGAGGGAGAGAGAGAGAGATTGTTCGAGTTTAGGATTTGGAAACGAAAGGAGATGAAGATCGAAAGAAGAAGAAGAAGAGATCAAAATCTATAGTGGTTTGTAACTTTCTCTCTCTATCTCTTCTTCACGATTTGGACGAGTTTTGATTTTGAAATGAAGGGAAGCCGTTGAAGAGTGCCTAGCGTCGCCGACCTCTAATTTTCTCGTAACGGCTACTTGTGTCATCTCTTATAATTATTTCAAATTTCTAAAACCAATTAATTAAAACAACATTTACACCCTTATGCACACTTGACACTATTGAAGAATACGTTTTTTTAACACATTTTTAAGGTATTTCTTTTCTTTTTCTTTTTTTATCATATAATGTTTTTCTAAATATTACCAAATATTGGATTAGAATGCTATATATATGCGAAGAATTTCAAACATTTGTACCTCCCACATAATTCCACATTTATGATACTTCTCTAAAAAAAAATTCACAAAGAGATAATTGTTAAAATTATATTGTGAAGATAAATAACTATCAAATTATTATTATAAAAAAACAAATTATTAAACCAGTATTAGTTTTGCAAAAGTTTTATAAACTTGATTTTTCTTTTCAAATATAAAAGCATAATTAATATTTTTTTTGTCATCATAGTTTAATGGCTTTAATATTATCTAAAACATTGTGGGTGTGCTGGATTCAAACCCGAAACATGTATCATGGATTTTAAACGTGACAGTTTCACATCATTCTGACAAAAGTGTAATTAACATTTTTTTAAAAATATAATATAATAATAAAAATAAAATTTTAATTAAAAAATATCAATGTGTGTGATTTGCGGTTACAATCGACATTTTCAACTAACGTTTAGACTTTGTCGATTAGTCACTGCGAATAACGTTTATATTTGAAACTAATGATAAAATTTTTGTCGTTCTCCAAATTTTTTATAAAGTATATTAGTTTCAATGATTGTAAAACTTATATCGATGCTATGCAAACCAGCATTTATGTTAATGTTAGAAATTCATTTTTTATGTCATACAAATAACACACAAATTTACCATAATTGGATATAAACATATAATTTTACCATTATTATATGTGAACATATAATCATAAAAATTTATCATCAATATATGAACAAAGAAATCTACCACGAAGTTGATAAATGATTAAATTTACCACTATAAATCTATCACCACAATAACCAATATATCTACAAACTATAACTGTTTGAATAAAACAAAAAGATTTATATAAATCGATCGACAAAAGCAAAAAATATATCAATTTATTGTAAATCTACCGTGACTAAACACATATATACTATCATATATTAATAACCAGAAATCTATGTAAAAGCTATAAAACCGGATAAGAAAATACGATTTGATAATTTGTGATATAAGGAGAAATCAATTTGTAAAAACACGATTTATAAAACGATTTTTATGAAATCCAGAAAGGAGGCGAGATGTCTCTTTCCTTAACTCAATAAAGCGCCCCTAGTGTGACGGTTTTAATACGATTTTTGAATCCCAGGATACAACCTTTTATAGACCGATTCGCAACACTGGAATTCGGAATCTGCGAACACAGTATCTACGATATACTCAAGAGCAAGAATCGTTTCTGAAAGATAGAAACGAATATGAGAGAGAGCAGGACCGTTTTCTGTGAATTTAGAGAAAGCGAAGAGTTTTAGGGTTCTAGAGATTTCAAGAATTCTCAGGATATTCCGGATGCCCAGAATGATTGCTTTAGCTCTCTATTTATAGGGAAGAAGTGATTAGGGAGTTTTCGAGATAAAAATCTCGACTTTCAACGAAATCCCGAAAATTCCGCAAGCGGTTATAACCGTTTTGACTGGAATATTCGCAGATAACAATGAGATTTTGAACCCGATTGATCGATCCAAAAATCAGATCGATCGATCCTGTAGGCGATCGGTCGATCCGGAATGTACCAGTCGATCCTGGAATTTCACGTAAAACGAGATCGATCGATCTGGTTTAGATCGGTCGATCCCAGAAACTCACGCAAGAAACCATCCGTAGCACGCGATCGATCGATCCAGAAGAGGAACGATCGATCCTGGAAATGTTTGTGAGGATGGATCGATCGGTCCAGTAAGGACTCCTCGACGACGAGACATTCCCAAAGCCCAAAGCCCAAAGCCCAAAGCCCAAAGCCCAAAGCCCAAAGCCCAAAGCCCAAAGCCCAAAGCCCAAAGCCCAAAGCCCAAAGCCCAAAGCCCAAAGCCCAAAGCCCAAAGCCCAAAGCCCAAAGCCCAAAGCCCAAAGCCCAAAGCCCAAAGCCCAAAGCCCAAAGCCCAAAGCCCAAAGCCCAAAGCCCAAAGCCCAAAGCCCAAAGCCCAAAGCCCAAAGCCCAAAGCCCAAAGCCCAAAGCCCAAAGCCCAAAGCCCAAAGCCCAAAGCCCAAAGCCCAAAGCCCAAAGCCCAAAGCCCAAAGCCCAAAGCCCAAAGCCCAAAGCCCAAAGCCCAAAGCCCAAAGCACGAGCACGAGCACGAGCACGAGCACGAGCGAGCGGCGGTGGTGGTGGTGCGCGCGTGTGGATCCTTTGGTTCTCCCCATAAACCACTTTGACACTTAGTGACTTTGTTCCATATATATGCAAGTGGAAAAAGTTCCTCCTAAGCAATGTGGGACTTTCTTAAGTTCCACTTATTCCCTAATGGGTCTAATTTTTAAGCCCATTTCATATTCACATTATCAACATGTTTCAAGCCCAATGTGCTTAATAACATTTTGGTCCAACAGTCTATCATCAAAGAAAATAAATCAACCACATGATTTTATTCTACCATTGTTACATTTTTTGTTTTGCTAATAAATGAATAAAAACACGAAAATTAAAAGGGTTGTTTAATCTAAGTTGGTGGAGTCGCACTAATGTGTACTATACGTGATCTCGGCAGTCTTGCTCCTCTTGCTAATTTGTCCGGCCTTGAGTTTGTTACTCGGGGATTGAAAATAACTTTCACATCTTCAAAAGAAGCTTTGCATCGACTGAATTCTTCCAGATGAACTGCAAATGTTGGTCACTCTTCTGGTGAAACTACCATCTTGATTACATCTGCAGAATCAGTTGCAAAAACTACCTTGCGTCTTTTCACTGCGATCATGCATCCAATTGTCCAGATAAAAGATTCCAGTTCAGTATGTAATGATGACTGACATCTCAAAATATTGTGAGCTCCAAGAAAAACCCCTTCTGTTCCCATCGTATGGCAAACCCATCCAATCCCTAAAAGTTTATCCGAGTCTTTCCATGATCCATCGACCTGACAAAACCACATACCCTGCTGTAACTCTAATGTGATTGATATTATTCTAGTAAAAATTAAAATTTTGAAAGTTTTTTTGTCAACATAGTCTAGTGACTTTAATATCACTTTTAACCTTGTGAGATGCTAGGTTCGAACCCCAGACATATGTCATAAATTTTAGAGGTAACTATCATTATGCCACATTATTCCGATGATTTTTGAAAGTTATTTTAGCGAATTTTACTTTTCAATTATTTAGGGCATTTTAAAAATGTTTATTTTTATGTAATTGCTGTAAATTATCCTTTATGATTTTAATTTATGAAATCTATCCAAAAACCGTATAGACCATTTAATTTCCACAAAACCTTTCGTTGATGATGCAAACTTTAAATCTAAAATAATGGAGAATAGAGAACTTACGATTATCCATTGCTCTTGAGTTGTTGTATGAAATCCTTTGAAGATCACTTAAAGATCTTCTCCTCTACACCTTTTTCTTTTCTCAATTCCTTTGATGGAGAAGAATTTATCTTCTGGTTTTCTTATTGTTCTCTCTTTTCTTTTCTAAAGAGTTTTTGTCTTAATCTTAACTCATCACCCTCTCACTCACTCTTATGCCCTTTTATTTATGTCCAATGGACACGAAGAGAAAAGTTGTGTGTTTTAACTTTTCTTTATTTATTAAGACATCCTTATACTCTTAATTTATTTCATATATATACACACATAATTAAAAACATAATATATGTGTATATACATATCTTTATGAGAACAAATATAATGTTTATGGTTAGAGGAGAGGGTTTCAACATACTCAATCTAATACTCTTTATCGAGACCGATCCATCACGGTTTCGCTTCTAATGTATCAGATATCATAGACTTTACAAAGAAATTGAACTTTAATAATCAGACTGCTAATACATCGGCCACTTTACAAAAAATATTCTTACATTCTCCCACTTGGCTGTTGTCTTAACTTAGCTGTCCAATACCTTTTTTTGCGCATCTTTACATCAAATTCAATAAATTGTAAGTACCATAAATCCAGAGCTAGCCGAGTCATGGCGGTTGCCCATCATTTACTGCGATGGGGTCCCTTCCAAGCACCACACACTAACTCTAGCTTTACTACTTCTTTTCTATTGAGATTTCACTTTACTTCTCAAAATCATTTATGTTGAGATAAACCATAATTCTCAATTTTAGATGTTATCTTTTAAAAAAATCTTTATATGCATAATCATTATGATAACATAGTTTAATTGCAGAAAAACACAAACTTAAATGACATCATCTTTGAGTACCAACTTTACATGAGCTCAATCTATCATAGCAAGGTCTTATCTATTATGTCCATTTTCTCTACATAGCCAATAATTATACTGCGCGGTAATCCTTTCGTCAAAGGATCTGCCAACATCATGTCCGTCTTTATATGCTCAAAAGTTACTCTGCGTTTTGCACTTCTTCCTTTATAGACAAGTATTTAATTTCCATGTGCGCACCTTTCGAATATTTGTCATTCTTTGAGAAGAAGACGGCTGCGGAATTATCACAGTAAATTCTTAGCGGCTTAGCTATATTGTCAACAATTCCAAGCCCTCAGATAAAGTTCCGCATCCACAATGTGTGAACCGTGGCTTCAAAGCATGCCACGAATTCAGCCTCCATGGTGGAAGTAGCAATGACATACTGCTTTCCACACTTCCATGAGACTGCTCCTCTAGCTAATAGGAACAGATAACTAAACGTCGATTTCTTGCTATCGACGCAACCAGCATAGTCTGATTCCGAGTATTCGACAACCTCTATACTGTCGGATCTCCTGTATGTAAGCATGTACTCTTTGGTGCCTTGAAAGTAACTGAGAACTTTCTTTGGAGCTTTCCAGTGATCCATTCCAGGATTACTTTGATATCGACCCAACATACCAACAACATAGCTGATATCTGGTCGAGTACATGTTTGAACATAGTTCAAACTCCCAACCACTGAAGCATAAGTTCTTTACGTTCCAATTCATTTTTCGGGCATTGCATTTTACTGAACGTATCCCCTTTCTGAATTGGAGCCTTTCCAATGGAACACTTATCCATCCCATATCTCTTTAGAACTTTGTTTATGTATCCTTTCTGAGACAAACTTAACAGTCCTTGTGATCTATCACAGATTATTTATATTCCGATCACATAAGATGTCTCACCTATATCCTTCATTTCAAAGTTATTAGAGAGATATTTCTTTACATCACTTAACATTCTCATGTAATTCGCAGCTATCAATATATCGTCAACATATAATATCAGAATGACAAACTTGCTCCCACTGACCTTCATGTAGATACATCGATCAACGATGATCTCTACGAAATCATATGACAAAATGTTATCATTGAACTTTAAGTACCATTGTCTGGAAGCTTGTTTCAACCCATATATTGACTTTCTCATTCTACACGAGATTTTCTTTTCATGTGGCCACAAAACCTTCAGGTTGGTCCATTTAAACTTCTTTTCAAGCTCTTCATTCACAAATGAGGTTTTAACTTCCATTTGGTGAAGCTTTAAATCATAATGAGCTACCAATCTCATGACAATTCTTAAAGAATAATTCTTTGAAACTGGAGAGAAGGTTTATGTATAGTCAATGCCGTCTTTCTGAGTAAACCCTTTAGCAACAAAGCGAGCCTTGTACCTTTCTATGTTACCTTTAGAGTCTCGTTTGATCGTAAAGATCTATTTACACCCAACAGTTTTGAAACCATCAGGCAACTCTACTAGGTCATACACTTTGTTTATATTCATAGAAGAAATTTCTTCTTCTGCAGCATTGTACCACTTTTCAGAATTTTTACTTTTCATGGCTTCTCTGAATGTTTTTGGTTCTTCATCAAGACTAAGGTCACATTCAAATTCAACATCGTAAACTTCATAATCATTTGTAATGGCAGATCTTTTTTCCCTTACAGATCGCCTCAGTGGTTCTTGTGGTACGATGTTCTGTTCTTAAATGGCGACATGTTCATTTTCGGTTTCCTGATTTAGTGGGACCGTATGTTCATCATTTTCTTGTCTAATTGTGGTATTAGGTTGTGCACCAACAATAGGAACAACTACTTGGGTTGGAACTATGGGTGAAGAATCTTCTACCCGAATTTCTTTTATGTTCACTCCCCTAGATTATGAACTCCCACTAGTTTCTCCATTTTCAATGAACGCATTACCCGTCTCGACTATTCGCGTACTATGTCTAGGACAGTAAAAGATAAATCCCTTAGACTTTTCTGGATAGCCAATAAAGTATCCACTAACCGTTCTCGAGTCTAATTTCTTTTCATGTGGATTATACAACTTTACTTCTGCTGAACATCCCCAGACATGTAAATGCCTCAAACTGGGTTTCCTTCCTTTAAATAGTTCAAATAGGGTCATTGGAACTGCTTTACTAGGAACCTGGTTTAATATATATGTCGTAGTCTTTAATGCATATATCCACAACGATATGAGAAGTTTGCAATTACTTAACATATACCTAACCATTTCCATTAATGTACGGTTACGCCTTTCAGCTACACCATTCTGCTGAGGTGTTCCCGACATTGTGTATTGCGCACAAATGCCTTTACTTTCTAAAAGTTTTTAAAATGGACCAGAACATTGTCCACTTTCGGTGAATCTACCGTAAAATTCACCACCTCTATCCGATCTCGCAACTTTCACTTTCTTTTCTAACTGCCTTTCCACTTCATCGATGAATAATTTTAAAACATTCACCGACTCAGCCTTATAATGCAGTAAATAAGTGTATCCATAACGTGAGTAATTGTCAATGAAAGTGATAAAGTATTTTTCACCACTCCATGACGGAGCATCGAATGGGCCACATATATCCGTGTGTATCAACTCTAAAAGTTGACTACTTCTTGTGGCGGGTTTCTTTGTGATGTGTTTGGTTTGCTTTCCTTTAATGCAATCTATACACATATCCAAGTCACTAAAATCTAATGGAGGTAATAATTCTTTCTTTATTAACCTAGTCATCCTTTCTTTAGATATGTGACATAATCTTTTATGCCACAAGAATGCTGAATTTTCATTTGATGCACTACGTTTAATTCCTTGATTCTCAACATTAAACAGAGATTCAGAAAAACTTTTATCAAGATTAAACTTCTACAGTGAATCAATCAAAGTACCATTACCATGAAAGTAGTCTTTTCGGTACAAAGAAAATACACCATGTCCAATCTTAAAGTTAAATCCTAAATCGTCCAACCTACTTACTGAAACAAGATTTCTAGCACATTCAGGTACATAGAGACAATTTTCAAGATCTATAAAACAACCAGTGTAAAAGATCAATATGTACGTCCCAATGCCTAGTATCTGTGTCTTCATCCTGTTTCCCATGAACAAGTACCTTTCAATTCCTTTTAAAGGCTGGATCGTACTGAATCCCTGTTCAATATGAGATACATGAGTAGATGCACCAGAATCAAGTCACCAAGTATTTCTAGGCACTTCTACAAGATTTAATTCGGAACAAACATATAAATGTTGTGTACCTTTCTTGTCGAACCATGCCTTCCTTCTAGGACAGTCTTTCTTTATGTGTCCTTCCTTCTTGCAGAAGAAACACTTGACTACTTTACGGATTTTACTTTCAGGTCCTTTAAAGATACATTTATCCTTCTTTTTATCTTTACCACTTGGTTTCTTAAAGCTGTTACTGGCTCTGTTTAGTCCAGCGATGAGTGCAATTTGGTCTTTCAGTTTCTTTAACCGCGCTTCTTCCTGAAAGAGCATGATCTTTAATTCCTGAAAGCTCCACTTATCCTTAATGGTGTTGTAATTCACCTGGAACTGACCATACTTAGGAGGCAAAGAGTTCATGATAAACTGAACCAAAAACGATTCATGCACCTCCATCCCCATGGACGTTAATTTTGATGTCAAGTTTGACATGTGAGTGACATGATCATGGATTGTCTGAGACCAATCAAACTTTTTCATAGTCAGCTCATTCATGAGACTGCCTACTATCGATTTATCAGCCATATCCGATTGGGATTGTTCCTTTATTTTCAGAATAAATTCTCTTGCTTTCTCTGTTTTAGACATAGATGGCTTTATACTTTCCGCCATCGACATCCTCAGTAAGTTCAGGCACATCCGGTTAGAGTGCTCCAACGTCTAATAACGAGACTTGTCTTATTCTGAGCTCTCATCCGTAACGACTGCTGGCTCTTCATCAGTGAGTATGGCTTGGTCTAGGGACATTACACCCAAAGAAAACTTTATCTGTTCAGACCATTCCTCATAGTTGAGCTCATTAAACTTTACCACAAAATTTGCAGAAGCAAACGAATTTGATGAAGCTGCAAAATTTTCAACATGCTTACCATTAATGCTTTGAAACTTTAATAGATTCATCGACCAATAAATCTAAACACTTTACTTATATGTATTTAAGTAACTTGTGGGCAATACATTAAATACATACACTTTTAATGATGTTTGTTTAGATTTTTTACTTTAAACTAATCATGTTATATATACAATCGATAGCAATGCTACCTGTGGGTATACACACCGTCGACCATAATATAAATGATTAATGCTTTAGGTATTATTTATATCCAATGATCCACATGTGGGTGATCTCCTAGGATATAATTAGTAATTAATTGATCAATCGAAACATTTTATGTCATTTAAATATTATTTAATCATGATCAATTATAAATATTTACTTTACTATCATATTAAATATAACCAAAAAACTATGGTGATTAACAAATTATATAATATGAATACTTTTTATAATATATATGTATTAATATTTCATAATACATTAAATTAAATATTTTACGGTAAAATATATATTAATATATTAATATTTCATAATACATTAATCTGATTATTTTACTATTATATCTATATTATCTCATAATATATTAGTCTAATTTTTTTTTTCCGGGTTACTGTTCACAGCGGTTACTGTTCACCGTGCAATGTTCACAACCACGGTTACTATTCACCATCGTAGTTACTGTTCACGGTTACACTGTTCACCACCGCGGTTACTGTTCACGGTGTACTGTTCACAGTGGTTACTGTTCACGGTGACACTGATCACACTGGTTACTGTTCACGGTGACTTTGTTCACAACCGCGGTTACTGTTCACCACCGTAGTTTCTGTTCACGGTAATAATGTTCACCACTGCGGTTACTGTTCACAATGCACTGTTCACAGAGTTACTGTTCACCACCGCGGTTACTGTTCACGGCTGCGATTACTGTTCACCGCCGCGGTTATTGTTCAACGTTAAAATCCATAATATTTTTTTTTTTCTTGAAAAATTCATAACTTTTGATTTACTTAATGGATTTTAACATATAATATATTGTTGGAAAGATAATCTCATCCTCTACATATTGGTATAAATTTTAGCACATTTCAATATATCAATGTTTTGATGAGATTAAATTAAAACTCGATTTTCTTAACAAAATTTCATCACCAATCTTTAATGGTAGATTAAGGGGTTTTTTGTAGCTCTGATACCACATGTAAATTATCTTTTATGATTTCAATTTATGATATCTATTCCAAAACCATATAGACTATTTAATTTCCACAAAACATTTCGTTGATGATGAAAACCTTAAATCTAAATCAATGGAGAATTGAGAACTTACGATTATCCATTGCTCTTGAGTTGTTGTATGAAATCCTTTGAAGATCACTTAAAGATCACTTGTTGATCTTCTCCTCTACACCTTCTTTTCTCAATTCCTTTGATGGAGGGGAATTTCTCTTCTGGTTTTCTTATTGTTTTCTCTTTTCTTTTCTAAAGAGTTTTTGTCTTAATCTTAACCCATCACCCTCTCACTCACTCTTATGTCCTTTTATTTTTGTCGAATAGACACGAGGAGAAAGGTTGTGTCTTTTAATTTTTTATTTTATTTATTAAGACATCATTATTCTCTTAATTTATTTCATATATATACACCTATAATTAAAACCATAATATATATGTATATACATATTTTTATGAGATTAAATATAATGTTTATGGTTAGAGGAGATGGTTTCAACATACCCAATATAATACTCTTTTATCGAGACCGATCCATCACGGTTTCACTTCTAATGTATTAGATACCGTAGACTTTACAAAGAACTTGAACTTTAATAATTAGACTGTTAATACATTGGTCAATTTACAGAAAATATTCTTACAATTGCAACTGAACACAATAAAAATTTCAAAAATTAAACGATAATGACATAAGTTTTGTGACAACTTTATCATTGAAAATTATTTTTCTAACCTTAATGCGTTATTAATATTATAGGTGTTGTCATTTACTTGTTTGTAAGAAAAAGATAGAGAAGAAGTTCACATGTGAACTTAGGGCGATCGTTTGAATCTCTCGGTGATTCAAACTGGCTTCCGATGAAAAATTGTTGGTAGTAAGCATGATCAAAATTTGTTGGTGGTAAGCACGATGAACAAGTTCACCTGTAAAGTGAATAAAACGCAGAAGATGAGAATCCGCTTGTATCGAAGAAGGGTGAGCTAAAATGCTTGTAGAAAACAGATTTGATGGTTTTTGGAGTCCTGGGTCTAACAAAATTGTTGGAGACGCGGCATGGTTCTGTACTAATTATGATATATGCATGATACTTATATCGTAGTATCATTTATATCTAATACTTGGAATGTGTTAACACAATAAATATCCAAATAATACTATAATATTGTAGCACGATAATTTTATATTTATATGTTAACTCAGTTGTCATATCATACAAAATATAATATTCGATATACTAACAATAACATCGATCATATATTATCATGATATCAGTAATAATTAATATGCTAACCTTTATGTCTATTAACTACAAATAATAAAACTATATTAACCAAAATTAATATGAAAACAAAAATTATGGAAAGAAATTATATGACAACAACTAACAGTAAATCTCCGGTCAGTGGTTGTTGTGGACTCAATTATCATGGATCCTTGGGATAATAACTCAATATACCACAAGTTCCATCATCGAGATTATCATCATCTTTTTTTTTCTCTTCCACTATCTCGACTAGATCTACCGTTCCATAGACAATACTTTAGCAAACTCCAACATTTCCATGAGGAAACATCAACTTTACATATAACATAATACAATAATTAGGTTAATATGTTATAAATGTTAGATATTATTGTTAGCATGATAACAATTGATTGATAGGATTGTTAGTATGTATGTCAAATATTATATTTTATATGATATGATAACTGAGTAAACACAATAAATATAAACTTACGGCACTATCGTATTATAGTATTATATGAATATTTAATATGTTAACACATTCTAAGTATTAGATATTAAACTAACACGATTTAAGTATCATATATAATGTTAGTGTGTTAACATTCCATATAACATAATATGTAATTTGATTAACACGTTATAAATGTTAGACATTATTGTTATCTTGATAACACTTGATTGATATTATTGTTAACATGTCAAAGATTATATATGATATGATAACTGAGTTAACATGATAAAAATGAATTTATCATGCTATCATATTTATTGTGTTAACATATTCTAAATATTAAATATTAATGTTAGCACGTTAAAATTTCATATATTGTGTACAGTAATTGTGTTAACATCTTAATAAATTAACATTAAAAGTTAACATGCTAATATACTTAAGTGCGATACTAATATAGCTAGTTGGATTCTAAATATTAGATACTAATGTTATGATATAGTTATCGCATATTATTGCTAATATGTTGACATTACATATAATATAATATGATACGATAACTGAATTAACATGTTAGCATTTCATATAATATTTTTCAAGTTCACTGCCTTTGGTAAAGAAGAAAGAATGTAGTTGGAGGTTATTTGTCCACTACCAAGCTTTGAATAAGGTCACTATTGCAAATTGGTACCTCGTAGCAATGATTGATCAGTTGTTAGAAGAGTTACAAGGCACATTAATCTTCTAAAAATTAGACTTCAAATCAGGATATCACCAAATTTTAATCAATGTTGAGAACTTGCTAAAGAAAGTGTTTAGAACTCACGAGGGTCATTATGAGTTTCTAACAATGTCGTTTGAATTATCAATTGTTCCAACCAATTTCCAATCCTTAGTGAATGAGGTATTCTAAAGTTACATAATGAGGTTTTTCTTAATTTTTTTGACGGCATACTAGTGTATAACAAGACTAGAAAATAGCAACACCAACATAACCAGATAAAGGTTATGTTGGTGTTGAGACAACACATGCAATACATATTATATATTACATTAAATTATATATTTACAGTCATTCAGCTATAAGAGATATGTGGTGAAGTAGAGAGGGATCCAGATCTCCAAAAACTGATACAGGACTCACAGAATATCAGCACAAACATCTGAATACTTTATCTTGTTCTCTAAGTTATCATAGTCTTCATGGAGGACAAAGTCAATTTTAATCGCAGAAGGAAAAGGGCCAAGGCCCATTCTACCTAAGCCTGGAAACAGTACTCAACTTCCAGAAGATGAGGTGGACTGTGGACAGCGTCTAGAAGTCAATCAATACACGTGGGGCCTTGGCGATACAGTGTAGCCTTTAGACCTTTTGTATTTAAGTTTACGAAATTATGTAAGACAAGATATCGAGTGATTTGTCGATCAACTTGTTGGAGAGGTGAAAGACATACTATGTAAGTCTCTCAAAACCTTTGTATTCACTTGATCATTTTTGGGATCAAATCATCGTTTCTCATAACGATGATAGTATTAACAAGTTCTCGTAACATACTGTCACACAAAAATACTTTCGATTTTAATTCGGGGTTTCAAAACTTTACCAAAAAAAAAAACCGAAATAGAATATATTGGCTTGGTTTGGCCTGGTTCGAATAATTTCAAAACGAAATACATCAATACAAAACAGTTTGTTGCCAAGTGAGAGTATACATAAATGTGAGAAAAAGGATGTGATAAGAGAGGAGAGAGAGCGATGAGAACTATTCCTTCTTGGTATGAGCAAGTCTTGCACGATGCCTGAGCTCAGCTCTTTTCCATTTTACAATTAAGTAACAAAGCGAAAAGAGTGTGTTTATCTGTCAAAAACACAACACAAGTTCATCAGATTTTCCATCTTTTATACACGCTTAAAACCACCACATGTCATTCTTCTTAAGTCAAACACGAAACAGATCCTCGAATTCTCAGTTACTTAGTCAGTCATCGCTCTAATTTTATGCTAGAAAACTACTCATTTCCACTTCTAAAGGAAAAAAAAACACAAGAGGACTAACGTGGTCTGTTCAATTAATGTATGTTTTGTACATCTTTTGTGTTTAGGTAGTAATAAGTAGTCGAGAACAATCTATGCACTGCTAACAAAATCTAAATCTGGTTCATGAAACCAGTCGATTCTTATATATTAACACAGAGAAGTAAGAGAAAGAGAGAGGGGGCATTGTTGAATACATACCAGGATAATCATAGCAATGACCAGAAGTGGTCCTGACCAGAGAACAGAGAGGAAGACTCCATGAGGGTCAAAGTAGTTTTGAGTTGAGAAGCTCTTCCAGTTTTTTCTCAAGAGCTGGTTGAGATTCTCTGAAAAGTAAACCCCACCCACTGCAATTTTTTTAGTCACAATCACCATTATCAATAACATGTACCTAGAAAAACTTACTCGAAGAGATGCAATGACGAGTAAGATGAGAAAACAGGAAAAATCATATGGAGATGCCAAATCTGGAAGGAAATCTAACATAACAGACCTGTAACTTCCAACATAGAGACTTATTCCAAGAAATACGCTTCTAAGACGATCTAGAGGATTAATGGACAACAAATTATAGCAGAGAGAAGCGTCTAAGAGAGTCGAGAGAGGCAGTGTATATCAACAAGTGTAACTTACATGCCAATAAGAACAAGAACATATGGAAGTTGAGATGCCTTGTAGAAAGAAGAGTAATAAGTAGCAACAGAGCATGAAACGCCATTAATCCCATAATCCAAGGTTCCTGCCAAAAGTATCATCACAGAATGAAACAATAATCTTAAAACACCGAGATTGCAAGTCTAGTATTCCTAAATTCCTCATAAAAATGTATCTAATCAGAAAATAATGTAAAGTATAAAATGAAAAGGAGACTCATTACCTTCCAATCAATGGCGTGGAAAAATCCAATGAAATTCTCGTAGGCAGGTTGTAATCCGGTTCGGAGCTCTCCGGAGAGCTTCTGGATTAGATCCGCCATTAGATCCATTTGCTGCTCCATCGCCGATCTTAGTTCTTCCATTGAGTGAAATCGCAGCGATGTTAGTTCTCGACTTTATTCTCACGATCTCGCCTATGCTTTTAACGATATTTTTTTTGCCTATTAAAATTAAAATTAAAATTAAAATTAAAATTAAAATTAAAATTAAAATTAAAATTAAAATTAAAATTAAAATTAAAATTAAAATTAAAATTAAAATTAAAATTAAAACGCCTTGACGTTTTTACAATAATGCCATGCGCGAATCTTAGCTATGATAATATTATCATCATGTTAATACTCTTTTTCAACCAACCAGAGTAATATGATTTTTCGTGAAACTGATCCTTCTTTAACATGATAGATACAATTTATTTGGTTTAACCATTCAGCTTTATCATAGGCAAAGACATTAATCTCGCATTGTTTATCAAAAAAATATATTTTATAAGCAAATCACACCCATGCTCTCACTATAACGAGCACAAGAAGAACAACTTCAGGATTTGGATGTTGGTTGCTTCTTACGGAAGACGTAGTTTATGAGCATGCCAACTACAGGGAAACCTGTTACCACGCCTAAGTAACTAAGCAAACATATGGACGGTTTTGTCTGGCGGCACAGCACGTTAAAGTTTCTCTTTATTACATCATCCTTATGCTTTGGTCCCGTCTTGTTCAATACTTGTGTTGCTTTTTCTGATGGTGTGGTGGTACTGATATTTTGCTCGTAGTTGACTGATGCTACCAACCCGTCTTCTGCAAATTTTAGGTACGGGCCTTGGTTTATCCAAGGCTCCTGCTTCCCTGATCCTGAGCTTCTACTCTCTTCAATCTGCATAAACTCAATTGGTGACTTTCTGTTTCAGGTTGTTTTGAGTGTTATGTAAGCCGCATCAAGCAATAGAATTATAGACAGAACAGTTGAAGATTCCAGTTCTAACAAACAAAAACTTACTTTCTGTACATGCATATAACGACTGCAGCTAAGGGCTCCAAGAAACTCGTTGGTGGCCCGAACCCACCTGTACACGGAGTAGATAACAGTGAAAAAGGAAGTACTAATCTGGTTTCATACTTTGTAAGGAAGTATCTAGAGATATATATACCGACCACAAGCTAGATGCAGTTAATCCTTCGAAAAACGCTAGATGTCCCCCGTGATTTGTTGTCGCCAAGACAATGTTTTTGTTTGCCCTTTCCAAAGAAACTTCATGTCAGAACTTTATCTGTAATAAGGATTGAAGATTTCAAGAGACCACGGGTATTACCAGCATTCTTCCCAAGGAATAGCTTCCTTTGTGCATAACGGATCATCTAGAGCACTGATACAGAGTAGCGGCACCGCCACATTTCCTACGTACTGGGTACTGCTAGATTTTCGGTAAAATGTATCCACAGTCTGCGTTAGGGTGCAAACCGTTGTCACTTTGTCATATCAACAGAGAACTTAACTTAGCGGCTGAGCCCTGATTATGAAGAGCATCGCAAAGATGTACAGATATAGCAATGACAAGCCCAATCCTGGAGTAAAACTAACATCAGAAGTTAAAATAATATGGAAAAGAGCTAGTACCTCAAATTTCCCGACATGACAGGTAGCATGATTGTCAAAATCTCGGATGGAACGTGACTGATGAAGCAATAAAATTGTTCAACAACAGACGATGTTAGTAGCTAAATAAAATGCAAGTTATGGAATTTGCTCAAGAACTCTGCTTCTTTCAGTGCATCTACCAAATAGACTGTATAGTTTATGGATCTTTGGTTACATACACGATGTAACTTACACTACTAACCTTTTTTATGCCTTCCCAGTTAGCAAGCCGTGTATACTGAGGTTCATGTCTGCAAATGAAACTAGAGTTATAACTGCAACCTGATTTTTCTCAAAGTATTTATCTGAAATATCTTCTTTCAACCAATCTTACAAACTCAAAATATAGGCGGTACTTGACGAATGAGGTGGACATACAATTGGGCATAACCTTGAAGTCCGATGGTGAGAGCTCTGTCGTACAACCTTTGTTTGAATTTCCGGCTGATAAACCTGTCACCAATCTTGTTGGGAGGAGACAAAGGAAAAGAAAGCATATTGTATCAAAGAAGTTATAATCTCTGATAAAATAGCTAGACAACTTAAGACACGGAAAATGTTGGAATCAATATATCCAGAAGAAGATAGTTATGAAAAATAACTCACCAAGAGGTCCCATGGAGAGCATATAGCTACAGCACCCCTCAGAGGAGTCTTCGCACCCTCTTCTCCAAGGTATTTCACCTGAAACGTATAGATTCAGGTTTATCATGTCTACTAGATGAACCTCCTCGTGCATTATTCAAAAACCTTAGTAGGCCTACGGAGCAGCGAAGTTAGCAATATGAAATAAGTCCATGGAAGAAAAGTAGATCACCATCAAACTTTAACGTAACTCAAAGCTAAGCATAGTTGCTCAACTGGCCCAAACAAGAAGCGTAAACTAAAAATTATAAAACATTGAATGTGCTGATTTATTACCAGAATATTAGCTCCAATGCTAGTTCCAATAGCAAAGAGAGGAGCCATTGGGTATTGCTGTTGAAGATAACCAAGAACTACCCGTATATCCTCTGTATATCCAGCATTATAGAAGCAATCGGACTGCAAGCGATTGCAACATAACAGCAAGATTATAGAAAGAATATGTATACGTCTCATAGAACATGAAAAAACAAATAAGGAACTCACAGTAACAGAAACACCACCCAGTCCTCTATGATTGCTAATAACAACAT
The DNA here is from genome assembly GCA_039880935.1 of Streptanthus diversifolius. NCBI lineage: Eukaryota > Viridiplantae > Streptophyta > Magnoliopsida > Brassicales > Brassicaceae > Streptanthus > Streptanthus diversifolius. The sequence goes on along the minus strand of JAXGFM010000003.1, from coordinate 7,569,982 downwards.
TCCAACCTGATTTTGCAGTGTTGTAGGCAAGATGCTTAAGATACTGCAAAAATCAAACCAGATTCAATCAAATGTACTGTATAAAAAGCACATATCCCAGAGAATTTATAAACTAGACTTACGGGTGATGAAGAATCACTAGTTAACCCTGGAATCACAACAGCAATGGGAGTTGTGTCTTCTTTAGTGATTTGATTCTGATTATGAACATCCCCATGAACAACTGCAATAACCAAACCAGATTCAATCAAAATATGGTATAAAAAAAAATCAACTTTATATTCACTAAATTATTACCAGCAGAGTTGGTCAGCCAATCCAATGCAATCGTTCCACCATCAGAAGCGCGAAAGAGGTGTCTGATACATTATAAAACAAAGAGACTTCCATCAGCAAAAATGCGACTCAAACGCACCAAAAAAACGTTTAAAAAAATTAGCTAAAAGAAACCACAATCACCTCCTGTAGCTGAAAACCGGAGGCAATCCGTTGAAATTAAGGAAACAAGTCTGAAGATGAGGACTCGCTAACCATGGCGTCGCCACATATCTGTTAAGTATACGAGAAAAGAAAAAAATTCAAAATCAAAATTCCGAAATCGTAAACAACGCCCAAACTAATTCGTTCTCACCGGCCGTGAAGAATCCGGCAGCGAGAGACAACGCCGTGATAAATAGGAGAATCTGGATTGTAGATTAGATTGACGCGGCATCTGAAATACTGAAGAATCGTATCACCAAGGAAGTGAAACTCGAGGAAATTGTAGAAGAAGATGGTCCAGAAGAGGAAGAGAGCGTAGAGGTAGTGACGAATAGGGATGAGCGAGAAAGCTTGAAAGGTAAGATCGTATGGAGAAGGAGGAGATTGAATCGGATCGTCCATTGCTCTCTGTGGCGATAGTGATTAGAGAAGGTTCTTCTTCTTCATTGTTTGGTTAGGCGAACGACAAAGTGGCGGGTGCAGATTTAATTACGGACTTAAAAAAAAAAACTTTATTATTATTTTAATTCATATTTGAAATTCTTTTGTATGAGTTTTGAAAAGCTCACTTTTTTAAGAAGTTGCAGAGAAAGTCTGAAACTTATCCACCATCCATACCTTATAAATGAGAGATGCATTTCTCCAAGCTACCAAAATAAATAAGCTAAAATAAGTAAATATGAGCATTTACTTGGTACAAGAAAACTTTATTATATATTATTAATTTATTGTATGTACACAATACAACTACAAGAAGATAAAGAAGAAGAAAACTAAGAAACCAAACCAAATTACACCCACAAAACCAAATAACGAAGTAGTACAAAGAGTTATCATCACCTATTAAGGGTTTCAATGGCCTCCATGGGATCAAATCACATCCACATTCTCATGGTGTAATAGTAGTTTTAACTACAAGCTCCGTATGGTGTCCACCCGATCAATCACATCGAGGGCTTTCATGCGATCAATGTCAAAATCAATGATGGGAACAGAAGAAGGTCTTCTGGTTGAGAAAGTTTCCTTCTTGCTCTTCATCATCTCTCCCATCATCGGCGAGTGGTTACTGCTTTTGCTCAGCCTGTGATGCTTACTAAGCCGTGATTTAGCCACCGTTTGAAACTCTTGGCTCTTGCTGATTCCTGGCGTTTTTCTTCTCTTGCTCACGTCTCTAAGCATCTCTTTGTCCTCTATAGTCAGCAACGGAGAACCCATACTTGGGTTGTGTGAACCACTGGTGAGTTGGATCGTTTTCTGGTTAGGTGATCTGATTGGAGACTTAACCGGAGATCTTAGGCCACATCCAGTAGTAGCTCTGACTTGGGTAACAAGATGATGGAGCCATACCACCAGGTCTAATATGTAAGCCTCAGTTTTTTCTTTATCTGCATGGTGAAGCGTATCTATCCTTAGTATGGTCTGACCTGCTGGTCTCTGGTTCGCCTCCGACCTGAAATTTATTTTGCATAACTATCATTCAGCAAGGAACGCCAAAAGTATGCATATATACTCAAAGAGAAAATAGCCTAAGGTTCAAGCTTGTCATCCGGGCTTACCCGGAACTTGCCCATTCTCCAACCCATCCAAACCCGTGATGCGCTCTGGTTGAGAAAAGAAAAGACAGAAGAATAAGTCTGACTTCCTTCAAGTATTGAAACAAGGGGGTTTTGTCACGTGTAACACGCTTTTGTTGAGAATAATGAAGACAGATATGGAGTCTTAATGACGAAACAAACCAAAGATAATGAGAAAGAAGCTTTACTTGGTTGTGTTTGTAGCAACAGGAACAAGCCACTGCAACGTTTTTTCCATTTCGGCTTTTATTTGAGGAACAGTGAGCTGGTTTTAAAACAAATAAGATACAGTGTGGTGAGCAGGCATACAAATAACATTTCAAGTAACAGTGCACATCGTGAATTTATTCTGTCAATACAAAAAGCATAATGTACAGTGTGGAAGAATACTAATACCTCTTCCTTAACCTGGAAGGACTGTATTCTGAAGCGTAAAGCAGATTTTATACTTGGGGGTAAACCTTGGTACAGAGCATCTCTTGTGCTTGCAGGCATAGTGCTAGACCGGGACACCTACTCATAAAAATGTGAAAGTAACTTAATTTGAAATGAATTCCACAAACAGACGTTGATATGGGTCCAACTATATTGATACTGATATTGCTAATGCTTGGTGGTAGCTCATTAATGAGATAGGGTAACCATTGGACAAGAGAAACATACGATTCATAATCCCAGTCAACTAGACAACAGGCCAAACACAACAAAGTAAAACTTAAGTGATAAAATAATGAAAACTTACAAGAGTATCAATTTGAGTAATGATGTTTGCGTAATGCAAGGCAAGACCAGCAGAGCCCAATTTTTTATGATTGATTGGCGGGTCATTTGTAGGCTTATCAGGATCTGCATATCAGGTAGAATGATCATGATTTGAAAGCATGTGTTTGATTTTAGATACAAGAAAAAAAACTAAATCCTCCAATCGAGCCTCACCTGCACCCCCAAAGGCTTCGTGAATCTCCAAATGCAAGAAATGAACAACGTCTACTAGTTTCTCCATCACCTAAGCATTATTAGTATATTCAAGAATTAACAAAGGAATCCAGATGAGCAGAGAAACTTCTCACAAAAAAAAGGAAATATCATTGGTTTATTAGTTTGCAACCCTTACCTCTTCCAAGATCCTAGACCAAAGAGATTTTTTCTTTAAGTTTCTTACATGCTTCCTCTGACTCTTTAATTCAGTTCTCAATATAGCAATGGTATCTCCCACACCTTACATAGATATAAACACAAATGGAACAGAAATTAGAATGGTAACCAACATAACAGAAGACAATAGAGAACGTAATACAATATCATCCATTTAAAAGATATATCTACCTCGTTGTACTGTGCTTGGGTTCTGTTCTTCCTGGATCTTACGTTGGTAGTCTTGTTCAAACCTATCGAGTGCATGGAGTTCATGATACAAGTCCTGAACGCATAGCACATAAACAGAGTAAATCGCCATCGAAAGAGTCAAGCAGGACCAAATATCAGCTATTTACAAGAAAATACGTACAGCAGTGAAATGAACAAATGTCATCAGCTGGTGCATTATGGTTTCTGCTTCCTGTTTCAAATGTTTCTGAGGTGTAAATTCAGAGCCCAACCTAAATCATAACACAGAACTAATGAAAAGTCAGATACTTTCCGAGAAAAAGAATAGACCCAATTGTGCGACCAAAGTGACAGGATCATGTTGGAACCTGTCAAAGAATCGGTCAAGGTTGTGGTATTGAGGATCCTTGCAACGATTCCCAAAACGCACCACCTCTCCAGAAAAAATCTTCAACTCTTCCCTGTTTACGATACATAACTTTGCTTACCTCCAAGCCAAAAAAAACAGAAAACAGTGTAAGAGCATAGAAACAACAGAGAACACTGTCAAAATACTGTCACCTTTTATCTGCAGCAGCTATCCTCAACAACTCATCCATATCTTTCGATATTAGGTTCTGTACACCTTCTGAAGGTAACACAACCTCTTTCAAATGAGTGATGCTATCTTTCGAAAGAGAATGCATAAGATTTGCGCCTTTAACGATGGTGTTAGCGACTTCAAAAGACAAGATTGTGATCTTATCCCCTTTTATCGCCGTGGAAGAAGAAAATCCCCCATTTAAGTTGAGATTCGTCATGCTACTCCCAAGTGTGTCCAATACATCCACAGCTTTACCAAGTCCCATAGTGCCAGCCCTGCCCAAAATAGAGCTCACTTCCGAAACCTATAAACAGAAACAGCTTAAGCCAAGTCCATAAAAGAGAAAAAGTTAGATTCAGAACTTAAACCAACAAACGCGAACATTATCTTTACCTTTGCCGCAGCAGCTTGCCTAGACTTGGTGGATCTTGATTTCTGAGATAAAACCCTCGATAACCGGGGAATACCATCCTCGATGTTTTGAGGATGAGATCCAACAGAAACTATATTCAGATTAGGAAACGAAAACGACTCTGATGGGGGCTTCTCATCAACAACACTCTCCCTCACCGGAGAATGATCACCATCTTTGTGTCCGAGTTCACCGGACTGGAAATTCACAGCAGAGCCGCCATTATTGAGATGACCATTAACATGTTGAAAGGTTCCACCAGGAGCGTTATTTACAGAGGAACTCCTAGAGCAAAGCCCACCCATCACGGAAAGAACTTGCCTTTTACCGTTTTATTATAAAAGAATAGCTTCAAGCTCTCTCGAAGCTCTCCATAAGCAAACCAAAAGGTAGACACTTTGAGAAATGACGAACTCGATCTTGAATTTGAATGGTACGAGAAAAACTCTACGAAACTTCAAATGGATGAACAATGTAACTAGCAAAACACTGAAATCGCAGATCTTGATCCGTATGAAAGCAGTAGTCCATTAATGGAGCAAATTGCTCAGCAAAGAATACAACCTGCCATGAATCAAGAAGGAAAATTAATCCAAGAAAATCACCCAGAGAAGAGCCAAAACCCTAAGTAAATCAGCTAAAAAGCCAAAAAAAGAAGTAGTTTTTGTAGCTTAAGCCGAGAGAATACAAAACGGTAGAAGCAAAGAGGGAAGACCTAAAGAGCCAGAAGAAACTCGGATCTGAGAGATGTCAAGATTAAACAGATTATCTTCGTTGTTGCTCAAACCATGAGCTAAGGCTCAGAGAAAGTGACCAAAGTGAAGCTGAAGAACTGCAAGAAGAAACGCAACTCGAGGGAAGAGAGAGAGAGAGAGAAAGATAGTTGTGTTATTTTTTTTTTGTCTCAGGTTTTGTTGAGAGTTGGAGAGTGTCAGAGATGGATGGTGAAGTTGTCAAAATTAAAACCGAAAGGGCTTTTTCTCGCTTAATTCAAAGTCTTCGATACACACCCTCCTTTTTTCTTGTATTTTTTTTTAGTAACAAGTTGCACTATATATATTTAACTGATTAAAGTATCGTTTGCAATTATAAACGAATCAATATCATTTTTTTAAGACAGTAAAATAAGTACTGTCAAAGTAGTTATTTTTCGAAATTTTCGTTTTAAATGGAAGAGGATTTTTCTCAATAGTTATTTTTTTAACAAAAAAAATAAATAAAACAGAATTATTTCTTTTCAAAATATTTTACCGCCATTTATATTTATTAGCAACGAGCATCTACAGAAATTTATTTTTTTTATACCATGTTTTCCAGCATTTTTGTTTTAATTGCTAAAGTACTTTTTCAATCAAAATCTCTTATCATATTGATTTGTGGATTTTTTTTTAAACCATTTTTAGCTATTATATAAAGAAAAACTTGTTTTCATTTTTATTTTACTTAAATCTGTTTGGATTCTAAATGTGTTGCATCTAAGTTTTGTATAAAAAAATTTATTGGTCTAAAATTTCCTTGTAAAATAAACAATAAACTACAATTAAATTTTTTTCTAATAGAGATAAAACTAATCAGTTCGTTCAAGAAAATCTCTTTTCAATTAGAAGTTATTCCAAAAATCATTAAATTTTATCAAAAAAAATTATAAAAGATTTTTCTGTTATGATACTATTTCAAACTGTAGACCATCTCATAGTTGTTCACTGGTTACTATGTTTTTGCTTTATAGTTAAGTTAAGGTTTGAGTCTATCTGTTAAGACTGAATTGTAGATGACCATACATAAACATATTTAGTAGAAAAAACCAAATTTTAATAAATCTCATAGATTTATAATGGATTTCGGATTAAAGATCAAATAATTGATTTAAAAAAGTACAATCTTTTTGTTATATATGCTTTTGATAAGCAAGTTGCAATATATTATACAAATAGTAAAATAAGTACAAACAAGTAAAATTTTTGTAAGTTGCCAAAAAATTCTCTTAATCATTTCTACATTTTAAAATCCTTTTCTTCTTGTTATTCAGTTTTTTACAAACGAGATGCAAATATATCTCACACATTGTAAAAGTACTTAGTTAAAAAGAGTTTATCCTTTTTATATTTCATTGTTTGAATCAAGAAAACCTTGCTCATACTATATATCGAAGATCTTTATTATAGAAAAGTGAAAAATCAGTCGACATGTCAGATATGTATCCATCTGAATGAAAATGAAAGTTGACTTTTACCAAATAAATATAGGATGTCAATATCGAAAGTGGGCTTTGAGTTTACAAAATTTTACCAAATTACCTTATGTGGCATAATGGCTTTTATTGGTAAAAGCGGAATGATGAAAAAATAAAAAAAAATTGGGGATAATTTAAAGCCTGTAAAATAATTTAAAACTTACAGAATAAAAAACTTGCGGAATGGATTTTTCTATGATTGGATAAGTTTGCGAAATAGCAAAATATAAAATATTTTAAATAAAATTTCACTATATTTTATAATTGAGCTAATTATTTAAAGAAAAAAAAATTCACTATATTATTTATTATCATAAGAAATTATAATTGAGTTAATTATTATAAACAATTATAAAATATTATTATAAAAATAATAAGTATCTTATTGTAATTAGTTAACTTATTCTTAGTATATTTATAATAAATATATTAATATTTTATGACATTAAAATTAAATATCATAGTTTTATTTATTAATTTTTCTGTTATATTATATAAGATGTATAAAAGTTTTCTTTGTTCTAATTTATTTGATTTTCTCAAAATTTTATGCAAATTTATATGTATTTAATATAGTGTGACTATTAATATTTTTTAATTTATTTTTTATTGGTTTTAATATTTTAAATAAATGTTTAAAACAACATTATATAAAACAAATATTTTATAATTTAAAAATTTATTAGTATTTATTTAGAATTCTTAAATATTATTATTATGTAATTAAATAATTATAAAAATTTGATTCCACAAAAAAATCTATTTCACCCTCACTTTTTCACTTAATGAGATTTTCTTTATATTTTTTGTCAGCAAAAACGCAGACTTGCGTTTTCGTGTTTCATACGCAATTCCATAAGTTTTTTTTAATTAGCAAAATATTTGTGAAATCGCGTTCAAAAACGCGATTCCGTTATTCCGCATGTTACTAATCAGGGCCAATATCATAATGATCATATGGCAGTAGCATGGTCAAGGAAAGCTTAAAATAAAATAAAAAAATTACAATCAAGAAAAGTGAAGTGTTATCATGTTTCATATCATTTATTTGCTTTTATAAATGGAATGAGATGGCCATAAATTACTTATTAAAGCTAAGAATGATAGGGATCTTCGAACGGTATGATCATTTGTTTTAATGTTGCTTTTATATATGTGTGTGTAATGTATGTGCAATTTGTATTAATTGTATTACTCATTACTCTTAATAAAGAAAAGCAAAGCTACTCGAGAGATACTCATATGGAATCGGTGGAACATGTGAAACCATAAAAATTCAAGTATGGTACGAGTTTAATCGTGTATTGTTATCTAATTGTGATTTTTGCTTGTGTGCAAATGAACATACTAACATCTAATTTCTCATACTAGCAACAATCCATATATGTTTGAAACTACTAAAATCACATTAATACAATAATACGTTGGACCAATTCCACGATTCAACAAGTTCACATTGGTCAACTTTTTTATTCTGAGTGTCTCCATCGCATTTCTATCATAAATATTTGTTTGGGTTTTCCACATCTCAATGTATAATATATATATATATTGGAAATAATTCACCCGCCCCCACACTATTTATACAGTTTTATCCAAACTCGCGTTAAAAATTTGATTACATATTTGTTGAAATTATGTGGGTGACTGACTAATAATTATGAAAAAGAAAATAGAAATGGGTGTTGGAGTTTGATGATCAAACAAATGTGGTAAACCATATCTGACCAAAAGTTTTTTTGCTAGGATCAAATTTTATTTTCAGCTAATGATGGCGGTTGGAACTTCGTTGAATACGATGTTGTTTTTGTGATTCGAAACCAATCCTCATTCAAACGGCTCGTTTATTTTTTATATATTTTTTTCTAAGATTCTAGATGAATCTTATTATTTTGATTAGACCATTTTCATTAATATTCTAGTTGCCATCAGAAAAAAATAAAATAAAAATGTTGTAAAATTATATGGAAAAAACGTTGAAAAACTTGGTGTTACCAGAGAATCGAAAACTAAAGCGAATATCTATTATGTACGGTTTCTTTATTAAATTTATTATGAATAAATCAATACAAATTTTATATTCATTTTATTATATAAAATGTTTTTTTATCCGTTCATCTTTATACTAATTTTAATACGGGTTCTTCGAAATTACACATATTTTATAGTCTCGTTAACAAGGAAAAAAAGTATATGAATTACTTAATTATGTAATATCCAAAATTATTACCCGCAAAAAGTATATTATTTCTTTATCGAGTTCAAAAAATGTGGAGTTTTTGCTTTTATTTTTCCTTCACACGACGAGTTTCTTATGCTCGCATGAGACGACGTACACGCAACAATATTGGAAGAAATTGAGATCTTAAATTTGTTTCAACCCAAAGATATTTTTAATCATATAATATTGCGGTTGAATATTGACAAATTTTAAGTCTAATATAATAATTTATCATATTTAAACTTTGGATCTACTTTAGAACCATTCCACAAGTTTGAATATGCATATCATTTTAACTATCGTTTATTTATGAAACAATAAATATAGTTCTGAAACAATAGATATAGCTCTGATGTGTTCCTATACAATTACAACGTATCCAATAAGTAAAGTAAAGACAAAACGTACACACATTAGTAATCACAGTACAACACTTTAAGATCCAAGCAAGGAACCTTCACTAATCCTTGTGGAAGCCGGTCCGGACGATGTAATCCCCATTGTCTGAAACGACCGTGTAGCAGAGGAAGAAGATGATCGAGTTGGACCCGAAGCAACCAAGATAGATGCGTGGCTTGTACTCCCAATGTTTCCTGTAAACGACACTTCGCTTAAGGTCTTTGGATGTGGAGGCTTGTTTATCGCGGTGATTCCTTCTAGCATCTGAATAACTTTCCCCATTGTCGGCCTCTGGGCTTCTCTTGTATGCACCAGAAGCTTGTCTGAACCATTCTCCTCAATTGTTCCATATCAACCGTTTGATCTTCACCTAAACTTTGTCTAGGATGGCCTCGGTGGTGCCCTTATCAAACTCCTTCGTAAGCCCATATCGAGAATTTCTTGTGGTTAGTTCTCTCTGAGACATCAAAGTTCCTTTGTCCGCTGACTATCTCTAGTAGAAATATCCCGTAGCTATAGACATCCGATTTCGAGGTTATGGGAAGATTTGCGAGGCATTCAGGTGCTAGATAGCCTCTAGTTCCTCTAACGCTGCTCAGGTTTGTGTGTCTGTTTTCTTTAGGATTCAAGAGTTTGGCAAGTCCAAAGTCCGAGACTTTGGCAGTGTAATTGTCATCCACGAGAATGTTCTCTGGTTTAATGTCGCAGTGAACAATACAGTCGCGGCACTCTTCCTGTAGGTAAGTTATTCCCT